>OX336390.1:944490160-945825160 GCA_946902985.2 Meconema thalassinum
TCTACTAACTGATTGGGATTATTCCAAAAGGTTATATCTAGGTAGGGTTTTAATTTCTTAAACCTTACACCAGAGGCAGAGTGATGTTTTTGCTTACCAAAGATGTTTGCAATGATGGTTTTATATTTTTGGGATATATTGGCATTGACCTGCTGAGAGGATTTATAGTTTCTTTTGTGAGCGTTGGTGTCTAATAAAATGGATTTATATTTAGCAAGGTCCTCGGACGTAAAATCTTGTGTCGAGGGGGTGCGAGAAAATAGCAGCTTTAACAGACCTGGTGTTAATTTATAGTTGATCTTTTTAATGACAGCTTTCGTACGAGCAAATTTAATGGATGAATCCCCAATTTTAAAACTATCATTCTCATAGCGAACACCATACGTGGTATCTGTCTTTCCAATAAATAGAAGGGTCAAATACGGTTCCAGGGTTGCCCCATAATGTTTGATTAAAATGTTTTTGAGTTGAGCTTTATTTTGAGGGGTTGCCAAGACTTGTGAAAACGGAGACGATGTGGAGGAAGACGGTGTTGCCGCTATGACGGAAGATTTTTGTTTTGTTTTTAGAAACTGTTGAAGGGGTGACGATTTCTTTTTTCTTTCAGGACTAAATACGCTTTCGCTGTCACTTTCACTTTGTTCATGCTCTTCTTCTTCTTCTTTCTTTTCATGTTCTTGATGTTCTTGTTCACTAACATTAGAGGAGGAGGAAGAGGAGGATTTTACCTGTCGTGTGGATTCTGTTTGAGTAAATTTTGAACTTGTTATGGGTTTGGTTTGAGAGGTAGCAGCAGCAGCAGCAGTAGCAGTAGAAGCATTAGGTTTAAATCTCATGGGATCAACCGATGATGGAGCATGTTTTATCATGGGTAAAGGATTGACGTTTTTTAAACGTTGCAATTCACGAAATTTATGTCGAATCGTATTTCGTGCCTCAATAATACGCTGCATGATTTGAACATGTTTCTTGTACCCTATGGCGTTCGCCATGGTAAAGGTAAAGACACACTAACAGGAAATGTCCAACCCTAGGTCTTTTAAACAGAAATAAAATGATCAAAACCCAAGCGATAACGTCCCTCACATCGTTCACTCTGTTTATTTATGACCAAACAGGCATGGGGATGATGGTTCCAACACGAAGCACACAATTGCGTGAAAGCTGTAAAGGACATATCTGGATTCACATGATCTTGAAAAATATGATAGAGATTTCTAGAGTCTTGGCGGAAGAGAACGATGAGATTGGCATTGTCACGAATCAACTGTTTGGGGATTTTGGAATAGGTCTGAGCTAGATAAAAACAATCCACTTGTTTATGGCGTCCCATACTAAAATACTCTTGAATAATGGCCTGTCGTTGAGTGGCAATATCATCAAAAATTATAATGGAATCTGGTTGAATGCGGTCTGGTTGAATGACATCTTGAGGTGAGGTGAATGTAAAATAGCCCATGGCTTCTTTATTTAACGAAGACATAATTTGTTTCCAGATACACGTACAGAGGCTGGTACAAGGATTTGGCAAAAATATAAATATTTTGAAATCGTAGGCCATGAGGTGCGGTAATAATGTTCAGCAAAACATTGGTCTTTCCACAACCCGAAGGCCCTACCATAATACATCGAACGGTAGATGGGAATAGGGTGCCATGACGTTTAGGTTCGCACACGGACAGTGATAGCTCTGAAACCAAATCAGAGACGGGCAAAGCATGGGGTTGTTTCATTAATTCATTGTGTCGATGACTGAGTTTTTTTCATGTGTGTATAAGGTTTATATATATAGGCAAACGGTGAGTAAGAAAGGTTAGTTAACGTCTATCACCATGGACGTGTTTGGGAGAGCTCGTGTAACCATGGCCACGGCCGCCTCTTTGTCAAAACAGTCACGAGAGGTGGCAACAAAAAGCTATGTCGATCGCAAAGTGCAAAGTGTCTATCACATGGCCCCGAGACTAACCGCTGAGGGCTATTCAGCCAATCATCATCGTATTATTGATGTGCAAGAGCCTCGAGACGAAAATGATGTCTGCACGAAACGTTATGTGACCTATCAAATGAAAAGGCTTTATAAATTTGTCCCATCTGTATTTTTAGTGTACCTGTCAAATCAAAAACTGGACAATGACGAAAACCATTCCCCCACCACCACTACCACTGGTGAATGATGATCTTACCTATATGCTTGCTTCCGGTTTAAGTCGTTATCGACTGCATTATGATGGTGTCATTCATATTAAATATGCCATGCCTGATGAGAAACATTTAAAAATACAACTAAACGGTGATAGAGTGTTGGCCCACAACCATCAAAGAGTAAATGTGGGAGATGAATTATCCTTTCATCTTATGCTTACGTTTGAGGAAAAGGAAGCTGGGAAAACGGTGAATGATTTCCCGCTTTATATAGAATTGGAATATAGTGCTATGAAATAAGGTTCTCTACGTTAGTTGTTATCGAATGTTTGCTGTGAAAGGTTCACCAAGTAGCAGCATGGTGAAAAAAAGATATGCTATGAACATGAAAAAATCAAATCTCAAAAAGAGAAAAAAGCCAGGTCGGGAACCAAGTCGATCTGCCTCACACCCAGTGTTAAAACGTAAAAAAACTAAAAAAAATCTAAAAAGAGTGGCTATCGAAAAAGCTTTACAAGCGGTGCGATTGTCTACAGCTCCGAAATCGCAGCATTATGTATCGATAAAAAGAAAAGAAAGAAAGCAAAAACGTGGGCGAGTCATTCCTGTTGCTAAGCGTGGGGGTTTTTTGCCGGCTTTATTTGCAGGGTTGGCAGCTTTGGGGTCCCTTTTGGGTGGTGCCAGCGCTGTAGCGAAAACCATAAAAGCCGTCGAGCAAGGCAAGCAACAACTCAAAGAAAGCGAGCGACACAATAAAACGTTAGAAGCCATTGCGATGGGAGCTAGAAATGGCAACCCTTTAAAGCCAGTCTTTTATCCACAAGGTAATGGCCTACCGTCTAAGGAAAAAAAAAAATGTCCATCTTCATCGATAAGCGCTTAAGCCAACTGCCTCGTCATGCCATGACCCATGAAGAAGTGGAAAGCTATGCCAAACAACTAAAGATTTCTCATTTTCGAGGTGTATTTATGCGAAATGAATTACCTAAAGCACCGTGGAAAGAAGAACGAGCCATGATGAATTTAGATGATGATGCAGGCCCAGGAACCCATTTTGTAGCCTATGTGAAACAAGGTTCCACAGTATGGTACTTTGACAGTTATGGAAATTTACCACCCCCGATCGAGTTGATACGTTATTTGGGAAACCGGGTAAAGATATTCTATAATGTGAATCGTCAACAAACCTTTGACAGTCAAGAGTGTGGCCGTTTGAGTTTACATTTTTTATATAAGAGGTCGCGTTAAGCCATCAGTTTCATCATTATGAATGTCAACGCCAAGACCTTTACCGTGCACAGTCGCGGGCCTGAAGTGTCCCTGGATTTTTTCCCTCCCATTGAATTGCATCCCGAACAATCCTATGTGCTAGGATTAATTTCTTTGGAAAGTTACAACAGAATTTACAATATTCAAGTGGATATTAATGACAAATTTTATTATGATGATTATATGTTGACACTACCCCCTGGAGGTTATACTATAGACGATGTGCATGAGGCCATTAGCGTGTCGATGATAAAACAATTTGGTGTCAAACCATTTGCGGATGGGACACACAAATTTGAACTTACAGCCAATACAATAACTCATCGCTGTCGCATTTTCTCTACGTTTAACATTGACTTTGAAACACGAGTTCATTCTATTGGTCCTTTATTAGGATTTAAACCAAGAGTGTTGGCAGCTCAGCAACCCCATGAATCAGATTATCCAGTGAAATTCATCGAGGACCATCACATTTCTGTAACTTGCAATATTATTAGAGACGTATTTACGAATCAAGAACAAAGCCATTCCCTGTATGATTTTATTGTCACCTCTCCTTGCGGCTATATTATTCGTGAAAACCCTTCAGTGGTTCTCTATCATCCTGTGTGTGTCAGTGATATTAGTAATATTACCTTACGCTTAGTGAATAGAAACCAACAACTGATTGCTTTGGACGCCAACACCCCTGTGACCTACAAGTTGGTTTTAAAGACGCTATGAAATTTATCTATAAAGCAACAACAACGTCTACGAGCTCGGTTAGTTGCCCGCCGTGTATGAAACGGTTGACACGGGTAAACCGACAACGCTTACAACGCCTTGGTTATACGCTACACCCCAATCATGAACAAAGAGCTGTTGCAAGTGTTAAATCCCATACAAGTGGAAGATGGCGTCGTGCGCATTGATATGCATTCCTATCAACCTCAAGCAACAGGTCTGAATAACAATGACGAGATTCAATTCATCATTAACAATCAAGATATTTTTACTCTACCTCATGAAAGTGTCCTTCAAATTGAGGGTAAATTAATGAAAGCAGATGGCAGTACGCCCACAACGTCTGCGTTGGCGAATCATGGTTTGGCTTTTCTGTTTTCTGAAGTACGTTATGTGATAAATGATATTGTCATAGATATGACTCGAAATGTGGGCATGACTAGTCTTATGAAATTATATCCATCCTATAGCGAGGAGGAAAGTAAAACGCTTTCTATGGCAGGATGGTGTCCCAACAGTAGCAATAACTGGCTAGTTCATACCGATGGCACTTTTACAGGCTTCCTACCCTTAAAATTACTCCTTGGCTTTGCCGAAGATCACAAGCGTATTATTTTAAACGCAAGACAAAGTTTGTATCTGGTGAGAGACCGCAGTGATTATAATGCACTGAAAGGAGCCTCTGACCAAGTGATAGACTCAAAAATTCAACTGCTTCGATTACTATGGAAAGTGCCCCATGTGACGCTATCGGATCGTAAAAAGCTAAGCATGTTAAATTTGGTGCAAAAAGATAAAGCCTTGCCTATCGCCTTTCGAAGTTGGTGTCTGCATGAATACCCCTTGCTACCTACCACTGACACTCATAGTTGGAGTGTCAAATCGGCTCGCTCTACCGAGAGACCCCTCTATGTTATTATTGGTTTTCAAACCAATAGAAAATACCAACAAAGCAAAGATGTCACCTTGTTTGATCACATTCACTTGAGAAATATACGACTATTTTTAAATAATGTTTGCTTTCCCTATGAGGGGTTGGAACTCAATTTTTCAAAAAATAAGTTTGGTCCCCTTTATGACATGTTCGCTAAATTTCAATCGTCTTATTATGAAAAACAGGATTGTCCTATGTTGTCGCCACAAGGGTTTAAAGCAAAAGCACCACTGATTGTTTTCGACTGTTCGTATCTAGAAGAATCTATGAAAATCACCACCATTGATTTAAGGGTAGATTTTGAAACACAAGAAAATGTCCCAGACCATACCAGTGCCTACTGTTTGATTATTCATGCTAGACAAGTGAAATATCATCCTTTGTCCAATTATGTCACCAGCATGTAAGCCATCTGTGGTCGAATGAAAACAAAAAAAGATCATCATTCATAGGATTGATGATAAGCGTCTGCATGCACAGTATCTGTTGCGCTCTGGCACTGTGCGCACATACGACAACAACAAACATCATGTGTCCCTCAATAAGCAACAGCAACAACAACAACGTGACAGACAAACCATGGAATTTAAAATGTGAATTTAATCGTTTGAAAACTTTTGAAGCATGGACAGTTCCCTTTATGGATTGTGGAGAATTGGCTGCGAGCGGATTTTATTACTTAAAACGTGGGGATGTGGTCAAGTGTATTTTTTGCAACATTGAAATTGGAAACTGGGAAATAGGGGATCGAGCCTTTAGCGATCATCAGCGATGGAGTCCATCCTGCCCTTACCTCAATCGCTATGATGTGGGCAATATTCCACGGAGTTTGAATTATCCGGTTATTGTACCAGACCCTACAAAACTAGGAGATACCTGTGGACCGTATGTGCAAACTATTCATTTGAATGCTGTTCCAAATTAAGCCAACACACTTGTTTGTAATAAAAGTGTAAGTTTTTTTTTGTTATGAATAAAACCTCAACAAATATTTCGCTGTTGTTCAATTCATTTTTTCCTTTTTTTCCCCTAAAGTCCTTTGATTTTGCCATGTTAAACCATGGCATGGGTTAGTTGTTGATTAGACGTCAATGAGGTAACAAGTAAAAATAAAAAAGCATGATGCGTACACTCATCGTGGATTGTCAGGGGTTTAAAATTGCAGACAACAAATTTATATTTAAGGAAGTTGCTTTTATCGATTGTAGTACGTTTTGGGTGTCTAACCCTATTCATTTGGTGTTTAAACCTCCCTATGCTTTCGAGTTGCTTAGTGAAAAAGATAAAAAACAGAGCCAATGGATTGAAAATCATTTGCAGTTAGCATGGAACCAGGGTGATATTTCTTACAAGTATCTTGACATTGTCATGAAAGCCCATTTGTCCTCGGCCAATGTCTTATTTGTTAAAGGGAGTGAAAAACGCCAGTGGCTTCAACCATTTCTACCCTCTCACTGTCAATGTATTGACCTTTTAGATCTGGGTTGTCCATCCCTGCAAACGCTCATGGACACTTGTCCTTGCGACAATATTCAGAATAAAGCCTTAGCGCATGCATGGCAATTGTTTCATTGGCTCACCACGAGTGCATGTTGGGAGTTGTTCAATAAAATGAAAACTGAAAGTGTATCGTCCAATGATAGCAGTGAGACGTGTACACGTGAGGTGATAACATCAACGTTATAGACATGGACGCCACTACAATCGACAAGGCTATTGGAAAGTTCTTTGTGTGCAAGAAAAAACTGATTAGCTTTACACAACATGAATTATTAGCACTACCTAAATCATTTCTTTTTTATGTTGCTGCCAACGCTGTCAAAGAAATTTGGGAAAAGGCGCCTGCCGAGTGGACTAACGACTCTGTATTGAGTGAACTACAACCATGCAGTCATTTTTCCCATCACAAGCAATTAACCATGGCAAAAATACCTTCCATTCGACAGTGTGCCACATGCCAATTAATGAAATTATATCATGGTCATAAAACTCAGTGTAAAGACATTGTTTCATCATTCCATGGCTGTCATGCGGAAAACAACCACCACCTACCATGCTCGTCAGGAGCTGCCGACAAACAACAACAGCAAGAACAAGAACAAGAACAAGAAAAAGAAGAACAACAAAAAAAGTGTTTTTCACCGATTGAAACCTCTATGTCCCAGGTGTACTGGCCGTGGAATTATTGATAACATTATTAAAAACTTACCATTCGAAGCTCACTTACCTGCTTACAGCTTTTGCGGCCCTGGTACTCGTCTTCAAGATCGTTTGAGGAGAGGGAATATGGGAATCAATGCTTTGGATCATGCATGTCTTAATCACGATAAAGCCTATGAAAACAGTGATCCCACACTAAGACGCATTGCCGACAAAGTCTTGTTAAGCATTGCCAAGCAACGATTAACAGCTTCAGATGCCAGTCTAGCAGAACGAATGGCAGCATTTATAGTGATTGGTGCTATGAAGAGCAAATTACTTTTATCTAGATATGGACTTTAACGTAATGAATTTATTTTAAAAAATGTATAGTATCACTGTTATCATGACAAAAAAATAAATAAAAAGACAAGAGTCCATGTTGTGTTTTTTTCCATTATTATTATTCACTCATAGTTTCATTATTATAATTATAAATGACAAACAATAAAAAAGGGACAGCAGTGCATCGTTAAAAATTATTACTAATTGTAGTAAATCTATTTTTTCAATCACAAACAATAAAAAAGGACAAAAGTCCATTATTTTAACTAATAGTTTCATTATTATTATTATAAAAAATTATATATACATGGTAATTGTACTAAACCTATTTTTTTTAAATCACAAACAATCAAAAGAAAGGACAAAAGTCCATCATTATTCATCAGCTTCAAATAGCAGTCTAGCAGAACGAATGTCAGCATGAAATCTTTATCTACTCTAGAACCAGTTTTTTTTGTTAAACGCTTATTATTGAATAAAATAACATGTTACTAGAATTTGATCATTATAAATTATAATAAAAATTGCATAAAAATTGCTATAAATGCTATTTTAAATCACAAACAATAAAAAAGGACAAAAGTCCATTATTTTAACTAATAGTTTCATCATTATTATTATAAAAAATTATATATACATGGTAATTGTACTAAACCTATAAACAAACAAAAAAATCTACCATTAAGCATAAGTTTTGAAAATTTATTTTTATTATTATTTATCATGGTAAACGTTGAGCAACAATTAATAAACGTCAAACTGTTGAACCCAAAAAATAATTTTATTTTATTATAGTCATTAAAGAGTAGGGCATGAATAAACAAAAAAGTTACGGCTAGCGTACAATGATTATTCGTTTTCAATTTTTACAAAACGAACCATGCATCGATTATTTTTTTCACCCTCATAAATTAAATAGACAGGGTGAATACTGGAATTGACATCTTCCATAACATTATCAGGTAGGTTATTAAATCGTGTGGGAAGAAATGTCTCAAAGTCTTGACAAATGCAAAGAGCTCGTTCACCAAATTTGGTTTTCAGTTTTTGAATTTTATGTATGCGAAAGGGTGTTTGCGTAGGCAATTCACTCATTTTCTTGCGTGCAAAGCCACAATCTTGACCAATGGCGTTCAAGGCGTCCATGGTTGTCTATAACCAAAGAAAAGAGTGTTACTTTCTAACACTCTTGTTCTTATATTACAATAGCAATAACTTTGTACATTAAAGTATATTGTTTTTTTTTTTTTTAAATCCTGAGTGTTTATGACCTGAAGTTGTAGATAGATAGTATTGGATAAAAATATAATAATAATGTTTGTATCATTTTTTCAGTCAAAACATACATTTGGAAATTATTTAATAGGAAATGTTTTATCAAAATTAAGTGTGAATCTCTCTTGGAGGTAAATGCATGTCTCTGTTGTGAATGGGAATTAGCCTATCATTCCCTAGTCGAATGACTTGTATTCGTTTGCTCTGTTGTTGTGCAAATTCACACAACATTCTGTTAAATAAATAGTATCAACAAATACTAAGAGCAAACATGGAATGCTTTTGGTAACCTATAAAAAGGCAAAGTTAACACGCTATGCATTTAATAACCATGTCTACATCCAACAAAACAAAATTCAAAACTACAAATTTAAACCAGTGTGTATGTGTTTATCAACGTGAATACACGATAAACTAAAACAAACAAACAAACAAAATAGCCAAATGTATTCTAAACGTCAAGTATGCACCTGAAAGCCGAATGTAAACAAAAAAAAGCGATAATCATGACATCATGTGGTTAGTTTCTAACAAATCTCATTCTATGAGGCGAATATTGATTGATAGGTAAGCCAAGACAAAGTTGGCGAAATGCTTGTTGTCGATACGAAGTGATTGATTCCTCAGCAGGAAATTTATAAAAATGAAAACAAAACATTTGAAAAGTTATTGGAAAATAAACATTAAACAGGGGTTTTGTAAATATTGTACACCAGAAATCTGGAAAATGATCCTCGTCAGCTAATTTAACAATCACTTGATTCATGGTTAAACCGTACCATGCTTTATGAATCACTTGCGTGGATACATTATTTTCAAAGTCAAAATTTAGCATACAGGATTTACAAAAGTGATGCCCTGGATCATAAACTATGTCATCATCCATAATGATGTCATAAAACATGGTATCAATGCGTACTTTCGTGTTTCTATATTCTGAAGGATAGGCCACACGTTGAGGATTATGAGACATCATCGTGGCATATTCATTGAACGTGGTGTGTTTTGTGACGATAAAACGATCTTCATCATGGCTCATGATTGAATCTGAAAAGTAGTCGTTGCCGTTTACTAAGTGAATAAATAAAAATACTATGTACTATATACACTGTCTGTCCCCTAAGTCAATGGCAAAAATAAAATAAAAAATAAGCAAAACACAAATAAATAACCATCTGTCTGTTGACTTCTTTAGGTTAGGTTAGGAAAAAAACATGTAACAGGTTAAAGAAACAATTTCTGTTCAAATATTTCAAATATATCACCACTCATAACTCTAGCCATAAAGTGAGAGTTTTGTCCTCCGTAAAAGCAGCAGATTATTATTCTTTTGTTCTTGCATGAGACCTACTAAGCCACACCCTAGTGTGGCCTATTAAGCCGCATGCCTACTGAGGGTGAATGGTCACCTTGCCGAAACATGAGGCCTACTAAGCGACAACAATAGTGAGGGTGGCTACTTGTTTGTTTTTTTTTTCCTAACCTAACCTAAAGAAGTCAACATGTTTTTAATCTAGCCTGTGCACAGTGAACCATGCAAACGTTGATGCATGGCTCTCTTTATGCGTTGACAGGCAAATAGCACAAGACATACAGTTTATGTACAACTATTTACAGACATTTACACATCCATGCATACACCCATGCACACAGGTTAAAAAACAAAAATTATATGATACACTACAATTTTTTATTTTTATTCCGAGGCTCAAGATGGCATCTCGCATTTGATAGCAACCAAACCAAACACTTGCCGTGTTGTACAACAACAATAGCTACAACCACTACTGGTTGTAACCAAATGGGACGCTTGTCATCATATCCTGACACCACTGTCTCTTGTCGTCCAACAAAGCGAGTGTTTGTTTTCGCTGCTTCATTAAAAATAAATCATGATTTTTTGAGAGAATCCTAAACTGACTATGTGCCATGGCTGTGTGGGTCTGAAGGACATGTAAATAATCATCCACACAGAGACGTTTAACCACATGCTGGCTAATCCCTTTGGCTCGCATAGATTCGCATCGATCCACCTGTCGAAAACTATACATTTTCGGAGCGAGACCTACAAACTCAGTCATCATGGTGTCTGAACACTCATCTTTCATTAAACCAATTTCTTTTTTGTTCAGACGGGGGATATCGAACACGTTCTTGTCACTAAACGAGGACGTGTCAAACCATTTTGGGTTTTGTTTCATAACGACATACGGATCACAGTCACGGATATGGTAAATAAAACTATCCGTGTCTGTATATAACAAGGAAATGGTACCAAATCGCTGTATTGCAAAACCATAATGGAATTTATACATGTGCAATTTTGAAAAATCTAAAATGACTTGGCCTAAATAGATAGGCTTATTCATGACCACTTTAGTTTTAGCAAGTTCAATAGTCAGTAGATCATGATCAATAATGTTTAAAGATTTGAAATTTGGTTTTGCAATATATTTTTGAGCCCCCCATTGTCCATGCCATGTGTTGACCAATTTAATGTCCCTATACTGCCGTACATTTTCCAAACTCTTGCCATAGATACAATTATTCATCAGTTTAAAAAAATTGATTTGAAATGGTTGAGTGGCACTTTGTCTGTGACTGGTATTTAAATCCATGTATGGTTTCAACCACGGTTTCTGACAAAAAGAAATACCTCTATGGATTTTTTTCAGGGTTAAGCCCTGAGCTAAACATTCTACCAGCATGTCAATATGCAACACATAGTGATTTTTATCATACAAGGTACCCATCAATTTCTTATGATTGCCCTTACTCTCGGGCGGCACCATTTTCTCTATGCAAAAGGGGAAATCACCATGACGCTGTCTGAGATGGGGGGGATAAGCTAAGTCGACATCAAGAACATACCCTACGTCCTGTTGCTTGCTAGCGCTATGCACATTAAAATCTTTAATTTCATCCTCAGACAGCCAGACAAAGTTTCTGTACGGCAGTGGTCGACTCATAGCGTGACCGTATAAATTGTTTATGTCGAAATACATTAGATAGGATTCAGGTTCTTCGGGACAATAATCAGGCATGTAATGATTATTTGCCTTGGCATGTCGCTGATTGAGCGATACGAATCCCCCACGAATCCCTTTTTCCATCATGAGTACCATATCGGGATCCGTCAGTAAATCAAGCTCAATGTGGGTAAATTTGAGGGCGGCGTCCCAACTTAACCCTGGACTGGTATAGTAGTGAGCGGGGTCAAGGCCATAAATCGTGTGACATAGCTGACGAAACGTTTCAAAAACGTCGGTCAACAACAACACGTCTAATTTTAAGTAGTGCATAGCATACTGGCCCATGGTTTCTATGCCAAACACTCGCCAAACATGCTGTGCATGGGCATAGTCTTCTTCACTGATGGTGCTTTGTGTTAACTGAGAAAAGAATTTTTCTCTTGGCGGCAAAGTCGTTTCTTCAAGCACCTCGTAACTTTCCACATAATCGTATGGAAAATGGCCTTTACGAACACACAATTTAAATTGATTTGTATCCGTAAAGTGGGAATGGGTATGTTTCAACTCATCTTCGCTTAAGCCTTTCACAAGACTATCCAGCGAACTAGACATAAACTTGAATGAGTCGAGAAAGCGAATGCTCATGCTTCCTTTTCTCCATGAAAGTGAGGTAAAGCTCTCATGGTTCTTAGCCAAAATGCTGAATTTGCTCTTATCTACATGAGCAAATTGTTTTACAATGAAGTGAAGGTCATACCGGGAGAAATTGTGTAAGAAGACAGGGAGGAAGCGAGGTGTAGAGTACTTCAAATTGCATTCGTTATGGGCAGCACCTCTAAAATGCCCTGTCCTGTGGCAGTGGTCTCTTACTTTTTTTTCTCCGCCTAAGATTGGCTTTTCACATATGTGGCAGGTGGTGGCTTGATCATATTCTCTTTGCTGTACGTCATTCATTTGAATTGGTACAGGGTTGTTCAAAATAGTTTCTACTTTGCCTGCTAAAGCCGCCATTTGATCAACAAACCACCGCGCACAATCCTGACCTTTGTGACTTACATACTCACATTGTGAATTATCATAGTGACAGACAACATAATAGGCTACAGCAAAAGGCTCATGTTTCTGCACTGGATAGGTTGAGCTTGTATGGGGGCTTGGTTCACATCCCTGAATGGGAACAGTAAGGGCCTCAAAATCAGCGTAAACAGTAAATGGTACCATCTCTTGTTTATTAGTGGCCTTAAATTTTAAGACTGCGTCATTCCCTTCGGGCAAGACTAGCTTTACTGCCGTCTGCCCTTCACAGTCTTCTGTATGTCGTTTCAAAAGTTCATCAGTTGTAAAATACTGAAGGCAGCGCTCGCAAATATGTTTCTTACCATCATGATTTGACATTTGGCTGCTCACCAATTTACTTAAATTCTTTATCCAACAGTAATGGCTTTTATCCCCATCAGACAGGAAAAGCAGGTGAATGTGATGTTGCTTTACCTGTTTGGTGGCATACAAGGGGCCCACAATATTGGATCCTTCGATGCCATACACCATGAAAGAGAAATTTGGATTATCTTTCTCAAATAAATGAATTTTATCTAGAGGCATGGGAAATGAAACACGCTCGAGATTGAGAGTTTGTTTCATGCGGTTAAACAATTCTTTGTACTTCCCTGGTCTATCACAATTACTGCCCTGACAGGGTTGCAGGCAGCTCACTATACTCCACAAAAAGCAGTAATCGTCTTTGTTGCGTATGTTGATCACTGCCTTTCTCGAAGCGATAAAGCTCGGCGTGGCAATATAGCTACTTCCTGCATTCAATGGATTGTATTTACAAATATTGATTTGCAAATAGGCAATGCTATTGAGGGCCAAGCCACTGGGACCCTCTTGCAACTTATCAAATTTAGTGATAAGCGCTTGAATAGCTTTCTCCTGATACCACGTTTCCAAATTATCGGCTATCAGTACTTTCTCCATTTTTGTACAAAGGTTGAAGGTGTGTTTCTCTTCAACATTATTTTTTATCAACGTAAATTCACATAGTAGTTCGAAGTTTATTTTTAAAGCCTGATGCAATCTTAAGCCTTGTTCACATTCACTCAAAAAAATGGGAAAACATAATTCCACAAAATCTTTAGGCGACAGACAGTGATTCGCATTGTAAATTCGGCCTGAGCATACTCGCGTTTTGAAACATTTGGCCAAAGGCTGCCACACTAACACTTCACTCTCCGATATAGACATGATTATAAAATGGACAAATAAACGTGCAACCCTTACCTTAAAATAGGTTAATCCAAAATCTGCAATTCCAAACGACCACACTAATCGATTTTTTTACTGACTGGCACACAATCTCGTTCACAGGTACACAATGGTTGTAGCAATTTGGGCCCCCAGCAGGAAATGATCACCAACAAGGTTGATATAGTTTTAATATCAACGACAAGGTTTATCTTGTTTTTTTTGTTTCCAATGATTTATCTGAAAAACAAACCAATACAATCCGTTATTAGTCATGGTTATATACATTAAACATGTGCATTCATTCATTCATGCATTCATTCATTCATTCATTCATTCATTCATTCATTCATTCATTCATTCATAAGACTTACTAAAAACAAAAGGTTTCAAGTGTGCACACATAAATAAGACACTCACTCGAAAATAACAAAGTCATTTACAAAGACTCACCTCTTTTTTTTAATATCGAAAGCGTCAAAGTAGTTAAAACCTATTCACTCCATATATATCTTCATTCTGAAACAATAATAAATACACGCCATAAGTATATAAATTTCCGTGAAATAAATAACATACATTTAACAACAACAACAACAATAAAAGTAATGGAACAACATGTACTCACCATATAATGAATTATAATACTTTCAGCAAATGTGCTCTTTGCCGCCACTGTCACTGTCACTGTCTCTCTCTGTCTGCTTTCCCAGACTTAATAATGTTGTTTTTAAAAATCTGCAACAAACGAAATCCCCCAAAAATACCATCAGTCACTAACTTACTTTTCATGCATACACAAAATAACAATAAAACCAATCATGTCATAATTAACAATAATGAACCTACCTTAGTACAAGTATGGTCGCAGTTCACGTAATATTTCACAAAGAGCATAAGGCACTTGCATCCGTCACCTTCAAAGATGAACACGAGAATGATGAGTCTCTCTTACCCTCAGAACATATATGTCTCCTCAACAAGATGCAAAGTTAACACTTTACTTTTTTTTTGTTCCTACGAGTAGGATGTCATGGAGCGCACAAGTCAGAGCGATTCTCACAAGCTTTTGCAATCTCTGCATGAGTATGCGTGGGAATGCAATGATCAGCTTTTCGACAGAGCTGTATGTCCTTCATCGAGATATCGAGTAACACGTCTGGGTCAGATAACAGCCACCTGCATACGAACAACAGGCTGTTATCTCTCTCTGCTGCGAGGCACGTACGATGATAAGACCTGTGTCTGTCTGGATCGCCGTGGGTCAGTCTCAATGCTTTCAATTCTCATTGCATTAAACATGTTCTCTCTCTGCGTGTGAGCCCTGACCAGTCAAGACAAATAATAATAATAATAATGCATAAATGTTTTACTAACATCATAGCGCATAACCTAACGTGACTTCAAATCTGGTTTCTTACATTTTTCCCCGTTTTCCTCAACGATCTCGAAAAAAATAACGGAAACCATCATTTTAGGTTTTCCATACCTACATTCCCGTAAACAGAACGACATAAATACATCGACATGACCATCATAAAAATCGCCTCATTCGTTTTCCAAATAACGCGAAAATGAACAAAAAACACCTTTTCCATAAGAAAACCATGTTTCCAGCTTTTTGCCTTTTTCATATCTATATCCCCGTAAAGAGGACAATGAAACGAAATAAATACTATCACACACGTCATTCTCACGTTTTCGGTTTTCACAATATAAGGGAAAATCACAAAACCCATTTGTGACTAAAAAAAACATGTTTCCAGCTTTTAACCTATTCCATATCTATATCCCCGTAAAGAGCACAACGAGACGAAAACATACTATCACGCACGTCATCATCACGTTATCCGTTTTCCAAAAATCGGCAAAAATGTGAAAAACGCATTTTTCGACCCAAAACCCTAAGTTCACCTTTTCGACACCTACATTCCCGTAAAGAGCACAACGAGACGAAAAAAACGAATCCAAGCACGCTCTCCCAGCATGGCCCGTTTTCCAAAAATCGGCAAAAATGTGAAAAACGCATTTTTCGACCCAAAACCCTAAGTTCACCTTTTCGACACCTACATTCCCGTAAAGAGCACGACGAGACGAAAAAAAGGAATCCAAGCACGCCCTCCTAGCATGGCTCGTTTTCCGAAAATCGACAAAAATGTGAAAAACGCATTTTTTGACCCAAAACCCTAAGTTCACCTTTTCGACACCTACATTCGCGTAAATAGCACCATGAGACGAAAAAAAGGAATCCAAGCACGCCCTCCTAGCATGGCCCGTTTTCCGAAAATCGACAAAAATGTGAAAAACGCATTTTTTGACCCAAAACCCTAAGTTCACCTTTTCGATACCTACATTCCCGTAAAGAGCATGACGAGACGAAAAAAACTAATCCAAGCACGCCCTCCTAGCATGGCCCGTTTTCCGAAAATCGACAAAAATGTGAAAAACGCATTTTTTGACCCAAAACCCTAAGTTCACCTTTTCGATACCTACATTCGCGTAAATAGCACCATGAGACGAAAAAAAGGAATCCAAGCACGCCCTCCTAGCATGGCCCGTTTTCCGAAAATCGACAAAAATGTGAAAAACGCATTTTTTGACCCAAAACCCTAAGTTCACCTTTTCGATACCTACATTCCCGTAAATAGCATGACGAGACGAAAAAAACTAATCCAAGCACGCCCTCCTAGCATGGCCCGTTTTCCGAAAATCGACAAAAATGTGAAAAACGCATTTTTTGACCCAAAACCCTAAGTTCACCTTTTCGACACCTACATTCGCGTAAATAGCACCATGAGACGAAAAAAAGGAATCCAAGCACGCCCTCCTAGCATGGCCCGTTTTCCGAAAATCGACAAAAATGTGAAAAACGCATTTTTTGACCCAAAACCCTAAGTTCACCTTTTCGATACCTACATTCGCGTAAATAGCACCATGAGACGAAAAAAACGAATCCAAGCACGCCCTCCTAGCATGGCCCGTTTTCCGAAAATCGACAAAAATGTGAAAAACGCATTTTTTTACCCAAAACCCTAACTTCACCTTTTCGATACCTACATTCCCGTAAAGAGCATGACGAGACGAAAAAAACGAATCCAAGCACGCCCTCCTAGCATGGCCCGTTTTCCAAAAATCGGCAAAAATGTGAAAAACGCACGTTTTGACCCAAAACCCTAAGTTCACCTTTTCGACACCTACATTCCCGTAAAGAGCACAACGAGACGAAAAAAACGAATCCAAGCACGCCCTCCTAGCATGGCTCCTTCCATTCCAAGGTCGCAGGGGCTCACAACTTGCTAAGTGAGACAGCTCTGTCATCATCCCACTACTAATTGTGATGGCTGTATTAGTGTTATCTGTTTTCAATTCAAGTAAGGACTGCAGACATTGATTTTTTTCAAGTAGTTCCTACTTCTGCCGCCAAACGCCACCGTCAACGACTACTAGTTCAGAACTTGGTTACCAGATTCCACCGCAGTCGGCCCCTGCTGACGAACGTTGGAACCTAAGAGGGTTTGTCAAACGTTTAACCTATAATTTAGCTTCACACAAGTGTAATTAGTGAAAGGTTTTTTAACATGCCATAAATCTATGACATAGGACCGCCGGCTTTACTTCCCCTCCGAAGGAAGGTATACTGAGGGATTTTTAACGCTCTTAAAAATCCGATGACTTTGGCCGGGTTTGAACCCGCGATATTGGGCATAGAAGCTCGGCATGTTACCAACTACGCCACCGAAACCACCTTCTATGTATCAGTATATTAGGATTTTATACTTTCAATTTGGGAACTTACAGGAGTTTTGGAATATATACGAGGGTTGATCATAAACTAAGGTAACAAAGCCTGCAGTGAAATGTGTACATTTTATTTCAAACAACCTATGCTGCCAACTGATAGCACAGACATTAGGTTATTTTTAGGCATACAGGTCCTATCAACCGCTTACGGAAACCCGCTAATTACATGATCAGTAATCCTGTCCCTATACTTTTTCTCTCAGGTATTCGATGACGATGATGATGATAATTGTTGTTTTAAGGGGCCTAACATCTAGGTTATCGGCCCCTAACGGTCTGGGTGTTTGTGAAACATGAGACGAGAATGAACTATAACTAATACTAACTACAAACTTACAGACTAAAAGAAGAAATGCTAAACAAATAAAGGATAAGGCGAATAAAGGACAGGAAGAAAAGAAATGCCCTCAACCCTCGAAGAATGAGGATTGAGGAAATTGGAAGGAAGGAGAGCCATGAAAGAGGAAGGGGAAAGAGGAGAGGGCCCGCCCCAAGGTCAGAGGAAAAAAGGGACAAAACGGACCCAGCTCAAGAATCCCTCGGGGTCGCCAACTCCCAAACTCACCAGCCGTGAGCCCTTGAGGGTGTAGCACTATTCAGGGTGCACCAGAAGTGGTGGGGCTACATACACCCTGCCTCCTTGAGGGCCTTGTGCGGAAGGCAGGAGATAACAATCATGAAAAGAAAAGAATGAGAGTAGCAGGAATCATGAGAAAAGACCATTTAAGGCGAGAAAGTGAAAGACTCCCTAGACCCCGGATAACCTCATACCGTTGGGGTCGGAAGAGAACAAGAGTTGACCAAGAGAGGTCGACAGGAAAGAAGACGGAGAGGACCCCGCACAAGTAAGTGGAAGCAATGCCGGACTCAGCTGGGGCCCCGTGGTCGCCAACCTACGTCCCACTAGATGTAAATCCCTGGGGAGTTAGGCATACGTATTTTTCTGTGAATAGGCCTATATTATGAAAACATCCGAAATAAAACCGCAGAAAAAAATCAACTGACAGGCATTCTTCGACCTAGGCGGAAGCTGTACTTGATCCAATACCGTACTGCAACTGTAGGACTACAACGTGAAACATAAAGGATCACTGTAGCTTGAAGGGTCTTTCGCCCAGCCAAGACGGTTCTGTGGTTCTATTTTGGGCTATAAAACTGGTGATATTTCTTAATGGAAACACATTCTTGTGCTCTATTGCAATTATAAATATTGTATAGGTATCTGTGTTTCTTCATATCCAAAATTGTGGATGTAATCCTCATAGTGTTCTGTCAAGATCGGTTCAGATTTGAAAAAGTTCACAATTGTTTTTTGTAACTTCTAATCTAACCAGAATTAGGTGTATTTAGGGTCTATCACAATAAACGGGCCTAATAAGGTCCTAACGGAAAATAAGGTAAATTTAAGCTGTATGAGATTGAAGTATGTTTCTCGTTGGTACTTGTTGTTGTTGTTGTTGTTTGAGTCTTCAGTCTTTTGACTGGTTTGATGCAGCTCTCCTTGCCTCCCTGTCCTGAGCTAATCGTTTCATCTCTACATAGCTCCGACACCCTACATCCGAGGCAATCTGTTTAACATATTCTAACCTTGGTCTACCCCTACAGTTTTTGTCCTCGACCCTTCCTTCCATAACTAAGCTTGCTATTCCTGGGTGTCTTAGTATGTGTCCTACCAACCTATCTCTTCTCTTCATTAACAGTCGCCAGAAACATCTCTCCTCTCCCACTCGTATTAATACCTCTTTGTTTGTAACCCTATCTACCCATCTGATCTTCATCATTCTCCTGTAACACCACATTTCAAATGCTTCAATTCTCCTCTTTTCTGCTGCACCAAAAGTCCAAGTTTCACTTCCATAGAGCGCCACGCTCCAGACAAAGGCTTTCAACGGAAAATAAGGTAAATTTAAGCTGTATGAGATTGAAGTATGTTTCTCGTTGGTACTTACGGCATTAAAATTAACTGACATTTGGAGAGTAAGAGGCCAGGAATAAAATAAGTAACAAACTAAGAATTAGAATTGTTCATAAGATCAAGACAAAGATTGAAACACAATTAGCCTAAGAGTTATTAAACCAAGTAGGCCTATAATTTCACTAGGAATTGCAGGAGCATTCCCGAGGCAGCTTTAACCCCAACATCCGATATGCTCCTGCTCTGAGACGTTCAGAGCTGTTACTCTCATTCTCCAATGAGATCACGTACTTATGTCACGATGTGTTACTGCTCTGTTCCTTCAAAAACGATGGAAAATATTAGTTTATCCTTTTAGCGCTTTGAACGACATAAAAATGCTTTTCAAGGGTCTCTCGTTCGTATTGTTGGCAAGAGAATCGAATTACTCCCTGAAAGAATAAATGGCGGGCTAACAACAGAACGTGCGCAGAATGTTGTGTATTCGTCAGATAGAGAGACTAGCGACATGGACTTCAAATTATGACGACAACTGACGACACGTTCATTACATGTGCGCATGGTTTATGCATTGCGCATAGCGACAAAATCTTCGCACCTGGGTAGAATATATTACTCACACACATTACTGGGGCAATGACTGCACAATCCCTAACTCCTAGCTCAAACAAACAAACAAACAAACATACAAAAAGCAAATAAACAACAATGAGTTATCACCCCTAAGTCATGGGTTTCACCCCCAGAGGCTCAGTGGGGGACGTGGTTGGCGACCACGGGAGTCGAAATACTTACAAAATGCAATTGAAATTGAAAATAATTACAAATGGAATTGAGATTGAAAATACCTACAAAATGTAGTGAAGATTCAAAAAATTCGCGAAAGGGAGTTTAGATACACCGGGAGCCAATTAACAAAATCAGTGCAGGAATCTTGAAGAGAAATGGAAATAGAATGAAAAGAAAACAAGAGGTCTGATCCCTCGAACAATGAGGGTATCAGGAAAGATGAGACAAGGGCCAATTATGGCGGGAAAGTGAAAGACTCCCTAACCTCAGATACCCTAATTCCGTCGGGGTCAGAAAAGAACAAGAGTTGACCAAGAGAGGTCGACAGGAAAGAAGGCGAAGAGGAGCCCGGCACAAGTAAGTAAGTGGAAGCAATGCCAGACTCAGCTGGGGTCCCGTGGTCACCACCCCACATCCAACTAGATGTGAACCCCTGAGGGGCCATCAGTACGAGCACATGACCTTGATGTTAAGCTTCTTAGAACAGCAGCCGCTATCACCACTCCCTCATCCTCAGATATGTACGATGGATACAGTAGCAGGCAACGTCTTCACCTTGGTCCGGCAATGGAAATAGATTTTACGAGCCAAGGAATTGTGTGTTTGCGCTCGGTAAGGGAGATATGCTTGCATTTTAATGGCCAGAAGAATGATTGATGAAGCACCTCCTCCGCAAAGTACGATAATAAGAAAATGCCTTTAATCATAAATTAAGCATCCAGAAAGCAGTAGAAACTCCCACTCGTGTTCCCAGCGTAACGACCTGCCAGGACCGAGACAAAGTAGTCACGCACCGCCTTCCATCCATTGATGCTCTTTCAAAGATACTCCCACGCAAGTAGTCGGAAAACTTCTGCCCGAATATAACAGGGACATAAGACAATGCGGTGTGGGTTTTGGGGCGCACTGCACAGACGTCATTGAACTATTAGAGCGATTGTGATATTGGCTTATAGGTACATCAGTACTCTTGAGTCGGAGAATGTCTTCAAATTCGCATAATTATAAGGATCATAAATAGATTTTATAAAAAGAAGAAAGTAATGTGGAGTAAAGTAATCAATACAAAACGTGTGGCAATTTGCATTAGCAAGGCTCCTTTGTTAGTGGATATTCTAAAAATTCATTTTACTTTGAGTTTCTTAACCTTTAATTACTCGCGCGATGTCTTTGAGGTCCCACTTCCTTTTTAAACAGGCATTATTATTCGAAGTGGCAACGTGTGACCTTGACGCGTTCAATAGCTTCATGTTTTGGGGCGAAGAGCTTAGTTCAGTATTTGGCTCATGGTTGCCAAGTAAAGTACTCTGTGTAGGGGCGTGGTGGCTCAGCGGTCTAGCTGTATGCCTCTCACCAAGGCGGTCCGGGTTCGATTCCCGGTCAATGCATGTGAGATTTTCGAAGTGAAATGCCATGTCCTGTGGTTCGGATTCCACGTAAAAAGGAGGTCCCGTGGCTCATGATCTCAAGATTAACGGTCACGTTAAACTACAAGCTTCCTTTAAAGTACTCTGTGGAGAGATGTGACGAAGGCTGAAAGACCCCACGCGAGTAATTGTGCTTGAAAATTAAACAAGGTAAGCTTTTCCATATTCTTGCATTTATTGCTTATATAAAAAAAGACAAGATGTTCAGTATAGAATATATAGCCTTCTTTCTCCTAAATGCATGGGTATTGTTATAACTCTTTGTCCTTTTCAAGGAGTATGGTTGAATGTTGGTTGTAGTAGCTTGTTGAAATACAACGTGCTATAGGGATATTAAACATGAATATGAGGTGCCCTTTGCTAGTGCTACCTCTGTACCAAATTTCGTTCCATTCGGTTTCACCGTGTTTGAATTAATAGGGGGAATCGATTTTGACACAAAGATGGCCCCCATCCGCAAACTATTAGGCGAATGACCTATTAGATTGGTCAAAGGATGCTCCCTCCATAAGGAATGTTGTTGCAAAGTTTGGTAGAGATCGGATGGTTATGTTAGTCGTAATTTAACTTAAGCTTTGAACATTTGTGTGGCCGCCATTACGTTTCTGTCAATATGGCGGCGATATAAAACATGACACTGAGATGCCCTTTGCTAGTGCTACCTCTGTACCAAATTTCGTTCCATTCGGTTCCACCGTGTTCGAATTAATAGGGGGAATCAATTTTGACATAAAGATGGCCGCCACCCGCAAACTATTAGGCTAATAACCTATTAGATTGGTCAAAGGATGCTCCCTCCATAAAGGAATGTTGTTGCAAAGTTTGGTAGAGATCGGATGGTTATGTTAGTCGTAATTTAACTTAAGCTTTGAACATTTGTGTGGCCGCCATTACGTTTCTGTCAAGATGGTGGTGATATAAAATATGACACTGAGGTGCCCTTTGCTAGTGCTACCTCTGTACCAAATTTCGTTCATTCGGTTCCACAGTGTTCGAATAAATAGGGGGAATCAATTTTGACATAAAGATGGCCGCCATCAGCAAACTATTAGGCTAATAACCGACTAGATTGGTCAAAGGATGCTCCCGCCATAAGGAATGTGGTTGCAAAGTTTGGTAGTGATCGGATGGTTATGTTAGTCGTAATTTAACTTAAGCTTTGAACATTTGTGTGGCCGCCATTACGTTTTTGTCAATATGGCGGCGATATAAAACATGACACTGAGATGCCCTTTGCTAGTGCTACCTCTGTACCACATTTCGTTCCATTCGGTTTTACCGTGTTTGAATTAATAGGGAGAATTGATTTTCACACAAAGATGGCCGCCATCCGCAAACTATTAGGCTAATGACCTAGTCATTTGGTCGAAGGATGCTTCCTCTATAAAGGTATGTTGTTGCAAAATTTGGTAGAGATCGGATGATTAGGTTAATCGTAATTTGATTTATGCTTTGAACATTTGTGTGGCCGCCATTACGTTTCCGTCAAGATGGCGGCGATATAAAACATGACACTGAGGTGCCTTTTGTTAGTACTACCTCTGTACCAAATTTCGTTCCATTCGGTTGCACCGTGTTCGAATTAATAGGGGGAATCGATTTTCACACAAAGATGGCCGCCATCCGCAAACTATTACGCTAATGGCCTATTGGTTTGGTCAAAGGATGCTCCCCCCATAAAGGTATGTTGTTGCAAAATTTGGTAGAGATCGGATGATTAGGTTAGTCGTAATTTGATTAAAGCTTTGAACATTTGTGTGGCCGCCATTACGTTTCCGTCAAGACGGCGGCAATATAAAACATGATACTGAGGTGTCCTTTGCTAGTGCTACCATTGTACCAAATTTCGTTCAATTCGCATTCACCGTGTTCGAATTGATAGGGGGGGACAGACATTCAGAGTAAACACACTCACACACACGCAGACACACACACACACAGACTCACACACACACATACAGTACACACACACACAGACTCACACACACACATACACACACACAGACAGACACACTTTTTTTGCCCTGTGTTGATCTCATAAGTCTACTTTCATTTTTTGCAAAAATCGAAAGTAGGCTAAAAAATTCGTTCTGATGGTGAGAGCGTGTAATTACATATATTTTGGAAAGTATATGTGTGTAAAGTCTCGGATTTGTTGGTATATATAACATACAGTAAGCCTACTTCTACTTTGAGTGAGATGGACGCTCGTTCTTTTCTACCATCTCTTCAATGTAGTTTGTATCAATGCTTTAGTTGTGTGAAAATGAAATTCAAACAACGAGAAAAACATACCAAGGAGAGTATTTCTGAAAGATCTGGCGAAAGAACGTGTTAAACCTAGGCTATTGCTGCGTGCTGCTATACCTAGCCTACCTAGAAATCTCAAGAAAGACGCTGTACAAATAGTGGCGACAAGGAAGATGCAGAAGAGCTAGGAAAATCGAGAAGGAGATGTGTCATTTGTTCTTAGTTGAAGGATAGAAAGGTAAAAGCAATGTGTGGAAAATGCAATGAACATGCTTGTGGAGAATACATGAAGAAACTATGTGAAAAGTGTGCGTAGGAACACTCCCATTAGCCTATAGTACATTATACAACGAGCCTATAATGGCAATAATTAAGACACGAGTATGTTTATAAAACGAGCGTAGGCGAGTTTTATAATTTCCATACAAGTGTCTTATTTACCATTATAGGCGAGTTGCATACGACTGGTAATGTTCGACGGTAGTATTTTGAACTTAACCTACATTTTGTGCGTATTTTTCAATATATTCCTTTTGTGAGTGTTTTGGTTCTAAATTCCTTTTTGTAAGTATTACCGCTCTCCATTTTGTGAGTAGTTAAAATCTGAGTTCATTTTTATAAGTATTTCCCTTCTCACTTAAGTTGCGTTCTGGTTTCCACTTCATTGTCATTTTCGCTATCACCCAGATCATTAGGGGCCGATAACCTAGATGTTAGGCTCCTTAAATCAACAATTATCATCATCATCATGTTCGACGATAATTATTATAACTATTTTATGTTCTAATGTACACTGAAGAAAATGGAAATTGCAACACCCAGAAGGAGTGGTGCTACATTGCTGCAATTGAACATGCAGGACGAGTGTTCGATTGTGATTCGATGATTACACTTTGAGGTCCCTCTGACCGCAAGTTTGGACAACAATCAATACAGGATGTGCCCACCACGAGCTGCAATACATTGGTGAATTCGGCGAGGCATGGAGTCAATAAGGCCCTGGATCGCTTCCTGAGGAATTGTGGCCCATGCTTGCTGCACTGCACGGGTCAGTTGTTCCAGAGTTGTGGGTGGCTGAGGACGGTTGGCCAGTTGTCGACCCATCATGTCCCACACATGCTCATTAGGACTGAGGTCCGGGGATCTGGCGTGCCATTCTAAGGTTGTGATGTCGTGGAGAGCTTCTCGGGAGATGCGTGCAGTGTGAACCCGGGCATTGTCCTGCTGAAACATTCCATTAGCAATGTTCGCCATCATAGGGACAACCACTGGATTGAGTACCCTATCAACGTACTGTCGAGCAGTCATAGTGCCCTCAACAAGCACTAATTGTGATTTCACATTAAAGCCAAGAGCTCCCCAGACCATAATGCTTGGGTTTGGCCCTGTGTGCCTCTCGACAATAAGGTTTGTGCGGCCCCTCTCCCCGGTACTTCGGCGCACACGATTCCGGCGATCACTGCGGGCAAGACAGAAGCGCGATTCATCACTAAAGACGACCCTATACCATTCGTCCACCCACGTCGATCGTTCTCGACACCAGGCCAGCCTTACACGTCGCTGTTGTGGGGTCAATGGAACACCTTCTGCAGGGACACGGGATCGTAAGCCAGCTGCACGCAGGCGATTACCAACTGTTTAATGTGTAACGTGGGGTGCCACAGCTGCTCGAATTTGCATTGCTGTTGCATGGGGTTCCATCCTGGCCATGCGAATGATGCGGCGATCCTCTCTCACAGTTGTCTGTCGCACTGGGCCTGAGCCAGGTCTACGAGTGTGGTTACCTTCATTTGACCACTGCTGCCATACACGTTGTACCGTAGATGCTTGTCGGCCAACACGTGTAGCGACAGTCCTTAGCGATAATCCTGCCTCTCACAGCGTAATTATCCGAGCCCTCTCAAATGGCGACAGTTGTTGATAGAGTGCTCTTCTCTGTCGTCGAGGCATGTTTGATGGGGAACACTTCACTGCACAGACTGCAAGTCAACTACGCTACACCAGAGTTCGTATACTGGAGTTGATTCCTCCGCGACCAATCACGTGGGGAGACCTGTAGCAACAATCCAATGGGTCTGAAACTTTGATCGTTTACATACCTACATGGCATCGTCCCATATCTTGAAAATCAACACAAACAACCAATGCATTCTTGTTGTTGCAATTTCCATTTTCTTCAGTGTAAATATTGATTAATATCTGTCGAGATTTCGCCAGTTTTATGTACTGAACAAAGCGCATTGGACGCAGTGAATACATTGTATTTGACCATGGCCTCCTCGATTACCCCACTATGACACTAGGCCACGCAGTGAAATTTAAATTGGAAGGCCTTGGAACTCAGCGCATGCGCGAAGGTATCCTTACCTAATTGGTCACACAACTGTTTCTTGAGCTCTGATTGGTAGGAGAAACTGTTTCATAATGAAAAATAGTGTTATAATGAGCCTCATTATGTTACAGTTTTCTGACACATAATATTTACATTTCGACATAGACATTTTATTGTTACCTGATGTGCTGTATATTATTACGTTGTACAGTGTGTCCAATAAAATAAGGTGCAATTGTTTTGTTTTGTAATTAGAGTATTTATTTAACGCATAGGAGAGCCTCCGTGGCTTAGGCGGCAGCACGCCGGCCTCTCACCACTGAGCCCGTGGTTCAAATCCTGGTCACTCCATGTGGGATTTGTGCTGGACAAAGCGGAGGCAGACGGGTTTTTCTCCGGGTACTCCGGTTTTCCCCGTCATATTTTCATTCCAGCAACACTCTCCCCTATCATTTCATTTCATCTGTCATTCATTTAATCATTGTCCCAGGGGAGTGCGACAGGCTTCGGCAGCTGGCACAATTCATATCCTCGCCGCTAGATGGGGGGCTTCATTCATTCCATTCCATGACCCGGTCGGTGGACTGGAAGCAGGCTGTGGATTTTCATTTAACGCATAGGGCCTAATATCTTGAAGGCCTTAAAGACCCCACGCGAGTAATTGAGGGGGAAAAGTGAGCACGAGTAACTGAAGGTTAAAGGAAAATACAGAGTGTCCCACCTAATTTTGCGACCTCAAATATTATCGCAATGAAACAAGATATGAAAAATCTACTTGCACAGGAATGTAGCCACGCCATGGGGTCACACAATGGGAGGATATGCACAATCCAGGAAATTATAACAATACCACTTTCAACGCAAAGTTACCTTTTTAAATGGAACAAACATGTTTTTTCTAGCAAAATCAAAAGTAAACATACAATTAATGATAACAGAATTGGTTTCACATCTCTAAACCCCGTACCTTCTGAAATAACTAACGTTGTAGAGGATGGCAATGGAGAAACTGTTTGTCAAGTTTAACAAATGTGTAGAACTGTACACATAGTTCAAAATGTACAATTACCGATTTCCTAAAAAAACTTGTGGCCTATAGTTTAAAGAAACGTCATGTTTTTAAATTGCATCCGGCACGAGAGAGACATTCACAAGTAAGCAGTAACATCTTAACTGATGCAATTGTGTCACTTCAGCGGATGTTCAATGTGACCACCGTTTGCATCAATGCACTTCTGTAGACGGTGAACAACAGAGCGTTGTACTGATCCCAGTATTTCCACAGATATTTCCGCACACGCCGATGTAATAGTCTGTTGCATATTCGCTATTGTAGTTGGGACTTCCTGATAGACTATCTTGCATTGCACTCCAGAGAAATGGCATCAAGTCGAGGGACCGTGCTGGTCATCTCACAGGACCATCACGTCCTATCCACCGTTTTGGAAACTTCTCATCCATTACATCTCTGGAAACACGTGCGAAATGTGCGGGGCACCCATCATGCTGGAACCACATTGATACACGAGTTTCCAATCCCACGTCCTCCATGAGAAGGGGTAACGTGTCTTGAAGAAATGATGCATATCGCTGTTCGTTTAGTGTTCCCTGATAAAAAATAGGGACCTACAATACGGTTGCCAGTGATACCGCACCAAACATTAATAGTCCACTGTCGTTGGTTAGTAACCTACAACTTAAGTTATTTCAGAAGGTACGAGGTTTAGAGAAGTGAAACCAATTCTGTTATCAATAATTGTAAGTTTACTATCGATTTTGCTGGAAAAAAAAACATGTATGTTCCATTAAAAAAAAGTCCTCTCGGCACGCCGGAAGGCGGAGGTAGATTTCACCGGACAAACTTGGGGATAGGCGAAAATAGGCAGAATATGCAGATTTTCGTAGAAGGATCAGACCTCATTTAATGCGAGAAGGTATTTTATAATTGGAGCTTAATTAACTTTGTTTTTCGTCATTTTATGCTTATTTTAAACATTTTATTGTCTTATGGGAACGGTAACCTTCTTGTCATTTGGGGTCCATTTTTATACTTGTGGTCACACTGTCCTTATGCTAGGTTTCGACACTGATGTGCAACTATGTAACGGTCTGTTACTTCTTCACGCAAAATTATATCTACCGCAGAGATTTTGGTTGGTTCCTCAGTTTAGGGGCTGCGACAACGCGGTCATGTAACCCCGTGTACTTTGGGATGGCTGTATTAGTCTGTAATTCAGGTAAGGACTGCAGACGGTCAATTTCAAGCAGTAGTTACTAATGTTGCTACCAGGTACTACCGTCAACGACACCTAGCTGTGAACTTGGCTACTAGATGCCACCGCAACCAGCAACTCGCAACGAACGTTGGAACTTCCCCTCCAAAGGAAAGCATACTGAGGGATTTTTGGCGCTCTTAGAAAATCCGACGACTTCGGCCGGCTTTGAACTCGCGACCTTGGGCATAAACATTCAGCATGCTACCAGTTACGTCACCGAAGCCGCTTCACACTTAGATGGAAATCTGAATCTGATCTCGTGCAAGTGCGTTATCTTGGCAACGTCTGATGGCTCATCCCTCATCAATTTAGTAGTGTTGCCATGGCAACCACTGATAGGTCTTGGCATTGTCTTATAATTCCGAAATTATTTTTCTCATCCCTTGGCATAATGGTGGGTTATATCAAAAATTCTTTCAGACAAAACTTTTAGGTAATTATTATGGGAATATTGTCCATTTTGTACGGTTTTGATATTGTGCCTATTAAGAGAGATATGATTAATGTTTCCCGAAAAACCCACTTTTTCCCACCCCTTTGGTCAATGGTTGGTGCTATAAAAAAAACTCTTCAAACATACATTTTTGGGCTTTATCCGACACATAGTATGAATGTTGAACGGATTCGATATTTCACATATTAAGAGAGTTATAGCAATATTTCACTTTTTCGAAAAAAAAAGCCCCCCATTTTCACCCCCCAACGACCGATTTAGCCCAGTAACGAACTCGACCGAGATTTTATAGGTATACGTATTCGGTAAAAAATTCAAAGTGATTGGTACAAAATTACGGCAGTTATCGTGTCCACAATAAACTGATATACATATACATACATAAATTATATATAACTTTTGAACTGACGGTGGTTTTGGGGCCTGGGGATGTGAAACGCGAAGATATGTCGAAATTTTCCGGAAGTCGAAACATGGTACCCATTGCAATAGTTAGCTTTCTAACGAAATCTACCTCTGGTTGGTTCCTCAGTTTAGGGGCTGCGACAACGCGGTCATCTAACCCCGTGTACTTTGGGTGAGTGTAGAATCTGTCTGATACACGGTGTGAATTGTAATGGCTGTATTAGTCTTAATTCATGTAAGTACTGCAGACGGTCAATTTCAAGCAGTAGTTCCTAATGTTGCTACCAGGTACAACCGTCAACGACACCTAGCTGTGAACTTGGCTACTAGATGCCACCCCAACCATCAACTCGCAACGAACGTTGGAACTTCCCCTCCAAAGGAAAGGAAAGGAAGCTTGTAGTTTAACGTGACCGTTAATCTTGAGATCATGAGCCACGGGACCTCCCTTTTACGTGGAATCCGAACCACAGGACATGGCATTTCACTTCGAAAATCTCACATGCATTGACCGGGAATCGAACCCGGACCGCCTTGGTGAGAGGCATACAGCTAGACCGCTGAGCCACCACGCCCCTCCAAAGGAAAGCATACTGAGGGATTCTAGTGCTCTTAGAAAATCCGACGACTTCGGCCGGCTTTGAAACCGCGACATTGGGCATAGACATTCAGCATGCTACGAGTTACGTCACCGAAGCCGCTTCCCACTTTATCAGGCGGCTTTGGTGGCGTAGTCGGTAACATGCTGAGCTTCTATGCCCAAGATACCGGGTTCAAACCCGGCCGAAGCCGTCGGATTTTTTAAGAGCGTTAAATATCCCTCAGTATGCCTTCCTTCGGAGGGGAAGTAAAGCCGGCGGTCCCATGTCATAGATTTATGGCATGTTAAAGATCCTTCCACTAATTGCACCTGTGTGAAGCTAAATTGGATAGGTTAAGAATGTATACAACGCTCTTAGGTTTCTATGTTCGTTGCCAAGAGCCGACTGCGGCGGCGTCTAGTAGCTCAGTTCTGAACTTGGCCTCGTAGTCGTTGACAGTGGCGCTTGGCGGCAAAAGTAGGAACTATCTGAAAAATTGTTAGTTGCAGTACTTAAATTAACAAACAGATAACACACACTAATACAGTCATCACAATTAACACCGGTTATCAGAGAGATTCTACACACACCCAAAGTACACGGGGCTACATGACCGCGTTGTCGCAGCCCCTAAACTTAAGAACCAACCAACCAACCACTTAATCAGATGGAAATACTGAATCTGATCTCGTGCAAGTGCGTTGTCATGGCAACGTCTGATGGTCCATGCCTCATCAATTTAGTAGTGTTGCCATGGCAACCACTGATAGCTCTTGGCATTTTCTTATAATTCCGAAATCATTTTTCTCGTCCCTTGGCGTAATGGTGGGTCATATCAAAAATTCTTTCAGACAAAAGTTTTAGGTAATTATTAGGGGAATATTGTCCATTTTGTACGGTTTTGATATTGTGCCTATTAAGAGAGATATGATTAATGTTTCCCGAAAAACCCACTTTTTTCCACCCCTTTGGTCAATGGTTGGTGCTATCAAAAATCTTATTTGACATAAATTTTTGGCACTTATCCGACACATATTATGAACTTTGAATGGATTTGATATTGCACGTATTAAGAGAGTTATAGCGAAATTTCACTTTTTCGAAAAAAGCCCCCCATTTTCACCCCCTTCGACCGATTTAGCCCAGTAACGAACTCGACCGAGATTTTATAGGTATACATCTTCGGTAAAAAATTCGAAGTAATTGGTGCAAAATTACGGCAGTTATCGTGTCCACAAGAAACTGATATACATATATATATACATATATATATACATAAATTATATATAAACTTTTGAACTGACGGTGGTTTTGGGGTCTGGGGGATGTGAAACGCGAAGATATGTCGAAATTTTCCGGAAGTCGAAACATGGGACCCATTGCAATAGTTAGCTTTCTAATGAAATCTACCTAAAAGGTAACTTTGCGTTAAAAGTGGTATTGTTATAATTTCCTGGATTGTGCATATCCTCCCATTGTGTGACCCCCCTGACGTGGCTACATTCCTGTGCAAGTAGATTTTTCACATCTTGTTTCATTTCGATAATATTTGAGGTCGCAGAGTTAGGTTGGACACCCTGTATAGTGGGGACTCTTGGTTAAACATTGGCAGTAATTACACCGCCTTGAAAACATATTTAGTGCATTAAGCTGTGAAAGGTAGACATGCAAAACTAGCGTCGAGTCTAATAATGTGCATACCTCTATAGTTGTTTCAATAAAGAACTCTTTCATACAACGGTCGACACGGGGGCGTATACTGTATAGGGTGGGGGATCCATCCCCCCCCCCCGAAAAAAGTCATAAAGCATAAATTAATTCTAAATTTGGTTGTACCCTAATCTTAACTTATTGGCTAAGTTATAAACAATATTAAGATTGAAATTAGACTGGCATTGGCTAGCATTCTTGGCTGCCGTCCCGGAGGTCCGAATTCGATTCCCGGCTCTGCTAAGAAATTTTACTTCTGGTCTGAGGGTTGTCTTGTGAGACAAAACTGAGAATTCCACAGTACGGTACTTTTGAGAAATAAATTATCAATTTGTAAGAAAGAAAAAAAAAGGAAAAAGTGACAATCAGTCAGAAAGACTAGACTTTCTATCATTTTAAATGCTACAAATGCTGAAAAATATTACTAAGGCTGGAGATTTTTGCTTCGCAAAGACTCTTGACATGTTAGAATATTATCTGCATAATACTTATCTTGCTTATCTTGTTTCAAATTACTCGCGAACAGCAAGTGTAAACCAAGGGCAAAGCAAGTCAAGCGCGCGGGATACCGTCACGGTCACCAGAGCGCGCGGGGACGTGCCCCTTTCATCCAGTCTAAAAACACTTACAGTGGGCGATGAATTGAAGATAGAGATATGCTCTCCCGGACATTTTTGTAGAACTTTTCATGCTGACCAATAGTATATTGATATTTTTAACGGTTTGTCCAGCGTAAGCTTAAGAAGTGCACGGACGCCAAGTTTGTTTTCGACTTTTTCACTGAAATCGTTACTGCTTGGCTTCCTTTGATCATACATAAATTATTTTGTACAGAATCTTTCCTCGAGATATCCTTTACAAAATGGTGAAAACCGCATCAAAATCCATCCAGTGGTTCTCGAGATTATCCGTGACATCCAAGAATCGGGGAAATTTGTCTTATACTAACGAAGTAGAGATTGTCGGGAACACATGCACCAAGCAGTATTATGACGTCACACACCTCAGTGCATCTGGGTGCATTTCATCCCGTCACCGTAACGTAACGCCAGACCCCAGCGTAACGACGAAGTCGACAAGATCATTTAAAATGATTTTTAGCCTACTTTTCACATTTTGCAAAAATGAGGAAAAAGTAGACTTGAGATCGATCCGGGAAAATGTGTGTCTGTCTGGCTGTGTGTCCCCCCCTATCAACTCCTAAACGGCTGGAGCAATCAAAACCAAATTTAGTATGAGTAAATATGTGCACCGGAATATCTCACGTCCATATTTGAAAATGATGTCAGTGCTACCAACTGCTGAAACAACGCACTAGAAATTTGAGCTCCATGTTGGATATCTTGCAAGGTATGCATGGGAGCTATTCTAAAATAGGCACACATGTAGATAATACTATTTCAGTTTAATTTCCAGGTGGCCAACCATGACAGTGTTGCCAAAATAATTTTAAGCCTTCTGATAGGTCCAATGTTTAAATGCATATAACTTCGACACTATCAATTGGATTTCAACCAAATTTTGTATGTAATATCTGTACATTAACGGATATTACTGAGCGTATTCTTAAGAGCCACCAGGGCTGCCAACTGTTAATAATTGCTCTCTCTATTTTTTTTTATCCAAATACCAATATATCAGAAAGTATGCAAGCCAACAGCTTTAAACTATGCACACGTATATTCTGACATTTTAGATTAATTTGGAGTAACTTATATACGTCAGTTCTACCAACATGATTATAAACCTCCTGATAGTACCAATTTTTTAAATACATGTAACTTCTATACTATCAGTTGGATTTCAACCAAATTTCGTATGTGCTATGTGTACCATAACAGATATGACTATAATTATTGTTAAGAGCAATCGGGGCTGCCTACTGTTAAGAAATGCTGTCTATATTTTTTTACCCTAATATCAATATATCAGAAAGTATGCAAGCCAATAGCTCTATATTTTGCACACGTATAGCACCTGACATTGTAGATTAATTTGGAGTAATTAATACAAGGCGGTGCTGCCAACATGATTCTATGCCTGCTGATATGTCCAATTTTAAAATACATGTAACTTCTATACTAAGAAATGGATTACATCCAAAATTGGCACAACAAAATATCATAATATTTCAGATTACACGCATGGTATTGTTGCCAACATGCTTTTACGCGTGCTGATAGATCCAATGTCTAACTGCATGTAACGTCCATTGCACTTCAACCAAATTTTGTATTCTGTACCTTAAGAGATGGAACTAAGAATATATTCAGTCACCAGGGCTGCCAACTGTAGTGCTCTATTAGGCTACACTATACCAGGTATATTTTGAACTAATTAGATATTTCGATATTACCAACTTAATTTCGTCATTACTCCAGATAGGTTCATATACTGTAGAATAATCATTGGCATGAAAAGTAGGCTGTATAGTTCTTCACGGAACTTCTTGTTGAAAAATGTTTACATTTCTACTTAATAAATTGACTAATATTTAGATATTTGCCATTCACACTCCATAGGACATAAGAGAAAATTCCTTAAGTATAAAACTTTATTTGTATGTTGTGATATATTTTACAACTTTTTTTTGTACTGCCACTAATTGTGGGCTATATAAACCTCAACATTTACAATTAACTCTTATCTAAAATAATTACACAATTTTATACGCACTAAGATATTTGTTGATAATTCTGGGTATTATGTGGTGACAATACCCTGAGAATACTCACAATTTCCCAGGATATACACGCCTGAATCGACATTGAATAAACCCTGAGAAGAAGTTTGATGTGATACATAGCATCCTGCAGGACTGGTGCGAATCCATGAAATGGGCTCTGTACGAAAAGAAATGTGTGGACACACAGACTAACGAGTTCATACGACCAAACTGAGCTTTGCTTTGCGCGGCTATTTCATTATGACAAGTTTAATTTATTTTACCTTTAATCGAGCTCGGGTGTTATTGTGTGTTGCCACGGGAATGATTCTGACAGGAAATAAAATAACCCCTATCCTCAATACTTTCACTGAATACACAACCATGTTAGCGTGGCTGTCATTTCCACGCCCTCGCATCATGCGTCCTTTGTTTGGAAATAAAATTATACATAGTAGTGGAGATGTCATGTACCGTACTGTACGTATTCGCATTATCCTACATCTCTTAGTTTTTAGCCTACTTTCGATTTTTGCAAAAAATGAAAGTAGACTTATTAGATCAACACAGGGCCAAAAATTGCGTGTCTGTCTGTGTGTGTGTGTGAGAGTGTGTGTGTGAGAGTGTGTGTGAACTCTGAAAGTCTGTCCACCTCCCCGCTATCAATTCGAACACGGTGAATCCGAATTGAACGAAATTTGGTACAGAGGTAGCACTAGCAAAGGGCACCTCAGTGTCATGTTTTATATCGCCGCCATCTTGACGTAAACGTAATGGCGGCCACCCAAATGTTCAAAGCTTAAATCAAATTACGACCAACCTATTCATCTGATTTCTACCAAATTTTGTAACATTATACCTTTATGTATGAAGAATCTTTTGACCAAACTAAGAGGTCATCTGCCCAATAATTTGCGGATAGCGGCCATGTTTGTGTGCAAATTGATTCCCCCTATCTTTTCAAACACGGTGAAAAGGAATTGAAACGAAATTTGGTACAGAGGTAGCAATAGCAAAGGGCACCTCAGTGTCATGTTTTAAATCGCCGCCACCTTGACGTAAACGTAATGGCGGCCACCCAAATGTTCAAAGCTTAATTCAAATTACGACCAACCTATTCATCTGATCCCTACCAAAGTTTGAAACTTTATACCTTTATGCATGAAGAATCTTTTGACCAAACTACGAGGTTATCTGCGCAATAATTTGCGGATGGCGGCCATGCTTGTGTGCAAATCGATTCCACCTATCTCTTCAAACACGGTGAATCCAAATTGATCGAAATTTAGTACAGAGGTACCACTAGCAATGGGCACCTCAGTTTCAAGTTTTATATCGCCGCCATCTTGACGCAAACGTAATGGCGGCCACCCAAATGTTCAAAGTTTAAATCAAATTACGACCAAGCTATTCATCTGATCTCTACAAAATTTTGTAACAGTATACCTTTATGTATGAAGAATCGTTTGACAAAACTACGAGGTCATCAGCCAAATAATTTGCAGATAGCGGCCATGTATGTGTGCAACTCGATTCGTAATATCAATTCAAGCACGGTGAAACCGAATTGAATGAAATATTTTACAGATGTAGCACTAGCAATGGGCACCTCATATTCATGTTTAATATCCGTATAGCACGTTGTATTTCAGCAAGCTACTACAACCAACATTTAATTATACTCCTTGAACAGCACAAAGAGTTATAACAATACCCATGCATTTAGGAGAAAGTAGGCTATATGTTCTTTACTGAACATCTTGTTGCCCCATGCAATTTGTTTTATTACAGATAATGTAAAAAGCAATGACACTTACCATGTTAGAGAAATACAATGACCGGCAAGAAAAAAAAACGATCACTTCAAAAATTCAACATTACTTCCATTCAAATCATAACTATGATCGGTATAGGCCTAGAACAGTACATACAGTAGTTATAGCATGGAAGAAAGGTTAATTGGTTTCCTGGATGCATCACCATTGTTCATGTCATTGTTTCACTTAACAATAGCGATTCATTGACTTGATGCTGTTTCCCGCGGAAAGATGTCCGCGCCATCGCTATCGTCAACAATGCAATGTTTTCTTTTTTTTTCTTCTGCCACTTGTTGGCGTAGGAAAACATCAATACAGCCGTATCCTCAGTTGTTCTTTTGCAACTCTGAATCGAATATGCACTTTAGGCCTGAAGATGTTAGTTAGTTATTGTTGTTTTAAGGGGCGGAACTACGATTATAGATGTTGCCAGGGCAGTGGCTCTCATCGAAATTGGTTACGATTTTAGGAAACCGACTGTACAAGTATTTCAGGAGACAAACATATTGCCATTACGAAGCCAGCTCAACTACTCTGAAGCTTTATTTATGTTCAGATATAAACAATGTCTTATTAGTGTTAATACTGAACTTCAATGCAGGAAAAACATTCATACCCATAACACAAGATCAGCAAACCAGTTGTACATGGAGTCAACAAACACAACTAGATATTGTAGACTATTAATAGTACATTATGCAACTAGCCTATAATGGCTATAATTAAGACACGAGTATCTTTATAAAACGAGCGTATGCGAGTATTATAATTTCCATACGAGTGTCTTAATTACCATTATAGGCGAGTTACATACGACTGTTTATGTTCGACGATAATTATAACTTTATTATATGTTTTAACATAAATATTCATAAATATATTAAACCCTTTGGAAAATAGCATGTAGACAAGATTCAAAATTTCGGGGTCGTATTGGATTCTTGTGAATGTGATTTAGAGGTTTTGCTATCAACATAACTTCCAGGGTTCATAAGGTTAACTTATTATTATTATAAAGCCAAGAAAAACAACAGGATCTACTAACAAATGAAATTTATTAACTGAATCAAACATAAAAAGGAAAACTATAACCACCCTTTTATTGTTCACTCGCGTGAACAGATCTAACACTGACCAGCCTGACGTACCATGACGACATGGCATGACAGCTGTCAACAAGCATTGTGACTGCAATGTCACTTAAATCAAAGTAACAAAAGAAAACGGATCACAAGATCCAAATATAACAAACAAATAAAATAGTACAAAAATTCAATATTTATGAGCGACACGGGTTTTAAGACTAGTTCAAGTAATGAGCATTTTGACGGGCGCTCGTTTCCGACCAAAACAGTTGGTTCGGGAACGGACTCCGTACTGCGAAGGACGAATTACGGAAATGTGGGAACAACAATTACATATTTATATACACTACTGACATGCTCTAACCTTAGATTACCACAACCAAATACACGTGTGTATTATTTAAAATAAGGGCTGCGGAATTACCGACTTATACCTTAAACACTAGGATAGCATAACATGACATGAACAAGTTTGGCCGGTTGCCAAATTATATTTATAATGAATACAATGGCCTTAAAAATAAGAGCCAACAACAACAAAATACAACTTTTAATTTTCACGCCGGAAAGTTTGGCGTTTAAAAACAATGAACAAATAAGTCGTAGTAATGATAAAAGAAACTTGGATCGACAACATGGCAACTTCCCAAATTAAACCAAATAAAATAACCTTAACTCATTAGGCTTTAAAGCAAACATAACGTGTCATAACGAGCTGGAGACAACCGGGCCTGTTATCGCATCACCGAGAGAGTGTCTGATTTCTTCCCCCAAGTAGTAATTAGTGCCATGCTAAATATAGATTCTGGCCCATAGCCAGCGTACAGCACCTTTGCTAATCGCCACCTGTTAAACGCGTACAAATAAATAACACATTATCTCAAAACATCCTCTCAGGGATTTTTAAGAATACATTCCCAGGTCAAACTTATCCCCACGGATAACTAGTTTGCCGGAATGATATCGCAGTCATGGACAGGCTTTACCTCTCCTCATCATCATCACTTACACCCAAAAATACGTGGCACATTTCTCGAAGATCTCGTCGTAGCATTAATCAGCACACCTCTCAGATAATGACACACAACATGTCCAAATGACAATAAAGAATAAATAACAGGATCAGTCCTAGCCCGAGTTATCAAAGCAACAAAATGCAAATATTCCCCCCACGTAGTAATTAGTTTAACATATCATTAAATCAGTCCATTTATCATTGTCGTTCCTAGGTTCTCATTCATGGCTACACTTTTTATAGATACGTTAATCGATGCGGCCGTTTCGCTAAGAATTACGTATACATAAGGAAAACATTTATATTACAAAATTTACTGTACAACATAATTGTCACGCAATGCCAAAATTTACTACACGCATGTCAGTTAAGAAATCAAACCCTGAAATTTAAATTAAACCACACAAATAAAATCTATACAAAGTTCCACACATCTCTCGCGATTCCCCTCGTCCAAAATCAATAAATCAATTTTTTAATACTCATCACTTAAACTGCTTTCCAGAGGCCTCCCGCCTCGTCAATTCCCATCATTAGGCCGTTAGCCCATAACACTGATGGTAATGGAGGATGAAGCTTGCTGTCTTCTCTCCATGGTCGACATTTTGCTGCTGTTAAAACACAATTAAATCAAAGTTTTTAAACTGTTCTATCTGCGTTCTAAGTATTTTATTTCCTCAGATCGTCCTATGCAGAATCGTCGACTTTCCCTATTCTATGGCTAATTGCCATCTCACAATTTATGAAAATTTCCAACTTCGTTGCCGACACACAACTATAATTTTAAAACCATATCGTCTTAAGGACGTCTTAAAATGACTGTCGAAGAATAATTAGGAGTGTCCCGGTTCATCTCAGACATTTGTATATATACAGAAAGCCTAAAGTTTCAATGGTGGGAGTAAAACAGCTCCTCAATATTTTAAGTAATGGGCCTATAATTATGTGTGACCTCTCAAAAATCTTGTATTTTCTCACAGGTCGCGAATCTGCCGTCGAACAAGCAAACCGATCGCTAGATCTTTTTATATCCGATTGCCGCGCAAAACACACTGACGCTATGTTCTGGCGTCATGTTTTCTTATTGGTCAGATAAGTTGGCTTCGGAGTTCTGACCTTACAAATCCCGCCCTTATATTGACGTCACGACTATTCTCCTCTCTCTCACTCCTTGCCTTGTACGCAGCATTTTGCCCTTTTATGGTCACGTACGCCACAGCGTCATATCTGATTTTCTCAGAAATCCAAGAATAACATTGGTTGTGAAACTATTGGTCATTTCCAGCCAGCACGTAGCATGTCTTACCAAGTCCAGATTTCTTGCTACATCAATATTACTCAAATATCCAGCATATCATGTATTTAGTATTTCCATCGTTTTTATTAATATGAAACATTATTATTGGACACAATGATAAGGGTTCATCTGACCCCTAGTTGATGAAATTCGAACTCAAATGAAGTCGAATTTCACATCCCCTACTTTTCTGGCTCAAATTTGAAGTTGCTGGTCACCCTCAAAATATAATGACTGTCCGCCTCTGTCTGTTTCAGTAGCCGTCTCGTTCCAAACTCATTAGGAAATTCCTGTATACTTATGCCCTCCGGCCTCTTTCCTTGCTACTCGTCTCCCCTCTCACTCTTTCAAAACATCAACATATTCATTAACGACTTCCGCCTGAACTTGTAAACACGTCAGAGCTGTCTTTTGAGCGCTTTCACCACTCGAGTACTCCCGTATCTTTTGTTGTATGTTATCACGCGAATGTTTAATTTGCTGCAGTAACATTATTTCTCGGTTCGTATGGCTCTCTCTGATGATACAATTTTAAATTTGAGATATTATACACTGCCATGTTTCCTGTGCTCACCTCTCGGACTCTGTAGGCGTTGTTACCTAAATTCCTCACGATGCTGAACGGTCCCACATACCTTTCACAAAATTTGTTTAGTATCTTGTTCGCTGGATCAGATATCGGTGGCTTCTTAATCAAGACCAATTCCCCTTCGATCAACTCCCGATGAAACTTCTTTCCGCGTACTCTTCTTAATCTACGGTCCGCCTGCCTTCTCATATGCACAATGGTGTTCTGGATCCGTAGATCGTGTGTTGGTACTGGGTCGTTAGGACATGTTACTATAGTGTTCCAAGATCTCACTGGAAACTGGTTGTGGTGTAAAACCATGGGAATTTGCCCTGTAGATTCATGACGAGTGGAATTCATACATATCTCAATGTCACTCACTCGGTCTACCCATTTGTAATGTTCCTTGGGAATAAATACCCGGAAGAACTTAGAAATATCACGGATTACGCGTTCGCTAGAATTTCCTTGGGGATGTCTTATTGATGAGAGAACGTGTTTTATATTCAAATCTGCCATTCCTTTCTTAAACTGGGCACTAGTGAAATATGCGCCGTGATCCGATAATATAAACTCAGGCTTACCAAGAGTTGGTATCACCTTGTGTATTATTCTACTTGGAATCTGTTTAGTGGTGGTTTTCTGGATAGGGCATAGAACCACGAATTTGGAAAATACGTCCAGACACACAAGTAGATGCCTGCACCCTCTCCTTCCCTTCGGAATTGGACCAAATGTGTCGATCGCCACTATTTCCAATGGTTTCTGGGGTAATATTGGTTTCGGGTATTGCTTCATTAAATAGTTGTTAGGCTTAGTGCGTTGGCAAGCGTCACAAGTCTTAACCACTTCGCATATGGTAGTTCGCATGCGTGGCCATGTGAAAGTTTCAGCTATGGTCGCTTCTGCCTTGTCTATTCCGATATGGCCTAGGCTTTCATGGACATGCCAGGTCAAACCACGTTGTAATGAAGCAGGTAACAAGATGCGCATTTTGGTATGCTCCTCATTAATGAATTTGTGTAACAGATTGTTCACATATTGATATTTTCCTTCTTTGCTCCGGGCCTCACGATGAGCTGCAGATCCAGGCTGAAGTTCTCCCTTAAAATACATGATCATTTGCCGCATCCAGGGCTCACCTTCTTGCTCTTTCTTTAATTCCTTTAATTCATTCAAGAACTCGTGATCCTTAGGTGTCAGTTCTATGTGTTGAACCAAGGCCTCTTCTTCCACGTCTTCTTCCGGGTTTCTGCTGAGAGCGTCTGGGATGATGTTTAGTTTTCCAGGGCAGTGTTCAATTTCTATATCGAACTGTTGAATGTAGATCGACCATCTGGTGATACGTTCACTAACCATGTTAGTTTTAAAAAGAAATGTGAGGGCTTTATGATCTGTCCTGATAATAATTTGATACCCAAATACTAGTTTTCTCCATTTTTGGAGGGCGTGAAGAATAGCTAGGAGCTCCAACTCTGTAACAGTGTAATTCCGTTCGTGTTTCCGTAACTTACGGCTTACAAAGGCAAGATAAGATCTTTTCTGTAGGTTGCTTGGATCTTCCTGATACAACATTGCTCCGACCCCAATAATCGAAGCGTCTGCCTGAATTACAAACTTTAGGCCGAAATCTGGGTATCCCAGTTTGATACAATTTTGTAACAATAATTTAGTAGCTTGGAAAGATTGGTTGCATTCGTCATTCCAAGACCATTTATTATTTTTCTTTAGTAGTTCTTGCATAGGGGCTACAGTTTCCGTGTACCCGGGACAGTTTTCTTTGAAAAACCCCGTTACACCAAGGAAGGCACGGACATGTTTTATTCTTGTAGGAGTGGGGAAATGTTTGATTGCATCAATTTTGGCAGGGTTTGGTCTGACGCCGTCCTGATCGATAATGTGGCCTAGATATAAAATTTCATCCCTAAAGAAGTGGGATTTTTTTAGGTTTATTTTGAAATTTGTGGTGCGTAAATTTTCTAACAGTTTATCTAAGTTTTCCATGTGTTCATTGATGTTGTCGGAAGCCAATAAAATATCATCTATGTACCTAGTCGTCATCTCCTTAACCTCCTCAGTAAGGTTTCGGTCTAATGCTCGAATTAGGGCACAGCCAGCTGTTTTCACGCCGAACGGCATTCTTCCAAATGTATACGTCTGATTGTCGAACAAGAAGCCTGTTAACAATTGCGACTTCTCGTCCAATTCGATATGGTGAAAGAAGCTCGTTAAGTCCACACTTGAATAGATGCTCTTTCCTTTAAATCCCTTGAGGACGTCTCTAATTATGGGTGCCTTATCGTATTCCGGCAACAATCGAAGGTTGAGCATTCTTGCGTCGAGACATAGCCGTATAGATCCATTTGGTTTGATAACGGCCAAAATTGCATTTAAAAAAGGTGTGGGCATCTTTTTTATTACGCCTGCATGTAACACTCCGTCAATAATTTCTTTAACTTGTGAATGATGTTTTTCCGGAATCGGATACAACCTACTTCTGAATGGTGACCAATCATCTACCTGCATGGAATATTTAAAGTTGAGAATCTTGCCCGGTACTGTATCAAAAACCTGTTGGTGTTTTCTTAAAATATCTTCAAGTTGCTTCTTTTCCGTAACCCCTAGTTTGACTTCCTTAAGCCGCTCCTGTAGTAGCTCTTCAAACTCATTATTGCTGTCGTCCTCTTCAGCCAACAATGCCCAGATATCTCGCGTTTCTTCCTCTTCATTAAGTTCAATTACAGCTGTAGTGGTGTCCTTGCTATATGCCTCAATTATTTCCTTGTCCGTCTTGTTTAAAATAGCCTGCTGCGTGATCTCGGCCCCTTCTTCACTAATTGCCTGTAACATCCAAGTATGCGCCTCCTTGCCAGATGTTATCTCGTCCATATGCAGTCCTATGTTCGTCATCCCCTCGATGTTTTTGAAGCTTATGGTGTTTTTGTGTAGATCTATGACGGCCTGATATTCGCAGATGAAGTTTGCCCCTAGAATGATATTGAAGTTCATTTTCGTCATAACTATGAAAGTTTGAGCGAAGGTGTGTTCCAGAATTTCTAATTCGAGATATGCCTGCTGCTTACTAGTAACCGATCGTTCAGGAATTATACCCCGTACTTTAATTTGCGGGACCGGTATCATTGGAACTTTATGATTCCGTCCTATTTCTTTGATCAAGGCCTCAGATACCAGGCTGACCTGACTTCCTGTATCAACTAAGCATTTGACCTTCAATCCATCAATCCTAGCATATATTATTGGTAATTGCTTTAATTGTTCGTTTTGTGGCCTCACGATTTCTTCCAAGCAATCTTCAGGCATCGCAATCCACTCTGTAATGTGCGCTGTCACCCAACCATCACGACCATCACACCATTCGCTTCTGAGGCTGTCTCCTTTCCCTTCAATTAAACTTTTTTTTTCGCGCCTTGACCCTCGCCCTGGTCTTGGTGCCACCCGTCCTGTCTTTCCTGCTGCATTAGCATACCTTCCGCCCCGTTAGTGTGGGTGTCCGGATTTGCTCTGTGTTCCATCGCTCGTTCCCATTTATTCTTATTGTTTCCCTGTATGTTATGTAGTTCTTCTAGGTACTGTTGTGACTCAGCGTGTCTCTCGTTCCAATTTCTCTGATCATCCCTTGGATCCGATTGCTCGTTAAACCGCTGGTTATCTTGTGCGTTATGTTGCTGGTTGTAACGCCTATTGTCTCTGGGCCTATATTGTTGATTATAGTATCCTCCACGCCATCCTCGATTGTAAGGTGCGTTATTATTATTCCTATTGTATGACGTTTGGTATCTCCTATTATCTCGCCACTGCTGATTGTTTGTGTTCCGGTAGCGGTTAGTTCCTTCCTGATTGTTATGGTTTCTGTCCCTATTTTCGTATCTCGGTTGAGATCTCGGCTCATATTCTTCGGTGCTCTGCCGTCTTTGGTTATCCCCAGTGTTTGTAGCTTGCGACCTCGTGTTTTTGTTCGGTGTCTTGACTACTTCGACTGCATTAACTAACTCTATCTGTCTCTTCTCTCTCGGGTTGATGTAATTAGTGGTTTCATCTATCCTCCTTAATACCTCTTCTGCCTGGACCACGGTCGTAATATTTGCCGCCACCAAGAATTGCTGAACGCTAATAGGCATCTGCTTTCCTATAGTAGTTATTAGCTCCATTTCGCTCGGGGGATTATCAAGATCCTGCAATTTGACAAGTTGCATGGCGAAAAAATCTGCATATTTCGTCTGATGCGTGGAATGGTATTTGCGCGAGTATAAGTCCATTCGCAAGCTTTGTTGATACGACCCACTCCAGTATTTGCTCAGGAAGGCCTTGTGGAAACCTTCCATTGATTTAAATGTGTTCTTAAATCCAAGATACCAGGTAAGTGCTGAGCCCGCCAAAAATTTTTCAACCATTCTTAATTGTCGCGTTGAGCTAACATTTTGGTCCGAAAAATATTCTGTCAGTTCCCTTAAGAAAGCTTTAGGTGTCCCTCCGCTCTCTGGTAAAAACTTATTCGGTTTAAATTCGTTTCCACGGATGACTTGTATAACTTGCGTGGGAAGTTGTGTGTTTTGAGGTGTCGAGCTACGACCCTCATAATTCTGGAATGCTTGCGTGTCTACCGTTCTTGGACTTTGCCCAAGCTCGTGGCTGTCTATTGTGTGCTCTCTTTCCGCATTCTCCCCTTTCCCCTTTTCCATTAGTGTCGCAAACATCGTATTATGTCCAAGTGACTGCAACTCCGATTTTATCATGCGGTCCTCTTGAATTTGAAACCTTAACTTCATATTTTCTTCTAACGCCTGTATTTTCGCGTTATTTTCCCCTAGCTTCTTGCTTACTGCGAGCCGTTCATCTTTCGAATCAGCGCTCATCTTGGTCCAATCTTTCCTAATAGTATCCTTCAATTTAACAAAGCGTTTTTCGACTTCCTGTTGATTAGCCTCCTGATTATCTTCAAGTTTATCTATCCTTTCTCCCAGAGAAATGTTGTTCTGTTCTAATGTTTGTTTAATTTCTTCCTGGTCAATTTCTAACTTTTTCCATTTCTTAATTGATTGTATTTCTAATTTGTTGAGTTCCGTCACTAAGCCCGTGATATTGTTATCTACTGTAATTATCTGATCTTGCATACCCTGTGTCCCTCGTTCGATATTCTCAAACCTTTTTTCTAAGTTTGTGTGTGCTTCTTTGATTTCAGATGAGCTGGTCAAACACGCTTGCTCGATTTGTGCTAGTTTTGCCATAACAGTCTCATCCATTCCTTTTATTTCCTTTTTAAACGAATCTTCGATACCTTTTATTATTCCTAATTGTTTGGTATTGTTAGTGCTAACGTCCTTTGCTAATTGGATTAGCTGTTCTTTTGTGTGCTCTTTGATTTCTACCGTTAGCGCAGCTAGATTTTGAGTGTTCCTTTCGTCTTGTGCGTTTAATATTTCATTGTTTTTCTCAGACTGCCTATGTAATTGTTCACTAACCAGAATGTTTTGTGTAGCGATTTTCTGATTTATATTCTCGTTAACTTCAGATAGTTTTGTGTTTAACTGTGTCTGCATTTCTACACTATTTGCCGCTAACTGTGTCTGCATTTCTACACTATTCGCCGCTAACTGTTTCTGCATTTCTACATTATTTGCCGCCAACTGTGTCTGCGTTTCTGCCGATTGTTTATTTATAGCCGCTAACTGTGTCTGCGTTTCATTGGTTATGTCCTTTCTCATCTCACTAAGTTGTTCTCGCGTACGAGCGGATGCTAGTTCAATCACTTCGCGGATTTCTCCCAGAGTTGCCATCACAACAATAATATATTTGAGACATAGGGAAATGATATAAGGGCGGAGCCCTGGATACGCGCGCTCACATATATTAAATATACACACATTAACCCCTTACATACTCTGTTCATTTACTTTAAATTACTCCCACAAACTATAGCATCACTGAGTATAATTTACTTATTATTCCATTTAATTTTAACCCTTTGATTCAGTTATAATCTTCCTGACTTTACTTTACTTACAAATTTTAACCAATTAATAGAGTATTAATTAGTTTTTAAGGTCTAACCTTCCTGTCAAATAATTCTTTGAGTTTGGCTTTTCTACACAAAGCTAATTTAATTTTATTGGGCGCCTGGAACAGTTTGTTCTAATTTTAATCAAAGTTCAAACACTTAACTTGTTCCACATTTACTTTATTGCAAACTCCATGACTTTATATTTTCAAACATTTGGCGGTACTATCTTCGCCTAACTTACGTTAATAAACTTATCACATGCCGGTGATCTATTTTTTTACTCTAAAACACAAATGCCACACGTTCGGAAGCCAAAGTAACTCTTATAAACCCTTTGGAAAATAGCATGTAGACAAGATTCAAAATTTCGGGGTCGTATTGGATTCTTGTGAATGTGATTTAGAGGTTTTGCTATCAACATAACTTCCAGGGTTCATAAGGTTAACTTATTATTATTATAAAGCCAAGAAAAACAACAGGATCTACTAACAAATGAAATTTATTAACTGAATCAAACATAAAAAGGAAAACTATAACCACCCTTTTATTGTTCACTCGCGTGAACAGATCTAACACTGACCAGCCTGACGTACCATGACGACATGGCATGACAGCTGTCAACAAGCATTGTGACTGCAATGTCACTTAAATCAAAGTAACAAAAGAAAACGGATCACAAGATCCAAATATAACAAACAAATAAAATAGTACAAAAATTCAATATTTATGAGCGACACGGGTTTTAAGACTAGTTCAAGTAATGAGCATTTTGACGGGCGCTCGTTTCCGACCAAAACAGTTGGTTCGGGAACGGACTCCGTACTGCGAAGGACGAATTACGGAAATGTGGGAACAACAATTACATATTTATATACACTACTGACATGCTCTAACCTTAGATTACCACAACCAAATACACGTGTGTATTATTTAAAATAAGGGCTGCGGAATTACCGACTTATACCTTAAACACTAGGATAGCATAACATGACATGAACAAGTTTGGCCGGTTGCCAAATTATATTTATAATGAATACAATGGCCTTAAAAATAAGAGCCAACAACAACAAAATACAACTTTTAATTTTCACGCCGGAAAGTTTGGCGTTTAAAAACAATGAACAAATAAGTCGTAGTAATGATAAAAGAAACTTGGATCGACAACATGGCAACTTCCCAAATTAAACCAAATAAAATAACCTTAACTCATTAGGCTTTAAAGCAAACATAACGTGTCATAACGAGCTGGAGACAACCGGGCCTGTTATCGCATCACCGAGAGAGTGTCTGATTTCTTCCCCCAAGTAGTAATTAGTGCCATGCTAAATATAGATTCTGGCCCATAGCCAGCGTACAGCACCTTTGCTAATCGCCACCTGTTAAACGCGTACAAATAAATAACACATTATCTCAAAACATCCTCTCAGGGATTTTTAAGAATACATTCCCAGGTCAAACTTATCCCCACGGATAACTAGTTTGCCGGAATGATATCGCAGTCATGGACAGGCTTTACCTCTCCTCATCATCATCACTTACACCCAAAAATACGTGGCACATTTCTCGAAGATCTCGTCGTAGCATTAATCAGCACACCTCTCAGATAATGACACACAACATGTCCAAATGACAATAAAGAATAAATAACAGGATCAGTCCTAGCCCGAGTTATCAAAGCAACAAAATGCAAATATTCCCCCCACGTAGTAATTAGTTTAACATATCATTAAATCAGTCCATTTATCATTGTCGTTCCTAGGTTCTCATTCATGGCTACACTTTTTATAGATACGTTAATCGATGCGGCCGTTTCGCTAAGAATTACGTATACATAAGGAAAACATTTATATTACAAAATTTACTGTACAACATAATTGTCACGCAATGCCAAAATTTACTACACGCATGTCAGTTAAGAAATCAAACCCTGAAATTTAAATTAAACCACACAAATAAAATCTATACAAAGTTCCACACATCTCTCGCGATTCCCCTCGTCCAAAATCAATAAATCAATTTTTTAATACTCATCACTTAAACTGCTTTCCAGAGGCCTCCCGCCTCGTCAATTCCCATCATTAGGCCGTTAGCCCATAACACTGATGGTAATGGAGGATGAAGCTTGCTGTCTTCTCTCCATGGTCGACATTTTGCTGCTGTTAAAACACAATTAAATCAAAGTTTTTAAACTGTTCTATCTGCGTTCTGAGTATTTTATTTCCTCAGATCGTCCTATGCAGAATCGTCGACTTTCCCTATTCTATGGCTAATTGCCATCTCACAATTTATGAAAATTTCCAACTTCGTTGCCGACACACAACTATAATTTTAAAACCATATCGTCTTAAGGACGTCTTAAAATGACTGTCGAAGAATAATTAGGAGTGTCCCGGTTCATCTCAGACATTTGTATATATACAGAAAGCCTAAAGTTTCAATGGTGGGAGTAAAACAGCTCCTCAATATTTTAAGTAATGGGCCTATAATTATGTGTGACCTCTCAAAAATCTTGTATTTTCTCACAGGTCGCGAATCTGCCGTCGAACAAGCAAACCGATCGCTAGATCTTTTTATATCCGATTGCCGCGCAAAACACACTGACGCTATGTTCTGGCGTCATGTTTTCTTATTGGTCAGATAAGTTGGCTTCGGAGTTCTGACCTTACAAATCCCGCCCTTATATTGACGTCACGACTATTCTCCTCTCTCTCACTCCTTGCCTTGTACGCAGCATTTTGCCCTTTTATGGTCACGTACGCCACAGCGTCATATCTGATTTTCTCAGAAATCCAAGAATAACATTGGTTGTGAAACTATTGGTCATTTCCAGCCAGCACGTAGCATGTCTTACCAAGTCCAGATTTCTTGCTACATCAATATTACTCAAATATCCAGCATATCATGTATTTAGTATATCCATCGTTTTTATTAATATGAAACATTATTATTGGACACAATGATAAGGGTTCAATATGTTAAGATTGTCACTAGAATTGTGTGATCGGGTGCTGCGCTGGGTGTAGGATATCTCTGATTTCCAAGCTCTCTGATCGACCGACGCATGCGCTCTGTGTGCTTCAATGCCATATGTGCAGATTGAGTGCCAGTATTCAGTAAAACTGACACAGAAGTCGTTTGAAAACCACGCGCTGTGTAGAAATTGGATTTGGAGATATTAAGGTACAGTGCTATTTCTTGTCTCATATTCACCAGTTTATTTACGCGAACATATGGACGGTGCACTTTCGATAATTTATACAGAGATGTTGGATTTTGAACGCATGCGCGAAGGTATCCTTATCTAATTGGTCAAACAGCTGTTTCTTGATCTGTGATTGGTGGGAGAAACTGTTTCATAATGAAAAATAGTGTTATAATGACCATCATTATGATACAGTTTTCAGACATATAACAGTCAGGGTCGAACATAAAAGTATTTCCTATTCAGCCAGCACATCTTATAACATCTTACCTCCTAAACTGAGACAAATTGTAAACTTAAACAAATTAAAAAAGGAAGCACGCAGGTAGCCTACTTCCTGAAACTATATGTTGAAGAATATAGATGAACCCATAAACACTGAATAAATGATCCCACCACCTTAGTATATTCTAGTATTAGTTACTAAGCCATATTTGTAAAGGGCAGTCCCCCCTTGAGCTACCAGCTCACTGGGACTTTCTGTACCCTATAAATAAATAAAATAAATAAATAAATAAATTGGTGGCGCGCATATATTTCCGCGGGAAACAGAATCATGCCAATGAATCGTTATTGTTAAGTGAAACAATGACATGAAAATGAATATCCACAGCCTGCTTCCAGTCTCAGACCGGGTCAGGAATGGAATGAATGAAGCCCCTATCTAGCGGCGAGGATATGAACTGTGCCGGCTGCCGAGGCACTCCTCTGGGGCAATGATTAAATGAATGACAGATGAAATGAAATGATAGTGGAGAGTGTTGCTTGAATTAAATTTTGACAGGGAAAACCGGAGTACTCGGAGAAAAACCTGTCTGCCTCCGTTTTGTCCAGCACAGATCCCACATGGAGTGACCGGGATTTGAACCACGGACCCAGCGGTGAGAGGCCGCCTAAGCCACGGCTGAAACAATGACATGAAGAATGATATTACATCCAATTTAACCTTACTTCCATGATATGAACAGTAAGTTATGTACGAGGCCTAGAGCGGTCATATTTATCATTTAAATGAAAGAAATGTTGAATTTTTCAAGTGATCGGTTTCTTTTGCCGGCCAGTGTACTTTATTCCAAAACGTGCACTCGAAGATTTTATGAATAAGGACCCTTTTACATTTATTGTAAAACAAAACTATTGGAATGCAGCCGAAATAAATCAGAAACCTCTATGGACATACAATTAGCAGGTGAAAAGCTAAAGGAAGTAGGAGACTTCTGTTACGTAGGAAGCAAAATAACCAGTGTTGGACGATGCAATGAGGATATAAAAAGTAGGTTGGCTCAGGTAAGAAAAGCATTTCAACAACAAAAAATGGAATCTGTTGACATCGAATATAGATTTACGAATTAGAAAGCCTTTGTCTGGAGCGTGGCGCTCTATGGAAGTGAAAATTGGACTGTTGCAGCAGCAGAAAAAAGGATAATTGAAGCGTTTAGAATGTAGTGTTACAGGAGAATGATGAAGATCAGATGGGTAGATAGGGTTACAAATGAAGAGGAATTAAGACGAGTGGGAGTTGAGAGACGTTTCTGGCGACTGCAAATGAAGACAAGACATAGGTTGGTAGGACACATACTAAGACACCCAGGAATAGCAAGCTTAGTTATGGAAGGAAGGGTCGAAGAGAAGAACTGCAGGGGTTGACCTAGGCTAGAATATGTTAAACAGATAGCCTCGGATGTAGGATATGGTAGCTATGTAGAGATGAAACGATTAGCTCAGACAGGGTGGCATGGAGGTCTGCATGAAACCAGTCAAAAGGCTGAAGAATCAAACAACAACATACATTTTATATTATTGAATTAAACACAATGTGTACAAATGTAATCTAGACGTTTAAGTCAGTTTCATTCGTTATTTGCCTAACGTGTGATTCAACAAAATTATGTTAAATGGTCCGGCTAAGCTCAAATTATCAGCGTTTCGCCCCGGTGTACTATTGGGCTCGTCAGTTGGTATAGTACACCTCACCAAGACGCTGAAAAGTGCTTACTGAGTAGGCCAATGCAAGACACTTTGATACACATTATAATATGTCGTATCGACGTCACGAGCATTGCCAAAGCACATAATTTTGTTGAATTAATGGAGCTCAAAGGACCATAACAACAGTTTCTCATTCGAGAACATTCTTCGACATAACGTGTGATTGGCAGAGTTCATTGAGTACATTTGAACTGGTGGTACTGTGCACAGGCTCGGTTGCAAAATTTTATGTAAATGAAAAGTGTAATGATATTCATTTCATAATTGTAATGCTAGTATTTTAAGAATGAGGCATTAGCAATTTGGCTGATGAAGGAAGACCTCAATGAAAGGTTGTAATATGTACCAATGATTGAATCAATATTCTTAATTCTGAACTGACAGGCGTTATATTTTAAAAGTTATCTATAGATAATGTTGCGAGTACTTCCTTCAAATATTCGTGAGTGTTTTATTTTTCAATTAAGTGTACCATTATCGTGTTTGTTATTCATGGTTTACGATCTGTTGCTGTTGATTGTAAACAGTAAAACGACGACAATCTTGGATTAACAATTGTATAAACATTTAACGTGCAACGTTTCACTGCACCCGGATAGTTAATTCGCGAGAAACATCCATTTAAATCTTTATATTTCGTGTCGCCGCCATGTTGGATTTGTGCTCACCACGTTACTGAAAGTCCTATAGGTCAACATATGTTCATAGCCTCTATGAGCATAAAAAGAACGTTGGTTCTTGAATAAAGAAATCAATAAAACAGTGCATGGAAACACTGGTTGGTTCCTTAGTTTAAGCGCTGCGACAACGTGGTCATGTAGCCTTGTGTGCCTTGGGTGCGTGTAGAATCTGTCTGATAACCGGTGTTAACTGTGATGACTGTATTACTGTATGTTATGTTTCATATTCGAGTAAGGACTGCAGACGATAATTTCAAGTAGTTCCTTCTTTCGCTACCAAATGCTATCGTCCACGGGACCTAGCTGTGAACTTCGCTACTATAAACGCCATCGCAACTAGGCGCCCGGTGATGAACGTTGGTACTTAAGAGCATTAATCAAAACCTCACCTACAAATTTTGGTTTCACACAAGTGTAGTTAGTGGAAGTTTATTTTACATGCCATAAATCTATGACATGGGGCCAGGGGAATTCTTAACGCTCTTAAAAAATCCGACGACTTTGGCCGGGTTTGAATACGTGACCTTGGGCATAGAAGACGAGCATGCTACCAACTACGCCACTGAAGCCACCATTGATACACAAATCTTTGCTAGGTGTTCTTTGAAAACAAGAGAACAACGGTAAGCGTTATGGTCAGTGAGAAAATGTTGTTGCTTAATTTGTGGGACTTGAAAGTCGTGTTCATTCATCCCCGTGGTGTACTAGGGTGTGAGTGTAATTTTATCTGATAACCTGTGTTACTGTAGTGGATTTATCAGTGTGTGTATTTGTAATTAAGGTATTTTTAGCCTATTTTCATTAAAAAAATAGGCTTATGAGATCACCTTTTGTCCGTGTGTGTGTGTGTGTGTGTGTGAGGTGTGTGTGTGTGTCCCCTAATAACTTCTAAACGGCTAGAGCGATTACAATGTAACTCGGTAAGGTCATAGCACTATTCCGACCAACCACGACCGTGCCCTTCAAATTGTATTGTCTCTCACCAATCCAAGATGGCGGCAGTGCGAAATATTTCACCAGCATTCAGTATCTCCGAAACTATTATGGATATCGCCCTGAAATTGTGTACGGCGATAAAGGGCAACACTAGAAGTTCCCCTATAAGACTTTGAAATACCTGGTAACTACAAAACAAACATGGCGGTCAAGCGAATTTGAGACATTTAAATAGACTTTTCTCGCGATTTAACCATCCAAACGTAATGAAACTTGGTACAGCAAATGTTTATACACATTGTAATGCACTGGAGTCTAATTTAGTTCAATTGTTTGCAAAACCTCAAAATGGCGGCTGTGCGAAATATTTCACTGACATTCTATATCTATTAATATTACAGATATCAGCCTGAAATTTTGTACGGTGATAAAGGGTACTGATACAAGTTTATTTATGTAACTTTCATAAACCTGTAAAGTAAAAAACGAACATGGCGGCCAGCGAATTTGAAACATTTTAATAGACATTTCTCGTGATTTAACTCTCTGAGAGGAGTGAAATGTGGTACAGTAAATGATTTTACATATTGTAATGCAATGGCGTCTAATTTAGTTCAATTGTTTACATGACCTCAAGATGGCGGCTGTGCGTAATTTTAAAATTAAGTTTTTATTTCTTGTGTCGTAATCATGCGATCGAAGTGAAAGTTTGAATAATGAAGCTACAAAATAATTGTTCTTGAATGGTACATAACCCTATGGCCTATACATATATCAATCCAACATGGCTAGCATCCGAAATATTTAGACGGTTCTCAATATCTACGAATCTTTTACAGCAATCAAACTGAATTTTTATGTTCATAGAGGCTATGAACATATGTTGACCTATAGGACTTTCAGTAACGTGGTGAGCACAAATCCAACATGGCGGCGACACGAAATATACATATTTAAATGGATATTTCTCGCGAATTAACTATCCGGGTGCAGTGAAACGTTGCACGTTAAATGCTTATACTATTGTTAATCCACTGGCTTCTAATTTATTTCAATTCATTGCATAATCACAAGATGGCAGCTGTGCGAAATTTTAAAATCTCGTTTTTACTTCTTGTGTTCTAATCATGCGATTGAAATTTGAATACCAATAATCGTGATGTAATAGTACATAAATCAAAATCCAACCTGGCGACCATCTGAAATATTTAGACGGTTCTCAATATCTACGAGTCTATCACAACCTTCAAACTGAAATTTTGTATGTTGATAGAGACAATTAACATGAGTAGGATATATGAAAATAGGCTGTATAGTTCTTCACGGATCTACTTGTTTTAATTTGCGTATGGCTTTAAATGACGGGAGTGTCCGTGGACATGTTCGGATCGCCAGAGTTTGTAGCTGCGTCTATGCGGTTAAGTACCGTCGCGTGTGGATGAGATGAAATGAATGAAGATGATTGAGCAGGTTCAATTTCAAGTAGTTCCAACTTTGGCTACCAGATGCCACTGACACCTAGCAACGAATTTTGCAACATTATAGAGCATTTCTAGCGAAATATAACCTACAAATTTGGCTACACACTACCAATCGTGGGACAGTTTATTTTCCATGCCATAAATCTATGACATGGGCCCGCCGGCTTTACTTCCCCTCCGAAGGAAGGCTTACTGAAGGATTTTAACGCTCTTAAAAATTCAGAAGACTTCGACCGAGTTTGAACCCGCGATCTTGGTCTACCGACTACCCACCGGAGCCGCTTGTAATTCTGGTGAGGACTGGGAATATGTCGGAGGAGCCATCCCAGTATTTGCCTTGGGATAGAACTGAGAAACCAGTCCGCCTTGTTGCGTAGTGTGTGGCATTCTTGGCAGTCACCTCGGAGGCCCGACTTCGATTCCCGGATCTGGCAAGAAATTTAATTCTGGTATGAGGGCTGGAACGGGATACACTCGTGAGGGAAAAATTGACAGGAGGCAGGTTCGATTCTTACCTCAGCCATCCTGGAAGTGGTTTTCCGTGGTTACCCACTTCTACTCCAGGAACATGACGTGATTGTACCTAGCTTTAGGCCATGGCTGCTTCCTACAGACATCCTATAGACATCACAGTGACACACACCTCAGTACACCGGGCTACATGATCACGATGTTGCAAAGCCCCTTATGAATCGACAGGAATAACAGAAGTGAGAAAATCACTTCCATGATGACTTAGGTGGGAATCAAACCCAACTTCTATCAGTGCGTAGACCTCAATCCAGCCCTCACACCAGAATTAAAATCGGGAATCGAACACGGACCTCCAAGGCGACTGCCAAGAAGGGGTCTCTCGTGACCGATAGGCGCTCTGACATTCAATCGTAGTATGTAAGATGTTTCGTAGCAACATATAGATGTTTCCACTGAGCTAGAATGCATAGGCCTAGATGACGAATGCTTGTTGTCATGGTAACCACCGGATATCCGAGTAAAATATTGTCCACGATACTCACAAGTGAAACAATTTTGTTATCTCGGTAGTAAATTCACAGAAGGCAGTAGATGCTTAATGGAAGTGAAGAGAAGGATTGCTTTAGCAAAAAAGGCATTTATGACTAAGAAAAACATTGTGTCCAGCAAACATATGAATATAGATGTAAGAAAATCCTTTGCAAAATCATTTGTATGGAGTACACTGCTCTATGGAAGTGAAAGTTGGACTCTGGGTAAATTGGGAAAGAATCGACTTGAAGCTGCTGAAATGTGGATATGGTGGAAAATGACAAGAACGCGCTGGATGGAATGAAAAACCAACCTGGAATTCTTAAGGGAAGTCAAAGAAGAGAGAAGATTGATGAAGAAAATGGGAAAGAGAAACATAACATTTATTGGACATGTCATCAGACACAATACTTTCATCGTTAACATTCTTGAAGGGAAAATGCTGGGAAAGAAAGGAAGAGGACGGCCTAGGACGAAGTATTTGGAAGACATCAAGAATAGAATGGGATGTGACAATATGGAACTGAAACGAACCGCCAATGACCGAAGAGTGTGGTTGCATTGACAAGGAATTAGCCGTTAGAATATAAATGAATGATAATCACAGCTAGACCCTCAGCCTAATATCATATCCGTTTAAAATATTGAATTCATAGTCTTCAGTCATAAAAAAAACACAGTTCTTCAGTTCATCTTCTTAGTTGACTTTGTGAACACACTTTCTTCCAGCCCGCAACCACAGAGCCGGTAATAGAACTCACGATCCTTGGAACAGGAACCAATGTATTTACTGCGAGTATAAATGGAGACCTGAAATATGTGATCATTGCCGAACAGTTATGTTACATCGGTATGCAATAAACACACTGCATTACTATTGCACGATGGTGCGTGATGCTGCAATCACAAACGCCTGGTGGACAGGCAACCCATTGCACACGCTTCTCCGCATCAATTTTGTACTAATGAATTCATTCCGATATGAAGTTGGCGCACCAAACACATCTACAATGTATTAACCAGACTGGATGCGTGCGGATTGGACCGGGTACGTCACAAATTACAATGCTTTAAACATCCCATACTTCGTCTATATTTCATAACTAGGAGAGTGAGAACAGCGAACTGTACAGGTATTGAAGAGAAAGTATGCTTTGTCGATCGATCTATTCACATTGTACCTAAAGGAAGAAAACACACCTCAACTCTATTAGGGCTATCTCGTGCCAAGGTGGTACCGGCAGAGCGTGGGTTCAAACCCCACCTAAACCGTCCTTAAAATTGTGTTTCGTGGTTTCCTAATAAATATAATCCTATCAATACATTATGAAACATATATTGAATTAAAATACATGATTCGACCATTTGATGGAGCATTCGTCAGGTAATATCTAAGGCAAAATCTATTCTAATGAAAAAATGCAGTAAAATTTCCTTAAGGCTATATTTCGGTTAAGAAAACGCTAAATGTATTGTGCCCGCTGGCCGAAGGTTTCGGGGAGCCACCGGTTTCAAATGACCCTTCCGAGACCCTCTTCCAGTTACCACACAAGTATAGGTGACGACACATTCATAGGCTGGTGTAGCACAAAGTCTGCACTCGGGGGTATCGGGAATTGGTGAGGTTCGATTCTTAACCAGCTCAGAGGAATGCATCGGTAACAAAACAAAACAAGAAAAGAGAGGTCAGTCTTATGTTAAAATCACGAATAAATTTTATTCAGAATAGATCCCTAGCCTAGCATGAGAGTTGCAAATGGCTAGTCCGATACTATTCTGCCCTGAAAGAAAATATAAAAATAAGTCCTGATCAAGATCTAAATTACTCTCATGGTCCTAATACAAAATTCGACTAAGAACGAACAAGCTAAGAGAATGGCACGTAAGATCATCCCTAAGCAATTACATCGAAAATGACTACGGGAGGATCAAACATCAATGAATCTACTGCAAAGCAAGACATTTACTTGTTTACAAATACTAGAAACATTTACATTTAATACCTAGGGGAAAATTTGTCCTATTCTATGATGGTGCCATCTCTAACATTTATCTCTAGATTTAGTGTTTAGCTAGTCCTAAATATCATTAATTAATAAACGAGACGCGTTTATTACAAAGAAAGTCAAGCTCTGTGCACAGCGTTGCTGAATAAAAAAAGAGCTATGCTAATACAACACAAATGCATACAATAATTCAGCACTCCTATGGTTGTGCAATTGGCACTGCCTGCGTACTCGGTTTGTTACTGTTTGTAACAAATGATCATAGTTTCAAAGTGTTAAGAAAGTAGAAAAATAGGAAAGCCTGCAAATGCGATGGTAATTAAACAATTACATCGACTCATATTGCTACCAATCTGGTGTGTGTGCTACAGTTATCACATCACCAATTGGTTGTCGACTATTCATGTGAAAATGTTTCAAAATGTATCTAAAATGGTCTAACAATAACTAAGTGTCAACATTTGGTCCAGAAAACATTTTATTTTTAGTATTTATTATCTTTATTTAAGTTCAGGGGGGAATTAAGAGATTAGTTTATTTTCAGAAAATCCTATCTTTGATTATTAAAGCTTCACACAATTATTTATTCCTCACAGTATAGGTGTTCAGTTTATGGACCTTTAAATAGCGTTCAGTGTACTCAGGTAACGTGTGTATCCAACTAGTGCATAATAACTTAATAGTTTAATAGACACCCTGTGTCTCCACCAATACTTCATTATTATTATTATTATTATTAGACACCCTGTATCTCACTCTTACAATTACGGATTCATCAATCCTGGTGCCATCGGTTAGGTACGACTGCAGTAGCTCGTTACCACCTGAATAACCACAATAACATGTCGGAGGTATTAATCCACCATCACGATTCACTTCACTAATACCATAATAATGTTAATTACAATAAGTGTGGATCCCTGAATTATACACGTTTTAAATACTGGTCATAGAGGTTATGTGTGTAGAAAACACATTCTAACAACGCTATGAATTAACATGAAGGCTTCCGATACAAAATAAAGTGTGAGATTGTGCATTCATTAAATTGCCTCTTCCCTGTATGAGGTCGAACCTATTTTCTCTGGTTACAAAATACTGTTCCATTCATTGCCTGTCTGGCTTTTCGTAAAGAAATAAACCTGTTTTCAAGTATTGATCAGTCAAACAAATGTGAATAACGGAACTCTGCATTCCGCTTATAATAATAAGAATTTCACAGCCTTCTAAATAAATAATGCACTGCCTAAGATCTAGTGTGCTGTGTAGTGGTTTGGCTTGTACATATAACCTTGGCCTTGTTCTAACACCTGCCAAAACTAGTTTCTTTGTCATCAGCTTGACAAAATAAAAGTTGATAATAACTGTTTTGAAATGATACGAAACGGACATTGGAAAATACTGCCTTCTTGGCGTTTATAAATTTAAAAAAACTGTAACTTTCCACACGTGTTCTTATAATAGCTACCTGCGTTGTGCACTGTTAAATGAAACCATACTAAAATTACTCTGTTTCCAACTCATTACAATTACGCTCCTGATACATGATCTGACTTACAGATACAGCGACCGTCGGTTCAAGACCCGCCATGAGATATTGTAAGCGGTCTCCTCTGGTCTTAAATCATTTCCTCGTTGTTTCCGGTCACCTTCCGCTGCCAATTCACCACGCATGATTTAGTTATCCATTTGCATTGCGTGGTAGGGGTTATATTCCAAGATTTGATGTTTCAGTAGGATCATAATGTTGCCGTTGGTGATAATATTACACATGTTTAAAGAAAACTTGCACTCACTGATGCTAAGGTGCGGTAATAAATTGCCCATTTTTCCACTCCGCCACTGGCGTTAAATTATCGCTTGTGCGATGTTCACTCGCAACTTTCACTAATATTTACACAACATATAAATCAAAATCACTGCCCATCCGGCAAAACATAAAAAACAGTTTATCAATTCACAGTTTTATAATACACTTGGATGCGACCATGTGGTCTTAAAGTTTGCGTAGCACGCTTCCATAATTTTCACTTCGTGCATAAAAAATATTTCACAGTTTGAATGTTAATAAATGTCTCCAATCACTAGATTATTAGATAATGCCCTGATGGCTGTCCATTCGACAAATACACACAAATTTTCCATAGCACATGGGTTCCGTTCTCGAAACGTGTCCTTACTCGTGCTTCAACATGCACATAGGTGTTGCTTCAACAAACGACAAGTAGGTACTGCTGTCACTAAGCATGGCGTTCACTCAGGACATGAGTTAGCCGCGTAAATTGACGGTTTTGCTCATCAGCGTTGTATACCGTATTTTAAATAAACAGAATTACGTTGAATAAATTATTGTTGATTTATGGAATGTCTAAAGTGCATAAAAATGTTATTATAGGCGATATTGCTTCGGCTTCTTCCCGCCGCTCGCAGGGTATGTTCAGTTACTTTTCAGCATGGATCTTGGTCTTGGTTAGCTGTGCAAACATGCGTCAACGGGCGCAGTATGTCTACCCCTTATTATTCCCGTTTTCCAACGGGGTCGGGGATGAGATGCGTTGGAAATCTTTGTGGCGGATGTATATTTACGGCCGGATGCCCTTCCGGACGCTAAACTCATGAGAGATGTTAATGAGAGATGAAATGAATGATGGTAAATGAAACAGGGCATGGATGTGGAAGGGAGCAGCCGTGGCCTATCAGAAGGTACCGTCCCAGCATTTGCCTGCAGTTGAAAATGGGGAAACCATAAAAAACCATTTCAAGGGCGGCTGACAGTGGGGCTCAAACCCACGCGTCTACTGAGTCAGCAGAGAGCTTGGCCCCATGGCCTAACTCTGCGCTTTAGCGAGCGTAGCTACCATTTCGGTGGTAGAAAAAAATGTAAATAAATAACTCTTAAACAAAAAATTAATCTATACAAATTAAGAAACAACTATGCAATTGTTGTATGTGTTTCGGCTGGACAATGAAGAATTCTTCTGCTAAAAGTTCAATAAGAATATTAATTAAGGTATCGTTGTGTCAAATCTATAAATTACTGACTACACAGAACAATAATTTGCTATGACTAAACATCGGAAATCATTATTAAAAGAATGGCTATCCTTACAAAGAACGAATATTAACAATATTTATTTGTTTATTATGAGTAGCATATTAAAATGAAGTTCTAAAATGAAAACACCTAATGTTGCATTCATCAAAAATGCTCAAAAATACGTTGCCAATGTTTTATGGTAATTTTGAATGCCGTAGTGCTTCAGGTTGTCTGAAGGTTTAATATCGTATGTAAAAAGCAATTTATCCATTCGACACAACGATATCGTAATGAATATTCTTAATTCAAATTTTAGCTGAAGAAGGCTTCTTTTTGAAGCCGAAACGTGTACAACAATTGAACAATTGAATTGTTGTTTCTTATTTTGTATTGCTTGGCCTAGTATTTCTAAGAATTGCTTATTAATCAATACGGCAAATACCATACATTCTCCTAGTGTGGTGAGTGTTATTGCTTTTCATAAATAAATAAATAAAAAATATATATCCCAACAAAACATTAAATTTATAAAATTGAATTGAATCATTATTATTCTGATTTCTGTTAAGGATGTCGAATGCTAATTAAATATTTTCAAAAAACTAGGTGCAGTCAGTTACCAAAACTGAAGATTTCTTGAAATATTTTCAAAATAAAGTGCATCCAGCTATACATATGGAAAACATCTTCAAAAGTTTATAATCGTATATCATGTGGCCTTTTGTTTTTATTTTTAACATTTACTATTGTGTTAATTTCTTTTGTGTGCTTGAGATTTGTTTGGGTTAGATTTTTGTTTTGTTTTTGCTTTTTATTATATTTCAGTATCTATTTTGTGTTTGGGTTTACTTTCAAGTTCAATTTTGATATTTGACGGTCTTATTTGGGGTGGTTTATGTTTTTGTTGTGTTGGTGTTCGTGTTAGTTATAAACCTAACGTGTTTCACCTTTGTTCGCAGGTGAGCAGAAAACCTACCCCAGGGGAGTTCGTACATTCTGTCATAGAGGTCGGTCAACATAATGAAACCTTCATGATGGGCAGTGGATTTTTGAATTAAGGTAAGATGATAATAACATGAGAGAGAAGCTGGTATTCAGAAAGGTGTAAGACAAGGCTGCAACTTATCACCCATACTTTTTAATCTTTACATTGAACAAGCAATGAATGAAATTGGAGAAAAATTTAAAGTGGGAGTGAAGATTCAAGGAGAAATAATTTCAACTCTGAGATTTGCTGATGACATCGTCATCTTGGCCGACAAGCCTGAGGATTTGAATGAGTTTTTGAATGGTATGGACTCCGTCTTACGAAAGAATTAATGATGAAAATTAATAAATGTAAAACAAAAATACTGGAATGCAGCCGAAATAAACCAGAAACCTCTATAGAGATCAAATTGGCAGGTGAAAAGCTGAAGGAAGTAGGAGACTTCTGTTACTTAGAAAGCTGAATAACCAGTGATGGACGAAGCAAAGAGGATATAAAACATAGGTTGGCTCAGGCAAGGAAAGGCTTTCTACGAAAAAGGAATCTGTTGACATCGAATATAGATTTAGGTATTAGGAAGTCATTTTTGAAAGCCTTTGTCTGGAGCGTGGCGCTCTATGAAAGTGAAACTTGGACTATTGGTGCAGCAGAAAAAAAGAGAATTGAAGCATTTGAAATGTGGTGTTACAGGAGAATAATGAAGATCAGATGGGTAGATAGGGTTACAAACGAAGAGGTGTTAAGACGAGTGAAAGAGGAGAGATGTTCCTGGCGACTGCTAATGAAGAGAAGAGATAGGTTAGTAGGACACATACTAAGACACCCAGGAATAGCAAGCTTAGTTATGGAAGGAAGGGTCGAGGACAAGAACTGTAGGGGTAGACCAAGGTTAGAATATGTTAATCAGATTGCCTCGGATGTAGGGTGAGGTAGCTATGTATAGACGAAACGATTAGCTCAGGACAGGGAGGCATGGAGAGCAGCATAAAACCAGTCAAAAGACTGAAGACTCAAACAACAAAAATAATGACAAATAAATCTAATACATCTTATCCGTTCTGCTGAATACTGTGTAGTTCGAACAGTGCATAGGAGTGAAATGAGGTCGTTGTTAGCACACTCTTAACATAATTTTGATATAGGTCAATAGTATTCAGTCCTCTATGTTATTATTTCTTCCTCTGTGGATCTCAAATCGTAAGACAGGCGCTGAATTTTCTCGCGCGTAACCTCATTTCATTAGGAATTCTCATTAAAAGACAACGAGTCGAGCTACTGGGGCATGAAATTGGATAACCAGTAAATGACCTATAAAGAAATGACGAGACTGCGCCATGCCTTAATAAGAAGCGGCAGGGTACAGGGGGGGGGGCATGTGATAAATAGGCACGAGATTTATTTTCATTTATTTAATGCACCGAGCAAATCAGTTCACGCTAGAAATCGGATTTCTCTATTGAAGCAGTTCGCCTCATGTTGTTGTTGTTGTTGTTGTTGTTTGAGACTTCAGTCTTTTGACTGGTTTGATGCAGCACTCCATGCTTCCCTGTCCTGAGCTATACGTTTCATCTCTACATAGCTACCACACCCTACATCCGAGGCAATATGTTTAACATATTCTAACCTAGGTCTACCCCCACAGCTCTGGTCCTCGACCCTTCCTTCCATAACTAAGCTTGCTATTCCTGGGTGTCTTAGTATGTGTCCTACCAACCTATCTCTTCTCTTCATTAGCAGTCGCCAAAAACATCTCTCCTCTCCTACTAGTCTCAATACCTCTTCGTTTGTAACCCTATCTACCCATCTGATCATCATCATTCTCCTGAATCCCCACATTTCAAACGCTTCAATTCTCCTCTTTTCTGCTGCACCAATAGCCCAAGTTTCACTTCCATAGAGTGCCACGCTCCAGACAAAGGCCTTCAAAAATGACTTCCTAATACCTAAATCTATATTCGATGTCGACAGATTCCTTTTCTGTAGAAATGCTTTCCTTGCCTGAGCTAACCTACTTTTTATATCCTCTTTGCTTCCTAAGTAACAGAAGTCTCCTACTTCCTTCAGCTTTTCACCTGCCAATTTGATGTCCATAGCGGTTTCTGAATTATTTCGGCTGCATTCCAATATTTTTGTTTTACATTTATATTCTCATCATGAATTCTTTCCTCAAGACGGAGTCCATACCATTCTAAAACTCATTCAAATCCTCAGGCGTGTCGGCCAAGATGACTATGACATTTATTTAATTCTATTCTATAGTAGGTGCTTTCCCCGGCGATACTCTGGTGGCGTTCTTGTGCAAAACAAGGTCACATGTTTAGAACTGAGCAATTTATCTAGGTTTGTGCCTGTCTTGCGAGGCCGTGAAAGCCAATATACCATCTTTTTGGAAGCCTTCATAAGGAGGTTAAGGCTGCTTGAGCTTTTAGTTCTCTCAGTGAAGAGGCGCAGGTACGCTTTATAAAAAGAGAGGTAGCGCGCAATTCGCTTCTCCTAAGGGGGTCCGGGTGAGGGCACCAAGAGCCCGCTGATGAGCCAGCTTGGCGTCCTAGGCGAAACCCCACCCAAGACACGGCACAAACCTCGAAAAATTGCTAAGTTTTAATTTACTGGCCGTGAAAGCCAATATACGATGACATGATTATCTTTATTAGTGTGAATTCTTTTTCCTCACTTCCAATGTTGCTCAAGTAAACGGAACAGTACACTTCTTATTTTTTCATGTGGCCTCATGAAAGGCCGAGTGCAGTTCTTTCTAGTCGACTCCCGTGGGCGACCTGAACGCCGGGATGAGAGATGAAATGGATGAAGATGAAGATGGATGAGACTGGGCAAGGATGTGGAAGGAAGCGGCCGTGGCCTGTAAGAAGGTACCTTCCCAGCATTTGTCTGGTGTTGAAAATGGTGAAACCACGGACAACCATTTCAAGGACGGCCCACGGTGGGGCTCGAACCCCCGCGTCTTCTGAGGCAGCAGAGAGCTTGGCCCCATGACCAAAAGCTGCGCTTTAGCGAGTGTAGTCACTGCTGTCGGTAATAATACAGTTACATAACATAGGATAGGCTACAGTAATTAAATGGTTTTTCTTTGAAGTGTTGCAATATTTCCATAGTATGACGAAGATTATCGCTGTCGTATTATGGGGTAGAACATGGAAGTCACCTGCCCCATTCACATAGTTTGCCTCATTCTTGAATTCTTGGTATTAATTTGTGGAATTATTGTGTTATTCAATACAACACGTCGTAGGGGAAAGTAAGAATGGTAGAACGTAGATATTTCCTTTGTAGTGTAACATTATATTACCACATGCTTTAAGCCTAGAAATGTTGAGATCAGTGAGGAATTTAAGTTGAGAACTCAACCCTGTAGCCCTTAAACATAAAATTGATGCTCTGGTTTTCCACGTAACTGGTAGCCTAATCTTCATTGCATTAAACATTTCGACTGTTGAACATATCAACGGTAATCGGTATGTAACTGAAGCGATAGTTTTGTTATAGAACAAGTCTCAGGCAGACCCCAAGGCACTGGGCGCCTGACAGTCCAGATGACCTTCAGAAAAGGTGGGAGAGAGAAACCGCATAACAAGGTTTATTACAGGAACAAACCACTTCAATCGGCTAACGCCTACAAATACCCGGGCATGAACCTCCAGACAATACACACTAAAACAAGAACATGAGCAGCCACGAAGGCAATATTTGACATACCATCACTACCTAGGCTATCCCTAAAAGCTGCAATGAAACTATCCGATGCAAAATTCGTACCCATTCTAACGTATGGAATAGAAATAACTTGGGAAGAACTAGGAATGAAAGACCTATCAGCCATGGAAGCCGTCAAAGTCCACCCTAGCAATATCCAAATACACCCGCTCACGACTCGTCATGTTCTAACAAGAGAAACCTTTCTGGTGGAAGATCTCCGGACCAAATATAATCTACCTTCTACTAAGAACTGGGGAAAACAAGTGGAAATGATGAGACAAAAGTCAAAAGAGATATGGGCTGACTTCTATGCAACGGAGGCCAAACAAGACCTGCGCCATTTCGTGAACCCTTTGGCAACGCACGGATACCACCACAGAGTGTGCAAAGTGAAGAACCGTCACGAGCCGAACGAAACATGTGTATGTGATCTTTGTGAACGACCATGTGATCGATACCACATTACAACATGCGAAATACTATCCATGTCAATAATCGAGACCTGCTTAGAACCATAAGACTGAACAAAGCTAATGTAGTGTAAATGTATTTGTATGCTTAATGCACAACTAGTAATAATAATAATTTAACATGGAATTTACAAGCTCTTATTACAGTATAATAGTGTTGCAAGTAATTTTTCAGTATCGCTTTAGTAATCTAATTTAATGCTTTCCCGCCGGTCCACACGATTGTACCCAATTGAAATGTTTGTTTCCCTAATCCTGAAACGAATTACATGTGAAGTTCGACAAGAGTTTAGTGCTTTTCAGTCGGTCAACACGAATGTACCCAAAAGAGCTGGGTTATGCGCTAATCCTGAAATAAATTACATGCGATTAATAAATACACTAGGATGAGCAGTTTCGATCGTCAAGCGATCATCATAAGATCCATTACATTTAGGCTATAAAATCTACAGTATGTTTGAAAATACAGGTAAAAATATTTACAATATGTACAATTATTTATTTGCAGTATTGTATTGCAATTGTCGGTGTATGCTAAATGTAGTATAAGTTATATGATGTTAGGTGAAATGCTAAATGGTGATAGATATCCGGAGTTTGTATATTTGGAGTGACTATATGGTTGTAAAAATCAACTATGGTTAAACTGTAATATTATCTGGTAGTCTTCGTTGCTGGAGCTGCGCGCAGTTTTCGTGTTCACTGTAACTCCAGGTGTGGTCGACTGGCAACACTGAAAAAATGGCCAAAACCCCACAATGTAAAGTTCGGTTAAAAGTTCATGCGATATATTGTCAGGATGGACGCTGGGATTCCAAAAAAATTTGCTCAATCATGGAATGATTTTCAGTTGGTCAACACCATTGTGCCCAATTACATTAGGTGAGAAGTACAAATAGTTAAACCCCCTGACCTTACTTGAAATATTACTTGAAATATTATCACTCCTTTTGTACAGAAAATGAGGGGGGGGGGTTACTTTATCGTGCACGTGTTAAGAATGACAAATTTTTGGTTGTATGCCACTGTACTGATGGCAAGATCCAATAGCTGAAGATTTCTCTTCAGAGATGTCGGTACAACACCTGTTGCTGAGAGGATAACGGTACAATAGTGGTCTTTTCATAATCCCACACCTTTATTTCTGCTGCCAACTCGCTGTACTTGTTGTGTATTATTATTATCGTTTCGGTCGTCTAGGGACCACGAGCCAACTTCAATGCTTTGTCCTTTGCTGTTCCTTCTTCTTCCTCCAGTATTCCTTCATCATCTCACTGTGTTTCCTCTTCCTTTCCTAGGACCATTTCGAGCCGGTTTTCTTTCCCTTCCTCCCGTGGAATCCTTCCATTTTTTAGCACTTTTTGCCTAAAAATATCTCTCTGTGGTGTATCTTCGTCTCTGATATTGCTTCTTTCCAAATAATTTTTGACTTCTTGTACCCAGATTGTTGTTGACTTCTTGTTCCACAGGAATGTACAGATCTGCTTGGTTAACCTACTGTCATCCATCCTGTACAAATGTCCAAAAAATACCAATCTCCTCTTCCGTATTGTTTCTGATATGTTTTCTATGTTTCGATATATTTTATCATTACTTCTTAATTTCCAGAATTCTGCAGTTTTTAAAGGACCGAGTATTTTTCTTTCTAGTACTAATTTATCCAATTGTACGAGAGATTCGCATACAGGCTAGAGCTGTACTTTAAGATCATTAGACCAACACTTTTTGTTGTAGGTATTCCTAGTTATATGATACGCTCTTTCCATCTTTCGTATTCTTTCTTCTACAGCAGAGTTTTCCAAGCCATATTCTTGAATAATTCTCTCAAGTATTTGAACTTCTTTACCCTCTTCATTTGACCAATTGATGTTACTAGGATTATTATAAGGTGCGTTCAAAAAGTAACGAGCTGGAGGCTGGAATGCGCAAACCGGTGACTACATCGGCTAATCGTGGCGTGTGTAACGAGGTGTGGTTCTGACCAGAGCGTGGAAGGTCACAGCTCGTCGCTAGAGAGCACGCGTACACGTCACGTGACGATAAAAAAAACGAGCAGCAGCATGCATCAATCGTCCAACGCTGCCAATGGCATTGCAAACAGAGACATGGAGGTGTCAAACGAAGATCAAAGAGGTGTTGTTCGGTTTATGGCAGCGAAAGGAGTAGGGGGAACGGACATTCATCGCCGAATGTCATGGCGAACACTGCATGTCCCTTGCAAAGGTCAAGGCATGGGACAAGCGCTTCAGGGAAGGACGGGTGTCGTTAGCCGATGATGCCCGGTCTGGGGCACCCCCTCTGCATTACCGATTACAACGTCCAGCTGGTTGATGCACTCATTACCCAAGACCGCCGAGTGACAGTGAACGCCATAGCCGCCGTGGTCGGATTGAGCGTCGGAAGTGTGCACACCATCATGAACGAACGACTGCACTTGCGGGAAAGTGTGTGCCCAATGGGTGCCCCACAGTCTTCAACCACATCAGGAAGCATGTCGAATGGCCTGCTGTCTTGGTCTTGGTTGGACGATTGATGCATGCTGCTGCTCGCTTTTTATCGTCTCGTGACGTGCACGCGTGCCCTCTAGCGACGGGCTGTGAACTTTCACGCGATGGTCAGAACCTCACCTCGTTATACACGCCACGATTAGCCGATGTCGTCAATGGTTTGCGCATTCCAGCCTCCGGCTCGTTACTTTTTGAACGCACCTTATATTATTTTGTAATATTATTAATTTTATTAATACATTAACACTGTTAATCGATCATACCTCTCTATAGTGGTAAATGCACGGTGCTGATGATCATGATGTCACATAGCCACAAGTGAAGCATAAACAATAAGGAAATCATCTGATATCACTTGGATTCTGACAGTGTAGCCAATATGCAAGCATTTGATACAACTCTTGATGAATTTTAATGAAAAATTCTGGTAAAAGGGAATGCGGAATGAGATAGCTGTCAGAACGGAATACGGTTAACGTGAATCGATATGTTATGTGTGTCGATTTGTTCATTATGAATAGAAGTTCATGTGGCTGGTGGCATCGTGTTTAAGTTGTAAATGTAACCTCGCTATGAACAGACATATTACAGAGGACCGAGGGAATATATTGAGTTTTGCTGTCGATATTGAATGCGTAGCTTTTTGTTTAAAACAAAAAATGTATGAAGTTCCCTTAAAGTTTATTTTTTGAATGTCAGAACTGTTTTCATTTGCTTGTTCTGATTAACTGAATTGGGTTATTCACCAAATGTTGCAACAAAAAGTAAAATGCTATCTTTTACAGCCTGATGAAATTGGATCATTTATCTGGCGGGAGCCTATAACCCACGGGGTCTGGGTAATAATTTCCCGTCGTACTCCAATAGCCAGCCAGTACCTGTGGGAGAGCTCTCATCCAAACACACCGCCTGTTTACAAAAATCAAGTGCTACAGTGCTGTCCCCATTTTTCGAAACTTCAAGTACGAAGATTGGGGATTCGATTCTGGTTCATCCGTCATTAGCCTACTTTTCACAATTTGCAAAAATGAGGAAATAGTAGACTTATGAGATCGATCCAGGCAAATGTGTGTCTGTCTGTCCTTCTGTCTGGCTGGCTGTGTGTCCCCCCCCCCCCTATCAACTCCTAAACGGCTGCAGAAATCGAAACAAAATTTGGTAGGAGTAAATATCTACACCTGAATATCTCGATGCCATAATTGAAAAATATGTCAGTGCTACCAACTGCTGAAAAATCGCAATTGAAAATGGAGCTCCATGTTGGATATCTCGGAAGGTATTGTAACGTGTTTTTCGAGGGGTTTTATGCAACTGGCATAAGTCAGTAGGAAGCCATTCTATATTTATTTACGCGGCAAATTGTTCAGCCAAGAGAATTTTTCATGGTAATTTATTATTATTATTAATTTATTATAATTATTATTAAGGTATTTTCGGAGCATTTTATAAAAATTATTAGCATTCAGATAGGTTTTCTATGTTTTAGAAAACGCTATCCAGCAAATTATTACGAACGACGATATCATAGAAAATTATCTGATTACGGAATTTTACGGAGTTTTGTCAGTTAGGGTATTTGAGAGACATGACTCACTGGGATTTCAAGTACAAGCTGATTCCTGTCGAGAAGTATTGCACAAGGCTGGGTCGCAAGGTCTAGAAAAGGCGAATTGTTGAAACGGAAATCGACTTCTCCCTCCCGCGGAGTGTAATGAGGAAGGAGTGGGGATCTAGCGCGGAGGGTGCAGCCAATCAAGGAGGACGGCGTAAGCTAGATGTCGGTACCATGGTAGGGGAGCCGGCGTGTGGTTATATCGTTCGACGCGCCGTGAAACGAGGTCTATCTGTGAAATACTTGAGGAGTATGGATACGTGTGCGAGTCGCTCCGATGTTCAGTGGAGTTAGCGACGAACTTTTGTAAAACTTGGTTGTACGAGTGTTTGGGTCCGAGGTACGGACCATAGAATTATCTAATCTACCAGCATATCATCATATTCCGACGGAGATGACGACGTCCAGGAGACTGTGGGAAGCACACAGCATCAGCAAGAACGAGGGAAAATGCTTTGGCAATTTCCAGTGGTAAGCGCCAATCACGCAGAAATACGCAATCTCTCATTTTCTTTGTTTTAAATTTCATATTTCAGTAACTTCATAGCTTGGAAATAAGAGTAAAATCAATTTATCAGACTCCGTTTTCACGTAATTTTCTATCGGTAATATTCAAATCACAACGCTCCAATTTAAATATTGTAGTTATTATTATTATTAATTTTGCTATAATTGTTTTATATAATAAATTCATTTCTTTTACAATGCAATCTTTGCTTTCAGTAGGTAGCATTAGATATAGACCAATTCCTTCTCCTGATACAATTGTTTGTTGGGTTAATGATCAAATCATACCACGATCTGAGTGAATAGAGTCTTGAATGTGTTCTGCCAGAGCTAGACGTTGTTAAATACAAATTTAGATTTCAACATTGCATTGAGGTCTTGGCGCCCATTAAAACAACATAGCTTAGGCAAAGGTAAACAGTTACATTTCTCACCCAACAGTAGGGGCAGCCAAAACGTTTCATTTGTCGCCGACAACTTGGGGCTGAAAACCTGATAACATTTGTGGAAGGAGAAGGGTATATATTTCTGTGCCTGTATTTTGGGGGTTATTTGTCTGTATCAGTGTATATCATTATGGGGGATGAGAAAGAAAGACAGATGAGGTTACGTAGTGGTCATCAACGGGAGAGTGATGATACGAGCAGTATGTCGAGTGATGGTAGTACCGGGGTAGCGGAGGTAAATCCCGATACTGAAACAGGGAGTGTGGGCGGCCAACCAGAATTAAAAACTTTACTTCTCGAGTTCATGTATCAGAACAAAGTTAGTAGTGATGCCTTAAATGCAAAATTAGAACAGAATAATGCAAAATTAGAACAAAACACTAGGGAAAATAAAGAAAGTACAGACGCTTTAAACGCAAAACTGGAACAAAACAACGCTAAATTAGAACAAAACAGTAGGGAAAATAGAGAGAGTAATGAAACTTTAAACGCCAGATTAGAACAAAACAGTAAGGAAAATAGAGAGAGTACTGAAACTTTAAATGCTAAATTAGAACAAAACAGTAGGGAAATGAGTGACAAATTCGAACTGATTAGAGGTGAGATCAGGGGGGTGATGGAAGAAAAGGCTAAAGAGATTATTGCAGATGTAGACAGAAAATTAGGAAAAGTACAGGAGGAGTTGGAAATTAGAATCAGTACACAGGCTGAAAATTTAAAAGAACTAGTGCAACTGGAAACACAGCAGGTCAAAAAGCAATTGGGGGAAGAAATTGACAAAATTCAGGTAGCTACTAAAGAGGTTAAGGAACAGCTGGGGGGTAGAATTGAGAAAGTCCACTCACAAATAGTTGCAGAAGTAAATGATTTAAGAGAGAGTAATAGAGAGAGCATTAGCAAGATTGAGGAGAAACAAGCAAAGCTATATGATAAAGTAGAAGAATCAGAAGGAAACATTAAATTAACAGTAAACAGTATTGAGAGGAAGGCTGAGGAGAAAATCGCAGAATTAGAATTAAAATTAAAAGCTAGGATCAGGCAAGAAAATAGTCAGAATAGGCCAGTTTTTGTGAATAGCACACACAGGGAGGTAGAACTGGGTAAGTTCAGCAATCGACAGGGGTGCCCAATGGAGTTCATGAACACTATAGAAAATAAATTCGGGGAGAGGTTGGAAAATGGTAGTATTGAGTGGTGCCAGGTAGTTGAAATTTTAGAACAAGTGTTTGTGGGGGAAACGAGGAATTGGTTTGCTGTCTACAGAGACAAGTTTACTGATATGAATGATTTTAAAATGAAATTCTGTGAAAAGTTCTGGAATGAGGTTATTCAGTCGCAGCATCGTGAGGGAGTAGTGTGTGGTAAATATAACCCTAAAGGAAGCTCCACCATGACCGAATACTTTTTAGGCAGGTATTAGTGTGTAAATATCTGGATGGCTTGAAGGAGGAAAGTGATGTGGTAAGGTTGCTACTTAGGCACTTTCCCTATAGGATCAAGGAGGCTGCTTGTATCCAGAATGTAAAGACTATATCACAAGTAGAAAATTTGTTAAGCACATTTGATGCACTAGGGAGAGGGGGTTATGAGGACAATTTCAATAGGAACCAGGGTAATAATAATAATAGACCTAACGAAGCCAGGCATCAGGAAGTTCAAGGGAACGGTGGCGAAGGGGCCAACGCTCAAAATAGAAATAATAGTAATCAGCTAAATCAGAACAGAGGAAATGGCTATGGTAATCAGTATCAAGGGAGGAATAATGATTTCAGGGGAAATCAAGGGAGGAACAATGATTACAGGGGAAATCAAGGGAGAAACAATGATTTCAGGGGAAATCAAGGGAGAAATTATAATGACAATAATTACAACCAGAATAGGGGTCAAGGAAGAGGACAGCCTAGTGGTAGTAATATACAGCCAGACAATGACAACACAGCCCAGAACAACCAGACCAGTTTAGTAGTTAGTAGTACTACGGCCAGCTGTAGCGGTTCTTTAAACGCGAACCAGGCTGCGAAGTAAGGTCAGAATCTCAGTCTGTAGCATGCCCTGTCCATACAATTATACAGGAACCCTATGACCTAAATGTAAGAAATGAATTATTACATGAACTAAATGATGAAGGTATTATTCAGGAAGTGGTTAGTAAGAGCCCCATAGTTAATTTTAACGTGTCCGAGGCGTACACAGATGTTTTAATTGATAGTGGTTGTATGAAGAGTTGCATAAGTAGTGCATTTTATGATAAAATGAAAGGAACTGGAGTAAATTTTGAGGAGATGCCAATTAAAAGCACTTTTGTTATCACAGCTGTTGGGAAGAGGTCTAAAGTAATTTCTAAGCAAGTTTTAGTAGACATTAAAATTAATAATCATGTAGAGAAGCAGATTTGTCTTGTAATTCCAAATTTAGTATTCAGTGTTATCTTGGGTTCAGAGTGGCTAAGTAGAGTGTCTGGTAACTTATGTTATGATGTAGGGAGTTTGAAATTTAAATGGGGAGATTCTGAAGTAGAAGTAGCGTTCAATGACCATATTCAGAGAAGTAGTATTGTAGGTGTGATTTGTACTTTAAATGAGATATCGCCAGCCGTAGAGCGGGGTTCTCCATGTTTTGTGGGCAGTGTGATTACGAACGGAAGTCTAGAGGACTCGTTACGTGAGGCTGCATTTCAGGGAAATATAGAGGATATACAGTGTGTTCGGCTCTATGATGTGTTATGGTGTAATAGGAGAGTTTTTGAGGATCGCATTGGTATGGCCAATTGCTATACACATTCATTGAACGTTATTGATAGGTCAGTATTCACAGGACATAGATATCCTGTACCTTTCGCTTATCAGAGTGCAGTTGAGGCACAAATTAACCAGATGCTTGAAGATGGGATTATTGAGCACTCGAACAGTCCATATGTTAATTCTTTGATCACGGTACCCAAGACCGACGGCACTGTTCGTATTTGTTTAGACGCTCGTGTGGTTAACAGTAGAATTAGTTCAGATCAGCTGAAATCTATGTCAATAGAAGAATTAATGCAAACATTTGAGGGGAAGAAGTATTTCACTTGTGTAGATTTGAGTTCCAGTTTTTGGCAAGTGCCACTTATGTACGAAGATAGACCATTTACAGCTTTTAGTCATAAATATAACCTTTATCAATTTTGTAGAACACCTTATGGGTTAAAGAGTAGTTCAGCAGCTTTAATTAGGGCTTTAAACATCGCATTAGGGGATGACACAGGAGAGTTTGTAACCATTTACATAGATGATATGGTAATTAGTTCACGCAGTTTTGAGGAGCATCTACGTCATTTAAATATAGTTTTTCAGAAGTTAGATCAGGCAGGGTTCACTTTGAAGCTGTCTAAGTCGTCATTCTGTCAGTCAGAAGTGACATTTTTAGGTCATAGAGTGTCGAGTAGAGGTGTGACACCATAGGAAGGTAGGGTTAGCATGTGTGGACAGTAGCAACAGGGCATCGTTACAGACACTGAGAAATAGGTAGGTAGAGCAACGTGATGACGTTCATTTAAGGGAGCCACTTGCAAGGCTGGAAGCAGGTGACGCAGAAACATTTATAGTTTCCAAACGTATTGGCAAAACAGCATATGTGCTGGAGAATAGTGAGGGAAACAGATTATACGGGACGTATAATATACATAGTCTACGAAAATATGTGTCATAAAGTGAGTGTGTTTAGCTGGCGAGCCAGCCTATCAAATGAGTAAGTGTGGTATTTGGTGCGTGGGAGGAGATGGTCTTCCAGGCAGGCGTATCAGAAGTCACACAGGGGGGTAGTATGTAAGTAAATGAGAGTTTTTAAGGTACAGGGAAATATGACGGGATTGTCGGATGCTCTTGAGCACTAAAATGTCTCGATACACCAAGGCCAGAATTTGGTAGCGCTGGTGAATTCCCATTTGCCTCCAAGAGATGGGTGAGCGCTTGTACATGGTATTTTTGCTTAAGGCGTCCACGAGGCAAAAGATGGGCCATCAGAATGCGAGACAGTCCTTCATGAAACTCATACATATCAGCACACGTGATTTCTGTTTACGGCCTCGCCATGTAAGATTTGTAAGTGTGTAATTGAGGATAATATGTACAATGGTATTATTTGTGTGAGGAGAAATGGTCTGTGTTGAGAACTAGTATTAAGTAGAATATGGTTAACGGGAACTTAACAAGACAGGGCGATTACGGCACAGAAATATTTGGTGTTATATGTAATGCGCATTTACTGTTTTTTTTTTAGAAGTCAATATTAATTTAATCTACGTTAAAGAGAGATTAAGTATTATGGTCACGAGGCGCTGCCACAATAGTGTGATCGTGTGCTGAGTGATAAGTGGAATTAAATGTCACCATAAGGAGGGGACCTCCAGTGAAATTAGGAAGTTCTATGGTGATATAAATATATCAGAACACCTTCAATGCGTGTGATATGACATCATAAATACATAGTGCTCACACATTAATTATGTCTATTTCTCCAACATAGAGAAATTTGAGAGGCGGAAATATCCGTGGAACACTATTCCCTATGTAAAACATTGAACTGGTTGCAAAGTGCGATCCATAGTGACAACAAACTTTGACGCAAAGTGCGTGAAGAAAAAATATGAGTGTATATATCTGTAATTTAGGGTGATTTCATTTATGTAATATGTATTTTGGATGGGGTTTATTAACGTGTCTGGGATAATCGGATAATGGACCGTCGTCACGGTAAATCATCCGATGATCCGAGGCGAATATGTAACGTGTTTTTCGAGGGGTTTTATGCAACTGGCATAAGTCAGTAGGAAGCCATTCTATATTTATTTACGCGGCAAATTGTTCAGCCAAGAGAATTTTTCATGGTAATTTATTATTATTATTAATTTATTATAATTATTATTAAGGTATTTTCGGAGCATTTTATAAAAATTATTAGCATTCAGATAGGTTTTCTATGTCTTAGAAAACGCTATCCAGCAAATTATTACGAACGACGATATCATAGAAAATTATCTGATTACGGAATTTTACGGAGTTTTGTCAGTTAGGGTATTTGAGAGACATGACTCACTGGGATTTCAAGTACAAGCTGATTCCTGTCGAGAAGTATTGCACAAGGCTGGGTCGCAAGGTCTAGAAAAGGCGAATTGTTGAAACGGAAATCGACTTCTCCCTCCCGCGGAGTGTAATGAGGAAGGAGTGGGGATCTAGCGCGGAGGGTGCAGCCAATCAAGGAGGACGGCGTAAGCTAGATGTCGGTACCATGGTAGGGGAGCCGGCGTGTGGTTATATCGTTCGACGCGCCGTGAAACGAGGTCTATCTGTGAAATACTTGAGGAGTATGGATACGTGTGCGAGTCGCTCCGATGTTCAGTGGAGTTAGCGACGAACTTTTGTAAAACTTGGTTGTACGAGTGTTTGGGTCCGAGGTACGGACCATAGAATTATCTAATCTACCAGCATATCATCATATTCCGACGGAGATGACGACGTCCAGGAGACTGTGGGAAGCACACAGCATCAGCAAGAACGAGGGAAAATGCTTTGGCAATTTCCAGTGGTAAGCGCCAATCACGCAGAAATACGCAATCTCTCATTTTCTTTGTTTTAAATTTCATATTTCAGTAACTTCATAGCTTGGAAATAAGAGTAAAATCAATTTATCAGACTCCGTTTTCACGTAATTTTCTATCGGTAATATTCAAATCACAACGCTCCAATTTAAATATTGTAGTTATTATTATTATTAATTTTGCTATAATTGTTTTATATAATAAATTCATTTCTTTTACAATGCAATCTTTGCTTTCAGTAGGTAGCATTAGATATAGACCAATTCCTTCTCCTGATACAATTGTTTGTTGGGTTAATGATCAAATCATACCACGATCTGAGTGAATAGAGTCTTGAATGTGTTCTGCCAGAGCTAGACGTTGTTAAATACAAATTTAGATTTCAACATTGCATTGAGGTCTTGGCGCCCATTAAAACAACATAGCTTAGGCAAAGGTAAACAGTTACATTTCTCACCCAACAGTAGGGGCAGCCAAAACGTTTCATTTGTCGCCGACAACTTGGGGCTGAAAACCTGATAACATTTGTGGAAGGAGAAGGGTATATATTTCTGTGCCTGTATTTTGGGGGTTATTTGTCTGTATCAGTGTATATCATTATGGGGGATGAGAAAGAAAGACAGATGAGGTTACGTAGTGGTCATCAACGGGAGAGTGATGATACGAGCAGTATGTCGAGTGATGGTAGTACCGGGGTAGCGGAGGTAAATCCCGATACTGAAACAGGGAGTGTGGGCGGCCAACCAGAATTAAAAACTTTACTTCTCGAGTTCATGTATCAGAACAAAGTTAGTAGTGATGCCTTAAATGCAAAATTAGAACAGAATAATGCAAAATTAGAACAAAACACTAGGGAAAATAAAGAAAGTACAGACGCTTTAAACGCAAAACTGGAACAAAACAACGCTAAATTAGAACAAAACAGTAGGGAAAATAGAGAGAGTAATGAAACTTTAAACGCCAGATTAGAACAAAACAGTAAGGAAAATAGAGAGAGTACTGAAACTTTAAATGCTAAATTAGAACAAAACAGTAGGGAAATGAGTGACAAATTCGAACTGATTAGAGGTGAGATCAGGGGGGTGATGGAAGAAAAGGCTAAAGAGATTATTGCAGATGTAGACAGAAAATTAGGAAAAGTACAGGAGGAGTTGGAAATTAGAATCAGTACACAGGCTGAAAATTTAAAAGAACTAGTGCAACTGGAAACACAGCAGGTCAAAAAGCAATTGGGGGAAGAAATTGACAAAATTCAGGTAGCTACTAAAGAGGTTAAGGAACAGCTGGGGGGTAGAATTGAGAAAGTCCACTCACAAATAGTTGCAGAAGTAAATGATTTAAGAGAGAGTAATAGAGAGAGCATTAGCAAGATTGAGGAGAAACAAGCAAAGCTATATGATAAAGTAGAAGAATCAGAAGGAAACATTAAATTAACAGTAAACAGTATTGAGAGGAAGGCTGAGGAGAAAATCGCAGAATTAGAATTAAAATTAAAAGCTAGGATCAGGCAAGAAAATAGTCAGAATAGGCCAGTTTTTGTGAATAGCACACACAGGGAGGTAGAACTGGGTAAGTTCAGCAATCGACAGGGGTGCCCAATGGAGTTCATGAACACTATAGAAAATAAATTCGGGGAGAGGTTGGAAAATGGTAGTATTGAGTGGTGCCAGGTAGTTGAAATTTTAGAACAAGTGTTTGTGGGGGAAACGAGGAATTGGTTTGCTGTCTACAGAGACAAGTTTACTGATATGAATGATTTTAAAATGAAATTCTGTGAAAAGTTCTGGAATGAGGTTATTCAGTCGCAGCATCGTGAGGGAGTAGTGTGTGGTAAATATAACCCTAAAGGAAGCTCCACCATGACCGAATACTTTTTAGGCAGGTATTAGTGTGTAAATATCTGGATGGCTTGAAGGAGGAAAGTGATGTGGTAAGGTTGCTACTTAGGCACTTTCCCTATAGGATCAAGGAGGCTGCTTGTATCCAGAATGTAAAGACTATATCACAAGTAGAAAATTTGTTAAGCACATTTGATGCACTAGGGAGAGGGGGTTATGAGGACAATTTCAATAGGAACCAGGGTAATAATAATAATAGACCTAACGAAGCCAGGCATCAGGAAGTTCAAGGGAACGGTGGCGAAGGGGCCAACGCTCAAAATAGAAATAATAGTAATCAGCTAAATCAGAACAGAGGAAATGGCTATGGTAATCAGTATCAAGGGAGGAATAATGATTTCAGGGGAAATCAAGGGAGGAACAATGATTACAGGGGAAATCAAGGGAGAAACAATGATTTCAGGGGAAATCAAGGGAGAAATTATAATGACAATAATTACAACCAGAATAGGGGTCAAGGAAGAGGACAGCCTAGTGGTAGTAATATACAGCCAGACAATGACAACACAGCCCAGAACAACCAGACCAGTTTAGTAGTTAGTAGTACTACGGCCAGCTGTAGCGGTTCTTTAAACGCGAACCAGGCTGCGAAGTAAGGTCAGAATCTCAGTCTGTAGCATGCCCTGTCCATACAATTATACAGGAACCCTATGACCTAAATGTAAGAAATGAATTATTACATGAACTAAATGATGAAGGTATTATTCAGGAAGTGGTTAGTAAGAGCCCCATAGTTAATTTTAACGTGTCCGAGGCGTACACAGATGTTTTAATTGATAGTGGTTGTATGAAGAGTTGCATAAGTAGTGCATTTTATGATAAAATGAAAGGAACTGGAGTAAATTTTGAGGAGATGCCAATTAAAAGCACTTTTGTTATCACAGCTGTTGGGAAGAGGTCTAAAGTAATTTCTAAGCAAGTTTTAGTAGACATTAAAATTAATAATCATGTAGAGAAGCAGATTTGTCTTGTAATTCCAAATTTAGTATTCAGTGTTATCTTGGGTTCAGAGTGGCTAAGTAGAGTGTCTGGTAACTTATGTTATGATGTAGGGAGTTTGAAATTTAAATGGGGAGATTCTGAAGTAGAAGTAGCGTTCAATGACCATATTCAGAGAAGTAGTATTGTAGGTGTGATTTGTACTTTAAATGAGATATCGCCAGCCGTAGAGCGGGGTTCTCCATGTTTTGTGGGCAGTGTGATTACGAACGGAAGTCTAGAGGACTCGTTACGTGAGGCTGCATTTCAGGGAAATATAGAGGATATACAGTGTGTTCGGCTCTATGATGTGTTATGGTGTAATAGGAGAGTTTTTGAGGATCGCATTGGTATGGCCAATTGCTATACACATTCATTGAACGTTATTGATAGGTCAGTATTCACAGGACATAGATATCCTGTACCTTTCGCTTATCAGAGTGCAGTTGAGGCACAAATTAACCAGATGCTTGAAGATGGGATTATTGAGCACTCGAACAGTCCATATGTTAATTCTTTGATCACGGTACCCAAGACCGACGGCACTGTTCGTATTTGTTTAGACGCTCGTGTGGTTAACAGTAGAATTAGTTCAGATCAGCTGAAATCTATGTCAATAGAAGAATTAATGCAAACATTTGAGGGGAAGAAGTATTTCACTTGTGTAGATTTGAGTTCCAGTTTTTGGCAAGTGCCACTTATGTACGAAGATAGACCATTTACAGCTTTTAGTCATAAATATAACCTTTATCAATTTTGTAGAACACCTTATGGGTTAAAGAGTAGTTCAGCAGCTTTAATTAGGGCTTTAAACATCGCATTAGGGGATGACACAGGAGAGTTTGTAACCATTTACATAGATGATATGGTAATTAGTTCACGCAGTTTTGAGGAGCATCTACGTCATTTAAATATAGTTTTTCAGAAGTTAGATCAGGCAGGGTTCACTTTGAAGCTGTCTAAGTCGTCATTCTGTCAGTCAGAAGTGACATTTTTAGGTCATAGAGTGTCGAGTAGAGGTGTGACACCATAGGAAGGTAGGGTTAGCATGTGTGGACAGTAGCAACAGGGCATCGTTACAGACACTGAGAAATAGGTAGGTAGAGCAACGTGATGACGTTCATTTAAGGGAGCCACTTGCAAGGCTGGAAGCAGGTGACGCAGAAACATTTATAGTTTCCAAACGTATTGGCAAAACAGCATATGTGCTGGAGAATAGTGAGGGAAACAGATTATACGGGACGTATAATATACATAGTCTACGAAAATATGTGTCATAAAGTGAGTGTGTTTAGCTGGCGAGCCAGCCTATCAAATGAGTAAGTGTGGTATTTGGTGCGTGGGAGGAGATGGTCTTCCAGGCAGGCGTATCAGAAGTCACACAGGGGGGTAGTATGTAAGTAAATGAGAGTTTTTAAGGTACAGGGAAATATGACGGGATTGTCGGATGCTCTTGAGCACTAAAATGTCTCGATACACCAAGGCCAGAATTTGGTAGCGCTGGTGAATTCCCATTTGCCTCCAAGAGATGGGTGAGCGCTTGTACATGGTATTTTTGCTTAAGGCGTCCACGAGGCAAAAGATGGGCCATCAGAATGCGAGACAGTCCTTCATGAAACTCATACATATCAGCACACGTGATTTCTGTTTACGGCCTCGCCATGTAAGATTTGTAAGTGTGTAATTGAGGATAATATGTACAATGGTATTATTTGTGTGAGGAGAAATGGTCTGTGTTGAGAACTAGTATTAAGTAGAATATGGTTAACGGGAACTTAACAAGACAGGGCGATTACGGCACAGAAATATTTGGTGTTATATGTAATGCGCATTTACTGTTTTTTTTTTAGAAGTCAATATTAATTTAATCTACGTTAAAGAGAGATTAAGTATTATGGTCACGAGGCGCTGCCACAATAGTGTGATCGTGTGCTGAGTGATAAGTGGAATTAAATGTCACCATAAGGAGGGGACCTCCAGTGAAATTAGGAAGTTCTATGGTGATATAAATATATCAGAACACCTTCAATGCGTGTGATATGACATCATAAATACATAGTGCTCACACATTAATTATGTCTATTTCTCCAACATAGAGAAATTTGAGAGGCGGAAATATCCGTGGAACACTATTCCCTATGTAAAACATTGAACTGGTTGCAAAGTGCGATCCATAGTGACAACAAACTTTGACGCAAAGTGCGTGAAGAAAAAATATGAGTGTATATATCTGTAATTTAGGGTGATTTCATTTATGTAATATGTATTTTGGATGGGGTTTATTAACGTGTCTGGGATAATCGGATAATGGACCGTCGTCACGGTAAATCATCCGATGATCCGAGGCGAATATGTAACGTGTTTTTCGAGGGGTTTTATGCAACTGGCATAAGTCAGTAGGAAGCCATTCTATATTTATTTACGCGGCAAATTGTTCAGCCAAGAGAATTTTTCATGGTAATTTATTATTATTATTAATTTATTATAATTATTATTAAGGTATTTTCGGAGCATTTTATAAAAATTATTAGCATTCAGATAGGTTTTCTATGTCTTAGAAAACGCTATCCAGCAAATTATTACGAACGACGATATCATAGAAAATTATCTGATTACGGAATTTTACGGAGTTTTGTCAGTTAGGGTATTTGAGAGACATGACTCACTGGGATTTCAAGTACAAGCTGATTCCTGTCGAGAAGTATTGCACAAGGCTGGGTCGCAAGGTCTAGAAAAGGCGAATTGTTGAAACGGAAATCGACTTCTCCCTCCCGCGGAGTGTAATGAGGAAGGAGTGGGGATCTAGCGCGGAGGGTGCAGCCAATCAAGGAGGACGGCGTAAGCTAGATGTCGGTACCATGGTAGGGGAGCCGGCGTGTGGATATATCGTTCGACGCGCCGTGAAACGAGGTCTATCTGTGAAATACTTGAGGAGTATGGATACGTGTGCGAGTCGCTCCGATGTTCAGTGGAGTTAGCGACGAACTTTTGTAAAACTTGGTTGTACGAGTGTTTGGGTCCGAGGTACGGACCATAGAATTATCTAATCTACCAGCATATCATCATATTCCGACGGAGATGACGACGTCCAGGAGACTGTGGGAAGCACACAGCATCAGCAAGAACGAGGGAAAATGCTTTGGCAATTTCCAGTGGTAAGCGCCAATCACGCAGAAATACGCAATCTCTCATTTTCTTTGTTTTAAATTTCATATTTCAGTAACTTCATAGCTTGGAAATAAGAGTAAAATCAATTTATCAGACTCCGTTTTCACGTAATTTTCTATCGGTAATATTCAAATCACAACGCTCCAATTTAAATATTGTAGTTATTATTATTATTAATTTTGCTATAATTGTTTTATATAATAAATTCATTTCTTTTACAATGCAATCTTTGCTTTCAGTAGGTAGCATTAGATATAGACCAATTCCTTCTCCTGATACAATTGTTTGTTGGGTTAATGATCAAATCATACCACGATCTGAGTGAATAGAGTCTTGAATGTGTTCTGCCAGAGCTAGACGTTGTTAAATACAAATTTAGATTTCAACATTGCATTGAGGTCTTGGCGCCCATTAAAACAACATAGCTTAGGCAAAGGTAAACAGTTACATTTCTCACCCAACAGTAGGGGCAGCCAAAACGTTTCAGTATGAATGGGAGCTATTTCAAAATTGGCACACGTATAGATAATATTTCAGTTTAATTTCCAGGAGGTCATACATGGCAGGTCCAATTTTTAAATCCATATAACATCTACGCTATCAATTGGATTTCAACCAAATTTCGTATGTACCATATGTATATAAACAGATATGACTGAGCGCATTCTTAAGATCCACCAGGGCTGCCAATTGTTAATAAATGCTCTCAATTTATTTTATCCAAATACCAATATATCGAAAAGTATGCAAGCCGACAGCTTTAAACTATGCACACGTATAGTACCTGACATTCTATATTAATTTGGAGTAAGTTATATTCGTCAGTGCTACCAACATGATTCTAAGCCTGCTGAGAAGTCCAACATTAAATACATGTAACGTCTATACTATCATTTGGATTTCAACTAAATTTCGTATGTGCTATGTGTACCATAACAGATATGACTATGCGTATTCTTAAGAGCAACCAGGGCTGCCACCTGTTAATAAATGCTGTATCTATTTTTGTAACCCTAATATCAATATATCAGAAAGTATGCAAGCCAATAGCTCTAAACTTTGCACACGTATAGTACCTGGCATTATAGATTAATTTGGAGTAACTAATATACGTCAGTGCTTCCAACATGATTCTAAGCCTGCTGAGAGGTCCAACTTTAAATTGCATGCGACTTCTATATTATCTAGTGAATTTCATTCATAATTGGCACAACAATAGATCGTATTATTTCAGATTATTTCTGAACAATACATGCATGACATTGTTGCCAACATGATTATATGGGTGCTGTTAGATTCAATGTTTAACTTCATGTAACGTCCATGCTATCCATTGGACTTCAACCAAATGTTGTATTCTGTACCTTAAGAGATGGAACTAATAATATATTCAGTCACCAGGACTGCCAACTGTAGTGCTCTATTAGGCTACATTAAGCTACATTATGCCAGGTATACGGTATTTCGAAATAATTTGAAATTTCTATATTACCAACTTAATTTCGTCATTATTCTAGATAGGTCTATATAGATTGGCATGAATATTAAATTTTAAGAAAAGTAGGCTCATTAGTTCGTCATGGAACTACTTGTTTCTCTTGTCTTTCTCCAGACAAATGCTTGAATCCCAGGGAACCTTTCTCAAACAACCACTTAAAAGGTATATTGGCATTCACAGCCAGAGAATTAAAACTCAGCAATTATTCTAGGTTTGTGCCGTGTCTTGTGTGGGCTATCGCCTAGGACACCAAGATGGTTTATAAAAACGGAGGTAGTGCGCAGTTCGCTACTCCTGTGGGGGTCCACCCGGGGACAGCAAGAGCCCGCTGATAGCCAGGTTGGTGTATTATTTGAAACCCAACACAAGACACGGCTTAAACCAAGAATAATTGCTGAATTTTAAGCTTTAAAATCTTCGCAATTCCATACTGAGATGTTGACTACTTTCAAATATTGGAATGCGGGTGGGGTGTATCAAAATCCGATATTGGTAATAAGTTTACGTTTTATCTTCAGAATGGCTTTTCTAGTTGCTAGGATGTTGGGAATATCTTATTATCCGACGTTCGACGATTCGTTCTGAATTGGTTTATATAGCCTACAGACCTTGTGCGAATGGACGTACCAGTCCTCTGACGGTAAGTCGCTCAATTATTCCTTGTGACGTGTTTGTCAGTAAAGCAACGTGATTAGGCGCTCCTGTTGAGAAATAATTTCAAGCTCAGGTTAGTAAAAGTTTCTACAGACAGTAGAACCAATCCTTCAGTGGTTGTCTGCAACTACACACATAAATATGCACCTAGAACGTAATACATCGAACAAAAAATAGCAGCTTCGTAGAAAAACACCTCCTGGATTGCAGCACCCCAGTGATTATACCGAGACAATTGCTCTATTCTTAGCCTATTTTCAATTTTGAAAAAATAGGCTTATGAGATCACCTTTTGTCCGTGTGTCTGTGTGTGCGTGTGGGTGTGTGTGGTGGTGTGTGTCTCCCCCTAATAACTTCTAAACGGCTGGAGCTATTTCAATCAAACTCGGTAATTTCATGGCACTATTCCGGATGACCCCGACCGTGCCCTTCAATTTTTTTTACAACTCACCAATCTAACATGGCGGCTGTGCGAAATATTTCACCAGCATTCAATATCTCCGAAACTATTACCGATATCACCCTGGATTTTTTTTACGGTGATAAAGGGAACTACTAAAAGTTCACCTATGTGACTGTTGAAAAACTGGTAACTACAAAACTAACATGGCGGCCAAGCGAAGTTGCGACTTTTAAATAGACGTTTCTCGCGATATAACCAACAATTGTAATGCATCGACATATAACTTCGTTCAATTGTTTACATAACCACATGATGGCGGCTGTGCGAAATATTTCACCGGCATTCTATATCTGAAACTATTAGCGGTATCACCCTGAAATTTTGTACGGAGATAAAGGGCACTACTGGAAGTTCGTCTATAAGGCTTTCAAAAACTGGTTAACTACAAAACGAACATGGCGTCCAAGCGAATTTGAAAATTTTAAATAGACCTTACTCGCTATTTAATGTTACAAACGCAATGAAACTTGGTACAGGAAATGTTTATACACATTATAATGCACTGGTATCTAATTTAGTTCAATTGTTTACATAACCTCAAGATGGCAGCTGTGCGAATTTTAAAATTCAGTTTTTATTTCTTGTGTCGTAATCATGCGAACGAAGTGAAAGTTTGAATAATGAATCTATGCAATAATTCTCCTTTAATGGTACATGATTCTATGGCCTATACATTTAGCAATCCAACATGGCGACCATTCGTAATATTTTGACGGCTCTGAATATCTACGAATCTATTATAGCAATCAAACTGAATTTCTTTATGTTCTTAGCGGCTATGGACATAAGTTCACCTATAGGACTTTAAATAACCTGGTGATCACAAATGCAACATGGCGGCGACGCGAAGTATAAATATTCACATGGACGTTTCTCGCAATTTAACCATCCTAGTGCAGTGAAACTTAGTACAGTAAATCCTTATACGAATGTTAATCCACTGGCATCTAATTTATTTCAATTGTTTCCATAACCACAAGATGGCAGCTGTGCGAAATTTTTAAATCTCCTTGTTACTTCTTGTGCCCTAATCATGCGATCGAAGTTTGAATACTACACGTACACAATAATCTTCATGTAACAGTACATAACTCTAGGACCTACATATATAAAATCCAACATGGCGACCATCCGAAATATTTAGTCGGTTCTCAATATCTACGAATCTATTACAGCAATCAAACTGATATTTTGTATGTTGATAGAGGCAATTAACATAAGTAGGATATATGAAAATAGGCTGTATAGTTCTTCACGGAACTACTTGTTACAATTATTTTCCTAATTATTTTATAGATATGTTTATTATTTTATTTTTTACACTTTAATTGTTAATGTTCTTAGTTTGAAATTTTTGATTTCTTTTCCAACAGATTACGTCATGTACTGTAGATACGTAGGTATATTTGACTTTTAGAAATACTGGAACTTCGACATAAACATTCTCCAAAATTTGGCTTAATAGTACATTATGCAACGAGCCTATAATGCCAATAATTAAGACACGAGTATGTTTATAAAACGAGCGTATGCGAGTTTTATAATTTCCATACGAGTGTCTTAATTACCATTATAGGCGAGTTGCATACGACTGTTTATATTCGACGATAATTATTATAACTATTTTATGTTCGAACATAAATATTCATAAATATCTATCGAGATTTCGCCAGTATTATGTACTGAACAGAGCGCATGAGTCGCAGAGAATGCCTTGTATTTGACCATTACCCTACTATGACACTAGGTGACGCAGTGAAATTTAAATTAGAAGGCCGTGGAACTCAGCGCAGCTGCAATGATATCGTTATCTAATTGGTCAAACAACTGTTTCTTGAGCTCTGATTGGTGGGAGAAACCTTTTTTTTATCGTATGGCTTTTAGTGTCGGGAGTGTCCGAGGACATGTTCGGCTCGCCTGAGTCTGTAGCTGCTTCCAGCGGACACCCTTAGGGTGAGCTACAAGTTCCGTTCAATTTCAAGTAGTTCCAACTTTCGCTACCAGATATCATTGATACCTAGTGGTGAACGTTGGAACTTGGATGGAGCGTTCCGACGAAATCTAACCTAACAATTTAGCTTTAGACAAGTTTAGTCTGTGAATGGATCTTTTACATGCCATAAATCTATGACATGGGACCGCCGGTTTTGCTTCCCCTCCGAAGGAAGGCATACTGAAGGATTTTTAACGCTCTTAAAAAATCTGACGACTTCGGCTGGGTTTGAACCCGCTATCTTGGGCACAGCAGTTCAGCATGCTACCAACTACTGGGAGAAACTGTTTCATAATGAACAAGAAGTTCCGTGAAGAACTAAAGAGCCTACCTTTCATGCCAATGATTATTCTACAGTATATGAACCTATCTAGAATAATGACGAAATTAAGTTGGTAATATCGAAATTTCCAATTAGTTCGAAATACTGTATACCTGGCATAATGTATCCTAATAGAGCACTACAGTTGGCAGCCCTGATAACTGAATATATTCTTAGTTCCATCTCTTAAGGTACAAAATACAAAATTTGGTTGAAGTCCAATGAATCGCATGGACGTTACATGCAGTTAAACATTGGATCTAACAGCGCGCGTAAAATTATGTTGGCAACAATGTCATGCATGTATTGGTCAGAAATAATCTGAAATAATGTGATCTATTGTTGTGCCAATTTTGAATGAAATCCATTAGTTAGTATAGAAGTTACATGCATTTTAAAATTGGACCTTTCAGCAGGCTTAGAATCATGTTGGCAGCACTGACGTATATTAGTTACTCCAAATTCGTCTAGAATGCCAGGTACTATACGTGTGAAAATTTTAGAGCTATTGGCTTGCATACTTTCTGATATATTGATATTAGGGTAACAAAAATAGGGACAGCACATATTAACAGTTGGCAGCCCTGGTTGCTCCTTAGAATACGCATAGTCATATCTGTTATGGTACACATAGCACATACGAAATTTGGTTGAAATCCAAATGATAGTATGGAAGTTGCATGTATTTAAAGTTGGACCTGTCAGCAGGCTTAGAATCATGTTGGTAGCACTGACGTATATAAGTTACTCCAAATTAATATAGAATGTCAGGTACTATACGTGTGCATAGTTTAAAGCTGTCGGCTTGCATACTTTCTGATATATTGGTATTTGGATAAAATAAATTAGGAGCATTTATTAACAGTTGGCAGCCCTGGTAGGTCTTAAGAATACGCCCCGTCATATCTGGTTATGTACACATACAACATACGAAATTTGGTTGAATTCCAATTGATAGTGTAGAAGTTATATGCATTTAAAAATTGGACCTATCAGGAGGCTTATAATCATTTTGGCAACACTGCCATGTTTGGCCTCCTGGAAATTAAACTGAAATATTATGGTCTGTACGTGTGCCAATTTTGAAATAGCTCCCATTCATACTTTCCAAGATATCCAACATGGAGCTCAAATTTCAATTGCGATTTTTTAGCAGCTGGTAGCACTGACATCATTTTCAAATATGGCCGTGAGATATTCAGGTGTAGATCTTTACTCCTACCAAATTTTGTTTCGATTGCTGCAGCCGTTTAGGAGTTGATAGGGGGGGGGGGACACACACACAGCCAGACAGAAGGACAGACAGACAGACAGACAGACAGACAGACACACATTTGCCCGATCTCATAAGTCTACTTTTTCCTCATTTTTGCAAAATGTGAAAAGTAGGCTAAAAATAGTGTTATAATGAGTCTCATTATAGTACAGTTTTCTGACATATAATAGTCAGGGTCGAACATAAAAATTCAACTATCAGCATCTTTGAAAGCATAAACTGTCCTTATGAAAGGTGGCTAATATAGAGACCACTATCCCATATTCTCTCGCGTATATATGTGCTGCACCTGTACATTCTGTACAATAGTAAAATTGAACTGGAGAGAGACTGGATGCCGCTCCAATTCTTGCGACAAGTTTGCCGCAAGCGTCGCATAGCTTCAATTGCTGTAATCCTCGCAGTGCCAGCTTACCCCTTCCGACTGCGTTTGAATTGCAGAATTAAAGACAGCCGCTCTTTGTACAATGGCTTGTAATCCGGAGTCTCTTTGAAGCAACCTGCGAGGGATTATGCACACAAACAGACTCTGTCAAAGTCACTGGAAGTGACGATGTTAAGTAATGAAGATAGCTTTCATTGGCAAATAAATCCATTTAACAATTTAATTGAGTTCTCCTAATCGAGGAATTAACATGTAAAATAAACTACTTCATCCTCTGTTTAAGGAGATAAATGGGAGGTTATGATTAATCCTTGTAAATAAATTGTAAAGTTAGGTTGATATCTCGGGTGCTTTAACCGTTCATTAGATTTACAGGTAACTCTTAAAATATAACATCATCAATACAGAATTAAGAACATATATTCTATTGTTGGTGCATGTTTCAACCTCTAATTGAGGTCTTTATCAGCCAAATTGTGTATATCTAATGCTCCACCAGGGACTCACATCTAGTGGGACGTGGGTTGGCGACCACGGTACCCCAGCTGAGTCCGGCATTGCTTGCACTTACTTGTGACTGGCTCCCCTTCGTCTTCTTTCCTGTCCACCTCTCTTGGTCACCTCTTGTTCTCTTCCAACCCCAACGGTATTAGGGTATCCGAGGCCTAGGGAGTCTTTCACTTTCCCGCCTTAACTGGTTCTTGTCTCATCTTTCCAGAAACCCTCATTGTTCGAGGGTTCCGCCTTCTTTTCTTTTCATGTTTTCTCCTGCCTACTGTACAAGGCCCTCAAGGAGGCAGGGTGTATGTAGCCCCACCACTTCTGGTGCACCCTGGATAGTGCTACAGTCTCAAGGGCTCACGGCTGGTGAGTTTGGGAAATGGAGACCCCGAGGGATTCCTGAGCTGGGTCACTTTGGCCCCTTTGTCCTCTGACCTTGGGGTGGGCCCTCTCCACTTTCCATTTCCTATCTGCCTTTCATTGCTCTCCTTCCTTCCAAGTCCCTCAATCCTCATTATTCGAGGGTTGAGGGCATTTCTTTTCTTCCTTTCCATTGTTTGTCTTATCCTTTATTTGTTTACCATTTCTTCTTCTTGTATGTAAGTTTGTTGAGGGGTCCAGATGCAAAACTCACGTTCTCCACTTTTTCTAATTTTACAGGAACTAAAAAAAACTTCTTAAATGTATGTAACTAATGGAATCTCTAAGAGACTTTGCTTTTGTTGCAGGCTATACTTAATTACACCTTCTTGTATAAACTATGTTTCATTATTTACATTAATTTATCTGAAAAATAGGTTTTAATTTTGGAGAATGTGACTTTTACATCCAAACATTCGAGACAGTGAGTTTTGTGTCTGAACAAGTTGGAGAATGTTACTTTTGACACTAAACACAATTAATTACTCCAGACAAAACAATGGACAAGTTGGCCAAGTTTGTGAAAAATGTAGACAAATGAAACCGATTGCATTGTTGGAATGCACTTATATTATTTATTATGTAGAGGTTACGAGTTGAACAGACAATAATAATGTTGGCTTGCAGCAGTAGAAAGTCACATGACCAGAAGCTGTCTAGTGATTGGCCAACAGGGAGAATGTGCTCTTTGCAACCAAACAGTGTGGAGAATGATAGTTTTGCATCTAAATGGAGTTTTTGGCATTTGAAAACCACTGGATATTGTGAGTTTGGCTTTTCAGCACTAAGATAGTCGTGTGTAGTTTGGAACGAAGAATAAGAATGCCTTGCTTACTCAATTTCGAAGAAAAGTGGAGAATGGGAGTTTTGCATCGAGACCCCTGTTATAGTTTTCATTCTCATCTCATCTTTCACTATCACCCAAACCATTAGGGGCCGATAACCTAGATGTTAGGCCCCTTGAAACAACAATTATCATCATCACCAAATATCGAATGCTTAAAACTAGAGTAAAATTTGCATAAACGGAATGGATATCCCGACAATTTTTAGCCTACTTTCGATTTTTGCAAAAAATTAAAGTAGACTTATGAGATCAACACAGGGCGAAAAAAGTGTGTCTGTCTGTGTGTGTGTATGTGTGTGTACTCTGAATGTCTGTCCCCCCCCCTATCAATTCGAACACGGTGAATGCGAATTGAACGAAATTTTGTACAAAGGTAGCACTAGCAAAGGACACCTCAGTGTCATGTTTTATATCGCCGCCATCTTGACGGAAACGTAATGGCGGCCACACAAATGTTCAAAGCTTAAATCAAATTACGACTAACCTAATCATCCGATCTCTACCAAATTTTGCAACAACATACCTTTATGGGGGGAGCATCCTTTGACCAAACCAATAGGTCACCAGCGTAATAGTTTGCGGATGGCGGCCATCTTTGTGTGAAAATCTATTCCCCCTATTAATTCGAACATGGTGCAACCGAATGGAACGAAATTCAGTACAGAGGTAGTACTAACAAAAGGCACCTCAGTATCATGTTTTATATCGCCGCCATCTTGACGGAAACGTAATGGCGGCCACACAAATGTTCAAAGCTTAAATCAAATTACGATTAACCTAATCATCCGATCTCCACCAAATTTTGCAACAACATACCCTTATAGAGGAAGCATCCTTTGACCAAATGAATAGGTCATTAGCCTAATAGTTTGCGGATGGCGGCCATCTTTGTGTGAAAATCAATTCCCCCTATTAATTCAATCACGGTGAAACCGAATGGAACGAAATTTGGTACAGAGGTAGTACTAACAAAAGGCACCTCAGTGTTATGTTTTATATCGCCGCCATCTCGACGGAAACGTAATGGCAGCCATACAAATGTTCAAAGCTTAAGTTAAATTACAACTAACATAACCATCCGATCTCTACCAAACTTTGCAACAACATACCTTTATGGAGGGAGCATCCTTTGACCAATCTAATAGGTTATTAGCCTAATAGTTTGCGGATGGCGGCCATCTTTATGTCAAAATTGATTCCCCCTATTAATTCGAACACGGTGGAACCGAATGGAACGAAATTTGGTACAGAGGTAGCACTAGCAAAGGGTACCTCAGTGTCATGTTTTATATCGCCGCCATCTTGACTGAAACGTAATGGCGGCCACACGAATGTTCAAAGCTTAAATCAAATTACGATTAACCTAATCATCCGATCTCTACTAAACTTTGTAACTACATACCTTTTAAGAGAGAACATCCTTTGACCAATCTAATAGGTCATCAGCGTAATAGTTTACGGATGGCGGCCATCTTTGTGTGAAAATCGATTCCCCCTATTAATTCGAACACGGTGCAACCGAATGGAACGAAATTTGGTACCGAGGTAGTACTAACAAAAGGCACCTCAGTGTCATGTTCTATATCGCCGTCATCTTGACGGAAACGTAATGGCGGCCACACAAATGTTCAAAGCTTAAATCAAATTACGATTAACCTAATCATCCGATCTCTACCAAATTTTGCAACAACATACCCTTGTAGAGGAAGCATCCTTTGACCGAATGAATAGGTCATTAGCCTAATAGTTTGCGGATGGCGGCCATCTTTGTGTGAAAATCAATTCCCCCTATTAATTCAAACACGGTGAAACCGAATGGAACGAAATTTGGTACAGAGGTAGCACTAACAAAGGGCATCTCATATTCATATTTAATATCCCTATAGCACGTTGTATTTCAACAAGCTACTACAACCAACATTCAATCATACTCCTTGAAAAGGACAAAGAGTTATATCAATACCCATGCATTTAGGAGAAAGTAGGCTATATGTTCTTTACTGAACATCTTGTTATTTTACATAAACGTCCCTTATTCATAAAATCTTAGAGCGCTGGTTTAGCGGTAAAGTAATTCACTAACAAATATTTGGAAAATGAATGTATACTGTCTTTCACAGCCAGTGAATTAAAACTCAGTAATTTCTCTAGGCTTTATGCATTGTCTTGTGTGGGGTTTCGCCCTTATTGGGAGGTGAAAGGCTGCTTGAGCCTGTAGCTGCTTCCTACGTCTATTACAAATACCCACACTATTACGGCCATCACAGTGACACAGTTATCAGACAAATTCTACTCTCACCCAAGTACACGGCGATACATGGCCGCGATGTCACAAATCCCCTATACAATCAACAACAACAAGTTTTGAGGTGTAACATCTTTCCTCTCGGTTGCTGGATATTTTTTGTGTTTTTTTTTTTAGCGTATGGCTTTTAGTGCCGGGAGTGTCCGAGGACATGTTCGGCTCGCCAGGTTTTGTAGCTGCTTCGAGACGGACACCCAATGGGTGAGCTACAAGTACCGTTGGGGAGGAATGTTGGATGGGAGGGTCGAGGAGTTGGAAGGTAGCGGCTGTGGCCTATAGTTAGGGACCAACCCCGGCATTTGCCTGGAAGGAAGATGGGAAACCACAGGAGACCATCTTCAAGGTTGCCGGTTGGGGGATTCGAACCTCCTCGCCTCCCGGATGTGAGCGACTGCCAGCAGTCATGCCGTAACGACCACGGCTAACTCACCCGGTTTTTGTTGTGAGAGTGATTTTGTAAAAGGGAAGGAAATGTTCAACAGGAAACCGGGTAAGCGCGCGCTATTTGATTTGACCAATGAGCGCGCGCGACGGCGGAGAGATGGCTGTGCGATGATGCCAACCCATTTTGCGTGAGGTGACGCCCCGTTTTTCTAGAGCCCCCTTAATTTAACCAAAGGACCCAAAACTAATAGGTCATCGGCTTTTTAATATATCGCGAACTAATAAAGCTAGGGACTTTTATGTGGTGTCCTAGGAGTCGGAGTGACGCCCCCCGTTTTTCTACCCCCCCCCCCCCCCTCTTAATTTAACCAAAGGACCCAAAACTATAGGGCCATCGGCTTTTTAATATTTCGCGAACCAATAATGCTAGGGACTTGGATGAGATGCCCTAGGAGTCGGGGTGACGCCCCCCGTTTTTCTACATTTCCTCATTTGTAAGATCGTCTTTACCCACCAGATCTGTTCAGCACACGATCGCCCTTTTCAGAATCCAGCCTGGTAGTTACCAATGAGTGGATCCATTTGGGGTTCTAACCTGTTCAAAAGTGCTCTGGATAGGATTTTATAAGCAACCGAGAGCGGGGAGATTCCTCTATAATTGTTGATGTCCGTCTTGTCACCCTTTTTGTGCAACGGGTGAATCAGAGCGCATTTCCAGTCATCTGGTAATTGCTCCGTTGTCCAAATACCTGAAATTAGGGAATGTTTTTTCCGCGTCAGAGTGGGATCATTCATTTTCCAGAGTTCAGCAATGATCCCATCTTCCCCTGGTGCTTTGTTGTTTTTGAGTTGTCGGATTATCTCCGTAATTTCTTCAATGTCGGGGGCTTGCGTGTCCAAGTGTATGAATACCGAAGCCGGTTCACAGTTAGAAAGAGAGTTGAAATATTGGGTTAATAGTTTGCAATTATTTTTGGAGTTAGTTTCCAACGAGCCATCGTGTCTCTTGAAGCACAGACTGGGTGCTTGGTATCCCCGTAGATTTTTTTCTAAATTTCTTGTAGAAAATTCTAGTATTATTTTTGGTAAAATCCTGGAATCTGTTGTCATATCTTCGTTTTTCTTTCCTAATTATTTTTGAGGCCTGTTTTTGAGTCGTAAGGAAGTTCTCCAAGTTTTCCTTTGTTAGGCTACTGTGAAATGTTTTCTAAGCCATTATGCGATTGACAACTGCTTCAACGCAAAGTGTGTTCAACCAGCGATGTTTTTTTTTTTTTGGAGCGAGGTGGTTGTCCTAGCATCATGGCTTCCTGAAATCTCCCCGGTAGTATCCTCCAGTCTGTTGATTCCTCCTGATTGATTTGCAAAATGATTTATTCCTTTTGGAGTTTCAGGTATTCCGAATTTGTTCTGGTATTTTTGGGTGGGCATTTTTGTTTTCTATTTGGTTAGAATTTTGTCTATAAATGAAGAAGACGCTTTTACGGGCCCTGCCGTTCAAAATTAATAAGAATAATAACAATAATAATGTGCATCTATTGGTAGTTGACCCTGCTTGCATCGTTCTTGGTAGATGATCTTAGCTAGTATATAAAATTACTGGTAAATATTATTATTTTTATTATTATTATTATTATTATTATTATTATTAATAATAATAATAATAATAATAATAATAATAATAGCTTAATATTAGAATCCCCTTATGATCACCGTCTAGCTCCAGGCTTCAGAGATTAAAGGATTCACGAAAGTAATAGTCCATAGTCCATGTCACGTATCAAACTCGTGCTTGTCCTCAAGCATCCCTTAGGGGTTAAACTCTGTTTATCAAAAATACCGTGTGCTGTCGTATAATCCATGGATTTACATTGGATGAGCCTTCTGCTTGCTATTCTTTATCCTCTGTGCCCTAGGGACCTCGTTTGTGTTGTGTAATTTGGCCCTTTTAGGGATTATTCTGCATTTATTTCAGGTGAATGGAACAAAGTCGTCGTTGAGTGAAACATTGTATGTCTCATCACGACATAATATAATTTACCAAATCTACTTTTCAGAACCCGATAATCTCAGACACAACCCAGTCGAGTTTTAATCACCACTACAATAGAATCCCAGTTATTTATTTCTTGCAGAAATGTTGTCGCCCGAGTTAAAGCTGACAACATGGTGCAATAATAAAAATACAGTAGGTCAATAGATGACACGTACTCAAACTAGTCATTAACAATAATACCTAACTTAGTAGATAGAACATGAAATGTGCAAGAAATATAAACGTAAGAGTGTTCTTCAATAGGATTTCATTATAGGTTATCTACAGCAGCTATCTTTAAAAACAGCTATGCATCTATTTGACGCAAAGATCCTACCAATTCTCACTTACGGGATCCACTTGATATGGGACCGACTAACGAAGAGAGATCTGGCCACCATCGAAAGAGTTAAATCCCAATTCCTGAAAACCTTAATGGGCATCTCAAAATACACGCGCTCCCTCCTAACTTATGAATTATCACGGGAACCTTCCTCGTCGAAGAAATAAGGACAAAATTACAGCTTCCATCCTCAAAAACTGCTGAAGCGCACTTAACAGAGAGAAGGGAGAAGAGAGAAGACATCCCGCTAGAATTTTACAGCACGGATGCCATGATCAACCGGAACTGGACCAGCGCCAGTCAGAAACTAAGACATGTGGTGATAAAGTCAGCAGTGCATGGGTGCCACCACAAAATATGTAAAAACATGTCCTACCACGCCCCAAATGAACTCTGCGTGTGCTCGTTATGTGACCAGTTCTGTGACATATAACACATGACACGATGTAAAAATAACCAGAAATCACTGGTCTATTATGTCAAGGACTAAACTAGTGTAAATCTACGTAATGCATATCCGTACGCATTTCTGTTAATAATGATAAGTTATATAATGCGTTGGTATCTGGTAATGGTTGTGAAACTTGGAAATTTAGAGGATATTTCATCAGGGTTGCCTTATTAAATTCTATTATTAATTCAGGCGATCAGCACATGCCATTATTATTATTATTATTATTATTATTATTATTATTATTACTATTATTATTATTATTATTATTATTATTATTGATTGTTGTGATGGCCATGTTTGACATACAGTGTGCTTGTGCGGTACTGGTGTATTTATCGAAAACATTGTTATTTGTGGAAGTGAGAATTGTATTCCAGCTTGGGAACAGGTCAGTGTGTATCGTAGTTCATAGTTTAACATACGGTGCTCACTAATTTGTATTCCTCAAATCAACTTCATCGAGTGTAGACTGGATTTGTTACGTGATTTGGGGGTTAAGTTTTATCGTGTACTATTAGCTCATAGAGCATGAAGTTTCCTCTGTGACAGGAAGTGACGTAATCTAATCGTATTATCCAAAGCCATCTGAGCTTAGATTAGTAGTATTGTCAACAGAGCCTATAGGTTCCGTCGTCAGGGGGCAGTAAGAAGGTCTGGTCTACTTCGGCGGCCATTAGAGCCCCGCTACCTAGGGTACGAGCTTGATAATAGAGCGAGGGTCTGGACTTTTTGGAGTCAGCGCTATTTTCATCCCACACCACTGGCCTGACCTGCGCTTTACCAGTTTCGGAATATGAATCGTCTTCTAACGAACCAAGAAAGAGATGCGAACTGGAAAAATGAGGTATGGCCTCGATTGTCTAAGGTGAATATAACGGGAGAGTCATTGAGTGATAGGGCAGTTGCGGAAGATACAATACTTCTCCCATCCCAACATCTTGACAAACTGAGGAGAACGGAAGAAGAGGCATTGCAGAAATGCTATAATATTATTAAAAAGATGAAGCTTGCTGCGGTGAAACAGAAAAACATGTCCAAGGATGTGAAGGATGGTATTGTGGAGATGGAGGAGGCCATTGACGGCATTGTCTTCTGTAAGAATGCTAGGTACAAGGAGAAACAACAAGTCGACAAAACCTCAATAACTGATCGAGCACAAGCATCAAACTCTCTTGATCACGAAAGAGAAATGGAAGAAAATGAAAGAGGAGAAGTAGAGTCATGGACTAAGGCTGTGTCCAGGAAGAAACCACGAGAGAAAAGGAATGAAATGCAGGTTGAATTGCAGCGGGAAGATTCTCCAGGCAAGAGACAGAGTCAAATGCTCAAGAAGCAACTAACAAAGTCTCGACTGCCAGCTGTGTTAATTAAGCCAGCAGAAGGCAAGTCGTATGCCGATGTGTTACGGGAGATTCGGCAGAAGGCAAATCCTGCTGACACAGGAACGGAAGTTAGGTCTATAACCCAGACTAGAGCCGGTGAAGTTCTTGTTACTCTCGGGAAAAGCAATCGAGATAATGGGGCATTTAGCGACTCATTGAAGAATATCCTGGGACAAGATGCGACAATCCGCAGTCTTGAGCCAAAGGTGACAATTGAGATTAGAGATCTTGATGCTCTCACGAACAAAGTTGAAGTTTTAGAGTCCATTAAGGATATTATTAACGAACCCCCGGATGGTCTGAGGATTATGGTAACGCAGACTAACAGTCGGAAACACAGAATGGCTGTTATAACTCTGCCGGAAAAAGCTGCAAATGATCTTCTAAGGGAAGTCTTGGTTCTAGTAGGATGGGTCAGTTGTAGAGTGAGGCGGAGAATATCAGTTATTCGATGCTACCGATGCCTTAGTTATGGTCATATAGCCAAAATTTGTGAGGGCCCTGACAGAAGCAAGTCTTGCTTCTACTGTGGACAGAATGATCACAAAGCCAAGGATTGCATCAACCCAAAGAAGTGTGTCTTATGCGAGGAGAGTGGCGTTACGCAGCAGGATTTGTGTCATGTGGCCGGATTGGGCCAATGTAAGGTGTTCCGAGAGGCCCTGGAGAAAGCGACTTACCTGAAACGAAAATGATCCGAGTTCTACAAGCTAATATAGAAAGGAGTAGAACAGCCCATCATCATCTGTTGTACCAGCTAGCTGAAAAGAAACAAACTAATCTGCTGTTAATTAGTGAACAGTACCAAGATAAGGAGTCACCTCTCTGGCTTAGAGATCAGTTAGGCACCTCTGCTATTTGGATCGTAGACCCTGGAAAAATTCCAATTAAAGAACATGGGAGTGGGAACGGATTCGTTTGGTTAAAGAGTAGAGGAGTCACATATTTTACTGTCTATCTTACTCCAAATGAAACAATGGGAACATTTCGTCAGAAAGTCAACTCTCTGGAAGATGCCATTCTTAATACAACTGTAGCAATCATTGTAGCTGGGGATTTCAATGCCAGAGCAGTGGAATGGGGTATGCCACATACCAATTCCCGAGGTAAGTTCATTCTGGAAATTGCATCAAGGACAGGGCTTTTGATCTTAAATGTAGGTGCAGTGTCAACTTTTCGGCGTCCTGGTTATACAGAGACCATTCCGGATATCTCCATGACTTCTGAGACGTTAGTACCACACATCAAGGAATGGAAGGTTATAGAAGACTACACTGGTAGTGATCATCAGTATATTAATTTTGATGTGTGCAGTAATATGAGTGGGAAGAACTTATCTACTCAGAAACAACGGAGATGGAATTTGAATAAGATCCATCTTGATGCATTTAAGGAGGCGTTAGCCAGTGGTGTAGAACTAATTGAGGATATGGAGCCTGACGGAGAGGCTGATGTTGAGATTCTCGTTTCCTCAACTATGAACCTTATTACATTGGCTTGTGATACCTCAATGCCAAGTTTAAGATCACGCCATCGGAAGAGCCCTGCATACTGGTGGACACATGAAATTGCAGAATTGAGGTGGAATTGCCTTAGACTCCGACGTGCCGCAAAACGGACAAGAAATCTGGATGATGCCAATACCTTATCAGCCGAACATAGAGATGCAAAGAGGCTACTTCGGAAAACCATAAATCAAAGCAAAGCTGAGAGCTGTAGGAAGCTATGTGAGGATATTGACACTGATCCATGGGGTTGGGGTTATAAAATTGTCAGAAAGAAGCTTGGGTCACAAAGAACACCGTGCGTCATGGTTGCAAACAGTATGGCCATTATTGTCCAAACTCTTTTCCCAACACATCCAACAATCCCTGAGCATAATTTCGATGTAGATATTGAAATTCCTCTTTTTATTGAGGATGAGTTGAGTAGGGCTACTTAGTCTCTGCGAAGCAAAAAATCCCCGGGTCCTGACGGCATCTCAAATGAGTTTCTCAAATTAATAATCGAGTTACATCCACAATTAATATTACGAATGTTCAATGAGTGTCTAAAAGCAGGAGTGTTCAGCATCTGCTGGAAGGTCTGTCGTCTGGCGCTCATTAATAAGGGAAAGGGAGACCCGGATTTACCATCATCATACCGCCCTCTGTGTATGCTTGATACAACAGGGAAGCTCTTTGAGAAGCTTCTGAGGGTCGGGTTGCGCCAAGCAATCATGGCAGCGGGCGACTTATCACCAAGACAATATGGATTTCGAACAGGAAGATCGACCCTGGATGCGATACAAGAAATTGTTGCAGCTGTCCAGCGGGCGGAGAATTACAATCACCACTCCCGTCGTGTGGTTCTCTTTGTTACTCTTGACGTAAGAAATGCATTCAACTCTGTCAAGAGGAGTGACATGCTGAATGCGTTTGGGAATACATTTCATGTTCCAAATTATCTCTTACGGATGATAAATTCCTACTTGAAAGATCGTTCGTTGCTTTATTACACGACAGAAGGTCGACGCAGGGTAGAGATCTCAGCCGGAGCAGCACAGGGTTCGATTTTAGGACCAGATCTATGGAATATCACATATGATAGCTTGCTGAGATCTGAAGTCCCTGATGAAACTATCCTAGTATGTTATGCAGATGATGTTGCTGCTCTTGTAGCAGGAAGAAATGTCGAGCAGGCACAGATGCGACTCAATATGGTAATGCGTACAATCAATAGTTGGATGGAAGAACATGGTCTGTCTCTAGCACTTAGTAAGACAGAAATTGTAGTCCTAACAAAGAAGAGAATTCAGACAATACTCCCAATACTGGTAGGAGACATACAAGTAGAGACGCGGCCAGCAGCAAAATATTTGGGCCTTATGATCGACAATAAACTGAATTTTGGAGAACAAATTAGACGGACTGCAGATAAGGCGGCAAGAGGAGTAACGTCTCTCTGTCGGCTAATGGCCAATGTTGGTAGGCCAAAATCTAGTAAGAGGAGAATACTGATGACAGCCATTCATTCAGTTCTGCTGTATGGAGCGGAAATATGGGCGGATGCCCTGGATAAGGAAACTTATAGGAAGTCACTAGCACAAGTGCAGAGGCGGGGTGCTTTACGCGTGGCATCTGCTTATTGCACGGTCTCTGAAGAAGCAGTTCTTGTTATTGCTGGGATAATTCCATTTTTTTTTTCTAGCAAAAGAACGCAAGTAAATTTACTGGAGGAAATCGGACGTAGGTTTAAAAATGCAAGACGAACAGCAAGAGCACAAACCTTTAACAATTGGCAGATCAAATGGGAGAAAGGACACCGAAGCCAGTGGACTAGGAGAATGATACCCCAGGTGCAGGTTTGGACAGAGAGGAAACATGGAGAGGTTGGTTATTATCTCACTCAGGTCTTGACTGGCCATGGATACTTCTGTTCTTATCTTAAGAAGATGGGGAAAGTGGATTCACCAGATTGTATCTACTGTGTTAATGAGGTAGATAATGTTAATCACACCTTCTTCTCTTGTGGACGGTGGGTTCAAAATAGGCAGTCTCTTCAAGTTCACATTGGTGTAGAGATATCTCCCGACAATATTGTTGCGGTAATGCTACAAAATGAAGAAAATTGGAAACTTGTAGCAAGTTTTGTTGAAGATATCCTCCGAACAAAGAAGACGGATCTGGATCGCCACTGAAGATGATTCATTACGGAAGAGTTCCCTACGGGCAAATATAAAATGACTCTAGCCTGAAGTAATGTGCTAAACGGTTCCAGGCTAGTGTTCAGAAGTAACGGGGGAGTTTTAGTCGGTGGTCTGCTACTCAGGAGCAGGAGCCCGACACTCTGTGCGTAAATGCATTTCTTCCCATAAAAATATATTATTGTGGGAACCGGATGAGGATCAAGAAGGCCGAGTATGGGATCTAGCGGGCGCAGGAGTAAGCTCAGCGCCATTGTCTGAATAAAAAGAAGAGAAGCAATATTCCGAGTTCCGATGAGCCGCGAAACACATTCCCTTAATTCTCTACTGTATTTTAATCAGTTTCATTGTTTTAATAAATAATTCAGTTCTATATTCGATGCTTGTGAGTGTCATGATCTGGATACCGTTTCCCACAAATGGGGGCTCGTCCGGGATGGACTGAAACAACGAGTTACGATGCAATCCACGACACGAAGTACGACGCAAAATACAACGCTATTTTCGACGAAGTGGACGGCTAATCATATTTGTTGCTGTTGCCTACGACGCTGACGACGAGACGACGTGCAGTTTTGTAAGCCCACGACGTGCGAATCTACGACGAGGATTCATAGGCTAGCAAAATTTTTTTCTTCAGTTTCAGTGACAATTAGTGGTGCCGTGACGACGACGACGAGGGTCGGAATCTAAACGACGACAGAGGATTGTGGATGTGGTAAGAGGATAGCGACTCGTCAGAGAGAAACGACGGGAAGCGGTATTCAACGATATCACCTACAAATATCACCGGTTTGGTGAATGAGGTTAAACAGGTTTGATAGCGAGGTTTTGAGGAAGCGATATTGACGGAAATCTACTTGATAGACGTGAGTAAACAAATAAGATGACTACACTCGGTGCAATAGAGAAAATAAATAAGAACATAAGTGATGCTCCGGTCAAAGCAATCAAAGTTTTACATAACCTTATTTTCGAGCATATACCAGACGACAGGAAGAATCGAAAGCGACTGAGAGAGTTTCCTGGATTCGATTTTGACGAAAATTCCATTGAAGAGGAAGTTAAGAAGAAATTTATCGAGGAAACATTTTCTAAGGCTGATCTGTTGCGTGTTTCTGAGATTCTTAATACCGAGATCGGGACAAAGGAGGTAATGATTAACACCATTTGTTATTACTTGAGAAAATTGGATGAACTCGCAACTAATATAGACGATGATGACGAAGATGACGAAGATGAAGAAGACGAAGGAGACGAAGAGAGCGAAGAGGAAGACCAGCACAGAAGGTATAGAGAACAACATAAGTTTTCATTGTCGTTCCGCGACGTAGAGGGCGCTATGAAAACATTTAACGGTAAGGATGGTTACCCAGTGAAGAAATGGATCGCAGATTTTGAGGAGACGTCAATCTTGATGGGATGGAGTGAGCTGCAAAAGTTTATTTTCGCTAAGAAATCACTCGATGGTTTAGCTAAGCTTTTTATTCAAGGTGAGAAAGGACTGACGTCCTGGACTGCACTGAAGAAGGCCTTGAAAGAGGAGTTTGACGTGGCGGCAAGCAGTGCAGAAATTCACAAGTTGTTAACCCAGCGACGAAAAAAGCGCGACGAATCTCTACAGGAGTACTTTCTTGTGATGAAGGAAATCGCCAGTAGAGGTGATGTTGAGCAAGTTTCTCTGTGTCAGTACGTGATTGATGGGATCGAGGACGATTCAGGATCAAAACTTCTTCTCTATGGAGCAAAAAATTCCAAGGATTTCAAGGAGAAAATGAAAAGTTATGAGATGGCAGTGAAGTCTTTGCCAAAGAAAAGCACAAAGTATAATAACAGTAATTTTCAAGGAAGTGCCAAGAGTGCCAACGAGAAGGACGGAAAGTGCTGGGGCAGTACAAAGAAGAAAGAGGCGAGTAGTGGAGATAGATGTTATAATTGCGGTGGATTTGGTCATAGTTCAAAGGAATGTGAGCACAAGGATAAAGGTAAGAGATCTTTCAACTGCAACGAGTTTGGCCACATTTCATCCGAGTGCAAAAATGAGAGGAAGAACGATAAGAGGAATAATCAAGGTATCAATCTTATTGATGAAAAGAAAAGCTGCCTCAAGTTCAAAGAGGTTAGTTTGGGTCAGCAGAAACGTCAGGCACTTATCGACTGTGGCAGTCCTTATAACCTACTGCGACAAAACATCCATAAGACCATGGGTTCCCCAGGATTGAAGAGCACGGATCTTGTTTTGAAAGGATTCGGTAATGGTTTTGTTGCTCCTCAAGGTTACTTCACAACAGTCGTTGAAGTAGACGAGCTGGAGTTCCAAACCAACGTCTATGTTGTTTCTGATGATACTATGGAGTGGGACATGGTTATTGGTAACGATCTATTGGATCAGGGTGAGGTCATCCTGAGCAAGCAAGGAGTTACCATCAAGAAACTAGAGTTCCCAATGATGGTGATCAGGGTAGCCGACGAACAGGAATTTGATATCAAGAACTGCGTTGATGAGGAAAAAAGGGAACAGATCCAGGATTTGGTAGCGAGATATGTACCAAAGAAGACGAAATCTACTGATGTCAAGATGAAGATCACATTAAAAGAAGAAAAACCGATATTTAGCAGGCCCAGACGAATGGCACCGCTTGAGAACGAGTTTGTCGATGAGCAAGTCGAGGCGTGGCTGGAGGAAGATATCATAGAACCGAGTCAATCAGAATATACATGCCAAGTGGTGGTAGTCAAAAAGAAAAATGGAAAAAAGCGACTTTGTACTGATTTTCGTCCAGTGAACTCAATCGTTGTTAGGGACCTATTTCCCATGCCAGTTATAGAGGATCTTCTGGACAAGTTACAGGATGCTACGGTCTTCTGCACCTTGGATCTCAGGAACGGATTCTTTCACGTGGAAGTCGAAGAAGGAAGTCGACGATATTTGTCATTCGTAACGCGTTCTGGACAGTACCATAACAAAAAAGTTCCATTTGGATTTACCAACTCACCTGCAGTCTTCCAACGCTTTATTAAAGCTGTGTTCTGGGAGTTAATCCGAGAGAACATAGTGTTTACCTATATGGATGACTTAATCATCCCAGCGAAGGATGACGACGAGGCACTCCTACGATTGAGACGAGTGTTGGAATTAGCTGCAGAGTACGGGCTGGAAATCAACTTCGAGAAGTGCCAGTTTCTGAAGAGGAGGGTACAGTTCCTTGGATACACTATTCAACGTGGAAAGATTCAACCCGCCACTGAGAAGGTTCTTTCTGTACAAAACTTCCCGGAGCCAAAGACGATCGCTGCGCTGCAGAGCTTTCTCGGATTGGCTGGCTATTTTAGAAAATTTATCGCAAATTTCTCGATTGTAGCCAAACCACTGAGCGATCTGTTGAGAGGTAAGCCGGAGTTCAAGTTTGGCGAGGAACAACGACGTGCATTTGTTGAGCTCAAACGTCTTCTCGCTTCAGAACCTGTGTTGAAGATATACAACCCGAAATACGAGACGGAGCTGCACACTGACGCCAGCAAGAGTGGGTATGGCGCTGTGTTGTTGCAAAAGTACCCAGAGGACAACAAACTACATCCAGTCTCATACATGAGTAAAAAGACGACGATACAGGAAGAAAAATACAGCAGTTACGAGCTCGAGATCTTAGCTGTGGTGAATGCATTAAAAAGTATAGGGTATACTTGCTTGGAATTCCGTTCAAGATCGTGACTGACTGTATGGCATTCCAAAAGACAATGCACAAAAGGGACCTGGTCCCACGAGTAGCTAGATGGGCTATGGCCTTGGAGGAGTTTGACTATACCATCGAACACCGAACTGCAACCAGGATGAAACATGTCGACGCCTTGAGCCGATGCCCAGCAGTGATGTTTGGATTCCCTGATGGCCTTGCAGCGAGAATCAAAATCGCCCAGAGAAAAGACGAAGGATTGACAGCGATAAAAGCGACACTGGAGAAAGGGCCTTACGAAAACTTCATCGTCAGAGATGGACTGCTATTTAAATTTGTTGACGGGCGAGAGACGTTGGTGGTCCCGCGGGCAATGAACCATGAAATCATCAGAGATGCACAAGAGAAGGGACACTACGCTGTTAAAAGGACTGAAGAAGACGTGAAGCAGGAATATTATATTCCAGACTTGGCCAACAAGGTGAAACGAGTCATAGCCAACTGTGTGAAGTGTCTGGTGGTTAACAGGAAGGCAGGCAAGAAAGAAGGTTGGTTACATCCGATGTTCAAGGAGAGTGTGCCATTGCACACCTACCACATGGATCACATTGGACCACTTAAGTCTACACACAAGGGATATGAACACATCTTCTGTGTGATAGACGCCTTCACGAAGTTCACCTGGCTGTATCCTGTGAAAACTACCAAATCGGCCCAGACGATTGAAAAGATGGAGTTTCAGAGGACGAACTTTGGAAACCCAGTTCAAGTGATCACCGACAGGGGGCCATCGTTCACCTCCCATGAGTTCCAGGACTACTGTAAATCGCAGAGTATCAAGCACGTCTTGATCACAGCTGGACTGCCAAGAGGCAATGATCAAATCGAGAGAGTCAACTCAACAGTGACCAAGATCATCGCTAAACTTAGCATTGACGATCCAACAAAATGGTACAAGGTTGTACCATCTGTCCAACGAGCTATCAACTCTAAGTTCCAGAGGAGCATCGGAATGTCACCTTTCGAGCTGCTGACAGGAGTCAGAATGCACAACCAAAATGATCTACGTATAGTGCAACTCATCGAAGAGGAGCTGATCGATTCGTTCAACGAAAAACGTGATCAGATGAGAGAAGATGCAAAAAAGCAGATAGAAAAAGTACAATCTGAAAATCGTGCTGAATTCAACCGACGACGTAAGGAGCCTAAGAAGTATCAGGTCGACGACCTGGTTGCCATCAAACGCACTCAGATCGGTCCACATCTGAAACTAAAAACCAAAAGTCTAGGACCTTATCGAGTGACTCGAGTAAAACTCAACGACACATATGACGTCAGCAGAGAAGGAGACCATGCTGGACCAAGAATCACATCGTCCTGTGCGGAGTTCATGAGGCCCTGGCCGGGCGGATTTTCTTCATCCGGGTCGGATGAGGATCAGGACGGCCGAGTGTGGGAACCGGATGAGGATCAAGAAGGCCGAGTATGGGATCTAGAGGCGCAGGAGTAAGCTCAGCGCCATTGTCTGAATAAAAAGAAGAGAAGCAATATTCCGAGTTCCGATGAGCCGCGAAACACATTCCCTTAATTCTCTACTGTATTTTAATCAGTTTCATTGTTTTAATAAATAATTCAGTTCTATATTCGATGCTTGTGAGTGTCATGATCTGGATACCGTTTCCCACATTATTATTATTATTATTATTATTATTATTATTATTATTATTATTATTATCGTTTCGGTCGTCCAGGGACCACGAGCCAATTTCGATGCTATGTCCTTTGCTGTTCCTTCTTCTTACTCCAATATTCCTTCATCATCTCACTATGTTTCCCCTCCATTTCCTCGGACCATTTTGGCCGGATTTCTTTCCCTTCCACCATTGAAATCCTTCCATTTCTGGCACTTTTTGCCTAAAAATATATATCTGTGGTGTATCTTCTTATCTGATGTTGTTTCTTTCTGAATCCTTTTTGACTTCTTGTTCCACAGGAATGTGAAAATCTGCTTGGTTAACCAACTGTCATCCATCCTGTACAAATGTCCAAAAATTAACAATCTTCTCTTCCGCAATGTTTCTGGTATGTTTTCTATTTTTCGATATATTTCATCATTACTTCTTAATTTCCAGAATTCTGTAGTTTTTAAAGGAACGAGTGTTTTGCTTATAATTCTTCTTTCTACTACTTCTTGTAATTTATCCAATTTGTAGTTCAGTACGAGACATACAGGCATTCCGGTTTGACTACGGTATATTTTAAGATCTTTAGACAAACACTTTTTGTTGTAGGTATTCTTAGTTATATGATACGCTCTTTCCATCTTTCGTATTCTTTCTTCTACTGCAGATTTTTCCAAACCAATTCCTTGAAAAATTTCCTCCTAATATTTGAATTTCCTTACCCTCTTTATTTGACAAATTTCTGTTACTAGGATTTCTGCAGCACTTTTTATAATTGTCATAAATTTGGTTTTTCAACAGAAATGCTTAAATCTGTTTTGTTGGCTATCTCTTCTAAGAGATTATTTATTTAATCGATTGTTTCTCTTTAGGAGAGCAATTGAACTTGAATACATGATTTCATCTCCTGGCGTTTTCCCGCTTCTCTTCCCAAAATCTCTTCATCCTCTCTGAATGCTCCTTCTTCCGCTCAGCTGTCCATTTTCTTCGAGGCTGTCGTGATGGTCTATCCTCAAACTTAACATTTTTGATTTTATTCCGGCACTCGGTGCGGTCCTCGATATTTTCCATGTTGGCCTGTTGTAGGTCCCTTTGGACCTCTGTCAGCCACTCCGTGCCACACTTATTCCGTGTTATAACGTTGAGCAATTTCTTCACCGTTCTGAAGTTTTCCATCCGGTAAATGTGAGTATAAAACTGTGCTCGGCGTTTTCTGATTACGTCCGTTATCGTGTGGATCTTTTGGTAGAGTTCGTTTTGAGGTCTCTTCATCCAAATTCCGTTATTATTAACTGCCCTGTAAATCTTTGTGAGAATTTTTCTTTCCTGTTTTTCTATATCCATAATTTTGGAATGACCGTCGATCACAATTGTTTCGGCTCTCTTCTAAGAGATTATTATTATTATTATTATTATTACTATTTGAATTGTTAATTGATTGAAACTAGTAAACCAAGTGAATTGATTAATCTCATGCAATTTTTTTCAACTTCAGGGAATAACACCCATTACAGTCGGGTACAATCGTCTTGATCGACTGAAACACATTTATATTTCATTATATATATATATATATATATATATATATATATATATATATATATATATATATATATAATGCGTTTGGCCCTCTAAGGAGCACGTAGAACCATTAGTTAACATTGGTCTTCTTGTTCTTCTTATCTTCCCAAAACTTCCTCATCCTTTCGCTATGTGCCTGTCTTCTTTCTTGTGTCCATGCAGCTTTAAGTTTCAAATTCTGTCCCGTAGGGATCTTGGGTGGAAACTTATATGAATTTACTTTTTGTCTATATGCAGTCCGCCTCGTTGTCAGTGGGCCAATATTGATTTCAGTGAGGTCCTTTTGGGTGTCTGTTAGCCAGCGTACTTAGGTTTGTCGGTTTCCATTGACTATGAGGAAGATTTTCATGGTCAGTCGGGAGTTGTCCATTCGAGCTATATGTCCGTAGAATTTCATGCGTCTTTTACATGCGAGTGAGGCGAATCGTTCAGTCCGTGAATACAGTTCGTCTGAGCTTTTCCTCATCCAGATACCGTCCTGAAGCTTTGGTCCAAAGATTTTTCTCAGTATTTGTCGTTCTATCTTCTCAATGTATTTGATGTTGATGGTTAACGATGACGTCTCAATCGCATAGAGTGCCTCTGGGAGGATGACTGTGTGGTAGTGATGGAGTTTGGTTTTAGTGGAAAGTGATTTCTTGTTGTAAATATTCCAAGTGATTGTGTAAGCTTTGCGTAATTTTTCTGCACGTGTTTTGTTATCCATTCTTTCGTTACCAGTGTTCCCAATAATTTCACCTAGGTACTTGAAGTGCTTAACTTGTGTGATGTCGCCATATTTGGTTGTAATTGATGCCAGGTTTGTGCTCTTGGAATCCATGTACTGTGTTTTCTCGTAAGAGGTATGGAGGCCGGTTCTGATTGATATCTCATGAAGCTTCTCGATGGCATGTCTGGCTTCTTCTGGAGTCCGGGTAATTATTGCTAGGTCGTCAGCAAAGGCGAAGCATTTTATGTTGATTCGTTGTTCTTTTGTTCCCATACTTATTCCAGGTATTTCTTTCTCCCATGTTCTGATGATCTTATCTAGTACCAGGTTGAATAGGAGTGGGGACAACCCATCACCCTGTCTTACGCCTGTTCTAATGTGAAAAGGTTTGGACACTTCACCCATAAATTTAACTTTAGAAGTTGTATCTGTCAAGGTCTGTTGGATTAAAGTAGTTGTTTTGTTGTCCACACCATATTCACGAAGTATATTAAACAGAGTTGCGCGGTCGATTGAATCATATGCTTTCTTAAAATCTACGAAGGTGACAACTGTGCGATTCGACTGGCGATGTTGGAGTACCATCTTGAGGCTACAGATCTGTTCTGCACACGATCGACGCGGTCGAAATCCCGCCTGATATTCACCGATCATGTGCTCTGTCTGTTGCTCCAATCTGGTGAGGAGGGCACGTGAGAGTACCTTGTAGGCGATTGGCAGGAGTGAAATGCCTCGGTAATTATTCGGATCTGTCTTGTCGCCCTTTTTGTGTAGTGGGTGAATCAGTGCAGTTTTCCAATCAACCGGTATGGTGTCACTCTCCCATATATTAGCAATGATGTTTTGTAGTCTTTCAGTCAAGAGTTCACCTCCAATCTTGAGCACTTCGGCGATTGCACCGTCTTCTCCTGGTGCCTTGTTGTTTTTGAGATGTAATATGATGTTTTAGTATCTCATCATATGTTGGTGGTACTGAGTCCTGGTTTGGGGCAGTAAAGTGGAGTTGGAGATTCTCTGCAGGTGGTTCACAATTGTGAAGCTCCTCGAAGAACTGTTTCAGGATATCACAATTGGCCTTTGTGTTTGTCTCAAGTGTGCCATCAGGGCGGCGAAAACAAAGATTGGGCGGCTTGTAGTTCGTCAGTTCCTCCCTAAATGTCCTGTGGAAATTTCGTGTGTTGTTCCTCTTAAAGTCATTATCGATTTCTTCCAATCGTTTGAGGTGGTACCTGCGTTTAACTCCTCTGATTGTTCTGGATGTTTGCTTCTGCGTTTCTAAAAAGTTCTGCCAATGTTCTGGTGTTCGGTTGCTATTCCATGTCTTCCAGGCTCGGATTCGGGACTCTAGGGCTTTATCACAGTCTATGCTCCACCATCTGTGTTTTCGTTTCCTTGGTGGTTTGCCGAGTTTTCTTGTTGATTCTTGGATGGCCTTGAGAAGTTCATCCCATGTTTCCGTGTTAGTCTGTAATGATTGTGTAAACTCCTGTGCGTGTTCTTTTAGGTATTCCGGATCTATGCGTGGGAGTTTGGAATTTGGACGCTTTTTACGATTGGGTATGAAGCGGACTTTGATCTGCGAGAGATGATGGTCGGACTCTACGTAACCTTTGCGTACCCTCACGTTCAGGATTTCTGGAGAGAATTGTCTGGTTATTGCTACATGATCTATTTGATACTCCCCGATGTGGTTTATGGGAGATTTCCATGTAGTCATTTTTCGTGGTTTCTTGAAATGTGTGGACATTAGTTGTAGGTTGGCCATTCCACATATGTTGATTAAGCGAAGCCCATTCGCATTCGTCTTTTTGTGTGCCGAGAAATTCCCAATGATATGTCTGTGTTCCCGTTCTCTACCAATTTGCGCATTGAAATCTCCGAGGAGGATATTAATGTGGTGTTGAGGAATCTTAGTAAGTGTCCGTTGAAGTTGAGACCAGAACTTCTCAACTTTTTTTTTGTCAGGTTCATTGTTAACTGGAGCATGTGAGTTTATCAATGTATAGGCCTTATTGGCGCATTTAACTGTGAGTAGAGAGAGACGATTCGAAGGTGATGTGAAGTCTATCACTGAGTTCTGGATACTGTTGTGCACAAGGAATGCTGTTCCGAACACATGTAAATTACTATTTCTTAGCTTAGTTGCTGGTTTTCCCTTATAGATACGGCATCCACCGGAGTCGAAGTGATCACAATCATGGAATCGTGTTTCTTGTACTGCAAGTATGAGAATTCCGAATCTTTCGCTGGTGTCCGTCAGTGTCTTGAGTTTCCCAGTTTTGGTCAGCGTCTGCACGTTTAGTGTACCAATGAATTGCGTTCGCTTAGGTTTGAGGGGTTTTGGGAAGCTCCGATCCTTCCCGGCATGACGTCCTGGTCCCCCAGAAGCCGAATTACCAGGTTCGCCTTCGCTCTTCTTAGCTCTGGCCTGAGGTAGTTGCTTTTTTGCTTGTGCTTCCATCATGCTAAGTTCGTGGTTGATTTTAGCTGGTAGGCGTGAGCCCAGGGCGAGTTAATCGCTGATAATCCATAAAATTCGCTCTCATCGTAAGGATTGTTAGTTCATACGGCAGCTGATGTTATGCTGTGGTTTACTGGTGCCTCTTGGTGTTCATTATTATTATTATTATTATTATTATTATTATTATTATTATTATTATTAGGCTAGTCCTCGAGGAGGCCTAGTCCATGAAATTCCGATACCGTTTAGATGGAACGTTGATCACATGGATGGTGAAATTCTTCTTGCAGTAATAGCACAAGGGAAACAAGTTCTGGAGGATTTGTTTCAACATAGCCCCGCGAGTTCTGCAGAAACCCTGGTTAGGTCGACCATTGATCTCATTGTTAAGGCTTGCGGAGCATCCATGCCCAAAAAGAAGATTTTTCCGAACAAACGGCCAGCCTATTGATGGAATGAAATGACAGAGGCTCGACGATTGTGTTTTCGTTTAAGGAGAAGGACACAAAGGCTCTGCAGAGATTCTCTAGAGTTTGCAAATGCGATAGAAGAGTGTAGAGTAGCGAGGAGGGCTCTCAAACGGGCCATTGCTCAAAGTAAGGCACATAAATGGAACGAGCTCATTAACGATCTGGATCAGGACCCATGGGGTCTGGGCTACAAAATTGTCAATAAGAAGCTCGGCGGCATTATGGTGTCTACTGCTGCTATGACGGCATCCCAGAAGGAAGCTATTATAGATGAGCTATTTCCTAATCACCCAGAGAGATTTTCCGATCACATTCCGGTGATGCTTGATGATATTCCGCTATTCACTAGAGATGAATTACAAAGTACAGCACGATCTTTTCAGAATAAGAAGGCACCAGGGCCGGATGGAATTCCTACTGAAGTGTTAAAGATGATATCCGAAGAGGAACCAGATGTTTTGCTGAACATGTATAATTGTTGTTTACTACAGGGAGTCTTTGCGACCCCGTGAAAAGTGGCCAGGCTTGTGCTCATGCCTAAAGGCAAAGGAGATCCCACTACTGCTTCTGGTCAGAGACCTCTATGCATGTTGGACATGGCTGGCAAACTGTTTGAGAAGATGATTAAAGGAAGGCTTCAGGCAGCGATTGTTGCTGCAGGAGGTCTGTCCCCCAAACAAAATGGTTTTGTGAAGGGTAAGTCCACCATCAGCGCCATTGAAGAAGTGGTGATGGCTATCAGATCCATTGAGCATGGCAACCATTTCTCTAGGAAAATGTGCTTACTGGTTACTCTTCAATTCTGCCCGGTGGATTGATATAATAGCTGCACTTGAAACAATATTTAACATTCCTCGCTACTTGGCGTCTGTTCTGAGGAATTATCTTTGTGATCGTTGGATACAGTATGACACAGATGAAGGAGTCAAGTGTCGCAAGGTAACAGCGGGGGCGGCTCAAGGCTCGGTGTTAGGTCCTGATTTATGGAACATAAATTATGACAGCATTTTACGGATGGAGATGCCAGAGGACACTTATTTGGTGGGATATGCTGATGATCTTGTTGTGCTCATTATGGAGCGCTCCATGGAGGGTCTGCAACTTAAACTTAATCAGGTAATGTGGAGAGTTTCCACCTGGATGAATGAACATGGTCTCCAACTAGCAGTTCATAAAACAGAACTAGTCCTTGCTACTAAGAAGAGAGTTCCACGAGTTGTACCAATGCTAGTAGATAATCAAGTGATAGAAACAGCTCCTGCTGTTCGTTACTTGGGTGTTATGATTGACAGCAAGTTAACATTCTGGAATCATATCAGCAAGATTGCTGATAGGACTGCAAGGATTGTTAACAACTTGTCGCGGCTCATGGCTAATATTGGCGGCCCTTCACCCTTGAAGAGGAAATTGCTGATGAGAGTGGCGGAATCAGTTATTGTTTATGATGCAGAGATTTGGTCAGTAGCTCTTGGCTCTGAGATGTATAGGAAGCGGATAACCTCTGTTCAAAGAAGAGCTGCCCTCAGAATAACTTCTGCCTATCGTACAGTGTCTGGACCGGCAGTGCTAGTAATAGCTGGGGCGGTACCCATTTATATCCTGGCCAAGGAAAGGCGTCGTATATACTTGTGAAAAGACGAGCATTTTAAGATACGCGTGGAGAGGGAGGAAAGAGACAGATCTCTTCTGGAATGGCAGGAAGAATGGGAACGTGAACATCGTGACAGGTGGACCGCTAGGCTCATCAAGCAACTGAAGTCATGGTTGTCGAGGGAACATGGTGAGGCTAATTATTACATTACCATGTTTCTCTCTGGCCACGGTTATTATGAAGCATTCCCCATCGAATGGGAATTTCACCGAGTTCACAGTGTCGTTATTGTGATGATCAATGGGACGATGTTCAGCACACATTCTTTGCATGCTTGAGGTGGAGAAATCTTCGAAGGCTTCTGGAGACGAAAGTTGGTGTCATTACACCAGACAATGTGGTGGATAAAATGCTCAGCAGCAGAGAAAGTTGGGCACAGATTGCAGTCAACATCTCTGAGCTGCTGAAAACAAAAAAAGAAGAGGAACCGAGAAGATTGGTTGCTGAAGACAGTGAAGATGATGATGAGTAATTTCATTATCATCACGTTTAATGAAATTGACTGAGACCTCTGGTCGTAACAGTGGCTCCACCCTGAAGTATGGCTGAACAGGCAGTTCCGGGGTGGCCTTAAGCCAAGTATAGGGTTTGTGGGGTTTTAGTAGGTAAGAATCCTGTACAGTTGTAAGTCCGGAAGCTTGCAATCTGTCTTTTGAAGATCTCCCCCCACGTTTCCCTCGAAAAACAAAAACAAAACATTATTAGCCTAGTGAATTTAATTTAATTATAATTATCAAAATAATAAAATTTAAATGCTTTTCAGTCGGTCAACACGTTTGTAATAATAATGTATTATTATTACCGACAGCGGTAGCTACGCTCGCTAAAATGCAGCGCTAGACCATGGGGTCCAACTCTCTGCGAACTCGCTAGACGTGGGTGAACCCCCTTCCCATCGGCCGTCCCTTAGATGGTTTTCCGTGGGTTTCCTAACCAAAGTGGGCAAAAGGCGTCTTGACCAACCGAAAAGTACAAATGGACAATTTTAACTAAGTTACTGCGGCTTTGCAGAAATACGAGTATATCCTGAATAGGACTTTGAAAGTCTCAATAAATCTACTGACATCTGTTCCTTGAAGGTACCTCGTAGTTCCGCCCCTTAAAACAACAATAACTACCTAACATCCTTGAAGGTATGCACCTGCGCCAAAATGGTATTGGTACAACTACCTTCGTTTGGAGCATTTGAGTCTGACGTGAGCCATTTAGGTGATATAGCCTAGGCCATTATCCATTTTCAACGATCCGTTATACGCTGCCATATGGCAAGTAAAATATAACTATACTGGTCTACCTGTGGCTGAAATGTGTTAAACTCGGCTTTTAATCAATCAATTATGAGCCAACGTTTTACAACTCTGAATAGCCTATCGTGCATTTTTGCCTTCCTTCCTAATTCCAGCATCCTTGGCAACGAATCGAACCCACAATCTCAGTATAGTGAAGTAGACTATTTGATAGTGATCCACCAAGGAAGCCTAATAGGACGTTGAACTCAAAACACGTTGATGTATTCACACAAGCATTCACTGGTTCATAAAGTACGCTATTACAGCTGATGTACGACTGGCTTCTGGATATAATGTATAACTTATGTCGGTCGATGCTCTTTAAACTCTGGAGAAGTGCAAGGTCTAACGTAAACATGAATGAATCACGCTTAGAGACATTCCTCGTCGACTTTTTACCAGCTTAAAATAAAACTAAACACTGAACAAAAGCATTCTACTTGATACACGAGTCATATTTTACAGCAGAAGATGAAACAACCTTTCATGAGCAGTGATGTGAATGGAAATAACCACACCGGATCATTGTCGCTACTAGAGCTGGTAAGAAGCGATGTTCGGATAATCGATTAATTTGACATTAATCGAACACAATTAATCGATAATCGACTGACCGTTTAATCGATTAATCGACTAACCAAGCAATAGATTAATCAGCTAATCGACGAATCAAATTTATTGATTAGTAGACACGAGACAAAAAAAGAAGGTTAAATGAGAGGTCATCGCTTAAGTTGAGTTACGCTTATTTTCGGAATTAATAAAAGTTTAGTGCTTTTCAGTCGGTCAACACGAATGTACCCAAATAGCGCTGGGTAATGCCCTAATCCTGAAATAAATTACATGATATTAATAAATACACTAGGATGACCAGTTTCGATCGTCAAACGCGGGAGTATTAAAGGTGCCGGGACGTCTTCAATAGACCGTGTACCGCTTAGTTGAATGGCTTTTTAGTCCACGCGTGGCGAAGACAGTTCCACGGTCTTTAATAGTTGTAGATTTTCTTGCATTCAATAACATACATTCTTATCTAGATTTGGCAACGTCACACAAATAAACATAGCACTGACCTCAGAAAGCACACAGGAACAAAGGGGGGAGAAAGGAAAAACCAGTTTCGTCCAGTTAACACCCGGGTTAGTCGACCAAAACTGGTGCCAGAGTGAACACAAACTGCTCGAAGTTCCAGTCAGGAAGACAACCGGATAAGTATCAGCTGTATTATTACAGTATAACCATAGTTGATTTTGTATAACCATATAAACACCCGAAACAGACAAACTCCGGATTTTTATCACCATTTTAGCATTTCACCTAACATTAGATATACTATATTTAGCATACACCGACAGTTAATATTGTAAATATTTTTCACCTGTATTCTCAAACATAGATGTTACAGCCTAAGTGTAATGGATCTGATGATGATCGCTTGACGATTGAAACTGGTCATCCTAGTGTATTAATTAATCTCATGTAATTTATTTCAGGATTAGGGCATAACCCAGCTCTATTTGGGTACATTCGTGTTGACCGACTGAAAAGCACCAAACGTTTGTTTACTTAGGCAACACTGAAAAATGGCTTCAAACCCCACAAGAAAAGAAGGTTAAATGAGAGGTCAGCGCTTTAGTTGAGTTACGCTTATTTTCGGAATGATGTATAGAAATCTATAAAAGTTTCTTTTCTTAGCCTATTTTCAATTTTGAAAAAAAAAATAGGCTTATGAGATCACCTTTTGTTCGTGTGTGTGTGTGTGTGTGTGTGTGTGAGGTGTGTGTGTGTCCCCCTAATAAAATCTAAACGGCTGGAGCGATTTCAGTGAAACTCGGTAAGTTCATAGCACTATTCCCATCGACCTCGTCCGTGCCCTTCAAATTTTGTTACGTCTCACCAATCCAACATGGCGGCTGTGCGAAATATTTCACTAGCATTCAATATCTCCGAAACTAATACCAATATCGCCCTGAAATTGTGTACGGTGATAAAGGGCGCTACTAGATGTTCACCTATGAGTTTTTCAAAAACCGGGTGACTACAAAACCAACATGGCGGCCAAGCGAAGTTGAGACTTTTAAATAGACTTTTCTCGCGATTTAACTATCCAAACATAATGAAACTTGGTACAGCAAATATTTATACACATTGCAATGCGCTGAAGTCTAATTTAGTTCAATTGTTTACATAACCTCAAAATGGCGGCTGTGCGAAATATTTCACTGACATTCTATATCTCCGAAACTATTACAGATATCACCCTGCAATTTTGTACGGTGATAAAGGGTACTGGTACAAGTTTACTTATGTATAACTCATATACCTGTAATGTACAAAACGAACATGGCGACCAAGCGAATTTGAAATATTTTAATAGACTTTTCTCGTGAGTTAAAACTCTGAGCGCAGTGAAATATGGTACAGTAAATGATTTTGCAGATTGTAATGTACTGCCATCTAATTTAATTCAATTGTTTACATAACCTCAAGATGGCGGCTGTGCGAAATTTTAAAATTAAGTTTTTATTTCTTGTGTCGTAATCATGCGATCGAAGTGAAAGTTTGAATAATGAACCTAGGCAATAAGTGTCCTTGAATGGTACATAACTCTATGGCCTATACATATAACAATCCTAAATGGCAAGCTTCCGAAATATTTAGACGGTTCTCAATATCTATGAATCTTTTACAGCAACCAAACTGAAATTTTTATGTTCATAGAGACTATGAACATATGTTCACCTATAGGACTTTCAGTAACCTGGTGAGCACGAATCCAACATGGCGGCGACGCGAAGTATAAATATTTAAATGGACGTTTCTCGCGAATTAACTATCCGAGTGCCGTGAAACGTTGCACGTTAAATGCTTACACAAATGTTGATCCACTGGCATCTAATTTATTTCAATTGTTTGCATAATCACAAGATGGCTGCTGTGCGTAATTTTAAAATCTCATTTTTACTTCTTGTGTTCTAATCATGCGATTGAAGTTTGAATACCACACGTACACAATAATCTTAATATAATAGTACAAAAATAAAAATCCAACCTGGCGACCATCTGAAATATTTAGACGGTTCTCAATATCTACAAATCTGTTACAGCAATTAAACTGAAATTTTGTATGTTGATAGAGGCAATTAACGTGAGCAGGATATATGAAAATAGGCTGTATATTTCTTCACGGAACTACTTGTTAATCTAAATATACAAAGTGTCCTTCCCTTGTTTATGTTAACAATAACCAAATAAGAGTCAGTGACAAACATCAATCAAATTGGGAAGGGGTTCGAGAAAAGAAAGCGACGAGTATTCAGCATGTCCTGTATTTTGAATTCTTGTTCAGTTTTTACAATTTAGGGCATGAAACTTTTTGTTTTACTTAGTTTTATTGTCTTTTGCTGCTTCTAAGTTGGTAACCACGATTGTGCCCAATGAATTGAGCGGGGTACAAGATACAGGGTCTTTATATATGCTTGGCAAGGACATTCTCGCTCACGCGCTCCGCCAGTGACCTTTCAGTTCCCGGCTGCCGGGCGCGCGTATGTACGGAAGAATACCGTCCTTAAAATCAGTATCATACATTTTTACTCACCATGTTTACAGCAGGTGCTGAAAATGTTCCTCATCCGCTGCCAAACATAATCGGCATCTCTTTATTAAGTTTCCGGTTACTCCGGTTAATTTAGCTTCAGTAAGGAAATAACGATCTTTACGTCTATTTTTATTGTTTACTGAACCTGTACGTTTGAATCTCTTAGCCAGCAATGAACAAGCAATGAAGGAAATCAGAGAAAAATTTAAAGTGGGAGTGAAGATTCAAGGAGAAATAATTTCAACTCTGAGATTTGCTGATGACATCGTCATCTTGGCCGACAAGCCTGAGGATTTGAATGAGTTTTTGAATGGTATGGACTCCGTCTTACGGAAAGAATTCATGATGAAAACTAATAAATGTAAAAAAAAATACTGGAATGCAGCCGAAATAAATCAGAAAACTCTATGGAGATCAAATTGGCAGGTGAAACGCTGAAGGAAGTAGGAGACTTCTGTTACTTAAGAAGCAGAATAACCGGTGATGAACGAAGCAAAGAGGATATAAAAAAGTAGGTTGGCTCAGGCAAAGAAAGCATTCCTACAAAAAAGGAATCTGTTGACATCGAATATAGATTTAGGTATTAGGAAGTCATTTCTGAAAGCCTTTGTCTGGAGCGTGGCGCTCTATAGAAGTGAAAGTTGGACTATTGGTGAAGCAGAAAAGAGGAGAATTGAAGCCTTTGAAATGTGGTGTTACAGGAGAATGATGAAGATCAGATGGGTAGATAGGGTTACAAACGAAGAGGTATTAAGACGAGAGGGAGAGGAGGGATGTTTCTGGCGACTGCAAATGAAGAGAAGAGACAGGTTAGTTGGACATATACTAAGACACCCAGGTATTGCAAGCTTAGTAATGGAAGGAAGGGTCGAGGACAAGAACTGTAGGGGTTGATCAAGGTTAGAATATGTTAAACAGATTGCCTCGGATGTAGGGTGTGGTAGCTATGTAGAGATGAAACGATTAGCTCAGGACAGGGATGCATGGAGGGCTGCATCAAACCAGTCAAAAGACTGAAGACTCAAACAACAACAACAGCCAGTTTTATTGTGATTATGTGTAGTGCTGTAATGCCTGATGTGAAATATTCGTTACTTGAATGTGAATATCTGCACAATACTCACATAAAGTGCAGGAAATTGTGCGCTAGAACAAGACAAAAGTTTCGAGTGAAATTTCCGGGGAGACCCATTCCTATAAATTCAAACTTACAGGTTCAGTAAACAATAAAAATAGACCTAAAGGTTGTTAGGCCTATTTCCTTACTGAAGCTAAATTACCCAGATTAACCGGAAACTTCATTAGGAGATGCCGATTATGTTTGGTAGCGGATGGGGAACATTTTCAGCACCTACTGTAAACATGGTGAGTAAAAATGCATGCTATTGATTGTAAGCATGGTATTCTGCCGTACATACGCGCGCCCGGCAACCGGGAACTGAAACGTCACTGGCGGAGCGTGAGAGCGAGAATGTCCTTGCCAAGCAAACATAAAGACCCAGTAAATTGTTTTGTCTAAATTCATGTTTTTTTTCTCAGTGATTTGAATCTTTCGGCTTCGTGGTTTGCCTGCCTGGCATTAGAAATGTGGAACACAAAAACAAAATCAGCATGAACCTCTACGGTAACAGGAAAATGCTATGAAATATGCAAGAAGTTTGCAACATCATCCTTCTAGCCATCACCGACATGGAAAGTGTGCACCGTCCCTAATGTTTGTATAAACAAACTGGGCAATATTGCAAAAGAAATAGCACTGTACCTTAATATCCACAACTCCAATTTCTATACATTCGTAAGATTTCGCCGACAATTTTAGTGAATGCTGTTGTTGACATAAAACACACCAGAACGTTATGGAGAAAGCATGGGTATGACATTAGTCCCACGGAAATTATAATGCAGCTCTCTGTTCAGTAAATGGATTTCTTATGCGAAAGTTTTCCGCCAGATGTCATAATTGTTCTATTTGGGACTCAATTGAGTTGCCTTCCTTTGACATTCTATACACATCGAATTTGAAGAATAACTAGTTGATAATACGATACAAACGTTTGTAACAGCCTATTTTGTGTTATTTGACCAAATGAACAAAATGATCCAACATAGTACCTGTGCGCTATCTGTTGGTTTTTTTTTTTTTTTGGCGTATGGCTTTTAGTGCCGGGAGTGTCCGAGGACATGTTCGGCTCGCCAGTTTTGTAGCTGCTTCGAGACGGACACCCAATGGGTGAGCTACAAGTACCGTTGGGGAGGAAAGTTGGAAGGGAAGGGCAAGGAGTTGGAAGGTAGTGGCTGTGGCCTATAGTGAGGGACCAACCCCGGCATTTGTCTGGAAGGAAGATGGGAAACCACAGAAAACCATCTTCAAGGTTGCCGGCGGGGGGATTCGAACCTCCTCGCCTCCCGGATGTGAGCGACTGCCATTAGTCATGCCGTAACCACCACGGCGAACTCACCCGGTATCTGTTGGTGCTACTTCAGGATAAACAATGTTTCAAAGCTTTGGAATTCGTTATTGGTAGAGAGCAAATGCTGAGCCCACACAATTCCCAAGAAGAAGAAATCAACCTACAGAATCTCCACAGATATTTATGAATATGTATTGTGCCCGTTTCTCCAATGGGACGGGCGATCACCCGGCTAGCATCCCGGCCCCATCAGAAGAAACAGCCAAGGGAGTGGGTACAAAAAATTTAGGGCATGAATCTTGGTTCATACAGACAAGACTAAAAGAAAAGCTCCAGCGAGCTAGAGACAAAGGGTCTCGGGTCGTTTACGGGTTGGGATGGCAAATAGACTGAACCAGGATTCACAAGCAAAACCCTAACTTGAATTGACAAACAGAAAAGAAAGGAAAAGCCCTCGTAAAATCACATCTGCTCCTTTATTGGCCAAAGGATAAATAAATATGCAACCTGCCTATCACGCACGAGTATAAAGTTATGGTGGGACAAAGTCCGAGAAAAAATAAAGTTCATAGTCCCTAAACAAACAAAAAAAATATACTTATTCAAACTCGTGGGTGTCCTCTCTTAAAGTTCCGACAAGGAGCTCGCCTTTCAAAAAGCTAAATTAACCCTTAATTTATCGGCGCACACGCATGTAAACATCACTAGCCACTTATCACAAAGTTCACCTGCGGCAAATATTCAAAGAAAATGTCGAATATCTTGGTAAATTACAACTGTCTACCCTTATACAGCAATGGACGGATCTCTTCTATCGAACTGCAAATTAATAATTAAAGAGCATCGTGTTACATTAAACAGCACTCAAACATCGACTCAGCTTCACATAATATGACATTTCAACAATTAATTATAACCCATCATGAAGTATTAACACATCCAGATTGTGCTTACATGTTTACACTACTAATTCTTATTATTATTAATGATTTATCTCCGCCTTTCCAACAACCTTGATCCACACTGTCATATTTGTCATTGTAATTAAGTTATAGCATTGTCTAATGTTTATGAAAGGTTAAGAACCTCGCAATAAGGCGCCCTAGCGTATTTCATACTCACAACAAACATTTAATCGTAACCCTTCCGCCGAACACACTGTGTGAAGATCCAAACAACCTGACTGTCGAGCGCGCCATCAATTACACACCTGCACTATTCAATACAACTCATCAATGAACGTAGCACGTTCGTCAAGAGGACCCTGTCCTCACAAATTCAATTCAACGGACATCCGTCGCCCCGTGAATAACCTCGTCACATTTTGACGGAATAATACCATATCTAATTACCACATAATTATCACATAAACTTTACACAACATCATTACAAAATAAATCATGCATTATTAGCATGTCTCAAGAACCCACACTAACAGAGCGTATCAACTTTATCGGGACCACGAGGTCGTATGATAATATGGCATCCTATTTAAGGAACCTTATCCGACAATCTTCAACCATATTAATTTGCTATAAAAATCTATGCAATCCGTGACAAACCTTTCAGAATAAAATTCGAATAATGACCTCTGAAATCGACATGCTAGAATCTCCCAGCAAAATGGGCATCTCCTATTATCGTTACCCAATTTCAAATTGTTATTATTATTATTATTATTATGTCTCAGAGAATAAATACATGTCTTACTCCTACCATTGATGCTGTAAATTTATGTAGGTCAAATGACCCGAAAAGGAAGACAAAAAAAAACATCTGCACGACCCTATGAAAAAAAATGATGCTCTCATTCAACCTGGAATAAATGATTATAAAGGGCGTTAAGTTACACGATCTCAGGTTATCTCATGGCATGGCTATCCGAGGTAGAAGTTCTCTTCTTCCTGATGAACAAGGATGGAAAGGAAACGTCTTACTTTATATCCGGCGTCCTCGGAAATCCATGGCGTCGGCGTTGGTGTCGTCGCCGTCTGCGGCATCAGGGCGGTGTCGTTCCTCCAGTGTCTCCGCGATGTGGTCTCCCAGCCTACTGGTAGAGGTATCCGCCCCCGGCACCTCTCAATCTCCTGGCGACGCCCATGTCTGCCCACAGGTTGTCCCCGGTCACCTTCAGCAGCGGCGTCTCCTGACGTCCCAACCATGGTCCACTCGTCCATCTCGTTGCGACCGTTCACCCCATTATGGCCCCTTTAGAAGTTCAGTGCAGCATAATTTGCGTGTTGATATGCATGTTGATTCCCAGTATGTTTGAGTCCATGGTTATTAAGTTCATGCTGCCGTGTGGCAGTATTACATCTCACAATATTAGAGCACTTTCACGCTCGCGCACTATATCGTCTGGTTCACTTGAGTTATATGTCTTCACTTTCCTTTAACCCAGTGACACACTTCCTTCCACGAGGAGCTATTTCGAGCTGGCCTTGACAGACATATCAAGTTGCCCGCGGCCTGCAGTCTTCCAACACAAGCTTAAAGTAGATGTGGCCTTCCTTATTGCATTCTCACTGCGTTTCTTAAAATGCCACACTGCTATGCTATTTCCGAATGGATGTCTGTTACAATGTAGGGCCTCGCGATAATGCTTCGCCTCGACTATCGTTATATAGTTCATCCCCTGATACTCGTAATTTTAAACACCTCCTGGTATCAATCTTTAATGAACATAAATTGTCGGCATAAACGGACTTCCTTTATCAGTTCTAACTGTTTCCTCACATACTAGCGAGTCCGATATCGTCTTGAAATTCACACTGTTCGACAAACAAACTGACATACTTCACTGAAAAAAACTCACTGGCAATACATGCACGCTAGTTTCAGGCTTCATGGCCTGCTGGTCACTCACGAAAACCATTCAAGTTCCCGATGTAAAATCACTGTCTACATGACATGGGCTAATCTTCCGTGCTCCGCTGTATAACATTCTCGTCCACGCACTATTGACTCATACACGGCTGACTCACATACTGAACATTCCGGAACTGCGTCCTTCTTCGAGAAAAAGTGGGAGGGGTTGGAACCTTCTGGAGCATTCCCCTACTCTCGCGGTTACCTCGCCGCGTCATGCCATGACGTCATACTGACTCTCCGGTCTCCTTCCGATCTTCTGTCATCCGGGGCCGGTAATTGACCCTGACTGGATCGGTCACAGTATGTTAGAACATACTGTATAATTAAGTTATAATTAATTATCGTCGAACAAAAACAGTCCTATGCTGCTCGCCTATAATGGTAAACAAGACACTCGTATGAAAATTATAAAACTCGCTTCGCTCGTTTTATAAACATACTCGTGTCATAATTATTGCCATTATAGGCTTGTTGCATAATGTAATATTCTGTTCGACCCTGACTATTATGTGTCAGAAAACTGTATCATAATGAGGCTCATTATAACACTATGTTTCATTATGAAACAGTTTCTCCCACCAGCAGAGCTCAAGAAACAGTTATGTAACCAATTAGATAAGGATACCTTCGCGCATGCGCTCAAAATCCAACATATCTATATAAATTACCGAAAGTGCACCGTCCATATGTTCGCGTAAATAAACTGGTGAATATGAGACAAGAAATAGCACTGCACCTTAATATCCACAAATCCAATTTCTACACAGCGCGGCTTTTTCAACCGACTTCGGTGACAGTTTTACTGAATACTGGTGCACAATCTGAACATATGGCATTGAAGCACACAGAGCGCATGCGTCAGTCGGTCAGAGAGCTTGGAAAACAGAGGTATACTACCCAGCGCAGCACCCGAACACAACATTCTGGTAACTGAACAGATATTTATGAATATTTATGTTAAAACATTTAATAAAGTTATAATTATCGTCGAACATAAACAGTCGTATTCAACTCTCCTATAATGGTAATTAAGACACGAGTATGTTTATAAAACGAGCGTATGCTTGCTTGTTGCATAATGTACTATTAAATCACATGTAATTTATTTCAGGTTATATTTTTCCATATCCCAGTAATTGGAATTATCTAGTGTTGACCGACTGAAAGTTATAATATCAATTGAAAACGAAAACTACTGTATTTATCCAAGAAGTATAGTGGTGTAAAACAAATGAAAAGCCAGACGTTCTCCTGGTGAACCATTGGTCGCCAATCACTGGGTCATTCATATTGGAATGTAATTTGTACAGCACAAGGTTTATTTGATTACAGTGCTCTTAAAGCTCGGTTGAGTCACAGAGCTGTCACTGGAGCAATCAATCATTGCGCTGTGCATGGTTTGAATATGTATGTGGATCATCAGGGAAACGCCCAACAATTCTACTTTACCACCACAGGGCAGCGCTTCTCATATGCTCCAGATATTGTATTGTTCCTAGTCCAACCTTTACGACCAGTCAGGCCAGAGTGTTTTCTTTGTGACCACCTCTTGTTGTAATACCAATCATTCCTAGCTGGCGCTTCGGAGATACGGGGTCGATTCCTGGTTCTACCAAGAAATTTTATTCTTGACATTTTTTTTCAGTCGGTCAACTCGATTGTGCCCAATTGTAATGGTTTGTTCCCTAAAACTGAACAAAAAATTACATGAGATAAATAAATATACTTGGATGACCAGTTTTGATCGTCAAGCGATCATCATCACATGATTTACACTTAGGCTACTTAATCTATGTCTACAGGTGTTGTTGTTTGAGTCTTCAGTCTTTTGACTGGTTTGATGCAGCCGTCCATGCCTCCCTGTCCTGAGCTAATCGTTTCATCTCTACATAGCTACCACACCCTACATCTGAGGCAATCTGTTTAACATATTCTCACCTTGGTCTACCCCTACAGTTCTTGCCCTCGACCCTTCCTGCCATAACTAAGCTTGCTATTCCTGGGTGTCTTAATATGTGTCAGCCCCCAGCTGTCATAACGCTCAGTCCGTAGAGCACAGGGTGTCACCCTCGTTCCTCCATTCGCTAGGACAACAGATTGTCAATCTGGGTTCTACAATCACTCTGCTCGACTTAGGTACAAATCACCTATTGAATATGGAAGTGGGAAGTATGTATGCTACCTTACAACGTAATTTTACTGTTTAATTTGCACCTTTATAGACAGTATTTATATGGGTAATTTGGTTGCCTTAAAATTATGAGATATCAATGTTTTCATTTGCATGTCGGGTCTTGTCGAGCTTCTTTTACGGACATGAACTCTAGACTATTGCCAATTGTTTAACTCAATAACATTGTCCACCCTTATACGCCATTTTGTTATTGTTCATTCAAACTTAAATGTTAAATCAGTTACACGATTTCAACTTAGCAAATTGTTGTTTCTCCCTTTGTAGATTCTCTGTCGGAAGTACACTCCATCTTAACCTTTAGATGAACATGATAACGACGAAACTATAAAAGAAGGTGTAGGTGACGATGACCAAATCTAACCTACACATTTTTGCTTCTGACAAGTTCAGTTAGTGGAAGGTTCTTATACATGCCATAAATCTATAACATGGGCCCACCGGCTTTACTTCCTCTCCGATGGAAGGCATGCTGAGGTTTTTCAACGCTCTTAAAAAGTCGACGACTTCAGCTCGGTTTGACCCCGTCATCTTGGGTATTTTAAGGGGAGGAATTGCGAGGTTAACCTATTTTAAGAATGCCCTCCACAGTAGGGAGGAAAAATGTTGGTTAATCAGTTCAAATATCAGCGGCAAGAACACCCGAAATAAATAATATCGATAACGATCTTGAATATCCAAAGTATCGAAGAGAACCCTATTCATGGATGGATTTGGCGATTTTTGGAAATGGGCAAAGCTTCTTGAGAAACTATTCAACTAGGCTATATTTTGTACCCAACTAACCTGTTTCAACAGCTCTTTAGCCAATCTCAGGTATTTTTGGTCACCAAATTCCTATTCATTTTTCGTTTTTTTTTAGAGATAGCGATAGAGATAGATCAACAGTTTGACTCTGAATAAAGATAATTATATTGCATTAGATTTCTTGTCAAGTTTGTATATTTCGTAAATGAACATCTGATTATGGGAGAAAATTGCTTTTCATTTGATCATACTGCGTAAATTAGCAAAAAATTATTTTGAACGGTGTTTGTGTGCAAATACTCCTACGTGCGGTGATAAAGTTGAAAAACCAAAATGAGTCACTTCCATAAACCCCTCTCATCGTTGTACTACATTACTAATTTCTAACCTCTTCATGAAGTTAAATGCAGCTATTCATATTATATGGTACGCATTTATAGGCTACATACAGACACACAGTTATAGACACGAATTGAACCAATGCGTCCCTTTACAATCATTTGGCATGAGAAGCATACAAATTGCAACATTTCTAGATTCTAAATAATATACAGAGAAATATTTAACTCTTTCGCTTTCAAGCTCTCAGCTGATGGATGTGTCAAAATTGACAGCCATATTTACCACACTATGCACACACTTCTTTAAAATTACATGGAAGGCACACCAATGAAGATATCAACATGAAAGTTGGTAAACTTATAGAGTATATATCACTTATTATTTCCGTAAGTAAATCATGTCTCTTAACCGAAAGGTTTTAATGTTAAAAAATAAGAAATTTGACATCTAAATTACAAGTTGCAGATTTTGAACGTTTGGAAGTAATTATAGAAAATGGTATTTACAGCCCAAGTTTGTTATTCATGTCAGTAGGAAGGCTATAATATTGTTTACTAGCATAGTAAATATCAACATTCTATGTGTATTAGATCCAAGGATAAATAAAAATGTTTAAAATGATGTAACACGGAAAACTGTCAGCCATTTTTGTATAAAACACAGATTTCTTAATACGAATATGTAGCACTCAACAATGAAGATCTTACTGGATCATCATTATCCTCTTCACTTTCCGATTCGGACAGAGAAACATCATCATCACTTGAATAATAATCAAGATATTCAGTGATATCATCATCAGCTAAATGAAGTCCTTCCGCCATGTCTAACTCGGCAAATAACTAGGCCTAATCTAACACTTCACTATCACTATGCACCTAATTACCTAATAAAACTATTTAAATAATGAACTAAATATATTGCCTACGACATAACTTAATTTTACTATATAATCACGTACGAAAACAAGACACGGAACTCCAGTGAGCACATGTTTCACAGTCTAAGAATATCGATAAATACGGATAGCCGGAAGTTCCCGCGGATTATAACGAGAGACACAACTATTATCTTCTTATTCCGGGCAAAAATCCTGCTATCTGGCTCGTAAATAAGGATTTAATAATAAATAAGATGGGTAACGACGGATCGTTACCGTGTCAGTTTTCACAGGACCCGTGGGTACCGTTAGATCGTTACCTTGAAAGCCAAAGGGTATTGTTATTTGTTGCGGGTTGCAAATACCACAATCAACTAATTGAGAACACAAGAAAAACTACGACTGCTTTTAATATAAATAATTGGAGTATATAATTCAAATGGGTTAAGATATATTAGGTTTAAAGGCAACGAGCTGGCTGATAAAACAGCAAAGGAGGCTATAAAATTAAATGAAAGCTTTACGACAAAGTCACCTCAGAGAAGAATCGATTACTTAAAGGCAGAGAAAATGGGAAGAAACTTCAAAAGGCACTTATCTAAAGGAATTAATAATAAACAGTTTTGTTATAGGAGGCAAATGGCCAACGCACATGTCTGTCCAAATCTGAAAAGATATAACAATCATTTGAAAAATTTGTGAACTCTCTTGTAGTGAGAAAGCGTCAAGAACAATAACCATTAATTAATGTCTGTCAAAAGTAATTTATTATTTACAAAAAACTAAGCAATACCGGTTAAGAGCTTGTAGTGGAGCATGCAAAGAGTATTGATTTACTTCTTCCAAACTACAAATGATAGAAACACAATTCCAACATTCCTGGAAAGAGAAAAGTTCAATTTTCACTTTTTTAAGCAAAAAGCATTCAATACGAGCACCATGTGTTACACGACAAATATCAAAACGGTGGCTCATTTCTTGCCGCACACGAATCAGCTGGTCTCTCGTTATCGAGTTCACAGCTTCAACAATTCGATGTCGCAGTCTTTCAACAGTGTCAGGCATAGGGGGGATAAAATCACGGTCTCTTGCTTAACCTCACAGATAAATATCACACGGAGTGAGGTCTGGAGACATGGAAGGCCACTGGCGATGAAGTTGATCTCCTGCTTCTCCTCTTCCAATCCAACGTCCTGGAATGGTGTCATTCAGGTAACGTCGGAACAACCAGTTTTTAAGCATGTCTGGATATGTTAGTCCTATCACAGTTTTCTCCATGCAGAAGAAGAAAGAAGAAAGTTCCATAAAATGTGTTTACATATATGACACAGAAGACGTTAATCCTCGTTCATGTTCAATAAGTGTCACACGATTTTCACTTGCCCAAATTCTAACGTTATGGCGATTAACTGTACCGGGAAGATGAAAAGTGAAGAAATTAATCATTCACACTTTACACTTTTGTTTGCTCTGGAACGTTGGAATTATGGATCTACCTTTTGTAGTTTCGACGAAATAAATGTTTGAAATCTGTTCCTTCTTTTTGAATAACCCTGTATGTTGTTGGAGTCTTCAGTCATTGACTGGTTTGATGCAGCCCTCCACGCCTCCCTGTCCTGAGCTAATAGTTTCATCTCTACATGGCTACCACACCCCGCATCTGAGGCAATCTGTTTAATATATTCTAACCTTGGTCTACCCCTACAGTTCTAATCCTCGTGTTTATAACACATAAAAAAAAGGATTCATATTCATTTCTTTTGAAAAAGGAAGCTTGTAGTTTAACGTGACCGTTAATCCCGAGATCATGAGCCACGGGACCTCCTTTGTACGTGGAATCCGAACCACAAGACATGGTATTTCAGTTCGAAAATCTCACATGCAATGACCGGGAATCGAACACGGACTGCCTTGGTGAGAGGCATTCATCTAGACCGCTGAGCAACCACGCCCCTTCATTTCTTGTGATGATAACCTACAAGTTACATGTCGTATAACAACAATGATATCATCATTATCGTATATCTCCCTTAAACGCTTAACGAAGTTCGATAAACCTGTGTTTATATTTTGTCCGGTTTATATTAGAGCACAATCCCTCTCAAGTAGCTTGGGGGAGAAGAGAACTACGTATTGTTAGGGATCGCCCATCCATGATAAGGTAAAACTGTAAGGTTACTGCGTAGTAATTTTCTGAAACAGTCAGCGAGCATTGTGTAACTGTTCCTGCTTTGAAAGCGTTTACGTAAACAATAAAACAGGACTAACTTCAAATCACGGCCTTGTTAAATCCCCGGCCGGGCGGCTGGCTTCCGCTTGAGTGGGTGGCCTGTTTATGTGACCGGGTGCAGTGGGAACATTTTTAACCGCGTGCCGAGTGGAGTGGGGATACCGGACTCCCCGATAAGCTAGCCATTAACAAAAAGTTCTGCTCAATTTACACTGCAGAAGGATCACATCGTTTAAATATTAAATTATTGAAACATTTGTAAGACGTTCAGTTGTTATGTTCAGGTCACAATATCGAATGTTCTTCGTGCTCGGGCCCACGCTGAGCAGAATATGCAGATGAGTTGTTGCTAAAATATGGAGCACGTGTAGCTGAGTCCTAACAAGTTCTTTTTCTGAATAAACATATTACAAACTAATGAAATGCTTTCAAATTTATTTTTCTAGTTTGCTTTCTCTACGTCTCTGCTTTCCTTATGTCACCAATACTCAGTCCCCTAGCTAAGGGGACTAAAAACTCCACATCCAGGCCAGGAATCATTACATGTGCTTTTGTGGATCTTCTCAAACAGTGGACCATTTACTCTTTGGACTATGGCATGCTTAGCAGGACAAGATTCGAACTTGAGTGCCATCTATGGAATTGTATTATGGAACTTCCAAAACCATTACTCCACTTCCAGCTGTTTAAGAAATCCTGCTGTTACAAAGTCTTCCTTAAGTTCATTCACCACATCTACAATACTCTAGTTCCATATTTTGTGTTAAGGACCAATAATAATTAACCGATGTATAGAGTTCAATCTGTTCGGATATTCAATAAATATTAATTAGTGTGTAATATCTGTAATTCAGGTAAAGACTGCAGATGATCAATTTCAAGTAGTTCCTACTTTTGCTACCAAATACTGCCGTAAACGACACATTACTGCAATTTTGGCAACCGACACCTAATGGCGAACGCTGGAACTTAATAGAACGTTTTTCAAATCAAACCTAAAAATTTAACTTCACACAATATATTTTAGTTAGTGGGAGGTTCTTTTACAGGCCATAAATTTATAAAACGGGCCCTCCAGCTTTTTCTTCCCCTCCGAAGGAAGACGTACTGAGTGATTTTTAACACTCTTAAATAATCCGACGACTTCGGCTGGGTTTGAACCCGCAATCATGGCCATAGAAGCTCAGCATGCTACCAACTACCCCACTGAAACTCTCTCCTAAAAGAATGACAATGTCTTCGAAGGGCCCTCCTTTAAAACTATATAATTTGATTAGGGTCACTTTTCTTCTGCAACATCGAGTTGATTTGAAGTGCTAAGGATATTAATGAGTAGGGGCAGGATTTGGATGACGTAAAAAATTTTTAAAAATGACCTATTAAATGACTGAAAAAATCCCATAAAATAACCCGAAAAATTAAAAAAATGGCTCTAAATTTTAATGAAACGCATAATTTAATCACACAAAACAGACTACGTCATTGTATGTCGAAATGTTAATGTACTTAATGTAATTTAACTTATTTGACAAATACGAATTATTTGCACACAAATACTGCTTATTATTTCCGTCTAGTTTCTCTCTTGGAATATGGGTATTCCAAGAAATAAGAGTCCAACAAAGTTGTGAAGATTCTCATGTCTTCGTATTCATCCACACTTTCAGTTCCTTTAATATCCAGTAGCCTACCATACGCAAAGAATGCTTTATAAACCATTACAAATTTGATAAAATGACTCAAAACGTATAAAATATTCTAATAAATTCCATAAAATGACATAATAATGAACCCCCCCCCCCCCAGGGGCTCACATCTGGTGGGACGTCGGTTGGCGACCACAGGACCCCAGCTGAGTCCGGCATTGCTTCCACTTACATGTGCCGGGCTCCTCTCGGTCTTCTTTCCTGTCGACCTCTCTTGGTCAACTCTTGTTCTCTTCCGACCCCGACAGTATTAGGGTATCCGAGGCCTAGGAGTCCCTTCCTTTCCTGCCTTAATTTGCCCTTGTCTCATCTTTCCTGATACCCTCCTTCTGCGAGGGGTCAGCCTTCTTTTTCTTTTCATGTTATCTCCTGCGTTCTGCTCAAGGCCCTCAAGGAGGCAGGGTGTGTGTAGCCCCACCACTTCTGGTGCACCCTGGTGAGCTCGGGAGTTGGCGATCCCGGGGGATTCCTGAGCTTGGTCCGATTTCCCCCTCTTTTTCCACTGACTTTGGGGCGGGCCCTCTCCTCTTTCCTATCAGCCTTTCATGGCTCTCCCTCCTTCCAAGTCCCTTAATCCTCATTCTTCGAGAGTTAAGGGCATTTCCTTTCCTCCTGTCTTTTATTTACATTTTTCTCCTTTGTTTCCCATTTCCTGTTCTAGTTTGTAAGAGAGTAATTAGCTTTAGATGTAAGTTTCATTTCATCATCTTTCATTTTCACTATCACTCAAACCATTAGAGGCCGATACCCTAGATGTTAGGCCCCTTTAAACAACAATTATCATCATCATTATCATCAACCTAATAATGACTCAAAACGTATACAATATTCTACTAAACTCCATAAAATGACATAATAATGACACGAAAAGTGAGAAAATGACCTAAAAATAAAATACTTAGAAAAATGACTATTAAATGACTGAACAAAATAATCTGCATTTCTGTAATGTGGGGGCCATGAACAGTTAGCAATGTCTGTAGTGACATGTCATCAGAATCCGGTCCCTGATAATGAGTATCTACTTGTTGTCATGGTTTGCTAACTGCTAACAGAGGTACAGTGCGTAGGCGAGCTGTGTGTGCATTAAACATGACTGCTGCAGTGCCCACTCGCAAAGCACTGAGGCTGACAGATATCTGGTCTGGTCTGGTCAAGTCCCGTTGTCACACCGCACATCTTCTGCCTCATATCCCAAGCTCCCTGTTCTCATTACTCAAGGTTAGTTTGTAGCAAGAGCATGGCGGGAGCGAGAGAGCAAGGAATGGCGAGCTCAACCGTAATGCTCGGTATTCACAGGCATGAGATCGGGCAAATGTGTGTCTGTCTGTCTGTCTGTCTGGCTGTGTGTGTGTGTCCCCCCCATCAACTCCTAAACGGCTGCAGCAATCGAAACAAAAATTGGTAGGAGTAAACATCTCTACCTGAATATCTCACGGCCATATTTGAAAATGATGTCAGTGCTACCAACTGCTGAAAAATCGCAATTGAATTTTGAGCTCCATGTTGGATATCTTGGAAGGTATGAATGGGAGCTATTTCAAAATTGGCACATGTATACATAATAATATTGCAGTTTAATTTCCAGGAGGCCATACATGGCAGTGTTGCCAAAATAATTATAAGCCTACTGATAGGTCCAAATTTAAAATGCATATAACATCTACACTATCATTTGGATTTCAACCAAATTTCGTGTGTGCTATATGTACCATAACAGATATGACTATGTCGGCATACTCTTAAGAGTAACCAGGGCTGCCAACTGTTAATAAATACTGTCTCTATTTTTGTTACCCTAATATAAATATATCAGAAAGTATGCAAGCCAATAGCTGTAAACTTTGCACACGTATAGTACCTGGCATTCTAGATTAATTTGAAGTAACTAATATAGGCCTATGCCAGTAATGCCAACATGATTCTAAGCTTGCTGATAGGTAACTTCTGTAACTTCTATACTAACTAATGGATTTCATTCAAAATCGACACAACAATAGATTATATTATTTCAGATTATTTCTGACCAATACAGGTATGTCATTGTTGCCAACATGATTTTACGCGCGCTGTTAGATCCAATGTTTAACTGCATGTAACGTCCATTCTGTCCATTGGACTTCAACCAAATTTTGTAGTCTGTACCTTAAGAGATGATCCTAAGAATATATTTAGTCACCAGGGCTGCCAACTGTAGTTTTCTATTAGGCTACATTATGCCAGGTATACATTATTTCGAAACTAATTAGAAATGTCGATATAACCAACTTAATTTCGTCATTATTCTAGATAGATCCACATAGATTAATCATTGGCATGAATCTTAAATTTTAAGAAAAGTAGGCTCTTTAGTTCGTCACGGAACTTCTTGTTTAAACCTAAATTATTATAGCCTCATATTTACTTATGAGCTTTCAGCATTTGAGAAACAATACACTTTCAACAAAATCCTCTGAATATATTTACTTTAAAATATTGGAGGTTATGTTTCTAATATAGGCCAATAGTAAATCTTACTTGAGCAGGCACCTAATTTTCAAAAGACGTACAAAAATCTGTCCTAAAGCTGAGAATCAAAATCAGCTATCAACATACATTGTAAAAGTATGGCCATTAAGAGTTTGCGAACGAGAGGTCGTACCGATGGACCTGTTGTTATATTTTGACCCATTATACAATAATTAAACCAGAACTAACATTTAGAATGTAATATACTTTATTTCAGGGGCTTTATACACCTAAGAATTATTTTCTAATTTCTGGTTCGTTGGTTCCTCAGTTTAGGGGCTGCGACAACGTGGTCATGGAGCCCCGTGTACTTTGGGTGTGTGTAGAATCTGTCTGATAATCGGTGTTAATTGTGATGACTGTATTAGTGTGTGTTATCTGCTTTTAATTCAAGTAAGGACTGCAGACGATAATTTCAAGAAGTTCCTACTTTCGCTACCAAATGCTACCGTCCACGACACCTAGCTGTGAATTCGGCTACTACTACAACTAGCACCCGGTGATTAACGTTGGAACTTAAGAGCATTAATCAAACCTACAAATTTTGCTTCACACACGTTTAGTTAGCGGAAGGTTCTTTTACATGCCATAAATCTATCACATGGGCCCGTCGACTTTACTTCCCCTCCGAAGGAAGGCTTTTTTATTTCTTCTGTCTGTGGACCACAGTAAACAATCAGCCGACTTGCCAATCTCTTTTTCTCCTCCCAAACTTTCTTCATACGGTCACAAAGACTTCTCCTTCTGTCTTCAGACCAGATGACCTGGATCTTTAGATCTATATTTCCTAAAATCCTCTGAACTTTCCTTTGAAACCCTGTTCTGTTTAGTATATCTTCTGAATTAATTCCAACTATTAGCTAATTTTTCCTTCACGCTTTTATGATAGGTTGTAATTTTTTCAGTTTCTGTTCACTTGTGTTGACAAACTGAAAAGCATTTCTGATAATATATTACTTAGATAATTTTGAAAATAACTTCTAGCTCTTCAATACCAATTTTCATGCGATTATTTCCAGTACTTTTTGAGATACTGTGTTCTATTGAGACGGCGTGACAAGATATAACGTAGGCAGAAAAGAATGAACTGTTATAAATGACTTCCTGAAAATTGTATTTTAGTGGCAATGAAAACATAATTGGATAGTTCACTTCAACTTAGGTATAATTCTTTATATAGATGTAATCGAGGATGAATCTCGATGGCCACATTAAATGAATAACTGAATGGATTACAGACGAAAATGCTTCTAAGCAAACTAGTTAATTAATTGCATCATCATAATCCACAGCGAGTTGTATCAGTGTTTCCTTGTCCAAGTTCAATATCGTCCAGCTATAACATGATAAACTGTTGGTTATCCCACTCAATTTGATGCTGGAAGGATTCTAGTCCCAGTTTCGAATGCGTCGATATTTTCCTCCCTTGGAAGAACATACAAACGTTTTCATTTCAGTTTGTTTTGCCTTTCAGCGTCCAGTCTAATCTGAAAGCCTCTTTTTGCGAACAAGCAGCCTCCATTATCACCTATTAGCAGTTAGCACTGTGGCCTCATATGCTTCTACACCTCTCACTTTGAAATCGTTCAGCGCTGAATCTTACCAATTCCTCCAAGGTCAACCTCCGCTTATCTTAATCTATACACCCGATCTTATTAACCTCCTAGGCTGCAACTTATCACCCATACTTTTCAATCTTTACATTGAACAAGCAATGAAGGAAATTAGAGAAAAATTTAAAGTGGGAGTGAAGATTCAAGGAGAAATAATTTCAAGTCTGAGATTTGCTGATGACATCGTCATCTTGGCCGACAAGCCTGAGGATTTGAATGAGTTTTTGAATGGTATGGACTCCGTCTTGAGGAAAGAATTCATGATGAAAATAAATAAATAAATGTAAAACAAAAATACTGGAATGCAGCCGAAATAAATCAGAAACCTCTATGGAGATCAAATTGGCAGGTGAAAAGCTGAAGGAAGTAGAAGACTTCTGTTACTTAGGAAGCAGAATAACCAGTGATGGACGAAGCAAAGAGGATATTAAAAGTAGGTTGGCTCAGGCAAAGAAAGCATTTCTACAAAAAAGGAATCTGCTGACATCGAATATAGATTTAGGTATTAGGAAGTCATTTTTGAAAGCCTTTGTCTGGAGCGTGGCGCTCTATGGAAGTGAAACTTGGACTATTGGTGCAGCAGAAAAGAGGAGAATTGAAGCATTTGAAATGTGGTGTTACAGGAGAATGATGAAGATCAGATGGGTAGATAGGGTTACAAACAAAGAGGTATTAAGACGAGTGGGAGAGGAGAGATGTTTCTGGCGACTTCTAATGAAGAGAAGAGATATGTTGGTAGGACACATACTAAGACACCCAGGAATAGCAAGCTTAGTTATGGAAGGAAGGGTCGAGGACAAAAACTGTAGGGGTAGACCAAGGTTAGAATATGTTAAACAGATTGCCCCTGATGTAGGGTGTCGGAGCTATGTAGAGATGAAACGATTAGCTCAGGACAGGGAGGCATGGAGAGCTGCATCAAACCAGTCAAAAGACTGAAGACTCAAACAACAACAGGTAATCAAAGAATTTATTGTTTGAAGTTGTAGATTTTGGGTTTGTATGTCACTTTTTATAAGCCTTTGTTTCGCCCTGCTACTGTTTGTCGTGATATCGATTCTAAGTGGCTATTTTTGGTTTGTTTATTTTCCGACAGGCAAATATTTTTTTTATTCAAATTGGAAAAAACTACAATTTTACTATTAATTTGGTAAAAATCATTGAATTCGAACAACCGGAAATATCGTGCCCAAATATTGGCGAATGCTTGGTCTAGCAATATTGTCGGATGTTTGGAAACAAGGAAATATGAACGTATAAAATCGTTTCCTGCTCTTTAAAATTTGTTGTCTCCTATTCATTTTCGTTAAACTAAAAAAATACGAAAACTGAAAAAAGTGGACGAAATGTGTACAATTCAGAGAAAGCTTTTTATTTCTAGTAATTTGTATTTGAAGACTAAGTCTTGAAACTATTAAGTTATTTTATTTCCTTTGAATCATTGGGAGAAGTGAAGCACTTAGCGCTGGCCTGCCCCAGCTTGTACTCTACAGTACCGCGACGTGGCGCGGTGTGCCGGGAAATACCTGCGGCTGTGGCAGATGAAATGCAATGGACAGCCCCCAATTAATTGAGCTAAGCTCAAGGCTTATAGAGCTTTCAGTCGTCTGTAATGGAGGACAACACAGCATTAGCGGTGGATATCGGTTCGTATCTCGCACTACTTGGGCACAAAGCTGCGGGGATATAATTCATCTCACAGACAGGAATTCCTCAGTGTGACCATACTCACAGTTAAATACGTTAACCAAATACCTCGTCAGTATTGGTATTAAAATTAATAAGTACTCCTATATTCTATTCAATAATTTTCAGCACAAGAAATCCTGTTGTGGCACCCTTGGATAATAACTTTCTACATCAAAGGAAATAAAATAACTGTTATGTCGTGGGAGATAAAAGATAAATAACATGCACTTGTTAATATAACACAACGGTTTATTAAACACTAGTCGATACACAACGATACACAATGTCAACTAACTTGAGCGGAAATGTCGTCTACAGTCCGCGGGTGAATATATACATAGTAGCTGGAAAGTTCCAGAATAGAATGTTCCAGATTGGAATGTTCTGGGCATAGTGACTGGAATGTTCGTGTTAACTCAAGTAGCCTAAATACACAACACTGACTAGAATGTTCATGTTATCATAGCACTTTCTAGAATGTTCATGTAAATACACAACATTTCCTCCCTCTTTTAAATGGATGATTTAGGAATCAGGAGAGAATCTCAACGGTGGTCACTGCTGGCGAGTACTCCTGCGGGGAATAAAAGAGGTCTGGGGAATAGGTGATGTCCTGTTTACAGGTGTAGCTGGTGAGGCTGGTGGTGTTTGGACTGTTGCTGGTGTCTCGGTGAAGCAAACTCGTCTCAGGCTCGGTGGCTTGGTCGGTTGTGCGGTGGCTTCGTCGGTTGTGCGGTGACTCCGTCGGTTGTGCGGTGGCTTGGATGGTTGCACGGTGACTTGGTCGGTTGCACGATGACTTGGTCGGTTGCACTGTGACCTTGTCGGTTGCACGGTGACCTTGTCGTTTGCATGGTGATTTGGTCGGTTGCACGATGACTTGGTCGGTTGCACGATGACTTGGTCGGTTGTGCGGTGACCTCGACGTGGCCTGGTCAAGTTGAGTCTCGTGCGGAGATGAGGGTACCTTTGCTCCGTTGCTGTCATCGTTCGACTGGCGTAAGCGATTGGACGTTCTTGCCCGTTGCTGCGCTGGTGTGACAATACTGCGCCCAGGCCGGTCTTGCTGGCGTCCGTGGCCAACAGGAGTGGTAACGCTGGGTCATACTGCATGAGTACCTGGGGCGAGGTTAGGGCGTTCTTGATGTCTTTGTATGCCCTGTCGCCTTCTGGTGTCCAGATGAGAGGGTCCTTGAGCAGCATGTCTCTGAGTGGTCTGTCTCTGGTGGACAAATCGGGGATGAACGAACTGTAGTAGGTTGCTTTACCCAGAAACAGTTGGAGTTCTTCTGGTGTAGTTGGTTTCGGTGCATCACGTACAGCTCGGATGTGTGCATCCGACTTGTGGATGCCTGACGCATCGATTTTGTGGCCAAGGGCTTCCAGAGAAGTTTGAGCGAAAACGCATTTGGCTCGGTTGAGCTTGAGGTTGTGTTGCCGAAACCGTTCCAGAGTGGTGCTGAGGGCCTGCATCAGATTTTCAAAGCTATCAGCAAAATCTATACTGTCATCGAAAAAACTTACGACGTTTGGGAGACCATGCAGGACTGTGTCCATTCGCCGCTGCCAGATAGCGGGGATGTTAGCTGCTCCATATACTGCTCGCGTTGGGCGGATCAGACCGTGAGTTGGGGTGTTAAGCGTGAGAGCATGGCTGAACTCATCGTCGACCTCGAGATGAGTGTACGCGTCGGTGATATCCAGGTAGCGCCGCGCATTCGGTTGATCAGATGTTCCACCTTGGGAATCGGATGTTCATCGATGATGATCCGCGGGTTGAGAGTAGGCTTGTAGTTGCCTGTGATCCTCAGTTTGCCGTTCTTCTTGGCGACGACGTGCGTTGTCGATGCCCACTCAGAGTTGTCCACTCTTTTGTAGAAGCCAGATGCAATTTTCTTGTCGATTTACTTGGCATAGGCATCGCGGAGGGCAACTGGTACGTCTCGAGCTCTGGCGAAAACAGGTGTGGCTCCAGCCTTCAGGTGCATCTTCGCTGGGGGACCTGAGATCTTCCCGGGGGTGTCGCTGAACACATCCTGGTAGCGAGATAGAATGTTGTCGAACTGCGTCTGTTGTTCCAAGGTCAGAGCCTGCTTGTCTGAGAGCTTGTGGGTTGGGTCGGGTTTTGCGAAGAGGTGACCAAAGTCGATCTCCCGTACAAACTCTGACATCCACTCTCGGCCAAAGAGCGATTCGACTTCATCGTCAACCACGTAGAGATTCAGGTTCCTGGTTGTGGTTCCGATGGTGGTGCACACTGACGTTTTGCCAATGCATTTAATCGGATGGCCAGTGTAACTGACGAAGTTACGATCGTTTCTCTGCAACACAAAACCTGGTTTGATCATACTTAGCTTTGATTTGCTCATGGTTGAGCAGGGGGCACCGGTGTCGAGTTCCATTTTGACGGTGGTTCCCTCTATGTTGACATCAACCAGTGGCTTAGGTGCTGCGTTGACCGATCCGATGACCTCAATTTTTCTGAGGTAGTCCACAACGTCGAGGTTTTCTGTTGGAAGCTCTTCTCCGGTCACATGGTTTGTTGTTCGAGGTTTCCTCGATTTCGATCGGCAAACTTTTCTGATGTGACCTTTCTTGCCACACTTCAGGCACTCTGCGTTCAGGAACGTACACTGACTACGAGGGTGAGCTTCACCGCACCCTGCACATGTTGATTGGTTGTCCTGGGATGCACTCTGGTTTGCCTGGTGTGGCCATTGGTGCTGTCTGGTTAGGTTGTAAGACCCTTGACTTCGATGAGCTGACTTGCTGCGTGGCGGCTCTGGTTGATGTTCTTCCTGGACAGAGGTTTCTCGTATCCAATCCGATTGGTTGATTCAGACTTAGTGGCAGCTGTTTTGACCTCGTCGGTGGTAAAGCGAGTAGCTTCGAGTGCGTGCGCGATTTCATATGCTGCGGTGAAGTTCTCTGGTTGTTATGCAATAATCTCGTCGCACATTGCTCGTGATTCCAAACCTGCGAGCATTTGTTCAATTAACATGCGATGAAGAAATGTGCCATACTCCTAAAACGTTCCAGCCTGCCGCAGTCTTAAGGTGAAGCTAGCGATGGTTTATCCTTGCTTCTGCATTACACTGCGAAATTTGATGCTCTCAGCAAACTTGTTGCGTGTGGCGTCAAAGTGGCTTTTCAGCTTAGATTGAATCTCGTTTTATGACAGAGTTCCCGGATCATTAGGACTTACCAGTATATTCAGGGCATCATTAGTTCAGATCCCATGTAAACCCGTGCAAAGTTTCCATGCTGTTCCGCGGGTACTTTGCTGAGGTTGAGCGCCCAGGTAAAGCGATTGAAATAGTCGGCTACAGTCGTTCCGTCGGTAGTGCGATACGGTTGCATTGTGAACTTTCGCGGTCGAGGTTCTGATGACGTTGTTGACCCTATTGTCTGTCGGATAGCGTCGGCGATCATTGCCGAGAATTGTTGGAGTTGCTCAGAGGTTAAGTCCGGCATGGTGAAGATGAGTGGAGAACAGTATTTCTAACACGCACTTGCGATGAACTTAGTTCGGTGCACTTGCGTTGAGGTTAGAAAGTTCACTCGGTTTAGTTTCTAACACGCACTGCGATGAACGTCGTTCGGTGCAACACTTGCGTTGAGGTTAGAAAGTCACTCGGTTTCACAAAGTTATTTATCTTATCCCACTTCTGGCACCACTGTTATGTCGTGGGAGATACAAGATAAATAACATACACTTGTTAATATAACACAACGGTTTATTAAACACTAGTCGATACACAACGATACACAATGTGAACTAACTTGAGCGGAACTGTCGTCTACAGTCCGCGGGTGCATATATACATAGTAGCTGGAAAGTTCCAGAATCGAATGTTCCAGATTGGAATGTTCTGGGCATAGTGACTAGAATGTTCGTGTTAACTCAAGTAGCCTAAATACACAACACTGACTAGAATGTTCATGTTAACATAGCACTTTCTAGAATGTTCATGTAAATACACAACAATAACTTAACTGCTAAACGTGACGACTGGAGTTCGCATCATTTAATATTGTATTTAACCAATTCCAATGTGATAAAGAGAGCAAATAAAACAATACTGCAGTCATTATAACAACGATCGCAATCTGGACGCTGGAATGTTTATAGTTCTTGCCTAAAATGAAAGTGACCGCAATCTGGACTGCTAATGAGGTGAACGCAATCAGGACACAACCGTCTGATTATATCGTGAATTAGCCACAGAACGGAGAAATAGCTGTTTATTCCTTTAATTTTGGACAACAGTGTAATTTCATAGAATTTTAATAAAAGTCGCCTACATCCTTTAGCTTTTCATTGGCTAATTCGACGTCAATGGGGGTTTCTGGTTTATTTTGGCTGAATTCCAATAATATGTTTTTTACATTTATTAATTTTCATCATGAATTCTCTCCTCAAGACAGAGTATATACCATTTAAAAAGTCATACAAATCCTCTGGTGTGTCGGCTAAGGTGACGATGTGAGAAACAGACAATTAACTGCATCGCCTGTGTTCATGAAGGAACTTATTGAAATGTGCATCATCCCTTCCACCCTAAACGTCTCCGAAATGCAATTGCTGAACTACTTGTTTCTACATGCCACTGAGGAATATTCAGCCCTGCAACAAAGAATGATTTACTCACCTCTCAAAGTTCTGACGCCCGCAAATGAATTGCTCATCTAGATCCCTCTTTTGTCCTCCTTGTCAGTGAAAATGAAGATTAAAAATTTACATATTCATAAAGGCTATATTTTTCTTCGTTTTTTCTTCTCCCCTGGTCGTTTACAATTGAAATTACGGTCTGAGAATTAAATGGATTCTCTGGCGGACAATGTTAATGGATTAAGAAAATAAATGGTAGGCTTGAATTAGGGAAAACCAGCTTATATTAAAAGCCTAATGTATTTACCAAACCTCATGAATACCAACGTTGATTTCCAAGAAAGTTACCTTAATTCTAAAGAAAGAACTCTCGGAATAATGTAAGTTCATTCTTAAATCTCGGTTTCTTCTTTGGTGATACTGTATAATAATTACCCCATAAGGATCGCAGCCCAGCCATTCAGCCTGCAGATTATAGGGTGATGCGCGGTCAGCACGTTGGGTCCCCTTGGCCGTTAATCTCGTATTTTTGTGATCGTAGCACGGTCTCTCTCTCTGTCAGACAGCTACTGAAATGGCCTCGCGTGGCTGAGAGCCCCCAGTTCCAGCCCTCATCGTCAGTTTCTAATATCACTGACGGAGACGGGAATCGAACCCGGGGCGTCCGAGTGAGAGGCAAACGCGCTACCCCATCACCACGGTGTATAATAATTACCCCAAGAATTGTTCGTTCTCATTATCCTAACGGTAAATCATATCCAGGGTCGTGAATTATTATCAATGGTGAGAACTAGGTGTCTTCTAGAACTTCTATCTATCTATATATTTAAAACACTAAGATGATTTTTGTTACCGCGAGATTGGGAAAACGACTTAACCGATTGACTTCGATAAGCATTCTGACGAAACCTCTTGGCATGTAGATTTGCAGAGTGTCATTAAAGGGAAAATATATGTTAGGGTATATTTTTAAAGTATTAAAGAAAAATGTAATATTTGTCACTCCCGCTCTTGCGCACAATGGTTCTTTTCCACGAGAGAAATGGCAGATCCCACCGCGTCTTACTGACATCTTTGTTTATGAGAATTAAAAAGGGGGAAGTATTGTTTATGATGTTTCCACGGTATACATGAAATAGACTATTGATGATTATGTTATCAACATAATATACTCTATAATGCACCTGCAAGATTATTTTCTTAGCGTCCCCGTTCTCCCGCCCTATCCCCTACCTAAGTAGTTTTGGAGCGAGTTTATGAGCTAACGAGCGAGCCTATCACCCCAGCTTCGGCCAGCATCAAACTGTCGAGTCGTGTCGAGTTAAGACTTCAAAGAAGATTATATGTGTTTGGAGTTTCGCTGTTCACCTCGGCTTTTCTGAATTGCGTCTGGGACCTGCCGTCAGTGTGCCTTTTAAGCTTAGGCTGGGTAAACGGTTAAAGATACCGTGTTGTTTCCAGTAATATTATATTTCACACGAAAGAAAATGCGTTCTAAAAAGGCTGATTAATTCATCTAGCAGCATCTTTGCTATACTAACAACTATTCTACAAGGACTTAAGCATTGCGGAGAGCTTGAACTTCAACTTCAAGATACAATCATGTTTATTATCAGGATGCAGTTAACAGTTAGCCATTCCCACTGCAATCTGTCCTCAAGACCGGTCTGAATGCAAATTACCCCACTAGCGAGTATTTCCTCTGTTTTTATTAAGCTCCGTAAAGTGGCGCTAATGTGGTAGACGCCTCAGCACTGAGTTTCTCCAAGTTTTCCTTTTGCTTCGTCACTTTGCAGCAATTATACTGCAGGTCCCGGTGAGACTGTGAGCCGCAACTTGTTGTTGCAAGGGACCGCTTGTCTTACAAATGGTTCATTGCTTAGCAACGGGATTCTTACTACTTTCTTCAATATCACTGTGGGGAGCTCGATTCTTCTTCTTCTTCTTCTTCCTCATCTTTTCCCGTTACACGGGGCCGGCTTTCTTAATCCTGAGGCGCCAGTCATTTTGTTGTAAAGTATCATCAGCAGATAGACCCAATACTCTCATGTCCCTTTGGACATTCGTCATCCATGTTGTTTGAGGCAGGCACGGATCTAGAGTTTGGCTTTGGGGGGGGGGGGTCAAAGAATCGAAATTGTTAAGAAAAATGTTATCACTGAAAACGCAATCAAAAAATAAACAAACGTACAAAACCAGACCAATTTTTTTGCAAGCTACATGGATAGAAATTTGATGCGTTTAGCGCACCAAAAATATTCGTACAAATTGCAACGGTGTGTTTTGCGGCTTTTATCGAGCTTCGATAAAAGTATCAAGGTACGTTACAGTTTCGGCAAGTCGAGTTGTTACCGACAAAGGGAGAAAGTCACAGCTTAAATTGCCAACCAAGCTTGCAGTTTGGACGACGGCAACTTTTTTTTGGTGCGAAAAAGGGCCCTAATTCCTATCCATGTGTTGCTGCACATTCATCGTGACATCACTATAAACATCGATTCGGTAATCACATGGTTTGTTAAACAAAATAGAAAGTTGATTTTGTTATATAAATATTCGTTTTTATATAACAGGTATTAAGTTTAAATATGTACAGTTGTAACAGAACATAACAATTGCAATAAAGATATTTTCAGTATTGAATAAAATGAAAAAAAAACTGTTTTTCAGTTAAATTATTTAAGTTTTATTTGTCTGGTTATTGTGTTTTCGTTTTTTGAGTTTGCAGAAAAAATTTGGTCTCCGTTTGGGGTGGGGGGGGGGTATCATGACCCCTCTGACCCCCCTCCCCCCCCCCCCTTGAATCCGCGCCTGGTTTGAGGGCTGCCGCTCCCTCTCTTTTGTGTAGCCATGGAAAGGTACGTCATCACTACATGATTCTCCGGTCCTCGCTTAACGTGTCCATACCACCCTTAGCCTGGACTCTAAAAGTTTCTCAGTTATAAGCGCTACTTTGAAACTTCCCCGCACATGTTCATTACGGATTTTACTTTTGAGAGTAACTCCACCTGCCCAACGTAACATACGCATGTCAGTGGTATGTAGCTTTTGCTCATGTGCCTTTGTAGTAGCCCATGTTACAATACCATAGAGTAGGGTTGGTCTTACGGCTGTTTTATAAACTTTACCCTTGGTTCTTATGGGTATGATGTGTCTTGTTTCCGACCATAATACACACGGAACTACTTGACCACGATGTCGCGTAGCCCTTAAATGAATCAACAACAACAACTTTATACTGGCATTTGGCCGTTTAAAACCTTGCAAATGTCTGGCCGTATTACATGGACGATGTAAATGAGATATACTGTATTTATATAGGGAAATATTCCCTTCATAATCCATCGAGGTGTGTGGTTTGTTTTTACACGGTACTCGCAATTAAGCACATCCTATATACTTTAATGCAATTACATGCCTGGGGGTAATTAACTGCCCTTACTCATGACCATTAATGAAAGTAATTATTAAACTTCAGGCTAAAACAAAAACAAAATACTACCTGGACGCGTTCGCTTTGTGCAACGTAACCGCCAAGGCTCAATACCATTTGTGTGTGGATTATAAAATATTCTATAGTTCATTATTTAGGTTTTGTATTCCCTCGGTATGGTTGTTGCTGTTGTTGTAGATTAATTAAAGGGCTTTGCGACGTCGTGTTCATGCAGCCCAGTGTACTTGGGTGTGAGTGGGATTTGTCTGATAGTCTATGTTATTGTGATGGCTGTGTTAGTGTGTGTATTTGCAATTCAGATGAGGATTCGAAAGAAGGCAGCCCGGCCTTATGATAGGTGCCATCCTGGCATTTTCCAGGAGTAGAAGTGGAAAACCACTTCCAAAATGCAGAGTGTTCCAGCCCTCAGATCAGAATTAAATTTCTTGTCAGAGCCGATGTGACAGTCAAGAATGCTATCCACTACGCAACGAGGCAGACTGTTTGGAAAGATATGCAGTCGAGGTGCAGAAACCCCAAAACAGTGAGCTCTGAATAAAGTAATGTGAAATTAAACAGTTGACTCAACATTATATCTGGTTGGTTGGTTCCTTAGTTTAGGGGCTGCGACAACGTGGTCATGTGGCCCCATGTACTTTGGGTGTGTGTAGAATCTGTCTGATAACCGGTGTTAATTTTGATGACTGTATTAGTGTGTGTTATCTGTTTTTAATTCAAGTTTATTTATTTATTTATTTATTTATGCTTATGGCATTGTACACAAAAACGATATACTATTTAGCCTACATATATACAAAAAAATGGGAGCAAACCATTACAACAATCAACTTGGCCCTACAGATTTCAGAGCTGTATGTCCAGTTCGTCTAGCCACTGTATGGCCTTAGTAGATGTCACCAGAAAGTCGTCCATTGATCCAGAGTACGCCCTCCACGGACATTCTGCTACAATATGGTGGATGGTTTGATTCACTACACCACAGTCACAGCTGGGGGAAGTTCGCATGCCTCACTTATGAAGCAGTGAGCCACATCGCCCGTGCTTGGTTCGGATTATGTTGACGGCAACCCAAGTTCTTCGTGGGAGATCAAAACCAGCCGGAGGGTGCTTGATGTTAAATAATGGCTGCCACTCCTTCGGAGCTGTGCCGTTCCAAACAGATTGCCTTTCTGCTTTTCCATTATAGCTTCTGCTGATTAGCAACTGTGCCGACTGAACTGGTGGTGATCTCGATTTTAAGCGCCTGAATCCTACAGCTATGTCCTGGTAAGGACTGCAGACAATGTTTTCAAGTAGTTTCGCTACCAAATGCTACCGTCCACGACGTCTAGCTGTGAACTTGGCTACTACTAGATGCCATCGCAACCAGCACCTGGTGATTAACGTTGGAACTTAAGAGGGATCTTTAAAAGTTAAGTTTTGCCTAAATATACAAAGCGCCCTTCCTTGTTTATGTTAACAATAACCAAATAACAGTCAGTGACAGCGGAAGTAAAAACATCAATCAAATTGGGAAGGGTTTCAAAAAATAGAAAGCGACGAGTTTTCAGCAAATATTTTGAATTCTTGTTTAATGATTACAATTTAGGACAGGAAAGTGTTTGATTTACTTTGTTTTAGACAGGGTTTCACAAATAAGGTACATTTGACTATTTAAAGATACAAGGTGCGTTAAAAAGTAACTAGCTGGAGGCTGGAATGCGCAAACCAATGACGACATCGGCTAATCGTGGCGTGTGTGACGAGGTGTGGTTCCGACCAGAGCGTGGAAGGTCACAGCCCGTCGCTAGAGGGCACGCGTGCACGTCACGTGACGATACAAAGCGAGCAGCAGCATGCATCAATCGTCCAACGCTGCCAGTCGCATTGCAAACAGTGACATGGAGGTGTCAAACGAAGAGCCAAGAGGTGTTATTCGGTTTCTGACAGCGGAAGGAGCAGGGGGAACGGACATTCATCGCCGAATGCCACAAGTGTACGGCGAACACTGCATGTCCCTTGCAAGGGTCAAGGTGTGGCACAAGCGCTTCAGGGAAGGACGGGTGTCGTTAGCCGACGATGCCCGGTCTGGGGAACCCCCTGCATTACCGATGACAACGTCCAGCTGGTTGATGCACTCATTACCCAGGACCGCCGAGTGACAGTGAACGCCATAGCCTCCGTGGTCGGATTGAGCGTCGGAAGTGTGCACACCATCATGAAGGAACGACTGCACTTGCGCAAAGTGTGTGCCCAATGGGTGCCCCACAGTCTTCAACCACACCAGGAAGCATGTCGAATGGCCCACTGTCATGGTCATCTGCAGCGCTATGCGAGGGAAGGGAATGGGTTCCTGTCACGAGTGGTGGCTGGAGATGAGTCATGGTGTCATCACTTCGAACCAGAATCCATACGACAAAGCCTCCAGTGGAAGCATCCAGGGTTACCACCACCCAAGAAAGGCAAGGCCATCCACATGAGTGCAGGAAAGGTATCCTCTGGCTCGTTACTTTTTGAACGCATCCTATACATACCTGTGGTAGCAAAAACTAAAAAAAAAAACAAGTGAATACACTACTTATGTGGGTTCTGACAAGTAAGGAGAACACTGACCTTCATAAGTTTGGCTGGCCCGTTCACTGGATTTGACACTTTTAGACTTTTTTCTCAGGGGAAATCCAAAAGACACTGTCTTCAGGGACATGCCAACTACACCGGACGATATGAAACGTCCCATTACTGCTGCCTGCTCTGACATTTCCACTGAAATGCTAGAACGTGTGCAGCGGTCTTTTCACGGCAGACTGGAAGCGTTTATTGACACCACCGGTGATCATTTTGAACACAATCAATTATTCAGTGCTGGTTTGGACTAAACGGCAGATGGTCCAAAACTTCTCACTTGAATTCTTTGAAAAAGTCTATCGTAACGTTGGCACAATGCATCATGAATGATTTTCACATTTTTCGAGAATCGAAGGTATGGTTAGGCGGCAACGCCTCACCAAAAAGGAAAAACTTCAGGAGACTGTCCAGATGTACCCACCTCAGTGGCGGCAGAATTCTTTGCCGAGGGCATTGGAACGCTGGTGTAACGATACGACAAATGTTTCAATCGTTTTTGCGGTTATGTTGAGACATAAGAATAAAACAAGCAAACATTTAGTAGTAAAATCAGTTTGGTATGTCAATCTGTTATTTTTATACAGTCCATCGGGACTTGAAAAAGTAACAGCCTTCTTAGGGCCTATAATGCGTTGGCTATAAATACTTCAAAAGATAAATGTTATTCAATCTTGAATAGTATTGCTGGATAACATCTATTCTTTATAAAAACGTAGATATACGACGTTGTTGAATGTCACGGGTTGTAGTTCCAGTCAGGCACAAATAATGACATAATGCGTAGAAATACCTTAAAAGATGAAGTTTACTTAATTATCTCCTTAATGTTTAATGTCTACGCATTTTATGTATTCACAATGTCTGAATGATCATTGTATGTTACAGAGCAGTGCTCTAAAACTGGATATAGTCTACCAACGATTGTACGAACCCTAGTTGAGAGGCCATTGCATAGACCACTTCCCTTGCTATAGTAGACACTATTATCTATCTAATGCCGTAATGAAACATAGTTCTCTTGATGCGAATCTTAAATGAACCACTGTGGCGTGCCGTATCAATGTGATAGTATCTTTAATTACAGCTTGCTCCGCCTGAAACTAATGCAACCCTTCGTGTACGCTAATTCTACTGTTCTTAACGAGGAACTGAGCATTAATTTCGTTAGGAAACGCAGCCATACATCTCCGTATCAAATAGAACATCAATTAGTTTGAGATCATACAGCGTGGCTGTAATTGCAATTACTGCAGATAATGTGTGCTTTATCCAAGGTATAGGAGTGGAATATGGCTGCTTCCTAAGGTGGGAGCACCTAGGTTACATGATGTGGTAGTAATAGTGCTATTGGTAAGTGTGGATATTACAAGTTGTCGAGTTATATCCCTCGTCTGGAATAGAACCCCCGACTACCAATACTAATGGATTCAGCTTCTAAAAGCTACATTATTATTATTATTATTATTATTATTATTATTATTATTATCAATATTATTAATACAGTATGAGTGTCAGGCAAGTTTCAACAGACAATGTGTATATTAGTTGGTCAATGCTGATGAGTCGAGATGTGTACAATTCTCAATAAAACTCATTGTCCAAGTTGAGATGTATCCTCGTGCTTGACAGAGTCCAGCCAAATCTTCCCGTGACGTATGTCCCCTACTCCTGATGTCATCAGAACTCCCTTACTAACTTATCGATTCCGCCATGAGATATGTCCCCCTCTACCCTGCTAACCAGCCAGTAAGACAGTAATGTATCCCACAAAGAGGGATTGACATGTGACTACCCTAATTCACATAAACTCTGGACTCTAGAGAGCTCCAGCCTCTTGTTATTCAGAATCTTAAGAATAAACAAATAAGCCAGTTGGCAGTCAGGCGTTATGCCAAAAAACTTGTAAATAACTTTAAATATATTAGTAACTAGTCAACCAATAAATTAATTGCAAAGTTGAACTCCTCGCTTCATTAGGGTTAGATATCACTCTAACTCATGGAGAATCTGAGAGGACCTAGATTAACACGCTAGCCACGAACTTGTTAAGCGACAAATATAACTGACGTTCGCATTCATCTGGGCTATTCCAAGGGAAAATTGCAATTCATACCAGTGATATAACTACGGAGGGGGGGGGGGGGGCAGCGAGGAGGAGAGGGGGGAAGGGGGAGGATCTGGGGGATAAATATCCCCCTAGTATGCGACGAATAATAACAAATCTGAAATTTGTTGGAAGTTTCTAATGCTCATGGCATTTGCAGACACAGAAATGGCTTCTGATAACGTTGATTCGAGTAAGTTGTTTGGCAATTTGAAAAAGATTGGAATAAAGTACAGGAATAGGAGGGTGATCAACAATCTGTACAATAACCAGACGCCAGTTATTCGAGCCGCGGACATGGGAGAGAAACTGTAATTCATAATGGTGTAAGGCAAGGCTGCAACTTATCACCCATACTCTTCAATCTATACATTGAACAAACAAAAAAATTAAAGAAGTAGAGATTCAAAGAGAGCCGGCCCCGTGCTGTTGGGGTAGCGCGCCTGCCTCTCACCCGGAGGTCCCGGGTTCGATCCCCGGCTCCGTCAGGGATTTTAAAACTGACGTGAGGGTTGGAACGGGGTGCACTCAGCCTCGTGAGGGCAATTGAGTAGCTGTCTGACAGTGAAACAGTGCCCCGATCACGAAAACCAAGATTAATGGCCGAGGGGACCCGACGCGCTGATCACGCGTCACCCCAATATCTGCAGGCCGAATGACTGGGCAGCGGTCGCTTGGTCGCCCTTAGCCCGTCATGGGCTATATAGTGCCAGGGGTTGTTGATGTTGTTTGAGATTCAAAGAGAAACATTTTAAGTCTGATTTGCTGATAGCATTGCCATCTTGGCCGTTACACCGGACGATTTGAATGAGTTTATAAAAGGCATGGAACGCTCTTTGACGAAAGAATTCATGATGAAAGTCAATATCATGTAAAACAAAACTAATGGAATTCACCCGAAAGAAATCAGAAACCCTTATTGACGTGATATTGGCATGGGAAAAGCTAAAGAAAGTAGGAGACTTCTGCTACTTAGGAAGCAAAATAACTAGTTGACGACGCAAAGAGGATATAAATGGTAGGTTGTGATATCGTGGTCATCTAGTCCCATGTTTTTGGGTGTGTGTGGAATCTCTTTAATGACCTGCTGGGGAAACCACAAAACACCAATTCTAGAAGCGCTGAAGTGGAGAGCAAACCAATGTCTTCTCAGGTTTATGTCACTATGCTGAATGTACCCCGTTCCAACCATATGAACAGAATTGCATTTCTTGACATAACCGGGAGTCAATTCGAACCCGGACTTCAGGAGTGACAGCCAAGTATGCTAGCCACTGTGCAATGATGTGATCATAAGAATACTTTTTTAAAAATATTTTGCATATTTTTAGCATATTTTCATTTATGAAAAAATAGGCTTATGAGATCACCTATTGTCCGTGTGTATGTGCATGTGTGCGTCCGTGTGAGTGTGTCCCCTAATAACTTCTAAACGGTTAGTGAGATTTCAATGAAACTCGATAATGTCATAGTACTACTTTGACAGAACCCGACCGTGCTCTTTAAATTTCATTACGTCTCATCAATCCAACATGGCGACCATCCGACATATTTTGACGGTTCTCAATATCTATTAATCAATGACAGCAATTAAACTGAAATTTTGTACACGTATAGAGACTATAACAGAAGTTCATCTATGGGATGGTGGGCACAAATCCAGTATGGCGGCGACGCGAACTATAAATAATCAAATGGACATTTCTCGTGATTTAACCATCCGAGCGCAGTGAAACTTGATACGGTATGGGCTCTTATAAATTTTAATCCACTGGCATATAATTCATTTAAATCATTTTCAAAACCACAAGATGACGGCTGAGCGAAATTTTGTTTTAATTTCTAGTGTTCTAATCATGCGATTGAAGTTTGAATAAATCACCTGTACATAATCTTCACGTAATAGTACATAACTCTAATGCCTATATATAAAAATCCAACATGGTGACCATATTTAGACGGTTCTCAGTATCTACGAATCTATTACAGCAATCAAACTGAAAATTTGGATGATGATAGAGCCAATTAATATAAGTAGGATATAAGCAAATAGGCTATTTATTTCTTCACGAAAATACTTGTTAATTTTGTAAGATAATAGGCTGATAAAATAATCGTCACGTTTTGCCCAATCAATACAGACACTCTTGTATTGACCGACTGTCAATCAATTCTGTTGATTGGTTACTATACAGGCAACACCGAATAATGGTTTGGATCGTAGACTTTCGCGGCCGGTGTCTAGTTTATTATCTTGGCTTACAGGATTGAGTTGCGTCGCATATCGGTTATTATTTCCCGACGTTTCGGCTGACATTGCAGCAGCCTTAATCATGGGTAGGTACGAGTTGGTGTCCGTACTCAGACTAACGGTTATTGCCAGTCAGATGTGCTTGCTTGCCCTGCATTGACGTCACGCTGCTCGCTGATTGGTCCCCGCTCCTGGCAGTCGCGCGCTAGGAGAACTTTCCAAATTGACTCTATCAACATCCAAATGTTCAGTTTGATTGCTGTAATAGATTCGTAGATATTGAGAACCGTCTAAATATGGTCACAATGTTGGCAATAGAAATCGTGAAGCATCCCAATAATTTCAATCCCGATGATGGTTTCAAACTCAGCAACATTTGGAAAGCTCTACTAGCGCGCGACTGTCAGGGGCGGGGACCAATCCGCGAGCAGCGTGACGTCAATGCTGGGCAAGCGCCTCTGACTGGCAATAACCGTTAGTTTGAGTACGGACACCAACTCGAACCTACCCATGATTAAGGCTGCTGCAATGTCAGCCGAAACGTCGGGAATAATAACCGATATACGATGCGGCTCAATCCTGTAAGCCAAGATGATAAACCAAATAATGGCTTCTAACATTTCAAAACTCCCCTAAATGAACAACAGCAAAAACGAAATATCCCTAGAGGTGACTGGTGTACAGTGGACTAGTTTTGACGTGTGCACAGTTTCTTTCAAAGATTCACATGTGGCATGACAGACCTTGTTCTGTAAACAGAATCGTGTTTATGTTTACATTCAAACCAGGCTTTGTTTATTTTCATAAGTAGCCTATATACCTGTTCCGTTCCTTAATTTGTGGACGTATTGTGACGTCCTGAAATCCTACATATTTTTATTTATGTTTTAAAAGTAAACAGACGTCAAAGATTAGTTGACTGAAAAAAAAAACATTCCCTTGACTGCGCCAAAAGATGAAACTGGTCGGATTAAAATTTCAAAAATAAGCACTGTGAAATCACAAACTGAATGTATCTATTAGTCTAATAATATCATTGTAACACAGATCTTTTCAGTAACCGAAGTATGTTTTCAAACCAAGACAGAATCTCTAAATAGTAACAAAGTCCCCGATTCTAGGGTGTGACGGGTAATCTCGAGATCCACTGGATGGATTTTGATGCGGTTTTCAGCATTCTGTAAAAGCTATCTCGAGGAAGGTTCCTATAGAAAAAAATCATTTCTGATCAAAGGAAACCAAGCAGTAACGATTTCAGTGAAACTGCCGTCCATGTGCCTTTTAAGCTTACGCTGGGTAAATCGTTAAAAATATCTATATACTATGAGTGTATGAATTGTTCAGCATGAAAAATTCTACAAAGAATCCGCGACAACATCTCTATCTATAATACATAGCCCACTATAATTGTTTTTACTTATTCATTTCTCCGAACAATATCCATTAATTGGAAATGTTAATTACTTACTTCGGAGCGAGTTTACGAGCTAGCGAGTGAGACTATCACCCCAGCTTCGGCCGGCATCAAACTCTCGAGTCTTGTCGGATTAAGTCTTCTGGGATGAGTTTAAAGTTTCGCTGTTCACCTCGGATAATCTGAATTGCGTCTGGGACCTGCCGTCCATGCGCCTTTTAAGCTTACGTTGTGTAAGTCGTTAAAGTTACCAGGCGAAGCTGGGGCGGGTTGATAGTAGAATATAAATTACATTCTAAAAGTATCGACTTGATCTAATTGTGGCTAAGTAACAATCTTCTAAAAAAAAAAAAATTACAGTCAGTCTGAAAGACTAGACGTTATATTATTTCAAATGACGCATGCTACAAATGCTACACATGTTAGAAAGGCTCAGGAGGTCTTCTTGCTTCGCTCGAAGCCCCAGGACTCTTTCAACAGACTCCATTACCCATTAACTTAGGCTTCCCGCGCGGGCACCTTTTTAAGGGTCACCCTGTATTTGAGTCTGACATCTTTTACAACTCTTTAATAGTCACCCATTATTTGAATCAGATATCTCAAATCTCTTTAAGGGTCACCATGTATTTGAATTGAATCTAACATACTGTACACCTCGTTAAGTGTCACCCTGTAATTTGCTCTGACATCCTGCACACCTCTTTAGGAGGCACCCTGTATTCTTATCTGGCATCTTGTATATCTCTTTAGAAGTCAGCCTGTATTCTTGTGTGACATCTTGTAGGCCTACACCTCTTTGGGAGTCACCCTGTATTCTTGTCTGACATCCTGCACACCTCTTTAGGAAGCACCCTGTATTCTTATCTGGCATCTTGTATATCTCTTTAGAAGTCAGCCTGTATTCTTGTGTGACATCTTGTAGGCCTACACCTCTTTGGGAGTCACCCTGTATTCTTGTCTGACATCTTGTACACCTCTTTAGGAGTCACCCTGTATTCTTGTGTTCGCTTCGCTCAAAGCCCCAGGACTCTTTCAACAGACTACAATAACCATTAGCTTCAGCTTCCCGCGTAGCTGCATGACGTCACTTCCGTCTCCGTCTCCATAACGCATAACGTTGGACCCAAGCATAACGACGAAGTCGACAAGATCATTTGAAATGATAACAAGTAGTTCCGTGAAGAACTATACAGCCTATTTTCATATATCCTGCTCATGTTAATTGCCTCTATCAACATACAAATTTTCAGTTTAATTGCTGTAACAGATTCGTAGATATTGAGAACCGTCTAAATATTTCAGATGGTCGCCAGGATGGATTTTTATTTTTGTACTATTACATTAAGATTATTGTGTACTAGTGGTATTCAAACTTCAATCGCATGATTAGAACACAAGAAGTAAAAACGAGATTTTAAAAGTACGCACACCAGCCATCTTGTGATTATGCAAACAATTGAAATAAATTACATGCCAGTGGACCAACATTTGTATAAGGATTTAACGTGCAACGGATAGTTAATTCGCGAGAAACGTCCATTTAAATATTTATACTTCGCGTCGCCGCCATGTTGGATTTGTGTTCACCAGGTTACTGAAAGTCCTATAGGTGAACATATGTTCATAGTCTCTATGAGCATAAAAAAAAAACAATTTGGTTGCTGTAAAAGATTCATACATATGGACAACCGTCTAAATATTTCGGAAGCTCGCCATTTAGGATTGTTATATGTATAGGCCATAGAGTTATGTACCATTCAAGGACAATTATTGCCTAGCTTCATTATTCGAACTTTCACTTCGATCGCATGATTACGACACAAGAATAAAAACTTAATTTCAAAATTACGCACAGCCGCCATCTTGAGGTTATGTAAACAATTGAATTAAATTAGATGGCAGTGCATTACAATCTGCAAAATCATTTACTGTACCGCATTTCATTGCGCTCAGAGAGTTAAATCACGAGAAAAGTCTATTAAAATATTTCAAATTCGCTTGGTCGCCATGTTCGTTTTGTACTTTACAGGTTTATGAAATATACAAAGGTAAACTTGTATCAATACCCTTTATCACCGTACAAAATTGCATGATGATATCTGTAATAGTTTCGGAGATATAGAATGTCAGTGAAATATTTCGCACAGCCGCCATTATGAGGTTATGTAAACATTTGAACTAAATTAGACTCCAATGCATTACAATGTATATAAACATTTGCTGTACCAAGTTTCATTACGTTTGGATAGTTGAATCGTGAGAAATGTCTCTTTAAAAGTCTCAATTTCGCTTGACCGCCATGTTGGTTTTGTAGTCACCAGGTTTCTGAAAGTCTCATAGGTAAACTTTTAGTAGTGCCCTTTATCACCGTACACAATTTCAGGGCGATATCGGTAATAGTTTCGGAGATATTGAATGCTAGTGAAATATTTCGCACAGCCGCCATGCTGGATTGGTGAGAAGTAACAAAATTTGAAGGGCACGGTCGAGGTCGCCGGGAATAGTGCTATGAACTTACCGAGTTTCATTGAAATCGCTCTAGCCGTTTAGATTTTATTAGGGATACACACACACACACCTCACACACACACACACACACGCACACGCACACACACACACGGACAAAAGGTGATCTCATAAGCCTATTTTTTCAAAATTGAAAATAGGCTAAAAATGTGTTTGGAGGAATTACTTGAACAGGATTACCACTGTAGGTGATCATCGATCGCTCCACCTAGGAGTTTGTATCTAGTCACTGAGTGATTACGGCAACTATTTTAAGTGCGAACTGATGTGAGTAGTTCAGTTCTTCTTCCCGTACGTGTTGACCGACTGAAAAACAAGCCGTTTGTTACATTACGAAGGTTGTTAGTGTTTGAGTCTTCAGTCTATTAACTGGTTAGATGCAGCTCTCCATTCCTTCCTGTTCTGAGCTAATCGTTCCATCTCTACATAGCTACCGCACCCTACATCCGAGGCAATCTGTTTAACATATTCTAATCTTAGTCTACCCCTACAGTTCTTGTCCTCGACCCTTCCTTCCATAATTAAGCTTGCTATTCCTGGGTGTCCTATGTGTCCTACCAACCTATTTCTTTTCTTCATTAGCAGTCGCCAGAAACATCTCTCCTCTCCCACTCGTCTTAACACCTCTTCGTTTGTAACCCTATCTGATCTTCATCATTTTCCTGTATCACCACATTTCAAATGCTTCAATTCTCCTCTTTTCTGCTTCACCAATAGTCCAAATTTCACTTGCATAGAGCGCCACGCTCCAGAAAAAGGCTTTCAAAAATGACTTCCTAATACCTAAATCTATATTCGATGTCAACAGATTCCTTTTCTGTAGAAACGCTTTCCTTGCCTGAGCCAACTTACTTTTTATATCCTCTTTGCTTCGTCCATCCCTGGTTATTGTGCTTCCTAAGTATCAGAATTATCCTACTTCCTTAAGCTTTTCACCTGCCAATTTGATGTCCATAGGGTTCTGTGATTTGTTTTGGCTGCATTACGAAGGTAGAACTGATAATTGGGTTCTAAAATGTCTGTATTAAATGTTTAATTTAATATTTGCCGTGTCAGAGATCACTTCCTGTGCTCGGACAACTGCCCGGTCTGCCCATAGACAAACATGGATATAAAGTTCTGAGATGCACCATGTTCCACCAAGCTGTAAGAAAGCAAATGATTGATCTATTGCTCACAATTAGCTCCGAACCTTATTATTAATGGCTTTGTATTTCGTTAAGCCTCGCATAAATTAGTTGCCGACAATTACCTAGATGTCCTTCTCGTCTCGTGATAAATCGAGTAACGGGAATGAATTAGTGAGGTGATGTTATCGCAGCTATTCCGAGAATCTGGCAACGAGGCGCGCTTTACTCCGTCCGGTCCGGACGATAATGACTCTACACTAGAAATTATCATGTAGAGGCGATAACTCACCGCGAGGATTCCCAGTCGCACTGGGGCTTAATGCGAAATATTGCTGAATTAAGAGTCTTTTGGAACGAATTTAAGAATCAAGATGCTTTGATACAATTATAAGAAACAAGCTGCTTTGATACAAATTTAAGAAACAACATGCCTTTAAACGAATTTGAGAAACGAGATGCTTTAGAACGAATTTGGGAAACGAGACGCTTTGATACGAATTTAAGAAACAAGATGCTTTGAAACGAATTTGAGAAACGAGATGCTTTGGAACGAATTTGAGAAACGAGACGTTTTGATACCAATTTAAGAAACAAGATGCTTTGATACGAATTTAAGAAACAAGAAGCTTTGAAATGAATTTAAGAAACAAGATGTTTTGATACGAATTTAAGAAACAAGAAGCTTTGAAACGAATTTAAGAAACAAGGAGCTTTTATACGAATTTAAGAAACAAGAAGCTTTGATACTAATTTAAGAAACATGAAGCATTGATACGAATTTAAGAAACTAGAAGCTTTGAAACGAAATTAAAAACAAGAAGCTTTGATAAAAATGTAACAAACAAGAAGCTTTGATAACAATTTAAGAAACAAGAAACTTTGATATGAATTTATGAAACAAGAAGCTTTGAAACGAATTTAAGAAACAAGAAACTTTGATACGAATTTAAGAAAGAAGTTGCTTTGATACGAATTTAAGAAACAAGATGCTTTGATACGAATTTAAGAAACAAGATGCTTTGATACGAATTTAAGAAACAAGAAGCTTTGATACGAATTTAAGAATCAAGATGCTTTGATACGAATTTAAGAAACAAGAAGCTTTGATACGAATTTAAGAAACAAGAAGCTTTGATACGAATTTAAGACACAAGAAGCTTTGATACGAATTTAAGAAACAAGATGCTTTGATATGAATTTAAGAAACAAAATGCTTTAATACGAATTTAAGAAACAAGAAGCTTTGATACGAATTTAAGAAACAAGATGCTTTGATGCAAATTTAAGAAACAAGAAGCTTTGATACGAATTTAAGAAACAAGAAGCTTTGATACTGAACCCTTATTAATCTGCGATGAATAAGTATTCATGATTTATTATTATTATTATTACTGATGCCCAGGAAATTGACAAAGGGAGAGCCAAGTTAGTGTGTTGCAATGATTACCACAGAAGCAGGCTTGGTAGTTATTCTTGAAGACGACCGGGTAAGCCGAGTTCAAGGGCAAATTGTGTAACAACGCGCACCAAAATTGGAGTCATTAGGGGATGGTCACGAGTGAGTTTCAACGGACCTAGGATTGAATCACCCAATCAGATGAGACCACGCCCAAACCACGCGATGGGTGGCGTACCCTGTAAAAAAAAGGCGCGGAAACACTTATCTAAAGAACTGCTGATCCGAAATAAGTCCGCATAAGTGCACTGAGACGTTTGAATAAAATGATGAAGATTGATACTAGTCCCAAGTGTGTGAGATGAAAACTCTAGAATATTTTTCTTAATTGTCCCCACTCCACCTCATTCTGTCAGTTTCCAATAAATTGATCGAGGAGAAGCTGTTTAGAGGACAACTGTATTGAGCTCTGGTGAGCAAGGGTCACGCCAGTCTGCGTCGCGATTTACGCTCTTAATAATCATACTAGTGACAACTGTATTGAGCTCTGGTGAGCAAGGGTCACGCCAGTCTGAGTCGCGATTTACCGCTCTTTATAATCATACTAGTGACAACTTTATTGAGCTCTGGTGAGCAAGGTTCACGCCAGTCTGCGTCACGATTTTCAGCTCTTAATGGGCAAGACATTACTAACATTCCAATTAGTGCTCAAAGCGAGCAAGGTTCACGTAGAGCAGTGGAGATATCTAGCGAGATAAGGACTGCGAGACAGTCATGTTTAAGACTTGTTTTTCAAGCCAGTGATGATGTGTTTAAAGTGGATAATTTATGTAAATTTTGTATTGTATTTTTCAAGTGATAATTTGTGCGTGTGTAAGCGAATGCCAAGATAGGGAAAGTCTTCGATCATTAATCGCATAGGACATTTGTGAGTGAAAGTAGTAACTCACAGCGATTATAGCCAGGCAATTTTATTAACATTGAACATTTCTGTCCAAGAAACTACGCCAAGATGTCCGACGTTTGGTCAGGAGACGGATTGATGTGCATCGCTTCTTCGACGACGTCGACGATGGAGGGCTAATTTCCCGTAGGGAAATGAGCCGGGATGGAAGTTATATGTTCTGCAAGCTGATACGGTGATGTACAAAAATTGATTTACTCAATATGTAGTTAGATAAGGCGGGGGAACGTTGTAAATAGTTCATTTATTCTTTTTCTTGTGTGTAGATTTTGTTTTTGCACCGACACTATTGTTTTTAAATGTACGTTGGTGCGTGGCCAAAGTTGTTTGTTGTTTATTTTTCGTTGGAGTCATATTTAGTGTACACGGCACGTGTACCTGATTTTATCCAAGCAGATGCGAAACTCGTTACATTCGATAAGTGGTGCTTTATTAAAGTTCATATTTTTGATAGGAAAGGGAGGTAATTTATGTAAGATGTTTGCTGAACAGGTTATTACTCATATTAGGGTTGCCGAGCGCAACAAATTAAGATGTAATTGTAGAACACCTTAGTTCTAATTTTTTTTAGGATTTTTTTCGAGTCCTTTTCAGGTTCGTTAGTCACAGCCTAGAACGGAAGCGCAAGCTGGTGGAAAAATATTTATGTCATTTATTTCAGGTTTCTGTCAAACCCATACGTGTGATTCTGTGTGTGTTCTTGTGTCAAGTGTGTGTATTGATTCTTCGCGAAGAGGGGTAGATGGTGCTACCGCCCTCATTTTGTTGTTGTTGTATTTGATGGAAAGGCAGGGCGCTCCGAGGAGGCTACTGTACCTTGTCCAATGCTGATTCTTGGATTTCCTAGGGGAAATGTTGAGATATACAGTATGTTGTTGTGACACACACACGTATATATTGTGCTTTGGGGCACGCTTCTTCGAGACTCGATCCCGTGCCTTGGGAGGTCGAGGTTATTGACACGTGGGTTGACAGATGTGCAGATTTCCACTTAGCGCCCGTCTAGCCTTGGTGACTTATTTTGTTAGGCAGTCCTGTTGTCCGACTGACCCCTATTAAGCTATCATTAGCAAACCTGTTCTTTTGTGATGGTTATTTGGACCATAATTAATTGGGGAGTTCGCCACGTTTGTTACGGATTATTGCATGTCGTATGGATGGAATATTGTGTTAATGATGTAAATGTTGGCTTTGAGCCTAGTGATTTGCTATGACTCAGTTCATGTTAGTCTGTGTGACACCCGTGTGGTGTAGTTGTATCTACTTGTAAAAATGACAGGCGGTCATATGTGTTTTCTTTTGTTGGTCACGTGTTAACTTACTTGTGTTTATTTTGAGAAGTCCTAATTTTAGGCAGTAATGTTTTGCTACGGCAGTTCTTGATTCCAATTTCATGCGGAAATTGTTTGTTGTTTATTTAATATAGGAAGTGTCGGTTTAGTTTTAAGTTGTGTATAGTTGTTCCCCGCGTCTGTCTAGCTCTAAGCAATGCGGATTCGTCTTCTGAAAGTTTATCCGGATGATGACGATTCATGCATTCATTTGTACTCATCGTTAAGCATGTAGAACAGCACACACGTTACACATTGTCATTGTAGATTTTTGGGACATTTGGTCCGATTAATAATCTCTCCTGAGATTAGGCCTAGTTTTTGGCAAGTTAATTTATTTCAGTGGGAATCATTTTGGGAGTTTTGTTGGTTTATTTCATTTTGTAAATAGCTGATCTGTCATTAAATTCATTTGTTATAACCCTGGCTTCATTTTTTCCTGCATGTTATTTTGTTATATGTTACCCTGCATGTTAATGAAGCGCTTTAACAACAACTTACGAAATGGACTGTTACACCCCCCGAAACTGAGTCTCATAAGCTTCTTTGCAAGGGTTCAATACGAATTTAAGAAACAAGATGCTTTGTTACGAATTTTAGAAACAAGAAGCTTTGATACGAATTTAAGAAACAAAAAGCTGTGATACGAATTTAAGAAACAAGAATCTTTGATACGAATTTAAGAAACAAAAAGCTTTGATACGAATTTAAGAAACAAGAATCTTTGATACTAATTTAAGAAACAATATGCTTTGATACGAATTTAAGAAACTAGAAGCTTTGATACGAATTTATGAAACAAGAAGCTTTGATGAGAATTTAAGAAACAAGAAGCTTTGATACGAATTTAAGAAACAAAAAGCTTTGATACGAATTTAAGAAACAAGATGCTTTGATACGAATTTAAGAAACAAGATACTTTGATAAAATATAAGATGCTTTTATAAGTTACAAGATGCTAATTTATGAAACCTGATGTTTGAAGCTTAAGAATTACATCTAGGGCAGGTGCGTAACTGATTACACCACGAACGGTGCACCCCCGATGGTAGCCCATATGGTTAACGCTAGAGCTCTATATTACCCAAGCAGGTATCCAAGACATCCATGAGATAGCAGCAAAGACAATGTTATCGCTAATTACTGCTGCATTTAAACAGTCATATCTCCTTAATTTACTGATGAATCGCAATATTTCCTTTTTAATGCACCACGTAATGCTGTTTCTCCGCTGATATTGACTAAAATTACGAAAATATGTCAGAACAAGTATCCTATATAATATGTTTTTTGTTTTTTCGCGAAACGACCCGACAGAATACACAGCTCACATCTGAGGCTCACAAATAGCAGGACGTGGATTGGTGACCACGGGACCCTAGCTGAGTCTGACATCCTTCGGTCAACTCTTGTTCTCTGCTGTGCGCAACGGTATTAGGGTGTCCAAGGTCTTATTTAATGATGTCCTTATTGTGGCCCTAATAGACTTTTCCAGGTTTACTCTGGCAATGATAGAAGCAAGTTCTTCAAATTAAATGATGGATTACCCCAAGGATCTGTCCTAGCTCCTCTCCTTTTCAGCTTGTACGTATACGACCTGCATGAGACTTCTTCAAGGAAATTCATATATGCTGATGACATCTGTTTGGTAACCCAGAACTCCAACTTCACCGATGCTGAAAATACACTAACTGCCGACTTGGAAGACTTGGACACATATTTCAGGAAATGGTGCCTACGCCTAAATTATCAGAAAATGGCTGTATCCGCATTTCACTTACGCAATAGGTTCCCTAATTACAAACCAGAAGTCAAATTCAGAGGACAAACTTTGCAGTTCTGCAGCATGCCTAAGTACCTTGGGATAACACTTGATAGGTCCTTGACCTTCAAACAACATCTCACGAACGTGGCCGCAAAGGTGAAGACCGTAATATCATCATTCAGAAGCTTGTTGGTACCTCCTGGGGTTCCAGCGCTCAAACTTTACGATCAACTGCTCTGGCACTGTCATACTCCGTTGCTGAATACTGCTGCCCATCTGGACTAAACAGTGTCCACTCCAAGAAGATAGATGTGCAACTTAACCAGACAATGCGACTGATTACGGTATGTATACGTAGCACACCCACTATATGGTTACCTGTTCTAAGTAACATCCAACCTCCAGCTCTTCGAAGATCAGAGGCTCTCCTGAAGATCTGGAAAACCATTCAGAAGAACCACCAGCTACCCATACATACTGATGTAGCAAAAGCAGGCAATCAACGGTTGAAGTCAAGAAAACCACCTTGGCGCTCTGCAGTACTTCTGGAAGACTCTTCATTTAACATCTCAGAAGCATGGAAAACTATGTGGGAAGAATCATCAGTATTCAATGCACATCTGATTGAAAATCCTTCCAACCGGGTAGAAGGTTTCAAACTCCCCAGACGCCAATGGAGAATTATTAACCGGATCCGTACAGGACAAGGAAAATGTGGATTCCAGCTTCACAAATGGGGTTGGGTTACTTCTGCAAACTGCGATTGTGGAGCTACCCTGCAAACCATCGGACATATTGTTGGTGAATGTCCGCAACGAGCGTTCCAAGGATCAGTAGGTGACATTCATCATGCATCTTCTGAGGCACTTCAGTGGATTGATGGCCTGGACTTAGAAGTTTAAACCAAGAACTTGTGTTTATGACTATGTATATAACTGTATATATAACTTTATATGTAGTGTATGAACTTTTATTTTAACTCTGTATCATCATACGATAAATAAATAAATAACTAAATAAATAAATAATTGTGGCACTTTGCCGTCTCCTACACTTCACCACACACAATGCAACTATAGTGCGGGACAAACCATTGGGAGCCTGAAGGTCACGCGTAGTCGGTGCGGTGTTGTCCTGTACGTTCTCGCATCCAGCACTCGACTGAAGGTACTATGCAATAGCATGGCAACACCGCCGGGCGCGGGGTGGAGAGCGGAGCGGAGAGCCGGTTGACCTTCAGGCTTCTAATGGTTTGTCCCGCACTATAGTACAAAAAAATGATACCTTCATAACCTACCTTACTATGTCAAAGCAAACTTCAATAATAAAATTGTGGTGGCAATTATTCTGCTATCGTTAAAGGGGGCACTGCTGGCCAAATGCCGTGGAAATCCGGTCGTCCAAGCCCCTTAAATGAATTAATAGCAACTAAATTTTAACGTACTTTCAATCATCTCTTTGCATTGTGTATTTTGAATTTCAATTGCATTTTGTAAGTATTTTGAATTTCAACTGCATTTTGTGAGTATCTAGAATCTACATTGCATTTTGTAAGTATTTTGAACCTCAACTACATTTTGTGCGTATTTTTCCATCTAACTTGCATTTTTAATTCTATCTACAGGGTCATTATGTGTGTGCGCGCCAGTAAACACGCCAAGCTAAGCCGGCTGTGACTAGCGCAGATCGCGGCCACGCGCAACCGGTTCAGCCGGCGGTCAGCGCCCACTATCACACTTTTACCAAACATGTTCAATTATGTGTACTTACGGAGCTCATAGGCTATGCTGAATATGTCCTCCCTCTCTTGAAACACACACCTGATATCTTTTGATGAAAGAATGTCAGTCAACTCTTTTATTATTTACGGAGCCTGTTTGCTTGAATCGTTTAGCGAGCCTCGCAATTGTACTGGCATTAGGCACAGGTCTTCCTGGGAACTTGATTCAAAATGTTCGTCTAGTTTCAGAACAAGATTTTCTGCTTTTCATATACGAATTAGTTGCCTCCGTAGCGTAGCGGTCAGCATGGTTAGCTGCCGCCCCGGAGGTCGTGGGTTCGATTCCCGGCTCTGCCACGAAACTTGAAAAGTGGTATGAGGACTGGAACGGGGTCTACTCAGCCTCGGGTGGTACAAATAAGTAGAGGGGGTTCGATTCCCACCTCAGCCATCCTCAAGGTGGTTTTCCTTGGTTTCACACTTCGTCTTCGGGCAAATGCTGGGATGGTACTGTCCCCGTTTACCTGGATAGTAGGCTGTCAGATATCCGCCCCCTCAATCGGATTGCCAATTATCAATCGCACCGGCACAGTTACATCAATGAAAATGGCACTGACAGATACTATCGAGATAAGAGCACAGAAGTTCACAGGAAATCATTGTGGAACACACCAAAATAGACGGGGGTTCATACTTACCGTTACTTACCTCTTAATTATCTCGGGGTTTGAGTTGACAACAGGATCACTAAAGTCTGTTCACACAATAACCTCCACCATGACATTTAAAAATGAACCAAGACGAAGACGAGAACTTTGAACTGTACAAAAGCTTTATTTCTAATAAAGGGTATGATTTTACTAACACAACAAAATCAACGTGGCTATCAGTAGCCCAAGTCAATCTGACTACGTCCTCCAGTAGGACTTGCAAAAATTATCATACAACATGATAAAAACATTTTAGCTCTCAAGAGCTCCAAATAACGTAATATTCATAACACTATTGGATTGGAGAAGGACGTCAGGGTGTGACATATAAAGAGCATTTGGTTTCCTTTTAATAAACATGAGAATGGTATTTATAGTCGCAAGGCCAGAGTGTGTACGACCTCACTCTCTGAGAACCATATGTTGGCACAGCTGCGGGCTACCTTCCAGCCTGTTGCATACTGGTCAAATGCACTCCCTTCTCACGTGCTAAGTTACGTAAGAGTACAGCTTGCTCTCTCAAACTTTTAAATGTCTTACAAGACAACTCACATTATATTTACGCAAATCTTTCAAGTACTTTGCTCACATCCTATTGGATCATTATGTTAATTCCTTAAACTTGTTAACTTCAATCCAAATGTTTAATTAGCTCTTAAATGTTTATAACAAAATCACATAAATTATTTATAACAATTAGAAATTGTTTATAATATTTGTCAAAGACAATAAAAATATTATAAGCACGCCTTTAACATCATTCTCGTTTTACATTATTTTCAAAAATATTTACAGCAATTATTTACAATATTAACATTTAAATTGTTTAAATTATTAATTTAAGAAATACATTAGCCACATGTTCATTCGGTTGGTAATTTTCATAATCGTGATTAATATAATCGACCAATGAAGGTTAGTTATACATGTTAATGTCACAATCTGGTTTAATAAAGTTTTTAATAATGATTTGTGACGGCAACCTTCATTCAAAATCTTATCTCATATTCTTTCAAAACTCGTGTTAATTCTAACAGTAACTCACTTGATTAATTTTCAACGAACTATGACAATCTTACTCCAGCGGAAAATCCTTCGCTAACAAGTTAATGCACAATCTGCATTAAAATTATGCCCAAAATCATCATATATTAATCTATATGGCATTAAAAACTTCCACATAACTTATAAAACTTCCACAAATAATTCATTAACTTTAATTCCTGTGGGAACTTCCTTCATATTCAAGGGCATTATACCTCAGCGACTTTCAACACGCGCTGCACTAGCGATTATACATTTATAGTTCCACTTAAAAAATTTTATAATCATATATAGTTTCAAAACTGTTTTTCTATTTAACCTTCGTGGATTTCATTCATGAACCGAAATGAAGTCAAAACTTGCCAATCACAAACAAATTTAATAGTGAATACGCTTATATACGCCTGTCTGGTCTATCAAAATTTAAGATTAACATCTTAAAAAAAAAATTGTAGTATGAAAATACTATCATCAAATAAAGTGCGACTAAAATGCAAAGTAGTCGAATAGAATCCAATTAGACTGGGAATGCAAACATCGTTATATAAATCTCTAATTGAGAAAAACTCCTAACAAAAGTACTTGACTTTAATGCATTCAATAATTCATTATTAAAGTTACTCTTTCACAAAAGTGTCTATAATGCAATGTTCATTCATAACTGACGATAAATGTCTGTGTTGCAATCAATTCAAATAACGACTAGTATTTCCAAGATCGTCGACAACGTAAGAGATTTTAACGCTCTAAAATCATTTAAATGTTCTTCCTTCTTGATGATGACAGAAAATTGGTCAAAGTAATTAAACTGGGGTAGAATTACTTTAATAAAAATGACACGCTGTCTGAATTTAAATCTGCCATAAAAATCATTAACTTACAGTCAAATCGTGACTACAAAAAAATATTAATTACTGAAAAATCTAAATATCAGTCTCAACTGATTCAAAATCATTAACTATGCCCATGACATAACAATGTCTTAATAAAACGTCGAAAACGGCATAACTCATCAAGGTGTACTGAGAATAAGAATCTCAACAAGAAAATAGGGCAAAATACATGAGGATAAAAATATGGGAAAAATAGTTGCTCAAACATCATTAGTAAACTCAAATACAATAAACGTTCACGACTACCTTATCTGCCGATTGACGTTCCAGAGGAAAATTCCCCAAAGAAGACTGCTGATGGATCCATTTCACCACGTTAAAGTTGAGCTCCATCCTCGAAATAGGAAATAGCACCCTCGGAGAATCGAACTGCTTCCTTCTCCGGAAATCGCTCTGCTCCTCGAAGACGAATAGACATCCTTCCGGCAATAATCTTCTTTGTGAGTCGGGACTTCCCTGACCTCTCTTGAAAAATTCCCTGAAGTTCCAGTAGACAATCGTCATGAAGTTTTGTAGAAATTTCCGAAGAAATTATTCATATTCAGAGTACGAAATTGTTTCTATGGCTGTTCGATGGTATTCAGCCTTTAATTACGAAACATGGGTGTAGATGGTATTCACCGCATGTTCGCTCTTGTGTGGAATAGCAATTAGCGAAGTTCCATGTCGCTATCTTACTCCGTTGAAGTATGTCCCAATTGCAATAAGCCCTTTTAGCCTTCCATCTGCTCTTCGGTTGTAGTGTCAGAAGAACAAACTGCCGTATTCAATTGCTCCATTATACTGGTATCGTTGTGTAACCAAGCAATCTGAAGTCTTTCTATTCCACTCGCAGCGTCAGCCGTTGCGTTGATTCTGGCTATACAAAAGTGCTTCTCTAGTGGCGAGATAATCACTTTTGTCAGTCGTATAAAACTGCTAATATCTTTTAAACTAATCGGTCGAAATTGTTCAGCTTTTCTCTATAACTGCATGTAGCACTGCACAATACAATTGGCTTATCGGTGACCGCTAACTGTTCGAAGCTAAACTTGTAGAAGCTTTCTAAGGTCCGTTTCAACTTCACCTAGTTTGACTTGGATCTCGTTAATATAGTGGCCTCGCCACGCGTTATAAAGACGATTCTTTTCACTGCTGTTCACTTCGACGTCTCACTATAATGAATGTATAAGAAAAGAACTTTCACAATAGACTTCGATGATCTGAGAATGAGATCTCAGAATGATCAGAGAATGAAAGAGGCTCCTCTCTTCTGCGCAAGCCCTTTTATTAACTTCACGAGGGGCGTTTCCATCCCTTCCAAAGCGTGATACTGCGTCATCGCTAAAAGTTCCAACTTCGTTAATACATGACGGATTTTCAAAATTCAAAAACTGAAAATAAATTTCACCAAAATTCCAAATCAATGCTTTTACTACAAATGGATTTCCACAATTCTGCATTCCAAAAGTAATAAAAATACCATAGTTTCAGCAATCTCCGTCTTCCTTTAAACTATCGTTCATTGGTTCATGCCTCTCCTCCAATAGCATAGTTTCTTCCTCAGCAGAATTCCTCGTTTCCTGCGACTGCGTCGTAAATCTTGGAACATTCTCGACTAAATGCTGACGTCACTGAGAATCTCAGCTCAAGTAGCCTGCTGGCATAACATTTACGTCATCCGTGCTTACGTCATGACTACCCACGTCATAACTATGACAGCCATAACTCTCCTTATAATTTCAAATATAGCCACCGTGGTCTCTACATAATTCAATTACGGGGGCATTCTCCTCTCACCACGTTTTAAAAACAGTTGCAAATTGTTTTTAAACTCAATGTTACAAGTATCTCAACTCTCTTGAACACGAAATTGAATTATTACTGGCTTACTCTAGTATGATATTTCCTTTATGTTCCTTAATCATAATTTCTTCTACTCTGGGTTGTGTGTGGTTAATGTATTCTTTCCTCTCTACTTTCTCTTCTGACCAGTATTTCTATTTTCTAAGTTCTGCTGGCTCGTAGAAGGTCCAGGATCGATTACAACATCCTGCCTTTTCTTTTGATTGTCAGCTTCTTTATCTCTTAATTCTTTTAAGTATTGCTGGCTTTCCTTTTCTCTTTGCTGATACTGATCAGGTGTCATAACCTGACTTTGAGTATTCTGGTTTCTATTTTGGTTTTGGTTATTCCTATTATAGTTACGGTTATACCCATTATTGTTGTAATATCTGCCTCTTCCATTGTAGTTTCCTCGGTTGTAGTTCCAACCTCTTCTCTGTTGATACGGTCGGTAACCTTGTGATCTGTAATTTCTAAACTGATTATTCCTGTGAGGACCTACATTGTCAGTTTTCTCCTCCTCTGGCTTGTCAGTTTGTTGGACTTGGTCCATATATACCGTATTGATTTCTTTAAATTCCTGCCTTTGACCTTTCTGGACTACGTTAGGCATTGGACTTGTGTAGTCTAACCTTCTCAGTAATTCATCCATGCTGGTTAAATCCCTGATGTTGGACGAAATTATAAGTCTCCTCACCTCAACTGGCAGCATACGAGAAATCGCATCAATAAGTTGCTCCGTGGACAATGGGGGTTGCAAAAATCTCAAGCGGGACAACTGACTCGTAAAGAAATCAGCGTACCTCGTTGGAAGAGTACCTGAGTATTTTCTTGAATACACCTCCGCTCTTAACGAATTCTGCGCTTCTATAGACCAAAATCGTTTGATTAACGCCTCTGCAAACTCGTCAAAGTTACTGAATGTGTATCTAAATGCGCAAAACCATTCAAGGGGTCCTCCAATCAGATATCTCTCTACTATCTTCATCTCTCTCTCTCTGGGAATGTGAGCTTCGATGAAATAATCTTTGAGATTCCTTACATACTCTATAGGTGTCAAACTATCAGTGTTACTGAATTTTTGTGGTTTGTCTTCGAAATTCCTGATGACCGTCACGTTCCTCGGATATGAATCCGGATAGTTTTTCCCACTATCTCGATAGTTCCACTCAGGTTCCATATTCCTCTCGTCATCCTCCTCTCTGAATCTGGATACACGTTCTTCAGGAGTCACGTCTCTTTCTTCTGGCTCTAGGTGACATCTTCTGGTATACTTCCTATTCAATTCGCAAGCTAAGCCTTCTGTATCCTTGTCGGTGATTTCTGTTAAGACTTTCTTGATAATCTCTTCTTTGTAGTTCTCCATTAAACTAGCCTCTCCTAACTTCAAATTTTTCAGTTTACTCGTCGTTTCATTTACGTCAGAGACAACTTTATGAATTTGATCCTCTAATGTAGATTTTAAAGTTTGCATATCCTGATCTAGTTGTGTTCTATCGTCAACTTGTTTTTCGGATAACGAATTTATCCTGACGCTTAAATCTTTCCTAATCTGTACTACTTCATTGTTAATTTCTATCTGCGTACTGGCAAGTTTTCTTTCAATCCTTTCCTGAATTTGGGTTACATGTTCCCCACTTGACTTATTCCACTCGTCTTTCCATACCGCTACGTTTGCTGTTAACATTTAGGCTATGTCTACTTCGATATCCTCTTTTAATACTCTATTGTGGTCTAATACCTGGGTTCTCATGACCTCTACATCATACTTCAACTCTGCTAAAGACGTTGTTGTTCTAACCGATTCATCGACTAACCTAGTCGCTAATGCAGTTATATTACGCGTACAAAGAGTTTTTGAGTTTTCGATTTCTTCCCTGACTTTATTTACATCAGTTTGGACTTTAGTGATATCTACGAAAACTGTGTTGACCTCTACCTGAATCTTAGTTATGTCACTTTGCACCTCAGTTATATCCGCATGAATGTTATTAATGTCTACCTGAACATTGGATACATCAGTTCTAGCTTTTTGAATTTCTTTTTGGACTTCCTCGACCTTGTCTTGGACAGTCGCTACATCATTTTTGACAACAACAACTTCGGCTCTAGCACAAGAAATATCCCCTCGGACATTAGCTACATCTAGATTTAACATTGTAAGGTCTTTCTGTACCTTAGACACATCAAATTTAACATCATCAACACTTTTATGCACATTAGATACATCTGTGCGGATGTCAGTTACAGTATTTTCAATTCCTAGGGTATTAATCTGTAAACGCGACATATTCTCTTCTAAATTAGCAGCGCTAGTTTGGATACCCTTCAAATTAGCAGACATATTACTGGCATTCTCCTCCATTCTTGCATTCAAATTACTAGCATTCTCCTCCATTCGACTAGTATTCCTAGCTTCCATCTCCTTTATACTTTCATTCAGCATCTGCTTCATACTACTAGTCATGCTTGCTTTCAAACTAGCAGACATCTCCCTCGCACTTTCATTCATGCTAGCTTTCAATTCTTCTAACATCAACCTCATACTTTCATCTGCCATTACAATATTATTCAAAAATGGATTGCTGTAGGGACATACATCAAAAGAGCAAAATAACAACATTTGAGCAACACTTTTCACCATATATAATTTTGATTAATTTTCTGTCTTAAATCTAACTTATAACTACCTTATAATTAACCTTCGACGATACTTCATGTTGAAACAAACTCAAGCACATGTTCAAATTTCCCTGGCTCATTTTAAAATATCCTAACACAAATAATTTACATTTACAATCCAAATAATTAATTTTATCTTTAATATGACTGAAATGTCATAAGCCGGTCAAATAAAATAAGATTCCAGATTATAGGCGATTTTTCTAAGTTTCCAGCCTATTTAACCTTTCTCAAGTTGTATAAGATCTGATCTTTTCTGAGTGTAATTTTCCTAACACAATACAACATTTAATTCCTATATAATCACACTCTTAACTACTACAATTGGCCTAGACATCTAACAAAGAATCAACCTCTTTATTTGAGTCTAATCGAACCTCACGTTTTAGGTTTGCCACTCTTACTGGCGTTCAACCTGGTAATCCAGTTTTGTTGAATCGAGCCCCAACGTTTTAGGTGCGAATCTTTCTATTGTTCAACCTGGTGATCCAGTGTTGTTGAACATGCCCAACACGTTGACTGCGCCAATCTTTCTGTTGACTCAGCCCCACGTTCTTGGGTCGCCAATCTTTCTGTCCCCGTTTACCTGGATAGTAGGCTGTCAGATATCCGCCCCCTCAATCGGATTGCCAATTATCAATCGCACCGGCACAGTTACATCAATGAAAATGGCACTGACAGATACTATCGAGATAAGAGCACAGAAGTTCACAGGAAATCATTGTGGAACACACCAAAATAGATGGGGGTTCATACTTACCGTTACTTACCTCTTAATTATCTCGGGGTTTGAGTTGACAACAGGATCACTAAAGTCTGTTCACACAATAACCTCCACCATGACATTTAAAAATGAACCAAGACGAAGACGAGAACTTTGAACTGTACAAAAGCTTTATTTCTAATAAAGGGTATGATTTTACTAACACAACAAAATCAACGTGGCTATCAGTAGCCCAAGTCAATCTGACTACGTCCTCCAGTAGGACTTGCAAAAATTATCATACAACATGATAAAAACATTTTAGCTCTCAAGAGCTCCAAATAACGTAATATTCATAACACTATTGGATTGGAGAAGGACGTCAGGGTGTGACATATATAGAGCATTTGGTTTCCTTTTAATAAACATGAGAATGGTATTTATAGTCGCAAGGCCAGAGTGTGTACGACCTCACTCTCTGAGAACCATATGTTGGCACAGCTGCGGGCTACCTTCCAGCCTGTTGCATACTGGTCAAATGCACTCCCTTCTCACGTGCTAAGTTACGTAAGAGTACAGCTTGCTCTCTCAAACTTTTAAATGTCTTACAAGACAACTCACATTATATTTACGCAAATCTTTCAAGTACTTTGCTCACATCCTATTGGATCATTATGTTAATTCCTTAAACTTGTTAACTTCAATCCAAATGTTTAATTAGCTCTTAAATGTTTATAACAAAATCACATAAATTATTTATAACAATTAGAAATTGTTTATAATATTTGTCAAAGACAATAAAAATATTATAAGCACGCCTTTAACATCATTCTCGTTTTACATTATTTTCAAAAATATTTACAGCAATTATTTACAATATTAACATTTAAATTGTTTAAATTATTAATTTAAGAAATACATTAGCCACATGTTCATTCGGTTGGTAATTTTCATAATCGTGATTAATATAATCGACCAATGAAGGTTAGTTATACATGTTAATGTCACAATCTGGTTTAATAAAGTTTTTAATAATGATTTGTGACGGCAACCTTCATTCAAAATCTTATCTCATATTCTTTCAAAACTCGTGTTAATTCTAACAGTAACTCACTTGATTAATTTTCAACGAACTATGACAATCTTACTCCAGCGGAAAATCCTTCGCTAACAAGTTAATGCACAATCTGCATTAAAATTATGCCCAAAATCATCATATATTAATCTATATGGCATTAAAAACTTCCACATAACTTATAAAACTTCCACAAATAATTCATTAACTTTAATTCCTGTGGGAACTTCCTTCATATTCAAGGGCATTATACCTCAGCGACTTTCAACACGCGCTGCACTAGCGATTATACATTTATAGTTCCACTTAAAAATTTTTATAATCATATATAGTTTCAAAACTGTTTTTCTATTTAACCTTCGTGGATTTCATTCATGAACCGAAATGAAGTCAAAACTTGCCAATCACAAACAAATTTAATAGTGAATACGCTTATATACGCCTGTCTGGTCTATCAAAATTTAAGATTAACATCTTAAAAAAAATTGTAGTATGAAAATACTATCATCAAATAAAGTGCGACTAAAATGCAAAGTAGTCGAATAGAATCCAATTAGACTGGGAATGCAAACATCGTTATATAAATCTCTAATTGAGAAAAACTCCTAACAAAAGTACTTGACTTTAATGCATTCAATAATTCATTATTAAAGTTACTCTTTCACAAAAGTGTCTATAATGCAATGTTCATTCATAACTGACGATAAATGTCTGTGTTGCAATCAATTCAAATAACGACTAGTATTTCCAAGATCGTCGACAACGTAAGAGATTTTAACGCTCTAAAATCATTTAAATGTTCTTCCTTCTTGATGATGACAGAAAATTGGTCAAAGTAATTAAACTGGGGTAGAATTACTTTAATAAAAATGACACGCTGTCTGAATTTAAATCTGCCATAAAAATCATTAACTTACAGTCAAATCGTGACTACAAAAAAATATTAATTACTGAAAAATCTAAATATCAGTCTCAACTGATTCAAAATCATTAACTATGCCCATGACATAACAATGTCTTAATAAAACGTCGAAAACGGCATAACTCATCAAGGTGTACTGAGAATAAGAATCTCAACAAGAAAATAGGGCAAAATACATGAGGATAAAAATATGGGAAAAATAGTTGCTCAAACATCATTAGTAAACTCAAATACAATAAACGTTCACGACTACCTTATCTGCCGATTGACGTTCCAGAGGAAAATTCCCCAAAGAAGACTGCTGATGGATCCATTTCACCACGTTAAAGTTGAGCTCCATCCTCGAAATAGGAAATAGCACCCTCGGAGAATCGAACTGCTTCCTTCTCCGGAAATCGCTCTGCTCCTCGAAGACGAATAGACATCCTTCCGGCAATAATCTTCTTTGTGAGTCGGGACTTCCCTGACCTCTCTTGAAAAATTCCCTGAAGTTCCAGTAGACAATCGTCATGAAGTTTTGTAGAAATTTCCGAAGAAATTATTCATATTCAGAGTACGAAATTGTTTCTATGGCTGTTCGATGGTATTCAGCCTTTAATTACGAAACATGGGTGTAGATGGTATTCACCGCATGTTCGCTCTTGTGTGGAATAGCAATTAGCGAAGTTCCATGTCGCTATCTTACTCCGTTGAAGTATGTCCCAATTGCAATAAGCCCTTTTAGCCTTCCATCTGCTCTTCGGTTGTAGTGTCAGAAGAACAAACTGCCGTATTCAATTGCTCCATTATACTGGTATCGTTGTGTAACCAAGCAATCTGAAGTCTTTCTATTCCACTCGCAGCGTCAGCCGTTGCGTTGATTCTGGCTATACAAAAGTGCTTCTCTAGTGGCGAGATAATCACTTTTGTCAGTCGTATAAAACTGCTAATATCTTTTAAACTAATCGGTCGAAATTGTTCAGCTTTTCTCTATAACTGCATGTAGCACTGCACAATACAATTGGCTTATCGGTGACCGCTAACTGTTCGAAGCTAAACTTGTAGAAGCTTTCTAAGGTCCGTTTCAACTTCACCTAGTTTGACTTGGATCTCGTTAATATAGTGGCCTCGCCACGCATTATAAAGACGATTCTTTTCACTGCTGTTCACTTCGACGTCTCACTATAATGAATGTATAAGAAAAGAACTTTCACAATAGACTTCGATGATCTGAGAATGAGATCTCAGAATGATCAGAGAATGAAAGAGGCTCCTCTCTTCTGCGCAAGCCCTTTTATTAACTTCACGAGGGGCGTTTCCATCCCTTCCAAAGCGTGATACTGCGTCATCGCTAAAAGTTCCAACTTCGTTAATACATGACGGATTTTCAAAATTCAAAAACTGAAAATAAATTTCACCAAAATTCCAAATCAATGCTTTTACTACAAATGGATTTCCACAATTCTGCATTCCAAAAGTAATAAAAATACCATAGTTTCAGCAATCTCCGTCTTCCTTTAAACTATCGTTCATTGGTTCATGCCTCTCCTCCAATAGCATAGTTTCTTCCTCAGCAGAATTCCTCGTTTCCTGCGACTGCGTCGTAAATCTTGGAACATTCTCGACTAAATGCTGACGTCACTGAGAATCTCAGCTCAAGTAGCCTGCTGGCATAACATTTACGTCATCCGTGCTTACGTCATGACTACCCACGTCATAACTATGACAGCCATAACTCTCCTTATAATTTCAAATATAGCCACCGTGGTCTCTACATAATTCAATTACGGGGGCAGTACTGTCCCCGTTATCCGGATAGTAGGCTGTCAGATATCCGCCCCCTCAATCGGATTGCCAATAATCAAACGCACCGGCACAGCTACATCAATGAAAATGACACTGACAGATACTATCGAGATTAGAGCACAATAGTTAACAAGAAAATTATTGTGGAACACACCAAAATATACGGGGGTTTATACTTACCTTTACTTACCTCTTAAATTTATCTCGGGGACTGGGTTGTCAACTGGATCACTTAAAGCGTGCCCACACAATAACCTCCACCATGATATTTAAAATGAACCAAAACGAAGACGAGAAACTTTAAACTGCACAATAATTTATTTCACATAAAGAATGAATTTAACAAAAATAAAACAACAAAATCCACGTGGCAATCAAAAGTCATTGTCCACATAACCATGTCCTCCTGTAGAACCTGTATACTCTACATACAATGTTTCAGCTTTCTCAAGCTCAAAATAACGTAATTAATAATGCACTTGGAATGGAAACGGGATTTGGGACGAGACACATATAGCAATTGTTTTGCGTGTTTATACACTTCACATTTTATTTATAGCCACAAGGCTATTATGTAAACGTCCTTGGCCTCTATCATACAGTTGTCCGGGCCAGCTACAATGCACCTGCATCGTCAAAGTGGACTCACCCCTCCGTTCAACCCTAGCATATGCGAGTTACATCAGAGCTTAGCTCTCCTTTCAAAACACGTTAAATATCCACATCTCAACTGAAATATTATCACGCAAATCCTTTAAATGCTCCATTCAAACACCAGTGGAATACTCTAATAATCCCAAATCATGTTTAATTGTTCAAACCACTTGTTTAATTAGCGTTGTTTAGAGTATAAAAACAAAACTCCAAATGTTAATAACAAAAGTTCATTAATTATTTATAACAATAATAAATTGTTTATAACAATGTCAAACGACAATTGAAAATTTTATACACGCCTCCATTAGTCCCTTTCATTACAAATTGTTATCAAAGATACACACATCAAAAAAAGTTTTGCATCACCTCGGTTCCCAGATCTCCGGCATATAGACGTTGACTGTGTATATTGTATCCAAGATACAGTCCCTTTGACTGTTCATAGATGTCACTAAAACTGCTCAAAGATGTAAACAACCATGCATGAGCAGGGCCTATTAGACGGAGGGGGTACGACAGCCGATCAGTTCCAGTCATTCCACCAGGACGAAGGTACGCTGCTCTTGTTGTCTGTAGTTCTACCATGCCTAGAAGGTCAATACCGCAGTTCGATCGCGTCCGCATTGTTACTTTGTGTCAAGAAGGGCTCTCAACAAGGGAAGTTTCCAGGCGTCTCAGAGTGAACCAAAGCGATGTTGTTCGGACATGGAGGAGGTACAGAGATACAGGAACTGTCGATGACAGGCCTCGCTCAGGCCGCCCAAGGGCTACTACTGTAGTGGATGACCGCTACTTACGGATTGCCGCTCGGAGGAACCCTGACAGCAATGCCACCATGTTGAATAATGCGTTTCGTTCAGCCACAGGACGTCGTGTTTCAACTCAAACTGTGCGCAATAGGCTGCATGATGCGCAACTTCACTCCCGACGTCCATGGCGAGGTCCAGCTTTGCAACCCCGACACCATGCAGCGCGGTACAGATGGGCCCAACAACATGCTGAATGGACCCCACAGAATTGGCATCACGTTCTCTTCACCGATGAGTGTCGCATATGCCTTCAACCAGACAATCGTCGGAGACGTGTTTGGAGGCACCCTGGTCAGGCTGAACGTCTTAGACACACTGTCCAGCGAGTGCAGCAAGGTGGTGGTTCCCTGATGTTTTGGGGTGGCATTATGTGGGGCCGACGTACGCCACTGGTGATCATGGAAGGCTCCGAAACGGCTTTACGATACCTGAATGACATCCTCCGACCCATAGTGCACCCATATCGGCAGAATATTGGAGAGGCATTTGTCTTCATGGACGACAATTCTCGACCTCTTCGTCCACATCTTGTGAATGCGTTCCTTCAAGATAACGACATCGCTCGACTACAGTGGCCAGCATGTTCGCCAGACATGAACCCTATCGAACATGCCTGGGATATGTTGAAAAGGGCTGTTTATGGACGTCTTGACCCACCAACCACTCTGAGAGATTTACGCCGAATTGTCGTTGAGGAGTGGGACAATTTGGACCAACAGTGTCTTGATGAACTTGTGGATAGTATGCCACGACGAATACAGGCATGCATCAATGCAAGAGGACGTGCTACTGGGTATTAGAGGTAGTGGTGTGTACTGCAATCTGGACCACAAATGCTGAAAGTCTAGCTGTATGATGGTACAACATGCAATGTGTGGGTCTCATGAGCAATAAAACGAGCTGAAATGTTGTTTGTGTTGATCTCTATTCCCTTTGTATTTAACGGTTCCGGAACTCTTGGAACCGAGGTGATGCAAAACTTTTTTTGATGTGTGTATTTACAAAATTATTTACAATATTAATATTGTTTATATTATTTATACAAGAAATACATTAAACCACACGTTTATCCGGTTGATAATTACTCAAATCGTGGTGATATAATCGACCAATGAAGGTTAGTTATATTTAAATGTCAAATTCAGGTTTAATAAGGTTTAATAATTATTACTAATATTTGTGACGGTAACCTCCATTCAAAATCTTCATCTCAAATTATTTAACACTCTTGTTAACTTTAACAGTATCTTCACATGAATAACTTTCAAAGAACTAGGACAATACATTCAGCGGGAAAATACTTCGCTCAAAACGCACAAAATTGCTCAACAATAGGCCCAGAATTCATCATATATCTTCATATATATGGCATCAAAATCTTCCAAATTACATACAAAAACCTCCACTCATAAATTCAACAACTTCATTTATTACTGTGGGAACCTCCTTCATTATTCAAGGGCATTACTCATCAGCGACTTTTACAGGTCCACTGAACTAACGATTATACATCCATTGTTCCTCTTCAAAAATTCTTATATTCATCAATTGTATTAATGACTGTTATTATTTAACCTTCGTGGGTTTCATTCATGAATCGATATGAAGTAAAAATTTGCCAATCACAAATAAATTTAATAGCAAATACGATTAGACACTCCTCCCTGGTCTATCAAAATTGAGATTAATATCTTCAAAGTAACGCAGTATAAAAATACTATCTTCAATCAAAGTTCATCTAAACTGCATAAATAGTCGAATAGAATACAATTAGACTGTGGAATGCAAACATTATTGTTCCAATCTAGAATTGAGAAAAATTCCTATCAAATGTTCATTACTATAGTGTATTCAATAAATCGTAATCAAAGTTCATATTTCATAAAATTGTCTATAATGCAATGATAAATGTCTATGTTGCAATCATGTTCATAAGACGACTAGTATTTCAAAGATCGTCGATAACGTATTAGATTTTAACGCTCTAAAATCATTTAATTATTCTTCTTTCTTGAGGATGACAGAAAATTGGTCAAAGTAATTTACTGAATAGAATTACTTTAATAAATTGACACGCTGTCTGACTTAATTTCTGCCATAGCAAATCATTAACTTTACAGTCAAATCGTGACTACAAAAATATGCAAATTATTGAAAGAATCTAAATTATCAGTCTCAACTGATCCAAAATTATTTAACTATGCCAATGACATAACAATGTCTCAACAAATCGTAGAAAAAGGCATAAATCATCGAAGTGTACTGAGTACAGAAATCTTAATCAAGAAAATGGGGCAAAAGATAGGACAAAAAAAATATGGGAAAATGGTTGCTCAGATATCGCTACATGACTCAAATAATACAAGAAACGTTCACGACTACCTTATCTGTTGATTGAAGTTCTAGAGGAAAGTTTTCAAAGAAAACTGCTGTTGGTTCCAATTCACCAGCGTGAAGATGTGCTCCGTCCTCGAACCTGGAATCAGCGTCCTCGGAGAATCGAACTGCTTCCTCCTCCGGAAATTGCACTGCTCCATGTATACGAAAGACATCCTTCTGGCAAAACTCTTCTTTATGAGACGGGTCCACCCTGGCCTCTCTTGAAAGTTCCCTGAAGTTCCAGTCGTAAATCGCCATGAAGTTTATTGCAGTTATTTCCGCAGAAATATTCATAATCGTGGAGTATGATGATATTTCCACTGTCATTTGATATAATTCAGCGATGGATTCACGATGCATGAGTGTAGTTGGATGTTCACTACATGCTCGCTTTTGTAGAATGACGATTAACGAAGTTCCATGCTGTTACTTCACTCCATCGATATATGTCCCAATTGCATTAAAGCCTTAGCCTTCCATCTCAACTTCTGTTATAATCATTGAAAGCACTGCAAGATTATAATGTTCCATAATAGAATGTATCGTTGTATTACCAAACGTATTCTCCAATATCACGGTTGCGATGCACGTGTCAGCCGTAGTGTATAATGTAGAATTTTAAAAGTGCTTCTCAGGTGGCGAGAAAATCACTTTTGTCTGCAGCCTTAAAATGCCAATATCTTTCAAAGTATAACTGTGAAATTGTTCAAATCTTCTACACACCTCAATGTTGTACTGCCCAATTGAATTATAATGAAGGCAGAAGTTAACTCTTTATATTTTATCTCGTAGAAACGTTAATGTGAGCGTTACAACTTCACCTAGTTTCGAACAGCGTAAAATGGAACTGCTCCGTGTTCGTTCGATGCGCCGGGCTTTAACCACACGCTAAAGACGACTCGCTTCACTTATTCACTCGAAAATGACTATGACATCTGAAATATATATGCGTTATCAGAATATCAGATATGCGGTTATGAGAGATATGAGAGCTCCTCTCTCATGTGCACGACCTTTTATCAACTTCTTAAGGGGCGTATCCATCCCTTCCATAGCCTGTTGCTCCGTCATTGCTAGAAGTTTTAACTTTGGCTATACTTGACGGATTTTCAAATTTCAAAAACTCAAAATTAATTTCTTCAAAATTCCAAATCAATGCCATAACTGAAAATAGATTTCCACAAATCTGCATGCCAAAAGTAATTAAATATCGTAGTTTCAGCAATATCCGTCTTCCTTCCAAACTATCGTTCATTGGTTCGAGTCTCTCCTCCAATAGCGTAACTTCTTCCTTAGCACGATACCTTGTTTCCTGCGACTGCGTCGTAAATCTCAGATCTTTCTCGAACAAAATCATGACGTCACCCAGAATTTCAGCTCAATCAGCCTACTTGCATGAATTCTGCGTCATCCGTGCCTACGTCATGAATATACACGTCACAACTATGACATCCATAACTTTATTCATATATGCCAATACAGCCATCGTGGTCTCAATATAATTCAATTTACGGGGGCAGTACCTTCTTCAAGGCCACGGCCGCCTCCTTCCCTCTTCCTTGCCTATCCATCCTGACCATCCATTACCTTCCCTCATGAGGCCCCTGTTCGCTTTACAGGTGAGACCGCCTGGGCGAGGTGCCAATCACACCTCACCAGTTGTATCCACTCCGATTAGATGTTCCCAGCTCTAGGACACTGCCCGTAGAGGCGGTAGTGGTGAGTTCCCTCGCTGAGACCGTGGGTTCCACCAACCTGGAGGGTAAACGACTAAGAACAGAGAAAAAGAACATATACGAATTATGGATATACACACGTTCGCGCAGTGTCAGTTGGTGTCTAGGCATGACAAACAATCACAGTAATCACAATACTCACTAAACGTACAACACTAACGTCTAAGCTTTGCAAATACACGCCCATATGAATGACAAAACACGTGTGAACTAACGATATGAGTCAGCGGAGCACGTCACTGCTGGCTGGACCGGGTGCACGCGGCCGCGATCTGCGCTAGTCACAGTCGGCTTAGGTTGCCGTGTTTACTGGCGCGCACTCACACATAATGTCCTAGTAAATTACCTTTTGTAAGTATTTCCCACTCTACATTTTGTGAGTCTTTTCAAGTTCCATTTTTAGCCTATTTTCATGTTATGAAAAAAAAAAAAAGGCTTATGAGATCACCTTTTGTCCCTGTGTCTGTGTGTGCGTGCGTGTGTGTGTGTGTGTGATGGTGTGTGAGGGGGTCCCCCTGTAAAATTCTAAACGGCTGGAGCGATTTCAATGAAACTCGGTAAGATCAAAGCGCCATTCTGGCCGACCTCGACCGTGCCCTTCAAATGTTATTGTGTCTCACCAATTTAACATGGCGGCTGTGCGAAATATTTCACCAGCATTCAGTATCTCCGAAACTATTACCGATATAACCCTAAAATTTTGTACGGTGATAGAAGAAACTAGTAGAAGTTCACATATGAGACTTTCAAAAACCTGGTAGCTACAAAACCAACATGGCGGTCAAGCGAAGTTGCGACTTTTAAATAGACTTTTCTTGCGATTTAACCATCCAAACGTAATGGCACATGGTACAGGAAATGTTTATACACATTGTAATACACTGGGGTCTAATTTAGGGCAATGGTTTACATAACCTCAAAATGGCAGCTGTGCGAAATATTTCACTGGCATTCAATATCTCCGAAACTATTCATGATATCACCCTGAAATATTGTTCGGTGATAAAGAGTACTGCTCTAAGTTTATCTATGTAACTTTCAAACACCTGTAAAGTACAATACGAACATGGCGGCCAAGCAAAGTTGAAACATTTTAATAGATTTTTCTCGTGATTTAACTCTCTGTGCGCAGTGAAATATGGTACAGTAAATTAATATACATATTGTAATGCACTGGCATCTAATTTAGTTCAATTGTTTACATAACCTCAATATGGCGGCTGTGCCAAATTTTAAAATTATTTTTTTGTTTCTTGTGTCGTAATCATGCGATCGAAGTGAAAGTTTGAATAATGAAGCTACGCATTAATTTTCCTTTAATGGTACATGAATCTATGGCCTAAACATTTAACAATCCAACATGGCGACCATCCGAAATATTTAGATGGCTCTGAATATCTACGAATCTATTACAGCAATCAAACTGAAATTTTGTGTGTTGATAGAGGCGATTAACATGAGAAGGATATATGAAAATATGCTTTAGTTCTTCACTGAACTACTTGTTGTAAGTATTATCAATCTGCCGTGGTTTTCGTAATGATATCGAATTCATTGTCATTTTCGCGATCACCCAGACAGTTAGGGGCCGATATCCTAGATGTTAGGCCCCTTAAAACAACAATTATCATCATCATCATCATCATCATCATCGTAACTCATCTCTAATTAATATTTGCAAAATGAAACATCGATTTGATGGCGTCTCCTAGGCAGTGTTAACGGGTGTGAACCAGAGACTCCCACTGCACAAATTTCAAACTACTTATGCCAAGCTATTGAAAGCAGACCTCTAATGTGGAGAGCGGTCTACAAATGAAATGAAAATGGTAAAAAGTGTCGGTAAGGTGAACAATGGTCCGGCCAGGGGGTCGCCCATTAACACGAATGAGGCTTGGAGTGAGCCATTCCGTGCATTACAATGAGCAGTAAATTACTGTATTTCCCTCAAATGTGTGGTTTGCATGTGAGCAACTTGTGCTACCTTCGCTAACTCGTGATCGTACCGTATGTAACGCTGATATGCCAGCGAATGTGTGACGACATCCTAACTCACTGGGGAGTGCGGCAATGTGTGTGATCTCTCCAGTTTGCAAGGGAAACATTGGTATTCTCACCAGCTTACTGGCTATTTTTACACATTATAGGGCAAAACAATGTTTTTATTATTATTTGTTTTTACATTTAAATTTATTTTAATTATAATTTTGAAAAATGTCATTTTTTGTTTCTCTAATTTTAATATTTATATATTTAGTTTTAATTTTGATATTTTTATTGAATTAATTAATTAATTAATTAACAGTTATTATTTTTTAGCCTATTTTGAATTTTGAAAAAATAGGCTTATGAGATCACCTTTTGTCCGTGTGTGTGTGTGTGTGTGTGTGTGTGTGTGTGAGGAGTGTGTGTGTGTCCACCCCCCTCCCCCGTAATAAAATCTAAACGGCTGGAGCGATTTCAATGAAAGTCGGTAAGTTCATAGCACTATTCCGGACGACCCCGACCGTGCCCTTCAAATTTTGTTACGTGTCACCAATCCAACATGGCGGCTGTGCGAAATATTTCACCAGCATTCAATATCTCCGAAACTATTCCGGATATCAGCCTGGAATTTTTTACGGTGATAAAGGGAAATACTAGTTCACCTATGTGACCTTTGAAAAACTGGTAACTACAAAACGAACATGGCGGCCATGTGAATTTGCGACTTTTAAATAGACGTTTCTCGCGATTTAACCAACCAAACGCAATAAAACTTGGTACAGTATATGTTTATACACATTGTAATGCACCGACATCTAACTTCGTTCAATTGTTTAGATAACCACAAGAAGGCGGATGTGCGAAATATTTAACCGGCATTCTATATCTCTGAAAGTATTAGCGGTATCACCCTGACATTTTGTACGGATATAAAGGGCACTACTGGAAGTTCATCTATAAGACCGGTTAACTACACAACGAACATAGCCGCCAAGCGAATTTGAAAATTTTAAATAGACCTTTCTCAAGCCTCCGTGGCTTAGGCGGCAGCACGCCGGCCTCTCACCGCTGGGTCCGTGGTTCAAATCCCGGTCACTACATGTGAGCTCTGTGTTGGACAAAACGGAGGCAGACAGATTTTTCTCGGGGTACTCCGGTTTTCCCTGTCAACATTTAATTCCAGCAACACTCTCCACTTTCATTTCATTTCATCTGTCATTCATTTAATCATTGCCCCAGAGGAGTGCGACAGGCCTCAGCAGCCGGCGCAGTTCATATCCTCGCCGCTAGAAGGGGGCTTCATTCATTCCATTCCTGACCCGGTCGGAGACTGGAAGCAGGCTGTGTTTTTTTTTTCGAATAGACCTTTCTCGCGATTTAATGTTCCAAATGCAATGAAATCTGGTACAGAAAATGTTTATACACATTGTAACGCACTGGTATCTAATTTAGTTCAATTGTTTCCGTAACCACAAGATGACAGCTGTGCGAAATTTTAAAATCTCGTTGTTACTTCTTGTGTCCTAATCATGCGATTGAAGTTTGAATGCTACACGTACACAGTAATCTTCATGTAACAGTACATAACTCTAGGACCTACATATATAAAATCTAACATGGCGACCATCCGAAATATTTAGTCGGTTCTCAATATCTACGAATCCATTACAGCAATCAAACTGAAATTTTGTATGTAGATAGAGGATATTAACATAAGTAGGATATATGAAAATAGGCTGTGTAGTTCTTCACGGAACTACTTATTAATTTTCAATTTTTGTTCTTATAGATTTAATTTCGATATTTTTACTGAATTAATTAATTAACTAATTTCGAATTGATTTTTACAATTATTTAATATTTCTATAGTTATAATAATACATTTTATTTCAGCCAATGGCCATAATAATAGGAATACCATACAAGCTCATTCGGTACAAAATTTTGTAAGAGATATCTGACGTTCACTGAATGTTAATACATGATATCTCTCACATGATCTCTTACATAAAATACACACGCAGTTTAAGTTTGGCTGGTGATACTTCTTTCCTGTGCAAACTTTATAGTGAAAACCGTGCACTGCCATTCGTGTCATCATATGATGGAGTTCATAATTTGAGTTCATCCACTCAGAAGTCGTCATGGCATCTGTACAGTAGAAGTCACTCCAAATATATTTCCTCTTGTCGCGAAGTTCACTCAGTAAAGCATCATAAGCTCCAGTGGCGGGCAGCATCCATTGATTTCCTAAATCTTCGATATAAAATTGCTCTTTGGCCAATAAATACACAAGGTGAGAGAATGTGTATTTCGAAAGATTGAGTAACTTTTTTTAAGTATACTGCCTTCACTCTTTCCATTTTCATCAGGTCATTCTTCGTCAGATGTTCCCATATATTTTCCAATGGAGGATTGGAAAAAGCATTTTACGAGAGTGTTGCAAGCAAATTTTTAGCCTACTTTTCACATTTTGCAAAAATGAGGAAAAAGTAGACTTATGAGATCGGGCAAATGTGTGTCTGTCTGTCTGTCTGTCTGTCTGTCCTTCTGTCTGTTTGTCTGGCTGTGTGTGTGTCCCCCCCTATCAACTCCTAAACGGCTGCAGCAATCGAAACAAAATTTGGTAGGAGTAAAGATCTATACCTGAATATCTCACGGCCATGTTTGAAAATGATGTCAGTGCTACTAACTGCTAAAAAATCGCAATTGAAATTTGAGCTCCATGTTGGATATCTTGGAAAGTATGAATGGGAGCTATTTCAAAATTGGCACACGTACAGATCATAATATTTCAGTTTAATTTCCAGGAGGCCAAACATGGCAGTGTTGCCAAAATGATTATAAGCCTCCTGATAGGTCCAATGTTTAAATGCATATAACTTCTACACTATCAAGCGGAATTCAACCAAATTTCGTATGTTGTATGTGTTCATAACCAGATATGACTGAGCGTATTCTTAAGACCTACCAGGGCTGCCAACTGTTAATAAATGCTCCTAATTTATTTTATCCAAATACCAATATATCAGAAAGTATGCAAGCCGACAGCTTTAAACTATGCACACGTATAGTACCTGACATTCTATATTAATTTGGAGTAACTTATATACGTCAGTGCTACCAACATGATTCTAAGCCTGCTGACAGGTCCAACTTTAAATACATGTAACTTCCATACTATCATTTGGATTTCAACCAAATTTCGTATGTGCTATGTGTACCATAACAGATATGACTATGCGTATTCTAAGGAGCAACCAGGGCTGCCAACTGTTAATGTGTGCTGTCCCTATTTTTGTTACCCTAATATCAATATATCAGAAAGTATGCAAGCCAATAGCTCTAAACTTTGCACACGTATAGTACCTGGCATTCTAGACGATGGAGTAACTAATATACGTCAGTGCTGCCAACATGATTCTAAGCCTGCTGATAGGTCCAATTTTAAAATGCATGTAACTTCTATACTAACTAATGGATTTCATTCAAAATTGGCACAACAATAGATCATATTATTTCAGATTATTTCTGCCCAATACATGCATGACATTGTTGCCAACATGATTTTACGCGCGCTGTTAGATCCAATGTTTAACTGCATGTAACGTCCATGCTATCCAGTGGACTTCAACCAAATTTTATATTTAGTACCGTAAGAGACGGAACTCAGAATATATTCAGTCATCAGGGCTGCCAACTGTAGTGCTCTATTAGGATACATTATGCCAGGTATACAGTATTTCGAACTAATTGGAAATTTCGATATTAGCAACTTAATTTCGTCATTATTCTAGATAGGTTCATATTCTGTAGAATAATCATTGGCATGAAAAGTAGGCTGTATAGTTCTTAACGGAACTTCTTGTTATAGTTATGTTCATTATTTAAATTTCATATTTCTCTTATTGTTTTAATATTTTATGACTTTTATTTGTATATTTTTATTTTATTTTTACTCTTCAATTGTTAATGTTTTAGTTTTAATTCTTTTTAATTTTATCCAAGGCATAACGTCAAGTAGATACGCATATAATATTTTTAGAAATACTAGCACTTCGGTATGAAAATTCTCCGAAATTAGGACGAAAGATTCAACTATCAGCATCTTTGAAAGCATAAACTGTCCTCATGACAGGTGGTTAATATAGAGACCACTATCTCATAAAGGGATATTTTAAAGCATCTCAATAAGCTAATTTAGACTATCCCTCCAACCCATTTAAGACGAATGTTCCTAAACCATCCTAGAAAGGAGGCCTTTAGTTTTACGTGACATTTAGGCTAGTGTTCTCAACCTCTTCGAAATTGTGTGCACTATCCTCATAAAGTACAAAGTACCCGAGCAGCATGAAATTGAATACAATAATAGTATTTTTTATTAATTACAAACGCACACAAATTGTGCAAATTATAAAGACACAATAACGGATATAGGAACATGTACCTATATTCTTCAATTTGTACAAAAGCCTATAATTGATTTCGCACGTTCTTTGCAGTGAATCACAATCATGATATCTGTCACATGTTTGCTCGCATAATTCACAGTCGCACATCAGTTTGGGGTCATGGTAACCTTTCGTCTTGCACAACTTGTGTTGGTCGCCATGTACAGCCATGACGGAGATCGTGGTTAGCTTCAGTCCAGGTTCTGTGTGTTATGGCTTCTGTCGTGTAGAACTCCATCCATATATATTCTCTTCTGTGCGTTCTTTCTTCTATTGAACACCTCCAAGCGTCCACAGAAGGTAGCAAGAGTTTGTGTGTAAGGTCCTCTAAGAGGAAGGGCTTCCCAACGAGTTTGTATACCAGCCTAGAACGGGTCCATTCAGATAATTATAATAATAACAAGAAGTTCCGTGACGAACTGAAGAGCCTACTTTTCTCAAAATTTAAGATTCATGCCAATCTATATAATAGACCTATCTAGAATAATGACGAAATTAAGTTGATAATATCGAAATATCTAATTAGTTCGAAATACCTGGTAGAATGTAGCCTAATAGGTCACTACATTTGGCAGCCCTGGTGACTGAATATAATTTTAGTTCCATCTCTTAAGGTACAGAATACAACATTCGGTAGAAATCCAATGGATAGCATGGACGTTACATGCCGTTAGGCATTGGACCTATCAGCGTGCGTAAAATCATGTTGGCAACAATGTAATGCATGTGTTGGTCAGAAATAATCTGAAATATTATGATCTCTTGTTGTGCCAATTTTGGATGAATTCCATTTGTTAGTATAGAAGTTACATGTATTTTAAAATTGGACCTATCAGCAGGCTTACAGCCATGTTGGCAGCACTGACGTATATTTGTTTCTCCAAATTAATCTAGAATATCAGGTACTACACGTTTGCAAATTTTAAAGCTGTTGGCTTACATACTTTCTGAAATATTAATATCGGGGTAAAAATAGAGACAGCATTTATTAACCGTTGGCAGCCCTGGTTGCTCTTAAGAATAAGCAAAGTCATATATGTTATGGTACACATTGCACATACGGAAGTAGGTTGAAATCCAATTGATAGTGTAGAAGTTATATGCAGATAAAAATTGGACTTATCAGCAGGCTTAGAATCATTTTGGCAACACTGTCATGCATGGCCTCCTGGAAATTAAACTAAAATATTATTATCTATATGTGTACCAATTTTGGAATATCTCCCATGCATACTTTCCAAGATATCCAACATGGAGCTCAAATTTCAATTGCGGTTTTTCAGCTGTTGGTAGAATTGACATAATTTTCAAATATGGTCTTGAGATATTCAGGTATAGAGGTTTACTCATACTAAATTTGGATTCGATTGCTACAGCCGTTTGGGAGTTGATAGGGGGCGTACACACAGACAGACAGACAGACAGACAGATAGACAGACAGCCAGACAGACAGCCAGCTAGCCAGACAGACTGACAGACTGACGGACAGACAGACAGACATTTGCCCGGATCGATTTCATAAGTCTACGTTTTCCTGATTTTTGCAAAATGTGTAAAGTAGGCTAAAAATGAAAGGCTGGAAGACCTGGAAACAACAATTAGGAAAAGCCGTTTACTTTTCTATGAACATATGGTTAGAATGGATCCAACAAGAATAAATAAACACATTTTTGATAAATTATATATTCTGAAGAGCCAAGGGGATTACACCAAGCAGATGAAGGAAGAACTCCGGAGGCTAGGAATTACAGATGACGACTGTCGGGACAGAACACAATTCAGGGAAATACTTTCGAACATAAAGGTTCTTGTGGGAGAAAAGAGAGGACGCAGGGGAGGAAGATGGATAGCAGAGAGAAAGAATGAAGGAAGTGTGGAGGAAGAGAAAGGAAGAAAGAACTACGAGAAGGAAATGAAATGATATTTGCGTGGTCCTTAGTTTTGGCCGGTTTGCATAATGTAATGTAATGTAATAATCTGCATCCAACCTGCTGTGAGAAGATCACCAAATATCTGCCATTGGATGAGGAAATACGGCAAATGTGAAGACAGGAAAGTGTAGCGGTTCTACCCATAGTCATTTCTTCTACCGTCATCATCCCTAAATCATTGGATCGCAATCTTGTAATATTGGGAATACATCCTGGTCTACATATCACCATGCAGAAGGCCGTCATCTTGGAGATCTGTTCCATAGTTCTCTGCTTTTCAATGTGCCACTGAAATTTGAGCTCCATGTTGCATATCTTGGAAGGTATGCATGGGAGCTATTTCAAAATTGGCACACGTATAGATAATATTTCAGTTTAATTTCCAGGAGGCAATGCATGGCAGTGTTGCCAAAATGATTATAAGCCTGCTGATAGTTCCAATTTTTAAATGCATATAACGTCTATTGGATTTCAACCAAATTTTGTATGTAATATGTGTACATAAACGGATATGACTGAGCGTATTCTTAAGAGCCACCAGGGCTGCCAACTGTCAATAAATGTTTTCTGTATTCTTTTATCCAAATACCAATATATCAGAAAGTATGCAAGCCGACAGCTTTAAACTACGCATTCTAGATTAATTTGGAGTAACTTATGTACGTCAGTGCTACCAACATGATTCTAAGCCTGCTGATAGGACCAATTTTTAAATACATGTAACTTCTATACTATCAATTGGATGTCAAACAAATGTCGTATATGCTATGTGTACCATAACAGATATGACTATGCTTATTCTTAAGAGAAACCAGGGCTGCCAACTGTTAATAAATGCTGTCTGTATTTTTTTAACCCAAATATGAATATATCAGAAAGTATGTAAGCCAACAGCTTTAAAATGTGCACAGGTATAGTACCTGACATTCTAGATTAATTAGGAGAAACTAATATACGTCAGTGCTGCCAAACATGTCTCTAAGCCTGCTGATAGGTCCAATTTTAAAATATATGTAACTTCTATACTAACTAATGGATTTCATCCAAAATTGGCACAACAAGAGACCATAATATTTCAGATTATTTCTGACCATCGCATGCGTGACATTGTTGCCAAACATGATTTTACGCGCGCCGATAGATCCAATATTTAACTGCATGTACCGTCCATGCTATCCATTGGACTTTAACCCAATATTGTATTTGTACCTTAGGAGATGGAACTAACAATATATTCAGTCACCAGGGCTGCCAACTGTAGTGCTCGATTAGGCTACAGGTATATTTCGAACTAATTAGACATTTCGATATTACCAAGTTAATTTCGATATTTTTCTAGATAGGTCTATATAGATTGGCATGAATCTTAAATTTTAAGAAAAGTAGGCTCTTTAGATCGTCACGGAACTCCTTGTTATACGTTTGAAATGGAGTGGGGATGGTCCTCGCTGTATAATAGTTGGCACTGCCAACGATGAGATCCTGCTCTTTTGAAGAAAAAACGAGCCTTCCAGTAGTCGCATATGATGTGTAGCATCTGACATGTTATTTGAATAATTCCATATTACTTACTCACATTGTTTAAATAATGAACTCATAGTGCTACCTTGTGCCAGCAAACATGTAGGATTCCTTCGTGTTATTACCATCGGTAAGTTCTCATTACTATTATTTCTGCAATAACTACTTGTAAAACTCCAGTGACAAATCCTTTCAGCAAATATCATTTAATGAATATTTTCATACCAAAGAAAGACAGTTTGAAGATGATTTATTGTAGGAATATCTGTAATGGGGCCTCCAAACCTTGATGTAAACCGTATGCGATTTACATTCCACATAGCCGCATGACCAACAGTAACATTTAAATTCAGACATAAAAACTTCACCTTTTATTATTATTATCAACCTCGCTGAAGCGACTGCTACCAGGCCATGACAGAGCGAACGATATAAATTAACAACTAGTGCCGCTGCGAGTCGGACGGTTAATAGCCATGCCGCTGACCCTAGTTCGAACCCGCAGCTCATCAGGCACATTAACAGGCATTAGTGCTCTCAAAACCTAACGATAAAAATTAAAGCAAAGTAAAATAAAACCACTCGACTGCAAACTTCTAATGACAAAATTCTCCCTTTAAGGCATTATCCAGTAATGTCTTAAGGGAGCAAATATTTAAATCTCAAGCAAATATAATAACCAAATTAAAATTATAGCCAATTATTAATGGAGTGAAAGGAGCCCAATAGGGCACCAGACTCCAATCATTTTTCTATCGCTCGCGATAATTGACAGAAAGAGAGTACTACTACGTCGTTGTATCTATCTCTGCCGCCTCGCGCTACTTGTAAACCTCCTGTGACAAATCCCTTCAGTAAATATGACATAATGAATATTTTCACACCAAAGAACGACAACTTGATGATGATTTATTGTAGGAATTTCTTTAATGGGGCCTCCAAACCTTGAATTAAACCGTATGCTATATACATTACACATAGTGCTGTATTTTGGCCTACAGTACCGTACCTCGAGTGCTTACATTAAATAAGAACACAGCAAAAGTAGTAAGATTTAATAAAGCATAATTGTTTTCAGCAAATTACAAATTTCAAAAGACAGTTCGAAGATGATTTATTGTAGGAATATCTGTAATGGGGCCTCCAAACCTTGAAGTAAACCGTATGCGATTTACATTCCACATAGTCACATGGACGACAGTATGTCGTTGTACCAATCCCCGCCACCGTGCGCGCTCATTGTTTCCGTTGCATTTTCGTCCCACTACCGTCCCTTTTTACAAAATCGCCCCCAAACAAAAATATACAGCAACCGAATGGAATGATGTCACACATCAAAAATATCCAGCAACCGAGCGGAAATATGTTACTGTTTCACATCAAAAATATTCTCGTCTGAATGCTGGGACGGGGTTCACTCAGTGATATCTCAAAATAATGGGGACGTCATTCTCAAAGACTCACTGACAAATCTAAATATTTTGATAACGCTAGTTAGTCCTCTTTTGCACTCATTTGGTTTCAGGGAGGGCGAGTGATCGCTGAACATGCCCCTAACTCTCAAACCATGTCACTAGTTGCGGCTATTTTTATCTTTGATTGGTTGTTCGAGGTTCACCGGAGGGTGTCACTGGGGCAATTGCGGGTCAATACATTTAGCCCGCCTAGTAGCGTCTGCCCTTTTCTCCCGGGAGGCAGCAAAACACGAGAAAGCTTTCAGGCTTGAGGGGATGAACCCTAGTGTATGTACAGCACCACCAAACACCAGAAACATCGCATCTTACAGGCATCTATTTTCCAACGCAGACACGCTCGCTGGGGGCAATGCTGCGTGCTCATTATTACCCGATTGGGTAGCAAACTACTTTGCCCCCTCATAGGAATGTTAGTTTTACTCTCTACGGAAACATTCCACTACTTTGGAGGTTAGGGGCCTTTGACGTGTCCTACACCTACGCGTGTAGCTCCTTACCTAATTGGTCAATGAATGAAAATATTGAGCCCTGATTGGTTGGAAAAACTGTATCATAATGAAAAGTAGTACTTTAATGACTATCATTATGATACAGTTTTCTGACATATAATATTTACATTTCGACATTGTTGAACATAAAGAATATCCCTAGTGGTTGATGGTACATCAATTCCCAACTCCATATACCATAAATGACTAGTGCTCATGGAAGTTCTAGTCCAGGGGTTCCCAACCTTTTAGCAACTGCGTACCACTTCAATTGTTTAGAAATTTTGGCGTACCAACAGTCCTATATTTTTTTATAAACAGAAATTTATTGCCAGAAAAGTGTCCATTGGCTTGTATTATTAAATTACTGAGAAAACATCATATTTAATGATCAATGCGCTTGTGTTTCGTTTCATTTTCAACCCTTTTATAAGAGAACACTAAATATATATACAGTAGTGTTAGATGGCAAAATTCGGGGCAAGGGGGGAAGAAGGCAGATCATAACAGATGTTAATGTCCATTCATACAGAGACATGAGGAGACTGACTGGCGACAGGGAAGAATGGAAGAGGAGGATTGCTGCCGACCAATCTACGGATTGAGAACATGAATGAATGAATGAGATTTTTTCTATTTTTCCTCGCTATGTTTTTTTTAAATATTTATCGATATATGTATATTAATAGCATTTTATAATAAAGGGGGAAAACGGTTATTTCAAATTACAGTTCTATTTATTACTCAAACAAAGCAGAAACAACATCAACATCATCCAAAATCTACTTTTAGAGCGAAACTTGTTGTTTGCCGGTCATTAAGATATTAATATCCGGACTAATTGAACTTAACTTAACTCTTAAGTCCTCTTCAACACTTATTCTGTTTCTATGTTTAGTTTTGATGTACAAAAGTTCATAAAATCCACTCTCAAACAAGTAACTTGTAACGAAGGGCATCAAAAATAGCAGAGCCTGTCGGGAGAACATTGAGTACTCGCTTTTACATCCGATCCAGAAGCTAATTAATGATTTCTCTTTAAAACGGACTTTCATAGAACTATCTTCTGTTAGATTGATAAAACTTTCTTTTAACTTCAACTCATTTGGTGAGGTTCCCAAAGAAGAATTTCTCATCCAGTCAAATTTGGAATAATATTCGGAGAAATATTTTTTAACATTTTCTTGAAGGGCTTCCAAGTGAACAATGATATGAGCAACCACATCTGGTATTGGTGATATTCCATTTTCTTCAAAAAATGATGATTGGGTAGGAAATGTAGATAAATTTTCATCCTGTATTTGTGAACAATCGTATCACCCACGCGTACCACTGTTGGTACGCGTACCATCAGTTGGGAACCCCTGGTCTAGTCTATAACATTAGGATTGGTTTTAACATAGAGTTGCTTGCCTGAAGAGCTAGAACTGTGATTTTTCACAGTCTCGACACACAGGCAGACTCGCAGGACGAGGGCAAGAGTCACGTGATTATCTTACAAATGAACATCACGATCCAAAAAGCAGTATGATAGCGCTAACTGTCCCTTCAGTGAGGTTGTTGAGTGAAACGTTTTCAACGTGTCGTTTAGGGGCAGATGATCTCGTAGTTCTTCTCCTTAAAACTACAATAACTAACTAACGTGTCGTTTTGATAGTGTAATAATTACTATCTTACCGGGGTTAATCTCTCCCCATGTTGCATGTGATGGTATCACCACCTCATTAACTCTAGTTTACCGAAAATATCCACGGTCGAGAGAACCTCCTACTCCAAGCTATTATAGCAGGTCGACAGTTCAGCCGTCCGGAAAGCCAATTTACAGATTTACATAATTTGATTACCTGCAAAAAGACTCTAGTGCTATGCATGATTTCTCCTTTTAGATTCTCCTCATGAATACAAACACTAAGAATCGACAGTAAATTGCGTGCAATTTTACATACTGGAGAACAGTTAAAATGAATCCTAAATCATCTCAATAGAACCAAGTAATGTTAACAGTTGCTCAGTTCTGAGCACCGGATTGAGAGAAGCCTCAAAATGAATTTCGAATGTGGCATTGTTTAAACTGTTCTGGGCAGAGTTTGAATCCTTGAAACATTACAATTAACCTCAAGAATAGCGGCGTCAGTGGCGTAGTTGGTAGCATGCTGAACTGCTGTGCCCAAGATCACGGGTTCAAACCCTGCCGAAGTCGTCGGATTTCATTACGAGCGTTAAAATCCTTCAGTATGCCTTCCTTCGAAGGGGAAGTAAAGCTGGCGATCCCATGCCATAGATTTTTGGTATGTAAAACAAGTAGTTCCGTGAAGAACTATACAGCCTATTTTCATATATCCTACTTATGATAATTGCCTCTATCTACGTTCATTATTCAAACTTTCACTTCCATCGCATGATTACGACACAAGAAATAAAAACTTAATTTTAAAATTCGCCCAGCCGCCTTCTTGAGGTTATGCAAACAATTGAACTAAATTAGATACCAGTGCATTACAATGTGTATAAGCATTTCCTGTACCAGATTTCATTGCGTTTGGAACATTAAATCGCGACGAAGGTCTATTTAAAATGTTCAAATTCGCTTGGCCGCCATGTTCGTTTTGTAGTTAACAAATGTGTATAAACATATACTGTACCAAGTTTTATTGCGTTTGGTTGGTTGAATCGCGAGAAACGTCTATTTAAAAGTCGCGAATTCGCGTGGCCGCCATGTTGGTTTTGTAATTACCAGTTTTTCAAAAGTTACATCGGTGAACTTCTAGTAGTTCCCTCTATCAGAGTAAAAGAATCCAGGGTGATATCGGGAATAGTTTCGGATATATTGAATGCTGGTGAAATATTTCGCACAGCCGCCATGTTGGATTGGTGAGACGTAACAAAATTTGAAGGGCACGGTCGAGGTCGTCCAATACAGTACTATGAACTTACCGAGTTTCATTGAAATCATTCCAGCCGTTTAGAAGTTAATATGAGGGACACAAACACACACGCACACACACACGGACAAAAGGTGATCTCATAAGCCTATTTTTTCAAAATTGAAAATAGGCTAAAAATCCTTCAGAATGCCTTCCTTCGGAGGGGAAGTAAAGCCGGCGTGGCGGTCCCATGTCATTTGGCATGTAAAACATGTAGTTCCGTGAAGAACTAAATAGCCCATTTTCATATATCCTACTAATATCAATGGTCTCGATCAACATACAAATTGTCAGTTTGATTGCTGTAATAGATTCGTAGATATTGAGAACCGTCTATATATTTTGGATGGTTACCATGTTGAATTTTTATGTTATAGACCAAGGATTTATGTACTATTACATGAAAATTATTGTGTAGGTGTTTTATTCACACTGCAATCGCATGATTAGAACACAGAAATAAAAGCGAGATTTTAAAATTTTGCTCAGCCACCATCATGTGGTTATGAAAATAATTTTAATGAATTAGATGTCAGTCGATGAAAATTTGTACAAGCATATACCGTATCAAGTTTCACTGCGCTCGGATGGTTAAAACGAAAGAAACGTCCATTTGAATATTTAAATTTCGCGTCGCCGCCATGTTGGATTTGTGCTCGCCAGGTTATTGAACGTCCCATAGGTGAACTTATGCTTAAAGCCTCTATACACTTATAAAATTTTAGTTTGTTTGCTGTGGTAGATTAATAGATATTGAGAACTGTCTAAATATTTTGGATGGTTGCCATGTTGGCTTCTCAAAAGACGTTACAAATCATCAATATCGACACAACCATTTTATTGAAGGGGACATTTCAATAGGATTCTTCATCCACAATCACATCAATTTGACTTTTCCAAAGAAGTTACAAATCATCGAAATTAACGGCCAATTTATTTGACGCTAATAACATTTAGAAAACATAGGAATATCTATCAATACCGTTTCCTACTCCAAAGGGCCAACCTATTTTTATACGCAATATATAATTTTATATATTTTTTATTTCAATAATAAATCAATTGTAACAGATCTGAATTTCGATTAAAATTAGCAATAATATTTTTAACAGAATTATTAATTTTGAAGATTGGCCTACGATTACTGAGAAAAGAAAATTATAGTGAATATTTTATTTCTATTCTTCATCTCTATTTGCTTAGAATGTTAATGTTAGATTGAAGCTCTTAGTTTAGAATGTTAGCCTACTTTTCAAATTTTTCAAAAATGAGGAAAAAGTAGTCTTATGAAATCACCAGGGCAGATGTCTCTCTGTCTGTCCATCTGTCTGTCGGTCTGTCTATGTGTGTGCCCCCCACCCCCTTATGAATTCCTAAACGGCTGCAGCTATGGAAACCAAATTTGGTATGAGTAAAGATCTATACCTGAATATTTCACGTCTAAATTTGAAAATTATATCAGTGCTTCGAACTGCCGAGAAATTACAACTATACTTTGAGCTCTATGTTGGTATTCGCAGAAGGTATGTATGCTAACTATTCCGAAATTGGCACACACATAGACAATACTGCATAAGATAAATTTACAGGAGTCCATATATGACAGTGTTGCCAACATTATTATACGCCTGCTAAAAGGTCCATTTTTCAAATAAATGTAACTTCTATGTCATCAATTGGATTTCAACAAAATTTCGTATGTGCTATTTGTACCATACCTGAAATACTCATGTGAATCCTTAACAGCCACCAGGGCTGCCAACTTTTAATAAATGCTCTCTCTATTTTTAGCCTACTTTTCACATTTTGCAAAAATGAGGAAAAAGTAGACTTATGAGATCGGGCAAATGTGTCTGTGTCTGTCTGTCTGTCCTTCTGTCTGTCGGTCTGTCTGGCTGTGTGTGAGCCCCACCCCCCCTATCTACTCCTAAACGGCTGCAGCAATCGAAACAAAACTTGGTAGGAGTAAATATCTATACATGAATATCTCACGGCCATATTTGAAAATGATGTCAGAGCTACCAACTGCTGAAAAATCGCAATTGAAATTTGAGCTCCATGTTGGATATCACGGAAGGTATGAATGGGAACTTCCTCAAAATTGGCACACGTATAGATAATAATATTGCAGTTTAATTTCCAGGAGGACATTCATGGCAGTGTTGCCAAAATGATTCTAAGCCTGCTGGTAGGTCCAAATTTTAAATGCATATAACTTCTACACTATCAATTGGATTTCAACCAAATTTCGTATGTGCTATGTGTACATAAACATATATGACTGGGCGTATTCTTAAGAGCCACCAGGGCTGCCAACTGTTAATAAATGCTCTCAATTTTTTAAACCAAGTACCCATATATCAGAAAGTATGCTATCCGACAGCTTGAAACTATGCACACGTATAGTACCTGACATTCTAGATTAATTTGGAGTAACTTATATACGTCAGTGCTACCAACATGATTCTAAGCCTGCTGAGAGGTCCAACTTGAAATACATATAACTTCTATACTCTCATTTGGATTTCAACCAAATTTCGTGTGTGCTATGTGTACTATAACAGATATGACTATGCCGATTCTTAAGAGTAACCAGGGCTGCCAACTGTTAATAAATACTGTCTCTATTTTTGTTACCCTAATATCAATATATCAGAAAGTATGCAAGCCAATAGCTCTAAACTTTGCACACGTATAGTACCTGGCATTCTATATAAATTTGGAGTAACCAATATAGGCCTACGCCAGTGCTGCCAACATGATTCTAAGCCTGCTGATAGGTCCAATTTTAAAATGATTGTAACTTCTATACTAACAAATAGATTTCATTCAAAATTGAGACAACAATAGATCATATTATTTCAGATTATTTCTGACAAATACATGTATGTCATTGTTGCCAACATGATTTTACGCGCGCTGTTAGATCCTATGTTTAACTGCATGTAACGTCCTTGCTATCCATTGGACTTCAACCAAATTTTGTATTCTGTACCTTAAGAGATGGAACTAAGAATATATTCAGTCACCAGGGCTGCCAAATATAGTTCTCTAAGTGGCTACATTATGCCAGGTATACAGTATTTCGAACTAATTAGAAATTTCGATATTACCAACCTAATTTCGTCATTATTCTAGATTGATCCATATAGATTAATCATTGGCATGAATCTTACATTTTAAGAAAAGTAGGCTCTTTAGTTCGTCACGGAACTTCTTGTTAGCCTACTTTTCACATTTTGCAAAAATGAGGAAAAAGTAGACTTATGAGATCGGGCAAATGTGTGTCTGTCTGTCTGTCCTTCTGTCTGTCTGACTGTCCTTCTATCCGTCTGGCTGTGTGTGTGTGTCCCCCCCCCCCCCCTATCAACTCCGAAACGGCTGGAGCAATCGAAACAAAATTTGGTAGGAGTAAAGATCTATACCTGAATATCTCACGGCCATATTTAAAAATGATGTCAGTGTTACCAACTGCTGAAAAATCGCAACTGAAATTTGAGCTCCATGTTGGATATCTTGGAAGGTATGAATGGGAGCTATTTCAAAATTGGTACACGTATAGATAAAAATATTGCAGTTTAATTTCCAGGAGGCCATACATGGCAGTGTTGCCAAAATGATTATAAGCCTGCTGATAGGTCCAATTTTCAAATGCATATAACATCTACACTATCAATTGGAATTCAACAAAATTTCGTATGTGCTATGTGTACATAAACAGATATGACTGAGCGTATTCTTAAGAGCCACCAGGGCTACCAACTGTTAATAAATGCCCTCATTTTTTAAATTCAAATTCCCATATATCAGACAGTATGCAAGCCGACAGCCTTAAACTATGCACACGTTTAGTACCTGACATTCTATATTATTTTGGAGTAATTTATATACGTCAGTGCTACCAACATGATTCTAAGCCTGCTTAGAGGTCCAACTTTAAAGCCATGTAACTTCTATACTATCATTTGGATTTCAACCAAATTTCGTGTGTGCTATGTGTACCATAACAGATATGACTGTACGGCTTCTTAAGAGTAACCAGGGCTGCCACCTGTTAATAAATGCTGTCTCTATTTTTGTTACCCTAATATCAATATATCAGAAAGGCAATAGCTCTAAACTTTGCACACGTATAGTACCTGGTATTCTACATTAATTTGGAGTAAATAATATATATCAGTGCTGCCAACATGATTCTAAGCCTGCTGATAGGTCCAATTTTAATATTCATGTAACTTCTATACTAATGGATTTCATTCAAAATTGACACATCAATAGATCATATTATTTCAGATTATTTCTGACCAATATATGTGTGTCATTGTTGCCAACATGATTTTACGCGCGCTGTTAAATCCAATGTTTAACTGCATGTAACGTCCATGCTATCCTTTGAACTTCAACCAAATTTTGTATTCTGTACCTTAAGAGATGGAACTATGTATATATTCAGTCACCAGGGCTGCCAACTGTCGTTCTCGATTAGGCTACATTATGCCAGGTATACAGTATTTCGAACTAATTAGAAATGTCGATATTACCAACTTAATTTTGTCATTATTCTAGATAGATCCATATAGATTAATCATTGGCATGAATCTTAAATTTTAAGAAAAGTAGGCTCTTTAGTTCTTCACGGAACTTCTTGTTTATCCTAATATCAATATATCAGAAAGTATGCAAGCCAACAGCTTTAAACTTTACACACTTATAGTGCCTAACATTTTAGATACATTTTGGAGTAACTGATATATGTCAGGGATGCCAACATTGTTTCTAAGTCTGCTGATAGGTCCAATTTTTAAATGCATGTAACATCTATACATTTCAACCACATTTCGTATGTGCTTTGTGTATTATAACTTATATGACTACGCGTATTCTTACGAACCAGCAGGGCTGCCAACTGTTAATGAATGCTCTCTCTATTGTTTTACCGTAATATCAATAAATCAGAAAATATGCAAGCCAACAGCTCTAAACTTTGCATAAGTTTAGTACCTGACATTCTAAATTAATTTGGAGTTACTAATAGACTTCAGTTCTGTCATCATAATTCTGAGCCTGCTGATAGGTCCATTTTTTTAATACATGGAACTTCTATACCAACAAATGTTTTTCATCCAAAATTGGCACAATAATTGATATTTTAGATTCATTCTGAGCAACACAATCATAGCATTGTTAACAACATGTTTTTATGCCTGATTCAATATCTAACTGCATGTAACGTCAATATTATCCATTGGTCTTGAACTAAATTTGGTATGTGCATTCTGCACCTTATGAGATTGAACTAATAATATATTCATAGCCACCAGGCCTGCCAACTATTGACAAATCTCCATAATTGTGAACCCTAGTCTCAATGTATCCAGGCAAATAGTTCAATATTTGGCACATGGTTATAGACGAAAATTTTGCATGTTTATTTAGAAAGCCCATGCGTGAAAGTAGTGCCAACATAATTCTATGCGTGCTGATAGATTCAGTGTTTAACTGCATTTAATTTCCACGTCATTTAATGGATAACCGAGGAATATTATAAACTGTGTGTATGCCGTATGTACGCATTTTCAGAGACAGCTGAACTACCAAATACCTTATAACTCTCTCTGAGCATTTGAGACGTAGCCTTCCTGTAGCTTATACTCCTTAGAAGGAATCTATTTCAAACAGACTATAATGTTCTTAGGCTACACTATTTCAGGTATATTTCAAAAAAATATAATGACAATGTTACCAATTTCGTCATTATTCTAGATAGATCTATATAGATTAACCATTGGATTGGGATAGTGGGTAGCCATGATTGTCATATGGTGTAGTGAACTTCTTGTGAAAAATTAAGGATTGACACGAAAATACCATGTAATTGTCCTGTACTTGTGAGCAGGTCATTGTACATTTAAGTTCATAAATAATCTTTAGGGTTGTGAAATAGACTTTTGTTTAAATATATTGGGTGTATATTGAGACGTCGTGACCAATTAGAGATTATGTATTGCAAATACCATTCGAAACCCAAGAGCACAAATAGCATCTCTGACATGAGGAGAGGTAGTAAAATGTATTGCCACATTATCCAAAGCCATCTGATATTTGTAATAGAATTGGCTCCTGCCGCCAGCATGTTCACCGTATAGCACAGGCCCTAAAATAACGGCGTATGATTGGTGGAAAAATGAGCTAGATCTGATTCAAACTCTCGTCTAAAGATAGCGTGCCACTCGCGTCTACATTGAACAAGAGAGATCAGCTGATCTACTAATGTCCATTTCAGGTTATGTTAGTTTATTGAACTAAGAAGTCACATCCAGAGGTTCGGAATCCACACAGAAATGCAGTCGTGTCTCTTGTTCCCTATAATCGCTAGGTTTAAGTGCCAAGTAAGATTACAAGCCATTTTTTGTTCCGATTGGGTTGAGGAAAATGCTGGAGTATAGGATGAAAAGGGTGTGTGGTTTTAGGAATGCGGTCCCTCCTCAAGCGTCTGAGGTAAGATTTTCCGCAATCCCTCGTAAAATATATGGTGTCTGTCTGTTAGAGCCCGACGGCTGGTTGGATCCTCAAAAAGTACCGCCATTAGGTTGTGTGGGTAGATACCCACAAAAACCCAAGGCAGCGCTATATTGAGGCGTACTAGGCAAGTTGAGGAGTGAGGTAGTTTGCCATTGCTTTCCTCACTGAGTCAGTACACCAGTACTAACCCTATGAGTAGAACCTTTCACAGCATCCACAGGCACTGACTGTGCCCTGAATGTCATTACTAAGCACCAACCATACCTCAGTAGCTTCCATATAATCACAGCCATGCGTGAGACTGAGCCTCGATGAAAAGCCACATTTTACTCTAGCCCGTGCCAACCGACAAATGCAAATGTACTGCATTCATCAAGAGATGGCAATGAAAGTTAAATTTAAAGAAAAGTAGGCTCTTTAGTTCGTCACGGAACTATTTTCTTCTTCTTCTTCTTCTTCTTCTGCTTCTACTTCTGTGTGCTTTTTCCTGCAGTTGGTAAGAGGTACTTATATCTCAATGGTGCTATTCTCCAAAGCCATTTCAAAGGTTTATGAATATCATTGACTTCCCACAACCACCTCTGGTATAGTAGTAAAAGGTGAGCGACTCTGTATAAATCATGATGGCTCACTACAGTTTTGCACAATGTAAGAGGTGCTGACTTTTGCCTCGAATTTAGTTTTTAATTTGCGTCGCTGTGAAGTGGGAAGCGGTGTAGCCCTGGGCAAGCCGGGATATGATACACCAAAGAGATTTCCTTCAAGCTATTCGCATTCTCTGTTTATTTTCTACCTCGCTGTTCACAATATTGAGCCTATCGTATTTTGCTTAAGGGTGTTCTCGTTCCACAGAGTTCAATTTGTATGCAACACAAACATCATTATACAAGCAGCCAACACCCAACTTACAGCTCTCGTTCATGTTCTAATATTTCCAGTATAGCAAACCATGGCCAAAGCATTATTGGGATTGATCTGAATTCAAGTTGCCTACCGAATCCACCCTGTCCAATGTGAAACGTGACTAAGAAAGTCTTAGTTTCTGTATCATATAGAGGCTTGTGATATGCCCCTTGTACTTTGACGTGTGTGGAATCTGTTTGTTAACCTTAGATATTGCGATTTATGTATTAAATTTTATGAGGGATGTTCAAATGAACAGGTACGAAACGATACTGTGGGTACAATTTATTCGTTATTAAAAACTTATCACCACAGGCCTTTGCAACATTCCTCCTCCAACCTTGAGAAGATCAGAGGCACTCTTAAAAACATGGAAGAAAATCCAGCAGAATCCCTATTTGCCCCATTCATCAAGATATTGCACGAATAGTACAACAACGCTTGAAGTCTAGGAAACCACCATGGCACAGCTTGAGGGATCATCCATTAATGTGAATGACTCTTGGAAGGTCCCGTGCACAGTGGGTCAAAATCGAAATCTAGGAGGAAAAAATTAATTATTTTCATAATTAAAAATCAAAATGTATTACTTCTACAGTATTCTCATATAATTGCCGCTCACTATTCTGGGATATAAACGCATCTTAGTGTAAATCTGTCACCACTGTTCGAACAGTCTGAATTGGAGGGTAAATGTAGGTGGCTGTGGTTTGGTTGTCTTTGTGGTTAGTGTGATGCTTTAAGATGGAACATGCAGCTGAAGGCATGAACTTTGAACTTTGTAACGAGTTTCGTGTATTAATGGGCGTAATTGTTACGTAATTTTAGCTATATTTGCATTAAATAATATTTACCTATTATTTTTAAAATTATATTTTCACTGAGATTTTTAGTATATCGCGTCACTCTGCGTCACTTCCTACTTAATGTTAAAATGTAGATAATGTCTTGTAGTTTACGCCTGTCATAAGTTTTTTTGCATCTTTTGGCAACTTACTTAGTTACTTAGTTACTTAGTTGTTAATTACTATATTGTCACTAGTGGATTATATCTGTCTGACAATAAAGAATACATACTTAGTTACTTAGTTATTTGGCGTTTTAGAAGATGCCGCGCAACCAGTTCTCACACGTTTACAACTGTTTGAAGCACTGGATTAGACGATTATGCCAAAAGTGGAACTTTGTGACTTTGTTAAAAGTAAATTATGGGTAGAAAATTGTTCTGAAGAGATAACTGAATGCTCTATCCAACTCTTAGTCATATACAATTTCTTGCATGTGTAGACGTAGCTTAAAAAAGGTCTTAACTGATGTTTATTATGAAGTAAACAAATTATGTACGTTGCTTTCACTCTAAATTCATGATTAAAACGTAAAAGTAATTTTGTCCCCCTAGATTTTGATTTTAACCCACTGTGCAGTGGGAGCGTTTTTCAGTAACCAACAAACATCTAGTTTGGAACCCTTTTGAACGTGTACATGGATTTGATCATCCCAGACGCCAATGGAGGATCTTAAATCGGATACGCACAGGAGAAGGCAGATGTGCGTGTTCACTGCATAAATGGGGCTGGTTTGTGACTGTGGTGCCTCAATCCATTACATTGTCGCTGACTGCCCTCTCCGAGCTTTCCATGGAACGTTGATGGATGTCCATCAAGCATCAGTTGAGGCTGTTGAATGGGTCAGAGATCTTGACCTTGAGCTGTGAGATTTTATGAACTTATGCGTGCACATTTTCTTTGTATTGTACATATATTCATCATACGATTAATAAATACCTACATGTGCACAGGTGTCCCATTGCTTCACTAGCCGCAGGATTCCCTGTTCCCAGAAGTCCTGTGGTTGTGACAGGAGCCAATCAGGTACGGTGTCCTGTAGTTCGTCGTCCGATTGGAAACGTTGTCCCTTGAGACGAACCATTATCAGTGACGTGTATTGTGCGACGCAAGTCAATCAAGAAACACGATGTTCAATAAAGAACATATAGCCTACTTTCTCCTAAATGCATGGGTATTGTTATAAAACTTTGTCCTTTTCAAGGAGTATAATTGAATGTTGGTTGTAGTAGCTTGCTGAAATACATGTTATATGGATATTTAACATGAATATTAGGTGCCCCTTGCTAGTGCTATCTCTGTACAAAATTTCATTCAATTCGGTTTCACCGTGTTTGAATTGATATGATGAATTGATTTGCACACATACATGGCCGCTATCTGCAAACTATTGGGCTGATGACCTTGTAGTTCAGTCAAAAGATGCTTCAGAACAAAAAAGTATGTTGTTGCAAAATTTGGTAGAGATCAAATGATTAGGTTGGTCATAATTTGATTTAAGCATTTAACATTAGGGTGGCCGCCATTCCGTTTCAGTCAAGAAGGCGGCGATATAAAACATGAGACTGAGGTGACCTTTGCTAGTGCTACCTCTGCACCAAATTTCGTACAATTAGGTTTCACCGTGTTTGAAAAGATAGGGAGAATCGATTGGCAAACATACACGGCCGCCATCCGCAAATTATTGGGCAGATGACCTCGTAGTTTGGTCAAAAGATTCTTCATACATAAAGGTATAACGTTGCAAAATTCGGTAGAGATCAGATGATTAGGTTGGTTTGATTTAAGCTTTTAACATTTGGGTGGCCACCATTACGTTTTCGTAAAGATGGCGGCGATATAAAACATGTCACTGAGGTGCCCTTTGCTAGTGCTACCTCTGTACCAAATTTCGTCCAATTCTGTTTTACCATGTTTGAATAGATAGGGGGAATCGATTTGCACACAAATATGACCGCCGACCGCAAATTAATGGGCAGATGACCTGGTACATTGGTCAAAAGATTCTTCATAGATAAAGGTATAATAGTACACACTTTGGTAGAGATCAGACGACTAGGTTGGTCGTAATTTGATTTAAGCTTTGAACATTTGGGTGGCCGCCATTACGTTTACGTCAAGATGGCGGCGATATAAAACATGACACTGAGGTGCCCTTTGCTTATGCTACCTCTGTACCAAATTTCGGTCAATTCCGATTCAACGTGTAAGAATTGATAGGGGGGAGGGGGAGGGGGACGGGGGCAGGCATTCAGAGTACACACACACACACACACACACACACACACACACACAGACAGACACATACTTTTTGGCCCTGTGTTGATCTCATAAGTCTACTTTCATTTTTTGCAAAAACCGAAAGTAGGCTAAAAACGGCCTGGACTGCTCACGAAGGGAGTGATTCTGCCCCATGATAACACTCGCCCGCACGTCTCTAACGACACGCAAAGTGTATTGGCCACGTTCGATTGGGAGCAATTTGAGCACCCACCCTATAGTACGGACTTGTCACTCTGCGACTTCCAACTGTTTGGTCCGTTAAAAAATATCTCAAAGAAAACAAATAAACAATATTATACATATCAATTCAATAACAATTAAGCTCAAGTATTTACAGAAATCGCCATCCTTTCTTAATCACTCCTATATGTCTGTGGAAATACCCTAAGACTGCGGCAGGTAGAGAGTTCCAGCTATCAATGGCACGGTTTACGAAATCATATTTACAATAATTTGTAGGCTGTGGTCGGCCCTTAACAATGAAAGAATGATCGCTCCTGCTCATGTAAGTGGGCTTTCCCATTCGTTTGCTAAGCTCACCCCATGCTGGTTGATTTGTATACGTGTTGTACAAAGCGCAGAGTCTAGATTTCATCCTCCTAGCCTCAAGTGATTCCCACTCATGTTTCTTTAACATACGGCTCACACTGCTCCTGGGATTAAAGTCACTGAGCAAAAATCTTGCGGCGTTTCTTTCAACCATTTTCAACTCATTGATGAGCCCTACTTGATATGGATCCCAAACCGATGAGGCGCATTCCAGAATAGGTCTTACAAGTGACAAATATTCCAATTCTTTAGCAGAGGTATTGAAGATGAAAATCCACAGTCTGCTTCCATTCGACCGACCGGGTCAGGGAATGGAATGAATGAAGCTCCCATCTAGCGGCGAGGATATGAACTGTGCTGGATGCCGAAGCCTGTCGCAATCCCCTGGAGCAATGGTTAAATGAATGACAGATGAAATGAAATGATAGCCGAGAGTGTTGCTGGAATGAAATTGTGACAGGGAAAACCGGAGTACCCAGAGAAAAACCTACCTGCCTCCGCTTTGTCCAGCACAAATCTCACATGGAGTGACCGGGATTTGAACCAGGGACCCAGCGGTGAGAGGCTGATGTGCTGCCGCCTAAGCCACGGAGTTAGCCGAGGTACTATTTCCTTTTATTACCCACATTACGAAGTGGAAATTATGTGTACGCATTAGAAACTACACATCCTACATGGCTACTCCATTTCATTATCATTCCTTAAGTAAACGCCCAAGTATTATTCTATGACCAAAATGCAACTGTTCTCATGAGTTTGGAAAAATGTCACAAATGTTAACAGCTATGAGGGAGTTCTAACCTTTCGTAGAAAAAGAAAACAAGAAGTTCCGTGACGAACTAAAGAGCCTACTTTTCTTAAAATTAAGATTCATGCCAATGATTAATCTACAGTAGGCTATACGAACCTATCTAGAATAATGACGAAATTAAGTTGGTAATATCGAAATGTCTAATTAGTTCGAAATATACCTGATATAATGTAGTCTAATAGAGCACAACAGTTGGCATCCCTGGTGACTGTATATATTCTTAGTTCCATCTCTTAAGGTACAGAATACAATATTTGGTTGAAGACCAATGGACGTTACATGCAGTTAGACATTGGATCTATCAGCACGCGTATAGGCATGTTGTCAACAATATCATGCGTGTGCTGGTTAGAAATAATCTGACATATTATGATATCTTGTTGTGCCAAATTTGGATGAAATCCATTTGTCAGTATAGATGTTACATGTATTTTAAAATTGGACCTATCAGCAGGCATAGAATCATGTTGGCAGCACTGACTTATATTAATTACTCCAAATTATTCTAGAATGTCAGGTGCTATACGTGTGGAAAGTATAGAGCTGTTGGCTTGCATACTTTCTGATATATTGATATTAGGGTAAAAATATAGACAGCATTTATTATCAGTTGGCAGCCCTAATTGATCTTAAGAATACTTATCGTAATATGTTATGTTACGCATAGCACATACGAAATTTGGTTGAAATCCACCTGATAGTATAGAAGTTACTGTACCTATGCATTTGAAAATTGGACCTATCAGAAGGCTTAAAATTATTTTGGCAGCACTGCCATGTATGGCCTCCTGGAAATTAAATTGAAATAGTATTATCTACACGTGTGCCAATTTTGGTATAGCTCCCATGCATACCTTCCAAGATATCCAACATGGAGCTCAAATTTCTAGTGCGTTTTTTCAACAGTTGGTGGCACTGACATCATTTTAAAATAAGGGCTTGAGATATTCCGGTATACATCTTTACTCATACTAAATTTGGTTTCGTTTGCTGCAGCCGTTTAGGAGTTGGTAGGGGGGGGGGGGGGACGACGACACACACAGCTTGACAGAAGGACAGACATACAGGAGGACAGACAGACAGACACACATTTTCCCGGATCGATCTCATAAGTCTACTTTTTCCTCATTTTTGCAAAATCTGAATAGTAGGCTGATAACTTCAGAGTTGCAGCGAAGGAGATGCTGAGCCATGAAAAAACCCTGCCTTGTGTACTACGTGGGTTAAGATAATGCAGAGTTGTGAGTATTGCTCAAATGATATATATTTTCCATGTAGTGTCTGGCACTCAGAACTCAATTCCCTTCCATGTATCTCGATTAGCTTTGTCTCTGGTAGCACTCTACTGCACACAAAGAAGCCATAACCAAATTTGAGGCGACTGCTCACCTTTTATATTCTTCACCCCAGCACTGCACAACAGAATCACAGTGCCGTGAATGGGGGAGTAGTCAATCACGTGTGTAGTTGCTACCGAGATTGATGTACTCCGCACAGTTCATCATCTGGCCTGCATACCAAAGTCGCTTTGATCACAGTTCAAACAGATGGGGGAGAGTACTACACAGACAATTAACTCGGTCTGAAACCACCCCTACCCAACCCCTACAGCAATCAGTCACAGACAGACCAACTCCTAAAGCAATTCTTCCAGCTTCAACAGTACTGTAAATAAAGGTGGACACTGACGCAAATTATTGCAATGGAATATTCTACTTCATTGGATTAGGAAGTCATAAGACACGGGAGTAAAAATCTCGTATTTATTTTATCACCAGCAACCCACCCCGGCTTCGCCCAGTATCTTGAATGGTTCACCCAGCGTAAGCTTAAAAGGCGCACGGACGACAGGTTCCAGACGCAATTCAGAAAAGCCGAGGTGAACAGCGAAACTCCAAACACATATACTCTTCTCTGAAGTCTTAACTCGACACGACTCGACAGTTTGATGCTGGCCAAAGCTGGGGTGATAGGTTTGCTCCCTAACTCGTAAAATCACTCTGAAGCTAGTAATTTAAATTTCCACTGAATGGAGATCGTTGGAATAAATAACAAGAAGTTCCGTGTCAAACTAAAGAACCTACTTTTCTTAAAATTAAGATTCATGCCAATGATTAATCTACAGTATATGAACCTATCTAGAATATTAGGGTAGAAAAATATAGACGGCATTTATTAACAGTTGCCAGCCCTGATTGCTCTTAAGAATACTTATAATCATATCTGTTATGTTACACATAGCACATACAAAATTTGGATGAAATCCAACTGATAGTATAGAAGTTACATGTATTTAAAAATTGGTCCTATCAGCAGGCTTAGATTCATGTTGGCAGAACTGACGTATATAAGTTACTCCAAATTAATCTAAAATGTCAAGTACTATACGTGTGCATAGTTTAAAGCTGTCTGCTTGCATACTTTATGATATATTGGTATTTGGATTTAAAGAGAGAGAGAGAGCAATTATCAACAGTTGGCAGCTCTGGTGGCTCTTAAGAATACGCGCAGTCATATCCGTTTATGTACACATATTACATACAAAATTTGGTTGAAATCCAATTGTTGGTGTCGAAGTTATATGCTTTAAAAAATTGGGCCTATCAGAAGTCTTAAAATTATTTTGGCAACACTGTCATGTATGTCCTCCTGGAAATTAAACTGAAATAGTATTATCTACATGTGTGCCAATTTTGGAATAGCTCCCGTGCATACCTTCCATGATATCCAAAAAGGAGCTCAAATTTCTAGTGCGTTTTTTCAGCAGTTGATAGCACTTACCTCCTACTACTTCTCGTCTGGGTTCAATTACAGGTGGGGCTCAATGTGATGACCACTGTCGTACCATGTTCTGGTACACACGATAACCAATCTCTGGTTTTTCAACATCCGTCGCAGTCATAACCCGCGCCAGTAGGTGTTTCACGGATTTCTCAAGTGTCTCGTAAATCAAGGTTTCCATGTGACCCCACTTGTAGTAGTCTAGTGGTGTCAAGTCGGGTGAACGTGCAAGAAAAGCAATCGGGCCACCACGATCTATCCACTGTTGCAGATGATCTTGGACCGCAATTGAAATATGAGGTGGTGGGTCATCGTGCTGAAAACACATGTTTTGACGCACATGCAGTGGCACATCGTCTAAGAAGTCATGCAGTACAACTACGTCTCCAAGGTATACCAAGTGCGCGGAACCTGTGAGTTTTTAGGAACCCTGCCCAAACGTTGACACTGTATCGTTGCTGAAACCCATGGGGGCGTGCAGCATGCGGGTTTTCATGACTATTGTGGGTATTGGAAACGCATCCTCAACTGAATAACATGGAATGTCAACAAACCTGTAGGAGATCAGGTGATCGTTCACTGACGTACGCACTATTGTCAGTGGCGCCGACAATGCGGGAGATTTGACCGTGTGCTGTGGTTTCTCTTTGCGAGTAGTGGGAAGACGCTACGTTTCCGGGCACAAGTTCCTAGCCGTTTTGATCCCCATTTCAAGCCCTCAAATTCTGTAATGGGAATTAAGAAACATCTTGTATATGATCCTAACTCTCTAACAATGAAGATTGAGGGTCTAGGAAGGAAGTAGAGCCATGAAGGACACATAAGAAAGAGGAGAGTATCCACCCCAAACTGAAAGCAAAATATCTGTTAGTTGTTATTCTCCAGTCAGTCAATACAAATTTTCGCAATCACAGGGCGGGATTACAATGTAGAAAGAAAGAAAGAATAACTCTCCTGAAAAAAAAGTTATGATCCCTATTAATAATGGGTGGTCATAACTGTGTATGTCTACCCCTTATTATTCCCGTTTTCTAACGTGGTCGGGGAAGAGATGCGATGGAAATCTTTGTGGCGGATGGTTTTTACGGCCGGATAACCTTTCTGACGTCAACCTGATGAGAGGAGTTAATGAGAGATGAAATGAATGATGGTGAATGAAACTGGGCAAGGATGTGGAAGAAAGCGGCCGTGGCCTGTCAGAAGGTACCGTCCCAGCATTTGCCTGGAGTTGAAAATGGGAAACCACGGAAAACCATTTCAAGAACGGCCGACGGTGGGGCTCGAACCCACGCGTCTACCGAGTCAGCAGAGAGCTTGGCCTCATGACCTAACGCTGCGCTTTATAGAGCGTAGCCACCACTGTCGGTAATTTAGAAACATCCTGTTTATGCTCCTAACTCTCTAACAATGAATATTGAGGGTATAGGAAGGAAGGACAATAAGAAAGGGGAGTATCCGCCCCAAAGTGAATGCAAAATATCTGTTAGTTGATATTCTCCCGCCGGTCAACAGGAATTTGCACAATGACAGGACGAAAGGAAGAAAGAAAGAAAGAAAGAAAGAAAGAAAGAAGGAACGAATAACTCTTCTGAAAACATGTATTAGTTATGAGCCCTATTAATAATGGGTACTACAGTAGTGGTCATAATTAATACGTGTAATTCTTTCCAGGAGTGGAATTTACTTCTTAAATATTCTGTACTACTTACATTGTGGCCCGCCCAGTCACTGGACAACTTGGTGTTGGCCGACTAAAGAGTTGTAACTAATTGCTAGTATTGGCAAGACTTTTAATTTCGCTTCAACATTTTACAAAGTAAAACAAAATCGGTCCCTACTTAGGAATCTTTTTTGGATCGCTCAGTCCCGACCTGAGTTGGTGTGTTCCTCCGTTTAGGGGCTGCGACAACGCGGCCATGTAGCTCCGTGTACTTTGTGTGTGTGTAGAATCTGTCTGATAACCTGGTTAATTGTGATGACTGTATTAGTGTAATTCACGTAAGGACTGCAGCCGATCAATTTCAAGTAGTTCCTACTTTTGCTACTAAATGCTACCGCCAACGACACCTAGCAGTGAACTTGGCTACTAGACGACACCACAACCAGCACCTGGCAGCGAACGTTGGAAGTTACTAGAACATTAATCAAATCTTACCTACAAATTTAGCTTCACACAATTGTAGTTAGTGGAAGGTTCTATAACATGCCATAAATCTGTGACATGGAACCGCCACGCTGGCTTTACTTCCACTCCGAAGGAAGACACACTGAGGGAGTTTTAACGCTCATAAAAAATCCGACGACCTCGGCCGGGTGTGAACTCGTGATCATGGGCTTAGAAGCTCAGCATGCTACCAACTACGCCACTGAAGCCGCCCAGTCCTGCCCACCCTTCATGTTGTCGCGCTATTAAGGGTAAACCGTGCATGGAAGTGCTACATACACCACACTCCATTAGAGCCTCTTATAATGATCACGTAGAACCGTGATAACAAAATTGAGCCCAGACCCCTCGACAAATAACAGTAAAGGTGCCTGTACCTCTAGCTAAACTGAGTGCGTGTACACTGTAGAGTAATTTTCCCTAGGTAGAGCATTCGTAGAGCGGAGATAGACAAATGTACCTAGAGCACTCTCGGAACCTGTGCACACTGTTAAACGTATATGCACTAGGTACAGCAGAGCTAAAACATTCTGAGAGCAGTGTGAGCCTAGTTTTTTTGCGCTGTGTTGGGAAGTTAAAATGTCTTCAAGAGAGTGTTTAGCATATGTGGTGGTTGTGTGTGCCTTGTTAAAAAAGAAAACTATGAAGTGGAAAAAGATGGTGTGGGTGAGGAATTGGATATCAAAAAGAGAATACGAGGGAATCCACGCTAAGTTATTGCAAGAGTTAAGTTCAGAAGATTCTGAAGTGTACAAGAACATTTTAAGAATGAACAAAAATGACTATGATTATATTTTGGCCAAAATTACCCCCCAGGATCAGCAAAAGGGATCACCCGAAACGACTGTGCCTTCAAATTTCTGTTTCTGTATTCTTTCCGAGTACAATTCCAAGTTTCTGGATGGGCTTCAATATTTTCAATTAATGATATTGTTTTTTCGCTACTCCACACAAATTGAGTCATATTCGAACACTATAATAATAAAGAAATAACCACTACAATCCACCACTGACTCTACATAGAGCACTTTTCAATATTCAACCGAACGAATAGAGCTAGACTGGTCTAGCTAGGGCACCCAAATACTGATTACACTGTAGAGTCAGCCGGCCCTAGCTAGAGCTTAGAGCGGTCTCCGCTAGGGCACCTATGTACACTGAAGAGGAGCTTCGAGTTCCCTAGCTAGAGCTACTCTACGCTCTAGCTAGGGCCGACTGACTCTACAGTGTACAGGCACCTTAAGAGGAAATAAAGATAGCGTCCAATTCAGGTGTAAGAATTGAAGACTCCCTAGGCCTCAGATACCCTAATGCCGTCCTAGTTGACGGGGAACAAGAGCTAACCCAGGGAGGTCTACAGGGATGATGAAATAGAAGTGCCCAATAAAAGTACTTGGAAGCAATGCCGGACTCGGCTCGGATCACATGGTCACCAAGCCACGTCACACCAATTATTATTACCGTATAGGCTACTTCTTTCTTCGAATTTGGCCTACTGTGGACCACGGGAAACAATTGATTTGCTGGTCAGTTCCTTTTCCTTCACCCAGAATGTCTTCATCCTTTCGCTGTGGTTCCTCCTCCTTTCCTCTGACCAGGTGTTCTTGGTCGTTCTACTGGATCTATCCTTGAACCCCTTGAAGTTATCAATTTTAGCTCGAGACACAGCCCTATTCCAGATGTCTTTTGGATGTACGCCAACTTCCTCCATGTCTATTCTCATTTTTAGCCTATTTTCAATTTTGAAAAAAATAGGCTTATGAGATCACCTTTTGTCCGTGTGTGTGTGCGTGTGTGTGTGTGTGTGTGTGTGTGATTCGTGTGTGTGTCCCCCCCTAATAAAATCTAAACGGCAGGAGCGATTTCAATGAAACTCGTAAAGTTCATAGCACTATTCCCGGCGACCTCGACCGTGCCCTTCAAATTTTGTTACGACTCACCAATCCAACATGGCGGCTGTGCGAAATATTTCACCAGCATTCAATATCTCCGAAACTATTGCCGATATTACCCTGACATTTTCTATGGTGGTAGAGGGAACTACTATAAGTTCACTTATGTGACTTTTGAAAACCTGGTAACTACAAAACCAACATGGAGGCCAAGCGAATTTGCGACTTTTAAATAGACGTTTCTCGCGATTTGACCAACCAAACGCAATGAAACTTGGTACAGTATATGCTTATATACATTGTAATGCACCGACATCTAACTTCGTTCAATTCTTTACATAATCACAAGATGGCGGATGTGCGAAATATTTCACCGGCATTCTATATCTCTGAAACTATTAGCGGTATCTCCCTAAAATTTTGTACGGAGATAAAGGGCACTACTGGAAGTCCATCTATAAGACTTTCAAAAACCGGTTAACTACAAAACGAACATGGCGGCCAAGCGAATTAGAAAATTTTAAATAGACCTTTCTCGCGATTTAATGTTCCAAGCTCACTGAAACCTGGTACAGGAAATATTTATACACATTGTAATCCACAGGTATCTAATTTAGTTCAATTGTTTACATAACCTCAAGATGGCGGCAGTGCGAATTTTAAAATTAAGTTTTATTTCTTGTGATGTAGTCATGCGATCGAAGTGAAAGTTTGAATAATGAACCTACGCAATAATTTTCCTTTAATGGTACATGACTCTATGGCCTATACATTTAACAATCTAACATGGCGACCATCCGAAATATTTAGACGATACTGAATATCTACGAATCTATTTTAGCAATCAAAATGCATTTTTTAATGTTCATAGGGGCTATGAACTTAAGTTCACCTATAGGACTTTAAATAATCTGGTGATCACAAATCCAACATGGCGGTGACGCGAATTATAAATATTCACATGGACGTTTCTCGCAATTTAACCATCCGAGTGCAGTGAAACTTGGTACAGTAAATCCTTATACGAATGTTAATCCACTGGCATCTAATTTATTTCAATTGTTTCCATAACCTCAAGATGGCAGCTGTGAAAAATTTTAAAATCTCCTTGTTTTTTCTTGTGTCCTAATTATGCGATTGAAGTTTGAATACTACACGTTCACAATAATCTGCATGTAACAGCACATAACTCTAGGACCTACATATATAAAATCCAACATGGCGACCATCCGAAATATTTAGTCGGTTCTTAATATCTACGAATCTATTATAGCAATCAAACTGAAATTGTGTATGTTGATAGTGGCAATTAACATTAGTAGGATATATGTAAATAGGCTGTATAGTTCTTCACGGAACTACTTGTTTCTACCCACATTTTAGTCGGCTTTGGCTTGGTGATGTTGTTCGATTCTCATCCATTCTCATTAGGTGCCCATAAAACATCAGTCTCCTCTTACGCATGTTGTCCGAGATCTTCTCGGTGTTTCTATATACTTCCTTATTTCTCCTCTTTCTCCATGTACCATCGTTTCTCTTTTCAGGCCCTAGAATCTTTCGCTAGATTGTTCACTCTTTCTTCCCTAATTCCTCAATTTCCCCTTTTAAATTCAATATCAGACATTCGGAACTGTAAAGGCCTTCTGGCTGGACAACCGTGCTATAACGTCGTGCATTATTAATTACTGAAATAACCTGAGAACAACAGTCAACTCTGAGATTTGCTGATGGCAACGTCTTCTTGGCGGACACACCTGAGGATTTGAATGAGTTTTTGAATGGTATGGACTCCGCATTAAGGAAATAATTCATGATGAAAATTAATAAATGTAAAACAAAAATGATGGAAAGCAGCCGAAATAAATCAGAAACCTCTTTTGACATCAAATTGGCAGGTGAAGGAGACTTTTGTTACTTAGGAAGCAAACTATCCAGTGATGGACGGAGCAAAGGGAATATAAAAGGTAGGTTGGCTCAGGCAAGGAAAGCATATCTACAAAAAAAGGAATCTGCTGACATCAAATAAAGATTTAGGTATTAGGAGATAATTTTCAAAGCCTTTGTCTAGAGCGTGGCGCTCTATGGAAGTGAAACATGGACTATTGGTGCTGCAGAAAAGAGGAGAATTGAAGCGTTTGAAATGTGGTGTTACAGGAGAATGATGAAGATCAGATGGGTAGACAGGGTAACAAACGAAGAAGTATTAAGACGAGTGGGAGAGAGAGATGTTTCTGGCTACTGCTAATGAAGCAAAGAGATAGGTTGGTAGGACACGTACTAATACATCCAAGAATAGCAAGCTTAGTTATAGAAGGAATGGTCGAGGACAAGAACTGTAGGGTTAGAACAAGGTTAGAATATGTTAAACAGATTGTCTCGGATATAGGGTGTGGTAGCTATGTAGAGATGAAACAATTAGTTCAGGACAGGGAGGCATGGAGATCTGCATCAAGCAAGTCAAAGACTCAAACAGCAACAACAACAACAACAACAACAGTCACCAATATCAATAGTAACCCATTCTATAGGAGTAGCATTAAAAGTTTGGAAACAGTGTAAAACCCAATGAATTGTATATATTTCTGACATTTTGAAGATGGTTAATTTTTGTGTCAATACGTGCCGTAAATATTGGAATAGAACAGGACACACTGACGAAATAGCGGTAGTACATATTGACAAACATTTGCCCTTCGGTGGGCGCTTTGGTCACGGCCGTTTAGAGTCATTACTGGCGCTTAGCGTGTATGTTTGTTGTGTCACTTTTGTTTAATACTTTCTGGAGTAACGAAGGCAATGTTGGCTAATAAATGAACGAATGAATGTAATTTTATTGTGTTGGCAATTCTTGTGTTTCGTGTGGTGGTGGCTATTTTGGGAGACAAGGAATACTTGCATATTTATTACGAATGTGCGTGATGTTTGTAATTTTCTCAGTACCAAAAATTGATCTGCACTTGCTGGCGTTAAGAGGGCCCATTTGAATGTCGCAGAAAGAAAAAGAGAGGAAAGATTAAACGAGATAGGTTGAAATAGCTGGGTTAATGTCCTCTCATTCAGCCTGAATGTTTGTCCTGTTATATTACATTATGTGATTTATGTTGTTGTTCGAGGCTTCACTCTTTTGACAGGTTTGATGCAGTTCTCCATTCCTTCCTGTCCTGAGCTAATTGTTTTATCTTTACATAGCTAGCCCAGATTACAGGTTATTGTCCTCAGCCCTTTATTCCACAACTAAGTTAACTATTCCTGGGTGTCTTAGTAGTTGTCCTACCAACCTATCTCTTCTCTTCATTAGCAGTCGCTAGAAGCATCTCTCCTCGCCAACTTGTCTGAATCATCATCATCATCGTGTACAGTTTCCAGCCCCAGGCTGGGTCTCTTTGGAACATAAGCCTTGCCACTTAGTCCTTTCTTCCCACCACCTCTCCGCTGTCACTCTGGTCCAGTCCTCGCCTCTCTTCTTGACACATTCCTCCACTCCTTTCAGCCATCTATCTCTTGGTCTTCCCCTTGGTCGTTTCTTCTGCATCTGCATCGCATGTATCCTCTTGGGAATCTTCTTCTCTTCCATTCTCTTTAAGTGTCCATACCACCTCAGTCTTGATGTCTCAATCCTACCTTGCAAGGGCTCCTCTTTCACTATTTCCCTGACCTTTTCATTCCTCACCTTGTCTCTTCTTGTTACTCCGATCCTACTTCGCAGGAACTTCATTTCACTTGCCTGTATTCTGCTTATGTCTCTTTACTTCATTATCCACGTTTCTGAAGCATAGGTCAGTATCGGGATATAGTAGCTTCTGTATAACACTTCCTTGCTTTTTTGTGGGACATCTTTATTCCACACTAAGCTCCTAATGCTTCTCAGAAATGCTTCTGCCTGTATGCCACGTTCCGTAATCTCTTTGTCAATTCTCCCATTCTCCTCTACTATACTTCCCAAGTACTTGAGACTTTCCACCTTCTTCAGCTGTCCTCCTCCAAGTGTTATCCCACTCATTGGTCTGTCCTGTTTCCTGGTCGTTAACAGAATCTCACATTTACTGATGTTGAACTTCCATCCGTACTCTCCCACTGTTTCTTCCCAAGCCTTCAGTTGCTCCTGAATTTCCTCCTCCTTGTTTCCCCAGACCATGAGATCATCTGCAAACACCATTGCTTTCATCTTATCTTCTCCTATCTTTCCTGCTATCCGTGTCATTACCTCGTCCATAACCACAATAAAGAGAAGGGGTGACAGCGCACTACCCTGTTTCAGGCCACTCATTTGTCTGAACCAGTCTGTTCTTTCCCCTCCAACTTTCACACAACTCACACTTCCACAATACATCTCCTTCACTCTGTCTACAGTCCCTTTTTCCACTGAATACTTCTTCATTTTTTAGTCTGTCTACTCATCTGATCTTCATCATTCTCATGCAACACCACATTTCAAACGCTTCTATTCCCCTCTTTTCGTATAGGCCACGTAAATCTATATTAAGTCAACAGATTTCTTTCCAGAAGAAATGCTTTCCTTGCCAGAGCCAACCTCCTATCTATATCCACTTTGCTTCGTCCATCATTGGTTATTTTGCTTCTTATGTAACAGAAGTTTCCTACTTCCTTTGTCTTTTCATCTGTCAATTTTAACCGCTCATTATTTCCTTTGGTGGCGTAGTTGGTAGCTTGCTGAGCCTCTGTGCCCAAGATCGCGGGTTCAAACCCGGCTGAAGTCGTCGGATTTTTAAGAGCTTTAAAATCCCTCAGTATGCCTTACTTCGGAGGGGAAGTAAAGCCGGCGGTTTCGTGTCATAGATTTATGGCATGTAAAAGAACCTTCCACTAATTACACTTGTTTGAAGCCAATTTTGCTGGTTATATTTCGTTGAAACGCTCTATCAATGTTCCAACGTTCACCACTAGGTGTCAGTGACATATGGTAGCGAATGTTGGAACTATTTGAAATTAGATGGAACTTGTAGCGCACCCAATGGGTGTCCGCATTGAAGCTGCTACAGCCCCTGGCGAGCCGAACATGTCCTCGGACACTCCCGGCACTAAAAAACGCCACACGCTAAATAATAAAATCATGTTACACGGGGTAACCTAATGTTTGAAGGATTTTACATCAGGATGCCCTCCCTACCACCAAACTCATCAGGGGCGTTGATCATATTATGGTTGCACAAGTGAAGCACAGACTGCGAGGAACATATTGACCAGTGGCCGCAGTTGGCTGCAATACAGCGTGAAACAGCACGTACCTAATTGTAAGCTACGTCATTCTGTGCTTCCTGGATGCTTCCTGAGTTAGCGGATCAAGCTGCAAAAGAGCCGGGATCAAGGGAGGTACCCGCTAGAGATATTCGCTCTCAGTTACGCCGACAAGTACTGGCATTTTGGGAGAGTCAGTGGCTAGCTGACCCAATATCCAGTAAACTGAGAGCGATCAAGAGAAATACTCGCGTGTGGCGGAGCTCTTTCCGGTTACGGAGGGAGTCCGTCATTTTGTGTAGGCTAAGGATAGGTCATACAAGATCCACCCACTCATGTCTGATGAGAAGCGTAGACCCCCAACTTTGTACCTGTGGAGCCGTTTTCACCGTGGCCCACATTTTAACCGAGTGTGTGGATCTTGCTGACTTACGAAGAAACCGTGGTTTGCAGATGATACTCAAACTTATATTAGCCGATGACGCGGTGGCTGCTGATGTCGTCATCCGCTTTATAAGCGAGAGTTGGTTAGGGCCAGCAATCTAACTTTTTCAGTGAACATTGACTCAAAGATTTGTTCATTTTTGAAGTCTGATTTTTTGGTATATTCCGTAATTTTTGTTTATTTTTATAATTTTATTTAATTATTAACTATAGGTGTCTACCTCTAAATATGAAATTCCTTTCCAAATTTGTATACTTTAATCTGTGTAAAGAGGGGCAGATGACCTCGTAGTTCTGCCCCTTAATACAACAATAACTAACTGGATGCCTAGTCAAATCACAGGTTTGATGGTAACCAGTAAGTGGGTCAGGAGATGAATACGGATGCAGAAGAGTTTGGAATCACATCAGAGATTACTCAAAATTGAAGGGAGTTGAGAAGCTTAATAGACAGCCTCAACGTTTTCAGGGAATGCCACTAAAATGTAAACCAAACTGGCACTATCCGACCAGCAAAGATAGATAAAAAGAGTAAAATTCAGAAGTTTTGAAAGAGGAGAATATACTCACCAAACAGGAGAAAAATGAACAACTCAAGGAAGCGAAGAAGAAAGTGACCAATAGGCCTTTAAATCCACCGCTGTGCAGAACTGGTGAAAGGAGAAGAAATGAATACGCGGTATAGTTCCATCACTTTCCTGGTTAACCCTTTATGGGGCAGACGATTTTTTCTAATTATAACTTTTTTAAATTTTTATTTGAACTCTATTTTTAGCCTACTTTTCACATTTTGCAAAAATGAGGAAAAAGTAGTCTTACGAGATCGGGCAAATGTGCGTCTGTCTGTCTGTCTGTCTGTCTGTCTGTCCTTCTGTCTGTCTGTCTGGCTGTGTGTGTGTCCCCCCCTATCAACTCCTAAACGGCTGCAGCAATCAAAACCAAATTTAGTATGAGTAAAGATGTGCACCGGAATAGCTCACGTCCATATTTGAAAATGATGTCAGTGCTACCAACTGCTGAAAAAACGCACTAGAAATTTGAGCTCCATGTTGGATATCCTGCAAGGTATGCATAGAAGCTATTCCAAAATTGGCACACATGTATATAATACTATTTCAGTTTAATTTCCAGGAGGCCAACCATGACAGTGTTGCCAAAATAATTTTAAGCCTTCTGATAGGTCCAATGTTTAAATGCAAATAACTTCTACACTATCAACTGGATTTCAACCAAATTTTGTATGTAATATCTGTACATAAACAGATATGACTGAGCGTATTCTTAAGAGCCACCAGGGCTGCCAACTGTTAATAATTGCTCTCTCTATTTTTTTATCCAAATACCAATATATCAGAATGTGTGCAAGCCGACTGCTTTAAACTATGCACACGTATATTACCTGACATGTTTGATTAATTTTGGAGTAACTTATATACGTCAGTTCTACCAACATGATTCTAAGCCTGCTGATAGGGCCAATTTTTAAATACATGTAACTTCTATACTATCAGTAGGATTTCATCCAAATTTCGCATGTGCTATGTGTAACATATCAGATATGACTATAAGTATTCTTCAGTGCAATCAGGGCTGCCAACTGTTAATAAATGCTGTCTATATTTTTTACCCTAATATCAATATATCAGAAAGTATGCAAGCCAACAGCTCTATACTTTGCACACGTATAGCACCTGACATTCTAGATTAATTTGGAGTAATTAAACAAGGCAGTGCTGACAACATGATTCTATGCCTGCTGATATGTCCAATTTTAAAATACATGTAACTTCTATACTAACAAATGGATTTCATCCAAAATTGGCACAACAAGATATCATAATATTTCAGATTATTTATGACCAGCACTCGCATGGTATTGTTGGCAACATGCTTTTACGCGTGCTGATAGATCCAGTGTCTAACTGCAAGTAACGTCCATTGGACTTCAACCAAATTTTGTATTCTGTACCATAAGAGATGGAACTAAGAATATATTCAGTCACCAGGGCTGCCAACTGTAGTGCTCTATTAGGCTACATTATACCAGGTATATTTTGAACTAATTAGATATTTCGACATTACCAACTTAATTTCGTCATTATTCTAGATAGGTTCATATTCTGTAGAATAATCATTGGCATGAAAAGTAGGCTGTATAGTTCTTAACGGAACTTCTTGTTTATTTTTGAGCCTGGCTGAAATGGAGACAAGTCACTGGAATTCTCTGTGATAAAAAGATGCCTCTGCATTTAAAGGCAAAGGTCTCTAAGTCTGTGATACGCCCAGCAGCCATATATGGGACTGAATGTCGCCCTATGACCAAACAACATGAGCAAATTTTGAATACAATGGAAATGAAGATGCTCCGATGGTCGATGGGGCTGACCCAATTTGACCACGCAAGGAACACAGACGTCCGGCGAAGATTTGGTGTTGCACCAATTGTCGAGAAGGTGAGGGAGGCTCGTCTACGCTGGTACGGTCACGTCATGAGAAGACAGAACAACTTAGGTGCGAAAATAGCACTCCACATCAACCCAGGTGGAACAAGACCACGTGGAAGACCTGCAAAGCGGTGGACTGACAACATCAGGGCTGGCATGCACGCTGTTGGTCTTACACCAGAAGATGTCAACGATCGAAGTGGAGGAGATATAGCAAAATAGCAGCCCCCGCAAGGGATTAATGCTAGGAAGAAGAAGAAGAGTAGAATATTATTATTTTTTAAAATAAATTTTAAAAAAATATCTATTTTTAGCCTATTTTCAATTTTGAAAAAATAGGCTTATGAGATCACCTTTTGTCCGTGTGTGTGTGCGTGTGTGTGTGTGTGTGTGTGTGATTCGTGTGTGTGTCCCCCCCTAATAAAATCTAAACGGCAGGAGCGATTTCAATGAAACTCGGAAAGTTCATAGCACTACTCCCGGCGACCTCGACCGTGCCCTTCAAATTTTGTTACAACTCACCAATCCAACATGGCGGCTGTGCGAAATATTTCACCAGCATTCAATATCTCCGAAACTATTACCGATATTACCCTGACATTTTCTATGGTGATAGAGGGAACTACTATAAGTTCACTTATGTGACTTTTGAAAACCTGGTAACAACAAAACGAACATGGCGGCCAAGCGAATTTGCGACTTTTAAATAGACGTTTCTCGCGATTTGACCAACCAAACGCAATGAAACTTGGTACAGTATATGTTTATATACATTGTAATGCACCGACATCTAACTTCGTTCAATTGTTTACATAATCACAAGATGGCGGATGTGCGAAATATTTCACCAGCATTCTATATCTCTGAAACTATTAGCGGTATCACTCTGAAATTTCATACGGAGATAAAGGGCACTACTGAAAGTCCATCTATAAGATTTTCAAAAACCGGTTAACTACAAAACGAACATGGCGGCCAAGCGAATTTGAACATTTTAAATAGACCTTTCTCGCGATTTAATGTTCCAAGCGCACTGAAACCTGGTACAGGAAATATTTATACACATTGTAATCCACTGGTATCTAATGTAGTTCAATTGATTACATAACCTCAAGATGGCGGCAGTGCGAATTTTAAAATTAAGTTTTTATTTCTTGTGATGTAGTCATGCGATCGAAGTGAAAGTTTGAATAATGAACCTACGCAATAATTTTCCTTTAATGGTACATGACTCTATGGCCTATACATTTAACAATCCAACATGGCGACCATCCGAAATATTTAGACGATACTGAATATCTACGAATCTATTTTAGCAATCAAACTGCATTTTTTAATGTTCATAGGGGCTATGAACTTAAGTTCACCTATAGGACTTTAAATAACCTGGTGATCACAAATCCAACATGGCGGTGACGCGAATTATACATATTCACATGGACGTTTCTCGCAATTTAACCATCCACGTGCAGTGAAACTTGGTACAGTAAATCTTTATCCGAATGTTAATCCACTGGCATCTAATTTATTTCAATTGTTTCCATAACCTCAAGATGGCAGCTGTGAAAATTTTTTAAATCTCCTTGTTTTTTCTTGTGTGCTAATTATGCGATTGAAGTTTGAATACTACACGTTCACAATAACCTGCATGTAACAGTACATAACTCTAGGACCTACATATATAAAATCCAACATGGCGACCATCCAAATATTTAGTCGCTTCTCAATATCTACGAATCCATTACAGCAATCAAACTGAAATTGTGTATGTTAAATAGTGGCAATTAACATAAGTAGGATATATGAAAATAGGCTGTATAGTTCTTCACGGAACTACTTGTTTATTATATAATTATTACTTTTGAATTTTATATAGGCCCTAATCTTAGTTTTATTTTAATATTTAGCGTGTTTTAGTTTAATATTTTAGTGTCCTTCATGTTTCATTTTAATTTTTAGTGTCTGGTTTTTAAATTTGTATATTTAAGTTTTATGTTAATTGTCTATTTTTGGCCTATTTTCATTTATGAAAAAATAGGCTGATGAGATCACCTTTGGTCCGTGTGTCTGTCTGTGTGTGCGTGTGTGTGTGTGTCTCCCCCCTCGCCCTCCCCCTAATAACTGCTAAACGGTTGGAGCGATTTCAATGAAACTCGGTAAGTTCATAGCACTATTCCGGACGGCCCCGACCGTGCGCTTCAAATTTTGTTTCGTCTCACCAATCCAACATGGCGGCTGTGCGTAATATTTCACCTGCATTCAATATCTCCGAAACTATTACCGATATCACCCCGGCATTTTGTACGATGATAAAGGAAACTACTAGAAGTTCACCTATGTGGCATTTGAAGAGCTGGCAACTACAAAACCAACATGGCGGCCAAGCGAATTTGCGACTTTTAAATAGACGTTTCTAGCGATTTAACCAACCAAACGCAATGAAACTTGGTACAGTATATGTCTAAACACATTGTAATGCATCGACGTCTAATTTTGTTCAATTATGTACATAACCTCTAGATGGCGGCTGTGCGAAATATTTCTCCGGCATTCTCTATCTCTGAACCTATTGCCGGTATCAGCCTGAACTATTGTACGGAGATAGAGGGCACTACTGGAAGTACATCTATGAGGCTTTAAAAAACCGCTTAACTACAAAACGAACATGGCGGCCAAGCGAATTTGAAAGTTCAAATAGACGTTTATCGCGATTTAATGATCCAAACGCAATGAAACTTGGTACAGAAAATCTTTATACACATTGTAATGGACTGGTATCTAATTTAGTTCAATTGTTTACATAACCTCAAGATGGCGGCTGTGCGAATTTTTAAGTTAAGTTTTTATTTCTTGTGTCGTAATCATACGATCAAAGTGAATGTTTGAATAATGAACCTACGCAATAATTTTCCTTTAATGGTACATATCTCTATGGCCTATACATATAACAATCCAACATGGTGACGATCCGAAATATTTAGACGGTTCTCAATATCTACGAATCTATTACAGCATTCAAACTGAATTTTTATGTTCATAGAGGCTATGAACATAAGTTCGGCAATAGGACTTTCAATAACCTGGTGATCACAAATCCAACATGGCGGCGACGCGAAGTATAAATATTCACATGGACGTTTCTCGCAATTTAACCATCCGAGTGCAGTGAAATATGAAAATGAAAATCCACAGCCTGCTTCCAGTCGACCGACCGGATCAGGGAATGGAATAAATGAAGCCCTCATCTAGCGGCGAGGATATGAACTTTGCCGGCTGCCGAATTCTGTCGCACTCCCCTTGGGCAATGATTAAATTAATGCCAGATGAAATGAAATGACAGTGGAGAGTGTTGCTGGAATGAAATGTGTGACAGGGAAACTCGGAGTACCCGGAGAAAAACCTGTCCTCTTCCGCCTTGTCCAGCACAAATCTCACATGGAGCCGGGATTTGAACCACGGACTCAGCGGCGAACGGCCGGCGTGCATCCACCTAAGCCATGGAGGCTCATATAGAAAGTATAGAATGTAGAATTTAGAATACATATCCCAGTTTGAACAAATGTATATTTATCCTCAATATATTGGACCTGTGCGGTTAGGTGGTAGGCCTGCTGGCACTGGAACAACAACTTTGGCATTAACGTTAATTGCAATGAAAGTCTGTTATCTTCGGGAATCGCACGTCATTCATTACATCGGGGGCAGCATTAATGAGTAATTATCATGGACGGCCATGAGCTATGTCGCTCTGTCACCATTCTGACGGATGGTCTCTTAGATATCAATATTCAGTCAAACAATTGTGAGCCGAGGAAATTAAACTGTCACTATCTTACAGCATACAAAATGTGTCGTAATGCAGACACTACAGAGTTTATCTCTGTCAATGTTGCTTCAGAATTTTGTTTAGCACATTTTTGACCCATTTAAAGTGAATTGCCACAGGAAATAAATCGCTTAACCAGGTCTTCTTCTTCCGAAGCGATGTGTTAATATTGTTCAGCTTTTAAGGGCTGAAACTGTATACAAGGGGATTTAGTGTGTTGGAATGTCTGGGGGCTATTTACGGGGAGTGTCGCCTACAAGGGTGTTAGAGGATCGGCTACTTAAATTAAATGTAACACGGGGAAGCTTCCGGATGCTCAGGATGTCTGGTAAGCACAGGTCTAGGGGTGCTCTCAGTCAGTCAAGGAGGATCAGACCGCTTGCCGGAGTACGAGCGTGCTTTTACAGCGTGAGGGAAGTGCGCGCATTCGCAGAGTAGAATGGAACTGCTTGAGTAGCGCTTTACTTCGAGTCGGAAGACGAATTGCTTACCTAGTGTTTTCAAGCATGCAGTTAAATAATACTAGGGACTGGGATTCGGGGTTTATAAGAGTAGCGTGTAAGTAAAATAAACTATGAGACAAACAGTACTTGTGAATGAGTAGTTTAATACCTACTGTGCTAGAAGTTCTAAGACTTCACAAATCAGTGTTGGTGCATTTGAACACTACTTCTTGCAGAAGGCGATAGCAATCTTACAATCTTTGTGTGGGTGTGGAGTGTAGGGATAAACGTCGGGATAGACCCGTGAGCACACGTTGCCTTTAGTACAGCGTCGGATGATGATGACAACAGGTAGTCTGCAGAACTATAGACCTAGATGCCTGAGGCGTGTGGCAATGTATAGTCCTGGCCACTGGGGATTGGCATGTCGGTGCATACTTGACACACTTGTGTAGATAGTGGCTGGTGTTGGGACATGTTGGTGAAACAGTAGCTTCGTGTTGTTGTTGATTCCCCTGGGTGATTAGGGTGTTGTTTAGAAATGGGGGCTGAAGGGGGTGTAGATGGTGGTCAGATAGTGTTGATAATGTGGGTGTGATTTGTAGGTATCTGTAGATAATTATAGTTGTATGTGAATGTACCTCTTAAGGACATTATGTGTCCTTAAACGTGCAATAATATAATGTTAAAGGTTGATGACTTTATTTTCTTTATTTCAGGTGAGCCCTTAAACCAAGGAGTTGATGGGAAACTAAGAGCCGTGATTCCAGAAAGGTAAGGACATTATAATATCCATGACTAAATACAACATTTATAACTACAGTCTGTGTTAACAAGTTGGATGTCAAAGAAAGGAAGGAAGGAAGCTTGTAGTTTAACGTGACCGTCAATCTTGAGATCATGAGCCACGGGACCTCCTTTTTACGTGGAATCCGAACCACAGGACATGGCATTTCACTTCGAAAATCTCACATGCATTGACCGGGAATCGGATGTCAAAGACTCAGTAATACCAACTGTGGCCTACTGCTGGTCCCTGCCCTGCTCGTGAACCTGGGTTGGAGACCACGAGGCCCCTGCTGAGTACCCTTGTGACGGGCTCCTCTCGTGCTCAACTCTTCTTTTCCTCGGACCCCAAGGGTATAAGGGTATCCGAGGCCTAGGGTGTCTTTCATTTCCCCGCCTGGTAGCGTGAGTGAGGTCCACTATTTATTATGCGCCCAGCATAACACTAGGGCCGATTATATAGGGTCATTATCTCTGTGCGCCTCGGTAAACACGGCAAGCTAAGCCAGCGTTGACTGGCGCTGATCGCGGGCGCGCGAACACGGTTCAATCGGTGGTTGGGACGCACGTTGACACTTTTACCAAACTTGTGTACTCACAGTGCTCATAGTCGATGGTAAATATGTTTTCGCTCTCTTGTAACACACACCTGACATCTTCTGATGAAAGAATGGACAAAACTCTAATTTGATTTTGTACTCTAAGAACACAACGTTCTATTATTTATGGAGCCTGTTTTGAATCGTTTAGCGAGTCTCCTAATTGTACTGAGATTAGGAAAAGGTCATCCTGGAAACTTGATTCGAAATTTTCGTCTCGGTTCAGAACAGGACTGTGTGCTTTTCATATACGTATTATGGATATACCTGTACACACGTTCGCGCAATGTTCGGTGTCTAGGCATGACCAACAATCACAGTAATAACAATACTCACTAAACGTGCAACACTAACGTCTATGTTTTGCAGATACACGTCCATGAATGACAGAACACATGTGAACTAACGATATGAGTCAGCGGGGCAGGGTATTGCGAGGTCCACTCGCTCCGCACCTGACCAACCAAATGACGTCATAGATTTTCGCGATTACCAGTGGGGGGCGAATGATAATGACCCTGTATAAACATCGCTTGACTGGGGATTAGATTGACTCGAGTTCATTACCGGACAGTATTTGTATAACAGATACATTTTATCAATTCAAATGATCTTGTCGACTTCGTCGTTATGCTTGGCTCTAACGTTATGCGTTACGGTTACGGCGTGTATGACGTCATCATGTTGTTCAGTGCATATGCACCGAGTCTGAGTTTACTGCTGGGGTCTGCCGTTATGCGATACGGAGACGGCGAGTGCTTGGCGTCAGACAGGAATACAGGGTGACTCCTAAAGAAGTCTGCAAGATGTCAGACAAGAATACAGGGTGACTCCTAAAGAGGTGTACAAGATGTCACACAAGAATACAAGGTGACTTCTTAAGAGATATACAAGATGCCAAATAAGAATGCAGGGTGTCTCCTAAAGAGGTGTGCAGGATGTCAGAGCAAAATACAGGGTGACACTTAACGAGGTGTACAGTATGTTAGATTCAATTCAAATACAGAGTGACCCTTAAAGAGGTGCCCGCGCTGGAAGTCTAAGTTAATGGGTAATGGAGTCTCTTGAAAGAGCCCTCCTGAGCCTTTCTAACATGTGTAGCATTTGTAGCATGAGTCATTTGAAATGATATAAAGTCTAGTCTCTCAGATTGACTGTATCTTTTATTCTCAGTCACTCCTTCTGAAACCTGAAAATTATAACCATGAATGAAGCCGAGATCTTTCTACAGCGTTGGGGATTTTAGTTATAAGAAAATTGTTCTGGGAAATCCTTAAAAATGTCTTCTTTAATTGAATATTGGTGAAGTTTATCTTCCTCGCAGACTTCTTCGGGCCTACAAAGAGCTGGCTTCTAACGAGCGATATGATAGGAAGTGGAAGACGCTTCCTTAAACTTCTACATCAACATGTGAACAGACAGGCCTGCTTAATAGCTCCCCCATCCCGTCCCTTCCCCTCCCCTCTCGCATTTCCTGCTATTACCTTCTGTACTGTTCATCATAGTCAGCTAACTGTAAATATAGGGCACCTTAACATTTTATATTAACCACCTGTCATAAGGACACTTTATTATTTCAAAGATGCTGATAGTTGAATCGTCAGCCATATTTTGTAGAGTTTTCATACCGATGTGCTAGTATTTCTAACAAGTAGTTCCGTGAAGAACTGTACAGCCTATTTTCATATATCCTACTTATGTTAACTGCCACTATCAACATACACAATTTCAGTTTGATTGCTGTAATAGATTCGTAGATATTGAGAACCGACTAAATATTTTGGATGGTCGCCATGTTGGATTTTATATATGTAGGTCCTAGAGTTATGCACTTTTGGGCACAAAGAACTATTACAAGAGCTGCGAGGAAAAAGGGACTCGATCGAACAAATATTCTACACAACAGATGCAATGATCAACAAAGGTTGGATGAAAGAGGAATACCTGATGACGCGCTTTGCGATGCATGATTTCCATCATCGTATTTGTACCAATAAATCCTTTCACCAGGCTAGCCATGAGTATACATGTGTTTTGTATGGAGAACAGTGTGTTAATATCACGTAATGGAGTGCAAGAGGAGAGCGGTCTCTCTGACTCAATTTTGCTCGGATTCTTGAGCCCGATTTACATATTTTGCACATTGTGCGTTAATAAATGACGTGTTATTAATCTGGCCACTCAACTCTCTAAAGCATAGTTTAAGTAGAGGGAAACAGCTGTACTCTACCTCGGGCATCTCGCAATGGTGGTTTGTTTTTGAGTTTCACACGAACTTATGAATATGATTTATGTTTATGGCAATGAAATTATAAAGTTTTAAAACCAAGAAAGAAGAATACGTACCGTAACCGCTTACGCTACGAAGATAACTGGGAGAGTGCGTCCTATTAAGCTAAGTAATCTATGTATTCCTACAACTTCCAGTTCACCTAAATACTTTGTTCATATCATTTTTAGCTTTTGCTACGAATAAGGTCTTCTATATTTCTCTTTCTTTATAATTATGTTCCATAAAATCTCAAGGAAGCCTCGCAAACAACGATCAGTGCTTGACGCTTCTTGATCTGTCCGCCATTTTTCTGCAGGGTGAAACCAAGTCCACGCATGCGCAAGAGCCGTAATGCGTATTTATGTAATTGCGAACCCCAATTATTCCCGTTAAATGCATCAACGATAATCATGCATTAACTGTTAAGTTAAATGGGATTTAACTAACTTATCGTTAGTAAATAGTTGGTGAAAACGACCCTTAGGTAGTTAGCTAGGAGAGTGAAGCACCACTATTATTATTCACATATCGTCAGAGGCTAATGACCTAGCTGTTCTGCCCCTTAAAGCAACAATGCTCTTCTTTTCCATTAGTTTTCCTTATGATTGGCCACGGCCGCTTCCTTCCAATTACTTGCTCATCTTCATTTATTTCATCTCTCAGAAAGTGAATTGGGATTTTGTGATGAAGCTGAAACCTCTTGTGATGAGATTCTAACTATTGAATGTGATTCTGAAGGAGATTTTGTTAATAGAACGCCGCCAAGTTGTGATTAGTGATAGTTCAGATAGTGACGATCCTGAAAGTTATGTCGCTACAATGAATAATATTGCCAGTGAAGTTACTCCTGATGGTGATTTACCATACCAACCATCACACTCATTCCTCGGGTGTAAATGCAGTGCTCCAATAAATCATCATCAATTTATATTTAAATGTTTTTAGCAATATTGTTCGTAGTTGAGTTCTTTTCTAAGATAATACTCCTAGAAAAGACATTCTTATACAAAACACAAGACTACTAAGATGTTGTGCTACAAGAAATATCAATAAATTGTGAGCCTAACTGATATTTTGAAATACATATCTGCCTTGGAATTTGAATTTAATTGTTTGAAATCACAATATTTCAATGTATTATTTAATTGTATTTTGACTACAAATGAATTGAGATGAAAGATGATATAATTACAAAGGTATATTTTTGATGTATGACAGAGAAGAAACTCATTTAAAGAGAATATAATTTGAGAGAGTTATAAATTGTTATCTAGAGTATTGCAAATCGGGCAAATTCTCAGTAGCTCTGTTGGCTTGTGTGAATGTGCCGTTTATTCTTGACCGGTACATATTAAGTTTGCAGTAGTGTCCGCCTGGAAAGCAGAGGCTTGAAAATCAGCAGGAAGAAAACTGATTACCTGTGCCTTGGAGGCGAGGGGAATGAATTGGTGGGGATGGATGCAAAAAGCTTAAGGTCAGAGGGTAGCTTCAAGTATTAGGGTCATTGGTGTGGGACGATGGCAACATAAATGCGGATATCAACTACAGAGTACAGTCGGCTTTGATGAACTGGAAGAGGTTCTCTGGAATTCTGTGTGACAAGGGACTCGGCATAAAAGTGAAAGGTTAAGCCTACAAGACAGCAATAAGGCCACGGAGCAGAGACGGGACTACAACAAAGTCACGATGTAATAAACTGGATGTGACGGAGATGAAGATGCTTAGATGGATGAGTGGTGTCACTAAGAAGGACTGCATCAAAAATTGAGAAAATCTGAGGAACTGTTAAAGTGACAGAAGCATCAACGAAAATCCAGGAGATAAGACTGTTGTGGTATGGGCACGAAAGCTATGTAGGGAGGAGAGTAATGGATCTGGTTGTAAATGGGACGAGAAATAGGGGCAGACCCAGAATAGGATGGACTGACAATATCCAAGAAGACCTGAATGAGAAAAATTTAGAGGAAGACGATGTGTGGGACAGGAAAAATGGAATAGATCGGCTAGAGACATCGACCACGTTTGAAGCGGGATAAGATGAAGATAAAGAGATGATTTCCCATTTTCACCACCAGTCAAATGCCGGGATGGTTCCTTTCAATAGGTCCACGACCTATTTCCTTCTAATATCCCTTCCCTGACCCGCCCTGAAAGGAAAAGTACATGGCCATTGACTGCATGAATAAAATTATTTAAAATCAAACAACATGAGTTAATTTCTTCAGACGATCCGACTGGGCACTAGCAAAAATAAGACAGTAGAAAAAAGGTCCATTTTCTCCTGTGATATAACTTATTCTTTTTCATTATTTGGTGAAGATGTCCCCATATATCTTGTTTATTTGTGTTACAACCCGCGCGGATTAAAAAGGCTGGCACGTGTTTGAGGAAGGACGTTAAGTGTAGGAGCAAACAGACGCAGACGCCGGCGTCATTTGCGTTGTCGCCACACTCCGAGCAAGCCACCTGCTCCTCGCAAGAAACACTCTGTAGGCTTAACTACTTACAAGACAAACTCCACACGCCCAAATCCACTTTGGATACACCATATGTGTGATCACTTGAGTAATCCTTAGTTTGGGAATGTACTTCATGAAACTGACAAAATACTTTCCAAATTAACCCAAAATCACTAATTTTCTTCTGAAAAATCCATCCATAAGAAGTAGGAGAGCTTTGCTACATAGGAAGCAAAATAACCAGTGATGGACGAAACAAAGAGGATATTAAAAATCCCTCTTGGCACGCCGTAAGGCGGAGGTAGATTTCACGGGACAAAGAAAAATATATCCTATAGAATCCACTAAATTTATAAATTATTGTCGTATAACTTACCTATAAATTTTAAGCATACCAGAAGCCCTATCATCATATAATATTATTTCAGTAGTATAGATCCCTTCTGCATCGTGACAAGTGAGTATTCAAATGCGAGAGAATAGACATTAGCAGTGACGAATTGCACTATAATTTCATAAATATCTATAATTTCTTTAAAAATTTACTTAAAAAATGTACTAAGTGTGCGATTTGCAGTTACTGTTGCTGTAGGAAAATTCGCTCCATAATTGCTGTCCACGGGCCTCTGTGACGCCTGTTTCATGTCATTTTAACTTTCTGAGGTCTTTTCTTTAACCTGAAATGTAAATAGTGTTCTATAAACTTTTGGATGAAATAAAAACATAACCTTTCTCCTTAAGTCTCTCCATATAAACGTATTGGGGAAAGAGTGGTTTATGACATGCGAGATTTCTCGCACGGGTACGCTAGTATATATTATTTCAGTAGTATAGATCCCTCGTGCAGCGCTCACAAGTGACCAATCGTGACAAACGAACAAGTGACCAATCGTGACAAACGAGCATTCAAATGAAAGAGAATGGACATTATCAGTGACGAATTGCACTCTAATTTCATAAATATTTATAATTTCTTAAAAAATGACATTAAAAATGTAGGAAGTGTGCGGTTTGCAGACACTGTTGCTGTAGGAAAATGCGCTCCATATTTGCTGTCCACTTCACAATTTTTTCCGCTGTGACGCCTGTTTCATGTTATTTTAACATTCTGATGTCTTTCCTTTATCATTTTGCATGGATTTAAGAAACAGTAAATCAAAGGAATGAGTACTCAAATCGTATAATTTCATAAATATCGAATAACCGGTGAATGTTATGATGATCCAATTTTCAGTGATTGCCTTCTTAAGTTAGGGAACGTACAACTTGGAATTCTAACTGAAATGTAAATAGTGATCTATGGTTGAAATAAAAACATAACAACCTTTCTCCTTAAGTCTCTCCATATAAATCTTTTGGTGAAAGTGTGGTTTATGAACATGCGAGATTTCTCGAACGGGTCCGCTCGTCTTCTTATAATTCCGAAAACGTTTTGCTCTTAGCATAAGGGTGAGTCATATCAGAAATTCTTTCAGACAAAGGTTTTAGGTACCGGTACCTTTTAGTGGACTATTGACCTTTTAAACTGTTTTAAACTGTGTAGAGTTAAGACTTCAGAGAAGAGTATATGTGTTTGGAGTTTCGCTGTTCACCTCGGCATTTCTGAATAGCGTCTGGAACCTGCCGTCCATGCGCCTTTTAAGCTTACACTGGGTAAACAGTTAAATATATCGGGTAAAGCCAGGGCGGGTTGCTAGTAAATAAATAAATCAATAAATGAATCAATAAATAAATAAATAATGCTATAATCTGATGTACAAAAGATGCTCGGTGAAAGCTATCACACGCTTGATGGGTGAGGTGAGGAGAGGAGTGGAGACGAGAGGGGTTTTGGCCTCCATGGCAACAGTGAGCAATGTTGCAATGTACGCCGACACAGCAATAAGCACATGGTTTGACTCAGTGCCTCTTCACTCGTCACTGTCATTAGAGCGCGAGGCTAACTTCCACAGTATTTGTGTCTTCCTGCAAGCCTCTTGGAATGTTGAGTCATCATCTGCCTCAGTGGCAACGCAGCATTTCCCCATGTGAAAATAAAATTTAAAATTCTAAACGTTCGAAAGGAATCTTACCTCCTTTTTCAATAAAACTAAAACAATGTGATCAAAGATGTGTGTCAATGAGCTTACAAAAACTAGAGAAATTCCCCTGTTCGTCACCAGATAGCAGTCAGAAGCTACTGTATGGACCATGGTAGAAAAACGCGCCATAATAATTTGAACGGCAGAAAGAGTAGTAAGAAAGGAGAAGGAAAAGGGGGCGGGGAAAAAATTGAGACTCCTCGAAGAATGAAGATGTCAAAATAAGGAGTCTCAATTTTCCCCCCGCCCTTTATTCCTTCTCCTATTCCGAGCCGATAATGCCTTAATCTACATAATAAATAATTTAATTATAATAAACTATTTGAGGCGCCTAGAATCAAAACCCGCCGAGTCCACAAATCAAAATTTATGAGAAATGAGGGAAATTGTTAACATAAGAAAGAACATCCACGGAATATGAACATTTCGTTTATTAATTACTTCGTCATCAAACGAAACATTCCAACAAATTACAGGATTGTCCCTTAATGGAAAGTAACACAATTCTTAAGATTAATTAGGAGTTAACTGGTTTTGAAAGTGAAATGTACATGTGGACGGTTTTGAAAGTAAGAAAATCAGTTCTCAGAATAAAGACAAGGGAAGAAGGAAAGGATGTGAACGGGAACCATCCAAATTAGGCATGAAATGAAAACCAGACCTGAATTATGATTTTGCATATATTTAAAATTTAACAAAGACTTAACCACACATTGCAATACACAACGCAGCTGATGGCGCTATGAAGGAATCCTGGGTAATGCAGTTCTATGTGCTGATTGGCTGAAAACGACTTAGTGGATTTTGAAACTAACAATGGCTGATGTTCAATTGAATCTAGTGAATTTTGAAATCAACCCTAAGTTTTGTCCGCCATTTTCATAGGGAAACAGCGTCTATTGAAGGAAAATAATGTCACCATTGAGTTGCCCGTGTGTAAGTCCATATAAAGGCAACTTCATCTCATTTCTCATCTTCGATGGACTTGGCAGGTTTTGATTCTAGGCGCCTCATTTATTACCTGAAGTCAATGTATTGTACATTAAAACCAAACCGGTTTTGGTCACATTGTTGCTTTCCTCAGCGTATTATAGGATAAGTAAATGTGCAAAAACGTACACCTAATAAAACAAGATGTTCAGTAAAGAACATATAGCCTACTTTCTCCTAAATGCATGGGTATTGTTATAACTCTTTGTCCTTTTCAAGGAGTATGATTGAATGTTGGTTGTAGTAGCTTGTTGAAATACAACGTGCTATAGGGATATTAAACATGAATATGAGGTGCCCTTTGCTAGTGCTACCTCTGTACCAAATTTTGTTCCATTCGGTTTCACCGTGTTCGAATTGATAAGGGGAATCGATTTTCACACAAAGATGGCCGCCATCCGCAAAATATTAGGCTGATGACCTATTAGTTTGGTCAAAGGATGCTCCCTCCATAAAGGTATGTAGTTGAAAAATTTGGTAGAGATCGGATGATTAGGTTAATCGTAATTTGATTTTAGCTTTGAACATTCGTGTGGCCGCCATTACGTTTCTGTCAATATGGCGGCGATATAAATCATGACACTGAGATGCCCTTTGCTAGTGCTATCTCTGTACCAAATTTCGTTCCATTCGGTTTCACCGTGTTTGAATTAATAGGGAGAATCGATTTTGACACAAAGATGGCCGCCATCCGCAAACTATTAGGTGAATGACCTATTAGATTGGTCAAAGGATGCTCCCTCCATAAAGGTATGTAGTTGAAAAATTTGGTAGAGATCGGATGATTAGGTTAATCGTAATTTGATTTTAGCTTTGAACATTCGTGTGGCCGCCATTACGTTTCAGTCAAGATGGTGGCGATATAAAACATGACACTGAGGTGCCCTTTGCTAGTGCTACCTCTGTACCAAATTTCGTTCCATTCGGTTCCACCGTGTTCGAATTAATAGGGGGAATCAATTTTGACATAAAGATGGCCGCCACCCGCAAACTATTAGGCTAATAACCTATTAGATTGGTCAAAGGATGCTCCCTCCATAAAGGTATGTTGTTGCAAAATTTGGTAGAGATCGGATGATTAGGTTAGTCGTAATTTGATTTAAGCTTTGAACATTTGTGTGGCCGCCATTACGTTTCCGTCAAGATGGCGGCGATATAAAACATGACACTGAGGTGTCCTTTGCTAGCGCTACCTTTGTACCAAATTTCGTTCAATTCGCATTCACCGTGTTCGAATTGATAGGGGGGGACAGACATTCAGAGTACACACACCCACACACACACAGACACACAGACACACACACACACAGACTCACACACACACATACACACACACAGACAGACACACTTTTTTCGCCCTGTGTTGATCTCATAAGTCTACTTTCATTTTTTGCAAAAATCGAAAGTAGGCTAAAAAATCCATAACAGAGGATACTAAAAATATTTTTGTTCCAAAGGCTCACAAAGTAAAATTTCAAATTCTAGATGTGTTACAAAATATGTTAAGAAAAATCATGGAAAAGTCTTGATAAAACAGCGTTGAATTGAAGAGATCTAAAAAGAAGAAATTAAACTGAGAAACAAAAACACGAAAACAGATCGGAAGAAGATATAAAAACCATAACACTTAGTGGATGAGAATATAGATATGCTGAATAAGTCATGGTCATTTTTATGTCATTTTATAAATAATTTAATTAATTAATTAATTATTGAACCGTTAAATAATCTCTGGATGTGCTGAACCATAACAATGCAAATTTAACATCATACTGTACGTATTAACCATATTGTTGGGGTTTATGGCCCTGAGTCTTTATGAGGTCGTTATTTTTTTGTTTGTTTAGAATGCAGAATCCAAACAACTGGTGCGGAACGATATAAAGGAATTGAGCTATGGTGGTAAAATCTAAAAGTGTAATTCTCCATAGTGAAACAGCGCAATTAACGAAAGTAATGAAATGTCGCTAACGGGACAGCCGTGTAATTAATTCCCGTATTGGCTGTAAAGAATGCCTCAGTTGCCATTTATATGCTGTTATATCTTAATTGGCGTATACAGGCCGGCTGGACCGTACAGTAGCGTGCGAGAGGGAAATAAAGAGACTTTGAAATACAGAAATAAACTGGTTCAGTAAATTCAACTACATTCAGACAGTTTATGCCGTTCAATCCCAGTGAATAAGTTCATGGTTCTCACAGGTAATCACAAATACACTCTGTTCCTGTGGGATCAATATGTCCTGCAGTACCGACAAATTTGCATCTAATGCGATGAAATGTTACGGTTTTCCCTCTAGGGTTCGTGGTGAGGATCGATCGATGACCACTTTATAGTCTTTAAGGGTGCCTCGTAGATAGGCCTTCGCGTTGACCTCTCTAGCCAGTGACGCAGTTGGTTCCTGCGCCCAAACATGTGGGTTCTTGAATGAGTTCTTTTTTTAAATTTATTTATTAATCAAAGCACAAACTACAGCTGTGCCACACTTGTAAAAATAACAACCGAATATCAAAAGTAAAATATAAAATAAAATTTAACAAATCCCCAAACAAACTAGTCCAGATCAAGAGCCGATAGAATGTCCTTGTTCGTAGCCGCATCATCAATGGTCAAGATGACAGTTCTAAATACAGTTTAGGTTCTCATTCACCTGCTGCAGGAACGTCCTCTTGGTTGTGGATATGTCCAGCTTGTTATGCTATTGTACAGGGATGATATGCGGTGTTGGAAGGATCTTTGCATTATTGATATTTAGTGTGTGGAATGTGGTGATTATCTTTGAGCCTGGTAGAACGGGAAGGGGTTCTTAGTTTGAAATGTGACAGCAGGTGGTCCGAACGGTAATGTCCATTTAAAATAGAATGTAGGAAGGACAGGTCAGTTACTTGTCGTGTCGTGTTGAGGGGAGGGATATTTATAAGTGTCTTAATTATCAAACAGGTAACATACCACGTACGACAACATACAGTAGATGTAACATTTCTAGATATAAACAAAATAAAACATTAAACCATGAATACAAATGTACAATTACATATTACAAAAACCCATCACATCAGTAAAGGGCAAGCCCCACCTACTATCCGGTAGGTGAAACTCAACTGAGCTCACTGGGTGAGCTAGTCCCTGTAAGGCAATGTCCTTTTGCCATCTAACGTTCTCGCCTGCTGTTCCCAAGATTTCAGGATGAAATTCAGACGCGGCAGGTTGGCATTTGAGAGTGCGTAAATGTGAGGAAGCCGTGTCAGTAGATTTACTGGCACGTCAAAGATACCCTTCAGCAAAATTCCGGCACCTCGTTGTCTCTAAAGGTCGCAGCAGTTAAATCGGACGTAAAACCAATAAAAGAATTATTATCCTCTTACCATCCGATAGGGGTAGTTCAGCTGAACTCACTGGGAGAGCTAGTCGCTGTAGCAATTTGCCATTAATATTCTGAAATATATTACATTTCAGCGCAAGTTCCGTTTAGTTTACAAGGGGTCTTAATGTACTCTTTTACTTGTATCTTGCCGTACTTGCGTACATATATGTCATCAAGCCTGTATGCCATACATCACCAGGCGAAGCTGGTCGCATCGGAAACCGCACTTCGCACCCACACGGTCGTATTTCTAGTACAGTATAACCCAAGGTTCGTATATAAGAGGTTGTCTCGTTCCGCGCGCATGCGCTCTACTCCCCCGGCTGATGACGTATTGCTCAGACCCGGCAACAGCCAACACCACAGTCTCCAGTAAGCTGGCAGCTTCAGCTATTCTTTATGGTGTTGTGTTGATGTGTTTATCTATTCTCGTTACGTGTCATTATTTAGTGGTGTTTGATAGTGCTTCATTAAGTACTGCTCTACACGTTTCCCCTAGTAATAGGTAAGTGCTCGGTAAATGAAAGAGCCATTTGTGTATCATTAGCTTCGTGGTACGACCTGATAGTTTTGATGTTTTTTTTTTATTTCTTTCAGTTTTCTACGATGCCTGGAATGAGATGCACGGTGGCTTTGTGTACAAACAGTCTTATTAAAACGAAGCGGGATCCCGGGAGTGCGCATATAAAGTATCATTCATTCCCTAAAGACAATTTAATTAGGCAAAAATGGGTGCTGTGTACTAGAAGAAACGGGAAGTGGAATCCGAATACTTCACAAATAATGCTCTGAACATTTTACGGAGGATGACTATGAGAGGGACCTGAAAGCAGAATTATTGAATTTAATTCCTAAGAGAAAACTAAAACAGACTGCTGTGCCTTCACTTAAATTAGGAACTGATATACCTGAAGAAACCCAGGTGCAGATACGTGAACGTGAAATACGTAGTGAGAAGAGAGAAAATAAAAGAACTGTGAATCAAATTTTAGAAAGCTCGTACTCTGTTCAAGAAGTGTGTGATGACGTCCAAACTACAACGGAGGAAAATCAAATAGATGTTTTGAAGATGGAAAATGAAAAGTTGCGACAAAAGAACGCAGAGCTGGAGGAGAGAATCGTACTGAAAAGCCAAGAAATTGGCAGGCTTAAAAGAGAACTTTGTAAAATGAAGAGAAAAAGGATTGATGAAACCAGAGTGCGTAAAAAGGCCCGGGAAATACTCGGTTCAGTTTTCACCGAAAATCAAATAGACATCCTTTTAAGTAAGAAAAAGAAAGTTAAATGGACAGACGATGAAATATCTCTTGCATTTTCTCTGAGATATATTAGTAAGCGTTCATATCTTTTTCTGAAGAAGAAAATGAACATTCCTTTGCCTGGACTGTCTACACTGCAAAAATGGGCTTCAACAGTCGATATGAACAATGGTGTTCTCCAAGATGTTTTCCGCTTTCTGTGCGTTGCTGGTTCATCTCTGAGCAAGAAAGAAAAAATTACGGTTCTTCGTTTTGATGAAATGAAAGTTAAAAGCGTCATGGAATATGACCGGAAAGGAGATGAAGTTATCGGGCCACACTCCAATGTGCAAATAATAATGGCTCGGGGACTTTTTGCTCAATGGAAGGTGCCTCTCTTAGTTGATTTTGACGTGAAAATAACCTGCGAGATTTTAAACTCTATTATTTTAAAACTTTCCGATATAGGGTACATTGTAAAAGCATGTGTTAGCGACACGGGGGGGTGGAAATGTTGAACTTTGGAAGGAACTAGGAATTAGTACTGAAAAAACCTGGTTCACTCATCCCTCTACGGAAGAAAAAATATACATGTTTGCTGACGCGCCACATCTTCTGAAACTAGTGCGGAACTGGTTTTTAGACACTGGGTTCCAGCTAAAGAGCGGACAGATTGTAAATAGAAATCCTATCGTAGCATTATTAAATGATCAGAAGAAAAGTGATCTCAAATTGTTGCATAATCTGAACGAAAGTCACATCACTGTGGAAAAGACTCAGAGACAAAATGTGAGGAAAGCGTGTCAGTTATTGTCGCACAAGGCAGCTACTGCTCTGCAATTTATGAAACCGGGAGCTGATCCTTAGCTGGCTGAAGAAACTGGAAAATGTATTGAAATAATTGATAGGTGGTACGATGTGATGAAAACATACACTCCCAAACCTTCAGGTAGACCTTCCAAGAACCCAAATGGAAAATATCTGGAATCTCAAGACGCAATTCTCAACGACATGCTTGAATTAATTGAAACAATGAGATGCTGTGGCAAGAAAAATATACAGCTTTTTCAGAGAGGAATCATCACATCAATTAAATCTTTGAAGTATCTTCTATTAGATTTGAAGAGTGTCCATGGTATTGAGTACATACTCACCCACCGTCTCAACCAGGACGCTTTAGAAAATCTGTTTTCTCAGATTAGGACGAAAGGGGGTCTGAATGATCATCCTTCTCCTTTAGACACATTATATCGTTTAGAATGATTATTTTAGGGCGAAATCAAGGACTCCTTCAAAATAATTCTAATACAGGAACCGAAGATGATTCCGAATATATTCCAGCCAAAGTGCTTCGAATGTCTGGTGTATTATGCAAGAAGGAAGAGGATAATCCGGAGAAAGATAGCGAAATAGATGTCACCAAAGAAATGATTGCATCTTCGATTCCTGAAAACGAATTGAGCACCCCCTAACTGAAATGGAAGCCAATGCATTGTTTTACCTTTCTGGGTGGGTAGCAAAAAAGCTTAGATCGACATGTCCAAACCTTGGTAGCTATACATTTACTAGCTCTGAATCGCAGACTATGAATCCACAAAATGCATGGATCAAAAGTTTGTCGTTCGGTGGACTCGTAGAGCCTTTTGAAAGCTGGAAAAAAGAGACAAAATTGCTAGAAGATGAATTTAAGAAGTACCATGGTCTCAAGAGCATAAAAAGGGGTAAATTGTGCATTACCAATTTGGTTGAATCTCTTAACAAGAAATATCCTGAAATAAATCGTGTAGTGGTAGAGACATTCGTTCGACAGATGACCTTCATACGAATGAAGTTCATGAATGCACTGAAGACAACACAGGGGAGCTACAAGAGGAGTAATGAATGTTCAGTCTCTCATGACAAAATATCCAAGAAGATGAAAAAATACACCAGGTGAATATATTTTCAGGCTTGAACGCTCGATTGAGTTCGTGAACAGTGAGCAAATGTACCGGTAATAGTTTTCCCTACTTAATCTCAACAGTATAATTGAGCATGAATTTTAATAGAATTAAAACGGCGCTGTGTATTGAACATTATGTTGAACTTTATCAATTATGACTCAATTTTGAAGCTTCAGAATTATCGCTATTTGTCGATTCGAATAACTTTTATATTTAATTATTCATGATGATGATGATAATTGTTGTTTTAAGGGGCCTAACTCTAGGTTATCGGACCCTAATGGTTTGGGTGATAGTGAAAATGAAAGATGATCAAATGAAACCTACAACTAAAACTAACTACTCTCTTACAAACTAGAAGAGGAAATGGTAAACAAAAAGTGTATTTACACGCTCTGATTATTTAAAGCTCTATTATATTAAACTGCATTTATAGCTACAAGTATCACGAGTTCTTATGTTGTACATCAACCCCGTGGTTACCTTCTGCAGTAGTGCAAGGCTAGCCGTAACCGTAGTCCCATCCGCTCAGCGCGGGTCGGCTGATGACGTCACGCAGCAGGGGAGCGCTGTTACCACAGACCTTATGAGAACGAGGCAACCTGTTCTCTACAAGCCTTGAGTAAAACCTGCCTAAACCGGACCCTTTATATAGCGGAAACCTGGACAAACGGAAAACAAAATTCGGAACGGAGGTATTTCCTATGTACAATTACACTGTAAACTGGAAAACTGCCTAACGTTGAAACGGAACGAAATTCCGGAACTGTAGGTGTAAATAACCTGACTAGGACGGATTATCTTATCCATGCTGACGAAGTTTCTAGGTCATCATGGGCAGTGAAATTAGCAAACCAAGTAAATTAAATAATGGACTTCCTCAAGGATCAGTGCTTGCCCCACTCTTGTTCAGCCTCTATATATCAGATTTGCCCTCCACAAAATCGAGGAAGTCTGGATATGCTGACGACTGGGTAATTGCTACTAGAGATCCATGTTTCGAAAGAACAGAAGAGACGCTGACAAATGATATCTCTGCACTGGGAGATTATTTTCTCAAGTGGAGACTTCAGCCAAGCTCAACGAAGACCTAAGTTGCTTGCTTCCACCTGAACAATAAAATGGCAACAAGGGAACTTACGGTTTACTTCAATAACATCCTCCTTCGCCATAACAGACATCCCAAGTATTTGGGTATAACACTGGATAGAACATTGTCATTCAAAGAACACCTACGAATGACTTGCGCCAAAATGAAGACAAGAAACAATATCTTGCGGAAATTATGTGGCACCACCTGGGGTGCCAATGCAACTACTCTCCGTTGCACAGCTCTAGGTTTAGTTTATTATGTTCCTGAGTATTGTGCTCCTGTGTTGATAAATAGTCCGTATGTAAGATTAATAGATGTGCAATTGAATAACACCATGCGCATGATAACAGGAATAATTATGTCAACTCTACATCATGACTTCCTATTCTCAGCCACATCCCACCACCTCATTTGCGGCGATTCAACATTTTGATCAGAGAATATAGAGAGATCCAGACCAACAAACAACTACCAATCCATGGAGACATTGGTGATCTACATGTGAAACGATTACGTTCAAGACATCCACCTATCTGCACAGCGGAGAATCTTGCAACTAACAAATTCAACCTGACTGAGAGATGGTCTTCTGATTGAATTCGTTTGCCCCTCCAGAGAGTACAGTAATGCCACGCATAAATGAGCAGCTGCCAAGGTTCACTCAGCCTAGAAAGACCCGGTCAAAATGAAATAGAATACGGAACAATCACGGTGTATGCGGCGATCTCCTGTACAAGTGGAGGAAAAAATCTTCATTATCTTGCGAGTGCGGTGATGAAAGACAGACTGTTCGGCACCTAGTACAAGAATGCCCACAATCATCTTACAGCGGTGACTTCAGCGACTTCTTCCTAGGGACACCACAGGCACTTCATTACGTTTCGAAACTTGATGTAAAATTTTAAATAATTTTCATGTATGCCATACGATAAATAAATAAATATCTTATCCATAATACAAAGCTATGTACAGTACTGAATTTTGAGCGCGACTGAACTTGCACCAAACTTCTAGGAAACATTAAAGACTACATTATTTAAATGATTCATGGTGGTTCCGTATTGATATGTTAGAATAGTTATTAACAAAAAATGAACATCTGCCTGAATCAATACTATACAGATAAAATTAATTATTGAACTTGTTTACAGTACATGTTTCGGGGATTAATAATATTTTATCCCCTTCATCAGCTGTTGAAGAAACAACAAACAAAGCGTAGCTCAGTAATAATATACGTGTTTAAAACCTAATATGGTGCACCATAAAATTTAGGGTATAAGGATATAATAAAATGAAGAGAAACAGATGGTGACGGTGATCAGCTGCTCATGACAAATAGTAGTTCCTTGAAAAGGTAGATGTATAACACCAATACTTCACCAATCCGTGTAGCTTTATAACCAATGAAGAGCCTGTAAGCTTATATCCAAATATAGCCCTTCAAAACAAAGTGGCTTTAAGAAACCCGACTTGATGGAAAGTGATCATAGGTTAGTTTAAAGCATATAGTGTCTGAAAGAAAGCAATGGAAAGCAGATAAAATTAAACCAGTGACAAAGATAAAAATTTATAATAATCATTATGCAAATCTAATTTAAACGAAATTGAATGAATATAAATCGAATACATATGATAAACTTACATGTGGTTAGGACAACGTTACATTTATTAGAAAGTGATTTGTCTACTGTTTGAAATTTTATGGGCGTAGCATAGTCCAAAGTTCAAATAGGAGGTAGTAGGAAATGAAAGAACGTCAGTGCTAGTTCTGGAAAAGGACGTAGATACGAATGGAGCGCTACTGTGAAAAGATGAACTTATGGGAAGAAGAAAACGTACAAAGCGGAAGAATTAAAACTAGAAAATGTAATAAAAAAACAATTATTAGGGGACTGTACTAGCGGTAATAGTGATTAAAAAGTATGTAATGATGTATAAAATATTTATAATAGAAAAAATTATATTAAAATATTTAAGGTGGTTTAATATTGGATTTAACAGTTAAGTTATCTGTGAGAGTGTCAAATAAGATATTTGATTCGAAAATGATTTCATTAAGATTCACTGGGTCTAGAATTTTGTGTGCTGTGTTGATTTCCATAGATTCGAGAACGTTCATCATAGTATCTTTGTTAGTGTAATGTAATATCTGTAAATCATTATCTATGTTAGTGAATTTATGACCTGAATCTTCCATGTGTGCGGCCATGGCTGAATATTTTCTGTATTTAGTGGCATTTAAGTGATCATTATATCTTGTGGTGAAAGCTCTTCCGGTTTGACCTATATAATTTGCGTTACATTCATCACAATTTAACCTGTAGACACCGGATTTGCTGAATTTATTCTTCAAGTTGATAGTATTAGAATTAAAGAAAATGTTCTGATTAGTATTGTTTGTTTTATAAGCTATTTTCATGTTAAGTTTTTTGAATTTGTTGGTGATGTTGTAAGTATGATGATTAAAGTAAGTAAAAACTGCGTATGAAGGATTGTCATTACGCTCAGGTTGAAGTTGCGTGATAGGTTTATTTTTCAGTTTGTTAATTATATTATTAATGTATTGACGGTTATAACCATTAATTCTGGCAATTTGATGAATAATTGCAATTTCTTTGTCAAAATCTTGTTTGGAAAGGGGTAAACTCATGGCTCTGTTCACAAGACTAATGAAAGTGGCTTTTTATGACAGCCAGGATGGTTTGAATATTGTCTTATAGCAGAATGGGTTTGCGTGGGTTTCCTGAAAATTTGGTAATGTAGTCTGTTATCTTTTTTAATGACGTTGGTGTCTAGGAAATTAATCTTATTATTTGTGGCGGATTCCATAGTAAATTTAATATTATTATCAATATTGTTTATTTGGTCTAAAACTTCATCTACCTTTTGAATATTATCGTCAATTATGATGAAAACATAATCTAAGTATCCACCCCAAAACTTAATTCCTTTTATTTTGCTTTCTATTTTACTTTCTAAATGGTCGAGGTAAATATTAGCGAGTATTCCTGATAATGGAGAACCCATGGCTAAGCCATCATTTTGTTTGTAAATTTTACTATTGAAAGTAAAGTAATTATTATTTAGAATAAAATTCAAAATGCAAATGAATTCATCTATTTCTACTTTGGAAAGATTGCTATTGTTTGTTAAATTCCTCTTGATGATGTTAATTGTAGGAACAATAGGGATATTGGTGTATATATCTTCGATGTCAGCACTATGTAAAGAATGCCCTTGTTTTAGCTCTAAAACTGATATTTCCTCACAAAAATGTAAAGTGATTTAGAATGATTTGTTTGCTTCAAAACGAAAATGTTTTTTTAGAAACTGTAGAGCAAACTGGGAAGTTTTATGTAAAGGGCTGTTTCTGAAATTAACAATAGGTCTTATAGGAATGTTATTTTTATGTATTTTGGGTAGGGCCCGTAATGTAGGAACACTGGGGTTCATGTGGACAAGTTGAGTCACTTGTTTATCATCTAAAATAAAAACTGTGTTTTTTAGAATGCTTTTAAGTTTTCTTTGTGTGGACGCTGTGGGATCTTTCTTTATTTCTTTAAAATTGTCATTGGCAATGAAATCTCTAGTTTTAGTGATGTACTCATCTCTGTCAATGAGTAGTGTAGTGTTTCCTTTGTCTGCTTTAGTTACAATTACATTATTATTTATAAGCTTCTTTTTTAATTTTTAGATGTCCTGATTATTGGAATTATTGTCTAGAAAACTATAATTTTTATTAATAATTTTACGAATTTCTTTGTTGGTTTATTGTCTTGCTCCGTTTTGTTCATTAATGGGCAGTTTTCTCATAGCTCATTGATTACATTATTTAAATGACTCGTGGTGGTTCCGTATTGATATGTTAGTACATGCTTCGGGGATTAATTATATTTTATCCCCTTCATCAACTGTTGAAGAAACAAAAAACAAAGCGTAGCACAGTAATAATAGCCAAGGTAGCCTGGCTCGCTCGTTATTTAATGACTCATGGCGATTTTGACAAAGAAATTGCAATTATTCATCAAATTACCAGAATTAATGGTTATAACCGTCAATACATTAATAATATAATTAACAAACTGAAAAATAAACCTATCACGCAACTTCAACCTGAGCGTAATGACAATCCTTCATACGCAGTTTTTACTTACTTTAATCATCATACTTACAACATCACCAACAAATTCAAAAAACTTAACATGAAAATAGCTTATAAAACAAACAATACTAATCAGAACATTTTCTTTAATTCTAATACTATCAACTTGAAGAATAAATTCAGCAAATCCGGTGTCTACAGGTTAAATTGTGATGAATGTAACGCAAATTATATAGGTCAAACCGGAAGAGCTTTCACCACAAGATATAATGATCACTTAAATGCCACTAAATACAGAAAATATTCAGCCATGGCCGCACACATGGAAGATTCAGGTCATAAATTCACTAACATAGATAATGATTGATATTACATTACACTAACAAAGATACTATGATGAACGTTCTCGAATCTATGGAAATCAACACAGCACACAAAATTCTAGACCCAGTGAATCTTAATGAAATCATTTTCGAATCAAATATCTTATTTGACACTCTCACAGATAACTTAACTGTTAAATCCAATATTAAACCACATTAAATATTTCAATATAATTTTTTCTATTATAAATATTTTATACATCATTTCATACTTTTTTAATCACTATTACCGCTAGTACTGTAACGTAATCTTGATTACGGTACAAATTATTATTATTATTATTATTAAAGTCATTGTGTAATTATTATTATTATTATTATTATTATTATTATTATTATTATTATTATTATTATTGAAATATCAAAGTTATATCGTTTTATTCACCCATTAATATCAAGGGAGGGGCCATACCATATTCACGTCATTACCATAATCATATATAATATTGTCATGTGTTTAGATTAAAAAACAGGGTTTTTATAGAGGTCTAGGGTTGTTTTATTAGTTAAATTGTAAAGGTAGGACGGGCATGGTTGGAAGAAGTTATGGACGGTGAAGCAACATATTGCAAGAAAATGTATTTCTGGATCGAAGCCAAGCTGACAGGAGACAAGGGCTTGGAGAAAGATTTGGGCGGAAAATATATATGCGCAACGAGAGGAATAGCGGGTTCTGAGTGGAATATTTGAAGTACGCGGGCCTGTATTCCCGCTCGGAGAAGTTACAGCGTCGCTTGAGGACTGAGAAATGCTTTGCTATAATTGGTCTGATGGGTCGCGGGCAAATTTATGCCGCGAAACATCGGGACCATTCAGAGTGTATAAAAGCCCAGCGCGACTTCAGCACTGGCTATTCTATAGATTCTATTCTGTCATTCACTTATTCGATCACGCACTCACTCATTGACTTTGTGAGTCGTAGACTCTGTCAGTCCCTCAGTAAGATGGGACTTAGTGAATTCAATTAGCCTGGTTTGTTCAAATTTGCTTACCATGGTGATCAAACTCAGAAACAAGCAGCAGCAACAACAACAACCACAACAACTAGACGAAGTACAGTTAGCAAAGTGAAAACATATGTTTTCAAAGGTCAATAAACGTGTGTTGGCGTAAGATCTCAAATTAGACTGCAAGCAGACCAACGAGATGGACTTTGAACCACAAGGCACCAGGTATGTGGACCGAGTTATTATCAACACAGAAGATCAGCGCTAGCGAGAAGACAGTCAATATTGCCCAGCAATTAGGGAATATTAATGCACATATTGTACACAGCTCGAAACCTCAGATCAAATGTTATTAATAATTTTGTTGTAAATAAACCAGTATTAGTTAAAATGTCTTGTTCATTGGGAGTTGAATATATAGGATAGTTGGAATGCAAAGAGTGTCTCATAGAGCAAGTTTATTGCCCTACGCTCCGATGATAGATCTTGGCTCAAGGAAGGGAGCGGCCGTGGCTAAATAAAATTTTAATGTGTTATCTTTACGGTAACTGGCGCCCAGTAAATCTAAGTTAATAAAGTGTATGTCGTCTGTCAAGACAGGCCAATGCTAAATAAGAACGATAAGGTGGTTTTAAGGAGTCTTGAGTGTAATATCTGTAGAAACGTTATAAATGATCGCCCAACTTGTAGAGCGATATCCAACGACGAAGGTAGCCGTTACAAATGGCACAACCAATGTGGGGCTACGAAATATCGTACTGTAGTGAATGGATAGTATGTATAAATCCAGTTTATTTCAAGTATGTTAAAGTTTAAAGTTGTTTTCATGTACGATATAAACGAGTACTCTGCATTCATTCCGAGGTTTTCAATAAAGAGGCATATATCAAGTTAGGGAACTACGGTTATAAATTAGGAGTGTTCTTTTGATGAGTTGTTTTTTGGGTAATGAGTAACAGGGATAATTTGGGGAATATAAATTTGAGAAACCGTAGTATTATAAGATCAGTTAAAATGTCGAAATTAGATGTCCAGGGTACCAATCATGAGATGTCAAAAGTAAGCGAAAATCAGGAAACTGAGGAAAATAAACAAGACGGGGCTACAAACATCCAGATTAATGAGGGGGAGAATCCTTCCTGGCTTCGAAACCTGACGATGCTGATAACAGAACAGAGTAAGAAGCAAGAGGAACAGAACAGAAACATAGATATTGAGTTACAGGAACAGGGTAAGAAGCTAGAGGAACAGAGCAGAAGCATAGATCTTAAGTTAGCTGAGCATAGTAAGAAGCTAGATGAACAAGGTAAGAAGTTTGATGAAGCTACAGAGAATTTCAATAGGCAAATTAAAGAAGTAGGCCGAGAATTTCACAATAAGTTAGAAAACAGGATTAGTGAGGTGGAAGAATCATGGTCACTTAAGGTTGACGCCAGAATGCAACAAGTGTCGGAGCGAGTTGATAAAATTGACGAGGAAGTGAAAATTAAATGTAGTAAGGTTAGGGTTGACTTAGAAGGAGAAGTCAACAGTATGAAGGTCTAGTGTGATAATAATATTGCTAAAATAGGTAATTTAGAAAATAAACTAGAGAGCGATAATCAAGAAATTAGGGAAGAGGTTAACAGTAAATTTAACAGTATCAGCATGACGAATAGAAGGACCTAGTGTGAGGACTCCGTCATTTTAGCACGGTAGTTTCTGGTCCCGCCGCTACAAGCACTGCAAGCGAGTATGTCCAACACGTGCTGTGTTTCCGTCGAGCCGGTTCATAGAAAGTGCGCGAGAAGTTACTGTGTGAGATATTTGTGTGAATTAAATTGAATTTTCTTTGCTTTCAGTTCTTAAATTCAGTTCATTGTGTCTTGTGTACATCAGCGTTTTGTGTTTTGTGTACTTCAAACATATTTCTTATGTGGCTTGGTTCATTTAATAGTTCAACATGCCTTATTGTTTTGTACCTGGCTGTAAGTCAGGGTATGGTCGAGTAGTTGACGATATACGATTTTTTTCACCACCGAAGGATACAAATCAATTTGAAAAATGGGCCAGAGCTATTCCACGAAAGGATACGAAGTTAACGCGTAGTAGTAGAATTTGTCAAATTCATTTCTCTGGTGATTTGATAGTAAAATCAGATAATTTTATAGTGAATGGTGAAGAAGTGAAAATCTCTCGTATGAGGTGGAAGTTACGTCCTGGAGCAGTGCCTCATATTTTCCCTAATTTACCGAAGTACCTGTCAAGTGAGAATAAGTCCCGTAAAGCTCCTAACAGGAAAAAGAATCTCGATACCACCAGGAAGAGAAGAAAGAAGATTGAAGATGGGAGTGAAGCAACGAATGAGGCATTAAAAGGTCAGTCTAATGTTGATAAGAATTTGGGTCATTCTAGTGTACTTACCGATGCTGAAAAGACTATAATATTGCTCAAAAGGCGCCTAAAGAATGCTAACCGTAATTTAATTCGCGTTAGATCCTGCCTCAACTCAGCAAAATCGAGAATTAATTTGCTGGAGAAGCAGGTTCGACATTCACAGGCATTTAATTACAAAGATAACAAACACCTTAGCAAGAAGGAAAAGATGATAATAGACACTATGCTCAAGAAATGCCAGGTAAAATCTCCCAATGGTATGAGGTACAGCAATGAATTCATTTTAGAGAGTTTATTGTTGAGAATAAAATCACCGAAAGGATTTCGTCATTGTCGGCGACATAATCTCTTGCCTCTGCCCTCAGAAAGTCACTTGAGAAAACTTTGTAAAGGACTTAAGTGCCCTTATGGAGTTAATACGCATAGTATAAATGCTATTTCAGACTATTTTAAGGAAGAAAAGAATGATAATTCACGTTACGGTGTTGTAATTTTCGATGAAGTGAAGCTAAGAGAAGAAATCCAGTTTAATAGTTTTTCTCATAAAGTAGATGGATTAGTTGATTTAGGTGAACACACACCTGACCTCCAGAAGAACGTACTTGCAAATCACGCTCTAGTGTTTATGTTCGTACCATTCATGCATAATTGGGTGCAGCCAGTTGCTGTTTATGCAAGCAGAAATGCTACTCCAGGGGACATTCTCGCAAAAATTTTAATACAGGTGATTTTGCAGTTAGAAGAGGCTGGGGCGAGGGTGGTTGGCTTTACTTGTGATGGTAGTCAGACAAATAAAAAGGCCTGGAGATCGTTAGGAGTTAGTGGCAAGACAAGCTCTCTACAACCTCACATCCTTAATCCTGCAGATGTTACGAGAAAGATCTGGGCTTTCTCAGACTTCGTTCATGTATTGAAATGCATAAGAAACCACTTTCATGATAAAGTAGAACTTCTCTATAATGACAAAATTATTAATTTCAATTTTTATAGGGAACTGTTCAAAGAAGATCTCTCAGGGTATGCTGGGCTTAGAGCATGCCCCAAGCTGACAGTTGCTCATTTAGACCCATCATCTTTCCAGAGAATGAACGCTAGGCTTGCATTCCAACTTTTCAGTGACAGTGTTGCCAAAGGTATTAAATTTTATCGAGAAATGGGACTGGCAGGATTACAAGGTAGTGAGGACACTGAGACATTTACCAGTGATATAAATGTTGTTGCTGATGCACTCAATGCATTCATTCCGTCTCAGGCTCTTCGTAAAGGTTCACCTTCTCATACAGCTATTGTTAATTTTCTTCAGACCGTGAGATCTACCAATAATACCTTTGCCTCCAATAGAACCTTGGAATCACTAGTAGTAACCCTACAGAGTACTTTGGAGATGTGTGAATGGCTTTGGGAGAAAGGTTATAAGTATGTGTTGACAGGAAAGCTCACCCAAGATCCCTTGGAACGGCACTTCGGAATTATGCGGTCTTTCAGTTCAGATGATCATCCATCGACAATAGATTTCCTTCATTTGCATCTACTTCAATGTATATACGTCCCTATAAAACAGGCTTTAAATGTTGGTGGAAATTGTGAACCTAAACGGGAGCAGATCTTGACCTCGTATGTTAATCAGATGCGTATATTAGCCCGGAATGCGGAAGTGCATAACAAGACAGTGAAGGAATCAGTGGAAACTTCCATTAAGGAAAAAATTGTGGTTCGAGATGCAGTAAATATCGAAGACTGGGAAAGCTCTGTACCTGAATTTGACAGCGCAGTTCGAAACTCTTCGATTGATAAGTGTTTAGTGTACCATTTGGCTGGCTATGTTGTTAAGCACTCTTCTAAATGTATTAAGTGTTCGCCTTGTGCTCATTCTCTACGTGACAATAATCTAAATAAATTTTCAGTTCTTACCGAAATAAAGGACTACGGCTCAATGAACAATGAAGTGTTTCTAACACGTTCTTCGAGAAGTGTATGTGACATCCTTTTCCAGGCCGAGAAAGTAATTACCGGAAAATTAAACTCAAAATCGATGTGGAGCGAAATATTTTTTGATTGCATCGATTCCATAGAAACAATTTCAGTTGATCCTTCAGGAGCTGGCTGTTGTCTTCAGCATGTCATGAATGTTATCCCCAGACTTGTTTATCATTATATAAAGTGCCGATTTTTCTTCAGAACGAAGGAAATCCGCCGAGATTTGCAATGTCGAACATCCGCCAAGTCTTCACGCAAGCTTTCGAAAGTCCAGTAGCCGACAAAATGAATTGGTAAGTAGGGTGTTACTTTAAATAGTTTATGAGTGCTTGTTTTAATATGCTGGGGATTATGTTTTTTTTTTAATCTGTGTCTGTATACTCCAGGAATCTGTGCTTATCGTAACATGTAATGAATACCGTAGTTCTTATTTCCGTGAATTATATTTTCCATTGTGCCTTGCCGTGCTATTTTAATTGTAATCGCTAATTACTTTTTAAAAGAGTATTAGTTACAAAGTCATTCGTTTCCCTTAGCAGCATCCCTAAGACCAGCTGAGCTAACACCGGCAGCGTGGAACTAGCCCCCTCCAACGCTGCCTGGCGGGGCGCGCTTGAACTTGATGAGTCTGCTCACTTTCCCTTTCATTCGTCATGGTATCAGTGAAGAAGTAGCGAGTAAAACAGATAAAATGGAGGAGAAATTGCAGAGATGTCAGAAGCAAATAGCAACAAATAGCGGTAATGTACAAATAGGAAATTTAAGTAGATTTCTAACTAAAGTGACAGATTTGCCATTTTCACAGGCAAGGCATATAACCCAATGGAATTCTTAAAAACAGTAGAAAAGAAGTTCGCTAAAGATTTAGAAGAGGGGATCGTTCAATGGGAACAAGTACTTGAGATGATAGATAAATCTTTTGTTAGGGATTCAAGGTCATGGTTCAGTGTGTATAAATACCAGATGACTAGTTTTAGAAAATTTAAAGAGAAGTTCATAGCCAAGTACTGGAATAAAAATGTGCAAGAAAGAGAAAGATGTAACATTATTTTTGGAAAGTACCAAAGGAGAGATGGTGTTTCGTACACAGAGTATTTCTTAGCGCATGTACTTATATGCCAGAATTTAGAAGGTTTAGAGACTGAATCACAGGTAATTAAAACATTAAGGCATTTTCCGGATATAATTAAAGAAGCATTCTTCATGCAGAATATTACTACTATTGACGGATTCGAGAAGCTATTGGAAAACTTTGACTCTCTTGAAAATAGTAGGACCGAACGCAAGCCAATAAGTAGAGGAGATAATTTCGGGCAAGGTGAGAGAGAGAGGGGAAGAGAACAAGGCAGGAATGCGAATTACGAAAGACGACTTGACAATGGGGGACGCACAGCAAATACGAGGAACGAGAGTTTGAACAGAGTAGGGGGAGGTACAAGGCCAGACAGATGTACAGGTCAACAACAACAAAAACAACAACAACAACAATCTACACCAGGGGCAGGTAGGCCTAATTTAAACGAATAACGGGTTGCAGTGAGGTCAACAGACAGCCCGAAGTGATTGCAGTTCAATGTCCTAGGAATATTGAGTATTTAGGAGATTTTAATATAGATGTTAGAGAAGAACTGCTTTATGACCTAAATGGTGGAAATTTAGATAATGTTGAGAATGAGATTATGCCACCAGTAATTAAACTTAATGTGTGGGGTAAAGAAGTTGTTTTATTGGACAGTGGAAGCGAAAACTTATGTATAAATTTAAGATTTTTGGAAGATGTAATGAGAGAAGGTATTCATGTTGATATAATTCCAGTTAAGTCCACTTTCATTGTCACAGCTGTAGGTAATAGGTCTCAGAAAATATCTAAGCAAGTCGCAGTTCCAATTAACATTAGTGAGTTAGTTAAATTTCAGCCCTGTTTGGCAGAATGGTTATCATTACATCAAGTTAAATTAGATTTTCATTTTGGCAGGATAGGCCTATGTTTATTTTGGCAGGATAAAGAAGTTCAGGTTACGTATAAGGTGTCTAAGACCGACAAACAGATGAACGTGTGTATGTTTGAGGAAGAAAGCAACGTGGTTGTGAGTGATGACTTTCCTGAAGTAAATGAGGTAGATCGCGGAGATGCTAGTGAGAGCAAAATTTTTAAGGTGTGTCAGGTTGCAATGGAGTCTGAACTTGAGATAGGATCCATGATGCATTGTCACAGTGTAAGCTGGATGAGGTGCAAGGTCATCAGTTACATGAGGTATTAATAAAATATAAGGAAATTTTCAGCACAAAACCCGTAGCAACACACTTATATGAGCATAGTTTTGTCGTTAAAGACACAAGTAGTTTCGTAGGGCCTAGGTATCCTGTCGCAACTAAATATATGAAAGCCGTCGAAGAACAGATAGAATTAATGTTGGAAAACGACATAATTGAGCCTTCAGCTAGCCATTGTTTAAATCCATTAGTTGTAGTAGCCAAGAAAGACAATTCAGTGAGACTGTGCATAGACGGCAGAATGTTAAATACTAGGGTCGAAAGCGACCAGCTGAGAACTGAAACAGTGGAGGAATTAGTTCAACGTTTTCAGGGGCGGAAGTGGTTCTCAACAGTAGATTTTAGTAGTAGTTGCTCAACGTTAGTGAGGAAATTAGGTAGGACACTAGGTAGTTATTTCAGGTATGTATTGTTGACTCATGTGATGTTATCGAGACTAGTCAGTGTTTTGTTGAGAGGTAGGAAGTACATGGAAGTTTGTAGCAACGATTGTTACGTAAGCCGTTGCCATCTTGTGCATTGGAAGGGAAAATGTCAAAGCTGTTTTTATTGTTTACTGGACCTTACGTCGTTTCGAAGAGGATAGGAAAGAATGCCTACTTATTGAAAGATCAGGAAAATTTTGTGATAGGTACATATAACATTTACAATCTGAGGAAATATCATAGAAAAGAGCAAGTGCAGCAAGAAGGGCAGACTGCCGTGTGTTTATAATTAGAGTCGTATCGTGGCTCTAAAGAATTGGTGGAAGTGAGATAAATCACTTGTGTTGCGTGAAACAAGAAGCAATATATTGCGTTCTGTTATTGTAAGGGACTACAAGAACAAATTTAGCATGTAAATCCTGTATGACTGCACAGGACAATCAGAATGTTTAATGTAACATTGCAAGAAGAGTGCAGATCAATCAAGGAAAATGAAAAGGGTATAATCACTATGTATGTAATTTGAAGGGTCATATATGTATATTCAGTGTATTTCCTGTTAAGTTTTAAAGGGAAGATTTGTGATTTCATCATTCATTACATTCTTTATGAAACCATGGGGACGTTTTGTAACGTAATCTTGATTACGGTACAAATTATTATTATTATTATTAAAGTCATTGTGTAATAATTATTATTATTATTATTGAAATATCAAAGTTATATCGTTTTATTCACCCATTAATATCAAGGGAGGGGCCATACCATATTCACGTCATTACCATAATCATATATAATATTGTCATGTGTTTAGATTAAGAAACAGGGTTTTTATAGAGGTCTAGGGCTGTTTTATTAGTTAAATTGTAAAGGCAGGACGGGCATGGTTGGAAGAAGTTATGAACGGTGAAGCAACATATTGCAAGAAAATGTATTTCTGGAACGAAGCCAAGCTGACAGGAGACAAGGGCTTGGAGAAAGATTTGGGCGGAAAATATATATGCGCAACGAGAGGAATAGCGGGTTCTGAGTGGAATATTTGAAGTACGCGGGCCTGTATTCCCGCTCGGAGAAGTTACAGCGTCGCTTGAGGACTGAGAAATGCTTTGCTATAATTGGTCTGATGGGTCGCGGGCAAATTTATGCCGCGAAACATCGGGACCATTCAGAGTGTATAAAAGCCCAGCGCGACTTCAGCACTGGCTATTCTATAGATCCTATTCTGTCATTCACTTATTCGATCACGCACTCACTCATTGACTTTGTGAGTCGTATACTCTGTCAGTCCCTCAGTAAGATGGGAATTAGTGAATTCAATTAGCCTGGTTTGTTCAAATTTGCTTACCATGGTGATCAAACTCAGAAACAAGCAGCAGCAACAACAACAACCACAACAACTAGACGAAGTACAGTTAGCAAAGTGAAAACATATGTGTTCAAAGGTCAATAAACGTGTGTTGGCGTAAGATCTCAAATTAGACTGCAAGCAGACCAACGAGATGGACTTTGAACCACAAGGCACCAGGTATGTGGACCGAGTTATTATCAACACAGAAGATCAGTGCTAGCGAGAAGACAGTCAATATTCCCCAGCAATTAGGGAATATTAATGCACATATTGTACACAGCTCGAAACCTCAGATCAAATGTTATTAATAATTTTGTTGTAAATAAACCAGTATTAGTTAAAATGTCTTGTTCATTGGGAGTTGAATATATAGGATAGTTGTGTAACATTTATAAAAGAAGTCCTTAACTATGGTGACAATTGTGATGGTCTAATTTGAACAAACATGATAAGAATAAACAATATGCACTGTGGTGTGACCTTACCTGTGATATTATAATATAATAAGTTGTTGAGCGCCAGATTCCTATTTAAGACAGTGAATCGAAATTAATGAATTAACCTCGGCTATCAGCAGTAGAGTGAGACCTAATTATCCCTGGTCGTGGTGAGACAAAGTCATCTAACCAATCCAGTATTTAATCAAGGAGTATGATTGCCTTAAAGTACTAACTACTATGAAAGAAATAGGCATTACGTTAAAGAAAATGAATTTATTAACTGCAAAAACAAAATATTAATAAAACAGAATAGTGATAGTCACACAATTGAATTTAAAATTACTCAATGCGGCAATTAATTTAAAAGAAAATAAACATTAATGAATTGAATCTATCTTGAAGTTACATATTACAGAGACGTCGGATATTTAATTGTTTGCTCACCCAGTCGAAGATTCGTCATATTTAAGTAATGACCGATGATCTCGATGTTACGTCGCATATGTTTAAAACAATGATGTGATATCTCAATTACTATGAAATATCCTCATTAAGTACGTTGCCATCTGTAGAAAGACTCTTGATCAGGGATATAACCCATTATGTACTAATATAGATGTCGGCAGGACATCGTTCAGTGTCGACTCTGTGTGCTCAGTCCATTAGGACCCAGAAAGCAAGGTTACAACTTCCTTCTTTTATCGAGAGCTGGTGATGAATGAATGTCTTGTCGAGGGTGCAGGTACTAATAACTTCCTTGTCACGTGGTCTTCGATTGTCTCCCACCCCAGTAAGCTTCCCTCTCTCTAGTGTTCATACTCCCACGAGGGCTAATTGCATCACAACTTGTAATATCTTGACGCGTACGTACAGTAGAAAATGGCGTGTAAGTTGCACCATGCGTGAAATATTTGTTCCATTCCTTCTCGAAGGAACTTGATGGTCGAACTCGTGATGGTTACTCATGACAGTGACGCTGTTTGCCGTGATGAAATAACTACTACGACGTTCTGTTTGTGACGCATAGGGTTAGTCCATATCGCCAGTCTTGTTGCAATATATAATACTTCGTCTCTTTACAAATAAATGTTAATAAAAATCTTTCTAACTATAATAATAAAAACCGCTTACAATCATCTGATATAAAAATCATCTCATGGATGTACTAATTAATAATAATAATAATAATAACATGATAATAAATGAATAACCCTATAAATATAATAGGTATGGGATCGAATCGTTACAGTTGGAATGCAAAGAGTATCTCATAGAGCAAGTTTATTGCCCTACGCTCCGATGATAGATCTAGGCTCAAGGAAGGGAGCGGCCGTGGCTAAATAAAATTTTAATGTGTTATCTTTACGATAACTGGCGCCCAGTAAATCTAAGTTAATAAAGTGTATGTCCTCTGTCTAGACAGGCCAATGCTAAATAAGAACGATAAGGTGGTTTTAAGGAGTCTTGAGTGTAATATCTGTAGAAACGTTATAAATGATCGCCCAACTTGTAGAGCGATATCCAACGACGAAGGTAGCCGTTACAGTACAGTCCCCTAATAATAGTTTTTTCATTACATTTTCTAGTTTTAATTCTTTCACTTTGTACGTTTTCTTCTTCCCATAAGTTCATCTTTTCACAGTAACGCTCCATTCGTATCTACGTCCTTTTCCAGAACTAGCACTGACGTTCTTTCATTTCCTACTACCTTCTATTTGAGCTTTGGACTATGCTACACCCATAAAATTTCAAACAATAGACACATCACTTTCTAATAAATGTAACGTTGTCCTAACCACATGTAAGTTTATCATATGTATTCGATTTATATTCTTTCAATGTCGTTTAAATTAGATTTGCATAATGATTATTATATATTTTTCATCTTTGTCACTGGTTTAATTTTATCTGTTTTTCCATTGCTTTCTTTCAGACACTATATGCTTTAAACTAACCTATGATCACTTTCCATCACGTCGGGTTTCTTAAAGCCGCTTTGTTTTGAAGGGCTATATTTGGATATAAGCTTACAGGCTCTTCATTGGTTATAAAGCTACACGGATTGGTGAAGTATTGGTGTTACATATCTACCTTTTCAAGGAACTACTATTTGTCTTGAGCAGCTGATCACCGTCACCATCTGTTTCTCTTCATTTTATTATATTCTTATACCCTAAATTTTATGGTGCACCATATTAGGATTTAAACACGTATATTATTACTGTGCTACGCTTTGTTTGTTGTTTCTTCAACAGCTGATGAAGGGGATAAAATATAATTATTCCCCGAAACATATACTGTAAACAAGTTCAATAATTAATTTTATCTGTATAGTATTGATTCAGGCAGATGTTCATTTCTTGTTAATAACATTAAAGACTGAAGGCATTCAATGTGCTGTTGATATTGCTGTCGAAAACAGCAGCTGCGAAGCCATGGATGAAATGGACGACGACGATGATGAAGGCAACGAAAGGGTGCTAAAATACACACAATCTGTTGTGAGCGACCTTCAGGAATTTCCAGCTTCCAAGAATTTTCCAAAACTTCTGGAGTTAATGCAGGATGCAAAGGAGATCATACAGCGTTCTCTTGCAAAGAAGTCACGACAATGAACTTTGAAAGACATGTGGAAAGAAAGGAACGAGCAGAGAAACTGAAATTTTTGTTACGTACTGTACGTTGAAAATACAGTGCCATGTGAACCTATTTTCTTTTTTATTTCAGTCCAGGGGCTCACCATCTTCTGGGACGTGGGTTCGCGACCAGGGGGCCCAGCTGAGTCTTGCATTGCTTCCTATTACTTGTGCCGGGCTCCTCTCCGTCTTCTTTCCTGTCAACCTCCCTTGGTTAACTCTTGTTCTTTTCCAACCCCGACGGTATTAGGGTATCCGAGGCCTAGGGAGTCTCTTCCTTTCCCGCCTTAATTGGTCCTTGTATCATCTTTTCTGATACCCTCCTTTTGCGAGGGGTCAGCCATTTTTTTCTTTTCCTGTCATCTCCTGCCTTCTGTTCAAGGCCCTCAAGGAGGCAGGGTGTATGCAGCCCCACCACTTCTGGTGCACCCTAGATATTGCTACACCCGCAGGGGCTCACGGCTGGTGAGTTCGGGAGATGGCGACCCCGAGGGGTTCGTGAGCTGGGACCGGTTTTCCCCCGTTTATCCATTACCTGTGGGGCGGACCCTCTCCTCTTTCACTTTCCTATCTGCCTTTCATGGCTCTTTTTCCTTACAAGTCCCTCAATCCGCATTCTTCGAGGGTTGAGGGCATTTGTTTTCCTCCTGTCCTTTATTTGCGTTATTCTCCTATTGTTTTCTATTTCTTCTTCTAGTGTATAAGTTAGTTAGAGTTTACATATCATTATCATCTTCACGATCACCCAAACCATTATGGGCCGATAACCTAGATGTTAGGCCCTTAAAACAACAATTATCATCATCATCATCATCTTTTTTATTTACAGACCGATATTTTAAATTATTATTTCATTGTAATCCTATGCGATTATACAATGTTTCCCTGTAGTGTATTTTGTCTTATTAAAACTAATAAAAAATTAATAAATGTAAAACAAAAATATTGGAATGCATTCGCAATAAATCAGAAACCTCTATGGACATCAAATTGGCAGGGTAAAAACTAAAGGAAGTAGGAGACTTCTGTTACTTTGGAAGCAAAATAACCAGTGATGGAAGAAGCAAAGAGGATATAAAAAGTAGGTTGGCTCAGGCAAGGAAAGCATTTTTACAGAAAAGGAATTTGTTGACATCGAATATAGATTTAGGTATTAGGAAGACATTTTTGAAAACCTATGTCTGGAGCGTGGCGCTCTATGGAAGTGAAACTTGGACTATTGGTGGAGCAGAAAAGAGGAGATTTGAAGCGTTTGAAATGTGGTGTTACAGGAGAATGATGAAGATCAGATGGGTAGATAGGGTTACAAACGAAGAGGTTTTAAGACGAGTGGGAGAGGAGAGATGTTTCTGGCGACTGCTAATGAAGAGAAGAGATGGGTTGGTAGGACACATACTAAGACACCCAGGAATAGCAAGTTAGTTATGGAAGGAAGGGTCGAGGACAAGAACTGTAGCGGTAGACTAAGGTTAGAGTATGTTAAACAGATTGCCTCGGCTTTAGGGTGTGGTAGCTATGTAGAGATGAAACGATTAGCTCAGGACAGGGAGGCATGGATAGCTGCATCAAACCAGTCGAAAGACTGAAGACTCAAACAACAAAAACAACAACAAAACTCAACCCTTTGTAAAACGGAAACCTGAGAAAACGGAAAAATAAATCCGGAACGAATACGTTCCGCATTTGGCAGGTTTAACTGTATTACCCATAGTTCAATGGTATGCAGAGAGCGCCTGAGCTGACCTAGGTTGTTTGAGGAAGAGCTCAGTTAGCGATGACTGCTGTCGAGGAGAACTCAAACAATGCAGATGAGGCGCACCACATGGGAAGCTGTCTGATATCACAGCAGTGTTATTTACAAGTTCCTGCTCGTCTTCATTCTGGAGAGCTCATTTTCTTCCTCCTCCGAGTCTATTGTCCTCTCCGTCATAATAAACTCTCAAACGACTGGCCGTGAGTGACTCTGGAAGACAATGGCAGCTATTTAAAGGTCTGTACTTAGCGAGTCCCTCTCTCGAAAGCTTGGCTCATTAAGTTTTCCGCTAGCTCCAACCTGATCGACATTGGTTCCCTTCACTACCAGCTGACATCTTCTCTTTCACTTCTCAAGTTAAATGCTGTTGGGTTTATAATCTTGCAGTAGAATCTGTCACCTCACTGGATTACTAATGGAAGTGTCTGCATTAGCCTGCTGAAGAGATGTAGAGACTGAACTTGTCCCAAGGAAACGAGTGGAACTTAATTCTTGACAGGGTAATTTGCTGCATCTTTGTGAAGGAAAGGTGGTGTTGGTGATTGCATTTTAAGGAGTGGAATATAAGAGATATCTTCTGCCAAGGAAAGAGCTCTGTGCTAGTTTTTGTGTGTGGGAGTTGAAATTTCTATTATTTTGCCGAACATTATTGCCAAATTGCCCAATATATCACTGCTTGACGCTAATATTGGCAATGAACTTGTAGGCTATACCTAGCCGACACTTTCCAGAAGAATATCCTCCTCTTGCAAAATTGGCCTATCTGCCATACGTGCAATCTGTCACAGATAGGATTAGCAATATTCTAAGAAGACACAATATCAAAACCATATTCAAGCCTAATGTCACCGTAGGTAAATCCTTGTAATCAGTCAAGGATTCAGTTGGTCTTAATTGTGCAGGAGTTAAAAGATTCCATGTTTCTGTGTTTACGTATACTCTTTGGTCAGACATGTAGGAGAATCACAACACGGGTTAAGGAACATCATAGGCATTTACGTCTTTGCCAACCAGAGAAGTTCACGGCTGAACATGCCATACAGAATGACCATCAAATTTTTTTGATCAAACTTCTGTCATCTGTATGGATTGAAATAAGTAAAATACTACACAACTTTAATAGAAGTGATGGCTATCCCTTGAACCGTTTTTATCAGGTTCATTATTTTTTGTCATATTATTATTATCATCATTTCCTTCATGTCGCATTATTGTGACATACGTTTCTCTGTCTCACCTACTGCGTTCAAACTTTGTAATTCTGCGTAAATGTTTCGTCAGATGGTGAAACTTTTCACCCCTACTGACACTGTGTTACCATTGGTTGAAGCATAACTTGTTACTAAGCTTTGCTTCTCCCATTGGCCCCCTTTATGTTCTGGAGAGGGGGAGTTCTACGACTTATTTTTCCCGAGCGGCGTTACTGCGTTCCTTTTAGAGAAGGTGGCTTCCTTCCATTTCTGACCATCATGTGAAACGGTCACAGCCTAGGTGTGTCGGGCTTTTCGCCCGTGCCCAACGCAACTAAACGTAAGTACGATTCGATCACTTGGTTTTATCTGGCATGCTATCATTTTTGAATTTCAGTTTATCAATTTCCCTTTCTTATGATGATGTGAATTCGATCCATGAACCCAAGTCCCTTCGCCTTTGTTTACGTTAGTTTAGCGAAGCCTCTGTGTTTATTTGTCATCCCTACCTTTCATGTAATCGGTTTTATTTTTACTCAAATCTCTCAGGTCTGAAATATATGCTACTTTTCTGCGAGGCTTACCAACGCTCTGTATTACGTCACAAATTGATGTGCACTCTTTCGAGGTATCTTTCATTTGATTGTCGTATCAGAGTTTGTTTTTTGGGTCAAGGTATCATTGGAGTAACGGAGCCATGTCTCATTCCGCCTCCTATTTGATCCTTCCCTCTGTTTTAGGAAAAGTGTGTGAGCGATGGTCTTTGTGTTAGTCACTGTCCATTCGTCATGCCTTAATTCCTTTGTTTCTTCGTATGTCGTTATATTTAGACATAACTACCTCTACGTAAGCCTATATTTTCCTACAAAGCATATTTCTTAGCTGATCGATTTTTCCTTTCATTTCCTGTCCCGGTAATGTCAATTAATTTAATGTAATACTCATTTTCCTTTATTTTTATGTGTTAATTTTGTGTTGTTTCCTCTGGCTTCGTTATATTACGTAACTCCGTGTCATCCCCCCCTCTCCCCCCCCCCCGTTTCCTACATACGTACCCTTCTCATCCCCACCACTCCCCCCCCCCCCCTTTCCCCATGATTTCACAACATCATGAGCTTTTTGGAAGTCTGTTCTTGGCGAGGGGCATTCTAGTCCAGGTCATCCTCGTAAGTAGAGGTGTTCTCTTATTCGACTCATCCATACTCTCTATCTTTTTCGTTTTTGTTTTGTTTTTGTATTTTAAATTTTGGTTATCGAGTCGCGCTTACGGTTTAGTTGCACATTGATTGTAAGTACATTTTAATTAATCTTGTTTCATCTTTGTTAGTGCTTAAGTTCATTTATACACTTTTCTCTTAAGATTGTTTTTGTGTCCCCCTTTCTTAGGTACCATCTTTAATCATTAATTTTATTTTATTTGTTATTAAGCGATTTTATACCTCTTCACGTTTACCTTTCATTTTGTGTTTAGATATATCCTTACTCTTATGCGCACCTGTTTTAGTTTACTTTAAATACAATAGTAAATAGTTCACTTGGTTTCGTCCTCTTTCATTTGTAATTTTAAGTTCCCTCATCTCTCGTCCGATTTCGTCGGTCTTGGCTTCGTACTGTAACGCAGTCACGACCTTCACGCTTCTGGGTTCCTCGATCAATTAGATAATTTCAATTCCGCTTTTGATTTGTTTTAAACAATTCATTCGATTCCTTTTTTGGAAAGTATCTTTCTTTCGATCCGGAATCTTGGGCCCAGCACGCATCGAAAGAGACATCCTTTCCCCGCTCCTTAGCGATCCTGTTTAAGGTGTTGTTTTCACTTCTACTGTATTTCCTCACGCCTCTGCTATTTTGTTTAACGTAAGAGCACAACGCGGCGCAAATGGTATATCAGAGCGTGGTTTTTCGTGAAATCGTTCCCTTTAAATTACCAAACTTATATTATTTTTGCAATTATTACAATGTTGTCTTTCTGAGTTTAAGATACCTGTACTGAATTGTTCCCCCATCCCCGAAGAAAGTGCGGAGTGTGAAAGCATTTCTCGAGTGAACAAGACATCCAAAGAATCTAGTTCCGAGGTGAAGAGTGCAACAAGTTAGTGAGTACTTCGCAACGCTGGAATAGGACGCATTACGGTATTGTGACCTTTATTTTACTAAGTTAAAGTGTTTTACTTTTCTCCTTGTCTATTGTCATGTCTAAGTCAGAATTCCCACCCGTCAAAAAGGAGTTAAATTTTATGGGCTTTGAATCTTTAACAATGCCCACGCCACTATTGCAAGATACGACACAGGACCTGCTAATGATAGACCCTCCCCTTTTAGATTGCTCCATCGCCCCTGTAGGCACTGTTAATAGTGCTCGCCACAACGAAAATGTTGCATCAGTAGTGAGTAGGTGGGGTTTGACTTTTTCCGGAGAAAACAATACCTCATCAGTTTTTTGTTTTATCCAACGTGTGGAGGAATTGTGTTATTGTCACGATATTAATCCCGACAATATTGTACGTTGCTTACCTATTCTTTTGTCTGGAAAAGCGCTGATGTGGCATCGCACTACTCCGAATTTTTATAAGTCATGGGACGAATTTGTTGGGTGCATTAAGGACCGTTTCACGCCACAAGATTTCGATTTCGCTCTCAAACAAGAAATATACTCCCGTACTCAGGCTCCTGGGGAGATGATCGACGATTATGTAACCTCAGTTCGGCTGTTAGCAGCGAACCTCCCCCAACCCTTTCATCCCAGGGATCTGTTGGAAATTATATACAGGAATTTAAATCCCACTTATAAATACTTCATTCGGCGTACATCCATTTTTTCCATCGAGGACATCATATCGCAAGGCCGTGAGTATGAATTAAATGCACGAGCCTGTTCGAACTATACTCCACCTCCAAGAGCCGATAATACGATTTTCCCCGAGTTAGCCTACTCCCCCCAGACAACACTGTCTAGCCCAGCTGTCGACCGAACAAAAGACGACACCTTACGGTTTAAGCCGTCTGCTCGCCGTGCTGAGTCCCTTTCTAGGAATTCTAACCCAAGCCCTTCTGTGGCTCGTAATTCTTCTGCTGTTTCCCGTGAAAGGACTACAAACACCCCAACAACAATCACACGCAATGTTTCTTCTGGTCGCATAACTTGTTGGAACTGTAATGAACTTGGACATCATTTTAAAATGTGTTCTTTAAAACGCCGAAAATTCTGTTTTGGCTGTGGGATGAATGAGGTCACGACTCGTTCCTGTCCAAATTGTAATTCCAACCAGGAAAACTCATAGGGAGGTGTTCTGAGTTCGACTCCCGGAGCAGTCCTCCATCCAAACTTGACAATGCATCTAATTTCGATGTTGTGTTACAACCAGGAGTCTCAGTAAATTTCGATAATGTCTCGGCTCCTGCTATTTTGGATACAGGCGCCACCAGAAGTTTCATCCACCGTTCAGTGGCAGATAGCATTCGATCTTCGCAAAAACACCCCGTACAGAATAAATGTCAGTTCCTCTCTGCGGGATCGTCAGTTATCGACGTTGCCGAAACTATTCTATGTCGCATTAAAATTCACGGATTTTCTTGGAAACATGTTTTTCATGTGGTTAACAATCTCTCCACTCAATGTATTTTAGGAATTGACTTTATGCATAAAACTGGTATGCAGTTGGATTTTATTAACGATTCATTTTGTTTCAAATTTCGCTCAGATAAAATGTTCCCCTTTGAAGAATGTACTTCTAACTACGTTGATGTGTCTCCTGTATTTTCCGTACATCTTCCATTAACTTTGATGTCCGAGCAACGTGATACTCTGAACGGTTTAGTTGAGGAATTTTCTGATGTCCTCACAGAAGATTTAGGTTCTGCTGTAAATCACGAATGCCACATTGACTTGAGCGACAATGTACCTGTTCGAAGTCCTCCGTTTCCTTGTAATCCACCCAAGCTCTTGGCCATGAAAAAGTATATCAATGATTTGCAAGATCGGGGAGTAGTGGTTCCTTCCAAATCAGCTTATGGGTCTCCTGCTTTCTTAATTCCCAAGAAAGAAGAGGGCGAGTACCGGCTAGTCGTAGACTACCGAAAATTGAACAAGAAGGTAGTCTTTGATAATTTCCCACTGCCTACTATTGAGAGTGCTTTTCAACATTTCCACGGGGCCAATGTGTATTCGATGATTGATCTAAATAGTGCCTATTATCAGATTCCTTTGGATGCTGAGAGTCGCGACTTCACTGCTTTTAACACCCCTTTCGGGTTATATAATTTCAAACGTCTTCCGATGGGTGTAGCTGTTGGTGCACAAGTCCTCAGTCGCGTGCTAGACGACATCTTGGGAGACCTGAAGTTCAATTTTGTATTTAATTATCTTGACGATTTAGTCGTATACAGCAGATCTTTTGAGGAGCATGTCGTTCATCTTAGGGAAGTTTTCTCCCGCCTCAGGAAGGCCGGCCTCACTATCAATCCAAAAAAGACCTCTTTGGGCTGTACTCAAATTAAATTTCTGGGTCACATTCTGTCAGCCGATGGTATCCGTGTCATACCCGAGCGCGCAGATTGCATTCAGCAGTTACCTGTACCCACCACAGTTAGGGCCTTGAGAAGAGTAATGGGTATGTTCACGTTCTATTCTCGTTTTATCAAAAACTTCTCTGACATTTCGGCACCTCTAAATGCTCTCAAAAAGAAGAATGTGAAATTTGTGTGGGGGCCAGAACAGGACAAAGCTTTCAATGTTTTGAAAGAAGCCCTTATGTCAGCACCAGTACTGCACACGCCTGATTTCGAATCAGCTTTCTTTTTACATTGTGACGCCAGTGATTTGGCCATTTCTAGTGTTTTGAGCCAGCGTGTGGATGGAAAATTTGCACCAGTGGCCTTCGCGAGTCGTATGTTAAATCAACATGAACGACGTTACTCAATTTTCGAGAAGGAAAGTCTTGCTGTGGTATTTGGATGTGAAAAATTCAGGACCTTTTTGGAACACCGTCACTTTACTGTTTTTACCGACAATGAGGCTTTGAAATGGAGCCTTTCTCACGTAAAAAAGCTTGGACGCATCAACAGGTGGATTTTGAGGTTGTCATCTTTTAAGTTTGATATCATCCACGTAAAAGGGAGCGAGAACCCGGTGGCTGACTGCCTGTCACGCATGTTTGAAGAGACCCCTAGGACTCCAATCGAGAGCGTTTCTACCAGTACACCACTTCAAGAAAATCTTTTCCTATTGCAACATTGTCCTTGGTCTTTTGTGGATATCCGGAAATTCCAGTCTGAGGATCCATTTTGCACTGACCTCCGTGCAAAAATTGCAAACAAAGATCCGGCAGTAAGCAACTTTTGTGTTCGAAATGATGTTATTGGCTATGTTCTTCCTAACTCTTCTAAATTTAGAATTTTTGCTCCATTAGCAGTACGTGATATGCTTTTGACATATTATCATGATTCTGCACTGGGAACTCATGCAGGGATGCAGCGCACTTTCCGTAAGATATCCGGTGAATTTTATTGGCCCTCAATTAAAGTAGATGCTTTTGCTCATGTCAGAAGATGTTTAACCTGCCAGCGTTCTAAACCTGCCCAGAACACTCGTGTAGGCTTCCACCAAGCTGGTATCGTCACTCGTCCCGGCGAACGCCTTTTCATTGATTACTTTGGTCCAGTCGTGAGATCAAAATCTGGCAATCAAGCCATTTTAACTGTCATTGATGGTTTTTCGAAGTTTGTTTGGTTATTCCCAGTAAAGAATATCACTTCTCAGACTACTATCCATTTCTTGTCTAGATATATATTTGGAGTTTTTGGTCCTCCCAAGTACCTTGTGTCAGATAACGCCTCTGTATTCCGTTCCAAAGCCTTTGAAACTATGGTATTTAACTGGGGCATCCAACATATTTTCTTGTCACCGTATCGACCGCAGGGAAATCACGTAGAGCGTTTTCACAAAAACTTGAAGGCTTGTATGTCCGCTTTTCACAATGCCGATCAAACCTCCTGGGATACGAACCTACAGTATTTCAGTCTCGGGTTCAATACCTCTTTCCATTCGTCCGTTCAAACTACTCCAGCGGAATTATTCCTAGGGCGATCGCTTGTCGACCCCTTGCTGCTCAAATGGAATATTGAATATCTTTCCGAACCCTCTCGCACTACCTCTGTTGCTCAAAAATGGGCCATCGCTACCGGTCACCTCAAGAAAGCAAAAGCCAGAGTAGCGAAGCGCTACAACTTAGGCCGTCATGATGTTAAATTCCAAATTGGGGACAAAGTTTTGTGTCGTTTACATCCTTTGAGTGACGCTACCAAACAAATTTCCAGTAAGCTGTGCTTACGTTGGTCAACTCCCAAGACTATTTCACGCTTTTTAAATCCTGTCTCAGTTGAGTTAGTGGACGATCACGATAATTCAGTGACTTCGGCCCACGTCACGCAGTTGAAAAAATTTGTCAAATGATCTTGTGAATTTCGCCTCGCTATAATGTTGTGTTTTTGTTTTCCTTTTATTCTAATTGGATGCCCGAGCTCCTTAATAGCCAACCTAGCATGTGAGCCTATTCTGATCTTAATTCGTGTGCTTCCTTTTCATTTATTCCTGTGACAAGACAGGAGACACCCGTGGCCTTTTTCTCGTACGTGAGTGTGTCGTGAATACTTGACATCTCTGTCAAACTATATCTTTGCCTGAGGCCGTCAGTATATACCTGGTCGGTCACTATTTGCAAACCACCCCTACTCCTCTTCTGTACTGCCCCTCGGTTTAACTCCTATTGTTCGGCGACAGACAAGGACCCTTCAACACTTCCTGTTTTACCTTGTAGGAACTTTGTATTTATTTTACATTTATTCATGTAATTGACTTTTAGTGTCATGGTTTTGAGATATCATGCACCTTAGTGTCATCTTGATTTTGATATTTATTGTGAAGTCATATATATTTTGTTTAGTTTTAAATTGTCAAGTGTTCTCAGCATATCGTGTATTGTCTAGCAACCATCCAGAGGGTTGGCGAGTGACAACAAACAACCTTTGTGTACCTGGGCTAACACAGCTGAGGGTCTTCTCGGAACTCGTTAACGGACCAGTCACCCTTCACTGGGTCTATACATGGCTTTATTTTTCAGCAGCTGAAAAGGAGAGTACTTTCCCTTTCGAAGACATTATGACACTATTGCATATTCCTCGTTGACGCAACGAACGGTCCTATATACAGGGTGTCCCAATTGTATTTTTTTAAAATGTGATCACGATTTAACTTTGTCTATCTTTTCTCATCAGAGGCTGGAGAGATTTGCAGTCTCGAGGTAACGTCCATCTTGAAGATTTCGACATCCGCATCATCACGAACTAGCAAGAACAATGATCACTATTTAATATATGAACTCACTGTATTTCTTTTTGAACGCAGTACTTTTGACGTTAGTGGCTAGTGTTGACGAGCAATGAAGGGGGTACCACCTTCATTTCACGGTCAGATTAGTCAACTGTTCATTTTTTTTGTATTCTCCTAGAGGTCCTTAGTACCCAATTTTTTTTAGTATTCAATTTTTTTCCCCCTTTACATTTTTTTCCCTCTCTTTTTGTACGAAAAAAGAAATTTCCATGGCCAGGAAAATTCCTTTTTTTTGTGAGAGCAGGGGAATTTTGAACCGTTTTTATCAGGTTCATTATTTTTTGTCATATTATTATTATCATCATTTCCTTCATGTCGCATTATTGTGACATACGTTTCTCTGTCTCACCTACTGCGTTCAAACTTTGTAATTCTGCGTAAATGTTTCGTCAGATGGTGAAACTTTTCACCCCTACTGACACTGTGTTACCATTGGTTGAAGCATAACTTGTTACTAAGCTTTGCTTCTCCCATTGGCCCCCTTTATGTTCTGGAGAGGGGGAGTTCTACGACTTATTTTTCCCGAGCGGCGTTACTGCGTTCCTTTTAGAGAAGGTGGCTTCCTTCCATTTCTGACCATCATGTGAAACGGTCACAGCCTAGGTGTGTCGGGCTTTTCGCCCGTGCCCAACGCAACTAAACGTAAGTACGATTCGATCACTTGGTTTTATCTGGCATGCTATCATTTTTGAATTTCAGTTTATCAATTTCCCTTTCTTATGATGATGTGAATTCGATCCATGAACCCAAGTCCCTTCGCCTTTGTTTACGTTAGTTTAGCGAAGCCTCTGTGTTTATTTGTCATCCCTACCTTTCATGTAATCGGTTTTATTTTTACTCAAATCTCTCAGGTCTGAAATATATGCTACTTTTCTGCGAGGCTTACCAACGCTCTGTATTACGTCACAAATTGATGTGCACTCTTTCGAGGTATCTTTCATTTGATTGTCGTATCAGAGTTTGTTTTTTGGGTCAAGGTATCATTGGAGTAACGGAGCCATGTCTCATTCCGCCTCCTATTTGATCCTTCCCTCTGTTTTAGGAAAAGTGTGTGAGCGATGGTCTTTGTGTTAGTCACTGTCCATTCGTCATGCCTTAATTCCTTTGTTTCTTCGTATGTCGTTATATTTAGACATAACTACCTCTACGTAAGCCTATATTTTCCTACAAAGCATATTTCTTAGCTGATCGATTTTTCCTTTCATTTCCTGTCCCGGTAATGTCAATTAATTTAATGTAATACTCATTTTCCTTTATTTTTATGTGTTAATTTTGTGTTGTTTCCTCTGGCTTCGTTATATTACGTAACTCCGTGTCATCCCCCCCTCTCCCCCCCCCCGTTTCCTACATACGTACCCTTCTCATCCCCACCACTCCCCCCCCCCCTTTCCCCATGATTTCACAACATCATGAGCTTTTTGGAAGTCTGTTCTTGGCGAGGGGCATTCTAGTCCAGGTCATCCTCGTAAGTAGAGGTGTTCTCTTATTCGACTCATCCATACTCTCTATCTTTTTCGTTTTTGTTTTGTTTTTGTATTTTAAATTTTGGTTATCGAGTCGCGCTTACGGTTTAGTTGCACATTGATTGTAAGTACATTTTAATTAATCTTGTTTCATCTTTGTTAGTGCTTAAGTTCATTTATACACTTTTCTCTTAAGATTGTTTTTGTGTCCCCCTTTCTTAGGTACCATCTTTAATCATTAATTTTATTTTATTTGTTATTAAGCGATTTTATACCTCTTCACGTTTACCTTTCATTTTGTGTTTAGATATATCCTTACTCTTATGCGCACCTGTTTTAGTTTACTTTAAATACAATAGTAAATAGTTCACTTGGTTTCGTCCTCTTTCATTTGTAATTTTAAGTTCCCTCATCTCTCGTCCGATTTCGTCGGTCTTGGCTTCGTACTGTAACGCAGTCACGACCTTCACGCTTCTGGGTTCCTCGATCAATTAGATAATTTCAATTCCGCTTTTGATTTGTTTTAAACAATTCATTCGATTCCTTTTTTGGAAAGTATCTTTCTTTCGATCCGGAATCTTGGGCCCAGCACGCATCGAAAGAGACATCCTTTCCCCGCTCCTTAGCGATCCTGTTTAAGGTGTTGTTTTCACTTCTACTGTATTTCCTCACGCCTCTGCTATTTTGTTTAACGTAAGAGCACAACGCGGCGCACCCTTGAGTAAATCATGGCTGCTCTCTGTAGTTTGATTACCAACATGTTCTTGGTCTCAGAAGGTCATGGAGTAACATGGCTTCCTACCTTATACCATCTATCTATAGAGGCTATGACATTGTTTACTCTTTCTTTCTTTCTATCTTTCTTTGCAAATGTGAGGGAGCCGTGCCCGTAAATTTACTGGCACGTTAAAGATCCCCTTCGGGCAAAATTCCGGCACCCCGGCGTCTCTAAAAGCCAGTGTAGTTAAAAGGGACGTAAAACCAATAACATTATTATTTATTATTTTCTTTTTTTCTTTCTTCCTATCATTCTTTCTTTCTTTCTTTCTTTCTTTCTATCTTTCTTTCTATCTATCTTTCTTTCTTCCTATCTCTTTCTTTCTTTCTATCCTTCTTTCTTCTTTCTACTCTCTTTCTTTCTTTCTTTCTATCTTTCTTTCTTTCTTTCTTTCTTTCTTTTTTTCAATCTTTTTTCTTTCTTTCCTTCTTTCCTTCTTTCTTTCTTTTTTATTTCTTTCTTTCTTCCTATCTCTCTTTCTTTCTATCTTTCTTTCTTTCTTTCTACCTCTCTTTCTTTCTTTCTTTCTTTCTTTCTATCTTTCTTTCTTCTTTCTATCTCTCTTTATTTCTTTCTTCCTATCTATCTTTCTTTCTTTCTTTCTTTCTATCTCTCTTTCTTTCTATCTTTCTTACTTTATTTGTTTCTTTCTTTCTTTCAATATTTCTTTCTTTCTTGACAATTTTTGATAAAGGGACAAGTAGTTGTGTTGAAACGTCGGTTTTTAAAGTGTCACTCGACCTAATAGCTCCGCCCCTAAGCTATAGTATTGTTACGTGCCACCCCCTAGTGGCACCTTTGTTAACTGGATTACGGTGGGTATAAAGCACATCACCAATTACTGCTTAAAGAAATCATTAATTTTATTGCAGCCAGAAAAATACACTACTCAACAGCAATCATTACCTTACTCCAGTTTCCTCACGTCGAGAATACTTTCCCTTTCACTTGTCAACAGACCACAGTTAATCCTCTTCGCTAATGAGTCCGGCCCCGTACGCTCGCTGGAAATAGCTGCACTAGGTCTGTCACTGTACTATACACTGTTTCACAAGCACCACAATCACTTCCTCGGTGTCAAGAGAATCAGCTTCACTAGGGGTTTCGCAAGTCACCACACTTCTGTCGCTCAAGATAATCGCTCGCACTAGCTCGTAAAACACAACAACCACCACTGCTTGACACGTCACACTTATATAGCAGGCCGGTGACTCAATAAATGCTTCTAGATCCATCCAGGGTTCACGGCTTCTCGAGGTTTCCATCGCTGGTCCAGTCACGAATATTCTGGACTATCCCTTTGTCCTAGTAGCCCTGTTGCATAAGGCGCACGCAATACAGGAGGCAGGCCGCAGCCCAGCCCTGGGGAAGTTGTGACTCATGCGGCGAGCGATGACACAAACTCACAGCCGTAACACCACCCCCTTCCTAAAAAGGCTGATCAATCATTGGTCAGTCTGTGTCCCTCCGTAGGCTGCCAGGCGATCTCGGTGCACGATCTTCATCTTTGCCCTCGGGCTCCGCTGGATCCTGTAGACGACATCGTTGATCCGTTTCACGACTCGGTACGGGTCCTCCCAGGACTTCTGCAGTTTGGGTGACAGGCCTTTCTTCCGTAATGGGTTGAAGAGCCAGACCAGATCGTCCTCGTGGAATCCGCTGGCATCCATCTGCTGGTCGTATCGGGTCTTCATTCGGTCGGTCTCGATCCGCAGTTTCCTCCTCGTGAACGCGTGTACGTCCTCCAGTTGGTCGACCAGTTCTTGACAATACTGGCTTACCGGGATCGGATCATTCCCAGGTCGGCCGAAGGCAAGATCGACAGGTAGACGGAGCTCCCACCCAAACATGGCCCGGGCTGGTGTGCACCCGGTGGCTTCATGCACGGCGGCGCGGTAGGCCAGGAGAAATAGTGGAAGATGCTTGTCCCAATCCCTCTGGTGCTCGCTGACGACTATTCGGAGATGGTTCTCGATGGTGCGATTGAATCGCTCTACCATCCCGTCGGACTGAGGGTGTAGCGGCGTTGTCCTTGTCTTCCGGATTCCCAGCAGCTGGCATAGGTTCTGGAACACCTGCGACTCGAAGTTCCTCCCTTGGTCGGAGTGCAGCTCCAGGGGTACTCCGTACCGGCTGACGAATTCCTTCACCAGGGTCTCTGCAATCGTCGTGGCTTCTTGGTTAGGGAGCGCATACGCCTCCGGCCATTTGGTAAAGTAGTCGCTGACGACTAATATGTAGCGGTTCCCTGCCTCGCTTAACGGGAATGGCCCAGCAACATCGATGGCCACTCTCTCCATGGGGCCGCCCACGTTGTAGGTCTTCAGTGGACCCCGTCGTCTTCGTCCTGGGCCCTTGTTGGCTGCGTAATCGTGGCACCTCGCGCAGTAGTTCTCCACGTCTGTTCGGCATCCGATCCAGTAGAACCGCTCTCTCAGCTTCTCCAGGGTCTTCTTTATCCCTAGGTGTCCACCAGATGATCCTCCATGGACTTCCTTCAGGGCTTCCTCCGTCATAGCCTTTGGAACGACGACTTGTTCCCGAGATGTCTTCCCGTCGGTGCTCTCCCAGGCGCGGCAGATGAGGCCATCCCTTACAATCAGCGAGTCCCACTGTGCCCAGTAGGACTTAAACTTTGGGCTGCAGTCACTCACAATGTTCCACCCGGGTCTGGGGACACAGGCCCTCTTCCATTCGGCTATCAGTCCCAGGTCATCATCTTCTGCTTGTGCCCGCGTGAAAGATTCGCGGCTCCAGTTCCCTTGAAGTTCCACAGTAGTCCGTCGGCACAGTATCCCGGTGTTCTCCTCCCTTCGGGCATAGAAGGTGCAGTCTTCGGGGCACGGTCTTCGTGACAGGGCGTCGGCGTTAGAATGCAGTTGGCCTTTCCTGTGCTGAATCTCAAAGTTGTACTGTTGAAGCCTCTCTAACCACCGCGCGAGTTGACCCTCGGGCTGCTTGAAGTTCAGGAGCCACCGCAGGGATGCATGGTCGGTCCTGATGAGAAATTCTTGCCCGTACAGGTACTTGTGGAAGTGTTCAATGGTCTTCACGATGGCGAGCAGCTCCTTCCTGGTGACGCAGTAGTTCCTTTCTGGCTTTGACAAGGCCTTGCTGAAGTAGGCCACTACTCTCTCCTCGCCGTCCACTACCTGCGACAGGATTCCCCCTATGCCAAAGTCGCTGGCATCGGTATCGACGATGAACCTTGTTCCAGGTCTGGGGTAGGCCAGAATAGGCGCGGTGCACAGAGACTGCTTGAATTGTTCGAAGGCACTGTGGCATTCTGCTGTCCACGTGAAGAGTTGGTCCTTCTCAGTCAGTCGATGTAAAGGTTTGGCGATGTCGGCGAATCCCCTCACGAAGCGACGGTAATAAGTGCAGAGTCCCAGGAAGCTTCGTAGTTGGGACTTGTCCTTCGGAACTGGCCACTCCCTCACACCTGCGGTCTTCTCTGGGTCGGTGCGCACCCCTTCCTCGGAGACGATATGCCCAAGGTACTGGACCCGCTTCTGGAAGAGCTGACACTTCTTGGGGCTCAACTTCAGCTGGGCAGCCCGTAGCTTCAACAAGATCTCCTTCAGGTTGCTGTAGTGCTCCTCAAAGCTTCTCCCCAGAACGATGACGTCGTCTAGGTAGACCAGGCAGGTCTTCCAGTGTAGTCCCCTCAGAATGGACTCCATTAGCCTTTTGAAGGTCGCAGGGGCGTTGCACAGACCGAATGGCATGACGGTGAACTGCCAGAGCCCGCTGCCCACAGAGAACGCCGTTTTCTCGCGGTCCTTAGGGTGGACCTCCACCTGCCAGTAGCCACTCTTCAAATCCAAGGTGGAGAACCACCTTGACCCTGATTTGGTATCCAGCGTGTCGTCGATCCGGGGTAGAGGGTAGCTGTCCTTCTTCGTGACATCGTTCACCCGCCTGTAGTCCACGCAGAACCTGGTGGAACCGTCCTTCTTCCTTACAAGCACGACCGGAGAACTCCAAGGACTATGTGATGGCTCGATCACCCCTTGCTCCTTCATCTCTTCTACCATCCGGTCGACTTCGACTTGCTTGGCGAGCGGGGCACGTCGGAATGGGGCCCTAATCGGTGCGCTGTCCCCAACGTCGATTCTGTGCTGGACCAAGCTTGTCCAGCCGAAGTCTTTGCTCCCCACGGAGAAGACATCCTGGAATTCGCGTAGCAGGTCCTGAAGTTGTCGTGATTGTTCCTCGTCTAAATGGTCCTGGGATCCTTGGTACAGCTTCTGTAGTTCTTCTGGTAGTGTGCGTCTTCTTCGGTTGTCCGTCTGCAGGTGTCTGTCTGTCGTATCTGTGATGCGGGCAATCCAGGTAACGGGCTCGCAGACTCCTAGGTTGGTGTCCCGGTGAACCGTAATGTCGTAGTCGTTCAGGTTGGACAGGTGGACGTACGGCCGAGACGTCGTGTTGATGAGAGTCTTGGCAACTAGCAATCCTTTTGTCTGGATGTCCTCATATTTTGGCTCGATGACAGCCGCCACTTCCTCAGCAGTTCCGTCGACAATTACGGCAGCGCTGACCTCCGTCCTGGCGGGAACGATGACGTCTTCTCTCAGCCTTACTCGCCGTGCGGTGATGGACTCGTGCGCCGGTTGCAAAGCAAGTTCCTCACCTCCGAAATGCAGAGTGTTGGTACTCAGATCCAAGGTGATGTTGTTCTGGTCCAGGAAGTCCAGTCCGATGATCACTTCATTTGATACGTCAGCCACAAGCACTGGATGCTTTATCGCCCGTCGACCAATGACGAACTCCAGTGATGCTTCGCCATGTACCGGTGCGGTCTCTCCGGTCGCGGTTATTAGCTGGAGGTTCCTTTGTGTGGGTTGAACTCTCCACTTCGGGATCACGGTGGGACTGACGATGGTCCTCGACGCTCCCGTGTCGATCAGCATGGGCCAGCTCACTCCGTTGACGACTCCGTCGACCATCAGGCTGCTATTGTCCCTCCGTAACTTCGTCACACGCACTTGGACTGCTGGGGCTTGACGACTGTCACAAGCCAACCATTGCCCCCCAAGGCTGGCTAATACTCGTTTCCCTGGGTCGCGCGGTTTTCAGACGACTGATTTCCCGTCGGATACCCTCGGCGGCGGCGATCACCGCAGTCCTTGCTCAGGTGGCCTTTCTTACCGCAGGTCCAGCAGGTCGGTAGTCCTCTTCCGGGCCGCCTCTCCGGTTGCCTTCCGGCTGTGTCGTTGCTGGAGGTGCCGCGACTATCGAAGAAACGGCTTAGCGCCTCCATTAATTCGTCGGCCAGGGGCTTGGTCTCGTTGGTTTTTACTGGTTCGTCGACGTCCACTTGACGCACCCGCGTGCATTCTGGATGCCTGTTTTGCCGTCTCGAACTCAAGTGCGTGGCTCAGCGCATCTGCCAGGGTCTTATTGCGCGCGAGACGCAGCGCCTGTTGAGTGTCCGAGTCCCGTAACCCGTCGGTGAAAGTCTGCGTCGCTATCTGCTCCAGAAAGTCGGCCGGCGCTGTTGGGTAGGCGAGCCTTACGAGGCGTGCGATGTCCATCTCGAACTCCTGCAGGGTTTCCGCGTTCTTCTGTACCCGCGTCCGGAGCTGCATCTGATAAGCCTGCTGAAGATGGCTTTCTCCATATCGGGACTCCATATGGGCGATCATGGAAGCGTAGTCCTGGGATCCAGTCGGGATGGCCTGAAGGACGTTAGGGCAACACCTCTCAGCGCTACAATGAGAGCTGTAGCCTTTTCTGTGTTGTTCCAGTTATTTATGGAACAGGCCGCCTCGAACTGACGTAAGTAGGTGCTCCACGGGACCTTTCCGTCGAAGGTTGGGGGCGTCACTCTGCTATGTCCCGTTCCTGATATTCCCGGTGTAACGGTGGGCGGGCGTTGGCGCAGCTCGGCAACTTCCTCTCGTAGAGCGTTGAATTTCTATTCCACCCCCGTCAGTGGGCGTTGGCGCAGCTCGGCAACTTCCTCTTGCAAGGCGTTGAATTTCTCCTCCACCCCCGTCAGTGGGCGTTGGCGCAGCTCGGCAACTTCCTTTTGTAAGACGTTGAGTTTCTCCTCCACCCCCATCAGCGGGCGTTGGCGCAGCTCGGCAACTTCCACTTGTAAGGCGTCGAACTTCTTTTCCACTGCCGTGACTTCCTCACGCAGACCCAGTTCTAATTTCTTCAGGTCCTGTGTCAACTTATTCTGACCGTCTCCCATCTTCTTCTGGCCGTCCTCTATCCTCTTCAGGTCCTCCGCTAGCTTCTTCTGGCCGTCTTCTAGTTTGGCAGTTAGGTCCTCGGCTAACTTATTTTTACCGTCTTCCATCTTCTTCTGGCCGTCTTCTAGCTTCTTCTGGCCGTCTTCTAATTTGGCAGTTAGCTCCTTGGTTAAATTCTTCTGGCCGTCCTCCATCTTGGTTTCCATGCCATTTAACTTTTCTAGCAATGCTGCCAATTTCTCCTCCATTTTAGTTGTTTGTCTTGTAAAGGGCATGCACTCACAGGAAAATTAGAGAAAATGACCTGCTCGGGTTTTGAAACCAGGACCGTCAGGTGTTGTGCTTGAGTTCGTAATCCGGCTTCTGACACCAGTTGTTACGTGCCACCCCCTAGTGGCACCTTTGTTAACTGGATTACGGTGGGTATAAAGCACATCACCAATTACTGCTTAAAAAATAATTAATTTTATTGCAGCCAGAAAAATACACTACTCAACAGCAATCATTACCTTACTCCAGTTTCCTCACGTCGAGAATACTTTCCCTTTCACTTGTCAACAGACCACAGTTAATCCTCTTCGCTAATGAGTCCGGCCCCGTACGCTCGCTGGAAATAGCTGCACTAGGTCTGTCACTGTACTATACACTGTTTCACAAGCACCACAATCAATTCCTCGGTGTCAAGAGAATCAGCTTCACTAGGGGTTTCGCAAGTCACCACACTTCTGTCGTTCAAGATAATCGCTCGCACTAGCTCGTAAAACACAACAACAACCACTGCTTGACAGGTCACACTTATATAGCAGGCCGGTGACTCAATAAATGCTTCCAGATCCATCCAGGGTTCACGGCTTCTCGAGGTTTCCATCGCTGGTCCAGTCACGAATATTCTGGACTATCCCTTTGTCCTAGTAGCCCTGTTGCATAAGGCGCACGCAATACAGGAGGCAGGCCACAGCCCAGCCCTGGGGAAGTTGTGACTCATGCGGCGAGCGATGACACAAACTCACAGCCGTAACAGTATGTACGCAATTGGTCGAGAAAGCTCCAACAGTGTTGGAGATGTTTGAGTTTCTTTGAGGGAATGTCTAGGAAGGCACAGAATGTTGAACGTTTGAAGTTATATTCCATAAAATTGTATTTACATGTTAAAAAGGGTGATAGTCAGTCTGAAAGACTAGACTTTATATTATTTTACATGCTACAAATGCCACAAATGCTGAAAAATGATGGGTGAAAGCGTCATGATCGTTCAGCGAACTGCGTGAACTCAAAATACATTAGCAAGTGCAATCCAAGGTCAAAGGAGGTAGCTGGCTGGATGACGTCACGCTCACCGGGGCGCGTGGGGAAAGGAGGAAGCTCAAGCGGTACTATGACGTCACACACCTCAGTGCATTCTCGGTACATTTCGTCCCGTCGCCGTAACGTAACGCCAGACCTCAGCGTAACGACGAAGTCGACAAGATCATTTAAAATGATAAAATAGTAAAACCATGTTGTAGCAGAAGCTAAGTGGATGATTCATTTAAAATTTTGAAGTTTCTTTTAGATGTATTTACCCCCGAGGATGAACCTCAGTGGTCACACTTTATCAAAAGTAAAGAGTTTGCAGGCAGAGCAAACCTCGAGATGTTATGTTGAAAACAACTAAAATTTGAGTTCTTGTATTATCTACTGGATATGCAGTAGGAGAGCAGGAACGGGATATACCCAGCCTCGTGGGCAAAAACTGAGACGAGTAGTCAGTCTTCGGTGGGTTTCCCACTTCTAACGCAGGAAAATACCGGGATGCTTCCAAAACTGAAGGCCATGGCTGTTTCCTTCCCAATTTTAATTATTCTGACCTGAATTACAGAGAGTTTAGTTTGTATGTAACGGAGACCCTCGCTTGCCCGATCGCCCGCGTTGCGCACCTGTCTCCCGCCAGGCACTTTGCCGTTATGCGGCGCTTTCACGGCACTGAGTCATTGAGTATAGGAATTTGTACTTAAATTTGAACTTCAATGTGATCCTTGACCAATTTTTTGACGAACTGGCTTACGGAGTGCGATTGTCAAATTACTTTCAACAAGATTCTGCCACTGCTCACACTGCCGAAGCATTCATGACAGAATTGCGTCACATTTTCGGTACGAGGATTATAAGTCGGAACGTGTGGCCCCCACGATGCTCAGACTTATCAACATGTGACTTTTATTTGTGGGGGACACTTAAAAAATAGAGTGTATGCGAGAAACCCTCACACTGTAAATGAGCTTAAAGACTATACTACAGCTTAAATACAGTCAATCGGTGCTGAGGAACTTCAGAGAGTAAATGTCAGTTTCAAAAAAAGGTGCCAGCGATGTGTAGCAGAGAATCGCGAACATTTTCATCACCAGCTGTGAACTAGGTAAGTACAAATTCCTATACGCAATGACTCGGTGCCGCGCGGGCGCCGCGTAACGGCAAAGTGCGTGGCGGGAGACAAGCTCGTGCCACGGGCGAGTGGGCAAGCGAGGGTCTCCGTTACATACAAACTAAACTCTCTGTACAAATACACACTCTAATACAGTCATCACAATTATACAGGTTATCAGACAAAATTACAAACACATCCATAAACACGAGGTGGAATTATCACAATGTCTAAGCCCCTGAAATGAAAACACAACAAAAACATGTTAACACACTGTTTATTTAACCCTTTATAGAACAGCGGTCTCTTTACTAACCACAGTTTAAGGACAGTTTATGCTTTCAAAGATGCTGATAGTTGAATCTTTCAGCCGAATTTCCGAGAATTTTCATGCCGAAGTGCTAGTATTTTCTAAAAATCCAATATTACATACGCATCTATTTGACCGACAGTAGTGGCTACGCGGGCTAAAGTGCTGCATTAGGTCAAGGGGCCAAGCTCTCTGCTGACTCGGTAGACGCGTGGGTTCGAGCCCCACCGTCGGCTGTCCTTGAAATGGTTTTCCGTGGTTTCCCCATTTTCAACACCAGGCAAATGCTGGGACGGTACCATCTGACAGGCCACGGCCGCTTCCTTCCACATCCTTGCCCAGTTTCATTCACCATCATTCATTTCATCTCTCATTAACTCCTCTAATGAGGTTGGCGTCAGGAAGGGCATCCGGCCGTAAAAACATCGCTACTAAGACTTCCATCGCATCTCATCCCCGACCCCGTTGGAAAAACGGGAATAATAAGGGTTAGACATACATACATACGCATCTATATGACGTAGTGTGTTGGATACAATTTTAAACAATCTGAAACTAAAAACAAGTAAAGTGTAAAAATGAAAAATACATCTAGAAATAAAAATTATAAAAATAAAATTACAATAAAAAGAGCATATAACAAGAAGTTCCGTGAAGAACTATACAGCCTACTTTTCATGCCAATGATTATTCTACAGTATATGAACCTATCTAGAATAATGACGAAATTAAGTTGGTAATAACGAAATATCTAATTAGTTCAAAATATACCTGGTATAATGTAGCCTAATAGAGCACTACAGTTGGCAGCCCTGGTGACTGAATATATTCTTAGTTCCATCTCTTAAGATACAGAATACAAAATTTGGTTGAAGTCCAAAGGACGTTACATGCAGTTAGACACTGGATCTATCAGCACGCGTAAAAGCATGTTGCCAACAATACCATGCGTGTGCTGGTCAGAAATAATCTGAAATATTATGATATCTTGTTGTGCCAATTTTGGATAAAATCCATTTGTTAGTATAGAAGTTACATGTATTTTAAAATTGGACATATCAGCAGGCATAGAATCATGTTGGCAGCACTGCCTTGTATTAATTACTCCAAATTAATCTAGAATGTCAGGTGCTATACGTGTGCAAAGTATAGAGCTGTTGGCTTGCATACTTTCTGATATATTGATATTAGGGTAAAAAGAATATAGACAGCATTTATTAACAGTTGGCAGCCCTGATTGCTTTTAACAATACTTATAGTCATATCTGTTATGGTACACATAACACATACGAAATTTGGTTGAAATCCAACTGATAGTATAGAAGTTACATGTATTTAAAAATTGGTAGTCTACTATCAGCAGGCTTATAATCATATTGGTAGAACTGACATATATAAGTTACTCCAAATTAATCTTAAATGTCAGAATATACGTGTGCATAGTTTAAAGCTGTTGGCTTGCATACTTTCTGATATATTGGTATTTGGATAAAAATAGAGAGAGCAATTATTAACAGTTGGCAGCCCTGGTGGCTCTTAAGAATACGCTCAGTCATATCTGTTTATGTACAAATATTACATACAAAATTTGGTTGAAATCCAATTGATAGTGTAGAAGTTATATGCATTTAAACATTGGACCTATCAGAAGCCTTTACATTATTTTGGCAACACTGTCATGGTTGGCCTCCTGGAAATTAAACTGAAATAGTATTATCTACAAGTGTGCCAATTTTGTAATAGCTCTCATGCATACCTTGCAAGATATCCAACATGGAGCTCAAATTTCTAGTGCGTTTTTAAGCAGTTGGTAGCACTGCCATCATTTTCAAATATGGGCGTGTGCTATTCCGGTGCACATCTTTACTCATACTAAATTTGGTTTTGATTGCTGCAGCCGTTTAGGAGTTGATAGGGGGGGACACACACACAGCCAGACAGACAGACAGACAGACAGACAGATAGACAGACACACATTTTCCCGGATCGATCTCATAAGTCTACTTTTTCCTCATTTTTGCAAAATGTGAAAAGTAGGCTAAAAATGTAAATAATAAACATAACTATAAAAAATATGAAAATAATTGTAAATATCAATTTGAAATTAGTTAATCAAATAATTCAATAAAAATATCAAAATTAAATCTATAAGAACATAAATTGAAAATGAAAAATAAATACATAGACATTAAAACTAGAGAACAAAAAAAATAACACTATTAATAATGGTAATAAATAAATTATAAAGTAAGAAGCACATAAAAGAAAAAAAAATACAGTCAGTCTGAAAGACTAGATGTTATATCATTTCAAATGACGCATGCTACCAATGCTACACATGTTAGAAAGGTTCAGGAGGGCTTCTCGCTTCGCTCGAAGCCCCAGGACTCTTTCAACAGACTCCATTACCCATTAGGCTTCCCACGCGGACACCCCTTTAAGGGTCACCCATTATATGAATCTGATATCATGCAAACCTCCTTAAGGGTCACCCTGTAATTTGCTCTGACATCCTGCACACCTCTTTAGGAGGCACCCTGTATTCTTATCTGGCATCTTGTATATCTCTTTAGAAATCACCCTGTATTCTTGTGTGACATCGTGTATATCTCTTTAGGAGCCACCCTGTATTGTTATCTGGCATCTTGTACTGTATTTTGCTCTGACATCCTGCACACCTCTTTAGGAGGCACCCTGTATTCTTATATGGCATCTTGTATTCTCTTTACAAGTCACCCTGCATTCTTGTGTTCGCTTCGCTCAAAGCCCCGGATTGCTCGACGCCCCAGAACTCCTTCAACTGACTCCAATAACCATTAGTAGCTTCTGCTTCCCGCGTGGCTGCATGACGTCACTTCCGTCTCCATCTCCGTCTCCGTCTCCGTAACGCATAACGTTGGACCCAAGCATAACGACGAAGTTGACAAGTTCATTTGAAAGGATAAAAAACAGTTTTGCCCTATAAACGGTTAAACTCCTCGTCTATCAGTTGTCTCCACAGAAGGAATACTGAATGGGAATCAATATAATTGTTATCTTTCTTTGACTGCTCATTATAATGCCGCTGTCGAAGTACCTGTCTCGTTTTGACAGCTCGCCAGGGAACAGAGCTTTTATTACTAGAGTTGGCGGGTCCTGCTCGAGACAAAAGAGAGATCTTCAAGTTCACACTTCATATTTCACGTTTTTCTCTCTCGGCCTGGCCCGACCCGTCTCATAAGGCAGCGTGAACAAAGGGGTATTGTGACGTGACTTTATCGACAAACAAGGTCAGGGTTAACAAGTTCTGAAATATTGAGAGCCTGCTATTGTCAAAAGACAATGTGAGACACATATATCCAAGTATCCTACTTACATAATTACATGTGGAGGTTATTGAGCATGGAGTTAAATGCTGGATAATCTGTTATTGTTAATATATGCGAACTATTTGTTCATGCCCTGGTATATCCTGTGCTGCAGTGGTTTATAATGATTAGGGACCGAATTCTTAGGTTTTAAGCCTACTTTTCACATTTTGCAAAAATGAGGAAAAAGTAGACTTATGAGATCGGGCAAATGTGTGTCTGTCCTGTCTGTCCTGTCTGTCTGTCTGGCTGTGTGTGTGTGTGTGTTCCCCCCCCCCCCTATCAACTCCTAAATGGCTGCAGCAATCGAAACAAAATTTGGTAGGAGTAAAGATCTATATCTGAAAATCTCACGACCATAATTGAAAATGATGTCAGTGCTACCAACTGCTTAAAAATCGCAATTGAAATTTGAGCTCCATGTTGGACATCTTGGAAGGTATGAATGGGAGCTATTTCAAAATTGGCACACGTATAGATAATACTATTGCAGTTTAATTTCCAGGAGGCCATACATGGCAGTGTTGCCAAAATGATCATAAGCCTGCTGATAGGTCCAATTTTAAAATGCATGTAACTTCTATAGTATCATTTGGATTTCAACCAAATTTCGTGTGTGCTATGTGTACTATAGCAGATATGACTATGCCGATTCTTAATAGTAACCAGGGCTGCCAACTGTTAATAAATACGGTCTGTATTTTTGTTACCCTAATATCAATATATCATAAAGTATGCAAGCCAATAGCTCTAAACTTTGCACACGTATAGTATCTGGCATTCTAGATTAATTTGGAGTAACTAATATAGGCCTACGCCAGTGCTGCCAACATGATTCTAAGCCTGCTGATAGGTCAAATTTTAAAATGCATGTAACTTCTATACTAACTAATGGATTTCATTCAAAATTGACACAAATATAGATCATATTATTTCAGATTATTTCTGACCAATATATGTATGTCATTGTTTCCAACATGATTTTACGCGCGCTCTTATATCCAATTTTTAACTGCATGTAACGTCCATTCCATCCATTGGACTTCAACCAAATTTTGTATTCTGTAGCTTAAGAGATGGAACTAAGAATACATTCAGTCACCAGGGCTGCCAACTGTAGTTCTCTATTAGGCTACTTTATGCCAGGTATACAGTATTTCGAAATAATTAGAAATTTCGGTATTACCAACTTAATTTCGTCGTTATTCTAGATAGATCCATATAGATTAATTAGTGGCATGAATCTTAAATTTTAAGAAAAGTAGGCTTTTTAGTTCGTCACGGAACTTCTTGTTAAATTGTCATTTTAGATTTTCTATTACCTAAAATAGTTCTTCTGAGGTTTTTAATAAGTAGAATAGGTTTTTAAATAGGCCTCTATGTTTAAGGTGTAGCAAGAGTTGACACAAACTACGCACAGCTTAATATTAATGCCTAATTTTTAGTAGAGAATCTGATTGCAATGAAAGTGTAAATATTTTACATAATTTTACGATTTAAAAATTTAAGCAATACAGTATTTGTTAACTATTTAAATTCAATAAAGACAAGGATGCAGGGGAGTGCTCAGTTCATATCCTCGCCGCTCGGTGAGGGCTTCATTCATTCCATTCCTTGTCCCGGTTGGTCGACTGGAAGCAGGCAGTGTATTTTCATTCAAAGACAAGGATGCCAGATTTGATTTTCACACTGTAGCCCGTTTAATTAACTTGGTTTATTTAGAATATAGTGAACTTGGAAACAATAAGAGATTTATTCCCACTTTCCTGACAGTAACCAAACAATAAAATAGACATCGTCATCTTGGCCGACACGCCTCAGGATTTGAATGAGTTTTTGAATGGTATGGACTCCGTCTTGAGGAAAGAATTCACGATGGAAATTAATAAATATAAAACAAAAATATTGGAATGCAGCCGAAATAAATCAGAAACCCCTATGGACATCAAATTGGTAGTGGAAAAACTAAAGGAAGTAGGAGACTTCTGTTACTTAGGAAGCAAAATAATCAGTGATGGACGAAGCAAAGAGGATATAAAAAGTAGGTTGCCTGAGGCAAAGAAAGCATTTCTATAGAAAAGGAATCTGTTGACATCGAATATAGATTTAGGTATTAGGAAGTCATTTTTGAAAGTCTTTGTCTGGAGCGTGGCGCTCTATGGAAGTGAAACTTGGACTATTGGAGCAGCAGAAAAGAAGAGAATTGATGCATTTGAAATGTGGTGTTACAGGAGAATGATGAAGATCAGATGGGTAGATAGGGTTACAAATGAAGAGGTATTAAGACGAGTGGGAGAGGAGAGATGTTTCTGGCGGCTGCTAATGAAGATAAGAGATAGGTTAGTAGGACACATACTAAGACACCCAGGTATAGCAAGCTTAGTTATGGAAGGAAGGGTCGAGGACAAGAACTGTAGGGGTAGACCAAGGATAGAATATGTTAAACAGATTGCCTCGGATGTAGGGTGTGGTAGCTATGTAGAGATGAAACGATTAACACAGGACAGGGAGGCGTGGAGAGCTGCATCAAACCAGTCAAAAGACTGAAGACTCAAACAACAACAACAACAACAAGAAGATAGTGCTGAAAGCATTTTAATTTTCTCTCAATCAACTAAAGCTACGAATAAACACTGTCTTTTGGTTTACTTTTAAAAATTATGGACTAATACATTCAAATATACTACAATTGATGGAACAAAATTGCAATTAGTAATTTAGGTAAGTTAACTTACTACGGAATTCATGAATTCTTTTGAGTGAAGTTCGGAAAAGTATGAAAGTATTTTTTTATATAGAAGTAAGGAAAGAAATAGGTGAAAACCAAAGAATCCGGTCCCTAATAATGATATTTCACAAAAACTTATCATCAATTTTCAACGAACTCAGAATGCGTCTGGTAGATTCATCCTTGATGTACGCAGAGATGAGCAGATCACACCATACTTTATTCAGCTTCAGTGGCTGAATGAAATGAGCGAACATTGCAGGCTATTGACGTCAGAAAAGTTGGATGGCGCAGCCACGCGGTAGAATGTTGAAGCTGTAATGTGTTACCACGGCCGTGGTGTTACACGTTACATGACAGTGTGCTGTCTGCATTTTTGTGAAGACGACTTCTTTCCACAGCGTAAGCACCGGTACTGTTGATTATTGATAGTTATTGTCTCTAATTTGTATTCACAAGGATTTAGCTACATCAACAATACTGATAAACTTGTAGCCTATAATACTTCCGTGCCGTACATAGAACCGAATGTAATCCACTCTTCGTAAACTTATTTTAGGGGTTCTTCCGATTGACAATAGTCGAATGGTTAGAAAACTTAAGAAAAATGCTGTTCATAGCCTTAATTTGCCAGAGAATTTATATTCTTGCCTTTGAACAGCAAGTATGTAGCTCAATATTTGCAATATGAAGTATGATTTGGCTTAAATTGTGTTTTTTTCTATGATCTCCTTACTGTTGAATTTAGTTAATTAATGTGTAAAATCTTAGTTTTAAGTACCGGTTTGGTGATCCATCATCCCAGGCAGGCCGGTAACACCTATACTACTCAGGCAGATAGGTCACTTAGTCGTAATTTAGAAGTTATAGTGATGTTAAGTATACATATGCGGTAATGTAGCAGGAGACCTGATCGGCCTAGGCTATTCTAACTTTAATTAGTTCCCATTTCAGGGTTTTTCAGTTTTGAGTGCGAATAGTTGGTTTGAAAGTTGTAAAACAGTAAGGAGAGTATGTTTTGCATAGGTTTTAATTGGTATTATGGTTTATGTCGAGCTGAGGAGTGAATTTGATTTGGCTTAAAGTGTAGTTTTTGATCTGTTCCGTTTGCTTATGACAAGTTCAAATGGAGACTCCAGCTTTGTTAAATATCTGTATTTTAAATATTTAATTAAATATATTGATAAAGAGGATGCCTCCATTATATCTTGCCTGTGGCAAGAGATTAATAAATTTATATTCTTGCCTTTGAACAGCAAGTATGTAGGTCAATATTAGCAATATTGAAGTATGATTTGAGCATCCCAAGTAACGCTTCTTTGAACCCAAAACATTCATGCAAATTCAGGGGTGCTGGATTCAATTTATTATCAGGGAGTCGTCCTTTGTGTTATGTGAGAGATATATATTGTGAAATTAATAAAAACATCGATACCGCTAGGCTCCCAAGTACTGGCTTCATATATGTAACAGCAGACAGTAAATTAACTATCTACAGGTGGGTAATATTTTTAACTGGTAGTAATTAAGCACTGCATTTAAATTGATTATAAAAATATTTCTATCAATGAAAGAAAATATGTAGTATTTTACCATCATAAATTAGAAGCCATAACATACGCACACCCTATCACTCTTGCTTACTTCTCGTCACTATCTTGCCGCCATATTGCAAACAGCTGACCGTAAGCTCCTCCCCCGTTTCGGACGTCAATAGCTAGGCCTATACCCAAGTCCCCACCAGAATAGTTTTCCCATATGGAGAACGTTCATGGTCGTTGTAATAGATTCACTCGATATCTCATCGGATGGTCACTTCAATATATCATTAATTTGTACCACATCACGCATTTATAATATGTACAAGTTGTACAGTATATGTATGAGAAATCTCATAGATCAGTAGGCCTTCTCAAGAAACACCTTACCAGTGTAATAACCCTAGAACGGTAGCGCTAATTGCGACTTGTTATCGGTAGCGCATCGCCTGGGTGACGACTGCGATTCTATAGACTGATACCCTTTACGTCATAGGCGGGCAATGAGAGAGCGCATCTCCTGGAGCCGACTGCATGAGCGCGAGGGGAGCCAAGGAGCCGGGACGGCCGGGACCAGCTGACTGCTCGCTAATAGTTTGTGCTGGAACAACTAGATGGCAATATGCGCAGTCAAGGCGCAAGCATAGGCTGAGTAGGCCTATATTACGTATACGGCTGTACGCTAAATAATATGAATCACGAACAAGCTTAGCACATTTTTATGAACAGTTTTCGCCAACAGATTTTCCAAACATGCACAAAATGACTGCCAAACTTCTATCAATGTTTGGTTCAACATAATATCTGTGTGAGAAACTGTTCTCTCTAATGAAGATAAATATATCTCCACGAAAAGCCACGAAAACTGACGCACATCTCACTGCCGTTCTTCGAATTGCAAGTGCAAGATCGCTCGCTCCTAATGTAACTCGTCTGCTTCAGCGAAAGGATACGCACACCTCCTCATCTTCTGCAGAATGACAGTTCAGAGATATATGAATACATAGGCCTATGTTTTGTTTATGGTCAATTATATTTATTCATTTATTGATTTCTGTACTCCTAGAGCAAGTTTTCGTTCCATTGTGTTATACACAATTTGTTAGGTTGGCTATTGTAGTTTCAGGACTACCGGTAGTGGGCAAAGGAGTGTGTACTTATCAACTGTCGAAGTAATTATTGATGTTTCCTACACAGAACCTATTAAAAGGAATATAATTAAGCGTGTGTACGTAGCACCATACTCTAATCATCCAATGCACAACAAACAGGGCGCAAGTATAAAGCTGTTGTGATACGCCGCTTGTAACGGCAAGCTGTACAACCAGCTACAAGGTTAACTTCGGTGAGAGCGCATACTCGGCTCTTTTTCCTGCCGGAACGGGAGCGCTGCTCAATGAGCCGAATTGTGACCACCTCTGCTTTACGTCAACTTTTATTACACTCTCTAGGTTAGCGGAATGGGGACTGTTTATCAATAATTATGTACGATTTTTGTTAATTTCTTTTTCTTTTGAGAAGTCGACTAATTATGCATTTATTCATTTATTTATTTGGAATGTTTAGGCTAATTTTGACTAATTATGAGTGATTTATTTTACGATTGTGACCAATTTTGTTTTTTGTGTTATATTTGTTGACATTTTCAAATTTTTGACTGATTTTTAGCCTATTTTCAATTTTGAAAAAAATAGGCTTATGAGATCGCCTTTTGTCCGTGTGTGTGTGTCCCTAATAACTTCTAAACGGCTGCAGCGATTCCAAAGAAACTCGGTAAATTTATAGCACTATTCCGGACGACCGCGACCGTGCCCTTCAAATTTTGTTACGTCTCACCAATCCAACATGGCGGCTGTGCGAAATATTTCACCAGCATTCAATATCTCCGAAACTATTCCCGATATCACCCTGGAATTTTTCACGGTGATAAATGGAACTACTAGAAGTTCACCTATGTGACATTTGAAAAACTGGTAACTACAAAACCAACATGGCGGCCACGTGAATTTGCGACTTTTAAATAACCGTTTCTCGCGATTTAACCAACAAAACGCAATGAAACTTGGTACAGTGTATGTTTATACACATTGTAATGCACCGACATCTAATTTCGTTCAATTGGTTCCACAACCACAAGATGGCGGATGTGCGAAATATTTCACCGGCATTCTATCTCTCTGAAACTATTATCGGTATCACTCTAAAATTTTGTTCGGAGATAAAGGGCACTACTGGAAGTTCATCTATAGGACTTTCAAAAACCGGTTAACTACAAGCGAATTTGAAAATTTTAAATATACCTTTTTCACGATTTAATGTTCCAAACGCAATGAAATCTGGTACAGGAAATGTTTATACACATTGTAATGCACTGATATCTAATTTAGTTCATTTGTTTACATGACCTTAATATGGCGGCTGTGCGAATTTTAAAATTAAGTAGTCTATTTATTTCTTGTGTCGTAATCATGCGATCTAAGTGAAAGTTTGAATAATGAACCTACGCAATAATTTTCCTTTAATGGTACATGACTCAATGACCTATACTTTTAACAATCCAACATGGCGGCCATCCGAAATATTTAAACGGCTCTGAATATCTACGAATCTATTATAGCAATCAAACTGAATGTTTTTTTGTTCATAGGGGCTATGAACTAAAGTTCACGTAAGGGACTTTAAATGACCTGGTGATCACAAATCCAACATGGCGGCGACGCGAAATATAAATATTCACAAGGACGTTTCTCGCAATTTAACCATCCGAGTGCAGTGAAACTTGGTACAGTAAATCCTTATATGAATGTTAATCCACTGGCATTGAATTTATTTCTATTGTTTCCATAACCACAAGATGGCAGCTGTGCGAAATTTTAAAATCTCGTTGTTACTTCTTGTGTCCTAATCATGCGATTGAAGTTTGAATGCTACACGTACACAATAATCTTCATGTAACAGTACATAACTATAGGACCTACATATATAAAATCCAAGATGGCGACCATCCGAAATATTTAGTCGGTTCTCAATATCTACGAATCTATTACAGCAATCAAACTAAAATTTTGTATTTTGATAGAGGCAGTTAACATGAGTAGGATATATGAAAATAGGCTGTATAGTTCTTCACGGAACTACTTGTTATTGATTTGTTTTGTATCTTGGCTAATTTTGTTTTTTTGTGCTTTTTTATATTTTACGTACTATTATCGCTTTTTTACAGTTTGGGCTTCTTGACTTTTTTTTTTGGGGGGGGGGGGGTATGAATTATGACTTTCTTGTGTTATTTTTATTTTTATTTTTACTAATTCTCTTTGTATTTTAGGAGTACCAATACCGGTGGTGATTGGAGAAAAGGGAGTTAGTTATTGTTGTGTTAAGGGGCGGAACTACGAGGTCATCTGACCCACAAAAAAGGAGAAGTGGGGGAAGTTGATGTGTATCCCATATTCGTAACGGAGACGATCACTACCATTCTAGAGTTAATGGCGGACTATAAGTGACAATTAGAAACAATATGACATCGCGGCAAATACTTAATTGTTTTACATTCATAATTTTAGTGAACACTTAATGTAGTTTATAGTTTGTTAAATTTAAAGACTGTGGCTGTTTTCTTATGCACGATGGCGCATTATTTTCTTATTATTTTGTACAGCCACCTTTGGACTACAAATACACAACAACCGTTCAGGTTTTCTTCTTTAAGATGTTTACCTCCTTGTCGTTTAGCTTCCTGCCAAAGATCTTTCAGCCTCTGGCTACTTCTCAATCGTTCTTCGGCTGAAAGCGTGAGTCTTGCTTTGGGAGGATCCTTCACACCTGCTATTTCGGTTCTGAATCCTGTCCTGTCCCAGATTTCAGCCGATCTAATGTTCGCCCTTTTTAAGTCTCAATGGACTTCCTGAAGCAATGGAGGTTGCACCTTTCATTTCTCCTCAAGGTTGAGCATTTTGTTGGCCAATCTCTCAGTCCCCAATCGCTTAATATGCCCATAGAACATCAACCTCCTCTTTCTCATGCTGACAGAAATCCCTTCATACTTGTCATAGAGTTCTTGGTTTGACCTCTGTTGAAATTTGTATCCATCTCCAGATAGCTTCTCGGGACCTAGAATTTTACGGAAGATCTTCTCAACTTCAACAGTTTTCATGTTTGATAAGGTTTCTGCCGCACAGAAGCTTCACTACTGTACAATAATGCCTGTAGTTGGTGTGATATGACAGGGATTTGGACATATATTTATTCAATATGACTTTATAGTCCTATGTATGTATGTAATCCTTAAATAAACAATCAATCTCCGGAGTTGATGTGGCTCCTATAAGCTCCGTCAACCAGGTCAACATCAATGCATCACTGGTAACTGACCACTTAGAATGGTGTGATCTACGGAATAACCTATGGTAGTGTATACTGAAGGAATTATCAACTTTTAAAATATGCACGTTCATCCATTTAGCATCATTTAAACCAGTACAGAAGTTTGATGGAACGCGGGTCGATTTGTACAGTTATGCCACTTAGTGTTGGAGTAATGTTTGCTGTATACAAGAAGTTGAGTTTGTTTGCGGGACAAACAGCCGTCACAATGTCATGTGTATCGAGCCGGAGGCAACAGGTGAATTATTGATGCTTTGAACCATTAGCATATTCTGTGGACATAAGCACGTACTTCAGTAATCCTTCCTCCATTCCGAGACAAATGTCCTGTCACACATATTTCAAGGCTCAACAATCTACTCTTGAGGTAACAGAGAAGAGGGAATCTGAGGAAGATCACCTGTACAGCGTGTTCCACCCCGTTGCGTAGTGACTGTCACCGTGGGGGTGATTCTTGACTGAACGCTGGCAGCTTCGTGAATAAAAGCTGAGAAGAGGTTGGTTCGATTCCCACTTCAGCCATTCTGCAAATGGCCCCAAAGGAGGCAGGGTGTGTGTAGCCCCACCCTGGATAGTGCTACAGTACACCCTCAAGGGCTCAAGGTATCTCCTGCTTTCTACCGAAGTCCCTAAAGGAGGCAGGGTGTGTGTAGCCCCACCCTGGATAGTGCTACACCCTCAAGGGCTCACAGAAGCTCCTGCCTTCTGCACAAGTCCTTAAAGAAAGCAGGGTGTGTATAGCCGCACCCTGGATAGTGCTACACCCTCAAGGGCTCACAGAAGCTCCTGCCTTCTGCACAAGTCCCTAAAGAAAGCAGGGTGTGTATAGCCGCACCCTGGATAGTGCTACACCCTCAAGGGCTCACAGAAGCTCCTGCCTTCTGCACAAGTCCTTAAAGAAAGCAGGGTGTGTATAGCCGCACCCTGGATAGTGCTACACCCTCAAGGGCTCACAGAAGCTCCTGCCTTCTGCACAAGTCCCTAAAGAAAGCAGGGTGTGTATAGCCGCACCCTGGATAGTGCTACACCCTCAAGGGCTCACAGAAGCTCCTGCCTTCTGCACAAGTCCCTAAAGAAAGCAGGGTGTGTATAGCCGCACCCTGGATAGTACTACACCCTCAAGGGCTCACAGAAGCTCCTGCCTTCTGCACAAGTCCCTAAAGAAAGCAGGGTGTGTATAGCCGCACCCTGGATAGTACTACACCCTCAAGGGCTCACAGAAGCTCCTGCCTTCTGCACAAGTCCATAAAGAAAGCAGGGTGTGTATAGCCGCACCCTGGATAGTACTACACCCTCAAGGGCTCACAGAAGCTCCTGCCTTCTGCACAAGTCCCTAAAGAAAGCAGGGTGTGTATAGCCGCACCCTGGATAGTACTAGACCCTCAGTGGTTGCGACACTGAGGCATTCCTAATCTGGGTCCGTTTCTCCTTCTTCTATTGACATTGGGTCGGACCTTTTCCTCTTTTGCATCTCCCTTCCATGGCTCTACTTCTTTCCAAGTCACTCAGCCCTCATTCTTCGAGGGTTAAGGGCATTTCTATTCCCTTTTTTCCCTCTCATTTATCATCTCTAACTCCTCTTTTTCTAGCCGGTAACTTGGTTGTAGTTTCAGTGTTGTATCTTGTTTTCATTCTTCTTCATTATTTATCACTAGCAACCCGCCCCAGTTTCGCCTGGTATCTTTGACGGTTTACACAGCGTAAGCTTAAAATACACACGGACGCCAGGTCCCAGACGCAATTCATAAAAGCCGAGGTGAACAGTGAAACTTGAAACATTTATACTCTTATCTGAAGTCGTAACTCGTCACGACTCGACAGTTTGATGCTGGCCGAATCTGGGGTGATATGCTTGCTCCGAATCTAGTAATTTAAATTTCCACTGAATGGAAATTGTTGGAAGAAATGATAACGTAAAAACACATATTGTGGGCGATGTATTAAAGATAGAAATATACTGTCATGGACGGATTTGTAGAACTTTTCATGCTGAACAATTCCTACACTCATAGTACAGTATATAGATATATTAACGGTTTGCCAAGCGTAAGCTTAAAAGGCACATGGACGGCAACCTTTTATTTCACTCGATTCACTAACATCTTTACTGCTCGGCTTTCTTTGGTCATAAATGAATGTTTTACTACAGAAACCTTCGTCAAGAAATCCTTTAGAGAAAGGTGAAATCAGCATCAAAATCAATCCAAGAATCGGGGATTTAGTTTCATACTAGGCTATGTAGAGATTATCACGATCAGTCACACCATTAGCGGTCGATGTTAGAAGTCTTAAAACAACAACAACAATTATCATCGTCGATTCAGCTACAAATTGAACCTGAGTCATTTATATGACCGTTAATTTAGTGTGTATCATTTTCATTTTGTGGAAAAAAAAAAGTGGTGCATGGTTGTGGTGATCCCATCACCCGCTACAATTATCCACCCGAGTATTGGCTGGAAAACCGTAACTGTTTGGGGTAGAAGCCCAACCCTCAACAACGTGGGAAAAACATTCCGGAAGTTTGGAGGGAATCCACCGGAGCGCAAACTGTCTCTGTGCAAATTATCGGCATAATGCATTCAGTGATATTCAATGTCAAGGAGATGAACGGAGAACTGCGCAATTAATGAATTAATATTATTAGTGTAGCTAAAAGCCGTTAATTAGCCTATTTTCATTCATGAAAAAGAAATAGACGAGATCACCTTTTGTCCGTGTGTATGTGTGTGTGTGTGTGTGTGTGTGTGTGTCCCTAATAGAAAGTACAAGGCTCCAGCAATTTCAATGCAACTCGGTAAGGACATAGTGCTATTCTGTGTGAACCTTCAAATTTTAATATATATCTTATCAATCAAGCACGGCGGTTGTGCGAAATATTTCACCGACATTCTATATCTCCGAAATTATTACTGATATCACCCATCACCCTGAAATTTTGTATGATGAAAGAAAATACTCAGTTGAGTTCAGCTATGTGATGCCTAAAACGTGGTATGTACAAAACTAGCATGGCGTCCAAGCGAAATTTAACTATTTAAATGGCATTTTATCGAGGGTTAATCAACCGAGCAGAGTGAAACTTGGTAGAATAAATGTGTATACAAGATTCAATCTACTGGCAACTGATTCACTTCATTTTCTTTCATAACAAGATGGTGGTTGTGTGAAATTTTAATTTTAATTTTACTTTTTGTTTTGTTTCCTAATCATGTGATTAGAGTGAACGTCTGAATAATAAACCTATGTAATATTCTTCATCTAATGTTAGTATACATAACTCTATGGCCTACATATAAAACAATCCAACATGGCGATCATCCGAACTATTTCGATGGTTCTCAATATCTCCGAATCCATTACTGCAATCAAACTGAAATTTTGTATGTTGATAGAAGGCTATTAACATAAGTTCACCTATGGGCTTTTCAATAACCAGATGAACACAAATCCAACATGACGGTGATGCAAAATTTTAATATTTATATAAATGTTTCGCGGAAAAACCTTGTAATAGGCAGGTAAATTATAATGGTAAATACCAGTGGGATGTATGAAAATAGGCTATTTAGTTCACGGAACTACTTGTTTTATTTTCAAGACAGGTCAGGGAAGGTTCTTTTGAAAGAACCGTCCCGGCATTTGACTGGTGGTGAAAATCTGAAACCACAAAAGCCATTTTGTGGATGGCCGAGGAGGAATTAGATCCCATGCTCTGTCGATACCAGCGAGGCACGTGGCCGGTTGCGCAATTAATGTGGGCTACGCATAGTTGTCTTTACACAGATGCGGCCAATCGAAAGAAGACTACGCAACAGCTCCTGGGTCTTGCCGGGAACAGAATGAATTATGAAAGATAGATCCGAGAACATCACCCAACGCCACGGTAGTGGCACAATGAGGAAGAGCAAAGATGAAGAAGACATAATATAAAAAACAAGTAGTTCCGTGAAGAACTATACAGGCTAGTTTTCATATATCCTACTCATTTAATTGCCTCTATCAACATACAAAATTTCAGTTTGATTGTTGTGATATATTCGTAGATATTGAGAACCGTCTAAATATTTCAGATGGTCGCCAGGTTGGATTTTTATTTATGTACTATTACATGAAGATTATTGTGTACGTGTAGTATTCAAACTTCAATCGCATGATTAGGACACAAGAAGTAAAAGAGAGATTTTAACCCTAGAACTGCGGACCGTCTTCAAGGAAGACTAAAATTTCGCACAGCTGCCATCTTGTGGTTATGAAAACAATTGAAATAAATTAGATGCCAGTGGATTAACATTATAAGCATTTAACGTGAAATGTTTCACAGCACTCGGATGGTTAAATCGCGAGAAACATCCATTTAAATATTTGTAATTCGCGTCACCGCCATGTTGGATTTGTGCTCAACAGGTTACTGAATGTCGTATAGGTGAACATATGTTCATAGCCTCTATGAACATAAAAATATCACTTTGATTGCTGTAAAAGATTCGCAGATATTGAGAACCGTCCAAATATTTCGGATGCTCGCCATTTTGGATTGTTATATGTATAGACCATAGAGTTATGTACCATTAAGGGAAAATTATTGCGTAGCTTCATTATTCAAACTTTCACTTCGATCGCATGATTACGACACAAGAAATAAGAACTTAATTTTAAAATTTCGCACAGCCTCCATCTTGATGTTATGTAAACAATTGAACTAAATTAGATGTCAGTGCATTACAATATGTACAATCATTTACTGTACCACATTTCACTGCGCTCAGAGAGTTAAATCACGGGAAAAGTCTATTCAAATGTTTCAAATTCGCTTGGCCGCCATGCTCGCGTTGTACCTTACAGGTGTTTAAACGTTACATAGATACACTTGTATCAGTGCCATTTATCACCGTACAAAATTTCACGGTGATATCTGTAATAGTTTCGGAGATATAGAATGCCAGGGAAATATTTCGCACAGCCGCCATTTTGATGTTATGTAAACAATTGAACTAAATTACACGCTAGTGCATTACAATGTTTATAAACATTTGCTGTACCAAGTTTCATTACGTTTGGAGGGTTAAATCGCGAGAAAGGTCTATTTAAATGACTCAACTTCGCTTGGCAGCCATGTTGGTTTTGTAGTTACCAGGTTTTTTGAAAGTCTCATAGGTAAACTTCTAGTAGTGCCCTTTATCACCGTAAAAAATTTCTAGGTGATATCTGTAATAGTTTCGGAGATACTGAATGCTAATGAAATATTTCGCACAGCCGCCATGTTGGATTGGTGAGACGTAACAAACTTTGAAGGGCACGGCGGGGTCGTCCGGAATAGTGCTATGAACTTACGGAGTTTCATTGAAATCGCTCTAGCCGTTTAGAAGTTTTAGGGGGGGGGGGGATATACACACTAATCATACACAGACACACGGACAAAAGGTGATCTCATAAGCCTATTTTTAGCCTATTTTTGCTTCGCTCGTTTTATATACATACTCGTGCCTTAATTATTGTCATTAGAGGCTCGTTGCATAATGTACTATTGGTTCACGACCAACACCACTACAATGAGAAATTATTTGCTACAATGTAGGCCTATAGCTTAGGGTTGGATCAGGTGTCCCGGAACTTGAAATAAGTAATTATTATTCCGGAAATTGCGTGGTGGGAGTGTGGAATAAAAACGGGGAAGGAACACACTTAGGATAGCCGCTGTCAGCACCGGGATTTGAACCCGAGATCTCTGAACTTGCTGCAGCTGGCCTCAAGCACGCCTACAGCTCGGGGTTTCTATAATACAATATAGGCTAGTAATGGCCTACTCAGCCGAGTCTGGACGGCTGTTCGCTGTGGTGTTAGCCGGGCTGTGGTAAGAGCGTGCTCCACTTGGCGGTGGTCTAGTGCGGGTTGGGTTCATCCTTTGAAGTGGAGACACACGAGTCTTTGTCAAGGACTAACATGGATTCAACCAGCCTCACTCGTACTTCTTTAATAATACACTTTATGCTATTCATGGAAATTAGCAGCGAGTTAGCGCACTTGGAAACAGACCAGGATCACAACGTATCCGCTCGAATTATGCTCGTGCATTGTCACTTCTAACAATCTCTACATAGCATACAACAAAGTCCCCGATTCTTGGATGTCACGGGTAATCTCGAGAACCACTGGATTGATTTTGATGCTGTTTTCACCGTTTTGTAAAGCATATCTTGAGGAAGGTTTCTGTAGAAAATTATTTATTTATGATCAAAGGAAGCCCAGCAGTAACGATTTCATTGAAAAAGATGGGAAAAACCTGGCGTCCGTGCGCTTTTAAGCTTACGCTGGGAAAACCGTTAACAATATACTATGAGTGTAAGAATTGTTGAGCATGAAAAGCTACAAAAAAAAAGCCCCCGAGAGCTTATCTCTATCTTCAATACATCGCCCACTATAAGTGTTTTTACGTTTTCATTTCTTCCAACAATCTCCATTCAATTACTGAGGCGACAGCTAGCTAGGGGCGAGCCTATCACTCCAGTTACAGCCTAGCTAGCGGGTGAGCCTATTACCCCAGATACAGCCAGCAGCAAGCTGTCAAGTCGTGTTGAGTTAAGACTTCAGAAAGAAAGGTTGTGTTTGGAATTTCCCTGGAAGTGCAACTCGGCTTTTCTTCATTTCGCCTGTGAACTTTTCGTTCCGCAAAATACAGTCAAGTTAAGATTGGACGGAAGGGGGATTTGTTATTGATTCTCCTCGCAATTCTTAAATTACGTCTGACAAGAATTCATTGCGCATGCATCTCCATGATAATTATGTAATTAACAGTCCATTATGCCGATACGTAAAACGGATATAGGTCGTAGTTCATTGACAGCGCTTATCACGTAATGCATTCGTAACTGTTCCCGGGCGAAGCCGGGTTTAGTTGCTAGTCTATATATATATATATATATAAATCAATGTTACGGGTTAGTTTGTATGTATGCGTTCATATACCAACCATCCGATTGCGATGAAATTTGGGTGAGTTGTTTCTGGCTACAAATTATTTATGTAACACAAAAGGGTGAGGGAACCCTTAAAACTCACAATAGCCCAATTGCACAATCTGTATACTTATCACACCGCACTGCCAGCTGTAAGAATAGCCTGCTGACTCATCGCGAGGAGACTGTCAGCTGCCCGCCGTGTTATCTGGTATGGCTGTAAGCAAGAGTTTAGTGCTTTTCAGTTGGTCAACACGAGTGTACCCAAAAGAGCTGGGTTATGCCCTAATCCTGAAATAAATTACAGAGATTAATAAATACACTAGGATGACCAGTTTCGATCGTCAAGCGATCATCATCAGAGCCATAACACTTAGGCTACAAAATCTATGTTTGAAATACAGGTGAAAATATTTACAACATGTACAATTATTTAGTTGCAGTATTGGTACTGTCGGCGTATGCTAAATGTAGTATATATGATGTTAGGTGAAATGCTAAATGGTGATAGATATCCGGAGTTTGTAATTTGGGGTGATTATATGGTTTTAAAATATCAACTGTGGTTAAACTCTAATATTAAAGGCTACTACTTATCTGGATGTCTTCCTTGCTGGAGCTACGCGCAGTTTTCGTGATCACTGTTACTCCAGGTGTGGTCGACTGAGGTGGGATATTATTTCAACGACACTGGTTTTTCCCTTTCTCCACCCTGTTCATACGTGCTGTGCGGAGTCAGAGCGATGTGTTTATGTGGAGTGTTGCCAACAGATAAGATGTATGTTATTGAATGAGGTAGGTCTACAACTGTCAAAGAGCGTGGAACATTCCTAACCACGCGTGGACCATAAGCCATTCAAACTAAGCGCAGCCTGGTCTAATGAGGACGTCCCGGCACCTTTAATACTGCCGCGAATACGAGTCTTGGTTTATTGCAGAAGAAAAGTACATCGTACACCTGATCCAGATATCATTTACCTATTAAAACCCCCTTATTTACTCCCTTTTTTTATCTAGCTTGGCAGTATCGCTAAGTTGTATCTTGTTTCCGACAGGGTGTGTTTTAAGTAGCGTGAAGAGGGGCCAGCTCTCCATAAACGTGTGTACATTTAGATTGTTGGGATTGTTTCGTTTGGCTAGGTGTTTGGCGATTGCTTCCTTTATGTCAAGAGCTCTGCCTTTCAATTCGTGATGAATTATTTTTAGATGTTATAGCCCAAGTGTAATGGATCTGATGATGATCGCTTGACGATCAAAACTGGTCATCCTAGTGTATTTATTAATCTCATGAAATTCATTTCAGGATTAGGGCATAACTCAGCTCTTTTGGGTACATTCGTGTTGACCGACTGAAAAGCACTAAACTCTTGTTTACTAAGGCAACACTGAAACAAGTAGTTCCGTGAAGAACTATACAGCCTATTTTCATAGAGGCTATCCTACTCATGTTAATTGCCTCTATCAACATACAAAATTTCAGTTTGATTGTTGTGATAGGTTCGCAGATATTGAGAACCGTCTAAATATTTCTGATGGTCGCCAGGTTGGATTTTAATTTATGTACTGTTACATGAAGATTATTGTGTACGTGGGGTATTCAGACTTCAATCGCATAATTAAGACACAAGAAGTAAAAACGAGATTTTAAAATTTCGCACAGCTGCCATCTTGTGGTTATAAAAGCAATTGAAATAAATTAGATGCCAGTGGATTACCATTTGTATAAGCATTTAACGTGCCAAGATTCACTGCACTCGGATAGTTAAATCACAAGAAACGTCCATTTAAATATTTATAATTCGCGTCGCCGCCATGTTGGATTTGTGCTCACCAGGTTACTTAAAATCATATAGGTGAACTTATGTTCATAGCCTCTAGGAACATAAAAAAATCAGTATGATTGCTGTAAAAGATTCGTAGATATTGAGAACCGTCAAAATACTTTGGATGCTCGCCATTTTGGATTGTTATATGTATAGGCCATTGAGTTATGTACCATTAAAGGAAAATTATTGCGTAGCTTCATTATTCAAACTTTCACTTCGATCGCATGATTACGACACAAGAAATAAAACTTAATTTTAAAATTTGGCACAGCCGCCATCTTGAGGTTAAGTAAGCAATTGAACTAAATTAGATGCCAGTGCATTATAATATGTATAATCATTTACTGTACCACATTTCACTGCTCCCAGATGGTTAAATCACGAGAAACGTCTATTAAAATGTTTGAAATTCGCTTGGTCGCCATGTTCGTTTGTACTTTACAGGTTTTTGAAAGTTACATAGTTAAACTTGTAGCAGTACCCTTTAACACCGTACAAAATTTCAGGGTGATATCATAAATAGTTTCGGAGATACTGAATGCTGGTGAAATATTTCGCACAGCCGCCATGTTGGATTGGTGAGACACAATAAAATTTGAAGGGTCTGGTCGGGGTCGGCCAGAATGGTGCTATGATCTTACCGAGTTTCATTGAAATCGCTCTAGCCGTTTAGAATTTATTAGGGGGGGGGGCACACACACACCATCGCACACGCACGCGCACACACAGACAGACACATGGAAAAAAGGTGATCTCATAGGCCTATTTTTTCATGAAATGTAAATAGGGTAAAAATGACTTCAAACCCAACAATGATATGGCTGTCTATTCCAATTCAGTTCACGCCATGTTTTTTGGCCGGGGGTTCATTATTTTCATCTTCCTTTCTGTCTTTAATTGGCATTGCAATGCATGCCGGGAATTACTTACACTTAATTCCTGCCGCTCCTTCCGGAGCATAGGGCCTTGGCGAAATTTCTCCACGCAGTACGGTTCCTGGCCATTCTCTTCACTTGACTCCAGTTCTTGTCCACCTCTGCAATTTCATCTTCGATCGTCCTCTTCCAGGTCTTCTTAGGTCGACCTCGCTTCCTGGCGCCTTGAGGATTCCAGTCTAGCGCCGCCCTCTCAATAGCTCCGTCCGGCTTCCTTAGTGTGTGACCAATCCAGCGCCATTTCCTCTCCTTGATCTGGATGCTAATCGGTTGTTGATTGGTGATGGTCCAAAGATCCTCATTTGAGATTATGTCCGGCCACCTCACATTCATGATGCGACGCAGACATCTGTTAATGAACACCTGTAGCTGGTTGTTGATCGGTTTTGTGACTTTCCATGTTTCACAGCCGTAGAGAAGAATCGACTTTACGTTGCTATTGAAAAGGCGGAGCTTGGTCTTCCTGGAAATGTTTCTATTTCTCCAGATGGGGTAGAGCTGGACAAAGGCACCATTTGCCTTCCTGATACGGCTTCGAACATCTTCCTCTGCTCCCCCATCATTTGTGACTATACTTCCAAGGTAGAGGAAGGACTCAACTCGCTCAATGTCCTTTCCGTTGACTGACAAACTAGTCGTGATATCAGAATTTATTCTCATCTCTTTGGTCTTGTTGGTGTTGATCATCAATCCTGCACATTCTGCTTCTCTCTGCAACCTCCCCAGCTTATCTTCTATGTCTCGGTACCGTTGTGCCATAAGACAAATGTCGTCTGCGAAATCCAGATCTTCAAGCCTGTCATTTATACCCCATTGAATACCCCTCTTCCGTCCTCCCATTACCTTCTTCATCACACTATCCAGGACCAACAGGAACAGAGTGGGGGAAAGGACACACCCCTGTCTCACTCCGGAACTGACCTTTATCTTTTCTGTTAATTTGCCTTCGTGAAGAACCTGGCACTCATACCCTTCGTACATCTCTTCCATGATTCTGATGATCTTTGTTGGAATTTTATATTCCTCGAGGGTATTCCACATGATTCTTTGATTTACGGAGTCGAAGGCTTTCTCGAAGTCAACAAATGTGAGGTATAGGGTATTCCGCCACTCCACACTCTGCTCCAGGATGATTCGGAGGGTGTTGATGAGATCCACACAGCTGCGATGTTGTCGAAATCCAGCCTGTTCCTTCCGAAGCCTTTTTTCTACGCAGTCTTTTATACGATTCAGGATGACTCTCGCCAGCACTTTGCTTGGAATGGGCAGCAAGGTGATACCCCTCCAGTTGTTACAGTTTGTGGTGTCCCCTTTCTTCGGCAACTTGACTATCAACCCCTTCTTCCAGTCGGTTGGTATTTTCTCCTCCTTCCAGATCTTCTCCAACAGCGGGTGCAGCAGATCGATCGTAATATCCAGGTCTGCTTTCAGTACTTCCGCTGGGATATTATCCAGACCTGGTGCCTTCCCGCATTTCATCTGCTTCAACGCTGTCCGTATTTCATTGTTTGAGCCCACCTTCGCGTTGAAATCTCCCATAACAATGAGAATGTCCTTCTTACTTGTTTGTCTTGTGACATCTCGCAGCATTTGGTAGAATTCTTTCTTCTTCTCTGGCTCCGATTGTTCTGTAGGCGCATAGCATTGGATGATGATCACATTCCTGATCTTTGTCTTGAATCTAGCAAACATGAGCCTACTAGAAATTGGCTTCCACTCCATAAGGCTTCTCTTTGCATTTCTGTTGAGCAGCAACCCCACTCCATCCCTGTGTTCTTCATCATCGCCCCCAGAATAGAGAAATGTAATTCCATCTGTTGTCTGTATTTCACCAAATCCTGGCCACCTCACTTCACTCAATCCTAGGATATCCAGCCCATAGTTCTTCATCTCCCGTGTCACTTGTTTCAGTCTGGTTTTCTCCATCAAGGTCCTCACATTCCAGAAACCGATTTTCGTAGTCCTCTTCATGCCAAAAGTCGTCATCGGGTTATCCGTCCGGTTTTGTAATTTCGCTTCAGTTTCCGTAATCAGTTTATTTAAGAGGAGCGAGTGATTAACCCACTGCCTCCGAGTGCCTTGGAGGGGCTGCCACCTTAAGCCTGAGGCACCAGGCTGATTTTCTGTCAAGGTTTCTTCCCTTAGCCTTTGAAGAACCAACTCCAAACTACAAGGCAGCAGTTGTTTCACCTGAGCCCCGTTAGCCGTAATTTCTTCAGGGTTCCTGTAGGGCCTTCACAGCTACCGTAACGGTCATGAGGCACACCAAGTCCCCACTGTACTTCTCCCCTACAGGCAATCCCCTACTTAATTACGTTGCCCATCTCCCACGACGAGGACGAGGGGTTGGATTTGTGGGAGACATGCCGGGAATAGCTAGTAAATAATAAATAATTAATAACAAATTATAAATTATAATTAATAAGTAATTAGAAATAAATAATAATATGTTTATTTAACAGTAATATAATATGAGCCCAGCTATATTGTAGGCTATAGAAGTTTTGGCTGAGGCGATGTCATCTAAGGAATCTACGCACCTACTGTATTTCGGCGTTCCGCTTCCAGTGTCCTCCAGCAAATAATCTGAAACACTAGTTTATTTTAACCTAAGACTGAGGGGACCATTGGCTATCACGCTGATGGGAGAGATTGGGGGAGTAGCTTACATTTTATTTACGTAATGTGTTATTAGCAGAGCCTTGGGGACAGGCGTAGCGACTTGTGAACAATGGAGGGTGCGGTCTGCCATCACTAACACTGGGGGAGTTCCGGTGTCACCATACAAGATTGTGACGAGCGACCTCACGTTCTTAACTTAGCGGTGCTGCTCTGAGTTATTATTATTATTGTTTTATACAGTACATATAACACATTGCTGGTACATCACAACATAACTATGAGGGCTTCAGGAAACCAACATATACACACATCAAAAAAAGTTTTGCATCACCTCGGTTCCAAGTGTTCCGGAACCGTTAAATACAAAGGGAATAGAGATCAACACAAACAACATTTCAGCTCGTTTTATTGCTCATGAGACCCACACATTGCATGTTGTACCATCATACAGCTAGACTTTCAGCATTTGTGGTCCAGATTGCAGTACACACCACTACCTCTAATACCCAGTAGCACGTCCTCTTGCATTGATGCATGCCTGTATTCGCCGTGGCATACTATCCACAAGTTCATCAAGACACTGTTGGTACAAATTGTCCCACTCCTCAACGACATTTCGGCGTAAATCTCTCAGAGTGGTTGGTGGGTCAAGACGTCCATAAACAGCCCTTTTCAACATATCCCAGGCATGTTCGATAGGGTTCATGTCTGGCGAACATGCTGGCCACTGTAGTCGAGCGATGTCGTTATCTTGAAGGAACGCATTCACAAGATGTGCACGATGAGGTCGAGAATTGTCGTCCATGAAGACAAATGCCTCTCCAATATTCTGCCGATATGGTTGCACTATGGGTCGGAGGATGTCATTCAGGTATCGTAAAGCCGTTTCGGAACCTTCCATGACCACCAGTGGCGTACGTCGGCCCCACATAATGCCACCCCAAAACATCAGGGAACCACCACCTTGCTGCACTCGCTGGACAGTGTGTCTAAGACGTTCAGCCTGACCAGGGTGCCTCCAAACGCGTCTCCGACGATTGTCTGGTTGAAGGCATATGCGACACTCATCGGTGAAGAGAACGTGATGCCAATTCCGTGGGGTCCATTCAGCATGTTGTTGGGCCCATCTGTACCGCGCTGCATGGTGTCGGGGTTGCAAAGCTGGACCTCGCCATGGACGTCGGGAGTGAAGTTGCGCATCATGCAGCCTATTGCGCACAGTTTGAGTTGAAACACGACGTCCTGTGGCTGAACGAAACGCATTATTCAACATGGTGGCATTGCTGTCAGGGTTCCTCCGAGCGGCAATCCGTAAGTAGCGGTCATCCACTACAGTAGTAGCCCTTGGGCGGCCTGAGCGAGGCCTGTCATCGACAGTTCCTGTATCTCTGTACCTCCTCCATGTCCGAACAACATCGCTTTGGTTCACTCTGAGACGCCTGGAAACTTCCCTTGTTGAGAGCCCTTCTTGACACAAAGTAACAATGCGGACGCGATCGAACTGCGGTATTGACCTTCTAGGCATGGTAGAACTACAGACAACATGAGCAGCGTACCTTCGTCCTGGTGGAATGACTGGAACTGATCGGCTGTCGTACCCCCTCCGTCTAATAGGCCCTGCTCATGCATGGTTGCTTACATCTTTGAGCAGTTTTAGTGACATCTATGAACAGTCAAAGGGACTGTATCTTGGATACAATATACACAGTCAACGTCTATATGCCGGAGATCTGGGAACCGAGGTGATGCAAAACTTTTTTTGATGTGTGTAGTTACTGGAACAGCCATCCATGAACTTCCGAACGATTCGGGTTATTATTATTACCGTATTTTTTTATTTTTTTATTTTTTATACATCTTGTTGAGCCTCTATGGACTGCGTGGTAACAACCAACTTCACTTTCGTGTCTAGATCTTGTTCTTGTTCCGGCTTTGACTTCCTCCCCGTATCATCTGACCTCAGCGACGAGTGCCTGTTTATGTTCTTCGGACAAAGGTCCTCTCCGTCCTCCGGAAGTTGATACCATTTTAAAACCGTGGTAGTTGTTCACCAATCTTCTAAATGAGTTCCTGTCAGGAATAACTCGGTCTGGAATACCAATTAGCCTAAGATCTTTTTCGCATTCCTCGAACCATCTCGGCCTTGTTGCCTTAGACTTGATGAAACTCGATATTCTTTTGGTTAATCGATCATGTGACCGTAAAATAGTAGCCGTCTCCTCTTAATTGATGCTGTGATAGGGTCTATTTTGTTGTACAAGTCCTCATTAGCTCTCATTCGCCACTGACCATCAACCCATCTATTACCTAGGAAAAATGAAAATCCACAGCCTGCTTCCAGTCTCCGACCGGGTCAGGAATGGAATGAATGAAGCCCCCATCTAGCGGCGAGGATATGAACTGTGCCGGCTGCCGAAGCCTGTCGCACTCCTCTGGGGCAATGATTAAATGAATGACAGATGAAATGAAATTACAGTGGAGAGTGGTGCTGGAATGAAATTTGACAGGGAAAACCGGAGTACCCGGAGAAAAACCTGTCTGCCTCCGTTTTGTCCAGCACAGATCTCACATGGAGTGACCGGGATTTGAACCACGGACCCAGCGGTGAGAGGCCGGCGTGCTGCCGCCTAAGCCACGGAGGCTCTTCATCTATTACCTAGGATTTTTCTTAATATCCTACGCTCTCTTTTATCCAGTTGGTCAGCTTGACCTTTACTATTCATGGTCAAAGTTTCGGACATATACAATCCCTCAGGTTTTACAACTGTGGTATAGTGTCGGAACTTGGCCCCTATACTCATAGACTGTTTGTTATTATTATTATTATTATTATTATTATTATTATTATTATTATTATTATCTTCATGAAGATGGAGCCTCCATGGTTTAGGTGGCAGCACGCCGGCCTCTCACCGCTGGGTCCGTGGTTCAAATCCCGGTCACTCCATGTGAGATTTGTGTTGGACAAAGAGGAGGCAGACAGGTTTTTCTCGGGGTACTACGGTTTTCCCAGTCACAATTTCATTCCAGAAACACTCTACTCTATCATTTCATTTCATCTGACATTCATTATCTTGACACGGTGGGTGAGTGGTCAACGTGTCGGTCTACTAACCCCAAGCTTTCAGGTTCGCTCCTGGCCATGGTAAGTGATTTTTGAAAGGCAGCAAAAATTACGATACCATGCCATACGATGTTGGCATGTCAAAGAACCCATTTGAATTCAGTGTTCATAATAGCAAAATTAATCTTGGTAGTTTCCGCCAACACAAAGTTCCTCATTTCTCTAGTAGAAAGCGCTGTAGTGTTCAAGGAGCTTAGATATCTAATCTAGCTCATCAGCAGTAAGGAGGCTCAGGTGTGCTTCATCAAAAGGTAGGTAGCGCGCAGTTCGCTACTCATGTGGATACATCAAGAACCGCTGATGAGCCAGCTTGGTGTCCTTGGCGAAACCCCACACAAGACATGGCACAATCCTAGAAACAATACTGAGTTTTACTGAAAAACCATGATCATTCATTGATACCAACATTACAATTAATGAATATTTTAAAAACAAAATATGAAGCAAACGGAACACTTAGGGCCTAACCATTGAAGTTAATGGTTTGAAACTAAATTCAATTGAAGATTTCATGGATTGCAGTCAACATTAGGATCATGATTCTAGTGCATCAAACTTTATATTTGTTAAATTTCCTTTGATATGTTAGAATGTTTTGAAGTAATGCAATTTTTCTCAAGTTAAACACATACTGCAGTCATTATTCTAGGTTATATTAATGCATATGTCAAGATAAAGATACAATGAAATTTTCAAGTGGATCGGTGCAATAATTTCCAAGATACCTTATTTGCACAAAAATAGAACTTGCAAATAGTGACATGGAGGCGTCAAACGAAGAGCAAAGAAGTGTTGTTCGGTTTCTGACAGCGAAATGAGTAGGGGGAACGGACATTCATCGCCGAAAGTCACAAGTGTAAGGCGAACCCTGCATGTCCCTTGCAAGGGTCAAGGCGTGGCCCAAGCGCTTCAGGGAGGGATGGGTGTCGTTAGTCGATGATGCCCGGTCTGGGGCACCCCCCTGCATTACCGATGACAACGTCCAGCTGGTTGATGCACTCATTAACCAGGACCGTCGAGTGACAGTGAACGCCATAGCCGCCGTGGTCGGATTGAGCGCCCGTCGGAAGTGTGCACACCATCATGAAGGAACGACTGCACTTACGGAAAGTGTGTGCCCAATGGGTGCCCCACAGTCTTCAACCACACCAGGAAGCATGCCGAATGGCCCACTCTCTTGGTCTTGGTTGGACGATTGATGCATGCTGCTGCTCGCTTTGTATCGTCACGTGACGTGCACGCGTGCCCTCTTGCGACGGGCTGTGACCTTCCACGCTCTAGTCGGAACCACACCTCGTTACACACGCCATGATTAGCCAATGTCGTCACCGGTTTGTGCATTCCAGCCTCCAGCTCTTTACATTTTGAACGCACCTTATAAGTAGGATTACTACCACAGAAATTAGGAATGACGGATGATATGGTACGGACATGTTACGAGAATGAAAAGTAATACAAAAAAGTCCTCTCGGCACGCCGGAAGGCGGAGGTAGATTTCACCGGACAAACTTGGGGATAGTCGAAAATAGGCAGAATATGCAGGTTTTCGTAAAAGGATCCGACCACATTTATTGCGTGAAAGGATTTTATAATTGGAGATTAATTAACTTTGTTTTTCGTCATTTTATGCATATTTTAAACATTCTATTGTCTTATGATGACGGTAACCTTCTTGTCATTTGGAGTCCATTTTTATACTTGTGGTCACACTGTCCTTATGCAAAGTTTTGACACTGATGTGTAACTATGTAACGGTCTGTTACTTCTTCACGCAAAATTATATCTCCCGCAGTGATGTTGGTTGGTTCCTCAGTTTAGGGGCTGCGACAACGTGGTCATGTAACCCCGTGTACTTTGGGTGAGTGTAGAATCTGTCTGATAAACGGTGTGAATTGTGATAGCTGTATTAGTCTGTAATTCAGGTAAGGAATGCAGACGCTCAATTTCAAGCAGTAGTTCCTAATGTTGCTACCAGATACTACCGTCAACGACACCTAGCTGTGAACTTGGCTACTAGATGCCACCGCAATCAGCAACTCGCAACGAACGTTGGAACTTCCCCTCCAAAGGAAAGCATACTGAGGGATTTTTAGCGCTCTTAGAAAATCTGACGACTTTGGCCGGCTTTGAACCCGCGACCTTGGGCATAGGAGTTCAGCATGCTACCAGTTAAGTCACCGAAGCCGCATCACACTTAGTCAGATGGAAATCTGAATCTGATCTCGCGCAAGTGCGTTGTCAAGGCAACGTCTGATGGCTCATCCCTCATCAATTTAGTAGTGTTGCCATGTCAACCACTGATAGCTCTTGGCATTTTCTTACAATTCCGAAATCATTTTTCTCATCCCTTGGCGTAATGGTGGCTCATATCAAAAATTCTTTCAGACAAAAGTTTTAGGTAATTATTAGGGGGATATTGTCCATTTTGTACGGTTTTGATATTGTGCCTATTAACAGAGATATGATTAATGTTTCCCGAAAAAAACACTTTTTCCCACCCCTTTGGTCAATGGTTGGTGCTATCAAAAAAACGTTTCAAACATAAATTTCTGAGCTTTATCCGACACATAGTATAAACATTGAACGGATTCGATATTTCACATATTAAGAGAGTTATAGCAATATTTCATTTTTTCGAAAAAAAAAAAGTCCCCCATTTTCATCCCCTTCGACCGATTTAGCCCAGTAACGAACTCGTCCGAGATTTTATGGGTATACATATTCGGTAAAAAATTCAAAGTGATTGGTGCAAAATTACGGCAGTTATCGTGTCCACAAGAAACTGATATACATATATATACATATATTACATAAATTATATATAAACTTTTGAACTGACGGTGGTTTTGGGGTCTGGGAGATGTGAAACGCGAAGATATGTCGAAATTTTCCGGAAATCGAAACATGGTACCCATTGCAATAGTTAGCCTTCTAATGAAATCTACCTAAAATACTGCCGTCAACGACACCTAGATGTGAACTTGGCTACTAGATGCCACCTCAATCAGCAACTCGCAACGAACGTTGGAACTTCCCCTCCGAAGGAAAGCAAACTCAGGTTTTTTAGCGCTCTTAGTAAATCCGACGACTTCAGCCGGGTTTGAACCCGCGACCTTGGGCATAGAAGTTCAGCATGCTACCAGTTCCGATACCGAAGTCGCTTCCCACTGACATATGAAAACTGAATGTGATCTCGTGCAGTGGCGTTGTCATAGCAACTGCTGATGGTCATCCCTTATCAATTAAAAGTAAAGTTGTCATGGCAACCTCTCTTGGCACTTGGCATTTTCTTATAATTTAAATCATTTTGTTCACCCCGTGGCGTAATGGTGGGTCATATCAAAAATTCTTTCAGACAAAAGTTTTAGGTAATTATTGGAGGAATATTGTCCATTTTGTGCGGTTTTGATATTGTGCCTATTAACAGAGATATGATTAATGTTTCCCGAAAAACCCACTTTTTCCCACCCCTTTGGTCAATGGTTGGTGCTATCAAAAAATTTATTTGACATAAATTTTTGGTACTTATCCGGCACATATTATGAACTTTGAAGGGATTCGATATTTCATGTATTAAGAGAGTTATAGCGATATTTCACTTTTTCGAAAAAAGCCCCCCATTTTTACCCCCTTTGACCGATTTTGCCCATTAACGAACTCGACCGAGATTTTATAGGGATACATATTATGTAAAAATATCAAAGTGATTGGTGCAAAATTACGGCAGTTATCGTGTCCACAAGAAACTGATATATATATATATATATAGATACATATATACATAAATTATATATAAACTTTTGAACTGACGGTGGTTTTGGGGTCTGGGGGATGTGAAACGCGAAGATATGTCGAAATTTTCCGGAAGTCGAAACATGGGACCCATTGCAATAGTTAGCTTTCTAAAGAAATCTACCTAATACATGAAATGCGATGTGAGGGAGGAGCTGGACGAGGTAGACCCTGCATTACATGGGAGAATAGGTTTGAGAGATTGGGACAAAAAAAAGGGGGCAACATTGTTCTGGAAATGAAGAGAAAGTGCAGAAATAGAGCGGAATGGCAGAAATGATTCAAATGAGGCTTCCCCGACGCTTGAAGGCTTAACGGAATTGAAGAAGTAGAAGAAGAAGATAGACTTCCTATGTTATTACAATACGTTGTGAACCCAAAACATTAACAAGTGAAGAACTATACAGCCTATTTTCGTATACCCTACTAATATTAATTGCCTCTATCAACATACAAATTCTCAGTTTGATTGCTGTAATATATTTGTAGATATTGAGAACCGTCTATATATTTCGGATGGTCGCATGGTTGGATTTTAATATATGTAGGCCATAGAGTTATATACTTTTAGATGATGATTATTGTGTACGTTCATTATGCATATGTTGATTTCGATCGCATGATTAGAACACAAGAAATAAAGACTTAATTTTCGAAATTCGTACTGCTGCCATCTTGAGGTTATATAAACAATTGAACTAAATTAGATACCAGTGCATTACAATGTGTATAAATATTTGCTGTACCATGTTTCATTGCGTTTGGATCATTAAATCGCTAGAAAAGTCTATTTAAAAGACGCAGCTTTGCTTGGCCGCCATGTTGGTATTTTAGTTACCAGGTTTTCAAAAGACACATAGGAGAACTTCTAGTAGTTCCCTTTATCACTGTACAAAATGTCAGGGTGATAACGGTAATAGTTTCGGAGATATTGAATGCTGGGGAAATATTTCGCACAGTCGCCATGTTGCATTGGTGAGACGTAACAAAATTTGAAGGACACGGTCGGGGTCTCCCGCAATAGTGCTATGAACTTATCGAGTTTCATTGAAATCGCTCCTGCCTTTGAGAAGTTATTGGGGGGGGGGGACACACACCATCACACACACCATCACACACGCACACAGACAGACACACGGATAAAAGGTGATCTCATAAGCCTATTTTTTTCATAAATGAATATAGGCCTAAAATGAGAAAATTGATTTTTTCCACCAAAAGGTAAGTTAGCGCCCACCTTAAGCATTTATTGGGATTGCCTGTCGAAGAAGCATTTAAACTCAGGATGGACGTCAAACCTCTCCATGGCAGTGGCTTCGGTGGCGTAGTTGGCAGCATGCTGATCTTCCATGGCCAAGATCGCGGGTTCAAACCTGGCCAAAATCGGATTTTTTTTAAGAGCGTTTAAAAATCTCTCAGTATGCATTCCTTCGGATTAGCTAAAATTTTTAGGTTAGTTTGATAACGCTATATTAGTTCTAAAGTTTGCCGTCAGGTGCTGACTGCGACGACATTTAGTAGCCACGTCCGAAGCTGGGTGTCGTGGTTGGTAGCATTTGGTAGCAAAAGTAGGAACTACTTGAAAAAATTAATCGACTTTAGTTCTTCTACCTGAATCACTGATAACACTCACTACTACAGTCATCACAATTATCACCGGTTATCACACAAATTCTACACACACCCAAAGTACACGGGGCTACATGACCGCGTTGTCGCAGCCCCTAAACTAAGGGACCAACCAACCATGTTCATGTCGCTAGTTCAAAACATCCGGCCTTACCTTCGTATTCCCATCATGACGTATGACGAACATCAGGATATAGACATGTGGTGCTCGGAGAGAAATTTGTCCCCGGTTCCTTTTCGCTTGCGCGCCACTTGGTGTGTATCTTAAGAGTTATCTGTCTCCATGTCTACCTTTATCAAATCTCACCCCTGTACTTGTTCGCTCCCGATAGCGGCACCATCTTCTCTCTGGCTGTCACGTGCAAGGAGAAAACAGCTGAATATTGAGGAAACCCAGAGTCTATAGTCAGACCATTCTAAAGTGCAAATAAATATGAATGTTTCTAAAATAATTTTAGAACAATAACAACAATGTATTTCTTATCCTGCAGTGAATTAATAGGGATGAGATTTCATCTGATGAATGGATTTTACGACCGGATGCTCTTTCTGATTTTGACGTGATCAGAGAATTGGAATTTTGAGAAATGTTCTTCTCTTATTTAAGACTCATAACGATGTGCAGATTGACCACGATCATCAACTTGAAAGACCTGCACCAGGTCTCTCCGGAGATTAGACTCCATTATTATTATTATTATTATACAGTATATGCATTTTCATTTGAGACTGTTTAGCATTTCAGTGTCCAGTCCAGTCTGCAAGCCTCTGTTTGCGAACAAGTCGCCTCCGTGATCCCCTATTAGCAGTTAACACTGTGGTCTCCTCTGTTTCTACACTTTGAAATCGTTCACTGATTTTGACTATCACCTCACAGGTCTACCTCGTGTTGACCGACTGAAAAGCATTACATTTCGATTACTATGGCATCACTAATACTGTATATGACTTCCAACATGATAATGTTGTTGTATCTCTTTGTAAAATACACGACCCAACGGCTGAAAGACTTTTTACAGAAAATGTCTTGTTACAAATTTGGACTCATGCACCATGCAACAAAACTTGTACGAGGAAACATTACCTTGTATCTTGTATCAAAACACAAATTCAATAACAGAGAGAGGCAGGTGACCTCGCTGTTCCGCCCCTGAAAACAACAATAGCTAAGCCAATAACAGAGGCAATGTCACATAACGGAGAACTGTATCTGCTGCAGTGTGCGTGTGGTGATGTATCATGAATGCGGCAAGCTGGTATCTTCAATACACATCCAAGTAGAGCGGTATTGACTCAAAATTAAATTATGTAAACCCCAATGGAATTCGTTACATCGCATGTGATTACATTGCGTGAGGAGACAACCTGAGAGATGCAGTCAAATTGATTGTACGTTATTTTCACTGACATTCTTCGAATACTATCAGTATGCAGCGAAATATCTATTCTATGAACCTTTAGTTATACATGGTTATTAAAAAAATATCCACAGCTCTAGCCTCTCAGTTAGTTAGTTGTTGTTGTTGTTGTTGTTATTTTGAGGGGCGGCACTACGAGGTCATCTGCCACTAACTAGCCCTTCAGGCAGGCTAGAGAGTTTTATTTGTATCTGACGGTGACCATCGCTTGCCCGCTCGCCCGAGGCGCGTGCCGGTCTCCCGCCGAGCACTTGGCCGTAATCCGCTTCTTGGCGCCACAAGTTTCCATCCTTTGCAGTCTGCTGAGAGCTTTAACAGTGTGAGGTTCAGTTTAGTCAATTGATCACGTGTTTAGTGCTCAGAGTCCTGTTCCAATGCGATTTTCATTACGTGAACGTATATATATATATATATATATATATATATAATACCCTCATAAAGTACAGGAAATCTTGTGCGAAAACACGACGGAAATTCCGTCAGAAATTTCCAAACAGACCCCTGCCTAGCGTCAATACAATAAAAGATCTAGCAAAAAAGTTCAAACAGACAGCTTAAAGACTATATTACAAGTGAAATACAGTCAATCGGTGCTGAGGAACTTCAGAAAGTAAATGCCAGTCTCATAAAAAGGTGCCAGCCATGTGTAGCAGTGAATGGTGAACATTTTCAGCACCAGCTGTGAACTAGGTAAGTACAAATTCCTATACTCAATGACTCAGTGCCGCAAGGGCGCCGCATAACGGCAAAGTGCGTGGCGGGAGACAGGCTCGGGGCGCGGGCGAGCGGGCAAGCAATGGTCTCCGTCAGATACAAAATAAACTCTCTGTACTAAATGTTGAAAACATCCTTTAACCTGCGAGGAGTGGCGCATGGCTATTCTTTACCCGATGCTTAAATAATGCTCTATATTTTCGTTTTGGTCAGCCCTTATTTCCTGTCGCTTACTGTACCTTCCTTCCTAGCCTTGAACTTCACCCTGCAAAAGAAACATATCCATAGGATTTTGTACACTCAAGTTATTTCTATATTATTTACGGTCGGGTCAGATTTACCCATGGCGCCAGTCCTCGCGTGACAAATTTCGGCTACCGGGTGAGTTAGCCGAGGTCGTTGCGGCATGATTGTTGGCAGTCGCTCACATCCGGGAGGCGAGGAGGTTCGAATCCCCCCGCCGGCAACCTTGAAGATGGTCTTCTGTGGTTTCCCATCTTCCTTCCAGGCAAATGCCGGGGTTGGTCCCTAACTATAGGCCACAGCCGCTACCTTCCAACTCCTCGACCCTCCCATCCAACATTCCTCCCCAACGGTCCTTGTAGCTAACCCATTGGGTGTCCGTCTCGAAGCAGCTACAAAACTGGCGAGCCGAACATGTCCTCGGACACTCCCGGCACTAAAAAAGCCATACGCTAATAATAATAAAAATTTCGGCTAACGTTAGTCGGGACAATCTGTAAACAATAAAGAGGAAATCTACAGTACCTATTTTGGTGCAGAACAATAACGTAGCTCACGTTCTTGTTGATCTATGCTTATGTTCCAGGGACACCTTGGTCATCAGCTCCTTTGTTCAAAAATAATAAGATGACTACTTTGCCGCCACGATCAAGGTCAATGATGCTATTACGAAAATTACAGTCATTTTGAAACATTCCAAAAATGCTTTCGTTTGTTTTTCTCAACCATACACCGAGTTTGTCCCTTAAAGCGGCAAGTTTGTCCGTAGCGGTAAGGAGATTTGCACTCTTCCCTTGTAGACGAGCATTCGTTTAGTTGAGTATTTCAGAAATATCATAAAGGAAAGCTAACATTGTGTACTATTTTCTCACAGGTTCTTTATTCGTTTTCTATCTTGAATTTTGAAATAATCCCCCCAGGGGCTCACACCTAATGGGACGTGGGTTGGCGACCACGGGGCCCCAGCTGAGTCTGGCATTGCTTCCACTTACTTGTGCCGGGCTCCTCTCCGTCTTCTTTCCTGTCAACGTCACTTGGTCAACTCTTGTTCTCTTCCGACCCCGACGGTATTTGGGTATCCGAGGCCAAGGGAGTCTCTTCCTCTCCCGCCTTAATAGGCGCTTGTCTCATCTTTTCTGATACCCTCCTTCTGTGAGGGGTCAACCTTCTTTTTCTTTTCATGTTCTCTCCTGCCTCCTGCTCAAGGCCCTCAAGGAGGCAGGGTGTATGTAGCCCCACCACTTCTGGCGCACCCTGGATATTGCTACACCCTCAAGGGCTCACGGCTGGTGAGTTCGGGAGTTGGCGATCCCGGGGGATTCCTGAGCTGGGTCCACTTTCCCCCCTTTTTCTACTTACTTTGGGGCGGGCCCTCTCCTGTATCCCTTTCTATCTGCCTTTCATGGCTCTCCTTACTTCCAAGTCCCTCAATCCTCATTCTTGTAGGGTTGAGGGCATTTCTTTTCCTCCTGTCCTTTATTTGCCTTATTCTCCTTTTGTTTTCCATTTCTTCTTCTAGTATATAAGTTAGTAGTTAGTTTTAGTTATAGTTTGCATTTCATTTTCATCTTCACGATCACCCAAACCATTAGGGGCTGATAACCTAGATGTTAGGCCCCTTAAATCAACAATTATCGTCATCATCATTTATCAATACGACGAATCTCACGACACTCTTGATGGTTGCACACGACACCCTCTTTGGAAAACACTCGTCTAGTCTATGACATTAACCCTTGAGAAATGGCGTGAAAGAATATAACTCGAAGACTGGCTCCGGGTCATTTTGACCCATAGTGTGTCGCTCCCTTATTGCCGTAGTCGTACTGATTTTAATAAAGTAATTTTACACCTGGTGTCTTCCTGTCCTAGAAATGATTCCCCACTTCTACCCAAAGCAAATTCCACGATGGTCCTTAACTTAAGGCCTCGGCGACCACCTTTCAAATTCATCCAACTTCATGGTGACCCAGGGTGACGTTATTAATTTACCTGTCATTTGAGGTCCTGTTCATAGGAATTTGCCCATGTTAAATCCGTTCAAAATTCGCAATCCCGCTCCCCCCTCTCCCAGAAGGCACGGTATGCACGCCCGTACGTTTCTGCCACAGACAACTGCTGTTTTAACTCACAAGCGTAGCTCATACTTCATGACGTCCATGTTTGAACGCTGCTCTCCTCCAACATATTTGTGTGCTTGACGAGATGCACATGTATACCATCTGGTGGCTCCATTCGAAAGTGCACTCCATACCCTCTAAAAGTATATCTTAGATGTTTAGTGTTGTCCATTGTCCTTGAGAAAATATTAATCAATTAACTTCGGTGTTTGAATTTATGTTGAATTTATTATTTCTCTTATACAGGCCGCTGAGTCTACAAAGCATCTTTATGCAGCTCTCTTCATTCATAGGGCTGTTGAATACAATAAAATAAATGAAGAAAGAACCAACACATTCAGTTGACAATAGAAGTTCTTGTTTCTACATCTCTTCACCTTGATCATGATAATTGTATAGCTGATAGATTACCACGAAGGCAATGTTTTATCACTGTGATGGGAAGTTCTGAATACTGGTGCAATTTACATTTACTAGCAGTAGTGCCCGGCTTCGCTCGGTGGATTTATTTGTTTTATGAGTGATAATGAATACTACTACAGAACTGGAGCGCTCAAGAATAAGGATCGGAGAGCACCTACGCTTATTTCAGCTGATAACTTCAGTATACTGCACCAACAGCGAAGCAAAGCATAAATACAGTTTGGATATACAGAAATACACATAGATTAGGTATCTTGCCAATGCTGCCGCGCTGCCTTGCGCTCTAGCGGCAGGTTCGCCTAGCAGTACGCCGCGGTACAAATAGTGTCAAGACTTTGTTAAGCTATACTGGGTTGACAGTGCTGTAAGAGCAGTGGAGTAACTAACGGGATTTCATGTAAAGAGCCTCATTTTCTATACCGGTAGTGGAGAGCGCTACTCGCATCCAGTCGGCCGTGTCTCGTCAAGAGCTACTGTTGCCTCGAAACGACATGACATGCCATTCCTTCATGAGTTTATTTTATGACTTTATAAGCAAAATTGAATTTATTTAATTGTGAAGCATTGAAGGAGTAAGTGAGTGTGTTTCACTCACACATTGGGTTATGCGGAACCTGTACGTACCCCATATGTGTAGGTTGGTGTTAATGGGACCTTATTTTCGGTACAAAACTGGAATGGGACCTTAGCAGAATAATATAGCGAGGGATTCCAGAGAATACTAGCTGAAATACGGAATTAACTTTAGCATTTTTCGGTTCTATGATAATGCATCTGGAGCATTTGTGCAGTGTGTCTATTCGCATGGTTATGCACTGACTGCCTGGGAGTTATGGTATGTGTGAGGTGCCAATCAATAAAGGGTATCTTGTCGAAACATTTTGAGTTGATGCCATTTTCAAATTCAACACGAATTACTGAAATTATATTAATCTATTTATTTTTACCTAAAGTCAATATTTATTTCATTGAAACAATACATTGTGACCATCTTCATCCCAGAGCTTGGAACCGAGCAGTAGTTCCTACTTTTGCTACCAAATACTACTATCAACGACACCTAGCCGCGAACTTGGCAATTAGATGCCACTGCAACCGGCACCTGGCTACGATCGTTGGAACTACAGAGCGTTGATCAAAACTAACCTACAAATTTGTCTTCACACAATTACAGTTAGTGTAAGGTTCTTTTACATGCCATAAATCTATGACATGAGACCGCCGGCTTTACTTCCACTCCGAATGAGGGCATACTGAGGGAATTTTAACGCTCTTAAAAAATCCAATGACTTCGGCCGGGTTTGAACCCACGATTTTGGGCATAGAAGCTCAGCATGCTACCAAGGGTTGTGGAGGGGACGCTGAAGTTACTCTCGGGGAACAACTAAAATGTAGTTCTATTTCTTTTCCACACCTATTGAATCAATCCTATAGTGGCTTTTCTCTTTTTGGTGGGAAGAAACACAATCATATTACTGACATGATTTCGGAAGAGTGAAGATTGACAAAGATACCGTATTTTGGAAACAGTGAGTCATTCGTGCATCAGATAGTGAGCTAGGCGGAATTTCAACGGATTATCACATTCAAATGACGTCTTCCTTATAAGCGTGGCGATAATGAAACCAATGACTACACCGAACGATGTGAAAAGATACATCTTGCAGAGGGTCTCATTCACACGTCCACACACACAACGTTACTGGGCTGCAAACAGAGACTTGGATCTCTAAAAGAACATGTGTTTCGAATATTTTAAAGCATTCTCTTGATTATTCCCCCACAACACTGAGAGTGCGCTGAAAGGTGAGGAGGTGATGGATGCGTGTGCACTAGCACCTTTTAGCACCCCTTGGCTACCTGCGTCCATGCACTCCAACTCTCATATCAGCATTAAAGATCCTCCATCGTAGAGCTGGGGATCGAACCTGGAACCTACGGCGCTAGTCTCACAGAACTGAGGATATTACACTAAATTTATATAAATTAGGACTTCAGGGGACAAGGTTGTACTATGGTGTCTTCCCCCTGAAAAGTTTAAGTTTTCTGGGTTCGTCCTTATGGTAAACAGGACATCGATTATCATAGAATCTATCATGCTCTGCAGTAGCTGTGAGTGCTTTAGGGGGCAAGTGTAATAACTAGGGCTCGGATTTTTAGGTGCTAAAAATCGGGAAAATATTTATTTTTTATGTATTAAATATTTCGGAAGTATGTGACAAAAAAGTAAAAATATTTAATTATAATTTAGTTTATTAATGTGAATATAAACAATATGCAGTAATCACGAATGCAATTTATGCTATGCCTCACTGACTGCTGAAGCATTACAATACACAACTATTATCGCGAAACACTTCTTCTAAAGGCGCGGCAATATGTTTTTTGCCCTCGAGGTGTTGTGTAACTTAAGATCGCTGTTCAGCCTTGATTGCTTTCCCACATGGTTGGCAGAACAGAACGCCCCCATCAGAAGTACTATTAACCTTAAATTCTGCAACACACTGCTGCAGACGATAACTTGTAATTGCTTTTACTTTAGGCATCCCCGACTTCCACAGTGAGTGGGACGGGACGACAAGATAAGAAAACCACAGCTGCAAGCTGACATCGCTCTGCATGAAGATTAGATAGCTGACAGGTTCTTCCCCGTTGAAGTAACACAGAACAAGAATACAATAAACTGAAAGATCTAGCATACTGATTTTAAGAAATGTAAATATTATGTATTTTTATGTGCTAATAAGTGAAAAGCAGGAATTTATGTATTTATAGACAAAATGTTTAAAGTATGTATTTACATTTAAAAAAATATTTATTTACCCAAAAATCCGTGCCCTAGTGATGAGTAACAGAGTAGTACCATACCAAAATTTCACAGAGTAAAATTTCAAAAAAGAAAAAAGAAAGCTGATGTGTTACAATAATGTTGTTAATAATGCATTAAAAATGTCTTGAAAAACAGCACAGAAATGAGGAGAAGTGTATGTGAAAATATGTACTGTATGTTGAAAAGCTTAGGTTATAAAATTATCCTTGAGGTGTACTATTTGCCAGGTATTGTAGAGAAAAACTTTGGAATATGTGTGGCGAAGTTATTATGAAGTTTTGAGAAATGTTACTAAACACTGATTTTGTTTTCTCCGATGGCAGATCTTATTTCACTTCGCACCTCCGGTATAGAGATTATTGACAATGCCCAACATTTCCTGGAGTTGGACTTTCGTTGAAACACGTTGCGAGCTCAGAGTAGCCTACAGATACTAATCTACTGGCAATAGTCCACTGCGACACACAACCGCTGGTGATTTGTATAGCTGGTTTACAAGGCATTAACCCGCGAGTGTCGACCTGAAGATAGCTTCAATGAGGCAGGGTTAAACTGTGCTAATGCCATGTAAGGGCTATCCACAAATCAGACCAGTTCAGACGGTATCAAACAGAGCTAAATCTCACAAACGGCGTAGAATGGGAGGACCATTCAGACGATGTCTGAGCTCTCTAAAGCCTGAATCAAGCTCGTCAATGAATACAGCCAGGGTCGGAGAGATTGTTTAGCTATTGGGTCTCAAGCAGGGTTCTATTCCAGGGTTACCATTCTTATCTCCTATTCAACATTTCATGAAATATCCTACTTTCTTTATTTCAAAGAATCTGAATTTTGAGAGAAATATAAAACCTTTCGCTCCGTGAAGAAATAATTCAACCTATTTTCTTTTACGGTAATCTACTGATCCTTCCTCTCTCAAGATACCCCCGAGGGACTCACATCTAGTGGGACGTGGGTTGTCGACCACGGGACCCCAGCTGAATCCGGCATTGCTTCCAGTTAATTGTGCTTGGCTCCTCTCCGTCTGCTTTCCTGTCGACCTCTCTTGGTCAATTCTTGTTCTCTTTCAACCCCGTCGGTATTAGAGTATCCAAAACCTATGGAGTCTCTTCCTTTCCTGCCTTAATTGGCCCTTGTCTCATTTCCTGATACCCTCCTTCTGCGAGGGGTCAGCCATCTTTTTCTTTACATGTCATCTCCTGCCTATTGCTCAAGGCCCTCAAGGAGGCAGGGTGTCTCTAGCCCCACCACTTCTGGTGCACCCTGGATATTGCTACACCCTCAGGGGCTCACGGCAGGTGAGTTCGGGAGTTGGCGATCCCGGGGGAATCCTGAGCTGGGTCCACTCCCCCCCCCCCCTTTTCTACTTACTTTGGGGCGAGCCCTCTCCTGTATCCCTTTCCTATCAGCCTTTCATGGCTCTCCTTACTTCCAAGTCCCTCAATCCTCATTCTTGGAGGGTTGAGGGCATTTCTTTTCTTCCTGTCCTTTATGTGTTTACCATTTCTTCTTCTTCTAGTATGCAAGTCTGTAGTTAGTATTAGTCATAGTATTCATTCTCATCTCATCTTTCACTATCACGCAAACACCTGGATGTTAGGCCCCTTAAAATAATAATTATCATCTCTCAAGCTACCCTTTCAATTCAATATGAGTACATTCTCAATGTGATAAATTTGAGTACAACAACGAAAACTAAATATCCAATCATTAGAGTCATTTTCGTAAATAAACATAAATGAAAAATATACAATCTTAAACGCCTTTTATTAAAGATGGTAACACTAGCGTATTCTATAATTTAGTAAAACTTCTAGAAAAGTATAGGCCTACGCCAGATTGCTTCTCATAGGATTGGCGTACCATACCAAGTTCCATCAAGTCATTACCTGACGAATTGGAGGAATTTATATTTGCTGAATTGAAAATTTTGGTAGGCACAGTTGAAGTGGCTGGAGGTGGAACTTCTGCACTACCAAATATCAGTCACATTGGTTTTTGTCGATCAACCGTTAAAGGTGGGGATCGAACCCACATCCTTACGAGGCGGAGAGCACCCCGTTCCAGAATTAAATTTATTCGCAGAGTTGGCAATCGAATCCGGACCACATGGCTGGCAACTAAAGAGGATAGCCACTGCATCACGAGGAAGTTGTTTCCTTGTGTGGACGGGAATGTAGGGGACTCATATTCGATTCTTGAGTGTAGTCTCGTCTTAATTCTTACGCTTCCAGCTACCAGTTCATTGTTAACTGTCATAGTAAGGTGATATATTATTATTTATTTAGCGTATGGCTTTTAGTGCCGGGAGTGTCCGAGGACATTTTCGGCTCGCCAGAGGCTGTAGCTGCTTCAAGCGGACACCCGTGGGGTGAGCTACAAGTTTCGTAGTATTTCAAGTAGTTCAAGTAGTTCCAACATTCGCTACCAAATGCCACTATACCTAGTGGTAAACTTTGGAACTTTGATAGATGATGATGATGATAATTGTTGTTTTAAGGGGCCTAACATCTAGGTTATCGGCCCCTAATGGTTTGAGTGATACTGAAAGATGAGATGAGAATGAAAACTATAACTAATACTAACTACAGACTTATGGTAAACACATAAAGGATAAGGAAAATAAAGGACAGGAAGAGAAGAAATGCCCTTAACCCTCGAAGATTGTGGATTTAGGGACTTGGAAGGAAGGAGAGCTTTGAAAGGCAGATAGGAAAGGGAAAGAGGAGAGGGCCCGCCCCACGGTCAGACGAAAAGGGGACAAAGCGGACCCATCTCTGGAATCCCTCGGGGTCGCCAACTCCCAGATTCACCAGCCCTTTGAAGGGTTAGCACCATCCTGGGTGCACCAGAAGTGGTGGGGCTACATACACCCTGCCTCCTTGAGGGCCTTTTGCAGAAGGCAGGAGATAACATGCAAAGAAAAAGAGGGTTGACCCCTCGAAGAATGAGGCATCAGGAAACATGAGACAAGGGTCAATTAAGGCGGGAAAGTGAAAGACTCCCTAGGCCTCAGATACCCTAATATCGTCGGGGCTGGAAGAGAACAAGAGTTGACCAAGAGAGGTCGACAGGAAAAAAGACTGAGAGGAGCCTGGCATAAGTAAGTGGAAGCAATGCTGGACTCGGCTGGGGTCCCGTGGTCGCCAACCCACGTCCCACTAGATGTCAGCCCCTGGGGGGGGGGACTTTGATAGAGCGTTTCAACGAAATCTAACGTCAAGTTTAGTTAGTAGAAGGATCTTTTACATGCTATAAATCTATGACATGGGACCACCGGCTTTGCTCCCCCTCCGAAGGAAGGCATACTGAAGGATTTTAACCCGCGATCTTGGGCACAGCAGTTCATCAGGTGATAGATGAAGAGGATTGTAGCGACCTCTACTGTTTATTATCTCAACACGGCTCTTCTCTCACTTTATATTGCAGATTACCTCAGCGAGTAATATTCGAGAAGAACTCTAAATGCTCGGGCTAAGCTGCCCATTAAAACTATTCTTGAGAAAGAAGATACAACTGTGTTTCCACGCCGCACGATAGTCGAGAGAAATGGAGCTTGTAAAACTCCGAGAACAGATGAACTGCAGGTCAGGCTAGGTGGGAGAGCAATCTGCTAAGAGGAGAGAATTACTTTGTCCAACTGCTTAGAAACTTTCCACCCAACATGCTGCAGTATTAACAACTGTTTAATGATGACTGATTTGATGACTGATTGAAAGACATTAAATCTAAATTATTTATCTTAATAGTAATATTAATGAATGGCATCAGGAAGGGCATCCGTCCGTACAAACCATCCGACGGGAATAATAAGGGGTAGATATACATACAGTAAAATTGATATACAAAGCCAATCCGATGTAAATAGGCTCATTTTCTTTCCCTTTACCGGTATAAAAATCTTTTTTTTATTGTTAAATTGTTTGCCACGGTGGGTGAGTGGTTATCGCGTCGGACTACCAACTCCAAACTTGCAGGTTCGCACCTGGCCGTGGTATGTGATTTTTTTTAAGGGGGACAAAAATTATGGCATGCATGTCATACGATGTTAGCATGTTAAAGAACCCATTTGAATTCAGTAGACCGTGTTCATAATGGCAAAATTAAACTCGGGATTTTCCGCCAACACAATGTTCCTCCTTTCTCTACTAGAAAGCGTTATAGTGCCAAGGAGCTTAGATATCTAACCTCCTTGACTATCATAGCGTTCCAAGGAACACCACAATATTCGACATGCAAGCTGCCCTTTGGGCGTCAAATAACAAAGCTTGCACCCGGCACCCGATTACATACGATATTATTATTATTATTGTTAAATTAGTACGCTGTATCTTAGTTTAACCTTGGCTGATGACATTAATCTTTTTTTTTGGGGTTCGTATCTCTAAATTTCCAAATCTGTAATCGTTAATATAGCGGTGAATGATAATGACTAATGCCCGTTGCTCACAGTAAAATGTTTTTTAAAATTCATTTTACAACTAATTTTATAAAAATTTGACGAAAGCAAGCTGTGTTATTCACGGTAAAATTTTATAAAATCCGTGGATGTATCAGGATCGCCATCTACCGATAAACCAAGAATCAGCTGTTCAACTCACATTGGTTTGAGAGTATGGCTCCAACAAACAACGCAAAAATTGCAAAAATTGCTGCTTTAGCTACAATTATAATGTCGTACAGTGGTAAAAAGGAAGAAAAATACTAGGAAGTCCTGGACTCGGGAATGGATAAAAAGAAGAGACGAGTAGAGGAATGCTGTCCTTGGTCGAAAATGAGTTGAGGTTAGAAGATCAGAATTCATAGAGGAATTTTCTAAGAATGGAGGAAAGCAGTTTTAAAAAACTCCTAGATCTTGTTGGTCCCAAAATTATTCGACAGGGCACTAACATGAGGCAAGCCATTTCTCCTGAAATGAGACTGCAAGTGAGTTCGAAGCCCGTTTATCTTCGCCTTCACATCAGCCTGGCTTGTGTTCGGTCGAATTTGTGAAACATATTCGGCGATTGATATTTCTGCCTCCCTTCTTGCATTTCTATTGTGGTATAGGGGCGTTTAACCTCATACAAACACTGATATTTCTGGTACTCGTCCAGTAAAACTCTAACAGCTTCCTTAGTCCAGCCGGAGCATGCCATTTTCGAAGTATTTGTTTACAGGCGAGCTTTACAATCTTCTCACCACGTGGCGCCAGCATCATCTTCATGTCAGCTTCCCTGATTAGTTCGATTCGTAAAATTAATTTAACTGAATACAACATGTCCATTTTATGGAAAGTTTTATCAAAGGTTTTATAAAACTTCAATTTGACCGTGAGAAACAGAAATTTTATAAAAATAAATTATTGTACAATAAATTTGAAGGAAAATTTTACCGTGAGCAACGGGCATTTTAAGACCCGGATTTTGATGACATGTCATATTTTTACTGAGCTGTCTAAAATAATGCTGAAGTACATAGAAACTCCGGATGGGCCACCCCGTCTTCAAATATGACATTTTTATTTTGCATCATTTTGCATGTTTTCCTATTTTTAGCCTACTTTCGATTTTTGCAAAAAATGAAAGTAGACTTATGAGATCAACACAGGGCGAAAAAAGTGTGTCTGTCTGTGTGTGTGTATGTGTGTGTGTGAGTCTGTGTGTGTGTGTGTCTGTGTGTCTGTGTGTGTGTGAGTGTGTGTACTCTGAATGTCTGTCCCCCCCTATCAATTCGAACACGGTGAATGCGAATTGAACGAAATTTTGTACAAAGCTAGCACTAGCAAAGGACACCTCAGTGTCATGTTTTATATCGCCGCCATCTTGACGGAAACGTAATGGCGGCCACACAAATGTTCAAAGCTTAAATCAAATTACGACTAATCTAATCATCCGATCTCTACCAAATTTTGCAATAACATACCTTTATGGGGGGAGCATCCTTTGACCAAACTAATAAGTCATCAGCGTAATAGTTTGCGGATGGCGGCCATCTTTGTGTGAAAATGGATTCCCCCTATTAATTCGAACACGGTGCAACCGAATGGAACGAAATTTGGTACAGAGGTAGTACTAACAAAAGGCACCTCAGTGTCATGTTTTATATCGCCGCCATCTTGACGGAAACGTAATGGCGGCCACACAAATGTTCAAAGCTTAAATCAAATTACGATTAACCTAATCATCCGATCTCTACCAAATTTTGCAATAACATACCTTTATAGAGGAAGCATCCTTTGACCAAATAACTAGGTCATTAGCCTAATAGTTTGCGGATGGCGGCCATCTTTGTGTGAAAATCGATTCCCCCTATTAATTCAAACACGGTGAAACCAAATGGAACGAAATTTGGTACAGAGGTAGCACTAGCAAAGGGCACCTCAGTGTCATGTTTTATATCGCCGCCATCTTGACAGAAACGTAATGGCGGCCACACGAATGTTCAAAGCTTAAATCAAATTACGATTAACCTAATCTTCCGATCTCTACCAAATTTTGCAACTACATACCTTTATGGAGGGAGCATCCTTTGACCAATCTAATAGGTTATTAGCCTAATAGTTTGCGGGTGGCGGCCATCTTTATGTCAAAATTGATTCCCCCTATTAATTCGAACACGGTGGAACCGAATGGAACGAAATTTGGTACAGAGGTAGTACTAGCAAAGGGCACCTCAGTGTCATGTTTTATATCGCCACCATCTTGACTGAAACGTAATGGCGGCCAAACGAATGTTCAAAGCTTAAATCAAATTACGATTAACCTAATCATCCGATCTCTACCAAATTTTGCAGCTACATACCTGTATGGAGGGAGCATCCTTTGACCAATCTAATAGGTCATTCGCCTAATAGTTTGCGGATGGCGGCCATCTTTGTGTCAAAATCGATTCTCCCTATTATTTCGAACACGGTGAAACCGAATGGAACAAAATTTGGTACAGAAATAGCACTAGCAAAGGGCATCTCAGTGTCATGATTTATATCGCCGCCATATTGACAGAAACGTAATGGCGGCCACACAAATGTTCAAAGCTTAAATCAAATTACGATTAGCCTAATCATCCGATCTCTAGCAAATTTAGCAACAACATACCTATATGGAGGGAGCATCCTTTGACCAAACTAATAGGTCATCAGCCTAATATTTTGCGGATGGCGGCCATCTTTGTGTGAAAATCGATTCCCCTGATCAATTCGAACACGGTGAAACCGAATGGAACGAAATTTGGTACAGAGGTAGCACTAGCAAAGGGCACCTCAGTGTCATGTTTTATATCACCGCTATCTTGACGGAAACGTAATCGCGGCCACCCAAATGTTAAAAGCTAAAATGTAATTACGACCAACCTAATAATCTAGTCTCTACCAAATTTTGCAACACCATATCTTTATGTGGGAAACATATTCAGACCAAACAGCAAGAACATCAGCCCAATAGTTTGCAGATGGTGGCCAAGTATGTGTGCAAATCCATTCCCCCTATCAATTCAAACACGGTGAAACCGAATTGAACGAAATTTGGTACAGAGGTAGCACTAGCAAAGGGCACCTCATATTCATGTTTAATATCCCTATAGCACGTTGTATTTCAACAAGCTACTACAACCAACATTCAATCATACTCCTTGAAAAGGACAAAGAGTTATAACAATACCCATGCATTTAGGAGAAAGTAGGCTATATGTTCTTTACTGAACATCTTGTTCCATTTTATGATCATTTTTTTAAGTTTGGAAGATTCATTTGGTCTTATTTTAGAGAAATCGGCCTTTTGAGGTCATTTGTTTAAATTTAGTCATGTCACAGCTTTATATGAGGGAGTTTCGTCTCTCAGACGCTAGTAGCTGATACAAGATAATTTAAAATATTGAAATAATGATTCCATTTCCTTAATCAACCGGGTGGAAACAAGTCTTAGCAACAATCGTGGCGAAATAGCTGCGGGTATTGCATCATAACTGAAAAAAGTGCTGGACAAAACACCGGGTATAAAACATTATGCAATATCTCAGACTTTCTTTCTGATGAAAACTACTGCATGGATGGGATTGAGGAGGATTTAGCAGCAAACGACCTTCCTCACTTCTAGTACACCCCGATCACGTCAGTTGATGTTGAACGCAGCTTTTCGAGATATAAAAACTTGCTGGCTGATAACCGCAGATCATTTACAATTGACAACATCAGAATGACATTCATAGTGCAGTGCAACTCAGACTAAAGTGAACATAAACCTTTTGTTAAGTGCTAGAAATCTATTTTGATTGACTTTTCAGTTTGAGCTTAAGATTTCATTCTTGAAATATTGGTGTGTTTATTATTATAAGATCATGTTCTCCATTTTATAGTGCATTTTTCAAATTTTTAGGTGATTTATTACAGTAATTTTTGAAAATTTTAAGTGCATTTTTAGCCTATTTTCTATTTTGAAAAAAAAAAATAGGCTTATGAGATCACCTTGTGTCCGTGTGTGTGTGTGTGTGTGTGTGTCCCTAATAAAATCTAAACGGCTGGAGCGATTTCAATGAAACTCGGTAAGTTCATAGCACTATTCCCGGCGACCTCGACCGTGCCCTTCAAATTCTGTTACGTTTCACCAATCCAACATGGTGGATGTGCGAAATATTTCACTAGCATTCAATATCTCCGAAACTATTACCGATATCGCCCTGAAATTGTGTACGGTGATAAAGGGCACTACTAGAAGTTCACCTATGAGACTTTCAAAAACCTGGTGACTACAAAACCAACATGGCGGTCAAGCGAAATTGAGACTTTCAATAGACATTTCTCGCGATTTAACTATCCAACCGTAATGAAACTTGGTACAGCAAATGTTTATACACATTGTAATGCACTGGAGTCTAATTTAGTTCAATTGTTTACATAACCTCAAAATGGCGGCTGTGCGAAATATTTAACTGACATTCTATATCTCCGAAACTATTACAGATATCATCATGCAATTTTGTACGGTGATAAAGGGTACTGATACAAGTTACCCTATGTATAATTCATAAACCTGTAAAGTACAAAACGAACATGGCGACCAAGCGAATTTGAAATATTTTAATAGACTTTTCTCGTGATTTAACTCTCTGCGCGCAGTGAAATGTGGTACAATAAATGATTTTGCATATTGTAATGCACTGCCATCTAATTTAATTCAATTGTTTACATAACCTCAAGATGGCGGCTGTGCGAAATTTTAAAATTAAGTTTTTATTATTGTGTCGTAATCATGCGATCGAAGTGAAAGTTTGAATAATGAAGCTAGGCAATAATTGTCCTTGAATGGTATATAACTCTATGGCCTATACATATCATCATCATCATCTTGCACAGTTTCCAGCCACTGGCCGGGTCTGTTTGGAACACAAGCCTCTCCAACGTCTTCTGTCTTCCCACCATCTCTCAGCCTCCACCCTTGTCCAGTCTTCTCCTCTCTTCTTCACGATTTCTTCCACCCCCTTCAGCCACCTGTCTCTCGGTCTTCCCCTCGGTCTCTTTCCTTCCCACTTCGTCTCATGTACTCTCCTGGGTATCCTCTTCTCCTCCATTCGTTTTACATGTCCATACCATCTAAGTCTAGATTTCTCTATACCATCCTGTAATGGTTCCTCCTTCATTAATTCTCTGGTCCTCTCATTTCTTATTCTGTCCATCTTTGTAGCTCCAATACTGCTTCTCAAGAACCTCATCTCACTGGCCTGTATTTTGCTCTTCTCCCTTCCTTTCATAACCCAGGTCTCCGAGGCATACGTCAGGATAGGGACATAGTACGTCCGATATATGATCTTTTTGCTGTTCTGAGGGACATCCTTGCTCCATAACATGCTTCTCACACTCCTCCGAAATGCTTCTGCCTGCCTCCCCCGCTCATTTATTTCTCTATCGTTTCTTCCATTATCTTGTATCAGGCTTCCCAGATACTTAAAACTCTCCACTTTCTTCAGCTGTTCCCCACCAATTGTTATTCCCGTTGTGGTTCTTTCCTTCTTCCTTGTTGTGATCACCATCTCACTCTTATTTATGCTAAATTTCATCCCATATCCTTGTATTATTCCTTCCCACACGTCCAACTGTTCCTGTACCTCCTCCTCCTTGTTTCCCCAAATCATCAAATCATCTGCAAACACCATTGCTTTCATCTTTCCGTCCCCAATTACTTGTGCCACTCGGGTCATTATGTCATCCATCACCACAATGAAAAGTAACGGTGACAGTGCACTTCCTTGTTTCAGGCCGTTTCTTTGTTCCAACCAGTCAGATCTCTCTCCTCCCACTTTCACACAGCTCACGCTTCCCTTGTACATCTCCTTTATCCTCTTTATAGTCCATTTCTCTACTCCTCTATCCTCCAGGGACTTCCATACTTTGTTTCTGCATACACTGTCATATGCTTTCTCAATGTCCAGGAAGTCCATCAGTAGATCTGTTCCATACTCATAGTGCTGTTCTTGTAACTGCCTTACAGCAAAAATCAAATCCACTGTGGACCTTCCTGCTCTGAAGCCATGTTGTTCTTCCCTCATCCCTCCTTCTATCCTTGTCCTAATTCTCTTTTCCAAAACTTTCTCGAAGATCTTTGTACAATGACTCATCAGTGTTATTCCCCGATAGTTTCTGCAATCTGTTCTACTACCTTTCTTGAAGATCGGGACAATGATTCCTTTTTTCCAGTCCTCTGGGGTCTTTCTTTCCTTCCATGCTGTCCTCATCACTCGGTACAGCCACTGTATCCCCACCTCTCCTGCTGCTCTCACCATCTCCACACTCAACTCATCCACACCCGGTGCCTTCCCTCCTTTCATCTTGTTCACTGCATCTTCCACTTCTTTCCATGTTAAGTCCTTTTCTGTTTGTAGTTCATCTTCCTCTTCCCCGATTTCTTCCTCCTCACCATCTTTTCCATTTGGGTTCAGAAGTTCTTCAAAATATACTTCCCCCAGGGGCTCACTTCTAGTGGGCGTGGGTTGGCGACCACGGGGCCCTAGCTGAGTCCGGCATTGCTTCCACTTACTTGTGACGGGCTCCTCTCTGTCTTCTTTCCTGTCGACCTCACTTGGTCAACTCTTGTTCTCTTCCGACCCCGACGGTATTAGGGTATCCGAGGCCTAGGGAGTCTCTTCCTTTCCCGCCTTAATTGGCCCTTGTCTCATCTTTTCTGATACCCTCCTTCTGCGAGGGGTCAGCCTTCTTTTTCTCTTCCTTTTACCTCCTGCCTTCTGCTCAAGGCCCTTAAGGAGGCCGGGTGTATGTAGCCCCACCACTTCTGGTGCACCGTCGATAATGCTACACCCTCAGGGGCTCACGGCTGGTGAGTTCGGGAGTTGGCGACCCCGAGGGATTCCTGAGCTGGGTCCGTTTTCCCCTTTTGTCCCTTACCTTTGGGGCGGACCCTCTCCTCTTTCACTTTCCTATCTGCCTTTCGTGGCTCTCCTTCCTTCCAAGTCCCTCAATCCGCCTTCTTCGAGGGTCGAGGGCATTTCTTTTCCTCCTGTCCTTTATTTGCCTTATTCTCCTTTAGTTTTCCATTTCTTCTTCTAGTATGTAGGTTAGTAGTTAGTTTTAGTTTTAAGTTCGCTTTTCATTTTCATCTTCACGTTCACCCAAACCATCAGGGGCCGATAACCTAGATGTTAGGCCCCTTAAAACAACAATTATCATCATCATCAAAATATTCTTTCCACATTTTCTTCAGTTCTTCCCTATTTTCTATCTCTTGTCCCCTTTTGTTCACCATTCTAACATAATCCGTAGGATCCTTCCGCCTCTTATTTTTTACCATCCCATACAGGACCTTTTTTGTACCTTCACTATCCTCCTCCATCATCTTTGTCCACTCTTCCATCCACTTCCTTCTCTCCTCAGCCACCACTCTCTTCGCCTCCTTCTTTCTTTCCTGGTACTCTTCCCTTGTCTCTACCGTCCTATTTTGATACCACCTCCTAAAGGCTCTATTCTTTTCCCTTACTATATCTTTTGTCTTCTCATTCCACCATGGTGTTTCCTTCCACCTCTTCTTACTACTTGTCCTCCCACATACTGCTTCTGCTGCACCCACTAGTGTCTTCTTAAATCTAGCCCATTCCTCTTCCACCCCTCTTTCTTCATCTGTTGGAATTCCTTCCTTTACCATTTTGAGGTACTCGACCCTTCTATCCCCTTCTTTCAGTTTCCATATCCTTATACGTCTTTCCTGGTTCTCAGTCCCTTTCTTCTCCTTACTCCCTCTCAGGTTCATTACCAGTAATCGATGGTCGCTATCCAGGTTCTCCGATGGTATAACCTTGATGTCCGTGATGTTCTTATTTAGTTCTTTCTCATACAGTATATAGTCGACCACCGACTTCCTGGTCAAGTCATCACTGTACCATGTGATTGTGTGGCTCTCTCTTTTCTTAAACCAGGAGTTCCCAACTAGCAGGCTGTTCCTCTGGCAGAAGTCCAACAGTCTCTTTCCTTCCTCATTTCTTCCACCCCAACCCTCTGGTCCTAGAACACTCTCATAACCTTGTCTTTCTCTTCCTACATGGGCATTGAGGTCCCCCATAACAATCATATTTTTTCCTACCAGCTGCTTCTGCAATTCCTCTTCAAACTCCTCCTTCTCTTCAGAAGCGCAGCCTACTTGTGGAGCATATACTTGCACTATTTCTACGGTCTCTCCCCTCAGTGCTACTTTCACTTTCATCATCCTATCACTTATTCTCCTCACTTCTTCTTTTAAACCATCTCGTACTACTACTCCCACTCCATTCCTCTTTCCCTCTTCGTTCCCACTCCAGTACAGTCTATAGCCTTTTCTCAGTACTCTCCTTCCTTCCCCTTTCCACTTTGTTTCTGCCAATCCCAATAAATCCAACTTCCTTCTTTCCATCATATCCACTATCTCCTCCACCTTCCCCGTCAGCGTTCTTAGGTTTAAAGTTCCAAATCTTAGTCCGTGTGTACAGCCGTGTCGTCGTCTATTAAATCCATCCTGTCCGAGGCTCGTTCCATTTTTGAAAGCATTTGGTTTTATCCACTACTGGCTTGCTGGGCCTATCGTAGCTTCACCAGAGCCCCGTTAGCCGTCACTTTTCAGGGTTCCTGTAGGACCTTCACAGCTACCGTAACGGTCCCGGGGCACACGAAGTCCCCACTGTACTTCGCCCCTACAGGCAATCCCCTACTTTGTGCCGTTGCCCGTCTCCCACGACGTGGACGAGGGGTTGGACTTATGGGAGACCTATACATATAACAATCCTAAATGGCGAGCTTCCGAAATATTTAGACGGTTCTCAATATCTATGAATCTTTTACAGCAACCAAACTGATTTTTTTATGTTCATAGAGACTATGAACATATGTTCACCTATAGGACTTCAGTAACCTGGTGAGCACAAATCCAACATGGCGGCGACGCGAAGTATAAATATTTAAATGGACGTTTCTCGCGAATTAACTATCCGAGTGCCGTGAAACGTTGCACGTTAAATGCTTATACAAATGTTGATCCACTGGCATCTAATTTATTTCAATTGTTTGCATAATCACAAGATGGCTGGTGTGCGTACTTTTAAAATCTCGTTTCTACTTCTTGTGTTCTAATCATGCGATTGAAGTTTGAATACCACACGTACACAATAATCTTAATGTAATAATACAAAAATAAAAATCCATCCTGGCGATCATATGAAATATTTAGACGGTTCTCAATATCTACGAATCTGCTACAGCAATTAAACTGAAATTTTGTACGTTGATAGTGGCAATTAACATGAGTAGGATATATGAAAATAGGCTGTATAGTTCTTCACGGAACTACTTGTTTAAACTTTTTTACGGCATTAACATCCGAGCCCTAATAATGACCTTATTACATTCTGCGCAACATATTGAGCCATTCTTAATTAATATGCAATCAATTGATATTGCCACTTGCAGTTAGTCAATATAAGATAAATCCAATTACTGGAATAAGTGAAAACATATCCCGAAATAAATTACAGGTGGCTAGGATATTATCCCTATATATATTATAATTGTGAAAGTCTGTGTGTGTGTGTGTTAGTTTGTTACCTCTTGACACTAAAACGGCTGGACGGATTTGGATGAAATTTGAAATGGAGACAGCTTATACCCTGGGATAACATATAGGCATCCTTTCATCCGGAAATAAATCATTGTTCCCGTGGAACAGGCAACATAACTGAAAAGTCACCAAAAATACTCAATCGGGACAAAATATCGAAGTTGTCGCAAAAAGACCGGACAAAGCTCATTTTACGCCCCTCGATGCAAGGAATAATACTCGGTAGGTCCCTACGGGACACCGAAAACCACATTTTAAGGCCCTAAAACCAACCGTTTCAAAGATATTCGCAGAAAACTATCTTTACTCTGATAAACTGATGAAATAATGGCAAGTCCGTTTCCATGGCAACTGAACCTCACGGTATGACATCCGATTTTATATGCATATCCCTGTAGGAGGCAAAGCCAATCAATTTGTTATCTTTTTCAAGATATATATGAACACAATAAGAACAGGGTAACGCGCCTGCCTCTCATCCGGAGGCCCCGGGTTCGATTCTTGGCTCCATCAGAGATTTTAGACACTGACGTGAGGACTGCAACGGAGTGCACTCAGCTTCGTGCGGACAATTGAGTAGCTGTCTGATAGCGAGGCAGCGCCCTGGTCACGAAGAACAAGACTAACGGCCGAGGGGACACGGTACACTGACCACACGTCACCACAATATCTGCAGGCCAAATGGCTGGGAAGCGGTCGCATGATAGGCCTAGGCCCTTCATGGTCTGTAGTGCCAGGGGTAAAAAATAGGGAAAGCGCCTTCTAATACCACCTTTAATTTGTAAACACTACAGTAGCGGCTTCTAGGGAAGCGTGATGGCGCAGTGGCTTAGCTTCTCGCCTTTCACCAGGACGGCCGGGGTTCGAATCCCGGTGACAGCGGGGTGGAATTTTCACCTGGAAAATCACGTGGCGTCAGGAAGAGCATCCGGCCTTAAATCCCCGGCCAAAACCGAAATGAGCCTGGCTGGCTACGGCGACCCCAATTAATTGGGAATAGCTGAAGAAAGTTTTACAGTAGCAGCTACTAAATAAAGGTAGCGATATAGCTAAGTTCAATTTCATAAACACTGGGCTCACAAATCCCGTATAGTTAAGTAAAAATAACAGTCTGGTCGTTATTTCAGTAGCAACGAAGCTCTGTGGTGGCTATTGCCGTGTCCGTAACACTTAAGGCATCCCGCCGTCACATACCTCAATGTGCACTTACAAAATTGTGAACCAGTCTATTTTACTGAAAAGAATTTCTACGAGCGAGTATCCACTCCGGCAAAAACCACACTCACTACCTTTTCCAAAATTTACACAAGACATGATTTTTAAAGCACTCTTCTGTGTGTTGAGGTACAGAGATATACCACATGGAAAGATACAATAAAATGTTGGCAAATCTGAGTTCAAGGAACTGCTGTTCAGAATAGGCTTTCGGTGCAGGTTATGCGGCCCATGTTCGTAACATGGAATGTTTTCTTTTGACAATGCATCTACACCATGTGCGAGGGCAACGCATTTCAAAGATCTCTAAAAACACAATAAACAGGTAGTTGGAGAAAAATTTTAAGTGGGAGCGAAGATTCAAAGAGAAATAATTTCATCTTAGAGATTTGCTGATGAGATCGTCATCTTGACCGATACGCCAGAGGAATTGAATGAGTTTTTGAATGGTATGGACTCCGTCTTGAGGAAATAATTCATGATGGAAATCAATAAATGTAAAGCAAAATTATTGGAATGCAGCCAAAATAAATCAGAAACCTCTATGCACATCAAATTGGCAGGTGAAACGCTACGGGAAGTAGGAGACTTCTGTTACTTAGGAAGAAAAATAGCCAGTGATGGACGAAGCAAAGAGGTTGGCTCAGGCAAGGACATCATTTCTACAGAAAAGGAATCTGTTGACATCGAATATACATTTAGATATTAGGAAGTAATTTTTGAAAGCTTTTGTCTGGAGCGTGACACTATAAGGAAGTGAGACTTGGTCTAATGGTGCAGCAGAAAAGAGGAGATTTGAAGCGTTTGTAATGTGGTGTTACAGGAGAATGATGATGATCAGATGGGTAGATGGGGTAACAAATAAAGAGCTATTAAGACGAGTGGGAGTGGAGAGATGTTTCTGGCGACTGCTATTGAAGAGAAGATATAGGTTGGTACGACACATATTAAGACACCCAGAAATAGCAAGCTTAGTTATGGATGGGAGGGTTAAGGACAAGAACTGTAGGGTAGACCAGGGTAAAACAGATTGCCTCGGATGTAGGGTGTGGTAGCGATATAGAGATGAAACGATTAGCTCAGGAGAGGGAGTCATGGAGGGCTGCATCAGTCCAGTCAAGAAACTGAAGACTCAAACAACAACAGTTGGGAATTTTAATTACTTAGGGAGGCATGTGAGGCAAAAGGGTTGTTGGAGAATTTCAATCCCTGGGATGTAACACTGGAAGAGAGTGCATAATGTACATCAACGGCCAAGGTCAGAGATATTTTACTATAGGTAAGGAAAAATACTTTTGATTCCCCATATTCCGATAGATTTGCCATTCCAGTGTGCAAGAGTGCAGTTCCCTCTTCAAACAATATTCGCAATTTCTATTAACAAAGCGCAATCGCACACACTTAACAGCAGGTGTACAATTGCATCGTCCCCATTGACTTGATCGCGAGCGAAGCCGCGGGTACCTGCTAGTAGTCTATATAGTGTACGGACTATTGAATAACAATAAGAAAACAAACTAGGAGATAACATGTTTCGCTCGTCAATCAAGCATCTTCAGATCCAAATATGCAAGACAAATACAGTGAGTCCGGGAATGTTCTCCGCAGCGCCTACATGCGTCTGGAAGAGCTACAGCAGTTACGTTGGTAGCACGGCTGCCGCTTGCAACATCTATACTTAGTATAAAACTAAGTCCCCGATTCTTGAATGTTACGGGTAAACTGGAGAACCACTGGATGGATGGATTTTGATGCTGTTTTCACCATTCTGTAAAGGATATATCGAGTATGATTCCTGTATAAATAATTTATTTATGATCAAAGGAAGCCGAGCAGTAACGATTTTAGTGGAAAAGTCAATAAAATACCTGGCGTCGAGCGCTTTGTAAGCTTACGCTGGGCAAACCGTTAAAGATATCTAAATACTATGAGTGTAAGAATTGTTCAGCATGAAAAGTTCTACAAAAAAGTCTGCGAGAGCATATGTCTATCTTCTATACATCGCTCACTATAGGGGAACTACTGAAGCTTGTCTCTTACAGCTCTATGTGCTGTCGACTTAGAGATTCCTGTTTGTTGAGCTAATTTTCGTGTTGATTTACTTGGACTACGCAGCATTATATCGGAGATTTCATCAAGTTCTTCGTCTGTTAAAAGCGTAGGCCTGCCTGTTCCCGGTACATCATGAACTGAGCCAGTCAAACGAAATGTACTTACCAAATCCCGAACGGTATCACGGTTTGGACACTTTGAAGTAGGAAACCGCGCCTGAAATCTTAATTTTACATTTTCTGTAAACCGATCGCCTCCGCGAAAAACGTATTCCACCAAAAAAAAAAACTCTCTCTTATCGCGATACACATCGACAGCTCACACGGGGAAGTCCCGCTTCGAAGGACACAGTGCAGTGCAGCCAACTAAAACTCATGACTCAACCACTCATAGCTGCACGTACCCACTGCGGAGAACATTCTCGGGCGCCCTGTAGCTCTAGAACCAAACATACAGTGGCACCCACAGACAGTCTCTGCTCTCAAAGTTTTGTGAGGCGTCTTCTTGTATTTTGTTTTTGGAGGGCAGAGACTGTCTGTGGGTGGCACTGTAGGTTTGGTAGTGTTTAGCAGAACTATTTGTCTTGCATATTTGGATCTGATGATGCTCGTTGGACGAGCGAAACATATTAACTCTAAGTCTTATTCTTCTTCTTCTCCTCTTCATTCTTCTTCTTATTCTTCAGCTGTCCGTAACAATATCTATAAATCTTAATCACAGGTTACTTTCAAGTTACTTTTCCCATATTCCAGTAATTGTATGTTGACCGATTCAAAGCTGAAATATCAATAATGTTAATATGGCAACACTGAAAAATGGCTTCACAGGACTGGCGCATGGGTATTTCTGACCCGAGGCTTCAATAATGCTCTATATTTTCGTTTTGGTCAGCCCTTATTTCCTGTCGCTTACTGCACCTTCCTTCCTAGCCTTGAACTTCACCCTGCAAAAGAAACATGTCCATAGCTTTTGAAACACTCAAGTTATAATTATATTATTTACGGTCGGGTCAGTTTTACCCGTGGCGCAAGTCCGCGCGTGACATTTTTAGCCTACTTTTCACATTTTGCAAAAATGAGGAAAAAGTAGACTTATAAGATCGATTCGGGCAAATGTCTGCCTGTCTGTCCTTCTGTCTGTCTGACTGTTTGTGTGTGTGTCCCCCTCCTATAAACTCCTAAACGGCTGGAGCAATCGAAACAAAATTTCGTAGAAGTAAAGATCTATACCTGAATATCTCCATGCCGTATTTGAAACTGATGTCAGTGCTACCATCCGCTGAAAAATCGTAATTGAAATTTGAGCTCTATGTTGGATATCATGGAAGGTATCAATGGGAGCTTTTTCAAAATTGGCACACGTATAGAAAATAATATTTTAGTTTAATTCCCTGGAGGCCATACGTGGCAGTGTTGCCAAAATGATTATAAGCCTGGTGATAGGTCCAATTTTTAAATGCATATAACTTCTACACTACCAATTGGAATTCAACCAAATTTTGTATGTGCTAGGTGTACATAAACAGATATGACTGAGCGGATTCTTAACATCCACCAGGGCTGCCAACTGTTAATAAATGCTCTCCATTTGTTTTATCCAAATACTAATATATCAGAACGTATGCAAGCAGACAGCTTTAAACTATGCACACGTATAATACCTGGCATTCAAGATTAATTTGGAGTAACTAATGCGCGTCAGTGCTGCCAACATGACTCTAAGCCGGCTGATAGGTCCAATTTTCAAATGCATGTAACTTCTATACTAACTAATGGATTTCATTAAAAAATGGCACAACAATAGATCGTATTATTTCAGATTAATTCTGACCAATGAATCTTATATTTTAAGGAAAGTAGGCTCTTTAGTTCGTCACGGAACTTCTTGTTTGGCTTAGGTTTGTCGGGACAATCTGTAAAAAATACAGGGGGGAAACTTGCTGTTTTGGCGCAGCACAACCACATAGCTCACGTTCTTGTTGATCCATGTCTATGGTCTAGGGATACCTTGGTCATCAGCTCCTTTGTTCAAAAAAGTTGAGATGAGTGCTTTGCCGCCACTAACACGACCAATTACAGTATACTGTTACGTAAATTATTATAATTTACCTGATTTTATATTGGGAATAGTTCATAGAAAGACACCAGATGTAAAATTACTTCACTAAAGTACGTACGTTTACGACATAAAGGGTGTGGCACACTATGGGTCAAAATGACCCTGCGCCAATCCTCGTGTTACAGATTTTAACGTCTGTTCTTTAAGGCACAATCTCCTAAACGTCTCCAGGAAATTGGACGTAATAAATCGTGCTACCAGAATCTGATCTAAGGGGATGATCACGTGCAACAACAGCCACAGAGATGTCGGGTTACGTACACAGCCCCAAGGGTTGCGCTGAACAAATAAACAAACAGTGTGTGTGTGTGCGCAAGTAGGGTCAAGGGCGGCCGCAGCCACGTCTTCCACTTACACATCCCTGCGTACGCCACATTTTGCGGTATATTCACTGAAAACCATATGTTATTAGAAGACAAAACGAGTTCAATTCCCGGCTATGCATAGCGAATTTTAATCCTCGCATGATAGCAGATACGGGACCTATATAAGACCCGCGAGGGCGCATGAAATGATGATGTGGGTTTGAATGCCATTATGAGCCACCATGCAAGAGATTGTGTGTGCCTCAGCTCGTAGATTTTCGAAGTGAAATGCCACGTCCTGTGGTTCGGATTCCACGTAAAAATGAGGTCATGTGACTCATGATCGCATGATTAACAGTCACGTAAAACTACAAGCTTCCTTCTTTTAAAGAGAGGAATGTCACCAATACCGTCGCCTCACCAACATGACACTCATCAAGACTTGGCAACTTAGCACATTTTTTTTAACACTTTCCTTTTCCAGAACAAACTTTGATAGTGCCACAGTGCCATTGTGTTTTTAGTTTGGTAAACCCATTCAGCTTCATTCAACGTCCGCAATAACACAGGTTAACCCTTTATATGGCAGACTATTTTCTTAATATTTCAATTGCATTTATTTAAATTCTCATTTCAGTTCGAATTTTTTATTTGCTTATTATAATTTCAATTATTATTCAATATTATTAATTTTATTTAAATAAATTTTAAAAAATTTCTTGATTAAATTATTATCTTTAATTTTATAAATTTTTACCTTTTAATTTTAGAATCTTCATTTAATTTTCATTTTTAGTGTGTTTTATTTTAATTTGTAAATTTATGTCTTATTTTATTGTTTAATTTTGATATTTTGGATTACATTTATTAGTTGAAATTTCAGCCAGCACCATAGTTCAATGATATTATATAATATTTGCCTTTCACAAATATTACATCTACAAGAAATTTAGTTATAATTAGGCTGAATGTTTCAACTATTAGCACCTTTGATACTTGTCTACAAACTCTTTTTATAGTAGGTGCCCCCCCCCCCCCCAGGGGCTCACATCTTGTGGGACGTGGGTTGGCGACCACGGAGCCCCAGCTTCCACTTACTTGTACCGGGCTCCTCTCCGTCTTCTTTCCTAGCGACCTCACTTGGTCAACTCTTGTTCTCTTCCGACCCCGACGGTATTAGGGTATCCGAGGCCTAGGGAGTCTCTTCCTTTCCTGCCTTAATTGACCCTTGTCTCATCTTTTCTGATACCCTCCTTCTGCGAGGGGTCAGCCTTCTTTTTCTTTCCAACTAATCTCCTGCCTTCTGCTCAAGGCCCTTAAGGAGGCAGGGTGTATGTAGCCCCACCACTTCTGGTGCACCCTAGATATTGCTACACCCTGAGGGACTCACGGCTGGTGAGTTCGGGAGTTGGCGACCCCGAGGGATTCCTGAGCTGGGTCCAGTTTTCTCTTTTATCCATTACCTTTGGGGCGGACCCTCTCCTCTTTCACTTTCCTATCTGCCTTTCATGGCTCTCCTTACTTCCCAGCCCTCAATCCGCATTCTTCGAGGGTTGAGGGCATTTCTTTTCCTCCTGTCCTGTATTTGCCTTATGCTTATTTTGTTTTCCATTTCTTCTTCTAGTATATAAGTTAGTAGTTCGTTTTAGTTAGAGTTTACTTTTCATTATCATCTTCGCGATCACCCAAACTATTAGGGGCCGATAACCTAGATGTTAGGCCCCTTAAAACAACAATTATCATCATCATATAGTAAGTGGTTAATATATACACCACTATCCTATAAAGAGTTCAGAGACCCATTTTACTAACACACAAAGACACGGGTTAATAATATTATCAGAATAATTCAAGTCCCTCCTTTCAACAATGAAAATACGCTTCACATTAGGCTGACGGAATGTCAAATGCAGATCAAAGATTCCTTTGAATATGGTTAGCAGTGAAATTGGCTGTTATGTGATACGGACTCTGTCGAGAGCATTGTGCGGATCAATGAGTGTGAACTGATTAGCACACAGTGCTGATAAGTACAGGGTACGAGGTGTATGAATACGCAGCCTGTAATTGTGATTCTAGTGGTCAGACAGGCCTGCGAGGACTAAAGGAAAATATGACATAGCAAATATCTGATATCGCTAAAAAGCAAGTACAATGTGGGTGTCACAGAGAGTAAATAAAGCTCTGATTACCGTGGATTGGAATGGAGAGAAATCTTCCAAATAACAGCTAGCCTTTTAACCATTCCAGGGCGGTATCCTTTGCATGAAGTGACACAGTGAGCATGAAACACTTGCCCAAGTCCTGACAGCTTGCCCATGTGGAGAAACACTGTACTGCTCGAGTCAAAGCTCTATGAACTTGCGGGGTGAGGAGAAAGAGCAGGGAAGGGTCGGGCGTGAAGAAAAGGATCTGTCAACAGCCCACCGTGATATATGGTATTCCTTTCTATTCCAATACTGCTAATAACATTCGGCCGTTGCTCAAACCACTGTGGTGTTAGGAATGACTGAGTGAGTCACCGACCAATGTATTTGGTTCTGTACTATGCACGGACCGAGAAACCTCATCACTCGTCAACAGCACTACTAATAGTCCGCGTTGCACAATCCTCTCAGGTTCATGCAGATTAGACTCGGGCAGTACATCCTCAAATCCTGGGAATGATGGCACATAGAGTATGGTGCGAGGAAAAGAGATTTTCGTCTCCACTGTTATTATTTCTGCAATACTGACAGTAGTGGCTACGCTGCGCGTTAGGCCATGGGACCAAGCGCTCTGCTGACTCGGTAGAGGCATGGGTTCGAGCCCCACCGTCGGCCATCCTTGAAATGGTTTTCCGTGGTTTCCCCATTTTCAACACCAGGCAAATGCTGGGACGGTACCTTCTGACAGGCCACGGCCGCTTCCTCCCACATCCTTGCCCTGTTTCATTCATCTTCATCCATTCCATCTCTCATCCCGACAAGCAGGTCGCCCACGGGCGTCGACTAGAAAGACCTGCACTCAGCTTCTCAGGAGGCCACACGACAAAAAAAAACAAAAAAAAACTGCAATGTCACAGGGACGCTGATGTGACAGCAAGCTCTCTGCTGTAGGTGAGTAGCACGATGATATACATTTCCGGCAAAAGTTGGAGATTCAGTCACCTAAAGCTTTCGCCTGTAGAATATATCGTCCTGCTGCACACAAGAAGTAGAGAAGTTGCCGTCCAAGTACATCATTTAGGAAGCTCCTATTACTGTTGACAGCGCAACTACTCGTCAGCTATCTCTTGCAGCCAGTTCTACAGGTGTTTCAAAAATAGGGGGCACAACTTCAGGTATGTATTTGATATGTAGACAATCAGAATAGTTCATTACAACATTTGTCCGGAAATGCTTCATTTCCGAGTTATGGCCTTCACAACACTGAACTTCACCGGAACGTTTTTTCGCAGGTCGTTGCCGTGAAAGGAACTATGATTATCATAGTTCTCTCTCAACATGTGGGCGGTATCATTGGTGATCGATTAGTTGGACCCCATGTACGACACTCCACTGATCCATCGTCAACACACTCACTTCATGCATGATGACGCTCCTGCACACTTTAGTCGGTTCGCCGGTACTTAAATCGAATGTTTCCTGATCTATGGATAGGTAGAGGTGGCCCGATTGCTTGGCCTCCTCACTTACCTGATCTGAACCCTCACGATTTCTACTTGTGTGGCCATTTAAAATCATTGGTGTATTCGTCTCCGGTGCCTGATGTGGAAACCCTTCGGTATCGAATTGTGGCAACGTGTGAGGACATATGCAATACTCTGGGAGTTTGGGATCGTGTTCGCAGGTCAATGAGACATCAATGTGAGGACCGTATTCAAACTGGGGGTAGACATTTTGAACATCTTCTGTAATGACAATGACCTGCGGAAGAAAAACGTTCCGGTGAAGTTCAGTGCTGTGAAGGCCATAACTCGGAAATGAAGCATTTCCGGACACATGTTGTAATGAACTATTTTGTTTGTCTACATATCAAATACATACCTGAAGTTGTGCCCCCTATTTTTGACACACCCTGTATATACGGCATGTACTAAATTTTCACAATGCACCCGAAAGCCTCTTAGGTATCCATTTCTGGTCCCTTGTTTACAATGACCGCCTTAATATTGTTTGTTCGACTGTCAGTTCCACCCCAACAAATCCTCTCCAGGAACAAGGCAGCATGGCTGTTTTGCACCAAGTCCATAGGAATGAAACACCGACATTGTGTGGCACAATGAAGGTTCGTAGTATCTCTTCACAGACATCAGCCTGTGATAGGACACGTTTCTCTCAAATCAGGGCTGACTGAGCCAAGCAATCGACACGCGTCAAGTCGATCATTTCCGTGCTGTCCATGAGGGTCCACTGGCTTAGCTGATCCTTTCATCTCGGAGGACATGGCCTGAAATCGAACCACTTTCAATCTACTTCCATACTCTTCTCACTCATCCCTGAATCTCAAGACAGACCATCAGTCTGTGTGTTGCAAACCATCTATTCCTGTTCACTTAAATTTACACAGCCACGGGCTCGTGGAAGGGGATGTAAGAGGGTGCTCTACACTTCAGTAGCTACTCTAACCACTGGGTAGTGTATTTATATGAAGAATATTTCGGCGTAATAGGAAGCCAGTATGCGATAACTATAAATGGCAATAGAATGTCCGGCAAGACCACAAACAAAACAAGAAGTTCCGTGACGAACTAAAGAGCCTACTTTTCTTAACATAGAAGATTCATGCCACTCTATATAGACCTATCTAGAATAATGACGAAATTAAGTTGGTAATATCGAAATTTCCAATTACTACGAAATATACCTGGTTTAATGTAGCCTAATATAGCACTAAAGGCAGCCCCGGTGACTGAATATTCTTAGTTCCATCTCTCAAGGTACAATGGATAGCATGGACGTTACATGCAGTTAGACATTGGATCTATCAGCGCTCGTAAAATCATGTTGGCAACAATGCCATGCATGTGTTGGTCAGAAATAATCTGAAATTTTATGATCTATTGTTGTGCCAATTTTGGATGAAAGCCATATTTTAGTATAGAAGTTACATGTATTTTAAAATTGGACCGATCAGCAGGCTTAGAATCATGTTGGTAGCATTGACGTATATTATTTACTTCAAATTAGTCTAGAATGGCAGGTACTTTACGTGTGCAAAGCTAAACGCTGTTGGTTTGCATACTTTCTAATACAGTATATTGATATTAGGACAAAAAAGAGACAGCATTTATTAACAGTTGGTAGCCCTGGTTGCTCTTAAGAATACGCATAGTCATATATGTTATCGTACACATAGCACATACGAAATTTGGTAGAATCCAATTGATAGTATAGAAGTTACATGTATTTTAAAATTGATCCTATCAGCAGCCTTAGAATAATGTTGGTAGGTCTGACGTATATTAGTTACTCCAAATTAATTTAGAATGTCAGGTACTATACGTATGCATAGTATGATACTGTTGGCTTGCATACTTTCTGATATATTGGTATTTGGATAAAAAGAAATAGAGAGAGAGAGCGTTTATTAACAGTTGGTAGCCCTGGTGGCTCTTAAGAGTAGGCTCAGTCATATTTATTTATGTTCACATATTACATACGAAATTTGGTTGAAATCCAATTGATAGCGTAGAAGTTATATGCATTTAAACATTGGACCTATCAGCAGGCTTATAATCATTTTGGCAACACTGCCAAGTACGGCCTCCTGAAAATTAATCTAAAATATTATTATCTACATTTGTGCCAATTTTGGAAGATCTCGCATGCATACTTTCCAAGATATCCAACATGGAGCTCAAATTTCAAGTCCGGTTCTCGAGCAGTTGGTAGCACTGACATCTTTTTCAAATATGGGCTTGAGATATTCTGGTATAGATCTTTACTCATACCAAATTTGGTTTTGATTGCTGTAGTCGTTTAGGAGTTGATAGGGGGGGGGGCACACACAGCCGACAGACAGACAGACAGACAGAAGGACTGACAGACAGAAGTACAGACAGACACACATTTTCCCGGACCGATCACATAAGTCTACTTTTTCCTCATTTTTGCAAAATGTGAAAGTAGGCTAATGATGGGATGGCTACAGTGTTGTGACAGCACTTGATGTGGTCTTTCGGCGTCCCGCGTTCCCTAATTAGAAGACAGAATCAAAGTATCAATGGCGTATAATAGATGCGTCCAATCTGCAAGGAAGTGTTCTAACATGTTAAATATTTTGCGGATTGCAAGACGTGAACGAGTTCGCATTGGGTTTCCAAGTGGTGTGTCAAGTTAAAAAGTTCCTGAGGGTTAATTTTTAGCCTTTAGACTTATGAGATCTACACAGGGCCAACAATTGTGTGTCTGTCTGTGTGTTTATCTGTGTGTGTGTGTGTGAGTGTGTGTAATCGGAATGTCTTCCACCCCCTCCCCCCTATCAATTCGAACATGGTGAAACCGAATTGAACGAAATTTGGTACAGAGGTAGAACTAGCAAAGGGCACCTCAGTGTCATGTTTTATATCGCCGCTATCTTGACTGAAACGTAATGGCGGCCACCCAAATGTTCAAAGCTTAAATCAAATTACGACTAACCTAATCCTCCGATATCTACCAAATTTTGCAACAACATATATTTGTATGGCCAGCGTCTTTTGAGTACACTACAAAGTCATCAGTCCTATAGTTTGCAGATGGCGGCCATGGATGTGTGCAAATCGATTCCCCCTATCAATTCAAACACGGTCAAACCGAATTGAACGAAATTTGGTACAGAAGTAGCTCTAGCAAAGGACACTCCAGTGTTATGTTTTATATTGCCGCCGTCTTGACGAAAACGTAATGGCGGCCACCCAAATGTTAAAAGCTTGAATAAAATTACGACCAAACTAATCATCTGATCTCTACCAAACTCTGCAACATTATACCTTTATGCATCAAAAATCTTTTGACCAAACTGCAAGGACATAAGCACAGCAATGTGCGGATGGCGGCCATGTATGTGTGCAAATTGATTCCCCTTATCTTTTCAAACACGGTGAAACCGAATTGAACGAAATTAGGTACAGAGGTAGCACTAGCAAAGGGCACCTCAGTGTCATGTTTTATATTGCCGCTATCTTACCCGAAACGGAATGGTGGCCACCCAAATGTAAAAAGCTTTAATCAAATTACGACGAACCTAATCATTTGATCTCTACCAACTTTTTCAACAACATACCTGTTCGTGGGAAGCATCTTCTGACTGAACTACAAGGACATCAGTCGTATACTTCGCAGGTAGCGGCCATGTATGTGTGCAAATCGATTCCCCATATCAATTCAAACACGGTGAAACCGAATTGAAATAATTTTTTTTACAGAGGTAGCACTAGCAAAGGGCACCTCATATTCATGTTTAATATCCGTATAGCACGTTGTAATTCAACAAGCTACTACAACCAACATTCAATTATACTCCTTGAAAAGCTCAAAGAGCTATAACAATACCCATGCATTTAGGAGAAAGTAGGCTATATGTTCTTTACTGAACATCATGTTTCACCTCTGATCAGGTAGTTAGTGGTGTCGGAGCAAACAACGCCCTTTGCGTAGGGTGTTGTGAATTTATGTAAGCTTCCTCGAACTCCGATCGGTATGTTCTCCTTGTGATGAAGCATTTATTATCGTAAACATATATTGTTGTGCTCTTCTAGATATAAGTGTGTGCTTAATTTCAACAATCCTATTGATTGCAATCTTAATTGATATGAAATATAAATTTATATATTTGAAAGTTACTTTGAAAGCCTTTGTCTGGAGTGTGGCGTTCTAGATAAGTGAATCATAAACTCGTTGGGCTTGAAAGAAAGAGACATTTTAAGTATGGTGTTACAGGATATAGTATTAAGTATTAAGATAGAGTAAAAAAATCATTATTAAAGGAAGTGTGCACGAATGTGCATTACATTTCGGAGTAATCTAATAAGGAAAGTGTTCTGTTAGAACATTCAGTAAAATGGTATCAACCACACTGTTTAGCACATAATACGTGCACGCACAGTTTATGACGGAAGCCGTGTACTGCAAGTGTATTCAGAGCACTCCTCGTTTCATTGTTAGGTTCGTTCCAATTTCTCAGAGACAAGGCATCAGTCCCATAGAATCCCAGGTCAATTTCCGCTCGCTTTCTTTGTCTCATCCTCTGGAATTCCTGTTCTTGTGTTGTAGAAGACAATTGTAATCAAAATCTTAAGTGCTCAATAAGAAACGTTTCCCTGGCAAGTCGGGAGCGCGTGTATCTTGACACTCCTAGGGCAGCCTTTAAGTATCGCGCTTTGACTTTTTCAAGTGATCTGAGATCGCCCATGCTTAATTTAACCCAGACTATGTCTAACCTATATTTGAGGACCGGAGCAAATGAGGAGGTGTTAAGATGAGTGGGTGAGTGGTAATATTTCAGGCAACAGTTAATTAAGAGGTAGAGCACATACTAAAGCATTGAAGAATAACAAACTTTGTTATGGACGGAATGGTTAGAGACAAGAACTACAGCGTTACAATAGTTGGCCTCGAATGTGGAGTGCGGTAGCTTTGTAGAAATGAAACCAATATATTGGGACAGGGAGGCATGGAGTGCAGCATGTTACCAGTCTAGAGACTGGAAGATAGAAGGACGAAATCCAGACTATACGCTATATTTAATACTTATACTAATCGGCCAGCAAGGGCAGAACTAAGCGAAAATCTGGGAAATCCCACCTATCTGAGCAGGGCAGATCATCCACGTAAGGATAAGGGCCGTCCGAGCGTGCACATTACGGGGAACATGTTTAGCCTACTTTTCACATTTTGCAAAAATGAGGAAAAAGTAGACTTATGAGATCGATCCGGGAATATGTGTGTCTGTCTGTCTGTCTGTCTGTCCGTCTGGCTGTGTGTGTGTCCCCCCTATCAACTCCTAAACAGCTGCAGCAATCAAAACCAAATTTAGTATGAGTAAAGATGTGCACCGGAATATCTCACGCCCATATTTGAAAATGATGTCAGTGCTACCAACTGCTGAAAAAACGCACTAGAAATTTGAGCTCCATGTTGGATATCTCGCAAGGTATGCATGGGTGCTATTCCAAAATTGGTACACATGCAGATAATACTATTTCAGTTTAATTTCCAGGAGGCCAACAATGACAGTGTTGCCAAAATAATTTTAAGCCTTCTGATAGGTCCAATGTTTAAATGCATATAACTTCTACACTATCAATTGGATTTCAACCAAATTTTGTATGTAATATCTGTACATAAACAGATATGATTGACCATATTCTTAAGAGCCACCAGGGCTGCGAACTGTTAATAATTGCTCTCTCTATTTTTTTTTATCCAAATACCAATATATCAGAAAGTATGCTAGCCAACAGCTTTAAACTAAGCACACGTATATTCTGACATTTTAGATTAATTTGGAGTAACTTATATACGTCAGTTCTACCAACATGATTATAAGCCTGCTGATAGTACCAATCTTTAAATGCATGTAACTTCTATAGTATCAGTTGGATTTCAACCAAATTTCGTATGTGCTATGTGTACCATGACAGATAAACTGTAAGTATTCTTAAGAGCAATCAGCGCTGCCAAATGTTAATAAATACTGTCTATATTTTTTTTACGCTAATATCAATATATCAGAAAGTATGCAAGCCAACAGCTCTATACTTTGCACACGTATAGCACCTGACATTGTAGATTAATTTGGAGCAATTGATACAAGGCAGAGCTGCCAACATGATTCTATGCCTGCTGATATGTCCAATTTTAAAATACATGTAACTTCTATACTAACAAATGGATTTCATCCAAAATTGGCACAACAAGATATCATAATATTTCAGATTATTTCTGACCAACACACGCATGGTATTGTTGGCAACAGGCTTTTACGCGTGCTGATAGATCCAGTGTCTAACTGCATGTAACGTCCATTGGACTTCAACCTAATTTTGTATTGTGTACCTTAAGAGATGGAACTAAGAATATATTCAGTCACCAGGGCTGCCAACTGTAGTGCTCTATTAGGCTACATTATACCAGGTATATTTTGAACTAATTTGATATTTCGATATTACCAACTTAATTTTGTCATTATTCTAGATAGGTTCATATACTGTAGAATAATCATTGGCATGAAAAGTAGGCTGTATAGTTCTTCACGGAACTTCTTGTTCATTAATAGTGTTATTGAAGACACCATTTGTGTCCTTGGAAAGTAAATGCTATTTTCTAACTGATTATGTCTGAAAAGGTAGGTAAAACATAACTTTTCATGTCAAACATTGCTTTTGTTAGCAGGACCTTGACTTATTTTCATTTATTTTGTCATCATAACTAGCAAAGAAACAAAGAATGATAGAGATTATGTTGAATGCAATTAAAATGCATGGAACATACTAAAATAAATACATGGAAGTGTGTTGTTTTTCCACATGAGCAAAGCAAAGTTTATGGAACATAATGGTCATATTCCATACTTTTAGCAAAATCAATCAGGAAATAACACTTTGAACACAAGGACAAACAAAAAGTTAAAACGTGTTACATAGTGTGATTGGAACTCATTACATTCCTCAGTCTTAGAGCCTTTCCCCAAACATATTGATGTCTTTAAGAGAAGACTGAAATGTTGTGTAAATACTACGATGTAATTACTCTAGTCTCCAAATAGCGACTTGTGTACATTAAGAGGGTTTGATGTTATTATTGGTAATTCTCTGTAATTGTGCAATTTGCCACCGAGGAATTACCCCCATTTGCAAATAAAGTGAATGAAAATGAAGACTCAGACACACACTGTTAGTGGCTGTGTGGAAATGTAAACTCCTTGTTAAGATCACAACGCACTGCATTCATGTTACGAGGGCTGTCTTATTTTTCAAGTTCCGATGGACTGTATAAAAATAACAGATTGACATACCAAACTGATTTTACTACTAAATGTTTGCTTGTTTTATTCTTATGTCTCAACATAATCGCCAAAACGATTGAAACATTTGTCGTATCGTTACACCACCTTTCCAATGCTCTCGGCAAAAAATTCTGCCGCCACTGACGTGGGTACATCTGGACAGCCCCTGAAGTGTTTCCTATTTGGCGAGGCGTTGCCGCCCAACCATACCTTCAATTCTCAAAAAAGGCGAAAACCAATCAGTGCTGGTTTGGACTAAACGGCAGATGGTCCAAAACTTCACACTTGAATTCTTTGAAAAAGTCTATTGTAACTTTGGCACTGTGCGGTCGTGAATGATTTTCACTTATTTCAAGAACTGAAGGTTTGGTTGAGCGGCAACGCCTCGCCATAAAGGAAAAACTTCAGGAGACTCTCCAAACGTACCCACCTCAGTGGCGGCAGATTTTTTTTGCCGAGGGCAATGGAAAGCTGGTTTAACGATACGGGAAATGTTTCAAATATTTTGGCGATTATGTTGACACATAAAAATAAAACAAGCAAACATTTAGTAGTGAAATCAGTTTGGTATGTCAATCTGTTATATTTATACAGTCCGTCTGAACTTGAAAAAAAAAACAGCCCTCGTGTATGGTACTATCCAAGCTACATACACTGTACTGCTGTACGTCTAGTCATAGTTCAATACGATGCTTGCTGAACTGAACGGACGCAAACAGGTGGAATGTTCTTCTCTCCTCGCTGCATAGCCTAGTACATCCCTATAGAATCCTGCAACCAACAACAGGATGTAGGCTACGCGCTACGGCCGAGATCTGCTAGTTCTATTTGTCAACCATTCGGACGTTGCCTGAAGCGCCAATCACTCAGGTTGCAGCTGTGTAGACCAAGCACTGGCATTCTGTTACTCGATACATTCTTTTGTGAACATTACAATGTTGTTATTAAATGATTTTTGTTTTTACGTCCTGTGTTTGCGGTAGCCTACTCAGCGTTTGTTTTCAAAATATACTCGGCCTGTTAGAAAAATATATCGACGAGCTGAAATCAGAAGAGCCTGGGGCTTGGTTTTGATAAACACAACAGTTTATGGAGATATGAGCGGTGTGGGAGGGTAGCCTATGTTTCCACAGCACACCGAGTGTTCTCTTGTATACTGATTTATAAGCTCCCACTCAGCACTTGAAAGTCTGCCAATAAAGGGTTTCTTAAGGCGTTTGTCCTTGACTACGGGTATGCCACTCTTCTGTTTAAGAATAATGCCAATTCTGACGTATGGCATAGAAATCTGAAAGATCTAGAAACCGTCCAAGGAGCATTCCCCAAAAAAGCATTAGGTCTCTCAAAATATACCCCAACACGACTAGAGTCTGTTCGCCGAGTCGAGACAGTGGAAGTAAACACAGCTGTGCGCTTGATTGCAGGACTGCCCGCAAGGGGAGTGTAGAGTTGTCCTGTTTAACGTACGCTTACATGTGAAGCGGGCGAGTGCGAATTCTATTTTTATTCGGAATTATGATTTGATTATTTATTGTTTAATTAATTAAATAAATAATTTATTAGTTATTAACTGCTTACGATAGGCAACAATTATTTTTCATCGTGCGTACGCTGATTTTATACAGCTGATGTTCCGTCGTAGACTCATCATGGGACAATGCGAGTGTTATTAGGCCTACTCAACCAAAGAAGCAGCTTTAGCGAAAAGCGCTGAGTAGATCTAAAAAGCATATGGTGCTAAACACATATAATTTCGAGTTAGAAATGCATCCTACTGCACTAATTTCTGCCGTAGTAGGGAAAGTGTTAGTGAAATTTCTGTGTATCGAATAGTTCAAGAATATAAAGCTACCCACAGTTTACAGTCGCCCAAGAGAGAGAAACCAAGGGAAAGTTTGTGGAAAGAGTTGATGAGTTTGATAATAATGCTATAAAAAGAAAGGCTCACCAGTTCCTTTTTTCGCAATGAGCTGGCTACGATCGATAAAGTACTTATCGCTGTGAATAAAGATGCAGATTTGTCGGATTTTTGACGAACGTCATATTATAATTGATTGAAGGAACTAAACTTCGAACATGTTCGACGAAGACGAGACAGTATGCTCATAGAGCTAGGCGAAACAGTTCTATGGAGACGTAGGTATTTGCAATCAATACGACGAAAGGTACAAGAAGGGAGAAAGTCTATTTTTAGATGAAACTTGGCTAAATACAGAGCCACAGTACAGGGCTGATCTTTACTAGGGCTACGGCATGACAAACTATCTCTGATAATCTTGGCTGAGCCGATCACATGAACAGGGCCTGTTTCCCAGTCCGGGCAGCCAGGTGATCACGTGCAATTATTTACCTGCACTGTCTCGACTCGGAGAATAGACTTTAGTTTAAATCCTCGCAAGAGAATCTTTCCTCATTGAAGAACTTCGACTTGACATCCTTCTACGATGCACTGAAGCATACACCAATCAGCTAAAAGAACTAAAAGACAAACTTCAGCTATGCGTTTTTTTTGTCGTGTAGCCTCCTGAGAGGCCGAGTGCAGGTCTTTCTAGTCGACGCCCGTGGGCGACCTGCGCGTCGGGATGAGAGATGGAATGGATGAAGATGAATGAAACTGGGCAAGGATGTGGAAGGAAGCGGCCGTTGGCCTGTCAGAAGGTACTGTCCCAGCATTTGCCTGGTGTTGAAAATGGGAAACCACGGAAAACCATTCCAAGGACGGCCAACGGTGGGGCTCGAACCCACGCGTCTACCGAGTCAGTAGAGAGCTTGGCCCCATGGCCTAATGCTGCGCTTTAGCCAGCATAGCCACTACTGTCGGTTAGCTATGCGATGATAAACAGAGAATATGACCTGCGTTACTAGTTGACCAGAACAGCAGTTCACTGTTTCCATCACCACAGCGCGAGTGTAAACTCTGCGGCCATGAATATGATAGATACCATGTGATGGTGTGCACCGAGAGGAAGACATCTCTAAATTCCTTGTGTAAAGACTGTTTTATACTTAATGTATACCTTACAATATGGCTATTCGGCCGCATTAAATCGTTTCTGTTGTTGTCCATGTTTTGTACAGCACGTACTGCACAGTGAAGGTTTTAGTGCTTACCATTTGTTTGTTTTACGACATTATTCTTATGTGTTTGTTACGGTACTGTACAGTAATTTGTTTACTGTACATTGTGTGTGCCGTACGGTTGTGTGTGTTTATTAACATGTCAGGAGTAAACTTAAACACGTTACTCTTTCATTAAATGACAAATTAGCAGTGCTACGAAGACTGGACAAAGGGGAATCACTCTAAGCAAATTGCCAAGGAACTCAATGTAGGCGTTACAACAATAAAAGATTGGAGAAGAAATCGGAAAGACATTGAATCATGTACAGTCTTATGAAACACAAAACATTAAAAAAGCGTAAACTTGAACTGCTTGACTACGCATTGTGGGTGTGGCTCCACCAAGCAAGAAGGAAAGGAACCCCGATATCTTGAGTTCAGAGACTGGTTAATTTAATGTAAATCCGTATTTTTTTGTACTCTGTGATAATCCGACCTATTTTGCGTTCCCCTACTTGTGCTGGACTCCTCTCCGTCTTCTTTCCTGTCGACCTCAACTCTTGTTCTCTTACGACCCGGACATTATTAGGGTATCCGAGGCCTAGGGAGTCTCTTTCTTTCCCGCCTTAATTGGCACTTGCCTCATCTTTTGTGATACGCTCGTTCTGCGAGGGGTCAGCCTTCTTTTTCTTTTCAACTTATCTCCTGCCTTCTGCTCAAGGCAGGGTATATGTAGCCCCACCACTTCTCGTGCACCCTAGAAATTGCTACGCCCTCACGGGTTCACTGCTGGTGAGTTCGGAAGTTGGTGACCCCGAGGGATTCCTGAGCTGGGTCCAGTTTTCCCCCTTTTATCCATTACCTCTGGGGCGGACCTTCTCCTCTTTCACTTTCCTATCTGCCTTTCATGACTCTCCTTCCTTCCCAGTCCCTCAATCCACATTCTTCGAGGGTTGAGGCCATTTATTTTCCTCCTGTCCTTTTTTTACCTTATGCTCCTTTTTTCCATTTCTTCTTCTAGTATATAAGTTAGTAGTTAGTTTTAGTTATAGTTTACATTTCATTATCATCTTCACGATCACCCAAACCATTAGGGGCCGATAACCTAGATGTTAGGCCTCTTAAAACAACAATTATCATCATCATCGTCATCATATTTTGCGTTCCAACCATACCCTGAGTTCCAAAGGTGACGGATTACATGGGTTGTACTGTATAAATATTCTGTAACTAGCAGTAGTACCCGGCTTCGCCCGGTGGAATGATGATAATGTCTCAAAGTCTGCTTAGAAATATAATGGACTTAAAATCTAGCTCATTTGCCCCCAAAGACAGTGAGGGCATAATATCTAGGTCATTTGCCCTTTTGATAAGGATGATAATGAAAACTACTGTTAAATTGACACGTCAAACTTACAAACTACCCTAATAGAAATACTTATTTCAAAATTCACAGGCGAGGCAGATTTATTGAGTATGGTGATTAATGGTGTAATGGGCGTAACATCTAGGTCATTTGTCCTTATGATGAGGATGATAAGTGAAACTACTACCGGTATTGAATTGACACTTCAACTTATAATGTACACAATGTACTGTAATAATAGCAAATATTTTAAAAATCATAGTCGAGAAAGACTTTATGCGGCGGTGATTAGAGGTATGATGCGCGTAACATCTAGGTCATTTGCACTTATGATGATAATAATAAGGTTGAAAAAAATGACTACTAAACGAACATGGTGTAATTTTAAAACTGATATAGGTAATTCAGATGCCTAGCCTCGATGTCTTCCAAAGTCTCAACCTTATTTTCTGGTTTAGGCCTGTACTTGATGCGTCTAATGAAAGAGCTTATGGCGTACTGCTCGGCAAAGAATATGGGTCCAAGCTGCACGAACCTGATATGATCGCAGATGATGACGAAATATGGTGACACACGTTCGGGGTTCCCCGTCCTATTTAGGTTGGCCGGGAATCACTCACTCTTTCGCAACACCACAGTGGCTTGAGCAACGGCCCTGTACTGGCATCAGCACAGACAGCAGATAACACGGCGGGCTCTGGAAAGTCCTCTCATGTCACCTCGCGATGAATCAGCAAGCTATTCTCACAACTGCACCCCCCCCCAGGGTCTCACAACTTGTGGGACGTGGGTTAGCGACCACGGGACCCCAGCTGAGTCTGGCATCGCTTCTACCTACTGGTGCCGGGCTCCTTCCAGTTCTCTTTCCTGTCAGCCTCTCTTGGTCAACTTTTTTTCTCTTCCAACCCCGACTGTATTATGGCATCCGCGGGCTAGGGAGTCTTTCAATTTCCCGCTTTAATTGGCCGTTGTCTCATCTTTCCTGATGCCATCATTCTTCGAGGGGTCTGCCTACTTTTTCTTTTCATAATATTTCCTGTCTTCTGCTCAATGCCCTCAAAGAGGCAGGGTGTGTGTAGCCCCACCACTTCTGGTACACCCTCAAGGGCTCATGGCTGGTGAGTTAGGTAGCTGGCAACCCCGAGGGATTCCTAAGCTAAATGCAGGGAATGGAGTGGTATGTAAGAAATTTCAAGTGGACAGTGTTACTCATCGGGTTCCAAAGGGTAAGTATGTAAAATTTGGTTCAGATCGGTGAAACGGTGTAGATTTGTGCCAAAGGGCCTAAATGCAGAGAATAGATTGGTCTGTCCAAAATTTCATGTCGACAGTGATACTCGTCGGGTTCCAAAGGGTAGGTATAAACAATTTGGTTCAGATCAGTGAAACGGTGTAGATTTGTCCCAAAGGGGTGGTCTGTCCGAAATTTAAAGTGGACAGTGATATTCGTTGGGTTCCAAAGAGTCCAATTTTGGTCCAGATTGGTGAAAATATGTAGATTTGTGCCAAAGTGTCTAAATACAGGTAATGGAGTGCTCTGTCCGAAAGTTCAAGCAGACAGTGTTACTCGTCGGGTTCCAAAGGGTAAGTAACTTACATAAAGATTGGTTGAGATGGGTGAAACGATGTAGATTTTCGTCAAAGAGCCTAAATGCAGTAAATGGAATGGTCTATCCGAAAGTTAATTTAGACAGTGTTACACGTCGGGTACCAAAGGGTAAGTATGTAAAATTTGGTTCAGATCGGTGAAACAGGGTAGATTTTTGCCAAAGGGCCTAAATGAAGGGAATGGAGTGGTGTGACCAGAGTTTTAAGTGGACAGTGTTACTCGTCGGGTTTCAAAGGGTAAGTATACACATTTAGGTTCAGATCGGTGAAACGACGTAGATATGTGCCGAAGGGCCTAAATGCAGGGAATGGAGTGGTCTGTCCGAAATTTCAAGTGGACAGTGCTACTCATCGGGTTTCAAAGGGTAAGTATACACGTTTTGTTTTCGATCGGCGAACAATGTAGATTTGTGCCAAAGGGCCTAAATGCGGGAAATGGAGTGGTCTGTCTGGAATTTCGAGTGGACAGTGTTACTCGTCGAGTTCCAAAGGGTAATTATGTAAAATCTGGTTGAGATCGGTGAAACGGTGTAGTTTTGTGCCAAAGGGCCAAAAAACAGGGAAAAGTTTGGTCTGTCCGAAATTTTAAGTGAACAGTGTTACTTGTCGAGTTCCAAAGGGTAAGTATGTAAAATTTTGGTCAGATCGGTGAAATGGTGTAGATTTGTGCCAAACGGCCTAAATGCAGGGGTTGGAGTGGCCTCTCCGCAATTTTAAGCAGACAGTGTTAGTCGCAGTGTTCCAAAGAGTAAATGTACAATTTTGGTTGAGATCAGTGAAACGGTGTAGATTTGGGCCAAAGGGCCTAAATGCATGGAATGAAGTGGCCTGTCCACAATTTCAAGCAGACGGTGTTACTCGCAGGGTACCAAAGGGTAAGTATCCGAATGTTGGTTCTGATCGGTGAAACGGTGTAGATTTGTGCCAAAGGGCCTAAATGCAGGGAATGGGGTGGTCTGTCCGAAATTTTAAGTGGACAGTGTTACTCGCAGGGTTCCAAAGGGTAAGTATACAAATTTTGGTTCAGATCGGTGAAACGGTGTAGATTTGTGCGAAAGGGCCTAAATGCAAGGGATGGAGTAGCCTCTCCACAATTTCAAGCAGACAGTGATAGTCGCAGGGTTCCAAATAGTAAATATACAAATTTTGGTTGAGATCGGTGAAACGGTGTAGATTTGGGACAAAGGGCCTAAATGCAGGGAATGTAGTGGTTTGTCCGCAATTTCAAGCAGACGGTGTTACTCGCAGGGTACCAAAGGGTAAGAATACGAATTTAGGTTCTGATCGGTGAAACGGTTTAGATTTGGACCAAAGGGCCTAAATGCAGGTAATGGGGTGGTCTGTCCGAAATTTTAAGTGGACAGTGTTACTCGCAGGGTTCCAAAGCGTAAGAATACGAATTTTGGTTCTGATCGGTGAAACGGTGTAGATTTGTGACAAAGGGCCTAAATGCAAGGGATGGAGTGGTCTGTCCGCAATTTCAAGCAGACAGTGTTACTCGCAGGGTACCAAAGGGTAAGAATACGAATTTAGGTTCTGATCGGTGAAACGGTTTAGATTTGGACCAAAGGGCCTAAATGCAGGTAATGGGGTGGTCTGTCCGAAATGTTAAGTGGACAGTGTTACTCGCAGGGTTCCAAAGGGTAAGTATACAAATTTTGGTTCAGATCGATGAAACGGTGTAGATTTGTGCCAAAGGGCCTAAATGCAGGGAGTGGGGTGGTCTGTCCGAAATTTTAAGTAGACAGTGTTACTCGCAGGTTTCCATAGGGTAAGTACACAAATTTTGGTTGAGATCGGTGAAACGGTGTAGATTTGTATACATAACAGACAAACAGACAAACAGACAGACACACTTTGTGCTTTATATATAGAGATTATCCAACTTTAAACAAGTGTTTAGTGCTTTTCAGTCGGTCAACACGAATGTACCCAAAAGAGATGGGTTATGCCCTAATCCTGAAATAAATTACATGAGATTAATAAAACACTAGGATGACCAGTTTCGATCGTCAAGCGATCATCATCAGATCCATTACACTTAGGCTATAAAATCTATGTTTGAAATACAGGTGAAAATATTTACAATATGTACAATTATTTAGTTGCAGTATTGGTACTGCAACTGTCAGTGTATGCTAAATGCAGTATATATGTTAGGTGAAATGCTAAATGGTGATAGCTATCTGGAGATTGTACTTTAGAGAGATTATATGGTTGTAAACTATGGTTAAAGTATAAAATTTTAGGCCTAAAATTTTATACTTTAACCATAGTTTACAACCATATAATCTCTCTAAAGTACAATCCCCGGATAGCTATCACCATTTAGCATTTCACCTAACATATATACTGCATTTAGCATACACTGACAGTTGCAGTACCAATACTGCAACTAAATAATTGTACATATTGTAAATATTTTCACCTGTATTTCAAACATAGATTTTATAGCCTAAGTGTAATGGATCTGATGATGATCGCTTGACGATCGAAACTGGTCATCCTAGTGTTTTATTAATCTCATGTAATTTATTTCAGGATTAGGGCATAACCCATCTCTTTTGGGTACATTCGTGTTGACCGACTGAAAAGCACTAAACACTTGTTTACTAAGGCAACACTGAAAATATAGCTTCAAACACCACAATGTCCAACTTTAAACCTGATATGCTAGGCAAAATAGGGTTCATTGTATTATATTGGAAGCTAAATGAAAATAATACTAATAATCGTTTGTATTCAGCACGAGCTCATATTTCCAGTCCACTATAACAAGTGTTCCATTCTGTCTGTTCTTTGGGGGCTGTGTAACAATAAAAAGCGCGCATTGAGCTAATCATATGAGCGCGGTCACCGGATATTGGCACATTGCGGTGGAGGCGTGACCAGCCCTTCATGCGGATATTACACCGAGTTTGTGGCCAACATTATGGCAGCCTTTTTCCGTTCCATTTAAACGATATATGTATAATTGCTTTAAGGCAGGATTTGAAGTGTCATTTCCGCTATTCAGATAAAATATTATCATAACCATTCAGAGCTGTACAGTGTGCCCCTAATATGTTTGTGCAGACATACATATATCAGTTCAATCACGTTTTACGTAGACCTACCAACTATGGAATAACTGAAATCTGTTTGGTGGGGTCAGCTACGGAGATTTCTGACTACGCATGCGCCTTAGAGTGTAGTTTCTCCTCACAGGGATAACACCAGAACCAGATTCATAGATGAAAAGAAGTTTCCGTTCGACTTTGATATGAGTGTGTTTTTGTATTTTACTCGTAACTGATAATACGGGTGTCTACAGGGTGATTCGGAGTGTATTGAGCACTTCTCAGGTATTAAATACTACCACTAAATCCCCCCCCAACAGAGACGCATCATTAAGAGGGTGCACCCTGCTGTGACATTGGCAATCGGTGGCAAAAATGCAATCTCGTAAGCTGGCCCACATGATCACTTGACTGCAATTCTCTGCATTTACTTCTGCAGTAATGCACTTAATGTGGTGTATGAGGAGCTAGGTCTGCCATTGGAGATCATTAGCCTGTGATCAAGTACACAAAGCCTAAGGCATTTTTGGGAGGATACAAGAGCCGATGAAAATACCTTATTGCATCTAAATGTAGGAGTACGATTTATTTAAAAAGAAGTGAAATGTACTGGTGTTTCACAACACAATGAATCTTACTGCTGTTTCCGTCTGTGTAATTGGTCATATATTTGCTGTAAATGAGATTCAATGTGCCCATTACTTGGTGTTGATTTACATGAATAATGGAACAATTAGTATTCTGCAAATAAATAAATAAATAAATAAATAAATACTCCAGGCGAATGTCGAGATCGTACCTAAACTAATGACATAATATGAGGTATGATATATGTTAGCCTATATGATGTATGATGTGATATGTGATGTGACTTGATATTTAAACCTTATTGTGATTCAAAAATCTCTCGTTACGTTCCGTCTTTGGCACACAGATGACTCTGTGTGTCGTCTAGGTAATTAAGGGTATCTCGATGTCATTCCAGAAACCCCCGCAACAGCACTTCCCTATTTAAGACCTGAAAATCTGCCGCGGTTGGAGCTAGGCCTTATTGTTATAAGTGGCTCGTACAGTAGGAGATTCGGGTTCAAATCCCAACTGAGGTCTCATTGGAATAAAATTTATATAACCATAAGCCAATATAATTGTACTTGAATATCGTAAAATTGTGACCTTCCTCAGCGTAATTCAGGACATGAAAAGGTGCACGAATATAAACTTAATATACATTTGCCATGAGAGAGGATGCTATCAAACATTCTAAAAATATTCTTCGTCGAAAAGCTCACACATTAAAATTAAATATAAAAAAAACAGATTCGTAATAAAATGTGTTATGTAAGAAGAACAGGAAGAATATTAGTTGGTTGGTTCAATCAGTTTAGGGGTCATGTATTCCCGTGTACTTTGGGTGTGTGTAGAATCTGTCTGATAATCGGTGTTAATTGTGATGACTGTATTAGTGTGTGTTATCTGTTTTCAATTCAAGTAAAGACTTCAGATATTGATTTTTAAAGTAGTTCCTACTTTTGCCACCAAACGCCACCGTCAACGACTCCTAGTTCAGAACTTGGTTAATGAGGCCACCGCAGTCGGCTCCTGGCGACGGGCGTGGGAACCTAAGAGCGTTTGTCAAATATTTAACCTATAATTTAGATTCACACAAGAGTAATTAGTAGAAGGTCTTTTTTATGCCATAAATCTATGACATGGGACCGCCGGCTTTACTTCCCCTCCAAAGGAAGGCATACTGAGAGATTTTTAACGCTCTTAAAAATCCGACGACTTCGGCTGGGTATGAACCCGCGATCTTGGGCATAGAAGCTCAGCATGCGACCAACTACGCCACTGAAGCTGATGAAAAATATTAGTATTGATTAAAAAAAGAGTGTGGGATAGAAGAGATGTTGATGTGAAACTATATCAGTGGAAATAGCTAGGTTAGAACTGATAGTTTGGTATGTGTTTGCGAAGTAATGGAGAAATAATTAAATAATAACATTGGAATAAGTGTTGCGAGGTAATGTTTTGAATGGGCAAGAGATGTATTGTTAAGTCTAACTAGTCCAAGGAGAGCTACGCCCCTGTAGCTATTTCTGTTATATCACTTCATAAAGTCTGCTGTAATGTGTGCGTTGGTTTCCCCTCGGCAGAATTCCATTCCAGTGGAGTACTGTATGTTGGAATTGGTTCATAACAAAGTAAGGATAGACGAAGTTAAGAGCTGTTGCTTGAAACAAGGTAACTATTCGAGCTTTTATGTTCCACAAAAGAAACACAATTTTAAGACGTGCTTCATTTCCTAGTTTTCCCATGCTATGTGGCGTAGTGTAGACTGCTCCCTGTGCGTTGAAACTTTGCTCTATACAAGCAATGGTTCCCGCTAATTGAAAAATTACTATCACAGTTTACAGTACGGTACTTGCTACAAAACAAAAGGTTGCCAATGTTTTGTGGTAATTCTTAATGTCGTAATTGGCAACGTGTTTTTTGAGGTTTTTGATGACTGCAAAATCAGGTTTCCACATTTTAGAACTTCATTTCAAAGAGCTACTCATAATTCCACAAATAAATATTGTCAGAATTGGCATAATTACAGAAACCAGTACCTGTATGTTTAAGTATTGGCCCTGGCTGTTGAGGCACTTGTCCCACTGTGACACGAGGCGGTGAATGGCTGTCTCATAAAATTCCCTGGGCTGCGATGTGAACCAGTTCCGCACGTACAGCTGGACGTCGGCGTGAATCGTTGGCCCCGCAAAGCCCTTTTCAGGGGACCAAACATGGCGTAATCACAGGGAGAGAGGTCTGGACTGTATGGTGGGTGACCGAGAACCTCCCATTTGAATTTCTGCAGGAGTGCCGATACTGTGTTGGCCATATGAGGTCGTGCATTGTCGTGGAGCGCCCACGGCGGCTATGGCGTTCACTGTCACTCGGCGGTCCTGGGTAATGAGTGCATCAACCCGCCGGACGTTGTCATCGGTAATGCAGGGGGGTGCCCCAGACCGGGCATCATCGGCTAACGACACCCGTCCTTCTCTGAAGCGCTTGTGCCACGTCTTGACACTTGCAAGGGACATGCAGTGTTCGCCGTACACTTGTGACATTCGGCAATGAATATCCGTTCCCCCTACTCCTTCCGCTGTCAGAAACCGAACAACACCTCTTTGCTCTTCGGTTGACGGCTCCATGTCACTGCAATGCGACTGGCAGCGTTGGACGATTGATGCATGCTGCTGCTTGCTTTGTATCGTCACGTGACGTGCACTCGTGCCCTCTAGCGATGGGCTGTGACCTTTCACGATCTGGTCGGAACCACACCTCGTTACACACGCCACGATTAGCCGATCGAGTCACCGGTTTGCGCATTCCAGTCTCCGGCTCGTTACTTTTTGGACGCACCTTATATATATTAATTTATTCTTTGTATGGATATCCTTTTTTTTATATTATTTCTTCTTCTTCTTCTTCTTCTTCTTCTTCTTCTTCTTCTTCTTCTCCTTCTATGTGCCCTGGCCAGTCTCCCGGACGTTGGCGATCAATGTGGATAGTGTTTGTCTATCTTCAGCAGAGCGGAAGAGCTGTTCAATAGATCTTGAAGATTCCGAAGACAAGACGTCCTTCTCCTTCGTTGTCCATGAATTTTCTCTTTTAAAATGAGATGTAATATTGTATATTTTTCACCATGACCCAGGTATGCGAATTTTCCTGTATTTGATGGTGGTCAGTAGCTCTCGTTGAGAATTTGTCCTCTGCAGTCATTAGAGACATGATCTATCCAAGAGACTTTCAGCATCCTTCCAGAACTTCGAGCCTCTTAATGATGGACGATTCTAAGGTTTGGTCATAGCAAATTATTGTTCTTTGTGGTTGCCACGGTGGATGAGTGGTTATCGTGTCGGACTACCAACCCCAAGCTTGCAGGTTCGCTCCTGGCCGTGGTAAGGGATTTTTGAAAGGCGTCAAAAATCACGGCACGTATGTCATACATTGTTGACATGTTAAAGAAACCATTTGAATTCAGCAGGTCGTGTTCATGATGGGAAAATTAATCTCGGGATTTTCCGCCAACACAAAAGTTCCTCCTTTCTCTACTGGAAAGCGCTATAGTGTCAAGGAGCGTGGATATCTAACCACATTGACTTTCATAGCGCTTCAAGGAGAGATAAAATTTGACATGCAAGCTGCCCTCCGAGCGTCAATTAACAAATCTTGCACCCGGCACCCGAGGCCATACGATATTATTATTATTATTATTATTATTATTGATCTTTGTAATCAGTAATTTATAGTTTTGACACAACGATTTTATCTTAATTAATATTCTTAATTGAACTTTTATGAGCTGAAGAAGGCTTTGTTTTCAAGCCGAAAGATGTAGCCTACAACAATTGCACAATTGATGAGATATTCAACAATTATATTGAATAGTTGTTTCTTAATTTGTATTGTTTGGTGCAATATAATTAAGAATTATTTCGTCGCTTTCCTTAGGGCTGATCGTTGCTTTATGTAGGTGCGTGGTACATCACGGTCATCTACCCCGTATAATTGGGTTTATATGGGATACATGCAATAAGACCGTTTGGCATGCACTCTAACATCTCAGATAGAACTAGCGGCTTCGGTGCGTAGTTGGTAGCATGCTGAGCTTCTATGCCCAAGGTCGTGGGTTCAAACCCGGCCGAAGTCGTCGGATTCTTTAAGAGTGTTAAACATCCCCTTCGGAGGGGATGTAAAGCCGGCGGTCATAGATTTATGGCATGAAAAACAACCTAACTACACTTGTGGAAGCTAAAATTTGTAGGTTTGTTTGATAACGCTATATTAGTTCCAACGTTCGCCGACAGGTGCTGAATGCGGAGGCATTTAGTAGCCACGTCCGCAGCTAAGTGTCGTGGACGGTAGCATTTGGTAGCAAAAGTAGGAACTACTTGAAACAATTAGCCGTCTCCAGTCCGTCTACCTGAATCACAGATAACACACACTAATACAGCCATCACAATTAACATCGGTTATCAGACAAATTCTACACACACCCAAAGTACACGGGCTACATGACCGCGTTGTCGCAGCCCCTAAACTAAGGGGCCAACCATCAGATAGAACCTACGTTTCTTCTGCTAATCTTCTGACTTGTGTTACATGCTGTATTCTTGTGGAAAGGGCCCTCTGCCATCTTGGATTCGGGTTGTATTCACCTTCCCCAATGCTTGCTAACCTGACCATTGAACTGCCCCATTCACAAGTCGTAAGCGGTCCTTTGCAACTTCAGGCTATTCTTCCCTGCCGTCTCAAGTTTCTTCGCCTGGAATGAGAAAATTACTGCACTCAATGTGTCTACGTTGTGCCCTTAAGTCATCCTGTTTATACTTTCTAACCACTGTTATTCTGTAATCTTGGGGTTTTGAAAACAATTGAAATAAATTAGATTCCTTTGGATTAAAATTTGTATAAGCATTTACCGTACCTAGTTTCACTGCGCTCAGACGGTTAAATCGCGAGACACGTCCATTTAAATATTTAAATAACACGTCACCGCCATGTTGAATTTGTGCTCACCAGATTATTGAAAGTCCCATAGGTGAACTTATGTTTATAAAATCTATCGACATACAAAATGTCGGTGTGTTTGCTGTCATAGATTAATAGATATTGAGAACCGTCTAAATATTTTGGGTGGCCGCCATGTTGGATTGTTTAGACCATTTAGTTGTATACTATTAGATGAAGATTATTGCGTAGTTTCATTATTCAAACGTTCACCTCGATCGCATGAATAGGACATAAGAATTATACGTAAAATTAATTTTGAAATTTCGTACAGCCGCCATCTTGAGGTTATGAAAACAATTCAACTAAATTAGTTGTGGGTGCGTTGCAATGTGTATAAACATATGCTGTAGCATTTATCACTGCGTTCGGATGGGTAAATCGCGAGAAAAATATATTTAAATGATTTTACTTCGCTTGGCTGCCATGATCGTTTTTGAAAGTCACATTGGTGAGCTTATAGTAGTGCCCTTTATCAACGTACAAAATTTAAGGATGATATCGGTAACAGTTTCGGAGAAATAGAATACCGGTGTAATATTTCACACAGCCATCATGTTGGATTGGTAAGACGTAATAAAATTTAAAAGACACGGTCGGGGTCGGCCCAAACAGTTGTAAGACTTCACTAAGTTTCATTGGAATTGCTCCAGCCGTTCAGATTTCATTAGGGGGATACACACACACGGATAAAAGGTGATCTCATAAGCCTATTTTTTTTTTCATAAATGAAAGTAGGCTAAATATAAGACAAAAATGTTACCGCATAGGGACTTGACCCTCGGATTAGCATTCTGTACTTTTTCGCTGCGCCAAACACTCCCTGGAAGCTATGCTAGCATGCATGGCTCAAGCCTCCACCGACCCGCAACAGAAATGCTATTTTTTCTGAACGCTTGGCCATGTGGAGCTTAACACTTGTGAGTTTAATGTCTGGTCAAACACTACAACTATATATATAAAACTCAATTTTGGTTTGTCTGTTTGTCTGTTATTCATACAAATCCACACCGTTTCACCGATCTGAACCAAAATTTGTATACTTGACCTTTGGAACTCTGCGAGTAACACTGTCTATATGAAATTTCGGACAGGCCACTCCATTCCCTGCATTTAGGCCCTTTGGCACAAATCTACACCGTTTCACCGATCTGAATCAAACATTATGTATTTACCCCTTGGAACCCGACGAGTAACAATGTCTACTTGAAATTTCGGACAGACCACTCCATTTCCTGCATTTAGGCCCTTTGGCACAAATCTAAACCGTTTCATCTAATTACAACGAATTTTACATACCGATTGAAACCCTGCTGGTAACAATGTCCATTTGATATTTTGGACAACCCTCTCCATTCTCTATATTTAGAATAAAAGACAAAAGGAACTTTGAAAACACGTTTTAAGGCCCTGGAACAATTTATGTACATAGTAGTGTAACTGTAAGAATATTTAATAAGTCTATTGTTGACTGACAAAGCGGGCTGCATCATGCCGCCCCTACCCGTGTTCTGGTGCAGAATTGCGAAAATAGTGTTGCATCTTGCGCTGCGTATAAATTGCAGTCGCGGGGAGTAATTAGTACAAAAATATTTCTTAGGCCCCTGAAAAAAGTTATCATCATGAATATTCTTATTTTTTTTATTTTTTAGCCTACTTTTCACATTTTGCAAAAATGAGGAAAAAGTAGACTTATGAGATCGGGCAAACGTGTGTCTGTCTGTCTGTCTGTCCTTCTGTCTGTCTGGCTGTGTGTGTGCCCCCTCCCCCTATCAACTCCTAAACGGCTGCAGCAATCGAAACAAAATTTGGTAGGAGTAAAGATCTATACCTGAATATCTCACGGCCATATTTGAAAATGATGTCAGTGCTACCTACTGCTGAAAAATCGCAATTGAAATCTGAGCTCTATGTTTGATATCTCGGAAGGTATGGATGGGAGCTATTTGAAACTTGGCACACGTATAGATAATAGTATTGCAGTTTAATTTCCAGGAGGCCATACATGGCAGTGTTGCCAAAATGATTATAAGCCTGCTGATAGGTCCAATATTTAAATGCATATAACTTCTACACTATCAATTGGAATTCAACCAAATTTCGTATGTGCTATGTGTTCATAAACAGATATAACTGAGCGTATTCCTAAGATCCACCAGGGCTGCCAACTGTTAATAAAAGCTCTCAATTTTTTTCTTCCAAATACCAATATATCAGAAAGTATGGAAGCCGACAACTTTAAACTATGCACACATATAGTACCTGACATTCTGTAATAATTTGGAGTAACTTATATACGTCAGTGCTACCAACATGATTCCAAGCCTGCTGAGAGGTCCAACTTTAAATACATGTAGCTTCTATACTATCATTTGGATTTCAACCAAAATTTGTATGCGCTATTTGCACCATAACAGATACGACTATGCGTATTCTTAAGAGCAACCAGTGTTGCCAACTGTTAAAAAATGGTGTCTCTATTTTTGTTTCCCTAATATCAATATATCATAAAATATGCAAGCCAATAGCTGTAAAATTTGCACACCTATAGTACCTGACATTATAGATTAACTTGGAGTAATTAATATACGTCAGTGCTGCCAACATGATTCTAAGCCTGCTGATAGGTCCAATTTTAAAATGCCTGTAACTTCTATACTAACAAATGGATTTCATTCAAAATTAACACAACAATAGATCATATTATTGCAGATTATTTCTGACCAATACATGTATGTCATTGTTGCCAACATGATTTTAAGCGCGCTATTAGATCCAATGTTTAACTGCATGTAACGTCCATGCTATCCATTGGACTTCAACCAAATTTTGTATTCTGTACCTTAAGAGATGGAAACAAGAATATATTCAGTCACCAGGGCTGCCAACTGTAGTTCTCTATTAGGCTACATTATGCCAGGTATACAGTATTTCGAACTAATTAGAAATTTCTATATTACCAATTTAATTTTGCCATTATTCTAGATAGATCCATATAGATTAATCAATGGCATGAATTTTAAATTTTAAGAAAAGTAGTCTCTTTAGTTCGTCACGGAACTTCTTGTTTTATTATTGAAAATTATTGAAATTGAATATTATGCCTCTGTATAAGTGCGATGGTGTTGGTGCAGTACATTGAGGTGTAGATCAGCTGCAATAAGCGTTGGTGCTTTCAAATGTACTTTCATTTATTCCGATCCTTATCCTTCAGCGATATGTAACAACAGACGACACTATTGGTCTCTACTTTTCTAACAGCCAATGAGATATAGGCCCTAGCCAGTGTCTTTTATTTCACTTACTCCTCTTTCTAATCATATTCTTCCATTCGTTTGTAAATTATATTGGGTCAGTACTGTAGTTAGTAAATAACCGTTTCCCTATTCATTATTATCATTATCATTACGGGGAAATGACGTGAATATTTGTCCATTATATCGTACTACGTTTCACCCCCACTACCACCACAAAACGTTATATTTTTAGCCTACTTTTCACATTTTGCAAAAATGAGGAAAAAGTAGACTTATGAGATCGGGCGAATGTGTGTCTGTCTATCTGTCTGTCTGTCTGTCCTTCTGTCTGTCTGTCTGTCTGTCCTTCTGTCTGTTTGTCTGTCTGGCTGTGTGTGTGTCCCCCCCCTATCAACTCCTAAACGGCTGGAGCAATCGAAACAAAATTTGGTAGGAGTAAAGACCTATACCTGAATATCTCACGGCCATATTTTAAAATGATGTCAGTGCTACCAACTGCTAAAAAATCGCAATTGAAATTTGAGCTCCATGCTGGATATCTTGGAAGATATGAATGGGAGCTATTTCAAAATTGGCACACGAATAGATAATAATATTGCAGTTTAATTTCCAGGAAGCCATACATGGCAGTGTTGCCAAAATTATTATAAGCCTGCTGATAGGTCCAATTTTTAAATGCCTATAACTTCTACACTATCATTTGGAATTCAACCAAATTTCGTATGTTGTATATGTACATAACCAGATATGACTGAGCGTATTCTTAAGACCCACCAGGGCTGCCAACTGTTAATAAAGGTTCTCAATTTATTTTATCCAAATACCAATATGTCTGAAAGTATGCAAGCCGACAGCTTTAAACTATACACACGTATAGTACCTGACATTCTTTAATAATTTGGAGTAACTTATATACGTCAGTGCTACCAACATGATTCTAAGCCTGTTGAGAGGTACAACTTTAAATACATGTAACTTCCATACTACCATTTGGATTTCAACCAAATTTCGTATGTGCTATGTGTACCATAACATATATGACTATGCGTATTCTTAAGAGCAACGAGGGCTGCCAACTGTTAATAAAGGTTCTCAATTTATTTTATCCAAATACCAATATATCAGAAAGTATGCAAGCCAATAGCTCTAAACTGTGCACACGTATACTACCTGGCATTCTAGATGAATTTGGAGTAACTAATATACGTCAGTGCTGCCAACATGATTCTAAGCCTGCTGATAGGTCCAATTTTAAAATGCATATTACTTCTATACTAACTAATGGATTTCATTCAAAATTGGCACAACAATAGATCATATTATTTCAGATTATTTCTGACCAATACATGCATGACATTGTTGCCAACATGATTTTACGCGCGCTGTTAGATCCAATGTTTAACTGCATGTAACGTTCATGCTATTCATTGGACTTCAACCAAATTTTGTATTCTATACCTTATGAGATGGAACTAAGAATATATTCAGTCACCAGGGCTGCCAACTGTCGTGCTCTATTAGGCTACATTATGCCAGGAATACAGTATTTCGAACTAAATAGAATTTCGATATTAGCAAATTAATTTCGTCATTATTCTAGATAGATCCATATAGATTAATCATTGGCATGAATCTTAAATTTTATGAAAAGTAGGATCTTTAGTTCGTCACGGAACTACTTGTTGCATTTGTTTTTTCTGTTAGTTTATGTATAATGTGCCAGTTCTCTAGTAGTATTCATTATCATTCATAAAACATATAAATCCACCGGGCGGAGCCGGGTATTACTGCTAGTATACTATAAATGTGGATGTAATCGGTGATGACGGTTAGGCACGGTCCTCTTTTTAAACATACAAAAACATAATTGTACCTGGGGTACTAGGTTGGAACTCCTCCGATGTCATATCCGGGACAACACGGCTATGCTGCGGGGTAAAGTAGGAGACATTCTCTTCATTAGAAGCCTATAAGCCCCCTCAAAACATCAACTATTTCCTGATTAAGAAGTAGGGTACTGAATGTTTCGAGTATTTAATTCTTGTGTCCTATTTGTGTTAGGGTCATTGACGTCGTTGATAATAGCCGGTAACGCACGCGTAGCGATGCTATTAACGTGCTCAGTTAATCAACCTAGCCAAAAGGGATAATGCCACAAGAACCCGGTAAGTGCTACAGAAACTTGACCCAACTTGGCTAACAATGTGGACCACCATTAAAGCTAGGAGCCAAGTTTCCGGCGTGAAACTTCAATATTAACAGAATAATGAGCTACGTCTTTCCTTTATAAATACTAATTAGGGTAGGTAAATATACGAGTGGAGATATACTTCACTTTTTAGGTGAGGGAGTTAGTTGCTTTCGCACGCCAAGATTCTGGGCCCTGCCAAGAAATTTAATTTTGTCTCGTGAGCAAACCTGAGAAGAAGCACTGATTTCGATTCCCATCTCGGCCATCCTAAAAGAATTATTCCGTGGTTTACCAATTCTACTCCACACAAATGCAAAGATGGTTCGTAACTTAAGGCCATCACATCCCAATCCTCGTCTCAATTATAAATACAAATACTAATACAGATGCCACAATAACACAGGTTATCAGTTTTGTTTATTTATTTATTTTTTAATTTATTGACGGGGGGCGGGGTGGTGCAGCGGTCAAGCTGTTGGCCCTCACCAAGGTGGACTCGGGTTTGATTCCCGGTCAATGCATGTGAAATTTTTGAAGAGACATGCCATGTCCTATGGTTCGGATTCCACGTTAAAAGGAGATCCCGTGGCTCATAACCACAAGATTCACGGTCTCGTAGAACTACCAGTTTCATTTATTTATTTATTTATTTATTTATTTAATCATTCACTCAACTCTCTTACTTGATAAGAATTAGGCAACATTAATTTATGTACAAACTATTTACCAAATGCACATTCCGTGGTCACCTTTTCATTAACAGTGACCAGTGGATGAAAGTGGAACTACAGATATTAATAGATTGTGGAAGGATATCAAGAAGGTGATTCAAGAATCAGCTAAAAACGCATTACCAAAAGTGGAACGAAAGAAGAAATGGTTTAATGGTACATGCAAAACAGCAGTAGCAGCAAGCATCTCAGCAAGGAAAGCATGGCTACAGGACAGGAGAAATGAAGAATTGGAACAGCACTACAGGGAAACACGAAGAGAAACAAGCAGAACCTTACGAAAAAAAAGAAGCTTTACCTTAAACATATTTTAGAGAGTATTGAGTATGACCAGAAGGAGAACAACTTCCGTAAAGTACATGGGACGGTGAATAATATTAAGAAAGGTTACCAACCGCGACCAGCAGTTCTCCACGACAACAATGGTAACATCATTGCAGGAACAACCCACATAGGCTATTACAGGCTTGGAAAGAGTACTTTGACCACTTACTGAACTGCCATGAACCAGACAACAAATTGGAGAGAACCACTCTTTCAACGGTAGAACCTTTCATAAATGATCCTTCATATGAAGAGGTAACCAGCAGTCTGAAGAAACTGAAAAAACACAAAGCTGCTGGATCTGACGGTATACCAGTTGATTTGCTGAAATATGGGGGTGAGAAGCTTCATGAAAAACTGCATAAACTTATGCTGAAAATATGGCGCGAGGAACAAATACCGGATGAATGGAAGGAAGCAATTATTGTTCCAATACATAAGAAAGGAGATAAACATAACTGCGGAAATTACAGAGGAATATCCCTACTTGTCACAGCTTACAAATTACTGTCGCACATAATATTACAACGACTAATTCCATATACCGAAGATATAATAGGAGACTATCAGAGTCCATTACCTATTTATTGACTTCCAAAAGGCCTATGACTCAGTGGGAAATTATGGCAGAATACGGAATCCCACAGAAACTTATCAGCCTGGTCAAAATGTGTATGGAGGAGACAGTGAGCAAAGTGACCGTATTAGACGGTTTTGAAAACAGAACAGGACTAAAACAAGGTGATGCGCTCTCCCCACTTCTCTTCAACATCGTTCTGGAAAAAGTAATTCGGGAAACCAAAGAAGCTGCAACTGGAGACCTAGCAGATAACAAACACAACAACCTGGCATATGCAGATGACATTGTATTAATAGGAAATAATGGAGAGAAATTGAAGCTTTATTCAGGAAATTAAATGAAACTGCTGCTAAAATAGGTCTAAAGATCAATGAAGAGAAGACAGAATACATGATCATACAGAGAGAAAACATGACTACAGACCAACGCAACAACCTTCATATAGGCAATTTTACCTTTAAGAACACGCCAAACTTCAAATACCTTGGGGTAAATATAAATGACTGCAATAGAAGACAAGTTGAACACCAAATTAGATTACGGAATGCAAACAAAGTTTACTTTTCCCTGCATAAATTACTTTCCTCCAAACTTTTGACCAGGAAAACAAAACTAAAACTATACAACACGATCATCAGGCCAGTACTGCTATACGGAGCTGAAACATGGAGTGTGACCAAAAGGGAGGAACACCAACTTACAGTCTTCGAAAACATATAGAAAAATTTTCGGCCCCATTTTTGCCCAGGAAACACAAAGATGGATTCTCAGATTAAATCATGAGCTGTACAAGTTAGCCAATCAACCCAGGGTAGTGGACGTCATGAAAGCGAAACGGCTGCAATGGGCAGGGCATGTTATCAGAATGGACGCTGCCAGAATAGTTCGCCAGGTGTACGAGAAAAAGATCGAAGGCTCGAGACCCCTGGAAGACCTAGGAGTAGATGGCAAGATGAGGTGACCTCTGACTGCAGACAAATGGGTATTACTGGATGGGAGAATACTGCGCTGGATAGGAAGAAATGGAGGCAGATAGTGAGAGCGGCACGGGATCGTCACGTCCCAGAGAAGCTAACGGAGTGAGTGAGTGGTTACCATGGCAACAAGTGTTATTAATTTAGGCCTAAGCATTCTAGTTCAGTAGAGATATGTTTCTGTAAGAACATCTTACATTAGTTACTATTATTGAAAGTTAGTTGTTGGTCGCGAGTTAGTTAATTATTTAGTTAGTCAATTAGTTATTTTTAATGTTTTAAGGGATATAACAGCAAGGTCATCTGCTAGATGGTACGAAACCGTAGTCTTGAATTTAAAAATCTTAAGTTACCAAAAAAAAATGCAAAATTTCGATTTTTATTCTTCTACTGTCTCCAGATGTCATTAAAAATTTTACAAATTACTGCTACAAAGAAAAACTTAGAGTCCAAAAAACATTCCAAAGAGTAACTAAATTCAAATTTCCTCGAATATATTGTTTTAAGCATGCTGGTGTTCTAGGTCCATGTGGTTACCAAGGCCATTACTAGTCTATGGAAATTATTATACGAAATGTTGCTCATCATAATCATAATGCTAATAATATCAATAAACATGTTGGTTACAGATCCATGATTCGATGTTACCCAGCGTAGCAGTGGAATTTGTGCTTTTGTTTGTGTTTGTGTTTGTGTTCGTGTTCGTGTTCGTGTTCGTGTTTGTGTTTAACTATTGTTATTAATGCCATTAGATTATTTCCTTATATTTATCATTATGACTGTTTTAGTTGTTATATGATAATGATTATAATAATAAATAATAATAATATCGTATGGCCTCGGATGCCGGTTGCAAGCTTTGTAATTTGACACCCAGAGGGTAGCTTGCATGTCGAATTTCGTTAATCCTTCAATCACTATGAAAGTCAAAGAGGTTAGATATCTAAGCTCCTTGAACACTACAGCGCTTTCAAGTAGAGAAATTAGGAACTTGGTGTTAGCGGAAACTCCCGAGATTAATTTTGCCATTATGAACACGGCCTACTGAATTAAATGGGTTCTTTGACATGCCAACATCGTATGACATGCGTGTCGTATTTTTGCCGCCTTTCAAGAATCACTTACCACGGCCAGGAGCGAACCTGCAATCTTGGGGTTAGTAGACCGACACGCTATCCACTCACCCACCGTGGCAAGCTTTGATAATTATAATGTATTACTATAATCTCACTGCCGTATTGAGAAATGTTATTGCGACTCATTTTGAACCTTATGAATAAGGTTTACTTATAATTTCTGACGCAGCTGCGCGTCGTTTGGTGATGATTTACGACTTCTCTTTTTAATCCGAGGACTTAAATTTGGTGGCAACTTGGCAAACTTTAATTTGGAAGGCTTTTTGATCCGCTGGAATTATCCACATAATTTATTAGTCTACTGGTAGAAGTGGGAGTAAATAAGAAAATATTGAGAATTAAGCACTGGGGAAAGTTCTGTGGAAGTATCGTTAAGTTGCTTGAAGAAGGGTGTGGTTATCTCAGCCGTCCTGATTAGTTTTGGCGAAACAGCCGCTTCCTCTCAGCTTGGAGTGAGTCCAGATTACTTTCTGTCCTGCGATACAGCTGCATCAATCGCATTTTGTGTGCTGATATTCACTATCAAATATGCTCTGATCATTCCATAAGCCATGGGATCACCTTGTGGTGTAGTGACTAGCATTCTTGGCTGTCGCCCCAGCGGTACGGGAACGATTTCTGGCTCTACTAAATTGTTGTTGATTATTTCGGGACTTGGCGACATCGTGGTCATGTAGCCCCGTGTACTTTGGTGTGTGTAGAATTTATCTGATAACCTGTGTCACTGTGATGTCTGTATTAGTGTTTGTATTTGTAATTGGGGTAGGATTTAAGTAGGAAGCGGCAGTGGCCTCAAGTTAGTTACCATCCCGGTATCAGCCTGGAGTCGAAGTGGGAAACCACGGAAAGGCACTTCCAGGATGGCTGGGGGTGGGAATCGAACCCGCATATTCTCTGTTTTGTCTTACGGCGTTGAGTGGATCCCGTTCCAGTCCTCAGGCAAGAATTAAATTTCTTTGCAGAGCCGGGAATCGAATCCGGGCCTCCGCGGTGACATCCAAGAATGCTAGTCACTATACAATTCCCCCCAGGGGCTCACATCTAGTGGGACGTGGGTTGGCGACCACGGGGCCCCAGCTGAGTCCGGCATTGCTTCCACTTACTTGTGCCGGGCTCCTCTCCGTCTTCTTTCCTGTCAACCTCACTTGGTCAACTCATGTTCTCTTCCGACCCCGACGGTATTAGGGTATCCGAGGCCTAGGGAGTCTCTTCATTTCCCGCCTTAATTGGCCCTTGTCTCATCTCTTCTGATACCCTCCTTCTGCGAGGGGTCAGCCTTCTTTTTCTTTTCATGTAATGTCCTGCCTTCTGCTCATGGCCCTCAAGGAGGCAGGGTGTTTATAGCCCCACCACTTCTGGTGCACCCTGGATAGTGCTACACCCTCAGGGGCTCACGGCTGGTGAGTTTGGGAGTTGGCGACCCCGAGGGCTTCCTGAGCTAGGTCCGGGTTCCCCCTTTGTCCCTTACCTGTGTGGGGGGGGGGGGGGCTCTCCTCTTTCACTTTCCTATTTGCCTTTCATGGCTCTCCTTCCTTCCGAGTCCCTCAATCCGCATTCTTCGAGGGTTGAGGGCATTTCTTTTCCTCCTGTCCTTTATTTGCCTTATTCTCCTTTTGTTCCCCATTTCTTCTTCTAGTATGTAAGTTAGTAGTTAGTTTTTGTTGATAGTTTACATTTCATTTTCATCATCACAATCACCCACACCATTAGGGGCTGATGACTTTGAAGTTAGGCCCCTAAAACAAAATTATCATCATCATCATCTCTACACAATGAGGTGGACAAGCTACTAAGAAATTTAATTGTGGTCTGAGGGCTGGAGTGGGGTGCAATAAGCCTCCTGACGCAAAATTAAGAAGAGGTAGGTTTGATTCCCATCTCAGCTACCTTGGTGGCGGTTTTAACGTGGTTTTCCACTTCTATTGAACGGAAAATGCTGGGATGGTTCCTAGGTTAAGGCCACGACTGCCTCCTTCCCAATCCTACCTTGATTACAATTACACACGCTACTACAGACATCTCTGTGGCACTGGTTATAAGATACTTTTTCAAGACCTAGATAAACGGGGCATTTACAAGACAATCGTGCGACCAGTATTAATGTATGGGGTGGAAACATGGACACTGAGCAGGAAAATGGAGAGAAAAATTATAACTTTTGAAAACAAGGTGTTAAGAAAAGTTTTTGGGCCAGTGTCTGAAAATCGAATCTTTTGAAGAAGAAACAAGTAGTTCCGTGAAGAACTAAAGAGCCTACTTTTCATGCCAATGATTATTCTACAGTATATGAACCTATCTAGAATAATGACGAAATTAAGTTGGTAATATCGAAATGTCTAATTAGTTCGAAATATTCCTGGTATAATGTAGCCTAATGGAGCACTACAGTTGGCAGTCCTGGTGACTGAATATATTCTTAGTTCCATCTCTTAAGGTACAGAATACAAAATTTGGTTTGAAGTCCAATGGACGTTACATGCCGTTAGACATTGGATCTATCAGCACGCGTAAAAGCATGTTGGCAACAATGTCATGCATGTGCTGGTTAGAAATAATCGGAAATATTATGATATCTTGTTGTGCCAATTTTGGATGAAAACATTTCGTTAGTTTAGAAGTTACATGTACCTTAAAATTGGTCCTATCAGCAGGCATAGACTCATGTTGGCAGCACTGACTTATATTAATTATTCCAAATTAATCTAGAATGTCAGGTGATATACGTGTGCAAAATATAGGGTTGTTGGCTTGCATACTTCCTGATATATTGATATTAGGGTAAAAAAATATAGACAGCATTTATTAACAGTTGGCAGCCCTGCTTGCTCTTAAGAATACTTATAGTCATATCTGTCATGTTACACATAGCACATCTCGAGACCCTCCTTCAGTGCGATGACGCATCTGACAAATGAGCTGCCAACACGGCCAATTGCTCAATACACAAACAAGGAAAAGACAGCATCGCACGTGACTGCACGGGTCACTAATACGGAACATAAACATGGAATGAAACCAACAACAACAAAAGCCTCACCGGCTGAGATTACCTTATATGAACAAAAATGCACGTTAAGCTAACGCTTCGGAGATTATAGTGATTCGTAGGCAACTCCCATTTATTTAAACAATTTTTATCATTGATCAGTTCTTATTCTGTATTTCAAGTAATTTTACGGAGCCAACAAGCACTCCACTAATGACCTCGATGCAATCCTTTCAGCCCGCCTTGTGAAAACAGCTTCCCCCTACCACAACTCTTGTCATCGTCCAACTCCAGTGTATAAAAATAACTTGACCAACTGTCCCGTTATCTCGTAGAATCAACAGCAAAAAATCTCAACCATATAAGCATATGGTAAGACATTAATCGATATAGCCACATATGTCCTCGCAAGGTAACCATATGGACTCAGCACCAAGCTGACAGAAATCAGTCTACGCTGAAATTCCCGCTTGTAATGACCAACATAATACACACACACACACTGCTGGGAATGACATAACACTTTTCACACAGGTCGGTTGAATCAGAAGCTCACAATCTAATTAAGAAAATATTAAAACCTACGAGAGAGCTGACTGCTCTTCGCCACAACTCACATTGCTCCAACGGCAATAAACTCACTGAATCTGATCAATAATAAACATTACAAAGATTAATTTACCCTCCAATCTACTGTATGATTATATTAATTCAGTCCTACTTCTGAAACACAACATATCTCCGAGAGACGTTTCTTAAATGCATTGCGTAAACATATGCAAACACGGTTGTCCACATAGCCACGTTAGTTAAAAAAACAAACAAGAAATTACGACTATGAAAAATTGTGCGAGCTGTTTCCATGCAAAAGGTGTGTCAGACCAAAACTAAATACACTACGTTAATCAACACAAGCAAGATATTTACAAACAAAATATGTCCCATATACCATAAGTTAACTTGTCAGATAATAAGAATATTATTCAGTACTCATCCTCGGCCAGTCACCACGTCAGCGAACATCTGCAGCCATCTCTCTACTTAATGCTGCTTAGCTCGTCTCAAACATCACGATGGAGTGTTGACCGTCCCAAACTTCTTCCAGGACAAGCGATGTCATCTCTCGTGGTGATGCAAAAAGTTATAGATTATTACACACTCGATATCTGACTACTAAATTCACCGTTTTAGGTACTTAATTCCCCAGAACAGTCTGTTGGCGAATTGTCGAAGATACTGTCCCTACAAAATAGTACTGTGACTATCTATCACACTGAATTTAACACACATTTTTATTAATAAAAATCTGTGTCCTCATGACACGCAAAGTACAAGTGCCTACGTCCTCAGACGCGCAAAATATAATAATAACCTGTGTCTTCCGACACACAAAATGTAATATAACCTACGTCCTCAGACGCACAAATTTTAATCATCTTGTCTTGGCTCTTCACGCCACTTATAACTGAACTGGCCCTAGGTATCGATAGAGGGGGAAATTATATAAAAAATTCTCAAAATAATAGTGGTACAGGAATGAAACAAATATCACTGAACTCGTAAAATTGCGCAGGTCAAGAATATGCCCATTAATTCAAGAATCGATCGTAGAGATGTTGTCTAGCCGATCTCCCGCGTTAATACTAGCTATCGCGTGCCCAAGCTAGACTTGGTGCGTTCGTAAGCATTCATCTCTCATTGGTTCCACTTTTTCAATATGTTCGCGGTTTTTATCAGACCTCGGCCTCGTAGGAGTATCCAGTAGTACCATCAGCCACTCACGTTACTGCATTATATTTTTTCTAGGCGCGAATAGTACAATGAACATGCCATAAGCGTGTCTCACCACGCGTCTCTTCTATTTTGAGGCAGCCACCACCTGTCCTTCTGAAACATTGCGAGGCTCTTTCTTTTCACAATCCAAAAGTATTTAGCCTTTTGTCAAACTGCCGCAGGTATGTTCCCACTGTCTCCAACAAGTGCTTGAAATTTCCTCATCTTCGTCTGGCTATTTCATGACGCTGGTGGAAATATTAATTAATTGTAGAAATAAAACATCGAATCATTTATTCATCAGAGGATAAAGGGTTCACAACTCCTCCACTCACAAAATTTCGAACTTAGGATAAAGTCGATAATTTTTAAAAGACTTCCGTTGGCCAATTTGTTATATTTCAGAATCACCCCTTTTCTATTACTTGGTCTAGCCGCTCCTGTCTTGAATGGCATTTACTCGTTTTATTTCCTGCTTGGACCTCACCCTCTCAACTGCTTGCGTGACGCGCTGATGCCTTAGGCAACACTCTGCCTGTCTCGTTAATGTTTGTCAACACCATCTCCACTTCCTTCTTCACGTGCCGTACTCAACTGCCCCCCGTCCACTTGGTTGATATAGGACGTTCATATATTTAAACTGCATCATTATTTCGGCGCTCCCATGGTTCGCTTCTTCGATACGTTTTTAAGTTGGCTGCATTGTAGACCGACATTGTTCCTGTGCTTAACTCTTTCACTCTGTATGCATTATTTCCTAGGTTTCTTACGACATTGTTCCTGTGCTTAACTCTTTCACTCTGTATGCATTATTTCCTAGATTTCTTACAATAGAATAGGGTCCTATGAACTTTTCACAGAATTTGCTGAAGATCTTCTTCTCTGGATCCGATGTAGCGGGTCGTTTCACCAAAACTAGCTGGTTGATTTCTAGATCACGGTGAAATCTCTTATTTCTCAATCGCCGTAATCTGCGATCTGCTTGTTTTCTCATGTAGGCTCTCGTTCTCTCTATTCGCAGGTCAGGTGCTATCATGGGATCTTGTGGGCAGTTAATGATGCTTTTCCACGTTCTCACTGGATACTCGTTTTTGTGTAGGACCATAGGGATCTGTCCTGTTGACTCGTGCCTGGTATAATTCATGCATGTCTCTACATCCTTAATTTTATCCACCCACTTATGATGTTCTTTGGGAATGAAGATTCTCAAGTATGATGTTACACATTTTATTGCTCTTTCACTTGGATTAGCTTGGGCATGTCGGATACTGCTTAAAACGTGTTTTATACCCATGTCCTCCATACCTTTCTTGAATTCGGCGCTTGTAAAAGAGCTGCCATGGCCTGACAATATAAATTCTGGTTTTCCAAGGATTGGAATAACTCTATTTCGAATACGACTGAGTACTTGTTTCGATGAAGATTTCTGAATGGGGCATAGTACGACAAACTTAGAAAACACATCAATGCACACTAGCAAGTGACGGCAACCTCGCCTACCTTTCGGGATTGGGCCGAAACAGTCCAGGGCCACTAGCTCGCAGGGTTTCTGAGGTAGCAATGGTCTAGGATACTGCCTCATTAAATAGTTATTGGGCTTTGTCCTCTGACAAGGATCACATGTCGTAATGACGTCACATATAGTTGTTCTCATACGTGGCCATGTAAATGTCTCTCCTATTGTCGCTCCGTACTTGTCTACTCCGACGTGTCCGTAACTTTCGTGAGTCTGCCATGTCAATCCTCGCTGTAAAGATGCAGGTACAAGTATGCGTAACTTGGTGTGGTCATTATCTACCCATTTGTGCAGCAAATTGTTGACATAAACATATCTTCCTTCTTTTGCTTTCGCTTCTCGAAATGCAGGTGTTCCTGTAGGTAGCTGCTTTCTAAAGTATTGAATTAATAGCATCATCCATGGTTCCGCTTCCTGTTCTCGCTGTATCTCACGTAACTCCTCCAAGAATTCCCGGTCCTTCGGTGTTAACTCCAAGTGTTGTACCATCGCTGTTTCTTCAACATCAGGCTCTGGGTTCCTGCTGAGTGCATCCGGGATCACGTTCATCTTCCCTGGGCAATGTTCGATCTCAATGCTAAACTGCTGAATATATATAGACCAACGAGTCACACGTTCGCTTGCCATCGACGTCTTAAACAAGAATGTTAGTGCTTTGTGATCAGTCCTGACAACAATGGGGTATCCATAAATTATTCGTTTCCATTGTTGGAGCGCATGAAGGATGGCCAACAGCTCTAGTTCCGTTACAGTATAATTGCGCTCGTGCTTACGCAATTTTCGGCTGACAAATGCCAAATATGTTTTATGTTGCAGGTTAGCTGGATCTTCTTGGTAGAGCATGGCACCTATACCAATTAGTGAAGCATCCGCTTGGATTATAAATTTGTGCTTGAAATCTGGATATCCTAACTTGATGCAGTTTTCCAGTAGCTGTTTTGTTGCTTGGAACGCCTTCTCGCATTCCGCATTCCACAACCATTTATTATTCTTTTTTAGCATTTCCTGCATTGGAGCTACAGTCTCCGTGTAACCTGGACAGTTTTCTTTAAAGAATCCCGTTACGCCTAAGAAAGCCCGAATGTGCTTGACTCTCGTTGGTGTAGGGAAATTCTTTATCGCTTCGATCTTAGCTGGGTTTGGCTTCACTCCCTCCATGTCAATGACGTGACCCAAATATAAGATCTCGCTCTTGAAGAAATGCGATTTCTTCAGGTTTACTTTGAAATTTGATGCATTAAGGTTGCCTAATACTTATCTAAATTTTCCATGTGAATTTCAATGTTGTCGGATGCCAGCAGAATGTCATCAATGTAGCGCACCGTCATTTCCTTAACTTCCTCGGTTAGATTCCGATCCAGGGCTCGGATTAAAGCACAGCCCGCTGTTTTGACTCCGAAAGGCATTCGGACGAAGCAAAACGTTTGGTTATCGAATAAGAAGCCAGCTAGAAGCTGTGACTTCTCATCCAATTCAATATGGTGGAAATTGGACGTCAAATCAACTGATGAATAAATGCTCTTGTTCGTAAAGCCTTTTAGTACGTCTCTGATAATTGGCGCTCTGTCATACTCAGGAAAAATGAGTCTCATGTTGAGATTTCTGGCATCTAAACAAAGTCTAATAGATCGATTTGGTTTTGTGACTGCCAAAATCGCATTTAGATAAGGTGTAGGTGTCTTCCTTATCACTCCAGCTTGTAACATCTCATCTATAATGACCTTGACTTGACCACGATATTTTTCCGGAATTGGGTACAATCTACTTTTGAAAGGTGACCAATCCTCGACTTGCATTGAATATTTGAAATTTAATATTTTCCCAGGTACTGTATCGAATACTGCTTTGTGCATCCCTAAAATCTCTTCCAATTGTTTTCTATGTTCACTCCCAAGTTGAATGTCATTGAGCCGCTCCTGTAGTAACTCTTCAAATTGTGCATCACTGTCATCTCCTTCTGTTAATAAAGACCATATCTCCTGGGATTCACTCTCCTCATCTAGTTCCACAACAGCTCCTTCTATGATATCTTCTGCCTTTCGTATCTCCTCTTCCGTCTCTTCCGATATTGCTTCCAATGCCCAAGAATTTACATCTCTTCCGGTAGTGATTTCATCCATATGCAATCCCACGTTCTTGTGTTGATCATACTCTCTAAAACTAACTGACTATTCTTGTGCAAATCTATCACTGCTTGATAGTCACAAATGAAATTTGCACCAAGAATTATATTGAAATTCATCTTTGCCATGATAATGAATGTTTGCCCAAAAGTGTGTTCCAATATGTTCCTGACGTTTACAAGTGACGGTGCGTTCAGGAATAACACCCCTCACTTTGAGTTGTGGTACGGGAATCACAGGAATATTCTGACTCCGTCCCAACTCTCGAACCAAGGCCTCCGATACCAGACTGATCTGCGACCCCGTATCCAATAAACATCTCATATTAATTCCACCAATCCTCGCGTAAATAATGGGTAACTGCTTAATTTCATCGTTCCGTGGTTTCACCGTCTCCTCCAGGCAATCTTCTGACAAAGCAATCCATTCTTGTATGTTCGCTACTATCCATCCATCTTCAACTTCCGACTGTTGCGTTTGTAGACTGTCTCCTTTATCCAAATTTAGTATTTTTTTTAGCTCCGTTGCGACTCCCATCATCATTTTGTCGCCCACGCCCCTGACATTCCTCTTGTCTCAGTAGACTTCCAGCTTCCTCAGTATGTGTGTCTGGATTCTTCATGTTCCCAATGGCTTTCTCCCATCGTCCTTGCTCTCCACCTTGACTAGCGTGTAATTCCTCTAGGTAATTTTGTGATTGAGCGTGCCTATCATCCCAGTCATTTCGATAATTACGTGCCTCTCCTTGATTTTGATCTTTCCTTCCTTTCCATCTTTGATTCCCATTGTAATTACCGTATCTTCCATAAGGCCTCTCATTTCTTCGACTTTCACGCCATTGTTGATACCCTCTCTGTTGATACCTATTGTTGCCTTGATATGACCTATTGTTGTAATTATTCTCGTTACGCTGGTACGGTCTGTTTTCTACCTCTTCCGGGTTTCGCCTAGGTGTGGATGTGCTTGTATTTGTACCCTGCGTTTTAGTGTTCGCCTGTTTTGGTTTTATGACCTCTGTCGTATTTACTAACTCCAGTTGTCTTCCTCCTCTATAATGATTATGAGATGTAGTCTCATCTATCTGGCGTAATATCTGTTCTGCATGTAAGGCCGTACTATTGCTCGCTGCTACTAGTACTTGTTGCACGTTGACTGGTAATTGCCGTGCTATAGTCATCACCAGATCCGCTTCATTTAAAGGGTAATCAAGGTCGCGAAATTTTAGCATTTGCATGTTAAAGAAATCTGAGTATTTCGTTTGCTGGGTAGTCTGGTATTTCCTAGAGTAAAGCTCCATTCTTAAACTCTGTTGTAATGCCGGAGACCAGTACTTGCGCAGAAACGCGATTTTGAAATCTGCCATAGTTCCAAATGTATATTTGAAGCTTAAAAACCATGTAAGGACATTTCCTGATAAAAATCTCTCCATCATCCTTAACCTACGTGCTTCAGGTACCCCAGTGTCATTGTAATGATCTTCAATTTATTTAATAAAGGCTTTAGGTGTCACCCCTGAATTCTCCGTGTACATCTGCGGTTTATAATCGTTCGAGCGAATTACTTGGATAAGTTGTGTGGGCTGATGACCGTCCTGTGGCGTGGAACTCCTTTCAATATTCTTGCGAAACCCCTCCGTGTTTGTCGTTAATGGGCTCTCTGTCTGAGTTTGACTTCCTGCTGTGCTCGTCCCCTCAGGGCTATTTGAGTCGACCTGCTTATCTTTCATTGTTCCCGTTTTAAATATCGAGGATTGTTCTATCGACCTCAGTTCAGCTTTAATGATCCTGTCTGTTTGTTCTTTAAGTTTACTCTTAATTTCTTGTTCTAATGCTTGAATACGAGTATGATTTTCGCCTACTGTCTTAAGGATGGTTGATCTTTCCTCTTTAGAATCGATATTCATTTTTCGCCAATCTTTTCTTATTTGCTCCTTAATTGTGCTTACTTTCTCCTCAATCTGGCTCTTAAAGTCATCCTGATTGCTTTCTATCTGGCTCAGCCTATCTTCCAATCTCGCGCTATTTTCGTCGATGGTACTCTTTAATTGATCCTGATCCGCTTCTAGGCTTTTCCCTTGCTCCGCTGATTTTATTTCGAGACGGTCCATATCTTTAATTATGCCGGATATATTTTCATCTACCGCTGATAATTGTTGTTGAATGACCTTGCCGTTTTTTCCATTTTCTTAAATCGTCCTTCCAACTTATCCTGAGCTATCTTGACCTCGCTCGTACTCATAGTGCATGCTAGTTCAATTTGCTCTAATTTACCTAACACCGTTTCATCCAGAATGCTAAGTTTTTGATCAAATATACTTTCCATTTTCTTAATCTGATCTAATTGTTTTTCATTGTTTTTACTAACATCTAGGGCCAGCAATACCATCTGTTGATTAGTGTGATCCTTCATCTTTGCGGTTAACGAAGCTAATTGGTTCGTGTTTTTAACATTCTGCGCCTCTAACTGCGAATTTATAGTGTCATTGGTTTCACTTTTTAATAATCTAGCTTGTTCCGCCTGATATTCATTTTGTTCAATCCTACTGTTGTTTAATTGTGTCCGCAATGATTCACTCTGTTCAGATAGTTTTGTGTTTAGTGATTCACTTTGTTCGGATAGTTTAGTGTTTAGTGATTCACTTTGTTCGGATAGTTTAGTGTTTAGTGATTCACTTTGTTCGGATAGTTTAGTTTTTAGTGATTCACTCTGCTCAGACAATTTGTTTATAGACTCACTTTGTTCTAACATACTATTGTTTATTTGTTCTGATAATTTCGCGTTTAATGATTCGCTCTGTTCTGATAGTTTAGTGTTTAATGATTCACTCTGTTCAGATAGTTTAGTGTTTAATGATTCACTCTGTTCCGCCAATTTGGTGTCCAACAATTCCTGTGGCCTCCTAGCCGCATTTTCAATGATTTCTTGAATCTGTTCTACTGTTGCCATGTAATACACATTATATGAGACATTAGGGAAATGGCATAAAGCAATGCCCCCTGACACACACATACAATCCCCATGCACATTTAATTTCTTTACCCTACTCAGTTCATTTATAATTTACATTTAATCCCACTAGTCAATCGCATCTCTGAGTGGTTCTAATTTTACTCAAATTAATTTAAACCCAAACACATATTCAGTCATTAAATTATTATCCTGATCTGATATTAACACTGACTAATTAACAAAGTATTATTTGTCATTTAAGGCTACCAGCCTCCTAACATTTTCATGAGTTTGACTTTCTAAACAAATCTAGTTTTAACTTTAATCATTGGGCGCCCGATATCACGTATATTATTTTTACTTTAATTCAATAGACAAAAACGTGAACCGTATTTTACATTGCAAACTCCTGATTTTAATTTATATTTCACACGGTTGGCGGTATCCTCTTCGCCTCTATTACTTTTAATAAAATATCACTTTCCGGTGATTAAAATACTGTCATATCTGCCTCCACTTGTGGCATGTCAGTTTTATTCAAATACGCCAACTAAATGTGTTCCAGCAGCGAACCAGCAACAAAAATACACCTTCATTGTTGCGTCAGTTTGTAAACCCAACTACGCTTACATTGACATGTGCAATTTCTTTGCCGTTACACCATAGTGAACCGTCCCACGCTTGGCCGCTCAGTTTACCTCCTATGAACCCTTTAGTATTGCAGTGTTTATATGCAAGAATCTTGATCAAGGGGTCGCGCTCAGTTCATAGTGTGATGTTTACGTTCGCCAAACAACATGCTCTACTGAGGGAAGGGTCATAGGATTAAAACTATAATTAAGAAAGGAAGTGACAAGACGTAAAATAAATATATAATTTAATGACTATTTGTGCAAAAATGAAATGAATATAAACAACAACAATAATATTCCTCCCTGAATCTTCCCATGACAGGAATATCTATCAACGTTGAGGAGTCAGACGGATCTCCCCCTCATAAAAAAATGTGGATCCAATTTCCACTGACTTGCATTGCGATTTTATGTACGCGTAATGACTAACTACGAGGGATGAGTACTTGGATGACTGTTCGTTTACATCGGGTAACAGCCACGATGCTTACGAACAATCATCTCGTAAATCAACGTTTACGGATATGGGACACAACACCAATAAAAACCCTTAAAAATTAATGCTGACACACAATCTAAAATCTAATATTTACAGGAATCTCCCTCGAGACCCTCCTTCAGTGCGATGACGCATCTGACAAATGAGCTGCCAACACGGCCAATTGCTTAATACACAAACAAGGAAAAGACAGCATCGCACGTGACTGCGCGGGTCACTAATACGGAACATAAGCATGGAATGAAACCAACAACAACAAAAGCCTCACCGGCTGAGATTACCTTATATGAACAAAAATGCACGTTAAGCTAACGCTTCGGAGATTATAGTGATTCGTAGGCAACTCCCATTTATTTAAACAATTTTTATCATTGATCAGTTCTTATTCTGTATTTCAAGTAATTTTACGGAGCCAACAAGCATTCCACTAATGACCTCGATGCAATCCTTTCAGCCCGCCTTGTGAAAACAGCTTCCCCTACCACAACTCTTGTCATCGTCCAACTCCAGTGTGTAAAAATAACTTGACCAACTGTCCCATTATCTCGTAGAATCAACAGCAACAAATCTCAACCACATAAACATATGGTAAGACATTAATCGATATAGCCACATATGTCCTCGCAAGGTAACCATATGGACTCAGCACCAAGCTGACAGAAATCAGTCTACGCTGAAATTCCCGCTTGTAATGACCAACATAATACACACACACACACTGCTGGGAATGACATAACACTTTTCACACAGGTCGGTTGAATCAGAAGCTCACAATCTAATTAAGAAAATATTAAAACCTACGAGAGAGCTGACTGCTCTTCGCCACAACTCACATTGCTCCAACGGCAATAAACTCACTGAATCTGATCAATAATAAACATTACAAAGATTAATTTACCCTCCAATCTACTGTATGATTATATTAATTCAGTCCTACTTCTGAAACACAACATATCTCCGAGAGACGTTTCTTAAATGCATTGCGTAAACATATGCAAACACGGTTGTCCACATAGCCACGTTAGTTAAAAAAAACAAACAAGAAATTACGACTATGAAAAATTGTGCGAGCTGTTTCCATGCAAAAGGTGTGTCAGACCAAAACTAAATACACTACGTTAATCAACACAAGCAAGATATTTACAAACAAAATATGTCCCATATACCATAAGTTAACTTGTCAGATAATAAGAATATTATTCAGTACTCATCCTCGGCCAGTCACCACGTCAGCGAACATCTGCAGCCATCTCTCTACTTAATGCTGCTTAGCTCGTCTCAAACATCTCGATGGAGTGTTGACCGTTCCAAACTTCTTCCAGGACAAGCGATGTCATCTCCCGTGCTGATGCAAAAAGTTATAGATTATTACACACTCGATATCTGACTGCTAAATTCACCGTATTAGGTACTTAATTCCCCAGAATAGTCTGTTGGCGAATTGTCGAAGATACTGTCCCTACAAAATAGTACTGTGACTATCTATCACACTGAATTTATCACACATTTATATTAATAAAAATCTGTGTACTCATGACACGCAAAGTACAAGTGCCTCCGTCCTCAGACGCGCAAAATATAATAATAACCTGTGTCTTCCGACACACAAAATGTAATATAACCTACGTCCTCAGACGCACAAATTTTAATCATCTTGTCTTGGCTCTTCACGCCACTTATAACTGAACTGGCCCTAGGTATCGATAGAGGGGGAAATTATATAAAAAATTCTCAAAATAATAGTGGTACAGGAATGAAACAAATATCACTGAACTCGTAAAATTGTGCAGGTCAAGAATATGCCCATTAATTCAAGAATCGATCGTAGAGATGTTGTCTAGCCGATCTCCCGCGTTAATACTAGCTATCGCGTGCCCAAGCTAGACTTGGCGCGTTCGTAAGCATTCATCTCTCATTGGTTCCACTTTTTCAATATGTTCGCGGTTTTTATCAGACCTCGGCCTCATAGGAGTGTCCAGTAGTACCATCAGCCACTCACGTTACTGCATTATATTTTTTCTAGTCGCGAATAGTACAATGAACATGCCATAAGCGTGTCTCACCACGCGTCTCTTCTATTTTGAGGTAGCCACCACCTGTCCTTCTGAAACACTGCGAGGCTCTTTCTTTTCACAATCCTAAAGTATTTAGCCTTTTGTCAAACTGCCGCAGGTATGTTCCCACTGTCTCCAACAAGTGCTTGAAATTTCCTCATCTTCGTCTGGCTATTTCATGACGCTGGTGGAAATATTAATTAATTGTAGAAATAAAACATCGAATCATTTATTCATCAGAGGATAAAGTGTTCAATACGCTCAGTCATATCTGTTTATGTACACATATTACATACAACATTTGGTTGAAATCCAATTAATAGTGTAGAAGTTATAGGCATTTAAAAATTGGACCTATCAGAAGGCTTGAAATTATTTTGGCAACACTGTCATGTATGGCCTCCAGGAAATTAAACTGCAATATTATTATCTATACGTGTGCCAATTTTGAAATAGCTCCCATTCATACCTTCCACGATATCCAACATGGAGCTCAAACTTCAATTGCGATTTTTGAGCAGTTGGTAGCACTGACATCAATTTCAAATATGGCCGTGAGATATTCAGGTATAGATCTTTACTCCTACCAAATTTTGTTTCGATTGCTGCAGCCGTTTTGGAGTTGATAGGGGGGGACACACACACAGCCAGACAGACAGAAGGACAGACAGACACACATTTGCCCGATCTCATAAGTCTACTTTTTCCTCATTTTTGCAAAATGTGAAAAGTAGGCTAAAAATATTGAAATCCACGCGCTGTTTAATGAACCCGATGTGACAGCTGTAATAAAGAGCAGAAGAATTGAATGACTGGGACATGTCCTGAGAAGAGAAGAGAAAATGGTGGAGACAGTGCTAGAAAAAAAAGCCACAAGGTACGAGACCAAAACTGAGGTGGATTGATGGAGTCAAGAAAGACCTGGAGACGCTGGGAGCCAACGAGAACATGGCTAGCAACAGAGACCAATGGAAGAGGCTAAATAGTGAGGCAATGAACCAACTTCGGTTCGTGTGGCCAACGAAGTAAGTCAGTAAGTGAGTAAGTAAGGTAAACGGGTCTTCATGACCGCATGTTGCAAATCCCTTAAAAACACAACGAACACCACTGCCTTACCGAAGGATTTCGAGTAGCTTTGAGGCCGGTTATGGTGAGAACCCAACTACTCAGCGTTTATCATGAGCCCACCACAGGGGCTCACAACTTGTGGGACGTGGGTTGGCGACCACGGGACCCCAGCTGAGTCCGACATTGCTTCCAATTATTTGTGCTGGGCTCCTCTGTTATCTTTCCTCTCGACCTTCCTTGGTCAACTCTTGTTCTTTTCCTACCCCGACGGTATTAGGGTAACCGAGGCCCAGGGAGTAATTCACTTTCCCGCCTTAATTGGGCCTTGTCTCATCTTTCCTGTTCCTTATTCTTCGACCTCTTGTATTCTTTTCATTGTATCTCCTGCCTTCTGATCAAGGCCCTCAAGGAGGCTGGGTGTGTGTAGCCCCACCACTTCTGGTGCACCCTGGATGATCCTACACCCTCAAGGGCTCATGGGCGGTTTCGGTGGTGTAGTCGGTAGCATGCTAGCTTCTATGCCCGAGATAGTGCGTTCAAACCCGGCCGAAGCCGTCGGATTTTTGAAGAGCGTTAAAAATCCCTCAGTATGCCTTCCTTCGGAGGGGAAGTAAAGCCGGTGGTCCCATATCAGATTACACCTGAGTGGAACTAAATTGTATAAGTTAAGAATGTAAACAACGCTCTTAGGTTGCTACGTTCGTTGCCAAGAGCCGACTGCGGTGGCGTCTAGTAGCTAAGTTCTGAACTAGGCCTGGTAGTCGTTGACGGTGGCATTTGGCGGCAAAAGTAGGAACTATTTGAAAAATTCAAAGTTGCAGTCCATACTTGAATTAAAAAAAACAGACACACACACAATACAGTCATCACAATTAACACCGGTTATCAGACAGATTCTACACACACCCAAAGTACACGGGGCGACATGACCGCGTTGTCGCAGCCCCTAAACTAAGGAACCAACCAACCAACCAACCAAGGTCTCATGGCTGGTGAACTCGGGAGTTGGCAACCTCGAGGGATTCCTGAGCTGGGTACGGTGTTTCCACTTTTTATATTCCCTTTGGGGCGGACCCTCTCCTCTTTCTTTTTCCTATCTGCCTTTCTTGTCTCTCTTTCCTTCCAAGTCCCTCAATCCTCACTTATTGAGAGTTGAGGGCATTTTCTTTCCTCCTGTCTTTAATTTCTCTTATTCCTTTCTTTTGTCCTTATCTTCTTGTAGCCGTACGTTTTGAAGTTAGTTTCAGTTTTCGTGTCATTGCCCTTAAAACAATAATTATCATCATCATCATCATTTATCATGAGCAGCAGTTAACTGGGAAGTTCATTCCCTTCATACAACAACAACAACCACCACTATCGGACAATTCCTTACGTTGTAAGAGATAATAGGAGTGTTAGCTCCTCTTGATTAATGAAGCTCAAATATTTGCTTTAATCAACACCTTACTCACTCATATTCTCCATTTAATTAACGAACATGCTCCACTCATCCGCCCCGGTAAGTGAGTCATCGCTACCGGGAAGTGTAATATCGGTAATGACTACTTAGAAACTGTGTCGAGTGAGTGTTGTGTAATCAAGCATTGGGGAGCAGAATTAATCTTTAAAAACACTGTACTGTACTGAAATCTGGCAGATGAAAATAATTCCATAGGAATATAGCCTGCAGGTTGTAAGTCACTAACATTACCCTGGATCACTTATATTTCCATTTGTCTGTCTGGTTTAGTTCCTTTCTTATCATTTCAATCCAATTCAATTCTTTTATTTATCCATTTATTAATTTGCTATTTTATATATTTATAGGTCTATTTCATTCAATCCATTTATGTATGGGGGATTGATTCATTGTTTTATTAATATATTTATTTACTTACTTACTTACTTACTTACTTACATACTTAGGAACATGCGTGGCTTATAATTAGACGGCAGCAAGCCGGCCTCCCACCACTGGGTCCATGGTGTAACTGTTTCTTTTGGCCTCACTGTTGCGTGACAAATGTAATGTTTTTACTAACCCTGCCTTGCACTTTGAAATATTTACTCTGACTAAGATATGTTGTATTAATGGGCGCCAAGACCTCAACGCTATGTTGAAATCTAAATTTATATTTAACAACACCTAGCTCTGGTAGAACACCTTCAAGAATCATTACACTCAGATCGTGGTATGATTTGATCATTAACCCAACTAACAACTGTATCAGGAGAAGGAATTTGGTCTATATCTAATGCTACCTACTGAAAGCAAAGATTGCATGGTTAAAAGAAATGAATTTATTATATATAAAAAACAGGTAAGGCAAAATTAATAATAATAATAATAATAATAATAATAATAATAATATATTTTAAATTTTAATTGGAGCGTTGCGATTTGAATATTACCGCTAGAGAATTACGTGAAAACGGAGTCGGATGAATTACTGATTTTACTATAATTCCCAAGCTATGAAGTTACTGAAATACTGAATATGAAACAAAGAAACGAGAGATTATGTAGTTCTGAGTCATTCGCGCTTACCATTGGAAATTGCCGTAGCATTTCCCTCGTACTGGATGCTGAAGAGAGCTTCCCACAGCCTTCTGGACGTCGTCATCTTCTTCGTCAGTTGAAGAGATACTTGTAGATATGATAATTTATGGTCCGATCACATCGGAACCAACCACACGAACAACCACAACGGTCAAGTTTTACAAAGATAATCGCCCTGCCACCACGGCGCGCAAACCATATATGCACTCGTCGCCTCCCCTCTCCGGACCCGTCTTCAAGTCGCCCGCTCTCCACTGATTGGCTGAGCCACCACGCGATACTCCTCTTCTCAGGGTCAATACACTCGGCACGACGAAGATGTCGATTAACGTTCCACACCATTTCGCCTTTCTTGATGCAGCAACCCCGCTTGCGTCACGCTTCTCGACAAGAATAAGCCTGTAGCCGAATTCCCAGTGACTCATCGCTCTCAACAAACTCTAACTGACAAAACTCTGTAAAATTCCGTAATCATATAATTTTCCGCGATAATGTTGTTCGTAATAATTCGCTTGATAGTGTTTTCTATAACATCGAAAACCTATCTGATTACTTATAATCTTATAAAAAACTCCAAAAAATACCTTAATAATAATAATAAGTTAATAATAATAATAAGTTACATGAAAACTTCTCTTGGCTGAACAATTTGCCGCGTAAATAAATATAGAATGGCTTCCTACCGACTTATGTCAGTGGCGTAAAATACCCTCGAAAAACACGTTACATATTCGCCTCGCATCATCGGATGATTTATCGTGACGACGGTCCATCATGCGATTATCCCAGACACGTTAATAAAATCCCCATCCAAAATACATATTACATAAATTAAATCACCCTAAATTACATATATATACACTCATAATTTTGTTTACGCACTTTGCGTCAAAGTCTGTTGTCACTATGGATTGCCCTGTGCAATCAGTCCAATGTTTTTCATATAGAATAATGTTCCACGGATATTTCCGCCTCTCAAATTTCTCTATGTTGGGAAAGATATACATAAATAATGTGTGAGCACTGTGTATATAGGATGTCACATTACACGCATCAAAGGTGTTCTGATATATATATATATATATATATATATATATATATATCACCACAGAACTTCCTAATTTCACTGGAGGTCGCTTCGTTCTGGTGAAACTTAATCTCACTGATCTCACTGAGCACACGATCACACTATTGTGCCAGCGTCTCGTGACCATAATACTTAATCTCTCTGTATAATAGACGAAATTAATATTGACTTCTGAAAAAAAAAAACAGTAAGTGCGCATTACATATAACACCAAATATTTCTGTGCCGTAATCGGGCGATTGTCTTCTTAAGTTCCCGTAGACCAAATTCTACTTAATACTAGTTCTCTACTCGGACCAGTTCTCCTCACACAAATAATACCTTTGTACTAATTACCTTAAATTACACACTTACAACTCTTACATGGCGAGGCCGTAAACAGAAATCACGTGTGCTGTTATGTATGAGTTTCATGAAGGACTGTCTCGCCTTCTGGTGGCCCATCTTTTGTCTCGTGGACGCCTTAAGCAAAAATACCCTGTTCAAGCGCTCACCCATCTCTAGGAGACAAATGGGAATTCACCAGCGCTACCAAATTCTGGCCTTGGTGTATCGAGACATTTTAGAGCTCAAGATCATCCGACAATCCCGTCATATTTCCCTGTACCTTAAAAACTCTCAATTACTTCCATACTACCCCCCTGTGTGACTTCTGATACGCCTGCCTGGAAGACCAGATCTTCCACGCACCAAACACCACACTTACTCATTTGATAGGCTGGCTCGCCAGCTAAACACACTTACTTTATGACACATACTTTCGTAGACTATGTATATTATACGTCCCGTATAATCTGTTTCCCTTACTATCCTCCAGCACATATGCTATTTGGCCAATACGTTTGGAAACTATAAATGGGCCCTCGTAGAGATAAAAGAACTTGGACATGACTTTCTCTAGCTTATTTGACTGTTTCGGCACTCTAAGTAAGACTCTGTCTCCCGGCTCGAATAGGTCAAATTTAGTTTCTTTTTGTTGGCGAATTCTCTTTTGTGCTGACTTAGATAAATTCTGTTTCGCCAACTGGACAATGTAATCCATCCCAGGTTGCTTTCCATCATTTAAACCCAACACCCTCGCTAGTTCATTTGGTGGTCTCTTTCCGAAGTGAACTTCGTATGGCGTCAATTTCGTGCTCTCATGCTGGACAGAATTCAGCCAAGTCTCGACTTTGGGAAGATGTCCAACCCAGGCCGTATGCTCGTCATGCACTAGAGTCCGAAAAAGACGAGCCACTTCCCTTAATGGACGCTCTGCAGAATTACCCTGAGGGTACCTTACAGAGGAATGAACGTGTGAAATACCAGCTTCCTGCATACTGGTTCTCCATTTCTTTGCAGTAAACTGTGGTCCACTGTCAGATAGTATCCTGAGAGGAAGGCCATACTCAGGTACATACTTATTAATGATCACACGGCTACACGCTAGTCCCGTGGCTTTCCTTAGCGGATATAGCTTGACATACTTACTAAAAGCGTCAACCGACAGAAGTAGCTACGCTGGCTAAAGCGCAGCATTAGGTCATGGAACCAAGCTCTCTGCTGACTCGGTAGACGGGTGGGTTCGAGCCCCACCGTCGGCCGTCCTTGAAATGGTTTTCCGTGGTTTCCCATTTTCAACACCAGGCAAATGCTGGGACGGTACCTTCTGACAGGCCACGGCCGCTTCCTTCCACATCCTTGCCCAGTTTCATTCACCATCATTCATTTCATCTCTCATTTACTCCTCTCATGAGGTTGGCGTCAGGAAGGGCATCCGGCCGTAAAAACCATCGCTACAAAGACTTCCATCTCATCCCATCCCCGACCCCGTTGGAAAACGGGAATAATAAGGGGTAGACAGACTTACTAAAAGCGTCAATAACTATAAAAATGTACTCGTAGCCGTACTGTCCTTTAACGATCGGGCCAAATAAATCCACACACAGTAGTTCGCCGGGACTACTTGTGAGAACTGCAGATCTCTCCCCCACTAAATATTTAACTGGATATTTGCTCCTTTGACAGGTGTCACACTTAGCTAAAATCCTCCTAACATCCCTTCCCATTTTACTCCAAATGAAGTCACGACCAATTTCATAGAAGACCTTGGCAGCACCAAAGTGTCCTAATTCCCTATGAATGAACCAAATTAGCTCCTCCCGCAAAGTGGCAGGATCACATATTGCCCACCGATTATTCCTACATTTCCGTCCATCCTGCATCTTGTACGTGAACCGTCCTACTTTCACATACTCTTCTTCACCTATTTCCAACCTAGCCAGTGGCTTCCTTAACTTAACGTCATCACGTTAATCCACTAGCATATTTCTCAGTGTCCGTAACGATGCCCTGTTGCTACTGTCCACACATGCACATAATAAAATACCGTCCTCTGCTTTAACCACAGGATAATCCCTACATAAATTAGTGTCCCTCGATAGCATGTCTGCAAGAATGTTATCTTTACCTTTAATATATTTTACTGTGAATTCGTATTCCTGCAGAGCAAGAATCCACCTACTAACTCTGTTAGAACTGAGTTTACAAGTTCTCATATACAGTAATGCATGGTGATCTGTATGGATCTCAAATTTTCCCCCTACTAAATACATTCTAAATTTCCCCCAACTGAAAACTATACCTAAAAGCTCTAACTCAGTAATCGTGTATCTTTTCTCTGCTGCTGTCAGTCCTCGCGAGGCTAAAGATACAATGCACAGATTATCCTCATCCTCTTTCTGACATAATACTCGAGCAATGCCTATATGTGAAGCATCTGTCATAACCACATATTCCTTATCTTTCAAAGGATATTTCAGCACTACAGCTTTCTCAAAACCTTCCTTCAGCGCTCTAAAAGCCTGATCATGCTTGGACTCCCATCTCCACCGAGTCCCACTTTTAGGCAATTCCCTGAATGGCTCCACCAACCCTGAGTATTTAAGAACGAACCTCCTGAAAAAGTTGCAAATTCCCATGTATGTTTTTAACTGTATAACATTCTGTGGCACCTCTGCGTCAAGTATCTTATTAACCCTACTTTCTTCTGGTGTTACACCTCTACTCGACACTCTATGACCTAAAAATGTCACTTCTGACTGACAGAATGACGACGTAGACAGCTTCAAAGTGAACCCTGCCTGATCTAACTTCTGAAAAACTTTATCTAAATGACGTAGATGCTCCTCAAAACTGCGTGAACTAATTACTATATCATCAATGTAAATGGTTACAAACACTCCTGTGTCATCCCCTAATGCGATGTTTAAAGCCCTAATTAAAGCTGCTGAACTACTCTTTAACCCATAAGGTGTTCTACAAAATTGATAAAGGTTATATTTATGACTAAAAGCTGTAAATGGTCTATCTTCGTACATAAGTGGCACTTGCCAAAAACTGGAACTCAAATCTACACAAGTGAAATACTTCTTCCCCTCAAATATTTGCATTAATTCCTCTATTGACATAGATTTCAGCTGATCTGAACTAATTCTACTGTTAACCAAACGAGCGTCTAAACAAATACGAACTGTGCCGTCGGCCTTGGGTACCGTGATAAAAGAATTAACATATGGATTGTTAGAGTGCTCAATAATCCCATCTTCAAGCATCTGGTTAATTTGTGCCTCAACTGCACTCAGATAAGCGAAAGGTACAGGATATCTATGTCCTGTGAATACTGACCTATCAATAACGTTCAATGAATGTGTATAGCAATTGGCCATACCAATGCGATCCTCAAAAACTCTCCTATTACACAATAACACATCATAGAGCCGAACACACTGTTCCACCTCTATATTTCCCTTAAATGCAGCATCACGTAACGAGTCCTCTAGACTACCGTTCGTAATCACACTGCCCACAAAACATGGAGAACCCCGCTCTACGGCTGGCGATATCTCATTTAAAGTACAAATCACACCTACAACACTACTTCTCTGAATATGGTCATTGAACGCTACTTCTACTTCAGAATCACCCCATTTAAATTTCAAACTCCCTACATCATAACATAAGTTACCAGACACTCTACTTAGCCACTCTGAACCCAAGATAACACTGAATACTAAATTTGGAATTACAAGACAAATCTGCTTTTCTACAAGATTATTAATTTTAATGTCTACTAAAACTTGCTTAGAAATTACTTGAGACCTCTTCCCAACAGCTGTGATAACAAAAGTACTTTTAATTGGCATCTCCTCAAAATGTACTCCTGTTCCTTTCATTTTATCATAAAATGCACTACTTATGCAACTCTTCATTCAACCACTATCAATTAAAACATCTGTGTACGCCTCGGACACGTTAAATTTAACTATGGGGCTCTTACTAACCACCTCCTGAATAATACCTTCATCATTTAGTTCACGTAATAATTCATTTCTTACATTTAGGTCATAGGGTTCCTGTATAAGTGTATGGACAGGGCATGTTACAGACTGAGGTTCTGACCTTACATCGCAGCCTGGTTCGTGTTTAAAGTATGGCTACCGCTTGGTGTAGTACTACTCACTACTGCACTGGTCTGGTTGTTCTGGGTTGTGTTAACGGTATCTCTCTGTCCGTTATTACCATTGGGCTGATTCCCTCCTTGACCCCTGTTCTGGTTATAATTATTATTGTTATTATACCTGCCTTGGTTACCCCTAAAATCATTACTTCGGCCTTGATATCCCCTGAAATCATTATTTCTACCTTGGTAGTTCGTACCATACCCATTTCCTCTGTACTGGTTTTGCTGATTATTATTATTATTTTGTTTCCCCCTATTTTGGACGCTGGCCCCTTCGCCACTGTTCCCTTGAACTTCCTGATTCCTATTCTCATTAGGCCTGTTATTATTGTTACCCTGGTTCCTACCGAAATTCCCCACGTAACCACCTCTTCCCAGAGCATCGAATGTACTCAATAAATTTTCCACTTGTGAAATAGATTTAACATTTTGGATACAGGCAGCTTCTTTGATTTTATATGGAAAATGTCTTAGTAATAGCCTGACTACATCACTTTCCTCCTTCAAACCATCCAGATATTTGCACGTTAATACATGTCCTAAAAGTACTCGGTCATGGTGTAGTTTCCTCTCGGGTTATATTTCCCACACACAATTCCCTCACGATGCTGAGACTGAATTACCTCATTCCAAAATTTCTCACAAAATTTAACTTTAAAATCTGAAATATTCTCGAAATTGTCTCTGTAGACAGAAAATCAGTTTCTTTTCTCCCCTACAAACGCTTGCTCTAAAATCTCAACTACCTGGCACCACTCAATACTACCATCTTCCAACCTCTCCCTGAATTTATTTTCTATTGTATTCATGAACTCCATTGGACAACCCTGCCGATTACTGAATTTGCCTAATTCTATTTCCCTGTGTGTGCTATTCACATAAACTGGCCTACTCTGGCTATTTTCCTGCCAAATTCTAGCTTTCAACTTCTGTTCTAATTCAGCAATTTTCTCCTCAGCTTTTCTTTCAATATTAGTTACAGTTAACCTAATGCTCCCTTCCGATGCTTCAACTTTACCACTTAATTTAGCTTGTTTCTCATTAATCTCATTAATGCTTTCCTTATTCCTCTCCCTTAAAGCATTAACTTCAGTGATTATTTGTGCATGTACTTTATCAATTCATCCCCCCAGCTGTTCTTTAACCTCTTTGGTTGCTACCTGAATTTTGTCAATTTCTCCCCCCAATTGCTTTTTGACCTGCTGTGTTTCAAGTTGCACTAGTTCTTTTAAATTTTCAGCCTGTGTACTGATTCTAATTTCTAACTCCTCCTGTACTTTTCCTGATTTTCTGTCTACATCTGCAATAATCTCTTTAGCCTTCTCTTCCATCACCCCTCTGATCTCACCTCTAATCAGTTCGAATTTCTTATCTAATTTTAGATTGTTCTCCTCAAATTTCTCATTTAATTTATTGCTCATTTGTTTGCTGTTTTGTTCTAATTTAGCATTTAAACTATCACTCAGCTCCCATTACTCTCTTTATTTTCCCTACTATTTTGTTCAAGATGAGCATTATTTTGTTCGAGTTTAGCATTGTTTTGTTCAAGTTTAGTGTTTAAAGCATCTGTGCTAATTTTAATTTGTTGCATAAACTGAAGAAGCAAACTCTCTAACCCTGCTTGACTGTTTTGAATACCCCCCTCAGTATCGGGATTTACCTCCGACATCCCTGTACTGCTTTCATTTCCAAGACTAGCCATACTGCTCGTATCTTCACTATCCAACTGGTGACCACTACGCAACTTCATCTCTTCCTCAACACTACCCATGCTGCTACACACCGATAAATGAAAAACCCCCGAAATACAGGCACAGAAATATATACCCTTCTTCTTCCACAAATGTTATTAGGTTTTCGGCCCCATGTTGGTAGCGACAAGTGTAACTGTTTCTTTTGGCCTCACTGTTGCGTGACAAATGTAATGTTTCTACTAACCCTGCCTTGCACTTTGAAATATTTACTCTGACTAAGATATGTTGTATTAATGGGCGCCAAGACCTCAACGCTATGTTGAAATCTAAATTTATATTTAACAACACCTAGCTCTGGTAGAACACCTTCAAGAATCTTTACACTCAGATCGTGGTATGATTTGATCATTAACCCAACCAACAATTGTATCAGGAGAAGGAATTTGGTCTATATCTAATGCTACCTACTGAAAGCAAAGATTGCATGGTTAAAAGAAATGAATTTATTATATATAAAAAAACAGGTATGGCAAAATTAATAATAATAATAATAATAATAATATATTTTAAATTTTAATTGGAGCGTTGCGATTTGAATATTACCGCTAGAGAATTGCGTGAAAACGGAGTCGGATGAATTACTGATTTTACTATTATTCCCAAGCTATGAAGTTACTGAAATACTGAATATGAAACAAAGAAACGAGAGATTATGTAGTTCTGAGTCATTCGCGCTTACCATTGGAAATTGCCGTAGCATTTCCCTCGTACCGGATGCTGAAGAGAGCTTCCCACAGCCTTCTGGACGTCGTCATCTTCTTCCTCAGTTGAAGAGATACTTGTAGATATGATAATTTATGGTCCGATCACATCGGAACCAACCAAACGAACAACCACAACGGTCAAGTTTTACAAAGATAATCGCCCTGCCTCCACGGCGCGCAAACCATATATGCACTCGTCGCCTCCCCTCTCCGGACCCGTCTTCAAGTCGCCCGCTCTCCACTGATTGGCTGAGCCACCACGCGATACTCCCCTCCTCAGGGTCAATACACTCGGCACGACGAAGATGTCGATTACCGTTCCAGACCATTTCGCCTTTTCTTGATGCAGCAACCCCGCTTGCGTCACGTTTCTCGACAAGAATAAGCCTGTAGCCGAATTCCCAGTGACTCATCTCTCTCAACAAACTCTAACTGACAAAACTCTGTAAAATTCCGTAATCATATAATTTTCCGCGATAATGTTGTTCGTAATAATTCGCTTGATAGTGTTTTCTATAACATCGAAAACCTATCTGATTACTTATAATCTCATAAAAAAACTCCAAAAAATACCTTAATAATAATAATAAGTTAATAATAATTTACATGAAAACTTATCTTGGCTGAACAATTTGCCGCGTAAATAAATATAGAATGGCTTCCTACCGACTTATGTCAGTGGCGTAAAATACCCTCGAAAAACACGTTACAATGGTTCCAATCCCGATCACTCCATGTGAGATTTGTGCTGGACAAAGCGGAGACAGTTTTTTTCGGGTACTCCGGTTTTTCCTGTCACAATTTCATTCCATCAACACTCTCAACTATGATTTAATTTCATCTGTAATTCATTTAATCATTGCCCCAGGGCAGTGCGACAGGCTTCGGCAGCCGGCACAGTTCATATCCTTGCTGCTATTTGGGGGCTTCATTTATTCCATCCCTGACTCCTTCGGTCGATTGAAAGGAGTCTGTGGATTTTCATTTTTCATTTACTTAATTACTTACTAACTTACTTACCTACCTACTCACTTACTCACTTACTTATCTACTTAATGTGCCCACTATACACAGTGTTAGCACACATGATTTAAGCGATCTCATGTACACGTATTATTGAAAGTATATAGCTTACAACAGGCTGTTCCAATTCCACGATATTGGGGCTACATGACCGCGTTGTCGCAGCCCCTAAACTGAAAAACCAACCAAATGCACGAGTTGGAGAATGCGTACATGCGAGTACTCAGCAGTGATCCTCGGAGCACGGTTGGAGAGGGACTGGGGGTGATAGCCAATACGTCACTGGTCGAAGGTCATAACACAAGTCCATGCGCTTCCTGCCAGTCTTCATGTATTTACTGCTAGTGACATCAGCCCCCACAGCAGAGCTGTATTGCATGTTGCAGGTTTACTCACGCAAGGCGGCGAGCACTCCATTGCCCATTGGCGAGCTGCTCGGCTGGAACAGCCTGGTTTACAGCATTGACACACATACCAATTAAAAGGGAAACTCATGAAGTTTTTTTAGTCTGCTTGCTACAAATGCTCGATGTGCCTTCCTCGCGTCGCACGGCAAATATCGATACGTTAGTCCAGCTCCGACCACACACGCTGGATCATTTCCTGGTCAATTTCTACAGCCGCAAGGATCCAATGCCTTAGTTCGACAATATTAACTGGCATGGGTGGCACATAAACTTCATCCTTGATAAACCCCCTTGAAAAGAAATCACACACGGTCAGATCAGGTGACCGGGGAGGCCAGCGCATAGGACACTGATGTGTGATCAAGGTCCATCCAATCCAACATTCAGGAAATTGTTCATTAAAATAGTGGCAAACTGCAAGCTCAACGGGTGGCCGGTGGATGTTTTCTTACACAGACATCCTGTGGTTACAAATTTGAAATGCCATGCACGTAAAATGAATTTATTTGGAAGCTCCTTGTGATTTTGTGTGTGGAAATGTCTTTAAACAGTGCTCACAGACTTGGTTGAGTAAAATTCAGGAACACAATAAGCACGCTCGTCGCCTGTCGCCGCCATCTCACATACAAACACGTAGCCTCCTAACTGCCGGGCATATAACACCTCCTAACGGCCGACTAGTGTACTAAGCCTTTCCGTAGTTAAGGTTAGACAAATCTTAGTGAGTTTCTCTCTTCATCAGTGCCGGGTTAAGGTAAAATGAGGCCCAAGTCCCTCAGATTTTTGGGGCCCCTTTATTAGCCTATTTTCAATTTTGAAAAAATAGGCTTATGAGATCACCTTTTGTCCGTGTGTGTGTGTGTGTGTGTGTCCCCCTAATAAAATCTAAACGGCTGGAGCGATGAAACTCGGTAAGTTCACAGCACTATTCCGGGCGACCCCGACCGTGCCCTTCAAATTTTGTTACGTCTCACCAATCCAACATGGTGGCTGTGCGAAATATTTCACCAGCATTCAATATCTCCGAAACTATTACCGATATCACCCTGGAATTTTTTACGGTGATAAAGGGAACTATTAAAAGTTCACCTATGTGACTTTTGAAAAACTGGTAACTACAAAACCAACATGGTGGCCACGCGAATTTGCGACTTTTAAATAGACGTTTCTCGCGATTTAACCAACCAAACGCAATAAAACTTGGTACAGGATATGTTTATACACATAGTAATGCACCGATATCTAACATCGTTGAATTGTTTACATCACCACAAGATGGCGGATGTGCGAAATATTTCACCGGCATTCTATATCTCTGAAACTATTAGCGGTATCACCCTGAAATTTCGTACGGACATAAAGGGCACTACAGGAAGTTCATCCATAAGACTTTCCTAAACCGGTTAACTACAAAACGAACATGGCGGCCAAGCGAATTTGAAAATTGTAAATAGACTTTGCTCACGATTTAATGTTCGAAACGCAATGAAATCTGCTACACGAAATTTTTATACACATTGTAATGCACTGGTATCTAATTTAGTTCACTTGTTTACATAATCTCAAGATGGCGGCTGTGCGAATTTTAAAACTAAGTTTTTATTTCTTGTGTCGTAATCATGCGATCGAAGTGAAAGTTTGAATAATGAACCAACGCAATAATTTTCCTTTAATGGTACATGACTCTATGGCCTATACATTTACAATCCAACATGGTGACCATCCGAAATATTTAGACGGCTCTGAATATCCACGAATCTATTATAGCAATCAAACTGAAATGTAGAATGTTGATAGTGACAGTTAACATAAGTAGGATACATGAAAATAGGCTGTATAGTTCTTCCCGGAACTACTTGTGTTTTTTTTTCAAATAATTTTTATTTTTTAGCTGCTGTATATTTAATATAGTATATACAAGAGTTATTTTTCTCAAGATGAATAATATACATATATCCAAACATTTCAATTGAAACTATCATCGTTATTTGAAAACATTTCAGATGATTTGATGAACAATTTAACAAATCATACTATTTTGTTACTTCTGTAAAATGTAATCAATTTTTTTTCTGTTGTTTTTTTCGGTCAATGAAATCTTCTACAATGTCATCAAAATCAATTTCCCGCAGAACATCTGACTCGATATACATTAAACTTAGCATGTCTAATCGTTCTTGTGACATGATACTTCTTAGCCCACTTTTCATCCATTTCAATTTTGAAAATGAGCGCTCCGCAGAACAATTCGTTATCATGAGGGTCAGGAAAATGCGAAAAGCAATTGCAACTTTCGGAAAAACAGACTCAAGCTTGTCTCGAATAAGAATTTCGTAAAGTTCAGAATGAGTGAACTCAGTTTTTAAAGGACATTGTAATATATACTGGAACTGTCTCTGTTCCGGATCAATTTTTTTCTAAATCTTCGGAATGAAATTGAACTAAATTAGAAATTGCTTGGGGGCTCCTGATAATTGGGGGCCCTAGGCCTGGGGCTAGTCGGTAATCCTGCACTGCTCTTCATTGGTGTATGCATCAATGCTGTAGGCTATACAATTACAATAATAAATACCATCGAAAGGCCTCGGGTGCCGGGTGCAAGCTTTATTATTTTCCACCCATAGGGCAGCTTGCATGCCAAATTTTGTTGTTCCCTGGAGCGCTATGAAAGTCAAGGAGGTTAGATATATAAGCTCCTTGACACATTCTTGCATTCTTGAAGATAAAGGAGGAACTTTTTTGTGGGCGGAAAATCCCTCGATTAATTTTGCCATTATGAACATAGCCCACTGAATTCATATGGGTTCTTTAACATGCCAACAACGTATGACATGCGTGTCGTGATTTTTGTCGTCTTTCAAAAATCACTTACCATGACCAGGAGCGAACCTGAAAGCTTGGGGTTGATAGACCGATACGATAACCACTCACCCACCGTGGCAAGCTGTCGAACAATTGGTAACTGGTACTTATACCCTATCTCTAAGGTGTTATTCTCCAAAACCATTTCCATGGTTTACGAATATCATCTCTGTTAGGGTAGTAAATGGTGGGACACCCTGTATAAATCATGATGGCTCACTACTTGTGCTAACCCTGTACATGAAATTATTATTATTATTTTTTTAGCATATGGCTTTTAGTGCCGGGAGTGTCCGAGGACATGTTCGGCTCGCCAGTGTTGTAGCTGCTTCGAGACGGACACCCAATGGGTGAGCTACAAGTACCGTTGGGGAGGGAAGTTGGAAGTTAAGGACGAGGAATTGGAAGGTAGCGGCTGTGGCCTATAGTTAGGGACCAACCTCGCCATTTGCCTGGAAGGAAGATGGGAAACCACAGAAGACCATCTTCAAGGTTGCCGGCGGGGGGATTCGAACCTCCTCGCCTCCCGGATGTGAGCGACTGCCAACAGTCATGCCGTAACGCCCACGGCTAACTCACCCGGTCATGAAATTAATAAATACGTCTAATAAATTAATCTCATGTCCATTTTATGAGTATTAGGGAAACAACCATCACATTACAGTCGTGTTGACCGACTGATAATCATTACTTTTTGAATAACCCTCGTGTATCTACCACCATGTAGTTCTTTGTGAGTGGAATAAATCAGAATTAGATTTAATGAAAATACGCTTCTGTAAATACCAGGTCATTTGATATAACGTGCTATTTTTCGTCCCACTGTCGAGAATAATTAATCTCTCTTGGATGAAATTCGGGAATTTTGTGAAAGCAAATCCGTGAAAGAGAACTTAATGAATCACTCATGGATCATCGGGGGTGATCGCAGCGCGTCTCTCATATTCAGTGCACAGGCTGAAAAGAAAATAAACCCTTGATTAAAACTTTCTTAATTAGGGCGCAGGTGGCCCTTGAACCCGCTGGACGGCCGAGGTAGAGCATTTGTGTTTGTAATGACAAGGGCTTATCATAATGCTGTTATCATTTACTTAATTCCATGTTAACTCACACGGGGACATCGTGAACCTCAGTTGGTTGGTTCCTCAGTTTAGGAGCTGCGACAACGCGGTCATGTAGCCCCGTGTACGTTGGGTGTGTGTAAAATCTGTCTGATAACCAGTGTTAAATGTGATGACTGTATTAGAGTGTATTGTCTGTTTTTAATACAAGTAAGGACTGCCGACATTGAATTTTCAAGAAGTTCCTACACTATAGCGCTTTCTAGTAGAGAAATGAGGAACTTTGTGTTGGCGGAAACTCCCGAGATTAATTTTGCCATTATGAACACAGCCTACTGAATTCAAAATATGGGTTCTTTGACATGTCAACATCGTATGTCATGGTGTCGAAATTTTTGCCGCCTTTCAAAAATCACTTACCACAGCCAGGAGCGAACCTACAAGCTTCACGATCGCACTGTGCCAACGTTACGATAGTCTCTTTGAAAGAATTCAAGTGTGAAGTTTTGGACCATCTGCCGTTTAGTCCAAATCAGCACTGAATGATCTTCACATTTTTCGAGAATTGTAGATATGGTTGGGCGGCAACGCCTCGCCAAAACGGAAGCACTTCAGGAGACTGTCCAGATGTACCCACCTCAGTGGCGGCAGAATTTTTTGCCGAGGGCATTGGTAAGCTGGTGTAACGATACGACAAATGTTTCAATCGTTTTGGCGATTAATTTGAGACAAGAATAAAACAAGCAAACATTTAGTAGTAAAATCAGTTTGGTATGTCAATCTGTTATCTTTATACAGTCCATCGGAACTTGAAGAAAAAACAGACCTCGTAGTTCAGTTTCTGCTAGTGTTAAGTCATAAGGAGATCAAGCAGGTTTGAAGGGGTAACGTTGTGTTATATACAATGTTAAGTATGCAATACAATTGATAATTAAACTTATTAGTGTATTTGTAATTCAGTTGAGGATTGGAAGAAGGCGGCCGTGGCCTTAAGTTAGGAACCATCCCGACACCTGTCTGGAGTAGAAGTGGGACAACACGTATAACCACTTGAAGGATCCCTGAGGTAGAAATCGAACCCGCCTCTTCTCACTTTATCCTCAAGAGGATGAGTGTACCCCGTTCCAGCCGTCAGACCAGAATTAAATTTCTTGGCAGAGCCGGGAATCGAACCTGGGCCCCCGTGGTGACAGCCAAGAATGTTCACCGCAACACAACGAGGCGAATTGTAATTCAGGGTTATGCAACTCTCAAATTCTTACACCAAATAATGCTTGAATGTCCGATACCGTCCTAACGTCTCCGAACTATCAAGTGAGGTACGCTTTGTACTAATTGGGAGAAAGGAAGTAGTGTATACGTTTACATTGATCACAATAACACAACCAATGAGAAAATATAGCATATACACAAGTGCATTTGTCTCAAGACCAACGATGTCCCAAGATTTCAAGCAACAACAACAAATACACTGACCGGAAGAAAAAAGATCACTTGAAAATTTCAACATTTCATTCATTCAAATCATAACAAGAAGTTCCGTGACGAACTAAAGAGCCTACTTTTCTTAAAATTTAAGATTCATGCCAATGATTAATGACGAAATTAAGTTGGTAATATCGAAATTTCTAATTAGTTCGAAATACTGTATACCTGGCATAATGTAGCCTAATAAAGCACTACAGTTGGCAGCCCTGGTGACTGAATATATTCTTAGATCCATTTCTTAGGGTACAGAATACAAAATTTGGTTGAAGTCCAATGGATAGCATGGACGTTACATGCAGTTAAACATTGGATCTAACAGCGCGCGTAAAATCATGTTGGCAACAATGCCATGCGTGTATTGGTCAGAAATAATCTGAAATAATATGATCTATTGTTGTGCCAATTTTGAATGAAATCCATTAGTTAGTATAGAAGTTACATGAATTTAAAGTTGGACGTCTCAGCAGGCTTAGAATCATGTTGGTAGCACTGACGTATATAAGTTACTCCAAATTAATATAGAATGTCAGGTACTATACGTGTGCATAGTTTAAAACTGTCGGCTTGCATACTTTCTGATATATGGGTATTTGGATTAAAACAAATTGAGAGAATTTATTAACAGTTGGCAGCCATGATGGCTCTTAAGAATACGCTCGGTCATATCTGTTTATGTACACATAGCACATACGAAATTTGGTTGAAATCCAATTGATAGTGTAGAAGTTATATACATTTAAAATTTGGACTTATCAGCAGGCTTATAATCATTTTGGCAACACTGCCATGTATGGCCTCCTGGAAATTAAACTGTAATATTATTATCTATACGTGTGCCAATTTTGAAATAGCTCCAATTCATACTTTACAAGATATCCAACATGGAGCTCAAATTTCAAATGCGATTTTTCAGCAGTTGGTAGCACTGACATCATTTTCAAATATGGCCGTGAGATATTCAGGTATAGGTCTTTACTCCTACAAAATTTTGTTTCGTTTGCTGAAGCCGTTTAGGAGTTGATAGGGGGAGACACACACACAGCCAGCCAGACAGACAGACAGACAGACAGACATTTGCCCGATCTCATAAGACTACTTTTTCCTCATTTTTGCAAAATGTGAAAAGTAGGCTAAAAATGAACGGTGTAGGCCTAGTACAGTACATACAGTATTTATAGCATGGAAGTAAGGTTAATTGGTTTCCTGGATGCATTACCATTCTTCATGTCATTGTTTCCACTTTACTATAGCGATTTTTTGACATGACGCTGTTTCCCGCGGAAAGATGTGCGCGCCATCGCTATCGTCAACAATGCAATGTTTTCCTTTTGATTTCTTTTGTCAATTGTTGGTACAGGAAAAGATCAATACAGCAACATCCTCAGTTGTTCTTGAGCAATTCATGAAGGAATATGCGCTTGAGGCCTGAAGATGTTACCAGGGCAGTGGCTCTGATCGAAAATGGTGGCTCGCACATCTTTCCGCGGGAAACAGCGTCATGTCAATGAATCGCTATTGTTAAGTGAAACAATGACATGAAGAATGGTAATACATCCAGGAAACCCTTACTTCCATGCTACAAACAGTAACTTATGTACTAGGCCTACAGCGTTCATATTTATGATTTGAATGAAAGTAATATTGAATTTCTCCAGTGGTCGTTTTTTTGCCGGCCAGTGTACTAATAACCCCATAGTTTTATAAAGGAAGACACTGGCTGAATGGCGCAGTCTAGTTGGCATTCGATCCTGCTATAGTAAATGCGAGGAAGTGTCAATAGATTTACTGCCACGTTTGTCTCCCATGCTTTTTAATGCCTACATCCAGGATGCATTGAATAAGGTTCGAGAGGATTTGAATTTAGGAATAAGGATGCAAGGTGAACAAATAAATATGATTAGATTTGCAGATGACATTGCCATAGTTGCAGATAGAGAACAACATCTCAAACAAATAATAGTAAAAATGGAGGAAATCATGGCTAATGAATAGAAGATGAAAATAAATAAGTCAAAGACGAAAATTATGGTCTGCGATAAAAAGGCAGACTCAAGTATGAAAATAGTGGTGGGCAACAAAACACTAGAAAATATTCAAGAATTTAAATATCTCGGAAGCAAAATTACCAAAGATGGAAGAAGCAAGAAAGAAATAAAATGTAGAATTTTACAAGCCAAATTAGCATTTCACAAAAAGAAACGTTTATTCACTACAAATTCCATTAATTTTAAAACCAGAAAACGATTATTAAAAGCGTATGTTTGGAGTATTGCCCTTTATGGTTGCGAAACGTGGACAATTGGAAAAGAAGAAAAAAGGAGGATAAATTCTTTTGAACAATGGTGTTATAGAAGAATGCTAAAAATTAGCTGGACAGAAAAAATAACGAATGTTGAAGTATTTAAAAAGGTGGAGGAAAATTATACCTTATGGAAAAGCATAAAGAAGAGGAAGAGTAGACTGATAGGACATATTTTGAGACACGATAGCTTGCTGAAAGCGTTATTGGAGGGAATGGTTGAAGGCAAACGATGTCGAGGAAGACCACGCCTACAATATATACAGCAAATCATGTCTGATGTAGGATGCAGAAACTATGAAGAGATGAAGAGGAACGCTATAAATAGAGCCGACTGGAGAACTGCCGCAGACCAATCCATGGATTGAATACTTAAGAAGAAGTTTAAGATCCCTTCGGGGCAAATTTCGGCTCCTCGATGTCTCTAAAAACCGCACTAGTTAAATGGGGTGTAAAGCCAGTGACATTATTATTATCATCATATGGGAGGTCCGGCTCCGTGGCTAAATGGTTAGCACGCTAGGCTTTGGCCCGAAGTGCCCTGGGTTCGATTTCCGGTCAAGCCATCAGGGATTTTAATCTCCTGAGGTTAATTCCCGTGGCTCGGGGACTGGATGTATGTGATGTCTTCATCATCACTTCATTAATTACGACGCGCAGGTACTCACGGGAGTCAACTAGAAAGACCAGCACTCGGCCTCTCTGGAGGCCACACGATTATTATGGAAGACTGTACATTCCTTCCCAGACTCAATTGTCCCGTCACTTCTTTGCCCAGCAGTTTCTACACAACAATATCCATAAAATGTCTTCTTCTATATTATGCCCATAACGCGTTTCTTGGCGAAGTTCTAAAGTGGTGCAGAGAATACGACAGCGTGTGTCAGCCATGTTAAAATATATTTACGACTTATTCTGCACTCTTGCGGGCGTCTATCAAAGTCTCTCCAACATTCCATATCTTTTTTGCTGTGAGGTGAACTTCAGTATCGCCACACTCGTTCTATTTTATTTGCTTTTACGTTACAGCGCATTTAATATCGAAACCGCAAAGCACCTGCGAGAAGTTAATAGGCAATATGTGGTCAAATATATTGTATACCTGTTGAATAAGAGGTGTGGGTGAATCCACCTCAGAAATTGTACGTATATCTCTCTCGTGAATACTCATAAGAGCTTATCAGAGGCTCAAGAGCAATATCTGTGTCCAGTAGACCTATCATATACAGTAGTTAGAGACCAGCGCGGGTAAACGAAACGATATTCGACCTAAAAAGACCTAATAAATCGAATGAAAGTATTCCTAAATTCACAAATTTTGAAAATTTATTCGGTTCAAACAAGTAGAAAAACTTAGAAAAATTGTGGCCAGAAATTTTAAATCGTAAATTTATCCCTTAGGCATTAAAATAGCTCCATTCTGTCAACTGATTTTTAATCAGAGCCTCACAATGCATGTATATAATGGATATCAAGATCCTAGGACTTAAAATATTTTTTTTTTTTTGCTAGATTGAGCTTATCAGAGGTGCAAGAGCAATAGCTGTGTCCCGTAGATCTATCATATACAGTAGTTATAGCCCAGCGCGGATAAACGAAACGTTATTCGCATCCGCTCCATATCCACACGACTGATATCAGCATCCACTCGTTTGTTTTCCGAGTCCGCTGACATTACAATAATATTTTTAGCCTACTTTTCACATTTTGCAAAAATGAGGAAAAAGTAGACTTATGAGATCGATCCGGGAAAATGTGTGTCTGTCTGTTTGTCTGTCTGGCTGTGTGTGTGTCCCCCCCCCCCCTATCAACTCCTAAACGGCTGCAGCAATCAAAACCAAATTTAGTATGAGTAGAGAATACCTCACGTCCATATTTGAAAATGATGTCAGTGCTGCCAACTGCTGAAAAAACGCACTAGAAATTTGAGCTCCATGTTGGATATCTTGCAAGGTATGCATGGGAGCTATTCCAAAATTGGCACACATGCAGATAATACTATTTCAGTTTAATTTCTAGGAGGCCAACAATGACAGTGTTGCCAAAATAATTTTAAGCCTTCTGATAGGTCCAATGTTTAAATGCATATAACTTCTACACTATCAATTGTATTTCAACCAAATTTTGTATGTAATATCTGTACATAAACAGATATGATTGAGCGTATTCTTAAGAGCCACTGGGGATGCCAACTGTTAATAATTGCTCTCTCTATTTTTTTTTGTCCAAATACCAATATATCAGAAAGTATGCTAGCCAACAGCTTTAAACTATGCACACGTATATTCTGACATTTTAGATTAATTTGGAGTAACTTATATACGTCAGTTCTACCAACATGATTATAAGCCTGCTGATAGTACCAATTTTTAAATACATGTAACTTCAATACTATCAGTTGGATTTCAACCAAATTTCGTATGTGCTAGGTGTACCATAACAGATATGACTATAAGTATTGTTAAGAGCAATCAGGGCTGCCAACTATTAATAAATGTTGTCTATATTCTTTTTACCCTAATATCAATATATCAGAAAGTACGCAAGCCAACAGCACTATACTTTGCACACTTATAGCACCTAACATTCTAGATTAATATGGAGTAATTAATACAAGGCAGTGCTGCCAACATGATTCTATGCCTGCTGATATGTCCAATTTTAAAATACATTTAACTTCTATACTAACAAATGGATTTCATCCAAAATTGGCACAACAAGATATCATAATAATTCATATTATTTCTGACCATCACACGCATGGTATTGTTGGCAACAAGCTTTTACGCGTGCTGATAGATCCAGTGTCTAACTGCATGTAACGTCCATTGGACTTGAACCAAATTTTGTATTCTGTACATTAAGAGGTGGAACTAACAATATATTCAGTCACCAGGGCTGCCAACTGTAATGCTCTATTAGGCTACATTATACCAGGTATATTTTTAACTAATTCGATATTTCGATATTACCAACTTAATTTCGTCATTATTCTAGATAGGTTCATATACTGTAGAATAACCATTGGCATGAAAAGTAGGCTGTATAGTTCTTCACGGAACTTCTTGTTACTTTATAAGATAAAGCAAAGGGTTAAATCAACACCTTTAGACATTTGAGGAGAAATTCGTTCCCCTTATTTTTACAGAAGTCAACACTAATTGAGGGTATTAACTTCTCTCACTTCTCTATTATTCTCATAAAAACCAAGCAAAAGTAAGTAGGGAAATAACAAGAAACGTGAAAGACACAGATCTTAGCAAAAGCTAAAAGTCCTTTCTTTTAAATCCAGCTCAACATTGTATTCTAAGAACTATCCACAAATTTACTCCAAACATTATCCGCAGCTTGTTCGCTATCCGCACTGCCATGCAAACTATATCCGCATGGCGAAACATTTTGCGGATATCCGCGGAGTCGTGTAACATCAACCTTACAACCCGCGGCCCGGCCGTTATATAATCTTTTCTCCACAGCCGCCAAACGTCATTAGCTTCCTGTTATTTCGTCTACCTTCAGTGTTTGCGTAATTGTTGATATAGCTAAGAGGTCGGATCAAATATAAACGGGAATTTGAATGTACCGCCGTTAGCAATAAATCTAAGGCGGGTCTTTGTCAGAATGTTGGTTGGGGTGTCTGAATTTGAGGCAGGAAGAGAAACAGTGGATAATGAAAGGAGACTGCGGAAAAGCCTCACAGCAGACAACATTGTTGCCATTCGTGACATTATTAAAGAATATCGGTGAATAAAAATTTCGCGAACAAAGGACAAATAATGCAGCCTATTACTGTCACCTTCTGGATGAAGCAAAAGCTGCGTATCGCAACAAGCGACGCCAGCAACCGATCCGAAACGTCATTCTTCTCCACGACAATGCAAGGCCGCATAATGCCGCTGTAACGCGGGAAAAATTGGAGGAAATTCATTGGACACCTTTGGAACACCCTCCCTACAGTCTTGATTTATCACCTTGTGACTACCATTTCTTTGGACCACTTAAACAAGGTCAGCGGTTCGATGATGATGCAAGTGTAGAAGAGTTTGAGCGCAAGTGACTCCTTACACGTCCATCTTCTTTCTACCAGGGCGGCATTAAAAATGTGTGTCGAAGGCAGGACACTATGTAGAAAAGTGATCTCTATATGTGTATATTTTTTGATTGATGCAATAAATGTAAAACATTAATTCCCGTTTATATTTGATCTCCCCTCGTACATTGTTCCAGCATTGTATAGTGCAGTATTGTTATGTTAGGGAACATAATACTATACCTCATCCACGGAATCTGTGAAGTAGGATTGCGCATGACGTCACACGGAGGAAGTGAAAAGAGAATGCGATGGGTGGAGCTTGGCAGAGCAGCCATTGCGAGCGTTGGTTGAAGCCAAGGTCGCGCCACCCTCCTGCGCTAATTATTCAGTGGGAGGTGGTTTCCTAAACTATAATAGTACATTATGCAACGAGCCTATAATGGCTATAATTAAGACACGAGTATTTTTAATAAAACGAGCGTATGCGAGTTTTATAATTTCCATACGAGTGTCTTAATTTCCATTATAGGCGAGTTGCATACGACTGTTTATGTTCGACGATAATTATAACTTTATTATATGTTTTAACATAAATATTCATAACTATCTGTTGAGAGTCAGCCACTTGAATTTTGTGATCGCAGTGCGAGCGCTGGGTATATCTCTGTCTTTCAAGATCTCTGAACGACCGACGCATGCGCTCTGTGTGCTTGCAATGCCATATGCAAGCCATATGTTTACATCTGCCGTCCCTCAGTAATATTGTCACCGGAGTCGTTTGAAGGCAATGCGCTGTGTAGAAATTAGTGCTGGTGATATTAAGGTACAGTGCTATTTCTTGTTTCATATTCGCCAGTTTATTTACGTGAACATATGGACGGTGCGTATTCCATGTCGGTAATTTATTATAGTTCGATGTTGTGTTTATGTCCGACATGTTGGATTTTGAGCGCATGCGTGAAGGTATCGTTACCTAATTGGTCAATGAACGAGCTCTGATTGGCTGGAGAAACTGTATCATAATGAAAAACTGTGTTATAATGACCATCATTATGATACAATTTTCTGACACATAATAGTGAGGGTCGAACATAAAACTTAGTTAAAGTGTAGGAGAGCCTCTCTGTATCAACTAGAGTAAGATTAAGTTAGTGTCATTGTTACCGACAGTAGTGGCTACGCGGGCTAAAGCTTTGCGTTAGGTCAAGGGGCCAAGCTCTCTGCTGACTCGGTAGACGCGTGGGTTCGAGCCCCACCGTCGGCTGTCCATGAAATGGTTTTCCGTGGTTTCCCATTTTCAACACCAGGCAAATGCTGGGACAGTACCTTCTGACAGGCCACGGCCGCTTCCTTCCACATCCTTGCGCAGTTTCATTCATCTTCATCCATTCCATCTCTCATCCCGACGCGCAGGTCGCCCACGGGCGTCGACTAGAAAGACCTGCACTCGGCCTCTCAGGAGGCTACACGACAAAAAAAAGTGTCATTGTTGGTGTCTTGTTAATTGTTTATAATCTAAATAGTTGTAAGTTTGTGACTTACTAGCCTACTTTTCACATTTTGTAAAAATGAGGAAAAAGTAGACTTATGAGATCGATCTGGGCAAATTTTTGTCTGTCTGTCTATCTGTCGGGCTGTGTGTGTGTGTGCAGCAATCGAATCCAAATTTGGTATGAGTAAAGATCTATACCTGAATAGCTCATGCCCATATTTGAAAATTACGTCAGTGCTACCAACTGCTGAAAAACCGCAATTGAAATTTGAGCTCCATGTTGGATATCTTGGAAGGTATGCATGGGAGCTATTCCAAAATTGGTACACATGTAGATAATACTATTTCAATTTAATTTCCAGGAGGCCATGTATGGCGGTGTTGCCAAAATGATTCAAAGCCTGCTGATAGGTCCAATTTTAAATGCATATATCTTCTATACTATCAATTGGAATTCAACCAAATTTTGTATGTAATATGTGTACATAAACAGATATGACTGAGCGTATTCTTAGGAGCCACCAAGGCTGCCAACTGTCAATAAATGTTATCTCTATTCTTTTACCCAATACCAATATATCAGAAAGTATGCAAGCCAACAGCTTTAAAATTTGCACACGTATAATACCTAACATTCTAGATTATTTATGATAAACTAATATACGTCAGTGCTGCCAGCATGACTCTATGCCTGCTGATAATTCCAATTTTAATATACATGTAACTCCTATACTAACAAAGTTATTTCATCCAATATTGGCACAAAAAGAGATCATAATATTTCAGATTATTTCTGACCAACGCATGCATGACATTGTTGCCAACATGATTTTACGCGCGCTGATAGATCCAATGTTTAACTGCATGTAACGTCCATGCTATCCATTGGACTTTAACCAAATATTGTATTCTGTACCTTAAGAGATGGAACTAACAATATATTCACTCACCAGAGCTGCCAACTGTAGTTCTCTATTAGGCTACAGCTATATTTCGAACTAATTAGAAATGTCGATATTACCAACTTAATTACGCTATTTTTCTAGAAAGGTCTATATAGATTGGCATGAATTTAAATTTTAAGAAAAGTAGGCTCTTTAGTTCGTCACGGAACTTCTTGTTTTTAAACATTGTAATAATCACGTGTATCAGGTGATGGTTGAATTAAATAATGCTCTCGTCCCAATCTCTGGTTATCCGAGATTTGGAGCAGAGGATATTCTAATTATAATTATTCAGTGACATTGCGCCTCATTGTACCAGTCAGCCGAGTCACTCCTGTGCTCAGGCTACGTGTTTTCACACTGGCACTTCGCAGATTGCTTGGACGGAGTTTAGGTAACTTGCTTTTTCTTATGTTTCGAAAAATGGCTGAAAAAATATCGTGTGCTATCGTATGTGAATTCATATGTGGACGTACAGAATGTGTTTCTGAATGCATTAGAATAGTGTAAAAATGTAATGTTATTTTATTTAATAACTTCAAATTAAAAGTCTTTTGTTCAGTACTTTGTTATTTATAACAAGGAAAATTTGTTAATCAATATAATACATCAGGCTTTTCCAAATCCACGAGTTTGAGTATGCGTACACACGAGTACTCAGCAGTGATGCTCGGAGCACAGTTGGAGAGGGACTGCAATGATAGCCAATACGTCACTGGGCGAAGGTCATAACACAGGTCCATGCGCTTCCTGCTAGTCTTGATGTATCCACCGCGTAGTGACGGCAGTCCCCACAGCAGGTTTACATGTTGCAGGTTTACTCACGCAAGGCGGCGAGTACTCCACTCCACACTGGCGAGCAGCTTGGCTGGAACAGCTTGTAATACATGGATAAGTGCATAGAAGGAGGGAAAAGTGATACGTAGATATGTGGAGAAAAAAAAACATGAAAATAAAATTTAAAAAATGAATTCCTATAGCTGTCACATTTTAGAATTGGGTTACCCGTGACTCCATAGTGTGGTTTAAGTGACTTATTCTCTGAAACACATTTGGTAAATTAGTAATTATTTAAGGGAGTTAGTCATTGAGTCTGAGTGAGCGAGTAAGTACCCACACCTAATGAAGAAATCCATTCAAAGAATAAAGGAACGCGTTTCGCTCTAGCGGCTGCCATAAAATTTGTGTGCAAAGCATAGTTCGGCCAACTCTGCCACGCATTCGCAAAAACTGCCTCGTCCAGTGAGTCAAGACTGCGTGTTGTTATTTGCTCCTAATCTCGAGAATACAAGTCGGGGACCTTAGAATTGAATACACCTTGTATTACAGAGGATAGAACTCGCTTTTGTTTTACAAGAGATGTAAATTTCCAGCCACATTTTCATCGCGGTTACGTATCCCATGGGGGCCATTTGGGGAGAATGGTTGTACAGTGTGTGTGAATATATTGTGAATCTTGAGTCAGCTGGGACGGTGATGTACGGACCGCGGCGTGCTGGTCGGCTGCTTAATGCATGGCCTGTCCACCGCTCATGTGTCGACATCAGTCGCCGCTGATGGCCCACTATAAGTATGGCGTCTCGTGGGAGAGTTATGTCCCACACTTTGCCGTGTATCATCGTAACATTTATGACACCACGCACTGGGCACGCTTGGGGTCACAGTAATATTTGTGTGAGTCAACTCTTAATAGCACAGGACAGCTGCACAGAAAAAACCCTTTTATTACAAAAACTGTGCTATGGTTGGCTTTTTGTAAATCGCTAGAAAAACACAAAAAAAAACACTCTAATTTTTAGAATAATTTGCACGATCATTTTGTTGGAAAACTCAAAAAAACATTGAAAAGCTTTTTTCTCTGAATCGACATATTTTAAAGAAAAGGTTTTTAAACAAAATATGTAGAGGACATTGTCACCTACAATTCGTCTCATTGAGGTCTTGTCATACGTTTTGAAATGAAGAAGCTAGATGGCACCAAAGATTCCAAAAAAGTGTTTTTTCACTTTTTGTCCTGGAAAAAATGTTTCGTTCACAAATGAGCGAATTAGAAATTTGTTCCCCTCAAAATTGTCTACAACATTTATTCAAACATTATTTTCCTCCGCCTTACCGTTCCAATGTTATAGTCTGCCGAAGTGTGAAAATTGTACTATTCAGACGGCACAAAGGTTAATATATGTACAGTTATGATTTATAGGTTGCGATTGAAATAGATATGATTGTTTGAGCTAATTAACAAACACGGCCCGCGTCCTGTTTGACCGAGCCTTTGGCAGCTGTCCGACACCGGTCCCTGTCTAAATTATGCCCACCGCTCTCTCCGCAGTAATAATATAGTATCCTTGACTACGCAGCGTTGCATTTGCTGCGCTATAACTTTGGAGCGGTAAGTCAGAGGAAACAAACGTTTGAATAAATGTTGCAGACAATTTTGAGAGGAACAAATTTCTCGTTCACTCTTTTGCGAAAAAAGTATTTTTTCTAGGACAAGAAGTGAAAAAACACTTTTTTGGAAACTTTGGCGCCACCTAGCTTCTGCATTTCTAAACGTATGACATGACTTCAATGAGACAAATTATAGGTGTCAATGTCCTCTACATTTTTTGTCTAAACACTTTTCTTTAAAATACGTCGATTCAGAGAAAAACGCTTTTCAATGTTTTTTTGAGTTTTCCGACAAAATGATCGTGCAAATTATTCTAAAATTTAGAGTTAAGCTTTTTTTGTGCTTTTCTAACGATTTACAAAAAGCCAACCATAGCACAGTTTTTGGAACAAAGCCATTCCAGCTGTACTGTACTATGAGGTGACCTGTGCCGTGTAACAGCTGGTTGAGCGCTCGCCTAGTGTAGCCAAGGTCTCAGGATCGAATTCCCAAATCATTTAGTTTTCATTAAGTAGCTTATTTGAGAAGGATTTCTTTAGGATCATTAATGGAGGAACCAAGGAACCTGATAAGGATAATTTTGACTTGAGTAGTGGAGATATGATATTCTTTGAACTCTTTAATATTGCCAAATTATTTTAAGCCTATTTTCAATGTTGAAAAAATAGGCTTATGAGATCACCTTTTGTCCGTGTGTGTGTGCTTGTGTGTGTGTGTGTGTGTGAGGTGTGTGTGTGTGTACCCCTAATAAATTCTAAACGGCTGGAGCGATTTCAATGAAACTTGGTAAGATCATAGCACCAATCCGTCCGACCCCGACCGTGCCCTTCACATTTTATTGTGTCTCGCCAATCCAGCATGGCGGCTGTGCGAAATATTTCACCAGCATTCAGTATCTCCGAAACTATTACCGATATCACCCTGAAATTTTGTACGATGATAAAGGGAACTACTAGAAGTTCACATAAGAGACTTTCAAAAACCTGGTAACTACAACACCAACATGGCGGCCAAGCGAAGTTGAGATTTTAAATAGACTTTTCTCGCGATTTAACCATGCAAACGTAATGACACATGGTACAGCAAATGCCTATACACATTGTGATACACTGGGGTCTAATTTAGTTCAATTGTTTACATAACCTCAAAATGGCGGCTGTGCGAAATATTTCACTGGCATTCAATATCTGCGAAACTATTTATTATATAACCCTGAAATTCTGTACGGTGATAAAGGAGACTGCTATAAGTTTATATATGTACCTTTCCAAAACCTGTAAAGTACAAAGCGAACTTGAAATACTTTAATAGACTTTTCTCGTGATTTAACCGTCTGAGCGCAGTGAAATGTAAATGATTATTCATATTGTAATGCACTGGCATTTAATTTAGTTCAATCGTTTACATGACCTCAATATGGCGACTGTGCCAAATTTTAAAATTTCGTTTTTATGTATTGCGTCCTAATCATGCGATTGTAGTTTGAATACCGAACGTACACAATAATCTTCATGTAGTAGTACTTAAATTCAAATCCAACCTGGCGACCATCTGAAATATTTAGACGGTTCTCAATATCTACGAATCTATCACAACAATCAAACTGAAATTTTGTATATCGATAGAGGCAATTATCATGAGTGGGATATATGAAAATAGGCTGTATAGTTCTTCACGGAACTACTTGTTGCACATTGGATGAAAATGTAAAGACTGGAAATTTATAATTGTAGAGGCTATTTAGTTTGAGGATTTTTCGACTGGTGAAACTTAATATTTTCACGCCACGAACATGTTTTGGCAAAATACTGTTGCTCTATGTGGCGGAGTTGACTCTTGACTCCAGCAGTCGTGTCCGAAAGAGACAGTACTCCTCTACTCGTTTCCAGCATGAGACGGAGTAAATTTTCCTTGTAGTAGAAGAAACGTGGTTTAGTAATTGCGTTATAATTGCCAATTTAATACGTGCCATGAGCACAAGAGAAGCCTAAAGCTTTGCTAAAAGCGATCGAGAACAGTATTTTTTATGAATTTTGTGACAATTGTGAACAGTGTATAACTTGACCACGAGGCAATCCCATAGAGGTGCCGTAATTTTTCAACGACCTGAAAGTGCTTTGAAAGTTAGAATCAGTGAGGTGACGCTGACCTTTTTTTTTCGAGACCATTTTGCTTCTCAGCTTTCAATCTTGTCTTCAAGCCTCCGTTTGTAACTCCATGATAAATAAGTAAATAAATATATAAATAAATCAATAAATCTATACATGAATAAGTATCAATGACAGAGCATTGGAGGACTTAAGCAGGAACAAAGCACCAGGCATGGATGATATACCGATTGAGTTGCTACGCTGCATGGGAGATGAAGGTCTGATCAGGTTATTTGACTTGGTGTGTAGGATTTATGAGACAGGTGAGGTACCCCCTGATTTCAAGAAGAATGTAATCATCCCTATAACAAAGAAAGTGGGAGCTGACAGATGTGAAGATGACCGTACAATCAGCTTGATTACTCATGCTTCAAAGATCCTGTCTAGAATAATTTACAAGAAGTTGGAAAGCCAGATAGAATCGGAGTTGGGTGAAGACCAGTTTGGTTTCAGGAGAAATGTAGGAACAAGGGAAGCAGTACTAAGTCTTAGGCTGATTTTGGAAGGTCGAATAAGGAAAGATAAGAGAACGTTCATGGCATTTGTAGACTTAGAAAAGGCTTTCGATAACGTTGATTGGACTAAATTGTTTGACATTTTGAAATCTATTGGAATAAAGTACAGGGATAGGACGGTGATCTACAAACTGTACAGAAACCAGACAGCAGTTATTCGAGCTGAAGGACATGAGAGAGAAGCTGGTATTCAGAAAGGTGTAAGGCAAGGCTGCAACTTATCACCCATACTTTTCAATCTTTACATTGAACAAGCAATGAAGGAAATTGTAGAAAAAATTTAAGTGGGAGTGAAGATTCAAGGAGAAATAATTTCAACTCTGAGATTTGCTGAATTCATCGTCATCTTGGCCGATACGCCTGAGGATTTGAATGAGTTTTTGAATGGTATGGACTCCGTCTTACGGAAAGAATATATGATGAAAAATAATAATTGTAAAACAAAAATACTGGAATGCAGCCGAAATAAATCAGAAACCTCTATGGGCATTACATTGGCAGGTGAAAAGCTGAAGGAAGTAGGAGACTTCTGTTACTTAGGAAGGAAAATAACCAGTGATGGACGAAGCAAAGAGGATATCAAAAGTAGGTTGGCTCAGGCAAGGAAAGCATTTCTACAAAAAAGGAATCTGTTGACATCGAATATAGATTTAGGTATTAGGAAGTCATTTTTAAAGCCTATGTCTGGAGCGTGGAGCTCTTTGGAAGTGAAACTTGGACTATTGGTGCAGCAGAAAAGAGGAGAATTGAAGCATTTGAAATGTGGTGTTACAGGAGAATGATGAAGATCAGATGGGTAGGTAGGGTTACAAACGAAGAGGTATTAAGACAAGTGGGAGAGGAGAGATGTTTCTGGCGACTGCTAATGAAGGGAAGAGATAGGTTAGTAGAACACATACTAAGACACCCAGGAATAGCAAGCTTAGCTATGACAGGAAGGGTTAGGACAAGAACTGTAGGGGTAGACCAAGGTTACAATATGTTAAACAGATTGCCTCGGATGTAGGGTGTGGTAGCTATGTAGAGATGAAACGATTAGCTCAGGACAGGGAGGCATGGAGGGCTGCATCAACCAGTCAAAAGACTGAAGACTCAAACAACAACAACAACATAAGTAAATGTATGTTTGTTTGTCTGTCCACCCTGTATTGTTCCCGCTTGTAACGGGGTCGAGGATGAGATGCCATGAAATTCTATGTGACAGATTGTTTTCATGGCCGGATGCCCATCCTGACGCCAACCTCATGAGAGGAGTTAGATAGAGATGAAATGAATGAAACTGGGCAAGGATGTGGAAGAAAGAGGCCGTGGCCTGTCAGAAGATACCATCCCAGCATTTGCCTGGAGCTGAAAATTTGGAAACCACGGAAAATCATTTCAGGGATGGCCCACCTCTACTGAGTCCTCAGTGAACTTGGCCACATGGCCTAGCGCTGCGCGTTGGCGAGCATGCCTACGGCTGTCGGTTTGATGAATCTCTACTTAGTAAACAAAGTCCTCGATTCTTGGAAGTCACGGATGATCTCGAGAACTGCTGTATGGATTTTTATGCGGTTTTCACCATTCTCTGAAGTATATCTCGAGGAAGATTTCTGTAGAAAATAATTTATTTGTGATCAAAGGAAGCCAAGCAGTAACGATTTCAGTGAAAAAGTCGAAAACAAACCTGGCGTCCGAGCGCTTTGTAAGCTTTCGCTGGGCAAACCGATAAAAATATCAATATACTATGAGTGTAAGAATTGTTCCGCATGAATCGTTCTACAAAATCGTCCGGGAGAGCATGTGTCTATCTTCAATAAGTGTTTTTACGTTTTCATTTCTTCCAACTATCTCCATTCAATTAGTTAGGCGACAGTTTACGAGCTAGCTAGAGGCGAGCCTATAACCTCAGTTACAGCCTAGCTAGCAGGCGAGCCTATTATACAGCCAGCAGCAAACTGTCGAGTCGTGTTGATTTAAGACTTCAAAGAGGAGTGGTTGTGTTTGGAGTTTCCCTAGAAGTGCAACTCGGCTTTCCTTCATTTCGCCAGTGAACGTTTCGTTCCGCAAAATTCACATTCAAGTTAAGATTGGATGGAAGGGGGATTTGTGTTTCATGCACGTCGCCATTCTTAAATTACGTCTGACAATAATTCCTTGCACATGCATCTCCATGGTAATATATTAATAGTCCAGTCAGTGATTTTAATCCATCATGCCGAGACTTAAAACGGATATAGGTCGTAGTTCATTGACATCGGAAAAAAGTGCTTATCACGTAATGCATTCATAACTGTTCCCGGGCGAAGCCGGGGCGGGTTGCTAGTAAATAAATAGTTGAACAACCACTTGGAAACGCTTCTTCTTCTTCTGTATGTGCCATCTCCTCTCAGGAGGTTGGCAACCATCATAGAGACTCTTGCTTTAGATGATGCAGCACGAAACAGCTCAATAGTTGAACAATTAAACCAAGTTTTCAGATTATCGATCCAAGTAATGCGTCTTCTTCCTGGTCTTCTTTTGCCTTGTAGCTTCCCTTGAATGACCAGCTGCAGCAGATGATATTTCTCTCCTCTAATCACATGACCCAGATACAGCAGTTTTCTAATTTTGACAGTATTTAATATTTCCTTTCTCTTTCCCATCCGCCTTATCACCTCATCGTTTGTGAACTTTTCTTTCCAACTCAGCCTCAGTATCCTTCTGTACATCCATAGCTCAAATGCCTCCAATCTGTCCATTTCTCGTTTCTTTATTGACTGTACTGAGAAGATAAAGTCCAGGATCGGTCAAGGCAGAAATGCATTCAATAAAATGAGGAGAGTGTTCTGTAGCAGATACCTTAATTTACATCTAACAAGAAGTTCCGAGACGAACTAAAGAGCCTACATTTCTTAAAATTTAAGATTCATGCCAATGATTAATCTATATGGATCTATCTAGAATAATGACGAAATTAAGTTGGTAATATAGAAATTTCTAATTAGATCGAAATACTGTATAACTGGCATAATGTAGCCTAATAGAGAACTACAGTTGGCAGTCCTGGTGGCTAAATATATTCTTAGTTCCATCTCTTAAGGTACAGGATAAAAAATTTGGTTGAAGTCCAATGGATAGCATGGACGCTACATGCAGTTAAACATTGGATCTAACAGCGCGCGTAAAATCATGTTGGCAACAATGACATACCGTACATTAATTGGTCAGAAATAATCTGAAATAATATGATCTATTGTTGTGTCAATTTTGAATGAAATCCATTAGTTAGTATAGAAGTTACATGCATTTTAAAATTTGACCTATCAGCAGGCTTAGAATCATGTTGACAACACTGGCATAGGCCTATATTGGTTACTCCAAATTAATCTAGAATGCCAGGTACTATACGTGTGCAAATTTTAGAGCTATTGGCTTGCATACTTTCTGACATATTGATATTATGGTAACAAAAATAGAGACAGTATTTATTAACAGTTGGCAGCCCTGGTTACTCTTAAGAATCGGCATAGTCATATCTGTTATGGTACATATAGCACACCGAAATTTGGTTGAAATCCAAATGGTAGTATAGAAGTTACATGTATTTTAAGTTGGATATCTCAGCAGGCTTAGAATCATGTTGGTAGCACTGACGTATTTAAGTTACTCCAAATTAATATAGAATGTCAGGTACTATACGTGTGATTAGTTTCAAGCTGTCGGCTTGCATACTTTCTGATATATGGGTATTTGGTTAAAATAAATTGAGAGCATTTATGAACAGTTGGCAGCCCTGGTGGCTCTTAAGAATACGCTCCGTCATATCAGTTTATGTACACATAGCACATACGAAATTTGGTTGAAATCCAATTGTTAGTGTCGATGTTATATGCATTTAAAATTTGGACCTATCAGCAGGCTTAGAATCATTTTGGCAACACTGTCATGTATGGCCTCCAGGAAATTAAACTGCAATATTATTATCTACTCGTGTGCCAATTTTGAAATAGCTCCCATTTATACCTTCCAAGATATCCTACATGGAGGTGAAATTTCAATTGCGATTTTTCAGCAGTTGGTAGCACTGACATCATTTTCAAATATGGCCGTGAGATATCCAGGTATAGATCTTTACTCCTACCAAATTTCGTTTCGATTGCTGCAGCCGTTTATTAGTTGATAGGGGGGTGGGGCTGGGGACACACACAGCCAGCTAGACAGACAGACAGGCAGTAGGACAGACAGACAGACACACATTTGCCCGATCTCATAAGTCTACGTTTTCCTCATTTTTGCAAAATGTGAAAAGTAGGCTAAAAATTAGACTTCTGAGATGTTATATCTTCTCCATCTTGTTCTATGGAGTTGAGACCTGGACTTTATCTCCTCAGTACAGTCAATGTAGCAGTTCACATTTGTTCCTAAATACTCGTACTTTGTCACTTGCTGTACTGTCTCCCCATTGATTATCAAGCTCTCTTGATGTTGTGTTCGTGATACTACCATAAAACGTGTCTTACTGACATTAAGTGTTAATCCCCATTGTTCACTTGTCAGTCAATGTAAATCTTGTAGACCTTCCGCGAATAACAACGCTAATCAATCGGATGTTTTACGATTCATTTCGGATGTATTTGAAATGAAGGTTACAAGTGAGTACTGTTTGCTGGCCGGTGAAGGAATCGCGACTCCGTTGGAGCTGCATGGTGTAGGTATGATGAGCCCTGTGACCTAGCGTGATACAGACTTGTGCTGTGTTATCGTCCCTCCAGGTGTGGCAGTTCACACGGCCAGCAATCAGACAGGCTCTTCTACGTAATTTATAACTTTAGCTATTTAACTTCTGGGGAAATAACTTCAGTCCCTGGGAGTCTTACACTTATCTGATGTAACATTCTGTGAATTAAAACCGTGACGATTCGCACAGCCATGCCACGTTGCCACTACACGAAAATAATAAGTAACATTTGTCGTATAAAGGGACAGATATACCTCAAAGAGCCATTTTAGTAGTACGTCTGCACTTGTCATAGAGCTTGTAGGTTGAAGTACACACATCAAAAAAAGTTTTGCATCACCTCGGTTCCAAGAGTTCCGGAACCGTTAAATACAAAGGGAATAGAGATCAACACAAACAACATTTCAGCTCGTTTTATTGCTCATGAGACCCACACATTGCATGTTGTACCATCATACAGCTAGACTTTCAGCATTTGTGGTCCAGATTGCAGTACACACCACTACCTCTAATACCCAGTAGCACGTCCTCTTGCATTGATGCATGCCTGTATTCGCCGTGGCATACTATCCACAAGTTCATCAAGACACTGTTGGTCCAAATTGTCCCACTCCTCAACGACAATTCGGCGTAAATCTCTCAGAGTGGTTGGTGGGTCAAGACGTCCATAAACAGCCCTTTTCAACATATCCCAGGCATGTTCGATAGGGTTCATGTCTGGCGAACATGCTGGCCACTGTAGTCGAGCGATGTCGTTATCTTGAAGGAACGCATTCACAAGATGTGCACGATGAGGTCGAGAATTGTCGTCCATGAAGACAAATGCCTCTCCAATATTCTGCCGATATGGTTGCACTATGGGTCGGAGGATGTCATTCAGGTATCGTAAAGCCGTTTCGGAGCCTTCCATGACCACCAGTGGCGTACGTCGGCCCCACATAATGCCACCCCAAAACATCAGGGAACCACCACCTTGCTGCACTCGCTGGACAGTGTGTCTAAGACGTTCAGCCTGACCAGGGTGCCTCCAAACACGTCTCCGACGATTGTCTGGTTGAAGGCATATGCGACACTCATCGGTGAAGAGAACGTGATGCCAATTCCGTGGGGTCCATTCAGCATGTTGTTGGGCCCATCTGTACCGCGCTGCATGGTGTCGGGGTTGCAAAGCTGGACCTCGCCATGGACGTCGGGAGTGAAGTTGCGCATCATGCAGCCTATTGCGCACAGTTTGAGTTGAAACACGACGTCCTGTGGCTGAACGAAACGCATTATTCAACATGGTGGCATTGCTGTCAGGGTTCCTCCGAGCGGCAATCCGTAAGTAGCGGTCATCCACTACAGTAGTAGCCCTTGGGCGGCCTGAGCGAGGCCTGTCATCGACAGTTCCTGTATCTCTGTACCTCCTCCATGTCCGAACAACATCGCTTTGGTTCACTCTGAGACGCCTGGAAACTTCCCTTGTTGAGAGCCCTTCTTGACACAAAGTAACAATGCGGACGCGATCGAACTGCGGTATTGACCTTCTAGGCATGGTAGAACTACAGACAACATGAGCAGCGTACCTTCGTCCTGGTGGAATGACTGGAACTGATCGGCTGTCGTACCCCCTCCGTCTAATAGGCCCTGCTCATGCATGGTTGTTTACATCTTTGAGCAGTTTTAGTGACATCTATGAACAGTCAAAGGGACTGTATCTTGGATACAATATACACAGTCAACGTCTATATGCCGGAGATCTGGGAACCGAGGTGATGCAAAACTTTTTTTGATGTGTGTAAGATTATTTGGCGAGACAGGTAATTTGGTGATAAACCTTTAAAAGAATGCCGCCACAGAACCTATTCTATTCTTGAGCTCGCCTGTTGTCTGAAGGGAGTCTTGGGTTTTTCCTTTGCTCTGAGCTCACATATAATCCTTAGACCCTTCCACTTACTGAGGTATGCGATTTTGTAACACTTAGTGGCAGGGAATTGACAAGTGCTGACGTCTTAAATACAGTGTGCACTTCAAGTGAAATTTAGTGTGTCAATATATCGTTTATTATAGTTAGTCTTTGTGTCAATCTGTTCCTAAGAAAGTGAGTTATTTTTAACAGCGAGAGAAAAGATGGATACCACAGACATTTTCGGCACAAACCTTAAGATAATACCGAAATATTTAAGCATTTTCTACTCAGCTGATGGTAAGCCACAATATTGTTATTATATATTTTTATATCAGATTTCGGGCCTGATTTCTTTAAATGTTTAAAGGAATGAGAATTTAATAGATATTAGTGTTGTAGGTAGTGTAAATTAACAAATTTCATAATTATTTTCAGAAAATAGACTATCACCAAATTTCCTTACGGTAAAATGCCGGAAAAAAAGACAACATGAAACGAAAGCCTGATATTGATGCCTATGCAATCGTGTACATGAGTGTGAAGTGTGTTGTGAAAACTCCTCATAAGACAAAAACTCCTGTGGAATGTAGTTATACAACTCTAGAAAGTAAAAACATGGTTTGACAACTATCACCAAATTACCTTCCTACTGTCACCAAATTACATATATGTATCACCAAATAACCTTACTCAAGTGAGTTGTACAAAATGACATAGATTTCAATAAAAAATAATTACAAGAAGATATTGATGATCAAAACCTGTAGCTAACGGTCTGTTCTATATGATACATTGAATTAAAAGTAAATAAATTATGTATTGAACCCTTTATCCACAGGCTGTATAAAGGATTCTAATAAATTATTCATCATCTTTTGATACATTTCTACAGATAGCAGATACGAGAACCAGAAGGTGTTGGGAAATATTGAGAAATCAGTGGCCGAGAGGTCACAATGGTTTAAGCTCCTGTGGTATTTTAGGAAGTAGCATAATATTCATGACACATAGAACAGGTGCAACTTTTAGCGCGGAGACGGCTTGGGTACGCACAATATGGCCTGTTGCTTTGAGTGTTGGCGCCAAGAAGAAAATCGAATGCTACGAAGTAATTGGTCAATCTTCATGTTAACCACTCCCTGTGGCTGAAATACAAGTAAAAGCGCATAAAGATCTACAAGAGTCTGAACCAATAATATCAAGACGTCCTGTTTTAGCGGCAACTCGGCTTGGTAACGCACCCTGGTAAATTAACGCGGGAGTTATCTACGGATTAATTCCACGATCGATTCGAGCCAGCTACAGCATAATCGTAACCTCCACACTGCTACGAACTCATTGATACCGATCGCATGCTAGTCTGATAATTATTATGGAATATTTTTCCATAAATTCTCTTCCACACCTACCCTAGTCAGTTTCATTTATAATGACGCAGAAAGCTTCGAGAGAACACACTTTCATTTGTGCGTCTGAAGACGTAACGTCGATTTTTAATTTGAGCATTTGAGGACGTAAGGTGTCCGAGGACACGAGGCATACTCTGCATATTTTTCATGTAGTTGAACATGGAACATTTTCGTCAAGTTAGAAGTGTAACTTCAGTGATTTATTTGTAGTCCCAGTACTACCAGATAGGACCAGTTCATCGAATATAATTCACCAATAGACTGTCAAGGAATTTAGTACTTGATCGGTGAATTTAATAGGAAATATATCGTGAGTGTATCTGACAAAACTTTATTTAATTCAGCACGAGATGACGTCTAGGAACGAGACCGGATCTTGGAACCAGCAGGACATTTGCCAGAAGATCTCGATGACGAGCTAAGCATCTTAAAGGGGTGATGGCTGCAGATGTTTCCTTGACACGGTTTTAAAGGATTGAGTACAAATGAATTAATTAATTAATTTATTAAATCAGGTTTGGTATTATGGGACATATTTTTGTAGATATTTGTGTGCTTGTTTGGTAACGTAGATTCTTAGTTCTTATTTTACTGACACATTAAGTATGGGACAAGCCGAGCGTTGTGTAATTTGTAAATATTGTGATTTATGTTTGGTTTAACTATACGGGGCGACGCGCAGCTCGTGCTCGCATTCGCTTGCGTAAATCGCGGTCAAGCATTGTAATTCGGAAGTCTGCCTTATAACAAAAATGGAACTGAACTAACTTTGAGATTTAAAATAGAATTTGGAGGGTAAAGATTATTTGTGAGCAGAATTTATGACGGATCAGGATTATTTTGATAGTTGCTTTCCAGCAGATCTGAACGGGATGGCACTTTGCACCCGAGTTTTTGTTGTGTATTTTCTTTTAAAAGTGTCAATGGACGCAATATTGGTTGATCTGTTTTGAGCCGACCCAGTGGTATATTTATGAGTGAGTCAGTCCAAGCTTTATGGTGCGTAGTGTGATTTAATGATGTGTTAGCGAGAATATATCATTGTGATTATTCTGACTTGCTCTACATGAGCCCTGTTCATAACCTCGCGAGGCTGAACTCGTGGTTATTTTGTGTTTTCTTGCCATCCAAGCGGATGAGTGAGATATGTTTGCGTTTCCAGATGGAACTTGCACCTAGCTTGAAGGACTGAGAGAGATAGTTGACGCAGCGATGATTCATACAAGAGGGGCGCACTCAAATCAGATAACGCGACTTGTCATTAGTAGCAGGCCAGGGTCCTGTACTTCAATTTAAGACGTTGTTTAAAATTCACAAAACCTGATCGGTTATAATGAGTATTTGATTGATTAAATTGGTGCTGTCCATACCTGTAAGGTAGCTTCCGAAACTCCTGTTTGTCTGGCGTTTTATAAAAATGTAAACATAGTTTTCAGCCGTTAGGCCTGTATTTTGTTGCTGTTGCTTTATTTCTTGTGTGTTTATTTTTACGCGTTCAATGACCCCGTGTGGCATTAGGGTGCGCGAGGCTGTGTTCCCAATTTCGTGATGCGAGCGTTTTGGCCTATTTCTGGCATACTCTTGTTTATTTCGTGTGCTCTGGCACCAGCTAGAATCTCAGGGAGATTCGTCATCTTTTGTATTATTAGATCTTGCATGTGTCAGTAGTAATTATAGTGTATTAATTAAGGGTGGGTCCCATAGCCGTAGTGTGATTTAAAAGATGCAACTCCGTGAGCAACTTGACTGTTTCAGTTGTAAACGGACTCGCATCAGTACTCATTTTGTTATTTAACGAGCAGTACACCACGCATTATATAACTTCTTGACCAGGAAAAATGGACTTGCATCCATATGTTGTGACGAGCGAGTTCTTACCTCTCAATTTTATGCTATAATTTATCATTTTGAGTGAAGCTGTATTCACATTGTTTTGTTGTGTGGAGCGAGTCTTACCGCTCGAATATATATTTATTTCTTAAAAGGGGTAAAAGTCAGGGAGGATTTCTTTTATTTATTATTATTATTATGCACATAATTTTCAGTCATTAAATTTCTTTTATTTTACTTCTTATTCATTTTATTTCTAGTATAGCCTCTATCATGTACCTTTCAATTCATTAGAGCATGTTGTTTTTAAGCGAACTTTGCTGTGTAACGCAGTCAGGACTGAACACGACCCCGTAGATGAATCTTGAGAAAACCATGCTTTATTGAAGGGTGCATAGACAAGCTGGCGTAGCCAACGTGGGGCCTTTCGCTGTTTTAGGCTTATCTAGCGGATCATAGACAACCTGACGTTACCCTACATGGTGCGTTTCGCTATTTTTGACTGTCTGAAATCACCGGAAGTGATATTTTGTTAACATAATTACGGCGAATAGAAATAGCGCCAAGAAATTGGAATATACAGTAGAATCACGAGTTTGCAAGTTAAATACGATTCACGTTTTGTTTATTGATGTAATTAGTAATGTAATGTACGTGAAATCGGGCGCCCATTGATTAAATGAAAAATTAGATTTGTTTAGAAAGTCAATCTCATGAATATGTTCGGAGGAAAGTAATTTTATGACTGAATATGTGCGGGCTTAAAAATGTATTAAGTAAAATTAGAATCATTCAGTGATTATTGATTTGTGGGAGTAAAGGGGATAAATTTAAATGAACTGAAAGTGGTCAAATGAAGTAAATGTATGTCAAGAATTATATATGTGTGTGTCAGGGAGACATTAGCATGCCATCCTCCTGTTTTCTCAGTGATATATATTTTTGTGTGTGATAATGGCAACAGTAGCGGAGATACAGGCGATCTTTGAAAGTGCCACGGCACGAACCCAGAAACTATTAAAGGAACAGAGTGAAAAATTAGACATTAAATTATCTGAACAGAATGCACAATTATCTGAACAGAATGAGTCATTCCAGACTCAAATGAATGATACCATAACTAAACAATTAAACGAACAGTCAGGCGAGTTTAAAACACAATTAGCTGAACAGAGTGAAAAATTAGACACTAAGATATCTGAACAGAATGCACAATTATTTGAACAGAATGAGTCATTAGAAATTAAATTAATTGAGCAGGGTAACTCATTACAAGCGGAAGTAAATGAAAATATAAACAAACAATTAGAAGCGCAAGAAAGTAGAAATACGAGTCAGTTAGCCACATTATATGCAGAAATGAAAGAGTACACTACACAGCAGATGGTTCAATTCGCGCTTGATATAAGTAAGAATAACGACAAACAGCTAGGTCAGATACAAAAATTAGAGGACACCTTCAACCATAAATAAAATGATTTGGACGAAACTATATTAGCAAAACTAGCTCAGATAGAATTAGCATGCACGGTAAGTAACAGTGAGGTTAAAACGGCACAGGATGGTCTTGAAAAGCGGTTTGATAAAATGGAGGAGGATTCTACGTTTATCCAGGGACAATTGTCAGCAGTAAATGAAAGTATTACGGGCCTGATAAAGGACATGGATAAATTAGAAATACAATCAGCAGAGCGATGGCGAAACATAGAATCGGACCAGGATAATTTGAAGAGTACGATAGATGAGAATAATCTACGTCTAGAAGACAGGCTTGAGAAAATAGAATCGAATCAGGAGGACACGAAACAGCAGATGGAAGAAAAACTGGGAGCGATTAAAGATAGCATCAGAAAGGATTGGCGTAATATGAGCAGCGAATCTAAAGAAAAACGGTTAACGATCATAAAGACCGTAGGTGATAACCATACACGCATTTAAGCACTTGAGGAAGAAATCAAGAGTAAAATGAAAGAACAGTCGGACAGAATCATAAAAGCAGAGTTGCGTTCACTAGGACAGAACACGTTATTTCAGACAGAGCACTCTAAAGATAACGACGCTGACTCAGCAAGTCAGGGGGCAATTAGCGCGGCGAGTAGCCACGGACTGACAGGCAGCCCATTAACGACTAACACAGAGGGATTTCACAACAACGTTGGTGGAACCTCCACTCCTCAGCATGGCTATCAGTAACCTCAATTCGTACAAGTAATTCGATCAAATGAATTCAAATCAAATGAATTCACAGAAAATTCTGGTGTCACACCGAAGGCATATCTTAAGGAGATGGATGACTACTTTAATGACAATAATATACCGCCCGTGCGTCGTTTAAGACTGATGGAACGATTTCTTTCGGGATATGTACTTACGTGGTTCTTGAGCTTCAAGTATACTTTCGGAGGAATGGATAAGTTCAAGGATGCGTTTCTTAGAAAGTATTGGTCGGCTTCTCTACAACAAAGCCTTAGAATGGAACTTTATTCGAGAAAATATCAGTCAACTCAACAGACGAAATACTCTGATTTCTTTTCGTTACAATTGTTGAAATTTCGGGATCTGGATCATCCTTTAGAAGAATCGGATCTGGTTATGACGATTGCACGGCAGTTGCCAGTCAATGTTCAGCAGGTGTTAGTTGCAGCAAACGTGGACACAGCGGTTCGAGCCGAACAAATCTTACGTCAGATTGACGAGACAACATCTCACTTGCAGCAGAGAGGGGGACGACAGCTGGAACTTGTAAACACAACGGAGGTGGTTAAACCCACTCAAGTACACACCAGGTCTCAGGCCACAAATACAAGTGTGTCAACAACACCGAGACGAGGTCAGGAGGGCGACGAAAATAGGTCACACCAGCGACATGAAAATAATAATGATAGGCAGACCCAGGGCAACAATTGGTATCAACAGCGAGGATACCAACAATGGAGAAATAATAGGAGAAATGAGGGACCCTACAGACGGTAAGAAAATAACAACAATGAGAATCGACAGTGGCGTGAAAGGAGATACCAGAACCAAGGGGAATATCAAAATTATAGGAATGAATGGAACGACAGTCACGCCGAATCGCAGCGTTACCTGGAAGAATTACACGCTAATGGAGGGGACGAACAAAAACATTGGGAACATGCAATTAATAGGAGGTCAAATCCAGACACTCACATTGAGGGGGCCGAGAGTTTATTGAAGCAGGAAGAACGTCTGGGAAATACGCGACAGAAGGAGGATGGTAGTCGCGGGGGTTGTAAAAAAAATCCCAATAATTGAAAACGGACTCACCCTGAGAGAGCAACAGCCGGATTGTGAAGAAGGATGGGTCGTGGCACACATACAAGAGTGGATAGCTTTGCCGTACGATTGCCTGGAGGAGATTGTAAAACCACGGAACGATGATATCAAACAACTACCTATTATTTTTGCCAAGATTGGTGGAATTAACGTGAGATGCTTAGTTGACACGGGGTCACAAATCAGTCTTGTATCGGAGGCTTTGGTTCGAGTGTTGGGACGGAGTCAGAATATTCCTGTGATTCCAGTACCGCAACTCAAGGTGAGGGGCGCTATTCCCGAACGCACCGTCACTTGCAAACGTCAGGCATTTTTAGAATTGGATATATTAGACCATTTATTTGAACAGACTTTTATCATAATGGCTAAAATGAATTTTAACATTATTTTGGGTGCAAATTTCATTTGTGACTACCAGGCAGTCATAGATTTGCACAATAATACAGTCAGTTTTAAGGAGTTTGATAAACTGAAGTATGTGGGCTTACACACGGATGAAATCACTACAGGGAACGAAGTGAGTTCATGGGCATTGGAGGCAATAGCAGAGGAGACAGAAGAGGAGATACGAAAGGCGGATGATGACTTTATAGATGTGGCTGTTGTGGAATTAAATGAAGAGAGTGACTCTCAGGAGATATGGGCTTTACTAGCAGAAGGAGAAGACAGCGATACTCAGTTTGAAGAACTATTACAGGAGCGGCTCAGTGACATCCAACTAGGGGTTGAACATAGGAAGAAACTTGAGGAGATCTTAAGAAGACACAAGGCAGTGTTTGACACAGTTCCAGGGAAGATAATAAACTTTCAGTATTCTATGCAGGTTGAGTATTGGTTCCCATTTCGAAGTAAATTGTACCCTATACCAGAAAAACATCGGGAGCAGGTCAAAAGGATTATTGATGATATTTTGCAAGCTGGAGTGATTAAGAAGACTCCTACACCTTATTTAAATGCGATTTCGGCAGTCACAAAACCAAATGGATCCATTAGGCTTTGTCTAGACGCCAGAAATCTAAACATACGCCTTATTTTTCCCGAGTATGACCGAGCGCCAATCATCAGAGACGTCTTAAAAGGATTTAAGAACAAGAATACCTATTCGTCCGTAGATCTGACGAGTTCGTTTCACCATATCGAACTGGATGAGAAGTCACAGCTTCTTACTGGCTTCTTGTTCGATAATCAGACATATTGCTTCGTCCGTATGCCCTTCGGCGTTAGAACAGCTGGATGCGTATTAATTCGAGCCTTGGATCGGAACCTGACTGAAGAAGTGAAGGAAATGACGGTACGATATATTGACGATATACTCTTGGCTTCAGATAACATCGGGACACATATGGAAAATCTGGATAAGCTTTTGGACAACCTTAGAACTGCAAACTTTAAAGTCAACTTGAAGAAATCCCATTTCTTCAAGAAGGAGATTTCATACTTGGGGCACATCATTGACCAGGATGGAGTGAGACCAAACCCTGCGAAGGTAGAGGCAATAAAGAATTTCCCTACACCAACGAGAGTGAAACATATCAGAGCTTTCCTTGGCGTGACGGGCATCTTTAAGGAAAACTGCCCAGGATATACTGAAACCGTAGCACCTATGCAGGAGATGCTGAAGAAGAACAACAAATGGCTTTGGAACGCTGAGTGTGAGAAATCATTTCAAGAGACTAAATTATTACTGGAAAATTGTATCAAACTAGGTTACCCAGACTTTCAACGGAAATTTATTATCCAAGCGGATGCTTCCATGGTTGGTATAGGAGCGATGTTATACCAAGAAGATCCAGCTAACCTTCAACATCGTGATTATTTAGCATTTGTGAGCCGCAGATTGCGTAAACACGAGCGCAACTATACGGTAACGGAACTCGAATTGTTGGCAATACTTCATGCTTTGCAACAATGGAAACGAATTGTATATGGTTACCCCATTATTATTAGAACAGACCAAAAAGCACTAACGTTCTTGTTCAAGACATCTATGGCTAGCGAGCGTGTGACACGTTGGTCCATCTATATACAACAATTTAACATCGAAATTGAACACTGCCCAGGAAAAATGAATGTAATTCCGGATGTATTAAGCAGGAACCCTGAGCCTGATACCGAAGAAACAGCGATAGTACAGCATATTGAATTAACAGCAAAGGACCCTGCATTCTTGGAGGAATTACGGGAGATACGACGAGAGCAGGAAGCAGAACCGTGGATGTACCAAATGATCCAATATTTTATGAAGGAATTACCAGCAGGAACCCCAGCCTACAGAGAAGCAAAAGCCAGAGAAGGAAGATATGTCTACCTCAACAATTTACTGCATAAACGGATAGATGAAGAACACACCAAATTACGTATCATGGTACCTGCATCATTACAAAGAGGACTTACTTGGCATATACATGAAAGCTTCGGTCACGTGGGAATTGACAAGGCACAGGCGACCATAGGAGAAACGTTTACATGGCCGCGAATGAGGACTACCATCTGTGACGTAATAAAGACTTGCGATCCCTGTCAGAGGACGAAGCCGAATAATTAATTAATGAGGCAGTATCCTAGACCATTGCTACCTCAGAAACCCTGCGAGCTTGTGGCCCTGGATTGTTTCGGTCCGATCCTGAAAGGTAGGTGAGGTTGCCGTCACTTACTAGTGTGTATTGATGTGTTTTCTAAGTTTGTTGTATTGTGCCTCATTCAGAAAACTACATCGAAACAACATCCTTGGAAAACCAGAGTTTATATTGTCGGACCATGGAAGCTATTTTACGAACGCCGAATTCACGAAAGGTATGGAGGACTTGGATGTAAAACAAATTTTTAGTAGCGTTCGCCACCCTCAAGCTAATCCTAGCGAACGCGCAATAAAATGCGTTACTAAATACTTAAGGATCTTTATTCCCAATGAACATCACAAGTGGGTAGACAGGATCAAAGACGTAGAGACCTGTATGAACACAACTAGACATGAGTCGACAGGCCAGATTCCCATGGTCTTGCACATGAACGAATATCCAGTAAGATCGTGGAGCAACATCATCAATTGCCCACAAGATCCCATGGTTGGTCATGAGTTGAGAATTGAGAGAACGAGAGTCCATATGAGAAACCAGGCGGATTGCAGATTACGTCGTGTCAGAAATAAGAGGTATCACAGAGAACTATTAGTCAACGAGCTTGTGTTAGTACGAAAACCACTCGACATCCGATCCAGAAAAGAAGGTATTCAACAAGTTCAGTCCAAAATGTATTGGACCCTTCTGTATTGTACGTAATCTTGGTAACAACGCATACAGAGTAAAATCATTGAGTACAGGTACAATGTCTGTCTACAATGCTGCGAATTTAAAAGTGTATTTTACTAGCGAACCTGGGGAACGCAGAAATAATGCTGCAAATTTAATATATGGAAGTACTTTTGCACATCCAACTATACGGGGGCCAATGAGTACGTCAGTTGAACGAGGAAGTTGGGAGCAGCCTGTTGTGGTCAAATACTAATGAGCTCTGACGATCATGACACAGCGAGCGATCGAGCGAGAGAGATAAGGATACTGGACGGGAGAGAGACTAGCCTTAGGCGATCAGACAAGCAGGCAGGCTTGGAATGTCTGAATGAATGAGGGAGCAGGAGTGCGTGTCGGCACTCCAACGACAGTGGCGGCTAGACTAGGCTGATGAGAGGGAGATTTCTCTAGGATTGGCAGAAATGGATTACAGATTGTTTTTAAAAAAATAGACTATATGCTATGTTCGATTTTTTTCCATGCAGGAGGATTGTGAACCCTTTATCCACAGGCTGTATAAAGGATTCCAATAAATTATTCATCATCTTTTGATACATTTCTACAGACAGTAGATATGAAAGCCAGACGGTGTTGGGAAATATTGAGAAATCAGTGGCCGAGAGGACACAATGGTTTAAGCTCCTGTGGTATTTTAGGAAGTAGCATAATATTCATGACACATAGAACAGGTGCAACTTTTAGCGCGGAGACGGCTTGGGTACGCACAGTATGGCCTGTTGCTATGAGTGTTGGCGCCAAGAAGAAAATCGAATGCTACGAAGTAATTGGTCAATCTTCATGTTAACCACTCCCTGTGGCAGAAATACAAGTAAAAGCGCGCTAAGATCTACAAGAGTCTGAACCAATAATATCAACTTTATATGTTTCTATAAAAGTTAAGAAAACCTTTTATAGGGAAAAGATACAATAATATTTGAGTTTTAGATAAAAAAAATATGAATTTGGGGGGGAATTTATATTTTTTTAAAAAAATTATTTGATTATTAAACTTATAATTAATTTCTTTTGATTATTATACTTTATAAAAAGGAAAAATGTTTTTAAAAGACAAGTGTTAAATTTTAAAGTAATTTGAATAAATTTATGTATATTCTTTTAGTAGAGATTGATTAAAATCAATGTAAAAATTTATTTTTTAAAATGAAATGATAAGTTCTGGTCTTTTAATTAATTTTGTGATTAATTTAATGGAAAGAATTACCTAAATTTATAAGGTAATTTTAAAAGAGTTTTTATCCTGTTATAATCAATCAGTTTAAATTTATACAGATGAAATTTTATAATAATATATTAGCGGCAACTCGGCTTGGTAACGCACCCTGGTAAATTAACGCGGGAGTTATCTACGGATTAATTCCACGATCGATTCGAGCCAGCTACAGCATAATCGTAACCTCCACACTGCTACGAACTCATTGATACCGATCGCATGCTAGTCTGATAATTATTATGGAATATTTTTCCATAAATTCCCTTCCACACCTACCCTAGTCAGTTTCATTTATAATGATCCAGAAAGCTTCGAGAGAACACACTTTCATTTGTGCGTCTGAGGACGTAACGTTGATTTTTAATTTGAGCATTTGAGGACGTAAGGTGTCCGAGGACACGAGGCATACTCTGCATATTTTTCATGTAGTTGAACATGGAACATTTTCGTCAAGTTAGAAGTGTAACTTCAGTGATTTATTTGTAGTCCCAGTACTACCAGATAGGACCAGTTCATCGAATATAATTCACCAATAGACTGTCAAGGAATTTAGTACTTGATCGGTGAATTTAATAGGAAATATATCGTGAGTGTATCTGAAAAAACTTTATTTAATTCAGCACGAGATGACGTCTAGGAACGAGACCGGATCTTGGAACCAGCAGGACATTTGCCAGAAGATCTCGATGACGAGCTAAGCATCTTAAAGGGGTGATGGCTGCAGATGTTTCCTTGACGCTGTTTTAAAGGATTGAGTACAAATGAATTAATTTATTTATTTATTAAATCAGGTTTGGTGTTATGGGACATATTTTTGTAGATATTTGTTTGCTTGGTTGGTAACGTAGATTCTTAGTTCTTGTTTTACTGACACATTACGTATGGGACAAGCCGAGCGTTGTGTAATTTGTAAATATTGTGATTTGTGTTTGGTTCAACTATACGGGGCGACGCGCAGCTCGTGCTCGCATTCGCTTGCGTAAATCGCGGTCAAGCATTGTAATTCGGAAGTCTGCCTTATAACAAAAATGGAACTTAATTAATTTTGAGATTTAAAATAGAATTTGGAGGGTAAAGATTATTTGTGAGCAGAATTTATGACGGATCAGGATTATTTTGATAGTTGCTTTCCAGCAGATCTGAACGGGATGGCAATTTGCACCCGAGTTTTTGTTGTGTATTTTATTTTAAAAGTGTCAATGGACGCAATATTGGTTGATCTGTTTTGAGCCAACCCAGTGGTATATTTATGAGTGAGTCAGTCCAAGCTTTATGGTGCGTAGTGTGATTTAATGATGTGTTAGCGAGAATATATTATTGTGATTATTCTGACCTACTCTACATGAGCCCAGTTCATAACCTCGCGAGGCTGAACTCGTGGTTATTTTGTGTTTTCTTGCCATCCAAGCGGATGAGTGAGATATGTTTGCGTTTCCAGATGGAACTTGCACCTAGCTTGAAGGACTGAGAGAGATAGTTGACGCAGCGATGATTCATACAAGAGGGGCGCGCACAAATCAGATAACTCGACTTGTCATTAGTAACAGGCCAGGGTCCTGTACTTCAATTTAAGGCGTTGTTTAAAATTCACAAAACCTGATCGGTTATAATGAGTATTTGATTGATTAAATGGGTGCTGTCCATACTTGTAAGGTAGCTTCCGAAACTCCTGTTTGTCTGGCGTTTTATAAAAATGTAAACATAGTTTTCAGCCGTTAGGCTTGTATTTTGTTGCTGTTGCTTTATTTCTTGTGTGTTTATTTTTACGCGTTCAATGACCCCGTGTGGCATTAGGGTGCGCGAGGCTGTGTTCCCAATTTCGTGATGCGAGCGTTTTGGCCTATTTCTGGCTTGCTCTTGTTTATTTCGTGTGCTCTGGCACCAGCTAGAATCTCAGGGAGATTCGTCATCTTTTGTATTATTAGATCTTACATGTGTCAGTAGCAATTATAGTGTATTAATTAAGGGAGGGTCCCATAGCCATAGTGTGATTTAAAAGATGCAACTCCGTGAGCAACTTGACTGTTTCAGTTGTAAACGGACTCGCATCAGTACTCATTTTCTTATTTAACGAGCAGTACACCACGCATTATATAACTTCTTGACCAGGAAAAATGGACTTGCATCCATATGTTGTGACGAGCGAGTTCTTACCGCTCAATTTTATGCTATGATTTATCATTTTGAGTGAAGCTGTATTCACATTGTTTTGTTGTGTGGAGCGAGTCTTACCGCTCGAATATATATTTATTTCTTAAAAGGGGTGAAAGTCAGGGAGGATTTCTTTTATTTATTATTATTATTATTATTATGCACATAATTTTCAGTCATTAAATTTCTTTTATTCTACTTGTTGTTAATTTTATTTCTAGTATAGCCTCTGTCATGGACCTTTCTATTCATTAGAGCATGTTGTTTTTAAGCGAACTTTGCTGTGTAACGCAGTCAGGACTGAACACGACCCCGTAGATGAATCCTGAGAAAACCATGCTTTATTGAATGGTGCAGTATATTTATACTTAATACTAGCAGAAGTACCCATTCTTCGAACGGTCTTCGGTATTAATAACCAGACGTAATCAATTGAGCTACTGTTGCAATGGTTAGAGACTTGGAATCTGTTTCTCAACAAAGCACAATATGTTCAGTAAAGAACACATAGCCTACTTTCTCCTAAATGCATGGGTATTGTTATAAATCTTTGTCCTTTTCAAGGAGTATAATTGAATGTTGGTTGTAGTAGCTTGTTGAAATACAACGTGCTATAGGGATATTAAACATGAATATGAGGTGCCCTTTGCTAGTGCTACCTCTGTAAAAAAAATCATTCAATTTGGTTTCACCGTGTTTGAATTGATATAGGGAATGGATTTGCACACATACATGGCCGCTATTTGCAAACAATTGGGCTGATGACCTTGTAGTCAGTCATAAGATGCTTTCCACAAAAAGGCATATTGTTGCAATATCCGGTAGAGATCAAATTATTAGGATGATCGAAATTTGATTTAAGCTTTTAACATTTGGGTGACCGTCATTCCGTCTCCGTCAAGATGGCGGTGATATAAAACATGACACTGAGGTGCCTTTTGCTAGTGCTACCTCTGTATCAAATTTCGTTCAATTCGGTTTCACCGTGTTTGAATTGATAGGGGGAATCGATTTGCACACATACTTGGCCACCATCTGCAAACTATTGGGCTGATGATCTAGCAGTTTGGTCAGAATATGCTTCCCACATAAAGATTTGATGGTGCAAAATTTGGTAGAGACTAGATTATTAGGTTGGTCGTAATTACATTTTAGCCTTTAACATTTTGGTGACCGCGATTACGCTTCCGTCAAGATGGCGGCGATATAAAACATGACACTGAGGTGGCTCTTTCTAGTGCTTCCTCTGTACCAAATTTCGTTCCATTCGGTTTCACCGTGTTCGAATTAATAGGGGGAATCAATTTTCACACAAAGATGGCCGCCATCCGCAAAATAGTTGGCTAATGACCTTTTAGTTTGGTCAAAGGATGCTCCCTCCATAATGGTATGTTGATGCAAAATTTGGTAGAGATCGGATGATCAGGTTAATCGTAATTTGATTTAAGCTTTGAATATTTGTGTGGCCGCCATTACGTTTCCGTCAAGATGGCGGCGATATAAAACATGACACTGAGGTGCCCTTTGCTAGTGCTACCTCTGTACCAAATTTCATTCCATTCGGTTTCACCGTGTTCGAATTAAGGGGGGTAATCGATTTTGACACAAAGATGGCCGCCATCCGCAAACTATTAGGCTAATGACCTATTAGATTTGTCAAAGGATGCTCCTTCCATAAAGGTATGTTGTTGCAAAATTTGGTAGAGATCGGATGATTAGGTTAGTCGTAATTTGATTTAAGCTTTGAACATTTGTGTGGCCGCCATTACGTTTCCGTCAAGATGGCGGCGATATAAAACATGACACTGGGGTGCCCTTTGCTAGTACTACCTCTGTACCAAATTTCGTTCCATTCGGTTTCACCGTGTTCGAATTAATAGGGGCAATCGATTTTCACACAAAGATGGCCGCCATCCGCAAACTATTAGGCTGATGACCTATTAGTTTGGTCAAAGGATGCTGCCCCCATAAAGGTATGTTGTTGCAAAATTTGGTAGAGATCGGATGATTAGGTTAGTCGAAATTTGATTTAAGCTTTGAACATTTGTGTGGCCGCCATTACGTTTCCGTCAAGATGGTGGCGATATAAAACATGACACTGAGGTGTCCTTTGCTAGTGCTACCTTTGTACCAAATTTTGTTCAATTTGCGCTCACCGTGTTCGAATTGATAGGGGGGGACAGACATTCAGAGTACACACACTCACACACACACACACACACACACACAGACTCACACACACACATACACACACACAGACAGACACACTTTTTTTCGCCCTGTAGTGATCTCATAAGTCTACTTTCATTTTTTTTTTTCAAAAATCGAAAGTAGGCTCAAAATGATTAGTTAATATATGCTCTGAAATTAAATTTACCTAACGTGTACTTCCGGACGTGAAAAAAAAATGAAAACCTCGTAGACGAAACGCAATACACGTCAAATAAAACTGACCTTCACTGTAGTGTCATGTCCCCATCCAGAGGAAGACCCCTTTAATAATTTATAAAGGCTTGTGGTGCATGAAAATTCAGGTTTTTTTAGACTCCAATGGCCCAAATTCCTAAAAGAAAAAAAAACTACCGTATTTCAATTGAGGAATTTTTGAAAATAATGCTTCTATTTGGAGATATAATAGACCTTTTGTACGACAACATGCACATTTAAGTCGTGTGAAAAAAATCTTAAGCGCAGTGATGAATTTTACAGTTTGAGTTGATTCCGTAATAACCTAATAGCCATTTGCAAACAATCACAGACATTTAATAAATGGAGTGGCTTTACTTCTTGCAGAAATAGATGGAAAGTTGGATGTCACCTTTACAGATATTGTTGTCATGGTTACTGGCTTGCATTCCTTCATTAATTTATTAAATGAAATTAGTTTTCTGGGAATATCTCAGAAACTGTTGGGTTTTGGAGCCTTAAAATGTGCTTTTAGGGGCACCGAGTTTTGTTTCTGACACCAAGAACTGAAAATAAGCTTTGTCTCGTCGTAGTAGGCCGTAGTATAACAATAATAACTGATACGTGCAAGTGCACGTCTCTTTGTTTTCAATCATGTATATTCCGGTGGATCATACTTCATGACATTTGAACCGACCGCCTGTTGTCGTGGTTCCGTTGGTCAACGCGAGATGGCTCCTGCTGTCGGACTTCGGCTTTCTCCAAGTAGTTCCTGCTTATTCACCAATAGAGTGCGTTGGTGTTTCCTTTAAAACTCTACCAATTCGTGACATAAGTGAAAAACAATTATGATTCTACGTCATAAAACAAAGAACGGTGTGTATTCTTGATACCGCCAAATTATGAACTTAATTATGACATTGTTGTTTGAGGTGTCAAACCGTGATTGGACATTTTCAAAATATCATGCATGCAGCGCGCCTGGCTTCCTTGTCGGCGCCATTATGTGTTGTCATCGGTAACTGAACAGTCTGGATTGAACTGAGTGATCGAAAATTTGATTGTCTATTGAGGCGGGGGCCTGTGGCCCTCGCCTCACCAAGAAATGGAATTACATTACAAAAACGTAAACCGCAGTGGGTAGGAAGTGGGATCGTCGCCCTTGAAGCATGGTCTACCTTATTTTCGCCGGAATGAGAAAACTTGAAGATGTTTAGTGTCAATGGTTGCGTGTGCCAGCTACAGTCATCTGGGCAGTTTTCATTTTTTTTAAATTATTTATTAGTGTTATGTTTGTTTTATCATCAGTGTCTCCCCAAAGGCCTTATTAAGGTATGTTTTGAAACATTTAATTTAAATTATTGGAGCTCCTTATTTTGCATTGTGTGATGAGTGTTTGTTTTAGTTTGAAAGGTTGACCTTGGAATAGATATGTCACCTATGAAAATGTAAAATTTTGTTAAACCTTTTTTTTTCCGGGGAACACTAATGTTTTTCTTCTTAACTTATTATTTGCATCTAGCTAAGGCAGTTTCTTCTTATAATATTATGGTAATGGCCAGACGAGTCTATTTACATTAGGCCTAAATTGGTTCATTAGTCGGTCGGTTTTTTTTTTTGTCTGATCCGTTGCATGTAAAAACCTTTTGATCTCGTAATGTCTAGAGTTTGTTATATCTTGCTGTTTTCTCACTGGAGAAGTTTATTTTAAATATATAAATTACGCGTTTCTCATTATTACGTACTGATGTACATTCTTCTGTTCTCGGTCGCCATGGTAACTTGTTTACTGAAGTGCATTGTGGGTTTTTGTTTTCTGGCGTTTTGTTTGAAGTGCACGTTCTTGAGTTCATGGTGATGTTGGTTAACTTATTTGTTTTAATTTTCCTTTGATTTTCTTTTTTGGTGGAGTTTTCTTGGTACTCCTTCGTTATTCTTTCGTTACCTTGTTTTTGGTAATTATTTCGCACTAGTTTTTTCTGATTCTCCAAGGCCCTCATGGTCCAGTTTGGGAGTGTGTCTGGTGCTTATTTAGTTTTTTTTTGGGGCGTTTGTAGCCGTTTTTGCTCTTACCTCAAGTAATCCTTTTTGATTTTGGCCTTAAATATTTATTATTTCTACAGTGAGAATTCTAGCTGAGATTTTATTTTAATTTTAATTTTGGCTGCCTGATGCATGTTGTGTTTGCTGGTGGAGGTGTTTTCTTTTTAAATTTTAACATTAAATGTTTATTTTAAATTTTTATGCAGCTGTTGTGGCATTATTTCACCGACGGCAGTTCCGTTGGTTTTTGGGGGGTGTTTGTACGATAGCCTGTGTGTGTTGTCCCCTTCTCCATCTTCCTTCCACCCCTTTTGGAGCTCTTCTATTGGGACTTGTCTTCTGGAGGTGATTTTGCTGCGGAGGTGACCCGGACCTCTGAATACAGGTAAGTTGGCCCATCCACGCTCCCCGTACACGTCTCATTCTGGTAAGCCAAGCGATGGTGTCTCTTCACGTTTCAATGGTGAAGCAGAGCGTTGGTTATCGAGTTACCGACGTGCTGCTGGCCAGTGCCGTTAATGTGGGGTAGCAATAACTATAATAATAATATGACAATATAGGGATAGGGATATAATAGACCTTCCGTACAACACCCGCACGTGTAAATCGCGTGAAAAAATCTAGAGTACACCTTGACCCCCTTAAGCGCATTATATGACATTGACGAATTTTACAGCTTAATTTGGTTCCGTTATAACCTTAAGCCGTTTGCAAACTATCTCAGTAATGTAATAAATGGAATTGTATTGCGTCTTACAGCAATAGATGGACCTGTGAGATTCCGTTGCCATGGTAACCGGCTTGCATTCTTTCGTTGTTGTCTTAAATGAAATTAGTTTTCTGGAAATATCTCAAATACTGTTGGTTTTAGGGCCTTAAAATGTGTTTCTCACATTGAGGGGCTGAAAATGAGCTTTGTCTCGCCCGTATTTTAAGGGGGTAGGCCCTTTTTTTATGAGAGGTACAGAGAAGAGTTACATCAATGATTAGTGTCGTGCCTCTGAAGGATATCTGTTCCAAATTTTACGTTGATCCACCCAGCCGTTCTCGAGTTATAAGGGAACACCCACTTTGTCCACAGACAGACAAACAGACAGATACACTGACAAACAGACAAAAATTTTATTTTCGCGCGCATCCGTCATAAAACAGTCTGAAACGCGTAAATAACGCAAATTTCCGTAGAAATTCAGAAAAAACAGACAAACTTTCATTCTTATTTAGAGATTGCTATAATATAAAATCATCACAAAATTACCTTTCTTTACATCAATTATATACATTTCAAAGGAAACAGATATCTTTATCCCCAGAAACAACTTATACATTTTCCATAATTTTAATAATAACTACTTTCATAAATTTTCCGTACTATTATTGATAACAATTTTCATAAATTTTCAAAATGTTCAATGATAACTATTTTCATAAATTTTCCATATTTTAATGATAGCTATTTTCATAAAATTTCAAAACGTTTAATCATAACTAGTTTCATATATATTCAAAATTTTAATGATAACTCTATACTTTTATAAATTCTCTTTATATTAATTTTAACTGCTAATGGCTTTGGTGGCGTAGTCGATAGCATGTTGAACTGCTATGCCCAAGATCGCGGGTTCAAACCCGAACAAAGTCGTCGAATTTTTAACAGAGTTAAAATCCTTCAGTATGCCTTCTTTCGGAGGGGAAGTAAAGCCGGCAGGCCGATGTCATATATTTATGGAATGTAAGAGAACCTACCACTACAATTGGTAGTGTGTAGTCAAACTTGTAGGTTATTTGGTTAAAAACGCTCCATCAAGTTCCAACGTTCGCCGGTAGGTGTCAGTGACAGCGGCATCTCTGGTAGCCATAGCCGGAACAATTTGAAATTGAACTTGATTCGGAGCCTTCGGGCGTTCAATTATAATACCCCGCTATGGCCATTAGCTCCAATTCAAAAATGTAATACTAAATACTTTCATGAATTTTCAAAACGTGTCCTTCCTTGAGTTGGCATTCGCCATAGTTCATTATTTTTAGATTTTTGTGCCTTTTTAAAACTATTGATCACAGAAAGATGTATGTTGGGTTAAGCCAAAGGTTTTTGTTCTAGGGCTTCGGTGGCGTAGTCGGTAGCATGCTGAGCTTCTATGCCCAAGATAGCAGGTTCAAACCCGGCCGAAGCCGTCGGATTTTTAAGAGCGTTAAAAATCCCTCAGTATGCCTTCCTTTGGAGGGGAAGTAAAGCCGGCGGACCCATGTCATAGAGTTATGGCATGTTAAAGAACCTTCCACTAATTATACCTGTGTGAAGCTAAATTGTATAGGTTAGGAATGTAAACAACGCTCTTAGGTTTCTACGTTCGTTGCCAAGAGCCGACTGCGGTGGCGTCTAGTAGCTAAGTTGTGAACTAGGCCTAGTAGTCGTTGACGGTGGTGTTTGGCGGCAAAAGTAGGAACTATTTGAAAAATTCAAAGTTGCAGTCCTTACTTGAATTAAAAAACAGATACCCACACTAATACAACCATCACAATTAACACCGGTTATCAGACAGATTCTACACACACCCAAAGTACACGGGGCTACTTGACCGCGTTGTCGCAGCCCCCAAACTGAGGAACCAACCAACCAACCAACCAACCAGGGATATAGGATTTTTTCTGTGATTAATAGTTTAAAAAATATAGTCTACTTTCTAATTTTTTAAAAAGTTACAAAAGTCTAAAACATAAATGGTTCATGGGAAAGGGGGCTTCATCCCGAGTAATTTGACACCTCACAAGACTCTAGCATTATTGGTTTGCGAGATATTGGGTTTGGGGTGGGCGTACGAGGTTGGCTCAATGAGATGTTATTTAGAACTCACAAAGTCTCACTACTGACAGCATCATCGGCGGCATTGTTTAGCTGGTTCCTTGAAATATCCTCCTTGGACACTCGAGGGCAACACGTTGAATGGTCTGAGGTAGAGGAGACGCAAGAAAAGCTTGCCGAAGAATGCTGCGCAGATCTTCGGCCATGTTCGGGTGTGCTCGGTAATGGCATACAACGCTCCTCCCACTTCGCGGCAGTAGCTCGCCAGCAGCAGTTCTGAACGGATCGTCTGCCCAGGCTTGGCAGGCTGAACTGTGACTGGGTTCACGCTTGTTTTACAGCTGTAGACCACGTCGTTGAAGAATGGAGCGAGCAGTGAGCCCAGTAATCAGCATTCGGCTGAAACACAGGAGCCCCGCAATGAGCATTAAAATACGCCGATTGATATTGGTGTCTGCACATCGTTGAGTTTCGGCAAGCTCTTCTTGCGTCTCCTCTACATTGGCAAAGTCGCAGAATGTGCTTTGAGTTTTCCCCCAGTTGAGCAGCCAGAAATTGCATCGTCCATGATTAGTGTGAACCTTGTTCAATGATATCCATAACTTCCTCGGTAAATTAAAACCAGGCGGTTCTCTGCAGGGATCAGTTATTAAATCCAGTTGGTCAGGTTTTGATGCTGAGCATTCTTCATTCCAGGTCTTGTCAGCTGCGAAATATGATGAAATTAGCTCCTCCTCCAGCTTCCATGGAGGATTTCTGGATTTCAATCTCCGGTTTTTCTTAGTATTGCAGTCCTGGTGTATGGGCAGTTGGGAATTTCTGCGACATTTCAACCATGCGTCCCAGAGCTGATTTAATTAGCCTACTTTTCTCATGTTGCAAAACTGAGGAAAACGTAGACTTATGAGATCGATCCGCGAGAATGTGTGACTGTCTGTCTGTCTGTCTATCTGTATATGTGTGTCTCTATTGCTGAAAAAAAAAACAATTGAAATTTGAGCTCTATGTTGGATATCTCAGAAGTTATCCATGCAACCTATTCCAAAATTGGCACACGTATAGATAATAACATTCCAGATTAATTTTCAGAAGTCCATACATGCGAGTGTTGCCAACATGACTCTAAGCCTGCCGATAGGTTCAATTTCTGAATGCATGTAACATCTATACTATCAATTGGATTTCAACCAAATTTCGTGTGCACTATGTGACCTACAACAAATATGACTTCGTATTTTAAAGAGCCACCAGGTCTGCCAACTGTTAATGAATGTTCTGTCTATGTTTTAACCGTAATATCAATATATTAGAAAGTATGCAAGCCAACAGCTCTAAACTTTGCACACGAATAGTACCTGACATTCTACCGTTGTATGGTGTAACTTATATACATCAGTGGTGCCAACACGATTCTAAGCCTGCTGATAGGTCCAGTTTTTAGATGCTTATAACTTCTATACTAACAAATGGATTTCAACCAAATTTCGTGTGTGCTTTGTGTACCATAACAGTTATGACTATGCGTACTCTTAAGAACCAGCAGGGCTGACAACTGTTGATAAATACACTCTCTATTTGTTTAATCCTAATATCGATATATCACGAAGTATACAAGCCATCAGCTTTAAACTTTGCACACGTATAGGACCTGACATTCTAGATTAATTTGGAGTAACTAATTTACCTCAGTGCAGCCAACATGATTCTATGCTTTCTGATAATTTCAATTTTAATTATATGTAACTTCTATACTAACAAATGGATTTTATCCAAATTGGCACTATTCTAGATCGTAATATTTCAGATTAATTCTCAGCATCACATACATGACATTGTTCCCAACATGATTTTACGCTCACTAATAAATCCAATATCAAGCAGCAAGTAACGTTCATACTATCGAGTAGACTTGAACCAAATTTTGTTAGTGCATTCTGTAGCTTAATGGCTTAATAGATGGAACTAAGAATGTATTCAGAGTCACCAGGGCTGCCAACTGTAGTAAGTTACTGCATTAGGCTACACTATTTCAAGTGTATTTCAAACTGGAGTACTTAGAAATGTTAGTATTACCAACTTGATTTCGTAATTCTAGATAGGTCTATATAGATTGGCATGAATGTTAAATATTAAGAAAAGTAGGCTGTTAAGTTCGTCACGGAATGACTTGTTCGTACATGAGATGGGTGGATGTTGAATAGCACTGGCAACCACTTCAAATGTGTGGATTTGATGGTGCATGATATTGTCCTCATGGAATATATAGACATGACATGTTATAACGCTACTTTTGGAGGGACTGTACATCAGCGCAGTCTGTGTTGTGAATGTCAATTCTTAATATGGCTCTGACCTTTCATTTAATTGAGCCAGGCCCTACTGTTACAGTCACTAGGTCATCCGCTCCAGGGAGGCCTTCAGCTTGAGGAAATATTTAATATTCCCAGTCTTGGCCGTCATCTGTGTGGTCTTGGGGTTCGTATTGAGAGTCCAGCCTCAAAGGTCCTGGGCTTGATTCCCGGCTCTGCCAAAAAAAATATGATTATAATCTGAGGTATACAACGGGTACTCTCAGCCTCGTAAGGGCAATACTGTGTAGTTATCATATACTTTATTAAAGAAATGGACCATAGCTGTGGGTAAAACCATAGCTTATATATAAGGTGCGTCCAACAAGTAACGAGCCGGAGGCTGTAATGCGCAAACCGGTGACGACATGGACTAATCGTGGCGTGTGTAACGAGGTGTGGTTCCGATCAGAGCATGGAAGGTCACGGTCCGTCGCTAGAGGGCACGTGCGCACGTCACGTGACGATACAAAGCGAGCAGCAGCATGCATCAATCGTCCAACCAAGACCAAGACAGTAGGCCATTCGACATGCTTCCTGGTGTGGTTGAAGACTGTGGAGCACCCATTGGGCACACACTTTGCGCAAGTGCAGTCGTTCCTTAATGATGGTGTGCACACTTCCGAAGCTCAATCTGACCACGGCGGCTATGGCGTTCACTTTCACTCGGCGTTCCTGGGAAATGAGAGCATCAACCAGCTGGACGTTGTCATCGGTAATGCAGGGGGAGTGCCCCAGACCGGGCATCATCGGCTAACGACACCCGTCCTTCCCTGAAGCGCTTGTGCCACGCCTTGACCCTTGCAAAGGACATGCAGTGTTCGCCGTACACTTGTAACATTCGGTGATGAATGTCCGTTCCCCCAACTCCTTTCGCTGTCACGAACCGAACAACACCTCTTTGCTCTTCGTTTGACGCCTCCATGTCACTCTTTACAATTTATTTATTTAGCGTATTTATTTAGCGTATGATGCTTCATGACAATCGTTTGAAATGTATTACAATGTATTGCAATGCGAGTGGCAGCATTGGACGATTGATGCATGCTGCTGTTCGCTTTGTATCGTCACGTGACGTGAACGCGTGCCCTCTAGCGACGGGCTGTGACCTTCCACGCTCTGGTCGGAACCACACCTCGTTACATACGCCACGATTAGCCCATGTCTTCACCGGTTTGCGCATTACAGCCTCCGGCTCGTTACTTTTTGAACGCACCTTATTTTTTGAATAATTTAATTGCGTTGAAATATCTTCTATGCCCAAGGTCGCGGGTTAAAACCCGGCCGAAGTCGTCGGATTTTTGAAGAGCGTTAAAAATCCCTCATTATGCCTTCCTTTGGAGTGGAAGTAAAGCCGGCGGCCCCATGTCATAGATTTATGGCATAATTAAGAACCTTCCGCTAATTACAATTGTGTGAAGCTAAATTATAGGTTATATTTTACTAACGCTCTTAGGTTCCAACGTTCGTCGCCAGGAACCGACTGCGGTGGAATCTAGTAACCAAGTTCAGAACTAGCTGTCGTTGACGGTGGCGTTTTGTAGCAAAAGTAGGAACTACTTGAAAATTGAATGCCTGCTGTCCTTACTTGAATTAAGAATAATTATCTCTATTCCTCGCCACGGTAGGTGAGTGGTTATTGTGTCGGACTACCAACCCACCAGCAGGTTTGCTCCTGGCCGTGCTAAGTGATTTTTGAAAGGCGACAAAATTCACGACACGCATATCATAGGTTGTTGGCATGTCAAAGAGCCCATTTGAATTCAGGCATAAAGGCAAACTTAAACTCGGAATTTTCCGCCTACACAAAAGTTCGTCTTTTTTCTACTAGAAAGCGCTAGTGTTAAAGAGCTTAGATATCTATCCTCCTTGACTTTCATAGCGCCTAAGGAATAACAAAATTCGACATGCAAGCTTCCCTCTAGGAGTCAAATATCAAAGCTTGCACCCGGCATCCGAGGCCATACGATATTATTACTATTATCTCTATAAAATGGGGCAATTTAGGATTACGCACTTCTATCCTCAAGCGGCCAACATAATATCTTGATCACTGTGTCTTCTATTTTGCAAGAATATATTTAAATAAAAATTGCTGCTATTTCATTTTCTTCCTCAAGTGCCTCGTCCTCCAAGAACAGTATGATCTGCTGTTTGTCCGTAACTGTTTTGACACCGTATTAAATACAAATCACAGGGTTAAGTTCATTAGCCTGGATATTCACTGCGTCCTGGACCCATAATGCCATCAATCTTCCCTTGGATAATTAGATGCAAGAGGTGGTATTTGTTGTTGCACATGAAATGGCCAAAGTATTCTAGTTTTTTCCTTTTGATGATACTGAGAATTTCCGAGTCTTTGTTCATACGCCGCAAAACTTCCACATTTGTGACTTTAGCTGTCCATGATATCCTTAAAATCCTGCGATACGTCCACATTTCAAATCCTATCAGTTTCTTACTTAAAACCTCGGAAAGTGTCCATGATTCAACTCCATAGAGCAGGACACTAAAAACGTAGCATCGAAGCAGTCGGGTGCGTAATGACAGACTTAAATCACGGCTGGTCGAAACATTTCTCATTTTCATGAAAGAACTTCTGGCATGCTCAATTCTACATTCTTGGACGTTTTATAAGTCCTCTCGGCACGGAGGAAGGCGGAGGTAGATTTCACCGGACAAACATGGGGATAGGCGAAAATGGGCAGAAAATGCAGGTTTTCGTAGAAGGATCAGACCTCATTTTTTGCGAGAAAGTATTTTATAATTGGAGTTTAATTAACTTTGTTTTTCGTCATTTTATGCATATTTTAAACATTTTATTGTCTTATGGGGACGGTAAACTTCTTGTCATTTGGGGTCCATTTTTATACTTGTGGTCACACTGTCCTTATGCAAGGTTTCGACACTGATGCGTAACTATCTAACGGTCTGTTACTTCTTCACGCAAAATTATATCTCCCGCAGAGATTTTGGTTGGTTCCTCAGTTTAGGGGCTGCGACAACGTGGTCATGTAACCCCGTGTACTTTGGGTGAGTGTTGAATCTGTCTGATAAACGGTGTGAATTGTGATGGCTGTATAAGTCTGTAATTCAGGTAAGGACTGCAGACGGTCAATTTCAAGCAGTAGTTCCTAATGTTACTACCAGATACTACCGTCAACGACACCTAGCTGTGAACTTTGCTACTAGATGCCACCGCAACCAGCAACTCGCAACGAACGTTGGAACTTTCCCTCCAAAATAAAGCATACTGAGGGATTTTTAGCGCTCTTAGAAAATCTGACGACTTCGGCCGGCTTTGAACCCGCGACCATGGGCATAGAAGTTCAGCATGCTACCAGTTACGTCACCGAAGCCGCTTCACACTTAGTCACATGGAAATCTGAATCTGATCTCGTGCAAGTGCGTTGTCATGGCAGCCTCTGATGGCTCACCCCTATTCAATTTAGTAGTGTTGCCATGGCAACCTCTGATAGCTCTTGGCATTTTCTTATAATTCCGAAATCATTTTTCTCATCCCTTGGCGTAATGGTGGGTCATATCAAAAATTCTTTCAGACAAAAGTTTTAGGTACGGTAATTATTAGGGGAATATTGTCCATTTTGTACGGTTTAGATATTGTGCCGATAAAGAGAGATATGATTAATGTCTCCCGAAAAACCCACTTTTTCCCACCCCTTTGGTCAATGGTTGGTGCTATAAAAAGCTTTTCATACATACATTTTTGGGCTTTATCCAACACATAGTATGAACTTCGAACAGATTCGATATATCACATATTAAGCGAGTTATAGCAATATTTCTCTTTTTCGAAAAAAAAAAAGCCTCCCATTTTCACCCCCTTCGACCGATTTAGCCCAGTAACGAACTCGACCGAGTTTTTATAGGTATACATATTCGGTAAAAAATTCAAAGTGATTGGTGCAAAATTACGGCAGTTATCGTGTCCACAAGAAACTGATATACATATATTGTAGGGGCGTGGTGGCTCAGCGGTCTAGCTGTATGCCTCTCACCAAGGCGGTCCGGGTTCGATTCCCGGTCAATGCATGTGAGATTTTCGAAGTGAAATGCCATGTCCTGTGGTTAGGATTGCACGTAAAAAGGAGGTCCCGTGGCTCATGATCTCAAGATTAACGGTCACGTTGAACTACAAGCTTTTTTTTTACATATATTGTGCCCAAATGAATTTTGGCACAAGACTTGAACCCTTGATTATTCAGAAAAATGAGAAAACAGGACGTTTTTACGATGTATTGAAGTATCAGAAGGGTTAATATCAAATAGGCACATACGTGACGCACAGAGCTGATAAAAAGTGTGGCGCAACGGTCCAGCTGCATAAATGACATCACCGCGCAGTCAGCAATAAAACAGTTACTCAGAATTAAAAACAAGATGTTCAGTAAAGAACATATAGCCTACTTTCTCCTAAATGTATGAGTATAGTTATAACTCGTTGTTATTATCAAAGAGTATAATAGAACTATTCTTTGTTGAAGGCCATAGAAACGATTTACCTCTACCAAACGCCACAATCTAGATAAAAACTGCTACCATCATTGAAGAAAGAAAGATAAGAAGTATCTCAAGAATGTTATGGATCTGGAGACATAATCGACCGGACTGGCTGCGTGGCTCGGCGGTAACGTTCTCGCTTGCTGGGCCCTAGGTTGCAGGTTCGTATCCTGGCGCAGTCAGCTGGCATTTGAGGGTGCACAATTGCGATCGAGCCGTGTCAGTACATTTACTGGCACATTAAAGATCCACTTCGGGACAAAATTCCGGCACCCCGGTGTCTCTAAAAGCAGCAGTAGTTAAAAGGGATGTAAAACCAATAACATTATTATTATTATTATTATTATTATTATTATTATTATTATTATTATTATTATTACATATACGACCTGCCGTGGGCAACATCCAACTTTGAGTTGAGGCATGTCTTTACACGTCTGGTTGTGCAGGGCTTTCACAACCCTAATTGAAAAAAAAGGAAGGAAGATTGTAGTTTTACGTGGTCGTGAATCTTGTGATTATGAGCCACGGGACCTCCTTTTTACGTGGAATCCGAACCACAGGACATGGCATTTCACTTCAAAAATCTCACATGCATTGACCGGGAATCGAAAACCCTAATTGAATTAATAAATCTTTCCATGACCCTACAGAGACGTGTGTATACAAACTATGTGGATATTTTCGATTGCTATTTGCCTGAAATAAAAGTAGTAATTAATACCTGAACTAACACCAATGGCTTGAACTGAGTTACTATGTGAAATCGTTTTGTTCTTTACTTCAAATAACATTTTCAAGTAACGCAAAATAGGCTGTTACAAACCCTTTAAAATAAAAAGTAAAAATGTATCGTAGTATCATCTTCTCATTCTTCAACTTCGATGCGCATAGAATGCCAATGGTATATTAATCAATGGAGCCCCACGTAGACTAGTCGTGACTTCTAGTGGTGAAATATCGAACAATATAATCCTAACAGAGCGAGTGCATTCTAGCGGCCAGAAGAAGAAACTTTTCAATAAAATCTGGAAGTTAATAAGTATGTCGGCGTGCAGTTACCTTTTTGGCAGCTAGATGTCTCGAGTAAATCTGCTGGCGAATTATGTTTTAATTAAATATATATTTTACACCATAATATGCACAATATAACGCTTAATTTTAAAACATCTGAGTCATTACAAAACAATAAACATATAACATTTCAAGCAAAAAATCTAGCTCTGATCGGGTTTGAACCATAGGCATTTGAGCGAGAGGCTAACGCTCTACCACTGAGCTAATTGTGTCAACGAATATCGTTCTATATAAAATGACTTACATAGAACTTGTTAGCAAATAATGATTTATACTAAACGATTTCATCACTGGAGTATATTATTTATATATAAAGCATTTCATACAAAGTTTATTTATTTTGTATCAGTACGCTATATTGCATTCAATACTCAAATTAGTGAAATATAAGTCAGGCACAAGATATCCGCTGCCATCTTGTCTTATTACTGAATCAGCTCAGCTTTTTAAAATCACGTCTGCACTATAGTATTACAAAATAAACTTTTAATTTCGAACGTGCCTCTTCCTTTAGAACAGTTAAAACGATTCTCGGCTCGATAATCGGAACTGGTGGGTCCCATGATATGGATTATAAAGTTTGCATAATTCGCACGGCCGCCATCCTGAAATGGTATGGCGGACGACCTTGTAGTTTGGTCACAAGACGCATCCTATACGAAGGTATGTTGTTACCAAATTTGGTAGAGATCGGATAGTTTGGTTAGTCGTTATTTGATTTTACGTTTTGAACGTTTGAGTGGCCGCCATTCAGTTTTAGTAGAGATGGCGGTGATATAAAACATGACACTGAGGTGTCCTTTGCTAGTGCTACCTTTGTACCAAATTTCGTTCAATTCGCATTCACCGTGTTCGAATTGATAGGGGGGGACAGACATTCAGAGTACACACACTCACACACACACACAGAGACACACACACACACACAGACTCACACACACACATACACACACACACACAGACTCACACACACACACATACACACACACAGACAGACACACTTTTTTCGCCCTGTGTTGATCTCATAAGTCTACTTTCATTTTTTGCAAAAATCGAAAGTAGGCTAATAGACGAAGGGGATTAACCGACAGTAGAGAGAGATGCAAGATCCAAGGAGAAAATGCAAATTCAGCTATAAATTAGCAACAGCGCGCGAGGGCGGAGCTGAGAAATTGGCGGAAATTAATAATATTAGCCAAGATAACCAAAATCTTTAAGAAAACTTTTCGTAAAAGCTATTCATTTAGGAAATGAGAAATTTTAGAACAGTAAAAGTCACTAAATAGCGTGCGGAATAGAAAAGCAAAGTCAGCGCTTTACGAAGGGGACTTCACCCATGCTAAAAGAAGGAGTGGGGTATAAAAAACAGCCTCTCACACACATAGAGGAACGAATTTTATTTAAATAAATACATCCCCACGATCGGATTCGGAAAAATTTTATGAACACGAGACGTTCAGTGCTTAAGCTATAAAATGAATATTTTTCCAAAAGTATACCACAATTGGTTCAGGAGATAATTTTTGCAACGTAGACAAAATAGTTTATTTTCCGTAGAAGCAAATAAATAAGGAGTGATCCAAGAGGACTGTATGCAGTTTACAAGGACTCCTTGAGGGGAGACGCTGTATCACAGCTCATACAGTTAGTCAGTCCAGAGGGACATGGGGATACATCACATCGTATCAACCAGTTAGTAAGCCGGCGAGAACGCCGTTCTGAAATTCATTAAGTAATAACCGAACATTCGGGTCATCGTTTCGTATTCTGAGTGATCACTATAACGTTATGCGCTGGATCAATAAAAATCGCGACAATATCAGTCACGTCATGTCAAATCAAAGAACGCCAAGACCGTAAAAGTGCGGGTTAGTCAAGTAACACACGCAAAGTCGAAACACAGGCAAAAATTACGGAACGCGAATTTCTAAAGAGACAATTCGTAAAATACGGAATAATAGGTAACATTGCGTCAACAAAGACCGTATAAGCGACAAATCCATAAAAGGATAAAAATCAGCAACATTAATCATAAATGAAGGAGTAGGGACCTAGAGAGACTGTGGGTTCGAGACTCCAGATCTAAAGCGTTACATAGACAAGCGAAGGTTCTCAAAATAGAGACCGAGCTAGGAATTAGATCTCTCAAATAACGAAATATCACGGAACGAGTTAGGACAAAATACAAGGAACTGTATCCAGAATCCAGTAGAGCGTGTGAACGGGGACGTGGGGTTCAGAGACTTACACGGAGCCAGGGATTTCAAGAGTAGGAAGGAGCCAATTAGCACGTTCAATGCAGAAACGTTAGGAATCGTCAAGAACCAACCACTACGAACCATCATTGCCAAAGCTCCGAAATGGGGTCGTGTGGTGAAGGAAAATGCTATTGTGCCGAGTGTTATATTATGTTTCCACGTCTCAGCGAAAATGAATAAGTGTCAGGTAAAAGTGTCAGGAATAAGTGTTATGATGGAGGAGTAGATATCAAGATGTTGGGTGAATCTGTCTCAGAATGGAATCGGAGCCTGGGTGAGTTGATGAAACTTTATTAATGTTTTGTTGTTGTGCTGTGTGATAGATATCAATCGAACCATTCATCGACTGGGGAGTTCTGATGGATGATTAATTGATGAAAATATATGTGCAAGTAATTGAAATGCAAAATAAAATGATCATTGTTAGCCACGAGGACCGCCTCGGTGGAAATAAAACGTTATTGGGATTAGTTAAAAGAAAGAAATAAGAAGCTCGATTAAAGAGATATGTAATAAAAATAAAATTTGGTAGAAGGAATAAAAATAATGAATTAAATGGCGTAAATTGTAGCCAAATTATGAATTAAATATGCACCATAATAAAATTGTAAAATCCAAGGGAATAAAGTAAAATAATAACGGTTAAATTGTAGACCAAAGAATAGTATCAAAAGAATAAAGCATCGTAATGAATTAAAGTAAATATATAAACAAGATGTTCAGTAAAGAACATATAGCCTGCTTTCTCCTAAATCCATGGGTATTGTTATAACTCTTTGTCCTTTTCAAGGAGTATGATTGAATGTTGGTTGTAGTAGCTTGTTGAAATACAACGTGTTGTAGGGATATTAAACATGAATATGAGGTGCCCTTTGCTAGTGCTACCTCTGTACCAAATTTCGTTCAATTCGGTTTCATCGTGTTTGAATTGAAACGGGGAATCGATTTGCACACATACTTGGCCACCATCTGCAAACTATTGGGCTGATGTTCTTGAAGTTTGGTCAGAATATGTTTCCCACAAAGATATGGTGTTGCAAAATTTGGTAGAGACTAGATTATTAGGTTGGTCGTAATTACATTTTAGCTTTTATCATTTGGGAGGCCGCGATTACGTTTCCGTCAAGATAGCGGTGATATAAAACATGACACTGAGGTGCCCTTTGCTTGTGCTACCTCTGTACCAAATTTCGTTCATTCGGTTCCACCGTGTTCGAATTAATAGGGGGAATCAATTTTGACATAAAGATGGCCGCCATCCGCAAACTATTAGGCTAATGACCTATTAGATTGGCCAAAGTATGCTCCCTCCATAAAGGTATGTTGTTGCAAAGTTTGGTAGAAATCGGATGGTTATGTTAGTCGTAATTTGATTTAAGCTTTGAACATTTGTGTGGCCGCCATTACGTTTCCGTCAAGATGGCGGCGATATTAATCATGACACAGAGATGTCCTTTGCTAGTGCTATCTCTGTACCAAATTTCGTTCCATTCGGTTTCACCGTGTTTGAATTAATAGGGGGAATCGATTCTGACACAAAGATGGCCGCCATCCGCAAACTATTAGGCTAATGACCTATTAGATTGGTCAAAGGATGCTCCCTCCATAAAGGTATGTAGTTGCAAAATTTGCTAGAGATCGGATGATTAGGTTAATCGTAATTTGATTTAAGCTTTGAACATTCGTGTGGCCACCATTACGTTTCAGTCAAGATGGCGGCGATATAAAACATGACACTGAGGTGCCCTTTGCTAGTGCTACCTCTGTACCAAATTTCGATCCATTCGGTTTCACCGTGTTTGAATTAATAGGGGGAATTGATTTTCACACAAAGATGGCCGCCATCCGCAAACTATTAGGCTAATGACCTATCCATTTGGTCAAAGGATGCTTCCTCTGTAAGGGTATGTTGTTGCAAAATTTGGTAGAGATCGGATGATTAGGTTAATCGTAATTTGATTTAAGCTTTGAACATTTGTGTGGCCGCCATTACGTTTCCGTCAAGATGGCGGCGATATAAAAGATGACACTGAAGTGCCTTTTGTTAGTACTACCTCTGTACCGAATTTCGTTCCATTCGGTTGCACCGTGTTCGAATTAATAGGGGGAATCGATTTTCACACAAAGATGGCCGCCATCCGCAAACTATTACGCTGATGACCTATTAGATTGGTCAAAGGATGCTCCCTCCATAAAGGTATATAGTTGAAAAATTTGGTAGAGATCGGATGATTAGGTTAATCGTAATTTGATTTAAGCTTTGAACATTCGTGTGGCCGCCATTACGTTCCAGTCAAGATGGCGGCGATATAAGACATGACACTGAGGTGCCCTTTGCTAGTGCTACCTCTGTACCAAATTTCGTTCCATTCGGTTCCACCGTGTTCGAATTAATAGGGGGAATCAATTTTGACATAAAGATGGCCGCCATCCGCAAACTATTTGGCTAATAACCTATTAGATTGGTCAAAGGATGCTCCCTCCATAAAGGTATGTTGTTGCAACGTTTGGTAGAGATCGGACGGTTATGTTAGTCGTGATTTAACTTAAGCTTTGAACATTTGTGTGGCCGCCATTACGTTTCTGTCAATATGGCGGCGATATAAGACATGACACTGAGATTCCCTTTGCTAGTGCTACCTCTGTACCAAATTTCGTTCCATTCGGTTTCACCGTGTTCGAATTGATAAGGGGAATCGATTTTCACACAAAGATGGCCGCCATCCGCAAAATATTAGGGTAATGACCTATTAGATTGGTCAAAGGATGCTCCCTCCATAAAGGTATGTTGTTGCTAAATTTGCTAGAAATCGGATGATTAGGCTAATCGTAATTTGATTTAAGCTTTGAACATTTGTGTGGCCGCCATTATGTTTCCGTCAAGATGGCGGCGATATAAAACATGACACTGAGGTGCCTTTTGTTTGTACTACCTCTGTACCAAATTTCGTTCCATTCGGTTGCACCGTGTTCGAATTAATAGGGAAAATCGATTTTCACACAAAGATGGCCGCCATCCGCAAACTATTACGCTGATGACCTATTAGTTTGGTCAAAGGATGCTCCCCCATAAAGGTATGTTGTTGCAAAATTTGGTAGAGATCGGATGATTAGGTTAGTCGTAATTTGATTTAAGCTTTGAACATTTGTGTGGCCGCCATTACGTTTTCGTCAAGATGGAGGCGATATAAAACATGACACTGAGGTGTCCTTTGCTAGTGCTACCTTTGTACCAAATTTCGTTCAATTCGCATTCACCGTGTTCGAATTGATAGGGGGGGACAGACATTCAGAGTACACACACTCACACACACACAGACACACACACACACAGACTCACACACACACACATACACACACACACAGACTCACACACACACACACACACAGACACACACACACACAGACTCACACACACACACACACACACACACAGACTCACACACACACATACACACACACAGACGGACACACTTTTTTCGCCCTGTGTTGATCTCATAAGTCTACTTTCATTTTTTGCAAAAATCGAAAGTAGGCTAAAAATGATAAGAATGAAATTAAATGATAAGTAAGTAAAAATATAAAAAATCGTATTTAAAGATCCGTGTCTAGAAACTCAAAAATGAAAAGTAGAGCGAGAAATAAAGTATCAATAAATAAAAATAAATAGTAAAGATTCAAGTATAAAGGTGGAATAAAACCCCCAAATGAATATAAAATGTTATAGGCTATTATGCCAAAATTATGAAATAAATTGTGTAAATGCCGAAATCAGGCAAATGTTGTGATAATATCCAAGCACGTTGTGTTGCCGTAAGGGCCAGCATTAAAGAAATAATAAAATATAGTTTTCAAGTGAATATAAAAAAATGCGTTAAGCCCGGATAGATTTATTCGTGAGATGAAAAAATGTACTGAAATTATCGAAATGCGTGGATGTAATTTCCCCCCAAGTATATTGTTGTAGGAGCCTCGTGTTATAACTAAATAAGCGTCGAATATTGTTATAAAGGTATTGTTGAATCGTGGATGAGAAATTCCCACTAAATAAGCGTCGAATATTGTTGTAAGGATAAAGAAAGCGTCGAATATATGTAACTCCTGCTGTAGGATGGGTCCCAGCTAGGATTTGTTGCATTATAATATTGTTGTAAAAGGAGGCATTGTTGAAATAATATGCATTTTTGGAGGTATTATAAGCGTCGTAAGAAATAGGAACCGTAAACTACCATACATCATCTCCGAATTAAATATCATTATCCTGGGAACATAGGATCAATTATAATAATAATAATATTAATAATAATAATAATATTAATAATAAAAGAGCGAAATAAATAACTGTGGAAAAAATGAATTTGTAAGTCTTGGAGACATAGGTTTAAAGCTATCCCAGTAAAAAGGCTTTGAGGGTAGCGAGATATCATAAATCTCGCCTGAAAGAACCACAAGGGGAAGGAACGACCTTGTCCGTGGCCTTGCCCCTGTGAGAGAGAAAAAGGATATATCTTAATGGCCGCGACCGTCCAGTAATGTCTGGCCGGCACGGAAATATTTAAAAATCTAAACAAAAGAGGTGCCAGCAAAATAAATTATAGAATCATTTTTGCGGGAGTGAAAGAAATCATCCCGAGTAAAAGTTTGAATTAAGACTTGACGGACTTGTCAAATAATATATTGTTGATAAAGAAAATTCCTTCTTCCAGAAATAAACAAATGACGAGCTAAGAAATAATGTAATTTGTTATAAATAAATATCCCACCGTAATAAATAATAAAGCACACAGCACAGCGCAAATAGCAAATCACCTAGATGCATGAGGGGTAACTGGGTGGTTACGGATTCGATCCTTAGACATGGCATGTTTTCTGTACAGTGCCATATTATTTTCCACATCTAAGGCTTTGTGAAGAATTATTATGAAGGTCTAAAGGGCTAAATACTTGGTAAATAAATGAATATTCAATTAACATAAATAATAAAGAGTCCCCGAAGGGTAAATGAAAAGAATTATTATTAAGATCCAAAGGACTTAATAAATCATAAATGAATAAATATTTAAGTAAACGTAAATGATCAAGAAACCTTAAAGGGTAAATGAAAGAATGTAAATATCCAAAGCCTTGGAGAAAGTACTAAATGTAAATGATAGGCGCGCTCGACGCCTAAGTAAAATAAATATAAATAAATATTAAGGGTTTAATTTTAAGCAAGACAAAAACAGTTCTGAAACTTCACAAGAAAGAAATGAAATGACATTATAGTGAATTTTAGTGATTTCTGATTAATGGATTTATTTTTGGTTTATGAGTGAAACTTGAAGAGACAATTCCAAGAGATTTAAGTTGATAAATTTTGAGTTGATTATTTTTGTGAGTGACACTTGAGGGACAATATCAAGTGTTTTTTTTTGAGTGAATTAATATTTTCTTTTATTGAATAAAAATGTGTGGTTTTAAATTGTCATGTTGAGTTTTTCCTGAATCTTGTCAACCTGATTGTGTCTACATATCGGATGTTCAGTCTGCTGGGGAAGGGACGCAACACACCCCGTACCACAGTAGCCAAGCCGTGGACTGACTGAGCATCCATCCGCTGAGCGGGTACAATATATACATACTGTACCCATGTGAGTAATCTCGATGGTAAATATGCATCTGCCTCCAGCTAGCATCAGGTCTCAGGCGTGTACCGTCTCCCCAATTGAGCAGTGCATATTTTGGATTTGAGGCTACAAGGTATCAACTCTACAATGATAAGGCACAACTCTATTCTAAAACTTTAATTCAGTAAATAAAATCATGGCTTCAAACACAAAAACACAATCCCAAAACCATAAAAACAAAGCAAACAAAAATTTACTTCCACAATCCACAAATAAACAAAAATGAAATCATAATAAAGTCATATTAAACTACAAAGCTGTACCCTTATGTGAACTACATAAGGATATTCTAGTGCGCTGATGCACCTACGACTTCAATACAAACTGTACATTAACATAACAGTCATACAATGTGACTTCTTTAATATCACAAATTAATTATTCCTTAAACCTCTTTAGTTTTAACAATTATGTGTGCCGTGCGTGTTTTGATTTTTCTCTTCTCACCAAACAAATGCTTGCATGCATTTACCTATTCGGACGTTGCACCGCAATCAACGTGCAACCCCATAATTATGTAAGCTACCCCTCCACTTCCTCTATTTATATGGTTCCACTGCATGCTGTATGTGATTCCTACATAAAACGTTACGTTATAGCTTGTGTCGGATGGTACAATTAGATTACCTTGCTCTCGTCGCCTTTGGCATCTAGTAACCAACTTCATAACTTGGTTTCAGTGACAGTACAAATACATCGTCTAACTATTCGTCAGATAGCTAAAATAATGAACCATCAGGATAATCTATAATTATCCATGTGTTCCTAAACCACATGGCTACATTACTCAACATAACAATCTTTCAAAACATGTCATTTACCAGGGTCTAAAATCTTTTCCTTTCAACTTGCCTCGACGGTTCGAGTGCCGCCTGCAGACCCTCGGCTAGAGGAGTCGGCATACAATAGAATGTGGGATGGGTGTTCCACCAATTACCTCGACCCTCCTTAAAGGTTTGAATGCTTTCCTTTCTAAGCAGTAAAGATTTACAAGACAAATACTGTTGTCTGACCGACACACATATCCCAAAGGACCTTAATTGACTATTATGCAAACAGGTATTGAATGAGCTTTTATAATTACTCCTACACAGAGGATATAATAATTACTGGCCTCACACGGGTCCATTCAACATGAAGGTTCGGGGTTCGTAATGCATTAGTCTGACGGGTGACCGATGTCTCAGGTAAAATATAGGCGCTCAGTCCAGGCTGTCGCCATGAGTTTCGCTACCACGAGCGGAATAACTCATCACTAAGTTCTCGGGAGACCATAGAGTTTCGAGGTGTCCTCGTTTTCCTCGTCTCTATCACAGGATTCCAACCCGGAACACTTTCATATCCTTCCTCAGAGCTAGGGTACACACTACAACTCTGGCATAAATCATGTCTCCACTTATGCCCATGACATAGGAGATTTCATACGTAGAATAGACCATCTGGCCCCTACTCAATGCTACGACCTCCGACCTATATTATTAAGAGAAATCTATCAATTATTCTATAAGCTTCTCATATAAGCTGCAAATTCAATTCACTAAAAGCTCTTTCATTACTGGCATCATTATTGAATATACGCAATATTTTGATATAAACCTTCTTTCCTTAATTACTGTAATGTAATCTTACTGTGTCATCTTACTGCTTAGATTGATAAGTCTTGCAATTAGCGTAACTAATTCTCGCTTACAACATTTATTTGTTTCCTGATGTGTTCATTCATACTTTTAATATTCATTATTATTATTACCGTTAATCTCACTGACATAAATGACCAAAATCATTACTTTATTATTATTCTCACATAAATTACCCAAAAATCCGACATAGCTAAACGTCTTAAAATCCGAACAATCGCGTTCGTCACATTTACATAACTGATTGCCATTCTTAATTCATAGTGGGAATAATTACTCCACTTAATGATGCAAATTAACATCTCAACTCTATAAAAATCAACACAATAATGATTAAACATGGAGGATCTGCCTCCTAAACTGATTTTTACTGGCATCTTTACGGAATCACAACATGCAGTGGCCCATATTTCTACATAATCATAACTTGTGGGGTACTTACATTTCTATAAGCGTCTATGGTGGCTCCGACCAATCATATTTCTCCATTTCGCCCGCCATTAGCAGGTTTAACGCGACATATTCATCTTGAATACACACATTTTATAACACATAATTTTCATCAACAACACGACACGTTGCATAACTCTCAGGAAGCTATCGCTCCCACACATGTGAAATACTTATCTAATCACTACTTTAAAGGATATTTTACATATGCTGTACACTTAACACACGTCACTTTATACACTTTTCAATGCTGAAATTCCCTAGCAAAGATCGAAATTGCAGGTGTCGACGGCATCCCCCGTGCTCCTATCAACTCCTGATTGAAAGTCTGGTTTACCTGCTCTCGGAATTCACCAACAGTTTTTATATTTCTTACTCCTACGGTAAGCGTCCTGCGTTGCATAAATATGCTAGCTCCTGTCCTGAGTGTTATCATCTGGTACTCTCATGACATTACCAAACACTTCGTAGAGTTTCATTTAGCGCATACCATCGTAATTACACATATACGATCAGTCAATACTTTACACATTGCGCTTAACACTGTCCAATACTTTACACAAATAATTATTTACAATAGTTCTGCCATTAGTCTACACGGTGCTTCGTAACTGAACACGGCATAGTTCGTACTGCTGATTATGCCTATAGCACGACTATCATTCATACAAGCTTATTAAATGCTTCATTTACATGTACCAGTCTTTGTTCGGCGTCTTTATGAGTGTGATCGCCATGCGTTCCGCCTTGACAAACTTGCTTCAAACTGGCTGTAACTGACTGAAGTTTCACTCGAAGATTGCCCGTAACTTACTTGAAGACTGCTGTAGACTGCTTATATACTGTCTCGTACTGCTGCATATTGACTGCAACTTACTGCAATTGCGCTACAACTGGGTAACTTCTAACGTCGTGAAGACTGCGTAAGACTGCAACTTGCTCGACTGTAACTGGCTGTAACTGGGCGTAAACTGCACGTGAACTGCGCGTAGACTGAGCTTCAACTGAGAGCTCCTCCAAGGGTCTACTCCCTTATATCGGATTCCCACGGAAAGTAGAACGAAATCTTCCCGCGTAATCTTGGCTCCTCTCCCAGCATGATTCTGGGGTTCCTCTTTCTCCACAGATCCCAAAACTATCTGCGTGCAAAGGAATCGCTCGTACAATTAATTAATATTAATTCCTTTCTCCATAGCGTGGGACGCTATCTTACGGGTATTCCCCGGCAACATTCTCAAATCTATCCGCGAACAATGGCAGTTTTACAGTCCTTCCGCACTTCCTTAAATATGCCTCAATTTCGCAGGTAAAAGGCTCTAAAATTAGCCTCCTGCCAAAAGATTCACCTGTGAGCAACTCTCATCTCAATTCGTTACTCCAATCACGAGTAATCAATGATTTTCCTGGGCATCTCTCCTCCCCCTCCTCAAATCTATTCTCCGTCGGGGAATAACTGGGTCATTATTCAGGCCTCCACCCTGCTCCAGACGACAGAATGGGGTCACAGAGATGGACATGGCTCCACTGGGGCCCTCCCACAATCCTGGGCTAATTTGTAAAATGTCAACTCTGCCCTCTCCGTGCTTCAAGCCTCGTATAGCCTACACCAAGTAGTCTAATATTGCTGTAATCTGCTCATTATTCCCTGCATTATTTTAATAAATAATGTCATTGCACCAAAATCACACCAGTGATTAAATATACACTTCTTTCGAGGGGTTTTTACCATGAAACTGCCTCTACAGATCTCTGGTTCGTTCCCTGGTGGAACCTTTATACTGAGATCACAGTCTCTGAGAACCACGTTCGATTCCAGTCAGCATAACCGCCTCGGGTTCATATTCCCCTTGCGAAACTTATAAAAGTCAATTGCATGTGGCTTTCTATAAGTAACCAGCTGACTGTCTACCACTGTCTGTGTTTACATCTGGGGTCCTTCACCTCGTCTGGCTGCGAGTAGGTTAGTACTGTTCCCCCTTCCACACTCGGCCTTCTTCCTAAGCTGTTCATTCTCCATGCGGAGGGTCGCGTTTATTGCTTCAACCTCTCTCGCCACTCTGACCATTTCTTCATAGAATTCTCGCAGACACTGGCATCCTTTTTTCTCTTCGCTTACACTGGGTAAACTGTCTGCTTCTCGTCCCGTCTTGCCGTTCCAACTTTCAGGTCTGACTGCTTGGCTGACTTCGCTCTCCCCGTTGAGTTGGGTGTGCGTTACTAACACTTCTTCTTGTTCGTCGAATTCTTCTGGCGAGTAATAAACTTTTAAGTTGGCTACGTTCATAACGACCTCGTTTCCATTTTCTAGATGCCTTAACCTGTATGCATTGTTCTGGAGGTCTCTTATCACCTCGAACGGGCCGTGATAAGCAAAATTGAACTTTTTATACTTGCGTGCCTCTGGATCTGAACTGGCGGGTTTTTTAATTAAATCTTTCTCTCCCACGAGAAGCGGTCTATGATACCTCTTCGCACGATTTCTTCTCTGACGTCTCTCCGCCTGTGCTTTGAGATATTCAAAGGTTCGTTGGATCCTCAATTCTCTACCTGGCTGTGCGTCTACTGGCAATGGAATGACACCAGTCCACGGTCTCTCCGGTCTTTGATCCAGATGTAGAGTCACGGGAACCTGACCTGTCGCCTCATGTACAGTATTATTTATACAGTATTCAATTACTTCTAGAAATTCTATCCAACGCCAATTCTCCTCAGAGCAGTAGATCTTCATGTATTTCTGGATCTCTCTCATTACTCTTTCAACTGGACTTGCCTCAGGACGGCGAATGGTAGATAAAATCTGCCTAATTCCTAGAGTTTCCAGTTCTCGACGAAATTCTGCACTTGTAAAGCAACTTCCGTGGTCCGAGAGAATGTTATCCGGCTTCCCAAGAATCGGAATAACTCTCTCTTTCAGGCGTTTCAAGACCTGCTTTGAACTTGTCTTCTGTATGGGGCATAATACCACCATTTTCGAAAACACATCCATGGCTACAAAAATGTGTCTATTGCCTCTACGTGCTCTAGGCAATGGTCCAAAGTTGTCTATGCTCAATAACTGCCTTGGCTTCTCCGGTAACAACGGGATAGGTCGTTGCCTCATTAAAAAGGGATTTGGCTTTACCCTCTGGCATACATCACATGTCCTAATAGCATTTCTCACCGTTTCTCTCAATTTTGGCCAAGTAAATGCTTCCTTCAACAGAGCACACATTTTATCTATTCCGGGATGTCCAAATGCTCTGTGGGCTAGCCATACCAATCTTCTCTGCAAAGATGCAGGAATTACAATCCTTTGACGTGTATGATCTACATCGTCCCACTTGTGTAATATCTGATTATACCATACATAATCTGTTGCCAACGCCTCCGCCTCTCTGTATACCGCAGTTCCCCTTGCTAAGCGTCCCTCGAAGTAATCGATCATCATCTTCAACCATGGGTCTTCGCGTTGTAGGTTGGTAAGATTCCTTAAGTCATCCACCGTCTTCTGATCTCGATTCTCAATCTGGACAGCTAGCGCTTCCTCTTCTCTAGGGTAACGGCTTAATATGTCCGGTATTACATTCTCTTTCCCTGGACAGTATTCTATTTCCACATTAAATTGCTGGATATACAGGGACCATCTTGTCAATCTCTGGCTAGACAAGTCTGTCTTTAACAAAAATGTTAAAGCTTTATGGTCTGTTCTGAGGACTATTCGGAAGCCATACACGAGTTTATGCCATGATTGCAACGCGTACAAAATTGCGAGCAACTCTATCTCTGTGATCGTGTAGTTTTTCTCAAGGGCTTTCAGTCTCCTGCTTATAAAGGCGATAAAAACTTTCTTCTCAGGCTGGTCAACATTTTCCTGGAATAGCATCGCTCCGATCCCAATAAGTGATGCATCCGTCTGTATGATGAACTTCTGGGTATAATCCGGGTATCCCAGCTTCACATATTCCAAAAGCATTTGTTTTGACCTCACGAATGCTTCCTGACATTGCTCCGTCCAATTCCATCTGCCGCCTTTCTTCAATAGGTCCTGCAGGGGTGCTACTGTCGCAGTATAGTTTGGGCAGTGGTTCGAAAAGAATCCAATTACTCCCAAATACTGTCGGACGTGCTTTACTTTCGTGGGTCGAGGGAAATTTCGAATTACTTCCAATTTATCTGGGTTAGGCTTCACTCCATTTGCATCAATAACATGCCCTAGGAATTTAACTTCCCTCTGACAGAAGTGCGATTTCTTGATATTAACCTTAAAGTTAGCTTCTCGAAGGTCATCTAGCAACTTCTTCAGGTCTCTCATGTGCTCCTCCAGAGATTCTGATGTGAGTAGAATGTCGTCTACATATCTGATGGTACTCTCTTTAACCTCATCTGATAGATTGCGATCTAACGCTCTTATCAGGGCTGAACCAGCTGTTTTCAACCCAAAAGGTAGCCTTAAAAATGTGAATGTATGTTGATCAAACATAAATCCTGTCAACAGACTAGTTTTCTTCTCTAATTCAAGATGATGGAAACTGGATGTGATATCCAAATTTGTGAATATGGTTTTCCCTTTAAACTTCCTGAGGATCTCTTTAATAGGTGGCACTTGGTCAAATTCCGGAATAACTCTCAAATTTAAGCGTCTCAGGTCCAGGCAGACTCTGACAGATCCGTCTGTCTTTGGTACAATTACCAATGGACTTACATAAGGCGTAGGTGTCTTCTCAATAACACCGGCCTCCAACATCTCCTGAATTGCCTCTTTCACTTTAGCATAATGCTTTTCAGCTATAGGGTAGGGTTTCTGCCTAAATGGTGTCCAATCACTGACTTGAAAAGCATAAGTGAAGTTCTTTATCCGACCAGGTCTCGAATCAAAGACTTCCTTCTGTTCCAGTAATAATTGCTTTAAATTTTCCTTCTCTTTTAGCCCAATTTTCGCTTCTTCTAGCTTTTCCGAAATATATTCTTCCAATTTGGGTTCCAGATCTTTTTCCAAGTCTGTGGCTAGTGTTTTAAGCTCCTCTTCTAACTGCTCAATAGCTAACACTCCTTCCTCAGCCACCTCTCTGTATGTATGCCATACTTGTTCACTTGATCCTGGTTCAATCTCATTGAGTGCGACCTCTAAGCCTTCAGCTTCTTCATTCACATGGAACATAACCCTGTCCTGTGCTAGGTCGATTATCACTCTGTATTCCCTTATAAACTCTGCCCCGTTAAGTAGGTTATAAGGCAGTTTGTTTACTAACAGAAAACTCTGTGAGAAAATAGAGCCTCCTATCTGTAATTCTAGGAATACCTGGTATTTTCATATCATTGTTCGGTCTGGAATTACCCCTTTTATCTTGACACTAGAGATCGGTATTTTCAAAATGTTCTCTCTCCGGGCTATTTCATTATATAGAGCTTGTGTCATAAGGCTCACTGTTGACCCTGTGTCTAGCAGACTTCTTACTTTTAATCCTGCCACTCTTACAATTATAATAGGCAATTCTCTCTTGACCATGACCTGTGGTCCTCCTGTATCCTCAATTAGTTCTTCTGGTTTGGCTATCCAATTGATGATGTTAATAGACTTCCATCCATCAGTCTCAAACTCTTCTAATTTTGGCGTTTTTTTTTCTTCAGCGCCCGCCCCCTTGGAGTTTCTTCTCTCCTGTTCGCTGCGCTGTAGTTCCAAACTCTTAGCTCCATCTCCATATCTGTCTGGCGATGTCCTGTTCTGCATGACTTCTTGCCAGCGGACTTGTTGTTTCTGGGGCTCATCTCCCCTCTCTTCGAGGTATCGCAAAGAAGCATGATATCGTTCTTCTACCTCGTCATCGAAGTTACTTCTTCTTTCTTGGGGTCTCCAATTTCTATTGTTGCCTTCTTGGCCATTGTTACCTCCATTGTTATGGTACGGTTTACCCCTGTTATTCTGCTTATTCCACGAGCTTCGACCTCTTCCTCCTCTATTAGCATTCCCTTTGTACTTTGACTGCCATCTTCTGGGTTCCTGTTCCCATTGCCGTCCATAGGAATCTAAGGTTTCTGTGCTCGTAGCTTTGTTGTTCCTTGGAGCTTGCTGTTGGTCAGTCTGTGTGTTGGTCACGTGTACTTGTTCCACGGTTCGACTCTGACGCATTGTATTTGCTGTGGTGAGGTCCAGTTGCCTTAGAACTGTCTCCATTTCCATAGCAGTTTTCGCATTAGCCGAGATTAGTAGCCTTTGGATCTCGTATGGAAGCTGTTTGGCGATAGCAATACATAGCTCCAGTTCGCTCGGTTTTTGATCCAGCTCTTTAAAGCGACACATCTGCGATATGAAGAATTCTGCGTACTTCGTTGGATTATTAGTACTGTATTTCTTTGCGTATAAATCCAACCGTAAATTCTGTTGGGTCGCGGCGTCCCAATATCTCTTCAAGAATGCCTCTCGGAACTCCTCAACAGTATCAAAAGTGTAACGGAAGCTGCGAAACCATAATGCGCACTCCCCCTCTGTTAATTTCTCTATAGCACGTAGCCTACGCTCCTGCGGTATTCGTGCATCATTTAGATATTCAGTCACTTCCTTTAACCAATGTTTTGGTGTCATACTACAGTGGCTACCTGAAAATTTCCTTGGTTTTTCTTCGCTTGCCCTAATGACGTTTATCACCTGGGTGTGCATAGCATTTTCATGTGGCGTCGATGCCGCAATTGGTACACCTGGCGTCATATAAGGACTTCCCCTGAGCCTGTAGCATTCCTGCTTATAGGTTGGGTTTCTAAGTCTGCCCACCTTGTTTTCCTCATATCCTCTATGCTGCCTTCACTTGACTTAGGATCTTTCAGAAGCGTTTCCTCCTGTGCTATTATCCTAGTCTCCATTTGATTGTGGCGCATTTCTGCTCTTTCTATGCGAGTAATGACTTCTTTCTCTATTCTTGTAAGCCTATCTCGGTTTTCCTCGGCTACTTGAAATATTTTCACCTTGTCTTCTTTCAGACTTTGTTTGATATGGGATATTTCATCCTCTACATCATCTTTAATTTGAGCAAGGGTCTTGTCGCTTGCCTCTGTTTTCTGGCCTTCTCTTATTTCGAGTTCTTCTCTCAGCCCTTTAATTTCATCTTGAATGTGTCCATTGACTTTAGACAATTCATTCCGGACCTTGGTGATCTCACCTCTATTCTCCTCTTGCCTTTTGTTAACTATGACAATGTCACTTTGAACTTGGTCCAGTTCTTGATGAACTTTGCCCATCTGACTTTTCACGTTGCTTACCAGCTCCTTACTTTCACCAGGGGCCGATAACCTAGATGTTAGGCCCCTTAAAACAACAATTATCATCATCATCATCATCCTTACTTTCATGAGCGATAGCCTTAATTTCGCCTATTTCCTGGCATTGACCTAATATATTCTGGTCCTGTTTCTTGAGGTCACCGTTAATTGCTCTAGCATAGCTTTTCAATTTCTGGTCCCATTTGGAGTCGTTCTCCTCTAATCTCTGGTCTACCGTTTTTGTAAACTCTGCGAACTGTTTCGCTTGGCGTTCGAGATTCGCCTCATTTTGGATTTGAATATCCTTAATGTCGTTAGACAACGCATCTAATCTACTGTTGGTTTCCTCCTGAGCATGCTTACACGCTTGTAAATTACCCTCAAGTTTGGCTTCTATAGCCTCGAAACGTTTATCAGTTTTAACCTGCATTTCCGATACAATGCTTACAACAGTATCTGTTACTTCGGTCTTAACTACCTCTTGCATTTGACCTAACTTATTGTTTAATTCAATCTGGTTATTATTCATTGCAACCTGATTGGCATCTAACCGACTACTCAATTCAGCTTTATTTGCATCTAAACGGTTGTTTATTTCAACCTGAGTTGCATTAATTGCCTCCTGATTGGCATCTAAACGAGTGTTTATACTATCCTGGAAAGCCTTGGCTTCCAGTTTATTCTGCTCGTTAGCAGCATCAAAATGCTGTTTCAATCCTGCAATAACTTGCAAGATCTCCTGCGTACCTGACATTTTACAATAACACACTTAAATATGCAGGCAGGCTTCCTGGAAAAATATGTGGATACGTTTCGAAGAGAAACATCAAACACTGCACACATATTGTGAAGTCGTACAAAACCTGATAATATTATGGTAGATTGTGGATCTGGTATGTAGCGCTCATACCCTTGGGCAATTCTCTTCTCAATAGAGAGATTCTGCGTTACATAAAAAGCCTACTGAATTCAAAAATCACTCAAACACAGTTTGAGGCAAAACAATTACTATGGTTTTCCCCATGAAATACCATAAAAAATCTATGGGTTTTCCCTAAATCCCATAAGCTCCACGTACCTGGGCGCCATGATAAATTAGATGCAGTTATCATTCATGTATGCCATGCATGTGCAATGCCAAAATCGTTCATATTGCACTGACGCAGGCGGTTCCATAATGAATTAATACCGTCCCACGTTGCTTGGGCCATGATAAATTATATGATAATTACAAAGGAGTATTACTTGTACTTATACATCTATCAAAATTTATATGTACGTATCGGAACTTATCTAGGGATAGGAGCGGTCATTCCCTACTTCGTTAATTCTTACTTTAATAGAGTTGTGTGCACTAGATCTGACCGACTTTAGTTGTACCTATAGTTCAAATCACTATATAGGACATCAAATCCCATGTACCCATGTGAGTAATCTCGATGGTAAATATGCATCTGCCTCCAGCTAGCATCAGGTCTCAGGCGTGTACCGTCTCCCCAATTGAGCAGTGCATATTTTGGATTTGAGGCTACAAGGTATCAACTCTACAATGATAAGGCACAACTCTATTCTAAAACTTTAATTCAGTAAATAAAATCATGGCTTCAAACACAAAAACACAATCCCAAAACCATAAAAACAAAGCAAACAAAAATTTACTTCCACAATCCACAAATAAACAAAAATGAAATCATAATAAAGTCATATTAAACTACAAAGCTGTACGCTTATGTGACCTTCATAAAGATATTCTGGTGCGCTGATGCATCTACGACTTCAATACCAACTGTACATTGATATAACAGTCATACAATGTGACTTCTTTAATATCACAAATTAATTATTCCTTAAACCTCTTTAGTTTTAACAATTATGTGTGCCGTGCGTGTTTTGATTTTTCTCTTCTCACCAAACAAATGCTTGCATGCATTTACCTATTCGGACGTTGCACCGCAATCAACGTGCAACCCCATAATTATGTAAGCTACCCCTCCACTTCCTCTATTTATATGGTTCCACTGCATGCTGTATGTGATTCCTACATAAAACGTTACGTTATAGCTTGTGTCGGATGGTACAATTAGATTACCTTGCTCTCGTCGCCTTTGGCATCTAGTAACCAACTTCATAACTTGGTTTCAGTGACAGTACAAATACATCGTCTAACTATTCGTCAGATAGCTAAAATAATGAACCATCAGGATAATCTATAATTATCCATGTGTTCCTAAACCACATGGCTACATTACTCAACATAACAATCTTTCAAAACATGTCATTTACCAGGGTCTAAAATCTTTTCCTTTCAACTTGCCTCGACGGTTCGAGTGCCGCCTGCAGACCCTCGGCTAGAGGAGTCGGCATACAATAGAATGTGGGATGGGTGTTCCACCAATTACCTCGACCCTCCTTAAAGGTTTGAATGCTTTCCTTTCTAAGCAGTAAAGATTTACAAGACAAATACTGTTGTCTGACCGACACACATATCCCAAAGGATCTTAATTGACTATTATGCAAACAGGTATTGAATGAGCTTTTATAATTACTCCTACACAGAGGATATAATAATTACTGGCCTCACACGGGTCCATTCAACATGAAGGTTCGGGGTTCGTAATGCATTAGTCTGACGGGTGACCGATGTCTCAGGTAAAATATAGGCGCTCAGTCCAGGCTGTCGCCATGAGTTTCGCTACCACGAGCGGAATAACTCATCACTAAGTTCTCGGGAGACCATAGAGTTTCGAGGTGTCCTCGTTTTCCTCGTCTCTATCACAGGATTCCAACCCGGAACACTTTCATATCCTTCCTCAGAGCTAGGGTACACACTACAACTCTGGCATAAATCATGTCTCCACTTATGCCCATGACATAGGAGATTTCATACGTAGAATAGACCATCTGGCCCCTACTCAATGCTACGACCTCCGACCCATATTATTAAGAGAAATCTATCAATTACTCTATAAGCTTCTCATATAAGCTGCAAATTCAATTCACTAAAAGCTCTTTCATTACTGGCATCATTATTGAATATACGCAATATTCTGATATAAACCTTCTTTCCTTAATTACTGTAATGTAATCTTACTGTATCATCTTACTGCTTAGATTGATAAGTCTTGCAATTAGCGTAACTAATTCTCGCTTACAACATTTATTTGTTTCCTGATGTGTTCATTCATACTTTTAATATTCATTATTATTATTACCGTTAATCTCACTGACATAAATGACCAAAATCATTACTTTATTATTATTCTCACATAAATTACCCAAAAATCCGACATAGCTAAACGTCTTAAAATCCGAACAATCGCGTTCGTCACATTTACATAACTGATTGCCATTCTTAATTCATAGTGGGAATAATTACTCCACTTAATGATGCAAATTAACATCTCAACTCTATAAAAATCAACACAATAATGATTAAACATGGAGGATCTGCCTCCTAAACTGATTTTTACTGGCATCTTTATGGAATCACAACATGCAGTGGCCCATATTTCTACATAATCATAACTTGTGGGGTACTTACATTTCTATAGGCGTCTATGGTGGCTCCGACCAATCATATTTCTCCATTTCGCCCGCCATTAGCAGGTTTAACGCGACATATTCATCTTGAATACACACATTTTATAACACATAATTTTCATCAACAACACGACACGTTGCATAACTCTCAGGAAGCTATCGCTCCCACACATGTGAAATACTTATCTAATCACTACTTTAAAGGATATTTTACATATGCTGTACACTTAACACACGTCACTTTATACACTTTTCAATGCTGAAATTCCCTAGCAAAGATCGAAATTGCAGGTGTCGACGGCATCCCCCGTGCTCCTATCAACTCCTGATTGAAAGTCTGGTTTACCTGCTCTCGGAATTCACCAACAGTTTTTATATTTCTTACTCCTACGGTAAGCGTCCTGCGTTGCATAAATATGCTAGCTCCTGTCCTGAGTGTTATCATCTGGTACTCTCATGACATTACCAAACACTTCGTAGAGTTTCATTTAGCGCATACCATCGTAATTACACATATACGATCAGTCAATACTTTACACATTGCGCTTAACACTGTCCAATACTTTACACAAATAATTATTTACAATAGTTCTGCCATTAGTCTACACGGTGCTTCGTAACTGAACACGGCATAGTTCGTACTGCTGATTATGCCTATAGCACGACTATCATTCATACAAGCTTATTAAATGCTTCATTTACATGTACCAGTCTTTGTTCGGCGTCTTTATGAGTGTGATCGCCATGCGTTCCGCCTTGACAAACTTGCTTCAAACTGGCTGTAACTGACTGAAGTTTCACTCGAAGATTGCCCGTAACTTACTTGAAGACTGCTGTAGACTGCTTATATACTGTCTCGTACTGCTGCATATTGACTGCAACTTACTGCAATTGCGCTACAACTGGGTAACTTCTAACGTCGTGAAGACTGCGTAAGACTGCAACTTGCTCGACTGTAACTGGCTGTAACTGGGCGTAAACTGCACGTGAACTGCGCGTAGACTGAGCTTCAACTGAGAGCTCCTCCAAGGGTCTACTCCCTTATATCGGATTCCCACGGAAAGTAGAACGAAATCTTCCCGCGTAATCTTGGCTCCTCTCCCAGCATGATTCTGGGGTTCCTCTTTCTCCACAGATCCCAAAACTATCTGCGTGCAAAGGAATCGCTCGTACAATTAATTAATATTAATTCCTTTCTCCATAGCGTGGGACGCTATCTTACGGGTATTCCCCGGCAACATTCTCAAATCTATCCGCGAACAATGGCAGTTTTACAGTCCTTCCGCACTTCCTTAAATATGCCTCAATTTCGCAGGTAAAAGGCTCTAAAATTAGCCTCCTGCCAAAAGATTCACCTGTGAGCAACTCTCATCTCAATTCGTTACTCCAATCACGAGTAATCAATGATTTTCCTGGGCATCTCTCCTCCCCCTCCTCAAATCTATTCTCCGTCGGGGAATAACTGGGTCATTATTCAGGCCTCCACCCTGCTCCAGACGACAGAATGGGGTCACAGAGATGGACATGGCTCCACTGGGGCCCTCCCACAATCCTGGGCTAATTTGTAAAATGTCAACTCTGCCCTCTCCGTGCTTCAAGCCTCGTATAGCCTACACCAAGTAGTCTAATATTGCTGTAATCTGCTCATTATTCCCTGCATTATTTTAATAAATAATGTCATTGCACCAAAATCACACCAGTGATTAAATATACACTTCTTTCGAGGGGTTTTTACCATGAAACTGCCTCTACAGATCTCTGGTTCGTTCCCTGGTGGAACCTTTATACTGAGATCACAGTCTCTGAGAACCACGTTCGATTCCAGTCAGCATAACCGCCTCGGGTTCAATACATACATAAATTATATATAAACTTTTTAACTGACCTTGGTTTTTGGGTCTGGTGGATGTGAAACGCGATGATATGTCGAAATTTTCCGGAAGTCGGAACATGGTACCCATTGCAATAGTTAGCTTTCTAATGAAACCTACCTAACAGATAACCCACACTAATACAGCCATCACAATTAACACCGGATATCAGACAGATTCTACACACACCCAAAGTACACGGGGCGACATGGCCGCGTTGTCGCAGCCCCTAAAGTGAGTCTTAATTCCTTGATACTAAAGAGTAACTCGTAGATACTATGAACATTGACATGGAGTCACCTCTGAAACATTTTACTCGGATTAAATGTATCACTTTTCATTATTGGGAAATAGGCAACATCCTGGGGGTTGAAAAGGACGAGGCTAATCGCAGGGCATACGGGTGTGAGTGGGAGACAAATACTCAATTTCCAGGTTGAGTCGCACTCTAGCACAAAAGGACACTAAAGACCATACATATTCAGCATCTGGCCTTGCCAGCAAGCCTCTGTTTACCTCCAGTTCTCCTACTAGCAGTTAGCACTGGGGCCTCCTCTGCTTCTTCACCACTCACATTCAAATCGTTCAATAATGAATCTAATGCCCGTTGCTCATGGTAAAAATTTCCTTCAAATTTATTGTACAATAATTTAATTTTACAAAATTTCTGTTGCTCAAGTTTTATAAAACCTTTGATAAAACTTTCCATAAAATAGGACATGTTCTATTCCTTAAAATTAATTTTACGAAACGAACCAATCAAGGAAGCTGAAATGAAGATGATACTGGCGCCACGTGGTGAGAAGATTCTGAAGCTCGCTTGTAAACAAACACTTCGAAAATGGCAGGCTCCGGCTGGGTTAAGGAAGCTGTTAGTGCTTTACTGGACGAGTGCCAGAAATATCAGTGTTTGTATGAGGTAAAAACGCCCGTATACCACAATAGAAATGCAAGAAGGAAGGCAGAAGTCTCAGTCGCCGAATAAGTTTCACAAATTCGACCGAACACAAGCCAGGCTGATGTGAAGGCGAAGATAAACGGACTTCGAACTCGCAGTCTCATTTCAGGAGAAATGGCTCGCCTCATGTTAGTGTCCTGTCGAATAATGTTCGGACCATCAAGATCTAGGAATTTTTTAAAACCGCTTTCCTCCATTCTTAGAAAATTCCTATATGAATTCTGATCTTCTAACCTCAACTCATTTTCGACCAAGGACAGCATTCCACTACTCTTCTCTTCTTTGTATCCATTCCCGTGTCCAGGACTTCCTAGCATTTCTTTTCTTTCTTTTTACCACTGTACGACATATAATTGTAGCTAAAGCAGCAATTTTTTTTGCAATTTTAGCTTTGTTTGTTGGAGCTATACTCTCAAAACAATGTGTGTTGAACAGCTGATTCTTGGTTCAGAAGTTTATCGGTAGATGGCGATTCTGATACATCCACAGATTTTATAAAATAGTTTTACCGTGAACAACACATCTTGCTTTCGTCAAATTTTTATAAAATTAGTTGTAAAATAAATTTTAAGAAACATTTAACCGTGAGCAACGGGCATAACTATCGCCTCCTAAGTCTTCCTCCACTTTTCTTACACTCTACAGCCGAACTCATTAACCTCTTTAATAATCTCTACTCTCCCATTCTATTCACATGACCCCACCATCCGAGTCTGTTCATACGAACAGCTTAATCTAACGCGTTTGCCTTTACTGTATCTCTTCATTACACGTGCCTTCCATTCATTGCTTCCATCCATTTATTCAAGCAATTATTCGTGCTACCCTCGTATCAGTTACCTCCAGCTTAGGTATCAGATATCCTGAATCTGCCTAGCTTTCACTTCCATACAGCAAGGTCGGTCTGAATACTGAGCGAGGTAGGAATAGTTTCGTGCCTACACTACCTTATTCCTGCAGAATACTGTAGATGGTATATGAGAACTCACTGCATTGACTTATCTACTGTTCGACTCTATTTCCTTCCCCATAAGTACTACCATCCTAAGAGAATACATAGCTCAAGTTCATAAAATGTCTACCAACGATTTGCAGGTTAACGTCGAGAAAACGAAATATATGATCTTCAGGAAAGGCGGATGAGCGTCCAAGGACGACAGTATAATTTTGAAACAAACTCCCCTTCAAATTGTAAATAGCTTCACCTATCTAGGCTTGTCTCTGCAAACTACTATCCAATCCTTCAGGATTCACATAAAACAGCGGGTGGCATCGGCCACTAAAGCTACTTTCGATATTAAAAACGTATCTCGACTTTCACTGAAATTCGCCTTAGCACACTTTGAAGCCTGAATCTCTGAATAGAATTGCTGTACACGGCTTCCATCATAAGCTGTGCGTGCGGCGTGGCTTTCATGGACCTTCTGAGCAGTGTGTGTGCATATTATGTGCTAAACAGTGTGGTAGATACCATTTTAGTGAATGCTCTAAGAGAACACTGTCCTTATTGGATTACTCGAAAATGTAATGCACATTTGTGCGCAATTCCTTTATTATCAAAATCATCCAGTGGCCCCTATCTGGCATTATATTTACATGTCTCTCTTTCCTACCGGCATACCATTTGAATTTGAAATCCTGATCTTCGTAACATTTTTCCTACATTTCTGCTAATTTCTCTCATTAATCATGCATGGTATTGATAATTGGAAATCATTACCTGACACAGTCTTTGAGCCTTTTGCCAATTCCATATGAGGCTATAACTGAAAATGAGGGGGCTCTAACGTAGATCTCAAGCAAGATTTTTATGAGTTAATCTTTAATGTTAATTTTCTCAGATTTTGTTTTCTCTTTCCTTAGGTATGTTCTTTTAAAAATTTTATAAGATAGAAATCTGAAATAATTATGAGTGATACATCTATCTCTGACCTCTTAAAACCAGCTACTTTCTTTTTGATATGTTAATAAGTATATGGGGACAGGAAAATATTAATTTAACTCCCCAAATTTTTCATGTAATTTTTGAAGTTTGGAAGAAAAGGCCAAATAAATAACTATGCATTTAATCCAAAACCAAAAAACCAGCAATGAATAGCAGGAGCTCTGTACATCAGTAGACACAATGTTTCAAACACGTAGGACAAAGAGCCTTGAAGCTGAACGTACCTAAAAATGAGAAAAATGGCATTGGCAGCATAGGCAGTACGTACTCCCCTTAAGGGAAGGCTTGAATATTGTGTAAATACCCAGATTTAATTACCAGAGTTCCCAAATAGCGACTAGTGTAGGCTACATTAAATGTGTTTGATAGTTTTGATGGAAATTGTCTGTAATTGTACAATTTGCCACCGGAGATTTACCCACATTTGCAAATAAATTAAATGAATGAAAACGTTGTAACATCTTAGCTTGTAAACTTTCTACAGAGTCTCTCATTACAACCAGGCCATCAGCCTAAGCCAGACTGTTTACCTTGTTTCCACCTAATTGAACCCCAGACAGACAGTTCAGCACCTTCAGCAAATGTTCCCGATATAAAATAAACAGTAGTGGAGAATGATTATAGCCTTGCCTCACTCCTGAAACAACCATGAACCATGAACTCAGCCTGCCATCAACTCTCAAATAGATTGAATTGGCACTTGGATATGCTGTTTTTAATCTTTATATATAAGGTGCGTTCAACAAGTAACCTGTCGGAGGCAGTACCTGTATGTTAGAAGTATTGGCCCTGGCTGTTGAGGCACTTGTCCCACTGTGACACGAGGCGGTGAATTGCTGTCTCATAAAATTCCCTGGGCTGCGATGTGAATTAGTTCCGCACGTACAGGTGGACGTCGGCGTCCGAGGTGAATCGTTGGCCCCGCAGAGCCCTTTTCAGGGGACCAAACATGGCGTAATCACAGGGAGAGAGGTCTGGACTGTATGGAGGATGGGCGAGAACCTCCCATTTGAATTTCTGCAGGAATGCCGCGACTGTGTTGGCCGTATGAGGTCGTGCATTGTCGTGGAGCGAACACGGCGGCTATGGCGTTCACTGTCACTCGGCGGTCCTGGGTAATGAGAGCTTCATCCAGATGGACGTTTTAATCGGTAATGCAGGGTGGTGCCCCAGACCGGACATCATCGCTAACGACACCCGACTTCCTTAAAGCGCTTGTGCCACACCTTGACCCTTGCAAGGGACATGCAGTGTTCGCCGTACACTTGTGACATTCGGCGATGAATGTCCGTTCCCCCTACTTCTTCCGCTGTCAGAAACCGAACAACACCTCGGTTGACGTCTCCATGTCACTGTTTGCAATGCGACTGGCAGCGTTGGACGATTGATGCATGCTTCTGCTCGCTTTGTATCGTCACGTGACGTGCACGCGTGCCCTCTAGCGACGGGCTGTGACCTTCCACGCTTTGTTCGGTACCACACCTCGTTACACATGCTACGATTAGCCGATGTCGTCACCGGTTTGCGCATTCCAGCCTCCGGCTCGTTACTTTTTGAACGCACCTTATGTATTTAGAAGAAATTATTAAAGAATGTTTTGATAGCAAAAGAGGTGTTTCCTTGGGAGATAAAAGATTTGTGTGTATTCGCTTTGCAGATGATATGGTGCTTATGGGTGAGAGTGAAAGACAAGCAGCACAAATGTTGAAAGACGTAGATAAAATTTGTGAATATAAATGAGAAAAATGAGAAAAATACAAAATGTAACTATGGTCATAGGTGGAAAAGGTGAAAATATTACAATAAAATTAAAGGATGAAATTGGACAACTAAATAGTTTTAAATATCTAGGAAGTTGGGTTACAAAAGGAATGATAGGCACCAAAGGAATTAATATAAGGAATGCGATAGCAAAAGATGCCTTCAGTAAGAAAAGAAAATGTATTTTGTGGAGCAATGAAAGTAAGTTTAAGGAGGACATGTTATACTTCTGCGTTACAATCCATAAAATGAGAATTAATACGCCATTCATGATGTTGTTTGAAGCAGTCTGTGGTCAGGGGAGGTAATATGGCTGTTTCTAAGCATGGCGTGTACCGATAATGGAGTGGGTATCTGACAAAATTTAATGATCACTTGAAGGGTCTGTGGTGTGTAAGGCGTGGCGATAGCTGTCCTTGTTCTAGCACCATTAGATCAGCAAGTAGGGCGTACCCATATTTGTACCACGCCTCCGCAGGTATTCCTGTTGATCGTTTTAGTTTGAGTGTTCGGTAGCAGAGCTACTGTATGTTCTACACATCCCTGTTTTCATAAAATTAATAGAACTTGCAAGTATGTTACTTAACCCTAGAATACTTCCCGGGGTTGCGCGTCACCCCACCTCTCTCTATTTATTAGCATATTTTCATTTTATGAAAAAAAAAAAAAAAAAGACTTTCGGTCCGTGTGTGCGTATGTGTGTGTGTGTGTGTGTGGTGTGTGTGTGTCCCTAATAACTATAAACGGCTTTAGCGATTTCAATGAAAGTCACTAAGGTCACCATTTTGACCGACCCCGACCGTGCCCTTCAAATTTTAGTACCATCTCACCAATCCAAACATGGCGGCTGTGCAAAATATTTCACCAGCATTTAATATCTCCGAAACTATTACCGATATCACCCTGACATTTTGTTCGGTGATAAATGGCACTACTAGACGTTCACCTATGAGACTTTCAAAAACATAGTAACTACAAAACCAATTATGGCGGTCAAGCGAAGTTGAGACATTTAAATAAACTATTCTCGCGATTTAACCATCCAAACAGGGGGCGTGGTGGCGCAGCGGTCAAGCTGTATGCCTCCCACCAAGGCGGACCGGGTTCGATTCCCGGTCACTGCATGTGAGATTTTCGATGTGAAATGCCATGTCCTGTGGTTCGGATTCCACGTAAAACGGAGGTCCCGTGGCTTATGATCGCGAGATTAACGGTCACGTTAAACTACAAGCTTCCTTTTTTTTAACCATCCAAACGCAATGAAACTTATCACAGCAAATTTTTATGCACATTGTAATGCACTGGCAACTAATTTAGTTCAACTGTTTACATAACCTCAAGATGGCGGCTGTGCGAAATTTCAAAATTAAATTTTTATTTTTTGTGTCGTAATCATGCGATCGAAGTGAAAGTTTGAATAATGAACCTACGCAATAATTTTCCTTTAACGGTACATAACTCTATGGCCTAACAATCCAAAATGGCGACCATCCAAAATATTTTGACGGTTCTCAATATCTACGAATCTTTTACAGCAATCAATCTGAAATTTTGTATATTGATAGAGCCAATTAATATTAGTAGGATATATTAAAATAGGCTTTAGTTCTCCACGGAACTATTTGCTTTTGTACTGTGATCATGTGTGCCCATTCGCTCTTCCTCTCTGTGGCTGTCCCTAAAACAGGTGGGCTTAATAGCACTAGGAGTGATCCGTAGGCGTCTGTTAATCGTAGCGGCAATGAGGTATGTCGAGGGGTCGTCTGTGACCCCAGTAAGCATTTCTGAGTTCCCAGATGCGATCTACAGTGTTCTGCAAGTAAGAAGTTAGTGTTGTGACGAAACATCGCTCAGTATTTAGACCGACCTTGCTGCATGGAAGTGAGAACTGGGAAGATTCAGGATATATCTTACAGAAACGTGGCGTAACCGATATGAAGGTTACCTACAAGTAGCACGAAAAATACAGTAGATGGGAGCAATGGCAGGAAAGTACTGGTAACGAAGAGATAATGGCAAAGTTAGAAAAGAACACGATGCAATGTATAAGGTGCGTTCAAAAAGTAACGAGCTGGAGTCTGTTATGTGCAAACCGGTGACGACATGGGCTAATCGTGGCGTGTGTAGCGAGGTGTGGTTCCAACCAGAGCGTGGAAGGTCATAGCCCGTCACTCGAGGGCACGCGTGCACGTCACGTGACGATACAAAGCGAGCAGCAGCATGCATCAATCGTCCAACCAAGACCAAGACAGTAGGCCATTCGAAATGCTTCCTGGTGTGGTTGAATACTGTGGGGCACCCATTGGGCACACACTTTCCGCAAGTGCAGTCGTTCCTTCATGATGGTGTGCTCACTTCCGACGCTCAATCCGACCACGGCGGCTATGGCGTTCACTGTCACTCGGCGGTCCTGGGTAATGTGTGCATCAACCAGCTGGACGTTGTCATCGGTAATGGAGGGGGGTGCCCCAGACCGGGCATCATCGGCTAACGACACCCGTCCTTCCCTGAAGCGCTTGTGCCACGCCTTGACCCTTGCAAGGGACATGCAGTGTTCGCCGTACACTTGAGACATTCGGCGATGAATGTCCGTTCTCCCTACTCCTTCCGCTGTCAGAAACCCAACAACACCTCTTTGCTCTTCTTTTGACGCCTCCATGTCACTGTTTGCAATGCGACTGGCAGGGTTGGACGATTGATGCATGCTGCTGCTCGCTTTGTATCGTCACGTGACGTGCACGCGTGCCCTCTAGCGATGGGCTGTGATCTTCCACGCTCTGGTCGGAACTACACCTCGTTACACACGCCACGATTAGCCGATGTCGTCACCGGTTCGCGCATTACAGCCTCCGGCTCGTTACTTTTTGAACGCGCCTATACATGATTTTCAGTCGGTGAACACGATTATAATAGGTGTTATTCCGTACATCTGAAAAGTTAAGTTAATTGTTTAGTTTGATATGAACACGCTAGATGAAGCTGTTCGTATGAGCCAACACAGATGGTGGGGTCATGTGAAGAGAATGGGTGAAAGGAGATCACCTAAGAGGTTAATGAGTTTGGCTTCGAGGGTAAGAGAAACAGATTTGAAACTGAGAGATGTAGAAGCAAAGGAGTCCGCAGTGCTGACTGCTAATAGGGGATCTAGGAGATGACATGTTTGCAAACAAAGGCTTGACAACTAGATTGGACGGTGAAAGGCAAAAAAGTCTCAAATAAAAGTGTGGTTATTATTATTATTATTATTATTATTAGGGCCACTAAGGATTGCCAAATTCAACTGATTGCACCTTCATACCGGTGTGTTATTAAACCAACCGCCACTTTGTTAAAATTTAACATTGCAATTAGTTCATGCTACATTATCTCCTTGTTGCCGTTTGCAAATTGATTATTTCTCAGAAAGGTGTATGGCAAGGCTGCAACGTATCACCCATACTTTACAATCTTTAATTTGAACAAGCAATGAAGAAAAATGAGAAAAATTTAAAGTAGGAGTAAAGATTCAAGGAAGAATAATTTCAACTCTGAGATTTGCTTGTGACATCGTCATCTTGGCCGATACATCACAGGACTGGAATGCGTTTTTAAACGGTATGGACTCTGTCTTTAGAAATTAATTCATGATGAATATCAATAAATATAAAACAAACATTTTGGAATGCAGCCGAAAGAAATCAGAAACCCCTATCGACATTAAATTGGCGGTTGAAAAGCCAACGGAAGTAGTAGAGTTCGGTTACTTAGGAAGAAATATAACCAGTATTGGACGAAGCAAATTTGTTGTCTCAAGGAAGAAAAGCATTTCTACAGAAAAGGAATCTGTTGACATCAAATAGGCTATAGATTTCGGTATTAGGAAGTCGTTTGCCTGGAACGTGGTACTCTTTGATAGTAAAACTTGGACTGTGTGCGCAGCAAAAATGAGGAGAATAAAAGCGTTTGAAATGTGGGGTTTCAGGAGAACGATGAAGATCCGATAGGTGCATAGAATAACAAAATAAAGGTGGGAGTGGACAGATGTTTCTGGCGACTGATAATGAAGAGAAGAGATAGATTGGTAGGACACATATTAAGACAGCCAGGAATTGCAAACTTAGTTATGAAAGGAAAAGTCGAAGACAAGAACTGTAGGTGTATAGCAAGGTTAGAATGTGTTTAACAGTTTGCCTCGGATGTAGGGTGTGATAGCTATGTAGAGTGAAACGATTAGCTCCGGACAGGGAGGAATGGATAGCATCAAACCAGCCAAAGAGTGAAGACTCAAACACATGTATAACTGACTTTCTTTCGAAAACTTCTCCGTATGTTGGCTACGTGTCACAGCGGTATAGTTGTCACCGATTGTAAATAAGTTAGGGAGATGAAATCCAAGTGCATTCAGTTGGTATTTCAGTGTGCTTTCGGTGGTGCAGAGGATATCACTGTAGGCTTTCACTCCACACAGATCCTGTACACCCAAATACATGGGGCTGCTTGACCACGATGCTGCAATATGCTCTAATGAAATCTACCTAAAATACATCAGCATTATTTGAAAAACTACTTTGAAGAAAACAAAATGTTGAGAGCTAGTTTTATTGGCCCTCGCAGCTCCTGAGGTACGCCTGAAGGGGCCAAGGAGAGCGAGTGACGTGGAGACTCGCAAATCGAGCTTTGGCTCTTGTACACGGTACCTGTGCAGGATACAGGTCGTAAACATGAGTGAATATGGCGCCACGATGGCGCAGCATTTGAACTTGATATTTAGACACTGCTCTGGAGAAACCAGTAACGCCCTTTTACACCTATCACAGTCCGCTGTCCGACCAGGAATGTTGCCAAGTACAGTACAGCTCAGATATCAGTTGACTTGCAGCGCGAAATCTCCGTTTAGTTTGCTATTGCTTGAGTTAGTTCATCCTATGTTTAGATTACTCTTTCGTCGACCAACACAATCATGTGAGCCATAGATATCAGAGGTGTGCAAATGACTAGAATCAAATAGAGAATTTAAGTCAGTCAGAATGTATTTATTCAAAATCATTTTATTGAACAAGGGATGACATTCTTTATCACCCTACTTGGTGAAGTCTTCTCTCCTGTAGACTTATAAATTTTCCCAGAAGGATTGACGACTGGAAATTTTCAGAATCGGGTGTTTCGTGATATACCTGAGCTGGGTGCGTTTTCTCTTTTTTTCATTGTCTTTGGAAGGTGCCCTCTATATCAGGTGATTTCCAACCATGGTCCACGAATCTTTGTATAGTTCAAGAGCGGATGATCAGAATAAAATACTTTGGATTGCTCAGCTCTAAACTCACACGAAAAGTAGAATATAGTAATCGAAACAAAACGAGTAGCATTTTTCCTTAACAAGGCCCCTCTTTTAGAGGAAATTCTTTAAAAACATTTTACTATAAATTTCTTGAAATGAAATTTAATTAACACTAATGGTTAAAAATTTCAAATAACTTCAGCACCTTCTAAATTTATTTAGTGCATTATATCATGAAAAATATAAACGGAAGTTTTGAAAACTTGCGTTGAGTCTAATAATTTGCACACCTCTGTACATATATATATTACTTTTTCAAATTAGTCTTGAAACGACCACAGTCTACAGTATAACACAATGACAGCATTTAGATGACAGCTTGTATAGGGGGGTCTACAGATATTCATCTCCACTTTCCAGGTGCCAGGAAGACCCAACAAGGTGTTTTGAGTGATTAAAACGTATACGACTGGACGCCTTTGGCTCAACGATGTTCGAAATTAAATATGATGAAATTTCTGACCTTGGCGTCCTGGATTGCTTTACATATTATAATACAGTTAATTTTTGCCTCTAGATCCAACGGTTCTAAACCTTGGAATCCAATCTCACAAACAAGAATGGAAAAATTGTTAGCGTGCTCAAGAGATATTGGATTCGAAAGCGAGTATCCAACAAAATTATACGAGCCTTACAGTAGTCGCATATGTTGTGTAACATGTGACATGTTATCCTACTATGTGTGTCCCGGGAGCGCAAATCCCTTGTTGACAGTGAACTCTGTTGGTCGTTGAAATAACTACTTGTAAGACTCCAGTGCCAAATCCTGACCGTAATAAATCATATTTGTTATTTGCCGAGGCGGTAGCAATCCACTGCCTACTTGATGCGAGCTGCACTCTATACCGGCCAGTTAATGAACCCATGCCAGCGATGTTATTGAAAATGGCCTCGTTTTGCCAAACAGCGCACTGCCAAGTACAGGCGCGATTAAAAATTAGGTGTGCGGAAGGTATATTAAATGTGTTTCTCCCAGTGATATGTTTAGACCAACCAAGTTTCAATTATTGTTAGTAGTCGGTGTTTGGAGTGTTTGTTGATTCGATATAGATTTCACATAGCCACATGGCCGACAGTATATCGAGTGCTTACATTAAATAAGAATACAACGAAAGTAAAAAGATTTGATAAATCGTAATTGTTTTCAGCAAACAAGATAAAATGACTATTTTCACACCAAATAACGGCAACTTGAAGATAATTTATTGTAGGAATATCTTAAATGGGGTCTCCAAAACTTGAACTAAACTTTATGTGATATATAATACATTCCCCAAACCCACATGGCCTACAGTACGTCTTTGTACCGATCTCCGCCATCACGCGCGCTCGTTGTTTCCGTCCCATGCACTTCCGTCCCATCCATTTCCGTCCCATCCACTTCCGTCCCTTTTCCAAAGTCACTTCTACAAAAATTTCCAGCTACCGAGTGGAAAGATGTTACACATCAAAAACCTAGTGTTTGTGTGTGTTTGCAATTTGGGAAAGAATTCGGAAGCAGCAAGCCGTGGCCTTAAGTTAGGAACCATCCCGGCATTTGCCTGGAGTGGAAGTGAGAAACCACGGAAAACCACTTCCTGAACGACTGAGATGTGAATCGAACCCACCTCTTCTCAGTGTTGCCGTTCCTGTTTCCTGGGATGGAAACCAGACCTCCAGGGCGACGGCCAAGAATGCTAGCTGCTACACCAGGAAGTGACTCCTGCGAAACATGTTGGCCTATCTGCCATAAGTGTAATCTGTCACGCACGGTATTAGCAATATTCTCAGAGGGTAGAATATCAAAACCACAATCAACCTTAATGACACCATAGGCAAACCTTTGTGAACAGTCAGTGATTCAGTTGGTCTTTACTGTGCTGGAAGATTGAGTAAAGGATTTCTTGTTCCCGTGGTTACGTTTATATTGGCCAGACAGGTAGGAGAATCACAACAAGGTACAAGGAACATCATAAACCAACAAGAAAAGTATGCTGTGGCTGAACCTGCTGTACAGAATGAGCATGAAACATCTGACATCTGTGTGAAGAAACATTTCACACTTAAAATGATTCGAGTGGGGATACAAATAACGAAACAACCTATGAACTTTACTAGGGGTGATGATGATAACAATAATAATACTGTTATTGGTTTGACATCCCTTTTAACTATTGCCGCTTCTAGAGACGTCGGAATGTCATTTTTTCCCTGAAGAGGATTTTTAACTTGCTAGTAAATCTAATGACACGACTCCTTGACATTTGCGCACATTCAAATGCCGACTGACTGCCACTTGAGTGTGTGGAATCGTTTATCTTGCGCCTTCTGCAGAGAAATCCTCTTACGCGAGACTATACATTTATTGCGTTTCGTGATTGTAACTAATTAATAGTGGACTGTTGATATTAATGTATTATATGTGGAAGATGGTGAGTCCATGCTACATTCAGTGAGATCTGCACCAGGATTCGATATCGCTGAGCCACGCTGCCAGTCAGTGAATAGAGGTGATAGTTATCCTTTGGGCAGATCCATGGCTGCCCTCTATAGTTATGTTGTCACCTTCTTTGACTCGGGAGGCCATGGAGTAGTGATTTATATTTCCACATAGCCTCCTTTCTACTATCATGTTATCTATGGAGGCGATAAGCTATTGTTAGCTCTTTCTTTGATTTTCTTTCTAACCTTGATAACAGAATAAGTGGTTGTCCAGAAACGCATGGGTTCTTTTGCATTGCATCTCTACCTAATGGCCTCAAAAGTGCAGTACATCATGGATTTATATTAATATTCAATAATTATGTAGTCCTGTCCAGTACCATATCACTTGAGGTGCCTATTTCCTGAAGGTCTCTTTCAACATCAAGCAGCCAGCTGTTCTTACCTTCCTTTGAGAGAGTTGGATTTGGAATTCTAGTAGGCAGCCTGTGATCAATCAGTGAGAATATGCCCATAAAATTTCAAAAGCATAGTGGTGAATGTGCCCGAAATGTTCGTCGAATCCCCCCAGGGTCTCACATCTAGTGGGAGGTGGGTTGGCGACCACAGGACCCCAGCTGAGTACGGCATTGCTTCCACTTACTTGTGCCGGGCTCCTCTCCGTCTTCTTTCCTGTCGACCTCTCTTGGTCAACTCTTGTTCTTTCCGACCCCGACGGTATTAGGGTCCCCGATGCCTAAGGAGTCTTTCACTTTCCCGCCTTAATTGGCCCTACTCTCATCTTTCCTGATCCCTCCTTTTTCGAGGGCTCAGACATCTTGTATTTCTTTTCATAATATTTCCCTCTTTCTTTAAGATTCCCTCACTGATTTTGTTAATTAGCTCCCCGTATGACTAAATTCAATTTCTTTTACCCTCCATGTTGTAGGTGTTTTCAATCTCCGTTCCATTTTGTAAGTTTTTTTCGATCTAAATTGCATTTTGTGAGTGTTTTCAACCTCAATTGCATTTGTAAGGATTGACAATCTAAATTGCTTTTTAGTAAGTCTTTCAATATAGGGGGCTGGGACTTATGTGAGTATTTTGAATTTCAATTGCATTTTGTATTTTCAACCTAAATAGCTTTTTGCAAGTATTTTCAATCTAAATTGCATTTTGTAGGGTGAGCATTTTGCAAGTAATTTGATTCTGAATTGCATTTTGTGGGTATTTTGAATCTAAATTACATTTTGTAAGTATTTTCAATCTAAATTGCATTTTGTAAGTATTGTCCATCCAATTGAGTAATTTGAATCTACCAGACATTTTGTAAGCATTTTCAATTTATATTGATTTTGTAAGTACTGTATTTTGAATATCAATTGCACTTTGTGAGCATTTTGGATCTGAAATGGGAGTTCTTCAATCTGAATTGCATTGTGTATTGTCAATTTCAATTGCATTTTGTAAATATTTTGAACCTTACTTGCATTTTGTACGTAATTGCAATCTCTATTGCATTTTGTAAGTATTTTGAATTTCACTTGCTTTTGTACGTATTTTTAACTTAACCTACATTTTGTGCGTATTTTTTCAATCTATTCCTTTTGTGAGTATTTTTCGTTCCAAATTCCCTCTTGTAAGTATTACCGCTCTCCATTTTGTGAGTAGTTTCTCTCTGAGTCCCTTTTTGTAAGTATTTTCCTTCTCACTTAATTTTCGTTCTGGTTTCCTCTTCATTGACATTTTCTCTATCACCCAGACCAATAGAGGCCGATAACCTAGATGTTAGGCCCCTTAAAACAACAATTATCATCATCATGTTCTTCGAATGCTGATCAACTCCTGGGATTTCCTTTTCATCCAGATTATTTCAGTATAAACTGATAATTATTACAAGGTATTTTAATTATTATACATGAGGTTATTGAGGTAAACTACTACAGTGCCCAATTAGACACGGCAGACTGGCATCGAACTCGGGTCTTATCAAAGAAGACCAGGACCATGATTCTGCCCAGAATCGAATCATTGATCTCTGAGGGGGAACAGCTACAGGGAACCCGAATAGAAATGAGTTATATCTGCATATAATCATAATAGCAGGATTTAACGGCTAGAATGGGAATATCATAGCTTTTAAGGTGGATCATTGCAAGAAAATACAAAGCCCATGTACGTTTTAGAAGCCTGAATGCTAGAAAGCAAACCAGCTTGACAGTTGACTAATCGTAGTTAGTGAAGGGGCGTTTTTAGGGGACGCCAAGGAACTAATTTTCGTCTGGACCGCAGGAACAGCTCAAGATTAATGACTCTGGGATCCACCGGCTCACAAGGCATAAGAGTAGAGAGGGGGCAGTCGCCCACAGAAATTTATTGATTACAGCCAATTGGAGCATTGAAATGAAATAAAACTTACACCCAGGTGAATATATTCTAGGAAAGATAATTTAGGAGTGTTCTCACGCCTAAATTAAAGCCTCCATCTATAAACGAGCCTCTGCACCACTGCTTCCGCTCGGGAGGAAGGTTTTGGAGATCAGCAGAGGGGGAATTACCAGGATAGCGTCATGACGCCATGGAAGGAGGCAATTAATTGTAATTAATTGGCCGAAGCGATCACTTGCACGCGAGTGATTTTGGGACCTCCACACCTAGACAAACGAGGATTATACTTCACTTTGTCTGGAAATGTATTATTTCAGGAAGGGAGTCGGTCCTGAGTGTCCAGTGGACTATGTTTCACAAGAAAGCCTTATATAGGAGAAGCTTCGCAGGGAAGTTAGTTCGTCTTCAGTTCGTCTTGACTCAACACGTGAACTAACACGCTGCCAGATCACGCAAGAAAGTGCGCGAATTTATAAAGTATCGACGCTCAAATGTATTTGGAGAACAACGGAAGCGCATCATGCAGCTTCACAACAGTAATTATGCATCGTGTAAGATTTAGTCTACAGCAGATATTTAACCAATAACACACGCGAGTATAAATTCAGTACAGCGTAGGGATAATTTAGGATGTTTATAGACAACGAACATACCAGGAGGTGTTGTCATAGTTAAAAATGACACATTATTGTCAGGATCACTACAGTTACGGGAGCCTGGAAGGCGTCACAAATAGTCGTGACAGAGGACTGAACAGAATTGCAGTAGAGGTGATATAAACTGTAGGTGATGGGAATTGAACGCACGCACACGCAAGACAGACTTTCATGGAGACCAGCGGTTGTCAGGAGTTAGCTGCATCGCATCTCTGAGGTCAGACGATAGTTGGAGTCCAATCAAGGATCCATGTGTGAAATAGTGCGGGAATTGTATATAAAGTTATATTACAGTGATTTTTAAAGTGTTTATGTATGTGGTAAAATAATATGTATTGTGTCAAAGTGAGAAAAGCCAGTGATGGAAAATATGATTACCATGTGTGAAGTGTATACCATGTGTCGTGTGAAAGATATCATGATGGCTTAAGCTAAGCATCATGGTAGGCTCGTGGCTGGCGTGCTGGATTAACGCAGCAAAAATAAAAGTGAGTACAAATTTAATATGTTGATATGATTAAATAGCTCACCATACAACGAAGCATCACTCTAAGACTAAGAATTAACATTCATGTATGTACGAGCTCACATTCCCCGTATTTTGGTAAAATATGGCTTGGAGGATGATTTGTTTACGGCCATTTCGGCGTAAGACAATGATGAAAGTAACGGTAACGTTAAATAATAATAATAATAATAATAATCTGGGGTCGGTAACAATAATGAATAAAATAATGGGCATGTCAGGCCTGGAGTACGTGCAAAGTGTGTCATGTCTAATGTAAGAGTACTGTGTTATTGTAAACAGTAAGAAAGAAACGTAAAATATCGAGATAATGAGACTTTTTCAGTGTCATTGAATTGTTGAATGAATGTTTATTATGGTAAATTCTACAGGGTTGTATTTGAGAACCATTAAGGTAGTTAATGTAAGCCAGTAAATTTATACTTGTTTTGGGATCTACATAAAGCTTTGGCTTAAGAGTAATTGCAGAGAGGACGTGAGTGCTTTAATAATTGAGTCATCTATAAGAAGTATTGTTTGAGCCGCGTACAGCGAGCAAGTAACGTAGAATCAAGAGATTTACGTCAATAAGTTGCGGGGATCATCAAAATATAGCTTTCGCGTTATTCGAATCTAGTCTGCTAATCTTCGATATCTGCGAGATAGTATCGCCTTGGAGCATACTGGTATTATTCGCAGCGAAGTGGGACAGAGACTGTATCCACCGTTTGCAGAATTGTTGCCACTAGGGTTAACTATTAGAGACCCTGTGTGAGCCCATGTATTAATTTATCTGCCCTTAGAGGTAAGACTAATGGTTCGTCGTATAGGAAACGCCGATTTCCTCTTGTTATAGGCAGCTGCACCAGTGAGAGAACTTTGATACTCACTTGAGATTCGCGCCAGAGCCGCTAATGTCGCCACAGAACGGCAAAGCTATCCATGATCCATCCCCTGCCATGAATATTAATTAGGAGCTGAGTTGAGCCCATTATACTCTAAATGTAGGTGTTAAATAATTAGAATGACTCAATTACTAGGGACACAACCCACTCTGGGTACCTCCAGTGTAACTGCACCAGAAAATAAACTTGACCTTGCAAGGAGCCAGATGGGGTGGCAGGAAGACCACTGGACCGGCGGCCATCTTTCTCAGGCGGCCGAAACTAATTTATTGTCCGCTTGGAAAGGAGGTCTGTTGACCTGATCCTTTTATTTTAAAAGCGTAGTGGGACACTGAAGAATCTCGATATTTCGAAAAGTAATTAAGATATGATTGTTGTGATGATGCCAATTGAATTAAATGCTTTATTTCCACACACATACCATTTTGGATCGCTGTGATCGGATAATATTTGGCCCAGTTATTCTCTGAGGAGGAATACTGCACCAAGTAAATATAGGCATCTTTGTAAAGTGTATTTGCCCAGTTTACACTAATTTATTCATACGGGTAGAGTAATTTCAATGACATGACACGTTTGTAACGATAATGTTTTGACCAGACCCAGAAAATCGTTGTATGGTGAAGCTATACAACATCTCTATCCATGTGTATTTTGGAAGGGAAAGTGTACTACTTCAGCGTTTCAAATTGATGGGAAAAAGAATACGAGTTGCACGACACAACACTTGTTAATTAAGGCATAAGATAATGAATTAATGTTACTGAAAGTAAATGCCCCGTGTAAAACGGATAAATGGTTAATAAATTGCAGATTTAATGTCATTCAATGATAATTTGTGTTTATTGTGTTGTGATATTCCAGTTTGTGTTAAATTGTGCCACGTGAAGAACACTATGGACACTCGCAAATGTCAGAGAGTATCAATAATAGGATGTTTGGAATAGACTTGAGTGCGGTGAAGCACTAATTTTAAGGAGAGACTCACAGATAACTTTGATTTTTGTTGTGGGAAGTAAATGTAAAATATCTTTTGTTTGTGTTTTATGTTGTATTGCCATGATTCTCTATCATTAAATGTTATATTTAGGAATATGTTGTTTCTTTCAAGTAGAGTAATCACCTGACAGACTCAAATCCTGAGCATTTGATCGTATGGTGGGCATGAATGTCCCATACCTCGAAAGACCGTGAGTTAGCTGGGATACGAACACATGTTCCATATGATGACGATTTGGTACACTACGGGCACTTGTTTTTTATTCGAGCTTCCCTTCAAGTTCTCACATTAGCAGATCTTACACCAGACTTGTAATATTCAGTGATTCCTCTAATAACATTATGCTGTAATGCTAATGGAGCTGGGTTGTCGTTGAAGTAGGATTATTTTTATGACGCTGTACTATTAACAGTTTTGTTCCACTTTGCTAAGCCCTCTGCCGGCATGACCGCACTGAATATCAAGATTATAGTGCTCTCTAGACAAATATTCTACTCTGTATCCTAAGCTACTTACCTAACTCCATTACCGTAAGTACATGCAACATCAAACGATACTTTGTTAAAAAGCGTCGTAGCTTTCCAGTTAAATTGAATGTGATACTTTCCACCACGATTACAAGCTGTTCCGAAAAAATATTTACTCTGGCATTCTGAGCGAAACAGAGAAGATTTGAGGTAGCAGCGTCCAAGAGTTTGCTAATTGAGATATTCTCCCGCTACATGTAACAATAATGATGACAACATAATAATAATAATAATAATAATAATAATAATAATAATAAAATTAACAAAAAACAAGAAAACAAAGTAGCAAAAAAAACAATTAAGTTAACAAAAACAAAATACAGAAAACGGAAACGAACACGATCAAGAAAACGGAAACGGAAACGAAAATGAATTTTAAGTTTCATCACCAACAGGGAAATAGCTGTCAATAAGCCGGACGAAAATGCATAAAACACTTGACTCATAATCATAAAGCTCAAACCTCGCGCAACTTTAATCCAAGATAAAATGCAACTTTCGAACGTCGTATCTGTTATTCCAATTGTTTCATCACGTCCACGAGAGTCATACCAAAACAGATGAAAACCATACAGAATTTGCCAGAAAGTGCAAGGTGGTAATACCGGACAGCTGTCATTATGTCAGCAAGTTCTTGAATTCAGACTGAAACAGTAAAACCGCTTGTGTAAATCCAGAATGTGCCACTTGGTTGTAAATAGAAGTGTTTCGTAGAATGAACGAGGACACTTACCGCGACCCAATGCCGCTCCTAGCCTGTTTGTACAGTATATAATCCTGATACACTTTTGAAGCTTCACACATATTTCTCTAAGGAGCCTTTCAGTTATTTGGTCGTTTGATGTAGAAAGAGCATTTGCCAAATAAGTAGTAGAGTCATTAAGTTCGTGGACTGGGCGCATGGTGTCGTTGTTGTGCACTACAACAGACAGGTTGCCCCGCAGAATGGTGCAGTGTGAGATTTATCTCTCGTCCCAATAAGAGAAAGATGTGTGCATACATTGTCAGTGGAAGTAGAAGCTCTGTTGTGAAGGGACGTAGAATGCGCGTGGCGGAATTTGAGAATGTCGCAGTTTGAGCAACGGGCAAACGTCATGTTATGCTAAAAATGAGGCAACTCTGCTAACGAAACGTCTCATATCATCGTCACGCCGGAAAAAAACCCGGCAAGACAGGTTAAAAGACAAGGTGATGCATGAACCATTTTTCGATTCATTAGGTGTTATACACATGGAATTCATCTCACAAGGAGCAACTGTCAACAAAACCCGCTACAAAGAGATCCTTCGCCGTCTACTCGATTCATTTCGTCGTAAGTTTTTCACGGTGGGTGAGTGGTTAACGTGTCGGATTACCAACCCCAAGCTTGCAGGTTCGCTCCTTGCCATGTTAAGTGATTTTTGAAAGGTGTCAAAAATCACGACACGAATGTCATACGTTGTTGGCATGATTAATAACCTATTTGATTTCAGAGGGCTGTGTTCATAGTGGCAAAATTAATCTCGGGATTATCCTCCAATACAAAAGTTCCTCCTTTCTCTACTAGAAAGCGCTATAGTGTCAAGGAGCTTAGATATCCAATCTCCTTGACTTTCATAGCGCTCCAAGGAACAACAAAATTCGACAAAAAAGCTGCCCTCTGGGCTAAAATAACAAAGCTTGCACCTGGCACCCGAGGCTATACGATATTATTATTATTATTATTATTATTTCGTCGTATACGTCCTGAGCTTTAGCGTGGGAAGAACTGGTTGTTGCTACATGTGAACACCCCGGCACATCACTTTGTGCTTTTCCAAGAGGAACTTGGAAGGCTACAGGTCACCCACCGTTTTGCCATACCCTTCGTACTCAGCGTATCCTGCACCAAGCGGTCTCTTTCTCTTTACCACATTATGCTGCAACCTGGATAGTGCTTCAGCTTCAAGGGGTCAAGGCTGGTGATCTCGGGAATTGGAGACCCTAAGGGATTCCTGAGCTGGGTCCGGTATTCCCGTTTTTTTTCATTGTCTTTGGGGTGGACCCTCTCTTCTTTCCCTTTCCTATTTGCCATTCATGGTTCTCCTTTCTTCCAAAGCCTTCAAATCTCATTCTTCGAGGGTTGAGAGCATTTCCATTCGTCCTGTCATTTAGTCACCTTCTTCCATATTTTCCTCTCTGTTTTCCATTTGTTCTTCTAGCATGTAAGTCTATAGTTATAGTAGCAATTTCATTCTTTCATCTCTACTATCACCCAAACAATTAGGAGCCGATAACCTAGATGTTAAACCCCTTATCATCATCATCATCATCATCATCTCTCCCTATTGAAAGCAAGGCTGCTTGTGCGTATATTTCATTCAGCCGAGGAGATTATTACTGCCACACAGTCTGGCACTTAGCATAGTGGGCAGCATTCTTGGCTGTCACCCCGTAGTCCTCGGTTCGATTCCCGGCTCTGCCAAGAAATTAAATTCTGGTTTGAGGGCTGGAACGGGGGACACTCAGCCTCGTTAGGCAAAACTGAGAAGAAGCGGGTTCGATTCCTACCTCGGCCATCCTGGAAGTGGTTTTCCGTGGTTTCTCACTTGTACTCCAGGTAAATGCTGGGATGGTTCCTAACTAAATGGCACGGCTGTTTCCTGTCCAAATCCCACCTCAATTACAAAACACACACAATAGTACGTACATCACAGTGAAACAGGTTATCAGACAAATCCTACACACACCCAAGTAAACGAGGCTACATGACCATGATGTTGCAAAGTCCCTAATTAATCACCAACAACATTATTGCATCATTAGTTACTGGACTTCCCTGTAGCTATACGAATGTTGGCACATTTGCGTAGTGGCCAACGGCGACTACTTTGACGGAAGAACTGGTTCTCAGTGCGCCGTTTTGTGCGGCAACATGTTAGACTCCCTATGTCGTCTGGCGGCCTACCCCCTAGGCGCCAATCCACGAATTTAATGACTACTGTGTAGATGGACCTAGTCCATGTGAAGATAATTTGCAAACGTTGCCATTTGCACAATGCAACATGCGGGAGACAAGAAGCCGTCACAGTAGATGTCTCCTTAAGTGTTGACAGTACTTTTATCCCATATTTTGAGAGCAAATTGTAAAGTTAGTTAGTTATTGTTGTTTTATGGGCGGAACTACGAGGTCATCTGCCCCTTGCCAATTGTAAATATTTGTTTGTTTAATAATGGTTGAATTCAGGAATATTTTAAGATGTGTTACTCCTCTGAAATCTTGCTGTTAGTAACGATCTATTTTTCATACAAATGCGTTGTATTACGCTGAGACTGCTGCATCCTCAAGGCAGCGGTAAGCAGAGCTCTTAGAGGTGCTTAGTACCGTCATGATTTATTCCTCGTTGCATTGCAACTAAATTACACAAGAGGGATCTAGCAGGCTGTGGCGTGGCTTAGTTATGTATGTTCCATGACTGCTACTGGCTGTGTGTTCAGCAAGTGAGGGCGTGTCCACTAAACAAGGCTCACCATTGATAATCTGGAGCAAGAACACCATCTCTGAACAACCCCCCAGGGGCTCAAAACTTGTGGGACGTATGTTGGTGACCATGGGACCCCAGCTGAGTCCAGCATTGCTTCCACTTACTTGTGCTGGGCTCCTCTCAGTTACCTCTCCTCTTGACCTCCCTTGGTCAACTCTTGTTCTATTCCGACCCCAACGGTATTAGGGTATCAGAGGCCTAGGGAGTCTTTCACTTTCCCGCCTTAATTGAACCTTGTCTCATATTTCCTGATACCCTCATTCTTCTAGAGATCAGACCTCCTGTTTTCTTTTCATGATATCTCCTGCCTTCTGCTGAAAGACCTCAAGGAGGCAGGGTGTGTGTAGCTGAACCACTTATGGTCTGGTGAGTTCGGGAGTTGGCGACCCCGAGGGCTTCCTAAGCTGGGTACGGTTTTTATCATTTCAAATGATCTTGTCGACTTCATCGTTATGCTTGAGTCTAACGTTATGCGTTACGGAGACGGCGACTGAGTGACGTCATGTAGCCGCGCGAGAAGCCTAAGTTAATGGGTAATGGACGGCGAGTGCATGACGTCATGCAGCCACGGGGGAAGCTTGAGTCTAACGTTATGCATTACGGAGACGGCGACCACGTGACGTCATACAGCCGCGCGGGAAGCCTAAGTTAATGGGTAATGGACGGCGAGTGCGTGACGTCATGCAGCCACAGGGGAAGCTTGGGTCTAACGTTATGCATTACGGAGACGGCGAACACGTGACGTCATACAGCCGCGCGGGAAGCCTAAGTTAATGGGTAATGTACAGCGAGTGCGTGACGTCATGCAGCCACGCGGGAAGCCTATGTTTATGGATAATGGAGTCTGTTGAAAGAGTCCTGGGGCGTCGAGCGACCTGGGGCTTCGAGCGAAGCGAGAAGGCAGTTGTAGCATGCGTCATATGAAGTGATATAAAGTCTAGTCTTTCAGACTGACTGTAACTTTTTCCCTCCTTCTTCCATTGCCTTTGGGGCGGTCCCTCTCCTCTTTACCTTTCCTGGCTCTCCTTTCTTCCAAGTCCCTTATTTCTCATTCTTCGAGGGTTAATGGCATTTCCTTTCCTCCTGTCTTTTGTTTCGCTTATTCTTATTATTGTTTTCCATCTCCTCTTCTAGTTTGTAAGTTTGCAGTTAGTTCTAGGTTTAGTTTCATTTCGTTTACATTTTCACTATCACACAAACCATTAGGGGTCGATAACCCAGATGTTAGGCCACTTAAATCAACAATTATCATCATCATCATCTAAAACACCACAACAAGTGGCTGGTACGAATAAGAACTGTCCCGCAGGAAATTGGTATCAACAAAGCAATCATTCACAATAGACTAAATCTAGAGCCCTAATAAGCAGACCATTTACCTAAAAGGAAGAATACAGGATGGACAGAAGATCAGAAAAGAATGGAAAGTGAATGGATGAAGAATATTGGGGAGGAAAGTGGAAACAATTTTGCTAATTATGGCATAACGAATTAAATTATGATAATTATTATTCATCATCATCATCATCATCATCATCATTTCCCCTTATCCAGCTCCTGCCGGGTCGGGGTATTTATGGCACTTTTCCACTTTCCTCTTTCCTTCCACCATTATTCTTCCACGATCTTGTCCCAGTCCAGATTTCTTGTTCTTACGCTGTTCTTCACTGAATCAATCCACCTTGTTCTAGGTCTTCCTCTTGCTCTCTTACCCTTGCACTTCGCCTCCAGCATCTGTCTTGGTATTCTATTTTCCTCCATCCTCTTTACATGTCCAAACCACCTTAGTTTATTCTTCTCAATTCTCTCATTTAGTTTTTCCATCCCAACTTCCTTCCTAACATCTTCATTCCTCACTCTGTCTTTCCTTGTCTTTCCTATCATACTTCTTAGGAATTTCATTTCACTGGCTTGGATTCTACTCTCTTGCCTTTTTGTCAGGGTCCAAGTCTCAGCTGCATAAGTTAATATGGGAACATAGTACACTTTATACATTACCTCCTTGCTTTTCCTTGGTACTTCCTTATCCCAAACAAGTTTTCTTACACTTCGATAAAATGCATTGCTCTGCTGTACCCTCCTGCCAATCTCCATGTCCAACCTACCATTTTGCATCAATTCACTTCCTAGGTATTTGAACGTGTCCACAATTTCCAAACTCTGACTTCCAATTTTCACAGTGCCCTTTCCTTGTCTTTCCCCTCTTGTCATCACCATGGTCTTGCTTTTCTCTATACTGATTTTCAGGCCGTACTTCTGAATATTTTCGTTCAGTGCATCTAGTTGTTTTTGCACTTCTTCGGTGTTCCTTCCCCAGACCAAAATATCATCTGCAAATAATAGTAACTTCATTTCTTTATGTCCATATGCTTCATTTGTTTCCTTTACAATTTCATCCATCACCATTATGAACAAGAGAGGTGACAGCACACTCCCCAGTCTTGTTCCTAAACCAATCTGTCTTTCCAACTGGGGTCAGTACCCTGCTAACACAGTTGTTGTACATTGCTTGCACCATTTCCAACATTTCTCTTCCCAGTCTCTTCTTAACCATGGTTTCCCATACCTTCTCTCTGGGGACACTATCATATGCCTTTTCGAGATCTATGAAAGTCATGATCAAATCCTCTCCATATTCCCAATTCTTTTCCATCACCTGACTCAAACTAAAGATTGGGTCCACTGTGGATCTTCCACTCCTGAAGCCATACTATTCCTCTTGCAACTCTCCTTCCACCTTTCTTCTCATTCTTCTTTCTAATATCCTTTCCAGTATTTTTACTATCTGTGATATGAGGGTGATCCCTCTGTAGTTATCACACACCTTCTTGTCCCCCTTCTTAAACACTGGTATTATTAGCCCTTTCTCCCAGTCTTCTGGTACACATTTCCGTTTCCACACACACTTTAGCAGTCGATACAGCCACTGCATACCAACAGGTCCAGCAGCCTTATTATTATTATTATTATTGAGATTAATTGCGTTCTTTCTAGATGTTATAAATTGCGTAGACATTAACCATCATGAAGATGGTAGAGCTATTATCCGTGTTGACTGATATTAATCTCCAATTATAATATCCGCCTTGGCAAACACTATACGTACAGCGTGTTCCGATTCAACACGGTACAGTAAGAAGGGTTGCCTACCCACCTGCAATTGGCTTGAAATCTGCTCGCAGCGCGCTAGCGACGATGCTGAGTTCGATTTCACTGATTGCCGCCTCCTTATTCAGCATTGCAAAGTATTTTGCTCTTTCAAAATATATTTACACATGCTTCACAATAAGTTTGATTGATTTCTGTTTCAGAATTTGTTATTTGGCGCTTCTGTTACTGGCTTTTGCAGAGCATTTCATGAAATAAAATTTTATTTTACAACATAGTTTATTATAACACAATGTGTTTTGTGTTGTATTTTATTTACAACACAATTTACTGCTTTTTAACCCAATACCACAAAACGAGATACAATTTGGAAATGAGTTGTTACAAAAGTGTAATCAGTCTTCGATGCGACTAAAAAGTTAATTTATCACGTACGTTACATCTACTGCAAATGGGCAAAAGGTGTTCGAAGTGGCGTCCATCGTTTTCCAAGCAGAGGGCCACTCGTCGCATGTAGTTCTCTCTTGCGTTCAACAACATCTGAGAAGTAATTTTCGCAAAGGCTCCGGTAATGACGAGCTCTATTTCTTCGGGTGTTTGTGGTGATCTTAAAAATACTCTCGACCTGACGTAGCCCCAAATGAAGACATCCAGGACGGTCAGATCATGTGAACGTGGTCGGAATTCTATAAAGACGACAATTCCTATTTACCGGCCAGTAAAACAAACGGTTTAAAACATATCTCGCCAGTCTGGAGGAGTGCGCTGGATGACCATCTTGTTGAAAAAGCATGTTGTTCAACTCCGCCAATGTAAAATCATCCAAGATGTCCTGGAGTATGAAATAAGACTAAACTGCCTGTGTTCGTCGTTCTATCATTTTACATTGTTGCAGGTAAATAGTTCTGAAATAGAAATCGTTGAAACTTATTCTTAATTAAACTCAATTTTGTAACAAATCATTTCCAAATTGTATCTCGTTTTGTGGCATTGGAGTAAAATGGAATAAAAAAACAGAATATTATAAATCAATTAACTTTGAATTAAACATATTGTATAAAGCGTTTGACAAGGCGGTTCTTATAATAATTATAGATTAATACTCAGATCTTGACAGGAGTTCAGCATGTATTTAGAGTACTGCGAGAACGAGATGTTGTATATCATATGTTCTTCGCTTGCGCTTGGTGGACAGTGGAAAAACAATGACTTGAAGCTGAGGTTGGTCCAATAATGCCGGATGATATACAATACAATATTCGTAGTTGGAATTATGCTGAGGAACGAGCTCAGCTGGGATACGGTCGCTTTCTTCGTTGGGGTGGTCCTTCGCCAGAAGAAGACGGACGGGTACTTGGACGATTCAGGGGATTAAGTCACTGATCCGCGGACTGAGTAAGAAGATGCTTGTGAAGCAAAGAAAATGATTTCATCCTGAAGTAATACGAAAGTGGTCCCGAGATGGATCTTTTTGAAGAGGTCAGGAATATGCCAGTGTTGTGGGTTTACCAAGTAGTGAACTTGATGCAGTCTGTATAAATAGCTGCACTGACAAAGAAGAACGATGCAGAATATATCAATGTTCTGATTATAGCAAACAGTGAAGCTGATGCAGTCTGTACAGTGAAAAAGAAAGGAGATGCAGATGTCGCGAGTGTCCCAGACAAGCAGTGAGTCTGATCTAATTATGCACTAATTAAGTCACGAATGTCTACATGTGAGAGCCAGCCATTAGTTGACCAGATTGGATTTGCCTTCTGAAAGAATGCAGCCTTAAATTAGCCGCAGTTTGCTGCTAATTGGGCTCGCTATAGGATTACACTCGGGTTCTCTTGGGACCGGCCAATTGAATTTACGAGCTAAAAGTGTCCGCCGGACGATTTCTCAGAAACTTAATTGAAGTTCAGCCTGACGAGAAATGCTTCGGCCACTCTCTCCCACGTCTGCGAGTGGTCCTGCAATCCGGGAATCTGTTTGCCCATTCAGATATAACAAGATAGGACTTTGTCAATAATGTAGGTAATTTTCCTCTACGCTTAGAATTATTCAGTTTTTATAAGTGTGGAGTTTCCATACACAACCTCGCAATTAGTTTGCCAGGGTGGGTGAGTGGTTATCGTGTCGGTCTACTAACCCTAAGCTTGCAGGTTCGATCCTGGCCGTGGTAAGTGATTTTAGAAAGGCGGCAAACAATACGACGGCGGCTTCGGTGGCGTAGTTGGTAGCATGCTGAGCTTCTGTGCCCAAGATCGTGGGTTCAAACCAGGCCGAAGTCGTCGGATTTTTTAAGAGCGTTAAAAATCCCTCAGTATGCCTTCCTTCGGAGGGGATGTAAAGCCGGCGGTCCCATGTCATAGATTTATGGCATGTTAAAGAACCTTCCACTTATTACACCTGTGTGAAGCTAAATTGTATAGGTTAAGAATGTAAACAACGCTCTTAGTTACCTACGTTCGTTGGCAAGAGCCGACTGCGGTGACGTCTGGTAGCTAAGTTCTTAACTAGTAGTCGTTGACGGTGGCGTTTGGCGACAAAAATAGGAACTTCTTGAAAATTGATCGTCAGCAGTCCTTACTTGAATTAAAACAGATACACTCACTATGACAGTCATCACAATTAACACCGATTATCAGACAGATTCTACACACACCCAAAGTACACGGGGCTACATGACCGTGTTGTCGCAGCCCCTAAACATAAAACCAACCAACCAAACTTTACGACACGCATGTCATACGATGTTGGCATGTCAAAGAACCCGGAATTCAGTAGCCCGTGTTCATAATGGCAAAATTAATTTCGGGATTTTCCACCAACACAAAGTTCCTCATTTCTCTACTAGAAAGCGCTATAGTGTCAAGGAGCTTAGATATCTAACCTACTTGACTTTCATAGTGCTTCAAGGAACAACAAAATTCGACGCGCAAGCTACCCTCTGGGTGTCAAATAACAATGCTTGCACAGGGCACCCAAGGCCATACGATATTATTATTATTATTATTATTATTATTATTATTGTATGTTATGCAAATCATTATGGTGTTTGAAGCCATTTTCAGTGTTGCCTTAGTAAATGATTTGCAGTCGGTCGACACGATTCTTCCCAAAAGAGATAGCTTATTCCCTAATCCCGAAAAAAATTGGTTGGTTGGTTCCTCAGTTCTGGGGCTGCGTCAACGCGGTCATGTAGCCCCGTGTACTTTGGGTGTGTGTAGGATTTGCCTGATAACCGGTGTTAATTGTGATGGCTGTATTAGTGTGTGTATCTGTTTGTTAATTCAAGTCAGGACTGCAACTTTAAATTTTTAAATTGTTCCTACTTTTGCCGCCAAACGCCACCGTCAACGACTACTAGGCCTAGTTCAGAACATAGCTTCTAGACGCCACCGCAGTCGGCTCTTGGTAACGAACGTAGGAACCTAAGAGCGTTGTTTACATTCTTAACCTATGCAATTTAGCTTCACACAGGTGTAATTAGTGGAAGGTTCTTTATCATACCATAAATCTATGACATGGGACCACCGGGTTTACTTCCCTTCCGAAGGAAGGTATACTGAGGGATTTTAACGCTCTTAAAAACCAGACGGCTTCTGCCGGGTTTGAACCCGCTATCTTGGGCATAGAAGCTCAGCATGCTACCAACTACGCCGAAAAAAATACATGAGATTAACAAATACCATTTAACTACAATCACATTTTCACTCCAAATATGCAAGTTTGGAGATCAATCACCAGTTCCAGTATTTTAACAAACATCACATCTCAACTAATACTGCCACTACATAAGTGTACATATTGTAAATATTTTCACCCATACTTTCTGGCATAAATTTTAGGGCCTAAGAGTAATGCTCTAATCGCACAGGCAAAAGAAGCTTTCTCAAAAGAGAAGTCTTTATTAACATCCAAGACTGTTAACTTAGAGGTGCGAAGCCATTTCGTGAAAAGTTTTGTATGGAGTATTGCAAGTTATGGCTCTGAAACATGGACTCTGCGACAAGCAGATGTATCAGGGCATTTGAGTTGCGGTGCTGGCGACATCTACTAAAGATACCTTGGACAGATAAAGTCACGAATAATAATGTCCTCAAAAGAGCAAAGGAGACTCGTACCTTGGTTAAATCCTTAAACAGAAGAAGGAATAGTTTTGTTGGCCATTTGATTCGTCATTCTGACTGGTGCACCACACACTTCGAAGGGAAGCTAGAAGGAAAGAGGAGTCGAGGAAGACCAAGGACCCAATTCATAGACAGCATTAAAGGCAAACACACTTATTGCCATTTGAAACTCCAGGCCAGAGAAAGAAGACGTTTTGGAAGACATGCATGTTAACCATCAACCTAGCGGTTGAGGAGGAGAATAATAATAATAATAATAATAATAAGAAGAAGTGTAATGGATCTGATGATGATCGCTTCACGATCGAAACTGTTCGTCCAAGTGTATTTGTTAATCTCATGTAATTGTTTTTTTCGGGATTAGGGAATAACTCATCTCTTTTGGGAAAAATCGTGTTGACCGACTGAAAAGCATTAATTAAAATGCTCCACCAATCAACACAAATTCTATTGAAACTAGTTCATGTTTTCGGTCCAGCAGATTAGAATGAAACCTTAAGAAACTAATGTAATACAATATATACAAGATGAAATGAAGAAGCTGCAAAGCAATGAATAAGAGCGATGAAAGTAATGGATTTATGTAATATATTAAATAATAGAATCAATTTGAAATAATATAAAATGGATATCCATAATTTTACGTGTTAGCCCTGGTAGCACGTTCGTTAATTGGACTACAGTGGTTAAAAGCACAACACAGTTTGGTCCTTTAAAGAAATATAAGTTTTATTGCAGTTCTAGCAATTTACAGTATATCACACAATAACCAGATACCAGCAATTAGTATCTCACTCTAGTTCCCCTCTTGTTGGGAACACTTCCCTTTCACTCAGTCATGCAGTTAATCCTACCGTAATGACGTCCGTATCCTCGGCTAGAAATACCACAACTCTTCCTCTTCTCAATAAGCCACAGTCTGACACTCACTTGTTCAACCTGCACACTTCCTTGGGTACACACTGTTTCGATGTCCACAGGCCAGGGAAAAGTTCACTGGGTTTCGCAATCCTCACAGCACTTCACTGCAATAATCCTCTGTCGCACAGTGGAATACACTCATTAGCTCCGAAACCCCTCGCTGGCCAGGTCGCTTTATATAGCAGCTGGTGACCCAATGGATGTTTCCAGAGCAGTCCAGGATTCACAGATTCTCGAGAATTCCATCACTAGTTAGGTCACGAACATTCTGGACGGTCTCTTTGTTACTGCATTCTTCTTGTTGCGCAAATCGCTGGTAAACACAGGGGCAGGGGGTAGCCCGAGGCGGGCTGTGACTCACGCAGCGAGGTGATGAACTAACCGCGCAGCCGTAACAATAATATAGCTTTGGTGCTATTAGGTCGACGTTTCAAGAAAACTACTTGTCCCTTTATCAAGGTTTGTCAAGAAAGAAAGAAAGAAAGAAAGAAAGGTTAATTTCGCATTCTTGATTCGGTTTTCTAGAAACGGGAATAGAAGTTTTAGCGGTCTCGATGATTTTTAGCCTACTTTTCACATTTTGCAAAAATTAGGAAAAAGTAGACTTATGAGAACATCCGGGAAAATGTCTGTCTGTCTGTCTGTCTGTCCCCCTCTATCAACTCCTAAACGGCTGCAGCAATCGAAACTAAATTTGGTATGAGTAAAGATCTATACCGGAACATCTCAATGTCATACTTGCAAATGATGTCAATGCTACCAACTGCTGAAAAATCGCAATTGAAATTTGAGCTCAATGTTGGATAACATGGAAGGTATACATGGGAATTATTCCAAGATTGACACACGTGTAGATAATAAATTTTCAGTTTAATTTTCAGGAGGCCATACATGACAGTGTTGCCAAAATGAGTCTAAGCCTACTGATAGGTCCAATTTTTAAATGCATATAACTACTACACCATCAATTGGATTTCAACAAAAATTCGTATGTACTATGTGTACATAAACAGATATGACTGAGCGTATTCTTAAGAGCCACCAGGGCTGGCAACTGATAATAAATGCTCTCTCCATTTTTATCCAAATACCAATATATCAGAAAGTATCCGAGCCAACAGCTTTAAACTATGCACACATATAGTGCCTGACATTCTAGATAAATTTGGAGCAACTAATGTATGTCAGTTCTACCAACATGATTCTAAGCCTGCTGATAGGACCAATTTTTAATACATGGAACTTCTATACGATCAATTGGATATCAACCAAATTTCGTATGTGCTATGTGTGCCATAACAAATATGACGATGCGTATTCTTAAGGGCAATCAGGACTGCCAACTGTTAATAAATGATATTTATATGTTTTACCCTAATATCAATATATCATAAAGTATGCAAGCCAAGAGCTCTAAACTTTGCGCACGTATAGTACCTGACATTCTAGATTAATTTGGACTAACTAATATTCGTCAGTGCTGCCAACATGATTCTTAGCCTGCTGATAGGTCCAATTTTAAAATACCATTAACTTCTATACCACCAAATGGATTTCATCCAAAATTGACACAACAATAGATAATAATATTTTAGATTATTTCTTACCTACACATGCGTGACTTTGTTGCCAACATGATTTTACGCGCACTGATAGATCCAGTGTCTAACTGCATGTTACGTCCATGCTATCCATTGGACTTCAACCAAATTTTGTATTCTGTACCTTAAGAGATGGAACTAAGAATATATTCAGTCACCAGGGCTGTCAACTGTAGTGCTCTATTGGGCTACATTATGCCAGGTATATTTCGAACTAATTAGAAATTTCGATATTACCAACTTTAAGAATATTTCGTCATTATTCTAGATACGTCCATATAGATTAATCATTGGCATGCATCTTAAATTTTAAGAAAAGTAGGCTCTTTAGTTTGTCACGGAACTTCTTGTTCCTTAGTAATTTTCCCAGTTTTCTGTGGGTTGTTCTTCCCATTCTTCATCAATTTTGGAGTCTTTGATTTTGCTTATGTCGAATTTTGGGATCATTGCCTTGTTAAATTTTCTCTTTTATTTGAATTTGATTTTGATTCTGGATAGATAATGGTCGGAATCAATGTTTGCTCCTTTGCGAACTTGTACATCGTGCATTACTTTCTGGTAGGTGTATGTGATTGCGACATAGTCGATTTGAAATTCAGCTAAGTGGTTGATAAGTGATCGCCATGTTTTCTGTTTCCAATAGTACTTAATACATAAATTAAATTAAGTAAAATTATTATAATCTAACAAGGGCCATTTACAACAAGAAATCCATATCAACAAATGCCAAGTTAAGACACTACCAAACAGTCATCCGTCCAGAGGCTTTGTATGCTGCAGAGTGCCTTGCAATGTATCGCAAGGGACTAACAGAGAAGCTGGAAGTGAAAGAAAGAAAAATTCTAAGAAAAATCTTGGGTCCGGTAAAAGAAAATGGGGAATATAGGAGAAGGCACCACCACGAACTTTACACCCACGTGGAAAAAATAACTGATGCCATGAGGAAACGGAGAATTACCTTTTACTGTCATATAACAAGAATGAACCCAGCACGATTGACAAATAGAATTTTCACCTACTTCCTCAAAAAGAAAACCAAGGGAGCTTGGTTCATTGAGGTGGACAAAGATTTACAAGAAGTGGGAATAACAGGCAACGATATTTGGGAACGTGCCACACTTAAACAAAAAAAAAAGTCCTCTCGGCACGCCGGAAGGCGGAGGTAGATTTCACCGGACAAACTTGGGGATAGGCGAAAATAGGCAGAATATGCAGATTTTCGTAGAAGGATCAGACCTCATTTAATGCGAGAAGGTATTTTATAATTGGAGCTTAATTAACTTTGTTTTTCGTCATTTTATGCTTATTTTAAACATTTTATTGTCTTATGGGAACGGTAACCTTCTTGTCATTTGGGGTCCATTTTTATACTTGTGGTCACACTGTCCTTATGCTAGGTTTCGACACTGATGTGCAACTATGTAACGGTCTGTTACTTCTTCACGCAAAATTATATCTACCGCAGAGATTTTGGTTGGTTCCTCAGTTTAGGGGCTGCGACAACGCGGTCATGTAACCCCGTGTACTTTGGGATGGCTGTATTAGTCTGTAATTCAGGTAAGGACTGCAGACGGTCAATTTCAAGCAGTAGTTACTAATGTTGCTACCAGGTACTACCGTCAACGACACCTAGCTGTGAACTTGGCTACTAGATGCCACCGCAACCAGCAACTCGCAACGAACGTTGGAACTTCCCCTCCAAAGGAAAGCATACTGAGGGATTTTTGGCGCTCTTAGAAAATCCGACGACTTCGGCCGGCTTTGAACTCGCGACCTTGGGCATAAACATTCAGCATGCTACCAGTTACGTCACCGAAGCCGCTTCACACTTAGATGGAAATCTGAATCTGATCTCGTGCAAGTGCGTTATCTTGGCAACGTCTGATGGCTCATCCCTCATCAATTTAGTAGTGTTGCCATGGCAACCACTGATAGGTCTTGGCATTTTCTTATAATTCCGAAATTATTTTTCTCATCCCTTGGCATAATGGTGGGTTATATCAAAAATTCTTTCAGACAAAAGTTTTAGGTAATTATTATGGGAATATTGTCCATTTTGTACGGTTTTGATATTGTGCCTATTAAGAGAGATATGATTAATGTTTCCCGAAAATCCCACTTTTTCTCACCCCTTTGGTCAATGGTTGGTGCTATAAAAAAAACTCTTCAAACATACATTTTTGGACTTTATCCGACACATAGTATGAATGTTGAACGGATTCGATATTTCACATATTAAGAGAGTTATAGCAATATTTCACTTTTTCGAAAAAAAAGCCCCCCATTTTCACCCCCCAACGACCGATTTAGCCCAGTAACGAACTCGACCGAGATTTTATAGGTATACGTATTCGGTAAAAAATTCAAAGTGATTGGTACAAAATTACGGCAGTTATCGTGTCCACAATAAACTGATATACATATACATACATAAATTATATATAACTTTTGAACTGACGGTGGTTTTGGGGCCTGGGGATGTGAAACGCGAAGATATGTCGAAATTTTCCGGAAGTCGAAACATGGTACCCATTGCAATAGTTAGCTTTCTAACGAAATCTACCTCTGGTTGGTTCCTCAGTTTAGGGGCTGCGACAACGCGGTCATCTAACCCCGTGTACTTTGGGTGAGTGTAGAATCTGTCTGATACACGGTGTGAATTGTAATGGCTGTATTAGTCTTAATTCATGTAAGTACTGCAGACGGTCAATTTCAAGCAGTAGTTCCTAATGTTGCTACCAGGTACAACCGTCAACGACACCTAGCTGTGAACTTGGCTACTAGATGCCACCCCAACCATCAACTCGCAACGAACGTTGGAACTTCCCCTCCAAAGGAAAGCATACTGAGGGATTCTAGTGCTCTTAGAAAATCCGAGGACTTCGGCCGGCTTTGAAACCGCGACATTGGGCATAGACATTCAGCATGCTACCAGTTACGTCACCGAAGCCGCTTCCCACTTTATCAGGCGGCTTTGGTGGCGTAGTCGGTAACATGCTGAGCTTCTATGCCCAAGATACCGGGTTCAAACCCGGCCGAAGCCGTCGGATTTTTTAAGAGCGTTAAATATCCCTCAGTATGCCTTCCTTCGGAGGGGAAGTAAAGCCGGCGGTCCCATGTCATAGATTTATGGCATGTTAAAGATCCTTCCACTAATTGCACCTGTGTGAAGCTAAATTGGATAGGTTAAGAATGTATACAACGCTCTTAGGTTTCTATGTTCGTTGCCAAGAGCCGACTGCGGCGGCGTCTAGTAGCTCAGTTCTGAACTTGGCCTCGTAGTCGTTGACAGTGGCGCTTGGCGGCAAAAGTAGGAACTATCTGAAAAATTGTTAGTTGCAGTACTTAAATTAACAAACAGATAACACACACTAATACAGTCATCACAATTAACACCGGTTATCAGACAGATTCTACACACAGCCAAAGTACACGGGGCTACATGACCGCGTTGTCGCAGCCCCTAAACTTAAGAACCAACCAACCAACCACTTAATCAGATGGAAATACTGAATCTGATCTCGTGCAAGTGCGTTGTCATGGCAACGTCTGATGGTCCATGCCTCATCAATTTAGTAGTGTTGCCATGGCAACCACTGATAGCTCTTGGCATTTTCTTATAATTCCGAAATCATTTTTCTCGTCCCTTGGCGTAATGGTGGGTCATATCAAAAATTCTTTCAGACAAAAGTTTTAGGTAATTATTAGGGGAATATTGTCCATTTTGTACGGTTTTGATATTGTGCCTATTAAGAGAGATATGATTAATGTTTCCCGAAAAACCCACTTTTTTTCACCCCTTTGGTCAATGGTTGGTGCTATCAAAAATCTTATTTGACATAAATTTTTGGCACTTATCCGACACATATTATGAACTTTGAATGGATTCGATATTGCACGTATTAAGAGAGTTATAGCGAAATTTCACTTTTTCGAAAAAAGCCCCCCATTTTCACCCCCTTCGACCGATTTAGCCCAGTAACGAACTCGACCGAGATTTTATAGGTATACATCTTCGGTAAAAAATTCGAAGTAATTGGTGCAAAATTACGGCAGTTATCGTGTCCACAAGAAACTGATATACATATATATATACATATATATATATATACATAAATTATATATAAACTTTTGAACTGACGGTGGTTTTGGGGTCTGGGGGATGTGAAACGCGAAGATATGTCGAAATTTTCCGGAAGTCGAAACATGGGACCCATTGCAATAGTTAGCTTTCTAATGAAATCTACCTAACTAAGAGCACACCGATGTTTTCAAGAAAAGCCAAAGCTTCCAACTGGCAAGAAGTGGACTGCAGAAAGGAAACAACAGCATCGAGAACTAATGCGAAAGTACTGGGAGGATGTTAAAGCTCGATGTAACAAAACACAGTTGAAATGGCGTGGTCCTTAGATGGCCGAATCGAAAGAAGAAGAAGAATTACGTTGTTGTTGTGGAGGATAGGCATGAATGAGTGAGTGAAGTATCTCATTGCACGAAAACATTTGGTGGCTCATTTATGTTTGCAGTCCTGTCTTAAACAGATTTCCTTAGCCCAAGTGTAAGATTATTGTTTCCAACTTTCCAATTTTAGTTGTCAATGTTGTTTCATTCAGGATGTTCGGTGCTGATCCCTATATTAACGGTAGTTCACCCTGTGCCCACGTACGGCAGCGCCCGTAGCACGGTCGGGAATCTTGCGCATTCCGTGTAATGACATATCTTTGACTTCATGAGCTCTTTGTCTTATATTATTGTATGTTGTCCTCCCTTGTTACAATTATGATCTAGTCAGTTTAAGATATTAAACTTCATAAATAAGTAAATGTGGAATTCCCTTTATGAACTACCAGAGAGAATGTTTTGAACACAACGCAGGAGCTTGGCCATTATGGTCATCAGCCCCACATGTGTGGTTTTTGTCAGATAAACTGTGTTATTGAGAACACTGTAGAAGTGTGTTTATTTATCATTGAGATTAGGATTAGGAAAGAGACGTCCGTGCTTGAAGTTTGGAACCATTCTAACATTTGTCTAGAGTAGAAGTGGAAAACTGGAAAATATTTCTTCCAGAATGATCGAGTTTGGAATCAAGCCCATCTCTTCATAGTTTTGCCTCACAACGAGGAAGTTGCAACCCTCAGACTACAGCTAAATATCTTCACTGACGTGGGAATCAAACGTTATTAACAAGAGTTTCAATGCGTACCCTGAAATCATAGAAAGCAGTCTCAACTTTTAGTGAATCCAAGAATATTCAGCAGAATGGCGACACTGTTTCTTTCTTCCTTAAGGCACTAGCAAGAAGAATGGACTCTTAACTCAAACGGTAATCCTTGCGATATTCTTCTTGTGGAAGTGGCCACGGGGAACAGTTTTATGTTCGACCGAACACCCGCGATTAGATGGTTCGATTAATACCCAGCTCTGTTTAACTTAACTTGATGGGAGACACGCCTCGCAATTCGTAATTGTCCTATTTTAAAAAGAGATAATTGACTAACTCAGTTCATGTAATTTTTATAATTTTAATCGATCTATTTGACTTCTTCATTACGTTACGGTGACGTCACGAAAAGTACCGAGAATGCACTGAGGTGTGTGACGTCATAGTACCGCTTGCTGCATGTGTACTGAGTTCACTGGTGAGCTCTGGAGTTACGAAATGGCAACGACAAGGCGAGCGTGCCGTCATCCAGCCAGCTCACTCCTTTCACCGCGCTCTCCATCTCCCTCATGACTTGTAACTTTCTAGCGTTCTGATTGTTTCTTGATCATCCAACATGTCAAGATTATTTGGCTTCGAGCGAAGCGAAAAGCTTCCAGCCTTTCTATCATTTTTCAGCATTTGTAGCATTTAAAATGATATAAAGTCCAGTCTTTGAGACTGACTGTCTCTCTTTATCCAGGAGTGTATTTACATCTTTTATACTTTGGTTGGTTGGTTCCTCAGTTTAGGGGCTGCGACAAAGCTGTAATGTAGCCCCGTGTACTTTGGGTGTTTGTAGAAACTGTCTGATAACCTGTGTTAATTGTGATGGCTGTATTGGTGGGTGTTATCTGTAATTCATGTAAGAACTGCAGACGATCAATTTCAAGTAGTTCCTACTTTCGCTACCAAATACTAAAGTCAACGACATATAGCCGCGAACTTGGCTACTAGATGTCACCGCGACCATCTCCCGGCGACGAACGTTTGAACCTCAGAGCGTTAGTCAAATCTAACCTATAATTTAGCTTCACACAAGTGTAATTAGTGGAAGGTTCATTTACATGCCATAAATCTATGACATTGGACCTCCAGCTTTACTTCCCCCCCCCACCTCCCGAAGGAAGGCATACTGAGGGATTTTTAACACTCTTAAAAAATCTGACGACTTCGGCCGGGTTTGAACCCGCGATCTTGGGCCACCGAAATCGCTAAGTTTGAGGGAATAAGATCCATTACAATTCTGTTGACCGACTGAAAATATTAAAATTTTGATTACTAAGGCAACACTCGAAAATGGCTCCCAACACGATCAGATACAGGTTATCACGCAGTTAAGACAAACACCCAAGAACACGGGATTAAATGCCTTAAGTTAGATATCATGCATACGTTTGCCTGGAGTAGTCCTAGAAAACCATGGGAAGGCAGTTCTTGGATGGCTGACGTGAAATTCCAAACCATCTCTGCCTCACGAGACTAAGTGTAACCCATTCCAGCCCTCAGACCAGAATTGCATTTCTTGGTAGAGCCGGGAATCGAACCCGGACCTCAGAGATGACAGCCTAAAATGCTAAGCACTGCGCCACGAGGCGATCGTAACGGGTTGGCCTGCGATCTGATGGCTCACATACCAATAAATTCAAATGGATTGTGTGTTCGTATTTTTCCCTTAATAGCATGCTCATGTTTGGAGATAGTAGCTTCCAATTTGTGCAAGTTACGAGGAATGAGAAGTGGCCAGCCAATTACCACAGATGTCCTCGTTATGTGGTAATGGGTCGTAAAACATCAAGGAGAGACTTCCTCTTGCACCAGACAATCGCTGGTGCATTCCAAGTCTTAGCAAGTGTCAGTTCGTCATTCATAAGACACACTTGGGTGCGCGTCCTTAGTTGAGCAAAAAGTGAGGGATAGACAGTACACTGCAATATTTCACTTTTAAGGTTTATTTTATACCAGCGGACCCACGTGAGAACTCTCGCGTGTGTACAGAGGTGTGCAAAATTCATAATCAATTAGAGAATTGAAATCGGTCAGATTTTTTATCATTTCAAATGACCTTGTCGACTTCATCGTTATGCATGAGTCAAAAGATATGCGTTACGGAGACGGAGACGGTGACGTCATGCAGCCGCGCGGGAAGCCTAAGTTAATGGGTAATGGACGGCGAGTGCGTGACGTCATGCAGCCACGCGGGAAGCCTAAGTTAATGGTTAATGGAGTCTGTTGAAATAGTCCTGGGGCGTCGAGCGACCTGGGGCTTCGAGCGAAGCAAAAAGAATACAGGGTGACTCCTAAAGTGGTGTACAAGATGTCAGATAAGAATACAGGGTGACTCCTAAAGAGATATACAAGACGCCAGATAAGAATACAAGGTGACTCTTAAAGAGGTGTGCAGGATGTCAGACAAGAATACAGGGTGGCTCCTAAAGAGGTGTACAAGATGCCAGATAAGAATACAAGGTGACTCTTAAAGAGGTGTACAAGATGGCAGAGAAGAATACAGGGTGACTCCTAAGGAGGTGCACAAGATGTCAGACAAGAATACAGGGTGACTCCTAAAGAGGTGTACAAGATGTCACACAAGAATACAGGGTGACTTCTAAAGAGATATACAAGATGCCAGATAAAAATACAGGGTGCCTCCTAAAGAGGTGTGCAGGATGTCAGAGCAAAATACAAGGTGACACTTAACGAGGTGTACAGTATGTTAGATTCAATTCAAATAGAGTGGTGACCCTTAAAGAGGTTTGCAAAATATCAGATTCAAATAATGGGTGACCCTTAAAGAGTTGTAAAATATGTCAGACTGAAATACAGGGTGACCCTTAAAGAGGTGCTCGCGCGGGACGCCTCAGATAATGGGTAATGGAATCTGTTGAAAGAGCCCTCCTGAGCCTTTCTAACATGTGTAGCATTTGTAGCATGCGTCATTTGAAATGATATAACTTCTAGTCTTTCAGACTGACTGTAATTTTTTTATCCACATCATTTTATTGAACAACAGATGACATCCTTTATCACCCTACTGAGGCTGTTCCTGCCGAGCTGCTCGCCAGTGTGCAGCTGAGTACTCGCCGCCTTGCGTGAGTTAACCTGCAACATGCAATACAGCTCTGCTGTGCGGACTGCCGTCACTACGTGCTGGATACATCAAGACTGGCAGGGAGCGCATGAACTTGCGTTATGACCTTCGCCCAGTGACGTATTGGCTCTCACCCCCAGTCCCTCTCCAACCGTGCTCCGAGCATCACTGCTGAGTACTCGCGTGTACGCATACTCAAACTCATGGATTCGGAACAGCCTGCACTACGCCATTTGTTACGATCGGTTACTTGTAAAACCCCACGAGGGTAGAACACCCGCCTGGCTCTAGTTTTATGCGGGCTGGACGTGATTCAGTTCTGGCAGGGACTATCGTCTTGTTTATTTGTTTAAACACACTTTATAAATAAATACGAGGGCAGACCAAAAATAAGTTTCACTTCCCAGTTATGGCCATTTATTACACCACCTATACAACTGCAACACGCCTATAACGACATACAGTGCAACGTCACTTTTCCACATAGTTTCCAAGAGACTCCAAATATTTCTGCGAACGCACAACCAACTTGTCGATGCCGGATGCATAGAAAGTTCCTCCAGCGTTCTGCAACCACACGGAGACAGCGGCCTTCACCTCCTCATCGGTCTGGAAACGTCGACCATCGAGCTCCGTTTTGAGCTTACCGAACAGATGAAAGTCACATGGCGCTAGGTGGGGACTGTAGGGTGGATGTTACCAGACCTCCCACTTGAAACGCTGCAGCAGTTCGCTCGTTTGGCGGGCCTTGTGAGGTGTTGCGTTATCGTGCAACAATACGACGCCGCGTTGATCGTCGTTCCTTTCGGCATAAATTCCACGTGCAGCAAACCCTCCATGCCAAAGAACACTGTCGCCTTAACCATGCACAGCACTAATTTCATGATGAATGTCCGTGCAATTCTTCCGTTTGGCCCATAGGAATCGGATTGTCGCACGCTCCTCATATTTGGAGAGAACGTCCAGTCGACGCGCCTTTGCATTTGACCGCTATTCACACCATACACGACGAGACACCACAGCGACCTGCCTAACAAACGTGTGGGCAGTGTCTGTCCCTTTCACCGCTGTGCCCACGTTTGCGACACACAGCGTGCTGCTGCAGCGCGTTAGTGTAAATAACTTTTTGATCTACCTTCGTACATATTGTTACGTGCCACCCCCTAGTGACACTTTTGTTAACTGGATTACGGTGGGTTGAAGCACAACACAGATTGTTCTTTTAAAGAAATAATTAACTTTATTGCGGCCAGAAAGATACACTACTCATCAGCAAATACAAGTAATTAGAACCTTACTCCAGTTTCCTCAAGTCTCTTCCTTATGGAGCGCTCTTGCCCCCTTACACTTGTCAACAGACCACAGAAGTTAATCCGTCCTAATGAGTCAGGTGGCCTTGACAGAACTACATGCAACACTTCCTCATGTACACAAACTACAGTTATTCACGATAACCTGCTACACGCTGCTACGCTGTCCACAAACTGGGAAACAATGTCACTGGATTTCGTAACTCGCACGGCACTTCGCCACAAACCACAGGCAGTCCCCTGTATGCTTCTCACTCCCTCGCTGTCAAGAGAATCGGCTTCACTAGGGTTTTCACAAGTAACCACACTTCTGTCGCTCAGGATGAACGCTCGCACTAGCTCGAAAAACACAACACACACTGCTTGACAGGTCGCTCTTATATAGCAGGCCGGTGACTCAATAAATGCTTCTAGACCCATCCAGGGTTCACGGCTTCTTGAGGTTTCCTTCACTGGCTGAGTCACGAATATTCTAGACCATCCCTTTGTCCTAGTAGTCCTGTTGCATAAGGCGCACGCAATACACTGTGGCAGAGCACAGCCCAGCCCGGGGGCAGTTGTGACTCATGTGGCGAGCGATGAAACAAACTCACAGCCGTAACACCACCCCCTTCCTAAAAGGCCGATCGTCCCGATCAATCATTGGTCCGTCTGTGTCCCTCAGTAGGCTGCCAGGCAATCTCGATGCACGATCTTCATCTTCGCCCTCAGGCTCCGCTGGATCCCATAGACGACATCGTTGATCCGTTTCACGACTCGGTACGGGCCCTCCCAGGACTTCTGCAGTTTGGGTAACAGGCCTTTCTCCCATAATGGGTTGAAGAGCCAGACCACGTCGTCCTCGTGGAATCTGCCGGCATCGGTCTGCTGGTCGTATCGGGTCTTCATTCGGTCGGTCTCGATCCGCAGTTTCCTCCTCGCGAACGCGTGCACGTCCTCCAGTTGGTCGACCAGTTCTTGACAATACTGGCTTACCGGGACCGTATCATCCCCAGGTCGGCCGAAGGCAAGATCGACAGGTAGACGGAGCTCCCTCCCAAACATGGCCCGGGATGGTGTGCATCCGGTGGCTTCATGCACGGCGGCGCGGTAGGCCAGGAGAAATAGTGGAAGATGTTTGTCCCAATCCCTCTGGTGCTCGCTGACAACTATTCGGTAATGGTTTTCGATGGTGCGATTGAATCGCTCTACCATCCCGTCGGACTGAGGGTGTAGCGGCGTTGTCCTTGTCTTCCGGATTCCCAGCAGCTGGCATAGGTTCTGGAACACCTGCGACTTGAAGTTCCTCCCGTGGTCGGAATGCAGCTCCAGGGGTACTCCGTACCGGCTGACGAATTCCTTCACCAGGGTCTCTGCAATCGTCGCGGCTTCTTGGTTAGGGAGCGCATACGCCACCGGCCATTTGGTAAAGTAGTCGCTGACGGCCAATATGTAGCGGTTCCCTGCCTCGCTTAACGGGAATGGCCCAGCAACATCGATGGCCACTCTCTCCATGGGGCCGCCCACGTTGTAGGTCTTCAGTGGACCCCGTCGTCTTCGTCCTGGGCCCTTGCCGGCTGCGCAATCGTGGCACCTCGCGCAGTGGTTCTCCACGTCAGTTCGGCAGCCGATCCAGTAGAACCGCTCTCTCAGCTTCTCCAGGGTCTTCTTTATCCCTAGGTGTCCACCAGATGATCCTCCGTGGACTTCCTTCAGGACTTCCTCCATCATAGCCTTTGGAACGACGCCTTGTTCCCGGGATGTCTTCTCGTCGGTGCTCTCCCAGGCGCGGCAGATGAGGCCATCCCTTACAATCAACGAGTCCCACTGCGCCCAGTAGGACTTAAACATTGGGCTGCAGTCACTCACAATGTTCCACCCGGGTCTGGGGACATAGGCCCACTTCCATTTGGCTATCAGTCCCAGGTCATCATCTTCTGCTTGTGCCCGCGTGAAAGATTCGCGGCTCCAGCTCCCTTGAAGTTCCACAGTAGTCCGTCGACACTGTATCCCGGTGTTCTCCTCCCTCCTAGTACAGAAGGTGCAGTCTTAGGGGCACGGTCTTCGTGACAGGGCGTCGGCATTAAAATGCAGTTGGCCTCTCCTGTGCTGGATCTCGAAGTTGTACTGTTGAAGCCTCTCTAACCACCGCGCGAGTTGACCCTCGGGCTGTTTGAAGTTCAGGAGCCAACGCAGGGATGCATGGTCGGTCCTGATGAGAAATTCTTGCCCGTACAGGTAATTGTGGAAGTGTTCGATGGTCTTCAAGATGGCGAGCAGTTCCTTCCTGGTGACGCAGTAGTTCCTCTCTGGCTTTGAAAAGGATTTGCTGAAGTAGGCCACTACTCTCTCCTCGCCGTCCACTAATTGCGACAGGATTCCCCCTATACCAAAGTCGCTGGCATCGGTATCAACGATGAACCTTGATCCAGGTCTGGGGTAGGCCAGAATAGGCGCGGTGCACAGAGCCTGCTTGAGTTGTTCGAAGGCACTGTGGCATTCTGCTGTCCATGTGAAGAGTTGGTCCTTCTCAGTCAGTCGATGCAGTGGTTTGGCGATGTCGGCGAATCCTCTCACGAATCGACGATAATAAGTGCAGAGTCCCAGGAAGCTTCGTAGTTGGGACTTGTCCTTCGGAACTGGCCACTCCCTCACAGCTGCGGTCTTTTCTGGATCGGTGCGCACCCCTTCCTCGGAGACAATATGCCCAAGGTACTGGACCTGCTTCTGGAAGAGCTGACACTTCTTGGGGCTCAACTTCAGCTGGGCAGCTCGTAGCTTCATCATGATCTCCTTCAGGTTGCTGTAGTGCACCTCGAAGCTTTTTACCAGAACGATGACGTCGTCTAGGTAGACCAGGCAGGTCTTCCAGTGTAGTCCCCTCAGAATGGACTCCATTAGCCTTTCGAAGGTCGTAGGGGCGTTGCACAGACCGAATGGCATGAAGGTGAACTGCCAGAGCCCACTGCCCACAGAGAACACCGTTTTCTCGCGGTCCTTAGGGTGGACCTCCACCTGCCAGTAGCCACTCTTCAAATCCAAGGTGGAGAACCATCTTGATCCTGATATGGTGTCCAGCGTGTCGTCGATCCGGGGTAGGGGGTAGCTGTCCGTCTTCGTGACGTCGTTCACCCGCCTGTAGTCCACGCAGAACCTGGTGGAACCGTCCTTCTTCCTCACAAGCACGACCGGAGAACTCCGAGGACTATATGATGGCTCGATCACCCCTTGCTCCTTTATCTCTTCTACCATCCGGTCGACTTCGGCTTGCTCGGCGAGCGGGACACGTCGGAATGGGGCCCTAATCGGTGCGCTGTCCCCAACGTCGATTCTGTGCTGGACCAAGCTTGTCCTGCCGAAGTCTTTGCTCCCCACGGAGAAGACGTCCTGGAATTCGCGTAGCAGGTCCTGAAGATGCCGTGATTGTTCCTCGTCTAAATGGTCCTGGGATCCTTGGTACAGCTTCTGTAATTCTTCTGGCAGTGCGCGTCTTCTTCGGTTGTCCGTCTGCAGTTGTCCGTCCGTCGTATCTGTGATGCGGGCAATCCAGGTAACGGGCTCACAGACTCCTAGGTTGGTGTCCCGGTGAACCGTAATGTCGTAGTCGTTCAGGTTGGACAGGCGGACGTACGGCCGAGACGTCGTGTTGATGAGAGTCTTGGCAACTAGCAATCCATTTGTCTGGATGTCCTCATATTTTGGCTCGATGACAGCCGCCACTCCCTCATCTGTTCCATCGACAATTACGGCAGCGCTGACTTCCGTCCTGGCGGGAACGATGACGTCCTCTCTCAGCCTTACTCGTCGTGCGGTGATGGCCTCGTGTGCTGGTTGCAAAGCAAGTTCCTCACCTCCGAAGTGCAGAGTGTTGGTACTCATATCCAAGATGATGTTGTTCTGGTCCAGGAAGTCCAGTCCGATGATCACTTCATTTGATACTTCAGCCACAAGCACTGGATGCTTTATCGCCCGTCGACCAATGACGAACTCAGTGATGCTTCGCCATGTACCGGTGCGGTCTCTCCGGTCGCGGTTATTAGCTGGAGGTTCCTTTGTGTGGGTTGCACTCTCCACTTCGGGATCACGGTGGGACTGACGATGGTCCTCGATGCTCCCGTGTCGATTAACATGGGCCAGTTCTTTCCGTTGACGACTCCGTCGACCATCAGGCTGCTATTATCCCTCTGTAACTGCGTCACACGAACCTGGACTGCCGGGGCTTGACGACTGTCACAAGCCAACCTTTGCCCCCCAAGGCTGGCTGATACTTGCATTCCTGGGCCACGCGGTTTACCTACGACTGACTGTCCCGACGGAAACCCTTGGTGGCGGCGATCACCGCAGTCCTTGCTCAGGTGGCCTCTCTTACGGCAGGTCCAGCAGGTCGGTAGTCCTCTTCCGGGCCGCCTCTCCGGATGTCCTTCGGCTACGTTTTTGTTGGTGGTACTGCGACTCTTGATGAACCGGCCTAGCGCCTCCATCAGTTCATCGGCCAGGGTTTTGGTCTTGTCGGCTTTGGCTGGTTCGTCGACGTTCACCTGACGCACCCGCGCGCGCATTCTAGATACCTGCTTTGCCGTCTCGAACTCAAGTGCGTGGCTGAGCGCATCTGCCAGGATCGTATTGCGCGCGAGTCGCAGCGCCTGTTGAGTGTCCGAGTCCCGTAGCCTGTCGGTGAAGGTCTGCGTCGCAATCTGTTCCAGAAAGTCGGCCGGCGCTGTTGGATAGGCGAGCCTTACGAGGCGTGCGAAGTCCATCTCGAACTCCTGCAGGGTTTCCGCGTTCTTCTGTACCCGGGTCCGGAGCTGCATCTGGTAGGCCTGCTGAAGATGGCTATCTCCATATCGGGACTCCATATGGGCGATCAGTGAAGCGTAGTCCTGGGATCCAGTCGGGATGGCCTGAAGGACGTTAGGGGCGTCACCTCTCAGCGACATAATGAGAGCTGTAGCCTTTTCTGTGTTGTTCCAGTTATTCATGGAACAGGCCGCCTCGAACTGACGTAAGTGGGTGCTCCACGGGACCTTTCCGTCGATGCTTGGGGCCGTCACTCTGCTATGTCCCGTTCCTGATATTCCCGATGTAACCGTGGGCGGGCATTGGCGCAGCTCGGCAACTTCCTCTTGTAGAGCGTTGAATTTCTCTTCCACCCCGTCAGTGGGCGTTGGCGCAGCTCGGCAACTTCCTTTTGTAAGGCGTTGAATTTCTCCTCCACCCCCATAAGCGGGCGTTGGCGCAGCTCGGCAACTTCCACTTGTAAGGCGTCGAACTTCTTTTCCACTGCTGCGACTTCCTCACGTAGGCCCTGTTCTAATTTCCTTTGGCCCTCCTCTAATTTCGTCAGCAGACACTCTTCCAGATTTTTCTGGCCATCCAGAAATTTGGCGGTTAGGTCCTCTGCTAACTTATTCTGGCCGTCCTTCAGGTCCTCTGCTAACTTCTTCTGGCCGTCCTCCATCTTCTTCTGGCCGTCTTCCATCTTGGCTTCCATGCCACTTAACTTTTCTAGCAATGCTGCAAATTGCGCTTACATTTTAGATGTTTGTCTTGTAAATGGCATGCACTCACAGGAAAATTTAAAACAAAATGACCTGCTCGGGTTTTGAAACCAGGACCGTCAGGTGTTGTGCTTGTGTTTGAGTTCGTAATCCAGCATCTGACACCAGTTGTTACGTGCCACCCCCCCTAGTGACACTTTTGTTAACTGGATTGCGGTGGGTTGAAGCACAACACAGATTGTTCTTTTAAAGATATAATTAACTTTAATGCGGCCAGAAAGATACACTACTCATCAGCAAATACAAGTAATTAGAACCTCACTCCAGTTTCCTCAAGTCTCTTCCTTATGGAGCGCTCTTGCCCCATTTCACTTGTCAACAGACCACAGAAGTTAATCCGTCCTAATGAGTCAGGTGGCCTTGACAGAACTACATGCAACACTTCCTCATGTACACAAACTACAGTTACTTACGATAACCTGCTACACGCTGCTTCGCTGTCCACAAACTGGGAAACAATGTCACTGGATTTCGTAACTCGCATGGCACTTCGCCACAAAACACAGGCAGTCCCCTGTATGCTTCTCACTTCCTCGCTGTCAAGAGAATCGGCTTCACTAGGGGTTTCGCAAGTCACCACACTTCTGTCGCTCAGGATAAACGCTCGCACTAGCTCGAAAAACACAACACACACTGCTTGACAGGTCGCTCTTATATAGCAGGCCGGTGACTCAATAAATGCTTCTAGACCCATCCAGGGTTCACGGCTTCTCGAGGTTTCCTTCACTGGCTGAGTCACGAATATTCTGGACCATCCCTTTGTTCTAGTAGTCCTGTTGCATAAGGCGCACGCTTTACACTGAGGCAGAGCACAGCCCAGCCCGGGGGCAGTCGTGACTCATGTGGCGAGCGATGAAACAAACTCACAGCCGTAACAATATAATATTTCTGTTGACTTGTAAGAAATGCAACATTTTTCCTGTGCTATTGAGACTATTTGGAAGATTTTTCACCATCTAAGTCCATCTGGTTTATGAGCACACGTACATGTTTCGCACATTGTATTTCTGCCTCTGACGACCGTTGTATTTTTAAGAATATCAAGTGTCATCGACTTGTCAATTTCTCTACTCCTATTTACGTGACATTACCCCTCTGTTGGGGCTCGGGAGTTTTGACGATACGGTATATTCGGCCGACTTAGCCTAATGCAGTCAGCACATTTCATTAATACTTGCCAGACTATTGTCAGTGTATGTAGTTCGGCAGTCCTGTTGAATTATTTTTGCAGAATTTAATGAGTTAGGGGTGTTATTTTTTAAGTTACTTTTTAAGTAGAAGATGCCACCTGCCATCTCTAAAGTTAAAACCAACATGGATTAAAAGAGAGTGTTGGACGATAATGAGGAAGGAGAATCGAACTAGTTCGCAACTCCTGATAAAACTCGTGCGAGAAGTAATACTGTTACTAATTTCGACGACTTTGACCAGTGCGTATTGAGGAGGACTGTTCATGGCGATGTAAATAATAATAATAATAATAAATACAATTTGAGAAATGTTTTTGCTGAGGCTAGTACAGTCGATAGAACTTTCCTGGAAGTGGTGACGTACGTCGTCGGCAGAGATATAATGCGAGCACATTGTATCGATGATAACACCGTCAGCGTGAAAAATTTTAGAAACTACGCTATCTTAACAAAAATCTAAAAAGAAAATGGATATCCTCACAATAAGTCATTAATTTCTCTTATTAAATTAGAAATTATGCTGAGCTTCTGTGCTCAAGATCGCGGGTTCAAATCCGGCCGAAGTCGTCGGATTTTTTAAGAGCGTTAAAATCCCTCAGTATGTCTTCCTTCGGAGGGCAAGTAAAGCCGGCGGTCCCATGTCATAGATCTATGGCATGTTAAAGAACCTTCCACTAATAACACCTGTGTGAAGCTAAATTGTATAGGTTAAGAATATAAACAACGCTCTTAGGTTCCTACGTTCGTTGCCAAGAGCCGACTGCGGTAGCGTCTGGTAGCTAGGTTCTGAACTAGTAGTCTTTGACGGCGGCGTTTGGCGGCAAAAGTAGGAACTATTTGAAAAATTCAAAAGTCTGCACTCCTTATCTGAATTAAGATCGATACAGTCAGTCTGAGACTTTATATAATTTCAAAAGACGCATGCTACAAATGCTACACATGTTAAAGGCTCAGGAAGGCTTCTCGCTTCGCTCGAAGCCCCAGGACTCTTTCAACGGACTCCATTACCCATTAACTTAGGCTTGCCGCACGGGGAACGGAGAGCGGGAGGTGCACTCTGCTGCATGACGTCACGTACTCGCCGTCTCCGTATCGCATAATGCCAGACCCCAGGAGTAAACTCAGACTCGGTGCATATGTACTGAGCAACATGATGACGTCATATACGCCGTAACCGTAACGCATAGCTTGCCACGGTGGGTGAGTGGATAGCGTGTCGGTCTACTAACCCCAAGATTGCAGGTTCGCCCCTGACCGTGGTAAGTGATTTTTGAAAGGCGGCAAAAATACGATACGCATGTCATACGATGTTGGCATGTCAAAGAACCCATTTGAATTCAGTAGGCCGAGTTCATAATGGCAAAATTAATCTCGGGAGTTTCCGCCAGCACAAAGTTCCTCATTTCTCTACTAGAAAGCGCTATTGTGTTCAAGGAGATTAGATATCTAACATCTAACCTCCTTGACTTTCATAGTCAATGAACTACGAAATTCGACATGCAAGCTACCCTCTGGGTGTCAAATAGCAAAGCTTGCACCAGGCACCCGAGGCCATACGATATTATTATTATTACCGTAACGCATAACGGTAGGCCAAAGCATAACGATGAAGTCGACAAGATCATTTGAAATGATAAAACAGATACACACACTAATACAGTCATCACAATTAACACCGGTTATCAGACAGATTCTACACACACCCAAAGTACACGGGGCTACATGACCACGTTGTCGGAGCCCCTAAACTTAGGAACCAACCAACCAAATTAGAAATTATAACTCTAAAATGCTAAATTTGTTTTAAGATAGGCTACGTAAGCTTGGCTAGATGGAAGAGTTTTCACGCTGACGAAGTTATCATTGATATGACGAAACATGTACGTGTTAATTTAATTAGTAAACTACTTTCAGGTGTTTGAGAAGGAGGCTTTATAATTAGAGATTACACCTTAGCGTTTTATATGCATGATCATTAACAACTAGAATTAAACACAGTACGCGGATTGAAGAGCGTGCTGCAGTGGCGTCACCAAATCTTGGTGTGGTGGAGTGGTAATTAGAAACGTGCGGGTTGTCCCAGACAGACCACACCTACACTGCAATTAGCCCGCCGGCGCTTTGGAGGGCGTGGCTACTCAAATATTTGAATTCTCTTTACTCAGTAAAGGACACCAGGGGCCTGTTTCAAACAAGACACACGATATAGTGTGTACTTCTTACTGCTAATGGGTTATAATTCTACGTGCACTTGGAGCCCTTGAGTGTTTTGAGGGCCAGTTGTGCGAACTCGGGTTATACCACGGCTAAAGTTATCTCCGTAGTTAACGCCGAATTGAGTTGTACGACCTTGGTATAAGAGATAATCCGGGTATAAACGACGGCATAGCTAACCGGGGTGTCGCCTCCGTGGCGTAGCGGTCAGCATGGTTAGCTGCCGCCCCGGAGGTCCTGGGTTCGATTACCGGCTCTGCCACGAAATTTGAAAAGTGGTATGAGGACTGGAACGGGGTCTACTCAGCCTCGGGTGGCCCAAATGATTAGAGGGGGTTTGATTCCCACCTCAGCCATCCTCGAAGTGGTTTTCCGTGGTTTCCCACTTCGTCTTCGGGCAAATGCCGGGATGGTACTGTCCCCGTTTACCTGGATAGTAGGCTGTCAGATATCCGCCCCCTCAATCGGATTGCCAATAGTCAATTGCACCGGCACAGCTACATCAATGAAAATGGCACTGACAGATACTATCGAGATAAGAGCACAGAAGTACACAGGAAATCATTGTGGAACACACCAAAATAGACGGGGGTTCATACTTACCGTTACTTACCTCTTCATTATCTCGGGGTTTGAGTTGACAACAGGATCACTAAAAGTCGGTTCACACAATAACCTCCACCATGACATTTAAAAATGAACCAAGAACGAAGACGAGAACTTTGAACTGTACAAAAGCTTTATTTCTAATAAAGGGTATGATTTTACTAACACAACAAAATCAACGTGGCTATCAGTAGCCCAAGTCAATCTGACTACGTCCTCAGTAGGACTTGCAAAAATTATCATACAACATGATATGAAACATTTTAGCTCCCAAGAGCTCCAAATAACGTAATATTCATAACACTATTGGATTGGAAAAGGACGTCAGGGTGTGACATATATAGAGCATTTGGTTTCCTTTTAATAAACAAGAGAATGGTATTTATAGTCGCAAGGCCGGAGTGTGGACGACCTCACACTGATTGAACCAGATGTTGGCCCAGCTGCGAGCTACCCTCGAACCTGTTGCATCCTGGTCAAATGCACTCCCTTCTCACATGTTGTGTTACGTAACATACAGCTTGCTCTCTCAAACTTTTATCTGTCTACAAGACAGATCACATTATATTTACGCAAATCTTTCAAGTACTTTGCTCACATCCTATTGGATCATTATGTTAATTCCATAAACTTGTTAAGTTCAATCCAAATGTTTAATTAGCTCTTAAATGTTTATAACAAAATCACAAAAATTATTTATAACAATTAGAAATTGTTTATCATATTTGTCAAAGACAATAAAAATATTATAAGCACGCCTTTAACATCACTCTCGTTTCTCATTATTTTCAAAAATATTTACAGCAATTATTTACAATATTAACATTTAAATTGTTTAAATTATTAATTTAATAAATACATTAACCACATGTTCATTCGTTTGGTAATTTTCATAATCTTGTTTAATATAATCGACCAATGAAGGTTAGTTATACATGTTAATGTCACAATCTGGTTTAATAAAGGTTTTAATAATGATTTGTGACGGCAACCTTCATTCAAAATCTTATCTCAAATTCTTTCAAAACTCGTGTTAATTATAACAGTAAATCACTTGATTTATTTTCAACGAACTATGACAATCTTACTCCAGCGGAAAATCCTTCGCTAACAAGTTAATGCACAAACTGCATTAAAAATATGCCCAAAATCATCATATATTAATCTATATGGTATTAAACTTCCACATAACTTACAAAACTTCCACAAATAATTCTTTAACATTTATTCCTGTGGGAACTTCCTTCATATTCAAGGGCTTTATATCTCAGCGACTTTCAACACGCGCTGCACTAACGATTATACATTCATAGTTCCACTTAAAATTTTTTATAATCATTAATTGTTTCAAAACTGTTTTTCTATTTAACCTTCGTGGATTTCATTTATGAACCGAAATGAAGTCAAAACTTGCCAATCACAAACACATTTAATAGTGAATACGCTTATATACGCCTGTCTGGTCTATCAAAATTTAAGATTAACATCTTAAAAGAAAAATTGTAGTATGAAAATACTATCTTCAAATAAAGTGCGACAAAAATGCAAAGAAGTCGAATAGAATCCAATTAGACTGGGGAGTGCAAACATCGTTCTATAAATCTCTAATTGAGAAAAACTTCTAACAAAAGTACTTGACTTTAATGCATTCAATAATTCATTATTAAAGTTACTCTTTCACAAAAGTGTCTGTAATGCAATGTTCATTCATAACTGACGATAAATGTCTGTGTTGCAATCAATTCAAATAACGACTAGTATTTCCAAGATCGTCGACAACGTAAGAGATTTTAACGCTCTAAAATCATTTAAATGTTCTTCCTTCTTGATGATGACAGAAAATTGGTCAAAGTAATTAAACTGGGGTAGAATTACTTTAATAAAGTGACACGCTGTCTGAATTTAAATCTGGCATTAAAAATCATTAACTTACAGTCAAATCGTGACTACAAAAATATTAATTACTGAAAATTCTAAATATCAGTCTCAACTGATTCAAAATCATTAACTATGCCCATGACATAACAATGTCTTAATAAATCGTCGAAAAATGCAAAACTCATCAAGGTGTACTGAGAATAAGAATCTCAACAAGAAAATAGGGCAAAAATACATGAGGATAAAAATATGGGAAAAATGGTTGCTCAAACATCATTAATATACTCGAATACAATAAACGTTCACGACTACCTTATCTGCCGATTGACGTTCCAGAGGAAAATTCCCCAAAGAAGACTGCTGATGGATCCATTTCACCACGTTAAAGTTGAGCTCCATCCTCGAAATAAGAAATAGCACCCTCAGAGAATCGAACTGCTTCCTTCTCCGTGAATCGCTCTGCTCCTCGAAGACGAATAGACATCCTTCCGGCAATAATCTTCTTTGTGAGTCGGGTCCACCCTGACCTCTCTTGAAAAATTCCCTGAAGTTCCAGTAGACAATCGCCATGAAGTTTTGTAGAAATTTCCGAAGAAATTATTCATATTCAGAGTATGAAATTGTTTCTATGGCTGTTCGATGGTATTCAGCCTTTAATTACGAAACATGGGTGTAGATGGTATTCACCGCATGTTCGCTTGTGTGGAATAGCCATTAGCGAAGTTCCATGTCGCTATCTTACTCCGTTGAAGTATGTCCCAATTGCAATAAGCCTTTTAGCCTTCCATCTGTTCTTCGGTTGTAGTGTTAGAAGAACAAACTGCCGTATTCAATTGCTCCATTATACTGTAGTGTTCTATAACCAAGCAATCTGAAGTCTTTCTATTCCACTCGCAGCGTCAGCCGTTGCGTTGATTCTGGCTATACGAAAGTGCTTCTCTTGTGGCGAGATAATCACTTTTCTCAGTCGTATAAAACTGCTAATATCTTTCGAACTAATCGGTCGAAATTGTTCAGCTTTTCTCTATAACTGCATGTAGCACTGCATAATACAATTAGCTTATCGTAGACCGCTAACTGTTCGAAGCTAAACTTGTAGAAGCTTTCTAAGGTCCGTTTCAACTTCACCTAGTTTGACTTGGATCTCGTTAATATAGTGGCCTCGCCACGCGTTATAAAGGCGATTCTTTTCACTGCTGTTCACTTCGACGTATCACTATAATGAATGTATAAGAAAAGAACTTTCACAAATATACTTCGATGATCTGAGAATGAGATCTCAGAATAATCAGAGAACGAAAGGGGCTCCTCTCTTCTGCGCAAGCCCTTTTATTAACTTCACGAGGGGCGTTTCCATCCCTTCCAAAGCGTGATACTACGTCATCGCTAGAAGTTCCAACTTCGTTAATACATGACGGATTTTCAAAATTCAAAAACTGAAAATAAATTTCACCAAAATTCCAAATCAATGCTTTTACTGCAAATGGATTTCCACAATTCTGCATTCCAAAAGTAATAAAAATACCATAGTTTCAGCAATCTCCGTCTTCCTTTAAACTATCGTTGATTGGTTCATGCCTCTCCTCCAATAGCATAGTTTCTTCCTCAGCCGAATTCCTCGTTTCCTGCGACTGCGTCGTAAATCTTGGAACATTCTCGACTAAATGCATGACGTCACTGAGAATCTCAGCTCAAGTAGCTTGCTGGCATAACATTTACGTCATCCGTTCTTACGTCATGACTACCTACGTCATAACTATGACAGCCATAACTTTCATTATAATTTCAAATATAGCCACCGTGGTCTCTACATAATTCAATTACGGGGGCATTCTCCTCCCACCACGTTTTAAAAACAGTTGCAAATTGTTTTTAAACTCAATGTTACAAGTATCTCAACTCTCTTGAACACGAAATTGAATTATTACTGGCTTACTCTAGGATAGTATCTTTTTAAATTTCCAGCATTGAACTTGCCGTAAACAACATTATTCTCATCATCGTAGAGTTCATAACAGTTGTTTCCATAAGCGTTCGTAATCCTAAATGGCCCCAGGAACACTAATCCAAATTTGGGGTATATTTTCTTGGACATATCAGCCTTGACAGGTCTGCGTAATAATACAAGATTTCCAACTTGAAAGGGTGTACCAAAACGTTTTCCAGCTACTCTCTTTAATCGTTTCTCTGCTGCTTTCTGGAGTTGTTCCTTTGCCTTGTCAATCCTCTGCTGTCTTCCTATGTCGGGATCTCTTGGTATGTGGTTGAAAAGATTATCCCACGGCCTTTCTGGGTTTCTTCCTAGATGAAGTCGCATTGGCACTTCTCCTGTGCTCTCCTGCACTGTAGAGTTCAGACATTCCTCAATAAGGGGTACAAATCTCACCCAACCAGAATGATCATTTGGACAGAAAATTCGACAGAATTTCGAAAATTCAGCCATATATATTTCTGAGGAATTCGATTCAGGGTAACGCACGCTTGAAAATAAGTGCTTAATGCCAAGCCTTTCCATATCCGCTGCAAATTCCACGGACGTAAACTGCGTTCCATGATCTGACAGTAGATATTCCGGTATACCAGCTTTAGGAAATACAGCATTTTCCAGTCTGCTTACTACGTTCCTCGTGTTAGCTTTCTGCATGGGACTCATTGTAACAAATTTTGAGAAAACATCCACGGTCACCAACAGGTATTGGTTACCCTGGTATCCCTTCGGACAGGGGCCAAATATATCCGTCGCCATGAGTTCGTTTGACTTAGAAGGAATCATCGCCTTCGGTTTTCCCTTTAGTAAAGCAGAAGCATACTTTGCTCTTTGACATTTGTCACAGGATCTAATGACCTTGGCAATGCTGGAACGCATGTTAGTCCAGATAAATCTCTCTTTAAGTGTATTAAGAGTTTTATCTAAACCGGCATGTCCAGTTGCGTGATGAGCTACCCACACTAAATTGACAATAAGTTTAGGTGGCACGACTATTCGGAGTTTTGTATGCGCAGGGTCAGCATACTTGCATACAATGTCTCCACTCAAGACAAAGTGTCGTGAATTTCTCCGTGTAGCTTCATAGTCAACATCTGTATTGTCCATGTAACCCTTGAGGAACCTGTACATTTTCCTTATTGGAGCGTGTCTCTTCTGTGACACACCGATTCGGGCTAACCTCCTAACGGTTTCTTCATCTTCTTGCTCCAATTGTACATGGTGTATCTGCACATTTTTAATAGGGTTACGTGATAGAGCATCAGCCAGTAAGTTATCTTTCCCAGGCTGGTGGAGAATAGTAGCGTTAAACTGTTGGGTGAACAAAGCCCAACGTGTCAATCTATCACTTGACATGTCAGTTTGCAACATAAACTGTAGTGCTTTATGGTCAGTAATGATGATGACCTTATGTCCCAGCAGGATTTTCTTCCAGGCTTGTAAAGCTGTCACAAAAGCTAACGCTTCAAGCTCTGTCGTGAAGTAGTTTTCCTCGTGCTTTTTCAACTTCCGACTAGTGAACGCAATGTAGTGCTTGTTGCCTGCCTCGTCTTTCTGGTATAAGACTGCACTAATGCCTATTCTCGATGCATCAGACTCAATATAGAACACCTTTTCAAAGTCTGGGTACTCCAGTTTCACATTATTTCTGAGCATTTCTTTTGCTTTCTCAAAAGCCTCGTCTGCAGCGGTACTCCATTTCCATCTGTTGTTCTTCTTGAGTAAGTCATACAGAGGAGCCATAATTTCCGAGTATCTTGGACAGTGGCTGCTAATAAATTGGCATGCACCTACAAATTCTCTGACTTGTTTTACCTTAGTTGGCTTTGGAAATCTCGTGATCACATCTACTTTTTTCATGTTTGGATGATATCCATCTTTATCAATAGTATGCCCCAAATAATTTATCTCCTTCTTCAAGAATTGACATTTTCCAAAGTTCACCTTGATGTTGGCCTCCCTTAAATTCTCGAACAACTTTCTCAAGTGCACTAAATGTTCTGCAGCGCTGGGTGAAGATACGATTAAATCGTCAATGTAGCAGATTACATTTTCTTTCACTTCGTCAGTGAGCTTACTATCAAGTGCTCGAATAAGTGCTGGTCCACTGTTAACCATTCCAAAAGGCATTCTGGCAAAGACCCATGACGTCTGGTCAAATAGGAATCCAGTGTACTGCATACTATCCTCTTCTAGTTGAACTTGATAAAAAGAAGACGTCAAGTCGAGAACGCTGAAACAAGCTCTCCCTTTGAATTTCCGAAGCAGATCTCTAATCTTGGGTGGTCTGTCATTTTCTGGAAGAATCTTCAAGTTGATGGTCCTGGCATCGAGACAAAGACGTATTTGACCATTACTTTTCTTTACTACTGTGATGGGGTTTATATAAGACGACGCCTGTTTTCTAATAATCCCGTCTACCTCCATTTTTCTGATTAACCCTCGTACTTCTTGATAGTATTTCTCAGGAATGGGGTATATTCTCTTCTGGTAAGGGGTTTTATCTGTCAGCCTTATCTTGTACTTATAATCCTTAATCAATCCAGGCTTTTCATCGAAAATATCTTGGAATTCCTTTATCAGATCCTCTAATTCCCCCTGAATTTCTTCAAATCCTTCAGTTTTTCTACTGGGTATTTCTTCTAAATTTTCCACTTCATTAATTATTGTATTCAAAATTTCTTCCCTAAGGTCTATTTCCAGACTGTTTTTCACGTCCTGTTCTTCTATCTCTTCTGTGATTATGTACCCATCATTAAAGCTAATACTTCTGTTCTTCATGTCAATAATAGCTCCGACCTTCGATATAAAATCGATTCCAAGCACCATATCAAAATTGATCTTGCTCACCACAATGAAGATCTGTTCATAATTCCTTCCATTGATCTCAAAGTTCAATAACACTTGAATCTTGCATTTCACTGCCTTATCTTGGAATATCCCTCTCACTTTGACGGTAGAAACAGGTAGAACTGTCATGTTCTCTCCTCTTAGCAGACTTTGATAACATTCCTCTGAAATGATGGAAATAATAGCACCAGTGTCCATCAGGGCTTTGTACTGCTGTCCATCTATCCGTACAGCAATAATAGGTAAGGCACATGGTCTTTCCTCTTTAACAATACCCCTCTCTTCTAGTAAATCTTCATCGGTAACTTCGTATATCTCATTAATCATAATCAGGTGTGGTGTGGCAATGTATTTACAGGTTCTTACTGACGTTGAGAAATCGGCGTTTTTTTTTGTGTTACCGACCTCAAAATTCTGTTGGCTCGTAGAAGGCCCAGGATCGATTACAACATCCTGCCTTTTCTTTTGATTGTCAGCTTCTTTATCCCTTAATTCTTTTAAGTATTGCTGGCTTTCCTTCTCTCTTTGCTGATACTGATCAGGTGTCATAACCTGACTTTGAGTATTCTGGTTTCTATTTTGGTTTTGGTTATTCCTATTATAGTTACGGTTATACCCATTATTGTTGTAATATCTGCCTCTTCCATTATAGTTTCCTCGGTTGTAGTTCCAACCTCTTCTCTGTTGATACGGTCGGTAACCTTGTGATCTGTAATTTCTAAACTGATTATTCCTGTGAGGACCTACATTGTCTGTTTTCTCCTGCTCTGGCTTGTCAGTTTGTTGGACTTGGTCCATATATACCGTATTGATTTCCTTAAACTCCTGCCTTTGACCTTTCTGGACTACGTTAGGCATTGGACTTGTGTAGTCTAACCTTCTCAGTAATTCATCCATGCTGGATAAATCCCTGATGTTGGACGAAATTATAAGTCTCCTCACCTCAACTGGCAGCATACGAGAAATCGCATCTATTAGTTGCTCCGTGGACAATGGGGGTTGCAAAAATCTCAAGCGGGACAACTGACTCGTAAAGAAATCAGCGTACCTCGTTGGAAGAGTACCTGAGTATTTTCTTGAATACACCTCCGCTCTTAACGAATTCTGCGCTTCTATAGACCAAAATCGCTTGATTAATGCCTCTGCAAACTCGTCAAAGTTACTGAATGTGTATCTAAATGCGAGAAACCATTCAAGGGGTCCTCCAATCAGATATCTCTCTACTATCTTCATCTCTCTCTCTCTGGGAATGTGAGCTTCGATGAAATAATCTTTGAGATTCCTTACATACTCTATAGGTGTCAAACTATCAGTGTTACTGAATTTTTGTGGTTTGTCTTCGAAATTCCTAATGACCGTCACGTTCCTCGGATATGAATCCGGATAGTTTTTCCCACTATCTCGATAGTTCCACTCAGGTTCCATGTTCCTCTCGTCATCCTCCTCTCTGAATCTGGATACACGTTCTTCCGGAGTCACGTCTCTTTCTTCTGGCTCTAGGTTATGTCTTCTAGCATAATTCCTATTCAATTCGCAAGCTAAGCCTTCTGTATCCTTGTCGGTGATTTCTGTTAAGACTTTCTTGATAATCTCTTCTTTGTAGTTCTCCATTAAACTAGCCTCTCCTAACTTCAACTTTTTCAGTTTACTCGTCGTTTCATTTACATCCGAGACAACTTTATGAATTTGATCCTCTAATGTAGATTTTAAAGTTTGCATATCCTGATCTAGTTGTGTTCTATCGTCAACTTGTTTTTCGGATAACGAATTTATCCTGACGCTTAAATCTTTCCTAATCTGTACTACTTCATTGTTAATTTCTATCTGCGTACCGGCAAGTTTTCTTTCAATCCTTTCCTGAATTTGGGTTACATGTTCCCCACTTGACTTATTCCACTCGTCTTTCCATACCGCTACGTTTGCTGTTAACATTTCGGCTATGTCTACTTCGATATCCTCTTTTAATACTCTATTGTGGTCTAATACCTGGGTTCTCATGACCTCTACATCATACTTCAACTCTGCTAAAGACGTTGTTGTTCTAACTGATTCATCGACTAACCTAGTCGCTAATGCAGTTATATTACGCGTACAAAGAGTTTTTGAGTTTTCGATTTCTTCCCTGACTTTATTCACATCAGTTTGGACTTTAGTAATATCTACGAAAACTGTGTTGACCTCTACCTGAATCTTAGTTATGTCACTTTGCACCTCAGTTATATCCGCATGAATGTTATTAATGTCTACCTGAACATTAGATACATCAGTTCTAGCTTTTTGAATTTCTTTTTGGACTTCCTCGACCTTGTCTTGGACAGTCGCTACATCGTTTTTGACAACAACAACTTCGGCTCTAGCACAAGAAATATCCCCTCGGACATTAGCTACATCTAGATTTAACATTGTAAGGTCTTTCTGTACCTTAGACACATCAAATTTAACATCATCAACACTTTTATGCACAATAGACACATCTTTATGGACATTAGACACGTCTGTACGCAAGTCCGTTACAGTATTCTCAATTCCTAGGGTATTAATCTGTAAACGCGACATATTATCCTCTAAATTAGCAGCACTAGTTTGGATACCCTTCAAACTTTCACCCATGCTAGCTTTCAAATTACTAGCATTCTCCTCCATTAGACTAGTATTCCTAGCTTCCATCTCCTTCATACTACTATTCAAATTAGCAGACATATTACTAGCATTCTCCTCCATCCTTGCATTCAAATTACTAGCATTCTCCTCCATCCTTGCATTCAAATTACTAGCATTCTCCTCCATCTTTGCATTCAAATTAGCAGACAAATTACTATTATTCTCCTTCATGCTTTCATTCAGCATCTGCTTCATACTGCGATTCATGTTAGCAGACATCTCCTCTAACATTTTCTTCAAACTTTCATCTGCCATTACAATATTATTCAAAAATGGATTGCTGTAGGGACATACATCAAAAGAGCAAAATAACAACATTTGAGCAACACTTTTCACCATATATAATTTTGATCAATTTTCTGTCTTAAATCTAACTTATAACTACCTTATAATTAATCTTCGAAGATACTTCATGTTGAAACAAACTCAAGCACATGTTCAAATTTCTCTGGCTCATTTTAAAATATCCTAACACAAATAATTTACATTTACACTCCAAATAATTTAATTTTATCTTTAATATGACTGAAATGTCATAAGCCGGTCAAATAAAATAAGATTCCAGATTATAGGCGATTTTTCTAAGTTTCCAGCCTATTTAACCTTTCTCAAGTTGTATAAGATCTGATCTTTTCTGAGTGTAACTTTCCTAATACAATACAACATTTAATTCCTATATAATTACACTCTTAAATACTACAATTGGCCTAGACATCTAACAAAGAATCAACCTCTTTATTTGAGTCTAATCGAACCCTACGTTTTTAGGTTTGCCACTCTTTCTGGCGTTCAACCTGGTAATCCAGTTTTGTTGAATCGAGCCCCAACGTTTTAGGTGCGCCAATCTTTCTGTCCCCGTTTACCTGGATAGTAGGCTGTCAGATATCCGCCCCCTCAATCGGATTGCCAATAGTCAATTGCACCGGCACAGCTACATCAATGAAAATGGCACTGACAGATACTATCGAGATAAGAGCACAGAAGTACACAGGAAATCATTGTGGAACACACCAAAATAGACGGGGGTTCATACTTACCGTTACTTACCTCTTCATTATCTCGGGGTTTGAGTTGACAACAGGATCACTAAAAGTCGGTTCACACAATAACCTCCACCATGACATTTAAAAATGAACCAAGAACGAAGACGAGAACTTTGAACTGTACAAAAGCTTTATTTCTAATAAAGGGTATGATTTTACTAACACAACAAAATCAACGTGGCTATCAGTAGCCCAAGTCAATCTGACTACGTCCTCAGTAGGACTTGCAAAAATTATCATACAACATGATATGAAACATTTTAGCTCCCAAGAGCTCCAAATAACGTAATATTCATAACACTATTGGATTGGAAAAGGACGTCAGGGTGTGACATATATAGAGCATTTGGTTTCCTTTTAATAAACAAGAGAATGGTATTTATAGTCGCAAGGCCGGAGTGTGGACGACCTCACACTGATTGAACCAGATGTTGGCCCAGCTGCGAGCTACCCTCGAACCTGTTGCATCCTGGTCAAATGCACTCCCTTCTCACATGTTGTGTTACGTAACATACAGCTTGCTCTCTCAAACTTTTATCTGTCTACAAGACAGATCACATTATATTTACGCAAATCTTTCAAGTACTTTGCTCACATCCTATTGGATCATTATGTTAATTCCATAAACTTGTTAAGTTCAATCCAAATGTTTAATTAGCTCTTAAATGTTTATAACAAAATCACAAAAATTATTTATAACAATTAGAAATTGTTTATCATATTTGTCAAAGACAATAAAAATATTATAAGCACGCCTTTAACATCACTCTCGTTTCTCATTATTTTCAAAAATATTTACAGCAATTATTTACAATATTAACATTTAAATTGTTTAAATTATTAATTTAATAAATACATTAACCACATGTTCATTCGTTTGGTAATTTTCATAATCTTGTTTAATATAATCGACCAATGAAGGTTAGTTATACATGTTAATGTCACAATCTGGTTTAATAAAGGTTTTAATAATGATTTGTGACGGCAACCTTCATTCAAAATCTTATCTCAAATTCTTTCAAAACTCGTGTTAATTATAACAGTAAATCACTTGATTTATTTTCAACGAACTATGACAATCTTACTCCAGCGGAAAATCCTTCGCTAACAAGTTAATGCACAAACTGCATTAAAAATATGCCCAAAATCATCATATATTAATCTATATGGTATTAAACTTCCACATAACTTACAAAACTTCCACAAATAATTCTTTAACATTTATTCCTGTGGGAACTTCCTTCATATTCAAGGGCTTTATATCTCAGCGACTTTCAACACGCGCTGCACTAACGATTATACATTCATAGTTCCACTTAAAAATTTTTATAATCATTAATTGTTTCAAAACTGTTTTTCTATTTAACCTTCGTGGATTTCATTTATGAACCGAAATGAAGTCAAAACTTGCCAATTACAAACAAATTTAATAGTGAATACGCTTATATACGCCTGTCTGGTCTATCAAAATTTAAGATTAACATCTTAAAAGAAAAATTGTAGTATGAAAATACTATCTTCAAATAAAGTGCGACAAAAATGCAAAGAAGTCGAATAGAATCCAATTAGACTGGGGAGTGCAAACATCGTTCTATAAATCTCTAATTGAGAAAAACTTCTAACAAAAGTACTTGACTTTAATGCATTCAATAATTCATTATTAAAGTTACTCTTTCACAAAAGTGTCTGTAATGCAATGTTCATTCATAACTGACGATAAATGTCTGTGTTGCAATCAATTCAAATAACGACTAGTATTTCCAAGATCGTCGACAACGTAAGAGATTTTAACGCTCTAAAATCATTTAAATGTTCTTCCTTCTTGATGATGACAGAAAATTGGTCAAAGTAATTAAACTGGGGTAGAATTACTTTAATAAAGTGACACACTGTCTGAATTTAAATCTGCCATTAAAAATCATTAACTTACAGTCAAATCGTGACTACAAAAATATTAATTACTGAAAATTCTAAATATCAGTCTCAACTGATTCAAAATCATTAACTATGCCCATGACATAACAATGTCTTAATAAATCGTCGAAAAATGCAAAACTCATCAAGGTGTACTGAGAATAAGAATCTCAACAAGAAAATAGGGCAAAAATACATGAGGATAAAAATATGGGAAAAATGGTTGCTCAAACATCATTAATATACTCAAATACAATAAACGTTCACGACTACCTTATCTGCCGATTGACGTTCCAGAGGAAAATTCCCCAAAGAAGACTGCTGATGGATCCATTTCACCACGTTAAAGTTGAGCTCCATCCTCGAAATAAGAAATAGCACCCTCAGAGAATCGAACTGCTTCCTTCTCCGTGAATCGCTCTGCTCCTCGAAGACGAATAGACATCCTTCCGGCAATAATCTTCTTTGTGAGTCGGGTCCACCCTGACCTCTCTTGAAAAATTCCCTGAAGTTCCAGTAGACAATCGCCATGAAGTTTTGTAGAAATTTCCGAAGAAATTATTCATATTCAGAGTATGAAATTGTTTCTATGGCTGTTCGATGGTATTCAGCCTTTAATTACGAAACATGGGTGTAGATGGTATTCACCGCATGTTCGCTTGTGTGGAATAGCCATTAGCGAAGTTCCATGTCGCTATCTTACTCCGTTGAAGTATGTCCCAATTGCAATAAGCCTTTTAGCCTTCCATCTGTTCTTCGGTTGTAGTGTTAGAAGAACAAACTGCCGTAATCAATTGCTCCATTATACTGTAGTGTTCTGTAACCAAGCAATCTGAAGTCTTTCTATTCCACTCGCAGCGTCAGCCGTTGCGTTGATTCTGGCTATACGAAAGTGCTTCTCTTGTGGCGAGATAATCACTTTTCTCAGTCGTATAAAACTGCTAATATCTTTCGAACTAATCGGTCGAAATTGTTCAGCTTTTCTCTATAACTGCATGTAGCACTGCATAATACAATTAGCTTATCGTAGACCGCTAACTGTTCGAAGCTAAACTTGTAGAAGCTTTCTAAGGTCCGTTTCAACTTCACCTAGTTTGACTTGGATCTCGTTAATATAGTGGCCTCGCCACGCGTTATAAAGACGATTCTTTTCACTGCTGTTCACTTCGACGTCTCACTATAATGAATGTATAAGAAAAGAACTTTCACAAATATACTTCGATGATCTGAGAATGAGATCTCAGAATAATCAGAGAACGAAAGGGGCTCCTCTCTTCTGCGCAAGCCCTTTTATTAACTTCACGAGGGGCGTTTCCATCCCTTCCAAAGCGTGATACTACGTCATCGCTAGAAGTTCCAACTTCGTTAATACATGACGGATTCTCAAAATTCAAAAACTGAAAATAAATTTCACCAAAATTCCAAATCAATGCTTTTACTGCAAATGGATTTCCACAATTCTGCATTCCAAAAGTAATAAAAATACCATAGTTTCAGCAATCTCCGTCTTCCTTTAACTATCGTTGATTGGTTCATGCCTCTCCTCCAATAGCATAGTTTCTTCCTCAGCCGAATTCCTCGTTTCCTGCGACTGCGTCGTAAATCTTGGAACATTCTCGACTAAATGCATGACGTCACTGAGAATCTCAGCTCAAGTAGCTTGCTGGCATAACATTTACGTCATCCGTTCTTACGTCATGACTACCTACGTCATAACTATGACAGCCATAACTTTCATTATAATTTCAAATATAGCCACCGTGGTCTCTACATAATTCAATTACGGGGGCAGTACCTACTGTAAGGCCACGGCCGCCTCCTTCCCTCTTCCTAGCCTATCCATCCTAATCTTCCATCCTCTCCCCTCCCTCATGAGGCCCCTGTTCGCTTTGCGGGTGAGGCCGCCTGGGCGAAGTGCTGATCACACCTCCCCAGTTGTATCCCTCCTGACCAGATGTTCCCAGCTCCAGGACACTGCCCATAGAGGCGGTAGTGGTGAGTTCCCTCGCTGAGTCCGTGGGAACCACCAACCTAGAGGGTAAATTGACTAAATAAAAAAAATAAAAAATAGCCAACCGGGCATGGAATGGCGGGCTATCTGCTTATACCGAGTATATATATATATAGCGTACGGGAGAGACCGCTATAACATCCGAAGTTAAATCATCGCAAACTCTTAATTCCAGTGAACTATTCTTAAATGTACATGAGTACTTATAATTTTAATAGCAGCACAATAAATACATACACATTTTTACAGAAAAAATACCAAAGCAAGCCAGCGACGTTACAAATGTAAGCATCATATGCATTGTCTTCAGCACAGGACGCCATGTCGCAGTTGTCCAATGATTAGCGAGCCCGACTCACGACGAAACAACGTACATTTTATGGATCGAACCACACCAGTTCCAACTTTTTTTGCTTATTAGTTTTGGTTTCTATGTTATGCTTGGTGTTTCTGCATTATATTTTACATGTAGCCTACCAGTAATCACTTGGGGTGATCCTAGCTTCAACAGGTAATTAATAATAACTCCGCGTCAGTCGAGAGCATAGGCTACTCATATTCAATAGAACAAGCATGCTGGAGATGCCAGGAATTAATGTAGAAAGTGATGCAGAGGCTCACTTATTAGAAAACAACCGAAGTTAAATCATCGCAAACTCTTAATTCGAATGAACTATTCATATATGTAATGTATAATCTTAACAGCAGCACAGTAATTACATACATATTTTTACAGAAAATAACGAAAGCAGGTCACTGACATTACGTACGTAAGCATCATATGCGCCTTCTTCAGGAAATTTCGCTAGGTAGAGGTGGTACAGTGGCTAGCGTGCTATTCTTGCGAGTATCAATTTACATTTTTTGCGGATCAAATCTCACCAGGTCCAGCCTTTCTTGCTTATCATTTTTTGTTTTTATGTTATGCTTGGTGTTTCTGTATTATCTTTTATATGTACCGGTAATCATTTGGGGAGATCCTTGGTTCAACAGGGTATTAATAATAACTTTGCGTCAGTCAAGAGCGTAGGCTTCAAGAGAGCATTCATGCTGATGCAGAGGATCCCTTAATAGAAAGAATATTTCTGCAAAGGAGAAAAGCAAAGAAGATCAGACAGAGGCCGGATCATTTTCTGAACTGTGATGAAAATTAATTCTTCATACGGTTCAGATTGGAAAAATACACAGTTTTGAGGTTATTAGATCATATTATCGATGGACTGGAACATATGACTGACAGGTAAAATGTATGATAATAACATGTAGTAGCCTATCCTGCACCTACCAGTACTTAATTCTTGGATATGCTATATTAGTTTGCATTATATATATATACGATATACTATTATTTACTGACTCGCAACCAATGCATGTATTTATTTTATTATGTTTGTTCACGGCCGTGGTTTGTTACTCTCACGGCCTCTCGTGGAGTATCGCAGTGGTCAATTCGATATTCATCTGTTTCCAAAGAAGTTCAAATTTCGTGTCAATATGTCCACAAAGTTAGCTCCGTTTGTTACCAACTTAGCTAGTCTCTCAGACAAACATGGAATAGCGAGCCCCGGAATAAAATCTTGTCGTACAACCCACCCTTGGAGACCTACCAAGGAAGACGCTAGCCCAGGTACAGCTACTCCGATGGATAACCCGAGTTCGTACAACTGGGCCTGAGCCTTCGGTCCTTAGACTGGTTAGATGCAGCTCCCTGTCTTGAGTTAATCATTTCATCTCTACATAGCTACCATATCCTATTATTATATTATTGTTATTATTATTATTATTATTTTATTTTATTTTATTATGATTATTATTATTTTAGTTAGTTATTGTTGTTTTGAGGGGCGAAACTACGAGGTCATCTGCCCCTATTATTATTATTATTATTTTATTATTAATTATATTATTGTTATTTTTTTAATCGTTTCGGTCTTCTATGGACCACGTTATTTCAACTGCCTTTTTTCTTGTTCTTTCTCATTGGCCCAGTGTTCGCGCATTCTTCTTCAGTCCTCTTCTTAACAGTTTGCAATATGGCTATTGGCTGAAACCCCTGTATTTCCCCAAGTAACTTCTTCAAAGAGTCACATTCCAAGATGTCCTCATGTGATATCCCCACTTCTTGTAGGTATTTTTCCACCTGTGTAAACCAGATCCATTTGGTTCTCTTTCCCACAAAGTAGGCACAGATTCGAATGGACCGGATGAGCTCATTCGTGTTAAATGGCCATAAAAGGAGAGTCTTCTTTTGCGAATGGTATCCGTTATTTACTCCACATGTAGAGAGAGTTCATCGTTGTGTCGTCTTCTATACTCTCCTCGTTCCTTGACCGGGCCCAAGATCTTTCTCAAAATCTTCCTCTCTTTGGATTCCAGTTGTTCTGCCAGATCTTCCTCATTCATCGCCAGACATTCTGATGCATATAACGCCTCCGGGCGGAGACGGTAACGTAGTGCCTCAGTTTGGCCTTGAAGGACATTGATCGTGTTTTGTAAATCTCGTTGGTTAAATGGTAAGCCATTTCCATGTTGTTAATCCGTGACACGAAAGCGTCCTTTTCACGAATGTTGGGCTCCATTCATTCACCCAAGTATTTAATTTTCTCTACCTGTGTTATTATTGTCCTCCATTCACCATAAGTTCTCTGGGTTCTGACTTGATGTTCGTCATAAACTGTGTTTTCTCAAACGAAATCTGAAGACCTCTTATTATTATTATTATTATTATTGTTATTATTTTACCGATTGTTCCCCTTTAAGACAGTGATTTAACTTGAATTCACGATTTCTTATTCTGGCGTTTTCCCTCTTTTCTTCCCAAAATCTCTTCATCCTCTTCGAATGCTAGATTCCTGTTGGATAAGGATGTGCATCAAGTGATTACGGACTTGTTCACGCAGCAGCAAAAGGTGTTTTACCACACGGGCTCGTCAACCTGGTGCGTCAGTAGGCTCAGTGCCTCAATACTCACAGCGATTTTTCCTGATTGGCGTACCGATTCTGAACTGCACGGCTGTCAAACGGAAACGTTTTCTTCATGCCCGATACGACTCTAAAAGGAGATGATTTTACTGCCAAATGTCTTGCCTGACACTAACCTCACGAAATGACAATTATACATGAAACGAATGAAGACCAATTAATATTGTTAGGAAATGAATAGATTAGGCTGTAGGTTACAGCGAGATATCGTACTGGCATTGGCCTCAAATTGAATGCGAAAAACAATAAACACTATTTCAAGGACAGCCTACGGTGGGGTTTGAACCTACTTCCCTGAGTCCGAAGATAACCTGACCTCAACGCACACAGTTGTCTTTGACAGTACACCGATAAGTAAAAAATAAATAAATAAATATATAAATGAACACTGTCGTAAAATCGGAATGTCTCTTTTCCAGTGAATGCCTCTGGATGAGTTATAGCCTCGAAAACTAGAATTCCTGGAAAGGATGCAGTTTGAACTGAAGACGGATGGAAAATGCAAAGCAAAAGAGAAGTCTACCAGAACATGGAAAGAATCTCAGAGACTATGCGGAAGAGGAGGCTGACATTCCTCGGACATCTAAACAAAAATCACATACAGAGATTAAAAAATCAAATATTCGACTGTCTCTGGAAGACGAAGACCACTCCAACTTGAACTAAGGAAGTTAGGAAAGATTTAGAAAAGTTGAACATCACAGAGTCTCAGATGCTAGGAAGAAGTGAATTAGAGAGTAAAGGGACAATTCTGGAAGGGTTTCAAGATGAAGGAAGACCAAAGAGAAGTGGACCAACTTGGACAGAAGATCAAAGGAAACATGACAGTGAACGCATGAAGGAATATTGGAGACAGAGGAAACTCCAGGCAAAGGAAAAGAAAAAGAAATAAAGTTGTTGCGTGATCTTAAGTGGTCAATTCGCATGGAAAAAGAAAAATAATATAAATGACTGAGTGAATGAGGCGAGTTAGCTGTTAAAATCCGATCTTTTATCTATTTACATGTCAGTCTGTACAGTACAGCTGGAATGGTTTTGTTCCAAAAACCGTGCTATGGTTGGCCTTTTGTAAATCGTTAGAAAAGCACAAAAAAAATCTTAACTCTAAATTTCGGAATAATTTGTAGTATCATATTGTCGGAAAACTAAAAAAAATTGAAAGCGTTTTTCTCTGAATCTAAGAAAGAAACGTTTTTTAAACAAAAAATGTAGAGGACATTGTCACCTACAATTTGTCTCATTGAGGTCATGTCATACGTTTTGAAATGCAGAATCTAGGTAGCGCCAAGTTTTGCAAAAAAGTGTTTCTTCACTTTTTGTCCTAGAATTTATTTTTATTTTTTCACAAAAGAATAAACCAGGAATTTGTTTCTCTAAAAATTGTCTGCAACATTTATTTAGACGTTTGTTTCCTCCGACTTACCGTTCCAAAGTTATAGCGCAGCAAATGCAACGCTGCGTAGTCAAGGCTACTGTTGTTATGTGGAGAGAGCGGTAGGCATAGTTTAGACCGGGACCGGTGTAGGACAATTTTCACACTTCAGCAGACGATAACATTGGAACGGTAAGTCAAAGGAAAAAAAATGCTTCAATAAATGTTGTAGACAATTTTGACAGCAACAAATTTCTGATTCGCTCTTTTGTTAACAAAACATTTTTCTAGGACAAAAAGTGAAAAAACACTTTTTTGGAAACTTTAGCGCTACCTAGCTTCAGCATTTCAAAACGTATGACATGACCTCAATGAGACAATGTCTTCTACATTTTTGTTTAAAAAAATGTTCTTTAAATACGTCGATTCAGAGAAAATCGCTTTTCAAACGTTTTTTGAGTTTTCCGACAAAATGGTGGTACAAATTATTCTGATATTTAGAGTTAAGCTTTTCTTGTGATTTTCCAACGATTGACTAAAAGCCAACCATAGCACGGTTTTTGGAACAAAAGGGGTATCTTCTGTGCAGCTGTACTGTACTATCTGTCATTTAAAGCTCAGTTCTCCATGATAGAAAGTCCGTAACGTAGGGAAGAGACGGTGTGTGCTGCCGTGGTAACACGATCAAACGCGCATTCACGGCCTCGTGCACGATCCTCTTGTGCTTGCTCGGTGCGGCGCCTTGAGTAATGAGCTGGTGGGCCGCCGGTTCGATTCTGGTCACATACGCGACTGTTTGTCTTGTGTAATTACTCGTGTAACGCTACAGCAATACAAGGTTAGTTAGCTAGATGGTTGACTCTGATTACATGAGGAGGCGTGTCAACAGGTGAAGATGGGACACGTGTTTCTCTGTAACTTTCTTCTAACTCAGCGGTTCCCAACCTGGGGTACGCGTACCTCTTGCTGGTATGCAACGAACCGGTTAGGGGTACGCCAAAAATAAATGTTAATGGCGGGCGCCATGTTTCCATCGCACGTGTCAGTTGTAATGTACCGGCACGCAGTGTCGTCTTATTCAGGCACGTCAAGGTCAATGCTCCCCCTCGACAATCCACCTTATTCTAACCCCAGTCACTTTCACCGCTGCACTGCTATTGTCTTGATTTTTCTATTATTGCCAAACTAATCCCTAGAATTAATTGGTTTTCAATAAAATCAAAATTTAAAAAAACGTAAGTAGGCCCTACTGTAATTGTATCTTTCCCTCGGCTTAATATTAATACATCTTCATTTGCACAAGTAAATAAAAGTAAAAATGAAAATTATATTTAGCATTTTATTGAAATGAAATGGATACTAACAGCAAACAAATATTAAATTACAAATATTAATTATACTGTATTTTAAAAAATAAGTTAAAATAGTTGTAAGTTATTTTAATTATTAATGTTTTTATGAAGTTATGTACGGTACATATTGCCCGTAAAGTATTAAACGTTTTAAAAGTTTACTTTTTAGGGGGTACTTTTTTAGATAAATATGTATAAAGGGGTACGGGAGGGGAAAAAGTTGGGAACCGCTGTTCTAACTAAACATGCACGTCTTTTGACTTAAATAGCTTCGACAATTGTTATTGTAAATGATCACCTAATCAACACAATATAATTACGGAGATATGGAGGAAATATAACCGAGAAGAATTTCATGTGATTAAAATATATAGGTTATATATTTCTTATGAACTACACAAGACGGAGAAAGTTAAGGGATGGCATGCTTCGCTCGTGAAGTGAGCATCATCACATCCAAATGTACAAGCTTAACGAAACACTACCAAAACCACAATGACACCCGCAATGGCCAATGGCCATAGCAGGGTAACACATTTTAATTGAACGCCCGAGAGCTCCCAGCAAGTTCAATTTCAAGTAGTTCCAACATTGGTTACCAGATGCTACTGCCACTGACACCTAGTGGCAAACGTTGGTACTTGATAGAGCGTCTCTATAACCTAAACCTTTTGCTAGACACTACCAATTGTAGTGGTAGGTTCTTTGGCATGCCATAAATCCATGACATGGGCCCGCCGACTTGTCTTCCCTTCCGAAGGAAGACATACTAAAAGAGTTTTACGCTCTTAAAAATCTAACGACTTCGGCTGGGTTTGAACCCTTGATCTTGGGCTTAGCAGTTCAGCTTGCTACCAAGTACGCCATTGAAGCCGCGTGGCAATTATCTCTATTACTGCTATCAACCTCAAGTTTTGTACGTCGATAGAGGCCCTAAAATAAGTTCAAGTATGTGACTTTGAGAAACCTGGAGAGTGAACTTACGTATTTTCTCTGCTAAGCACAGAATGCATTGGTATCCATCTCGTGGTGCAGCGGATAGCGTTCTTTTGCTGTCGACGCGGACGTCAGAGTATGATTCCCGGCTCTGCCACGAATTATAATTCTGTTCTGGTCTGAGGGCTGCAACGGAATGCACTCAGCCTCGTGAGGAATAACTGAAAAGAGGTGGGTTCGATTCCTACCGTAGCTATCTTGGAAGTGGTTTTCCGTGGTTTATCCCACGTCTACTGCAGGCAATTGCAAGGATGGTTCCTAACTTATGTATGTAGAGATTTGAATCCATTATTTTTCAGTGTTCCCAACACAAAATTGTCATTTGTATCTATTCAGTCGGTCAACAAGATTGTGCCCAATGAATGGGCGGGGTACACTCCTGGAAAAAATTACATGTATTAATTAATTAATTATCACTATTAAATGGGCAATTTAGGATTACGCGATTCGACCCTCAAGTGGCGATCATCAGATCGTGATCACTGTGTTGAAGTTACAATTATTTATTTATCGTATGGCTTTTAGTGCCGGGAGTGTCGGAACGACACAGGCTGCAGCTGATTCAAACGGACACCCATGGGGTCACTGTTACCTAGTGGTGAACGTTGCAAATTTGATAGAGCGTTCTAACGTAATCTAACCTAGAAATTTAGCTTCACACAAGTTTAGTCTGTGGAAGGATCTTTTAAATGCCATAAAACTATGACATGGGGCCGCGGGCTTTAATTCCCCTCCGAAGGAAGACATACTGAAGGATCTTAACGCTCTTAAAAAATCCGACTACTTCGGCCGGGGTTTGAACCCGCTATCTTGGGCACAGCAGTTCATCATGCTACCAGCTAAGCCACCGAAGAAGTTTGAGCAGCAGGAAAGAGGAGAAATGAAGCGTTTGAAATGTGGTGTTACAAGACAATGATGAAGATTAGATGGGTAGAAAGGGTTACAAACTATGAGGTATAAGACGAGTGGGAGAGGAAAGATGTTTCTGGCGACTGCTAATGAAGAGAAGAGATAGGTAGGTAGGACACATACTAAGACACCCAGGAATAACAAGCTTAGTTATGGAAGGACAATTCGAGGATAAGAACTGTAGGGGTAGACCAAGGTTAGAATATTTTAAACAGATTGCCTCGGAGTAGGGTGTGGTGGCTATATAGAGATGAAACGATTAGCTCAAGACAAGGAGACATGGAGTGCTGCTTCAAACCAGTCAAAAGACTGAAGACTCAAACCACAAACTACACTATTGTAGTAGTAAGTCTTGGTGTAATATTTACGATTCGTAGTTTAATGTCGATATAAGTTAGGTTTGTTTTGTTCTAACGGTTTCATGAATTACGAAAGTAAAAATCTACTTACGCGAGTGTACAATTTAGAAAACACACTTGTTACTATGTGTAAGATGATAATAATAATTATTATTGATTTAAGCCCACTACGGAGCGCATATGACTAGTCCTTCGATGCTCTTTTCCGTTCCCAATATCTTTTGAGCCCTGCTGATAATTTCTCCTTTCTCTCCTGCGAAAGGGGCTTCCGACATTTTGGGACTTTAGGTGGTGGGGTCCAAGATTCTACCATCGCACAAAATTTAGAACGATCTTCTACATCAAGGTCAGAAATTCCAGCCGAATCCAAGTCCTTTAGTACTTCATTAAGCCACAGGCTTCCAGTCTTGTGGCTTTTAACCAAGGAGAAGATCTTCTTGGTAAGCCTGTTGCTGTTCATTCGCTGTATGTGCCCGTAGAACTTAAGCCTCCTACGTCGCATACTGGTAATGACTGATTATAACTGTCGATACAGGTCAGAATTAGATTTCAAACGGTAGGTTCCATCTGGGACCAATCTCGGGCCATGGATTTTCCTGAGGATACGTCTTTCGGCTTTCTCCAGGTCATCCATGGTGACTTTTCTGTTCATCAAGAGGGTCTCTGCAGCATGCAGAAACTGTGGTCTGACAGCAGTTCTATAGTGACAGATCTTAGCATTCCTCGAAATGCATTTCTTGTTATACAAATTCTGGGATAGTTGGTATGTTGCGTTGAGTTTGGTACGCCTTGCTAAGATGGAGATGCCATCTCTACCATTGGGGTGGACCCATTCACCAAGATAACGAAAGCGATTGACTCTTCCAATCGTTCCATGTATGGTCGTCAAAGGGGTGTTTCCGGAGTGACGATTCTCAAAATACTTGGTCTTATCGTAAGATATCTATAATCCTGATTTCACCGCTATCGCATGCAGGGCTTGGACAGCTATGCCAGCATCCTTCGAGTTGTTGGCTAAGATTGCAATGTCATCTGCGAAGGCAAGGCACCGGATCTCGATTCTTCGGGTCCCAGCTCCAATGGCAACTGGTTTGATTCCTAGATTCCTCAATGTGCATTCCCAGGTCTTGATGGCTTTATCAAGCACCGGATTAAACAGAATGGGCGATAGGCCATCACCCTGTCGTACTCCGGTTTTGATCTTGAAACTCCGAGATATTTCTCCTCTGAACTTCACCTTAGAGGTTGTATCCATGAGAGTCTGTTTGATGAGGGTGCGTGTGTTATAATCCACACCTCGTTCTTGGAGTATTGAGAAGAGTGTCTGGCGCAGTCGATGGAATCATAAGCTTTTGCGAAGTCGACGAAAACCACAGTGATGTTCATACTCCTTACTTGTTTTAGTTGGAGAATGGTTTTCAGATTGAAGATCTGCTCGGTACAGGACCTTCCACGCCGATATCCTCCTTGATATTCACCAATTCTTTGATCACATTGAACTTTCTACATTATCCAGTAAAATCCTGGAGAGCACTTTGTATGCTATTGACAGCAGAGATATCCCCCGGTAGTTGTTTACATTACTGTGATCGCCTTTCTTATGTGAAGGGTGTATGACAGCTGATTTCCAGTCATCAGGGATCCTGCCAGTCTCCCAACATTCGATTAAGATCTGGTGTAGGGCCTCTGCGATCGTATTTCCACCTGCTTTCAGGGCTTCTGCAATGATTCCATCTTCCCCGGGTGCCGTGTAGTACTTAAGATGGTTGATGGCATTAGCAACTTGCTGCAAAATTGGTGGGTTAGATGGCAGGTGTATCTGGAGGATCTTCGACAGGCAATCTGTCCGTGGGCTCTTCGCAATTAAGCAATTGTTCAAAGTAGTTTGCCAAAAGTTCCACGTTCTCGCGGTTGCTGGTGACCAGCTCCCCGGCTGTATCCTTGAAGTGAAGGCATCGTGGTTTATACCCGGAGAGTTCCTCTTTGAAGACCCGATAAAAGTTTCTGGTGTTATACATTTTAAATTCTTCATCCAACTTTTCCAGTCTTGACCTATCGTAAGATCACTTCACACGCCTTATAGTCTTGCTCGACAGTTTCCTCACCACTGTGAAATTCTCCCAATGATAATAATAATAATAATAATAATGATAATAATAATAAAACATATTGGTGTAGTGCTTAGTACTGTTGGCCATCACCCCTCATATCCTGGTTCGTTTCCGCCTTTGCCAAGGAATCGTATTTAGAGAGCTGGAACAGGGTTTACTTAGAACTCAGAAGAGGTGGCTTTGAATCCCACCTCAGCCATCTTAGAAGTGGCTTTACGTAATTTCCTTCTTCTAATCCAGGCAAATGTCGGGATGTTTTCTGACATAAGGCCTCAATTACTCACACTACTACAGCCACCACAATGGCGCAGGTTATCAGACAGACTACACACAAGTACACGGGGCTATATGGTCACGATCTCGCAAGGTCTCCAATCAAATTAACAACACCAACGAAATGAACTCCTACTTTTGACACACCCCTAGCCTCCAGGCAACCCGGAAGACACGCGATAGCCGGCACAGAAGGCTGCAGATTTAAGCGTTACAAATGACGCCTGTTAAAGTGCCAGCTATACTTTGCCTGCCTGTCGCGGTGGAAGAGTGCTTAGAGTCGCGGCGACACGCAGGGTGGGACATTACAATAGTAAAAGACGCCATATTGCAGATGTATTGTTCATTCATACGTCATTAGGAAGCATATATTCCACTTGCTCTCATTAAAAATTCACGCATATTTAGCTTATGAACTACTCTGCAGCACATGAAAGGTGAATTTCCTTCCCTTTCTCTCACTCAGGAGAATAACACCCTTAAACAACCCACCTCAGTGGAAGGGCGTGCTAACAGGGTACACGCGATGACTTGCTAACTGTGCACAGTTCCGAAAATAGTGGTTAAGGATGGAATGGTCAACCTGTTCTCCTCTCACCGAGGCGGGCCGGGTCTTGTGGTTTGGATTCCACGTAAGACTGGGAGTACCGTGGCCTATTATCGCGAGATCAATGGTCACGTAAAACTGCATAAAATTGTTTCCTTCCTGAGGTTCTAGGTTAAATTTCGACGCTCAATAACGCCATTATGACTGTGATCCGTACTTTTATCATTTTAAATGATCTTGTCAACTTCGACGTTACGCTGGGGTTTGGCGTTACGTTACGGTGACGGGACGAAATACACCCAGATGCACTGAGGTGTGTGACGTCATAGTACCGCTTGGTGCTTGTGTACCCCGACAATCTCTACTTCGTTAGTGTAAGACAAAAATTCCCGATTCTTGGGTGTCACGGGTAATCTCGAGAACCACTGGATGGATTTTGATATGGTTTTCACAATTCTGTAAAGGATAACTCGAGGAAAGTTTCTGTAGAAATTAATTTATATATGATTAAAGGAAGCCAAGCAGTAACGATTTCAGTGAAAAAGTCGAAAACAAACTTGGCGTCCGAGCGCTTCTTAATCTTACGCTGGGCAAACCGTTAAAAAATATCAATATACTATGAGCGTAAGAATTGGTCAGCATGAAAAGTACTACAAAAAAGTCCGCGAGAGCATATCTCTATGTTCAATACATCGCCCACTATAAGTGTTTTTAGACTGGATGGAAGGTGCAAGTCCCCGCGCGCTCTGGTAAGCGTGCGGCATCCCGCGTGCTTCACCTTGCTTTGCCCTTGGTTTGCACTTACCGTTCGCGAGTAATTTGAAACAAGATAAGCAAGATAAATATTATGCAGATAATTTTCTAACATGTCAAGAGTCTTTGGCTTCGAGCGATGCGAGACGCCTCCAGCCTTTCTAGCATTTTTCAGCATTTGTAGCATTTAAAATGATACAAAGTCAAGTCTTTCAGACTGATTGCCACTTTTTCATCTCATGGGTTGGCCAAGAAGAACACTTAAATTTGATCAATCAGCAGCAGTGTTACCAACTTGCAATTTTGTAGCCCGATCCAGTGACATAATTAAACATTTTATTGAAATTTCTCGTCCCAGTTTGGCTTCACCCGCAGACTCTGTGAGGGATCATTCTTCTACCATCGCATTGTCGGTGTCTGGGATCTGAACACACTTAGTCAGGAGATTCAACTGTGATGTATGCATATTCAATTTTGTCAGGAGACCTATAAGATAGTCTGACAGCCTGTTGTTGTTGCGTACTTAGCACCACCCGGGGATCACGTGTAGGGCACTTTAAGGGTAGAACCTACGGACGTGAAGCAACGTTGACATGCCCAGAGGCTTGTAAGAAACCATTTTGATTCCAGCATGCAGTGGATTAGTGAATGGACACTAAAAGCTTGTCCTGAGTCAAGCTCCTTCCTGGACCCTACAAGAACATCCACTCCAGGTTCTGATATGCCTAGGAGGGCTTGGGCAACTCTCAATAGGATTCGGACAAACCACGGAGTACGCAATGGAACTTTGTTCAATAGGGAAAAATTTCGTCTCCTCAGTGTGATTGTGGTGCTCCTAATCAAACCATCCAACACATTACAACTGACTGTCCTCTGAGGGCATATGGAGGGGACTGGATCGACTTCCTGTTGGCGACACCTGACGTGGTCCAATGGATAGACTCATTAGACCTGAGACTGTAAATAGTAAAAAAAAACTCCTCTCGGCACGCCGGAAGGCGGAGGTAGATTTCACCGGACAAACTTGGGGATAGGCGAAAATAGGCAGAATATGCAGATTTTCGTAGAAGGATCAGACCTCATTTAATGCGAGAAGGTATTTTATAATTGGAGCTTAATTAACTTTGTTTTTCGTCATTTTATGCTTATTTTAAACATTTTATTGCCTTATGGGAACGGTAACCTTCTTGTCATTTGGGGTCCATTTTTATACTTGTGGTCACACTGTCCTTATGCTAGGTTTCGACACTGATGTGCAACTATGTAACGGTCTGTTACTTCTTCACGCAAAATTATATCTACCGCAGAGATTTTGGTTGGTTCCTCAGTTTAGGGGCTGCGACAACGCGGTCATGTAACCCCGTGTACTTTGGGATGGCTGTATTAGTCTGTAATTCAGGTAAGGACTGCATACGGTCAATTTCAAGCAGTAGTTACTAATGTTGCTACCAGGTACTACCGTCAACGACACCTAGCTGTGAACTTGGCTACTAGATGCCACCGCAACCAGCAACTCGCAACGAACGTTGGAACTTCCCCTCCAAAGGAAAGCATACTGAGGGATTTTTGGCGCTCTTAGAAAATCCGACGACTTCGGCCGGCTTTGAACTCGCGACCTTGGGCATAAACATTCAGCATGCTACCAGTTACGTCACCGAAGCCGCTTCACACTTAGATGGAAATCTGAATCTGATCTCGTGCAAGTGCGTTATCTTGGCAACGTCTGATGGCTCATCCCTCATCAATTTAGTAGTGTTGCCATGGCAACCACTGATAGGTCTTGGCATTTTCTTATAATTCCGAAATTATTTTTCTCATCCCTTGGCATAATGGTGGGTTATATCAAAAATTCTTTCAGACAAAAGTTTTAGGTAATTATTATGGGAATATTGTCCATTTTGTACGGTTTTGATATTGTGCCTATTAAGAGAGATATGATTAATGTTTCCCGAAAAACCCACTTTTTCCCACCCCTTTGGTCAATGGTTGGTGCTATAAAAAAAACTCTTCAAACATACATTTTTGGGCTTTATCCGACACATAGTATGAATGTTGAACGGATTCGATATTTCACATATTAAGAGAGTTATAGCAATATTTCACTTTTTCGAAAAAAAAGCCCCCCATTTTCACCCCCCAACGACCGATTTAGCCCAGTAACGAACTCGACCGAGATTTTATAGGTATACGTATTCGGTAAAAAATTCAAAGTGATTGGTACAAAATTACGGCAGTTATCGTGTCCACAATAAACTGATATACATATACATACACAAATTATATATAACTTTTGAACTGACGGTGGTTTTGGGGCCTGGGGATGTGAAACGCGAAGATATGTCGAAATTTTCCGGAAGTCGAAACATGGTACCCATTGCAATAGTTAGCTTTCTAACGAAATCTACCTCTGGTTGGTTCCTCAGTTTAGGGGCTGCGACAACGCGGTCATCTAACCCCGTGTACTTGGGGTGAGTGTAGAATCTGTCTGATACACGGTGTGAATTGTAATGGCTGTATTAGTCTTAATTCATGTAAGTACTGCAGACGGTCAATTTCAAGCAGTAGTTCCTAATGTTGCTACCAGGTACAACCGTCAACGACACCTAGCTGTGAACTTGGCTACTAGATGCCACCCCAACCATCAACTCGCAACGAACGTTGGAACTTCCCCTCCAAAGGAAAGCATACTGAGGGATTCTAGTGCTCTTAGAAAATCCGACGACTTCGGCCGGCTTTGAAACCGCGACATTGGGCATAGACATTCAGCATGCTACCAGTTACGTCACCGAAGCCGCTTCCCACTTTATCAGGCGGCTTTGGTGGCGTAGTCGGTAACATGCTGAGCTTCTATGCCCAAGATACCGGGTTCAAACCCGGCCGAAGCCGTCGGATTTTTTAAGAGCGTTAAATATCCCTCAGTATGCCTTCCTTCGGAGGGGAAGTAAAGCCGGCGGTCCCATGTCATAGATTTATGGCATGTTAAAGATCCTTCCACTAATTGCACCTGTGTGAAGCTAAATTGGATAGGTTAAGAATGTATACAACGCTCTTAGGTTTCTATGTTCGTTGCCAAGAGCCGACTGCGGCGGCGTCTAGTAGCTCAGTTCTGAACTTGGCCTCGTAGTCGTTGACAGTGGCGCTTGGCGGCAAAAGTAGGAACTATCTGAAAAATTGTTAGTTGCAGTACTTAAATTAACAAACAGATAACACACACTAATACAGTCATCACAATTAACACCGGTTATCAGACAGATTCTACACACACCCAAAGTACACGGGGCTACATGACCGCGTTGTCGCAGCCCCTAAACTTAAGAACCAACCAACCAACCACTTAATCAGATGGAAATACTGAATCTGATCTCGTGCAAGTGCGTTGTCATGGCAACGTCTGATGGTCCATGCCTCATCAATTTAGTAGTGTTGCCATGGCAACCACTGATAGCTCTTGGCATTTTCTTATAATTCCGAAATCATTTTTCTCGTCCCTTGGCGTAATGGTGGGTCATATCAAAAATTCTTTCAGACAAAAGTTTTAGGTAATTATTAGGGGAATATTGTCCATTTTGTACGGTTTTGATATTGTGCCTATTAAGAGAGATATGATTAATGTTTCCCGAAAAACCCACTTTTTTCCACCCCTTTGGTCAATGGTTGGTGCTATCAAAAATCTTATTTGACATAAATTTTTGGCACTTATCCGACACATATTATGAACTTTGAATGGATTCGATATTGCACGTATTAAGAGAGTTATAGCGAAATATCACTTTTTCGAAAAAAGCCCCCCATTTTCACCCCCTTCGACCGATTTAGCCCAGTAACGAACTCGACCGAGATTTTATAGGTATACATCTTCGGTAAAAAATTCGAAGTAATTGGTGCAAAATTACGGCAGTTATCGTGTCCACAAGAAACTGATATACATATATATATACATATATATATACATAAATTATATATAAACTTTTGAACTGACGGTGGTTTTGGGGTCTGGGGGATGTGAAACGCGAAGATATGTCGAAATTTTCCGGAAGTCGAAACATGGGACCCATTGCAATAGTTAGCTTTCTAATGAAATCTACCTAATTAATGTACAGTAGATTTTAAAGTGATTTTCTTTGTACTCTGAAATCGTGTATTGATTATATTGCCAAACGATAAATAAATAGGAAATACAACTGGGGATGGTGACAGACCTATAACTTCGGTCTAATTAAGGAAGGGTCAGGGAAGGGATTTTGTATGACATTTGGCCGTGGACGTGTTGATAGGAACCGTCTCGGCATTTGCCTGGTGGTTGTTGTTGTTGTCGTGTAGCCTCCTGAGAGGCCGAGTGCAGGTCTTTCTAGTCGACGCCCGAGGGCGACCTGCGCGTCGGGATGAGAGATGGAATGGATGAAGATGAATTAAACTGGGCAAGGATGTGGAAGGAAGCGGCCGTGGCCTGTCAGAAGGTACTGTCCCAGCATTTGCCTGGTGGTGAAAACGGGAAACCACGTAAACCATTTTCAGGACGGCCGAGTAGGGATTCAACCCCACGCTCTCCCGATACCAGCGAGGCGCGAACTAGCGCGCAAGCACTCTTGGCCACCATGGACAGTACTTAAACTAGCAACCCACCCCGGCTTCGCCCGGTATCTTTAACCGTTTACCCAGCCTAAGCTTAAAAGGCGCATGGTCGGCAGGTCCCAGACGCAATTCAGAAAATCCGAGGTGAACAGTGAAACTCCAAACACATATAATCTTCTCTGAAATATTAACTCGACACGACTCGACAGTTTAGTGCTGGCCGAAGCTGGGGTGATAGGCTCGCTCGCTAGCTCGTTAACCCTTTATAGGGCAGAAATATTATTAATATATTTTATTTGAATTTATTTCATTATTTTATCCTAATTGTAAAGTTTAAATTTTATTTTGTATTATCTTTTTAATTTTTATGTTAATATATTTTTATAATTTTAGTTTTTTTAAATTTTTATGATATTAAATTTTTTACATTCCTATGATTTTTAATTGTAAAAGCCTATTTAATTTAAATTGTAATTATATAGGATTATTAATTTGTAACTATAAAAGCACATTTATTAGCCTATTTCCAATTTTGAAAAAATAGGCTTATGAGATCACCTTTTGTCCGTGTGTGTGCGTGTGTGTGTGATTCCTGTGTGTGCCACCCCCCCCCCTAATAAAATCTAAACGGCTGGAGCGATTTCAATGAAACTCGGTAAGTTCAAAGCACTATTCCGGGCGACCCCGACCGTGCCCTTCAAATTTTATTACGGCTCACCAATCCAACATGGCGGCTGTGCGAAATATTTCACCAGCATTCAATATCTCCGAAACTATTACCGATATTACCCTGACATTTTGTATGGTGGTAAAGAAAACTACTATCAGTTCACTTATGTGACCTTTGAAAACCTGGTAACTACAAAACCAATATGGCGGCCAAGTGAAGTTGCGACATTTAAATAGACGTTTCTCGCGATTTAACCAACCAAACGCAATGCAACTTGGTACAGTATATGTTTATCCACATTGTAATGCACCGACGGCTAACTTCGTTCAATTGTTTACAAAACCACAAGATGGCGGATGTGCGAAATATTTCTCCGGCATTCTATATCTCTGAAACTATTAGCGGTATCTCCCTGAAATTTTGTACGGAGATAAAGGGCACTACTGGACGTCCATCCAAAAGACTTTCAAAAACCGGTTAACTACAAAACGAACATGGCGGCCAAGCGAATTTGAAAATTTTAAATAGACCTTTCTCGCGATTTAATGTTCCAAACGCACTGAAATCTGGTACAGGAAATATTTATACACATTGAAATGCACTGGTATCTAATTTAGTTCAATTGTTTACATAACCTCAAGATGGCGGCTGTGCGAATTTTAAAATTAAGTTTTTTTTCTTGTGATGTAGTCATGCGATCGAAGTGAAAGTATGAATAATGAGCCTACGCAATAATTTTCCATTAATGGTACATGACTCTATGGCCTATACATTTAACAATCCAACATGGCGACCATCCGAAATATTTAGACGTCTCTGAATATCTACGTATCTATTATAGCAATCAAACTGAATTTTTTAATGTTCATAGGGGCTATGAACTTAAGTTCACCTATAGGACTTTAAATAACCTGGTGATCACAAATCCAACATGGCGGCGACGCGAATTATAAATATTCACATGGACGTTTCTCGCAATTTAACCATGCGAGGTAGTGAAACTTGGTACAGTAAATCCTTATACAAATGGTAATCCACTGGCATCTAATTTATTTCAATTGTTTCCATAACCTCAAGATGGCAGCTGTGCGAAATTTTAAAATCTCCTTGTTACTTCTTGTGTCCTAATTATGCGATTGAAGTTTGAATAGTACACGTACACAATAATATTCATGTAACATTACATAACTCTAGGACCTACATATATAAAATCCAACATGGCGACCATCCGAAATATTTAGTCGATTCTCAATATCTACGAATCTATTACAGCAATCAAACTGAAATTTTGTATGTTGATAGAGGCAATTAACATAAGTAGGATATATGAAAATAGGCTAAATAGTTCTTCACGGAACTACTTGTTTTTTCACCATATTCTATTTTTTACGTTTTAATTTTAATTGTTTTAGGTAAAAGAATTGAATTTCATCAAGCATCTTAGGTCAAGAAGATAGAAGCATATTATTTAGTTTTCTGAAATATTAACTCTTCCAAAAGTAAATTCGTTGACATATGGCCGAAAGATTCAATCATCAGCATCTTTGACAATATAGCAGTTTTTTTTACTCGTTTCGGCCATCAATGGACCACGATGTTCTTCACTCATATGATCACTGTAATGCTTGTTTTCTTGTCTACCAGTAGATCTTCATTCTTGACGAATGTTCTGCTCTCCTTTCTTCCGTCCACTTGCAGTAAGGGCGAGGCATCCCAGATGTTAAAGGGTGTAGATTACTGGTTGATTTAACCGCCTTTCTGAATAGGTTCCTATCCCAAACCAGAGCTTGATTGATTCTAGCTTCTGTTAGGTCCTTTTTAACTTGCATCGCCCATTTACAATAGGATTTTTTTTTTCGAGATTGATGAGTGTATTCGATATGAAAGTCGATGATGCTCCATCCGTTCTAAATGTCCAAAGAAAGACATACTCCTTTTTCTCATCACACTCATCAAATCTTCTATGTGTTCAAATAATTCATTGTTATGTCTTCTTCTGTAAGTACCATTATCATTAACAGGTCCTAATATTTTCCTTAGAATTTTCCGATCCTTAAGTTCTAATTTTCTCAGTGGGCCTTTGATTGTCATCTGTAAGCATTCTGCGACATACAGTGCTGACGGCCTAATTACTGTGTTATAGCAGGTGATAAATATTCATACCACTAACCTATAAAGAGTTAACTCGCTCCGAAGCTAGTAATTTAAATATCCACTGAAATGTGATTGTTGGAAGGAATGAAAACTGAGAAACACTTATAGGATGCAATGTATTAAAGATAGAGATATGCTGTCCCGGACTATTTTGTAGAACTTTTCATGGTGAACAATTCTTACACTCATAGTATATAGATATTTTTAACGGATTACCCAGTGTAAGTTTAAAAGACGCACGATGGCAGGTTTCTTTTTCGACTCTATTCACTAAAATCGTTACTGCTCGGCTTTCTTTGGTCATACCCCCCAGGGGCTCACATCTAGTGGGACGTGGGTTGGCGACCACGGGACCCCAGCTGAGTCCGGCATTTCTTCCACTTACTTGTGCCGGGCTCCTCTCCGCCTTCTTTCCTGTCGACCTCACTTGGTCAACTCTTGTTCTCTTCCTACCCCGACGGTCTTAGGGTATCCGAGGCCTAGGGAGTCTCTTCATTTCCCGCCTTAATTGTCCCTTGTCGCATCTTTTCTGATTCCCTCCTTTTGCGAGGCGTCAGCCTTCTTTTTCTTTTCATGTTATCTCCTGCCTTCAGGTCAAGGCCCTCAAGGAGGCCGGGTGTATGTAGCCCCACCACTTTTGGTGCACCCTAGATAATGCTACACCCTCAGGGGCTCACGGCTGGTGGGTTCGGGAGTTGGCTACCCCGAGGGATTCCTGAGCTGGGTCCGGTTTCCCCCTTTTGTCCCTTACCTGCGGGGAGACCCTCTCCTCTTTCACTTTCCTATCTGCCTTTCATGGCTCTCCTTCCTTCCAGGTCCCTCAATCCGCATTTTTCGAGGGTTGAGGGCATTTCTTTTCCTCCTGTCATTTATTTCCCTTATTCTCCTTTAGTTTTCCATTTATTCTTCTAGTATGTAGGTTGGTGGTTGTTTTTAGTTTTAAGTTTGCATTTCATTTTCATCTTCACGATCACCAAAACCATCAGGGGCCGATAACCTAGATGTTAGGCCCTTTAAAACAACAATTATCATCATCATCATCAACCTTTGGTCATAAATGAATATTTTCTACAGAAATCTTCTTCACGAGATCTTTTACAAAACCGTCGTGCATGAGCATCTCGTATCTAAGTATGTGTCCGATCCAGTTGGCCTTCCTCTAAAGAATTGTATTCAGAAAAGTTTTCTTCTTACCTAATCTTCTCAGTACAGCATCGTTTGTCACCCGATATGTCCACTTGATCTTCTCTGTTCTCCTCCAGCACCACGTTTCAAAACTTTCTAAGAATTTTCTTTCCCTTTTTCTCATTGTCCACGTCTCTGCCACATACAGTGCAATGCTCCAGATTTAACACTTTACCAATTTCTTATTTAGTTCTAAACTCAACTTGCTGGTGAGCAGAGTCCTCTTCATGTTGAATGCGGCTTTGGCCATGGCGATTCTGGCGTGAATTCCATTTGTGCATTGAGCATCTTTTGTCAGCAAGCTTGAACTGCTTCACATTCTCCAATTCATGATTGTTGATAGTTATCTGTGGCAAATGTTGGGTAATATTGCCCCACATACCATTGTTACCATTTAGGTGATACACCGTCCAATTTTGACTGCCACTTTGTTGGGTGTCCTGTGGCTCACATTTAATTAAATGTTTTCCTGTAGTCACTATGTGCGATACGAGAGGTCGTCTGAGAGCCGACAGCATATGTCTTAATTTGCTGTGGAAAAATTGGAGGTGGGAGAAATAATGAGTCTAGCGATCAGTCTATGACTGGCTCACTGACTGGTGGTGAAACAATGAGTCTAGGAACGCTAATTTGTACTGCTATCATGAGCATCTTCAAATAATAACTCCACAATGTGCAATTACATGAGATTATCAACGCTTGATTAATAAAGTTAAGAGAATTTCATAACATAAACCTGAAAAGTGGCATCGTTAAATTTACGATTAAATTTCCGCTTAATCCTGTAATTCTCCAAGCTCATGGGAACTCACAATAAACTTTAATAGCATTTGCAACAGATAACGATAATCACTGTTTTAAGTAACATCCCACCGTTTACGCTCGTCATACTAATCTACCCCTGTATAAAGAGTTTGTGTTTTTACTAGTTCAGCAAACTCCTAGGTCGTAACGTCAATCACTCCAAATTTAAATCACACGTCTCTGTTGGAACAAATATCCAGTGTATATTGTTTAACAAAATTGATTGTTGACTGTCGAACAATTGACAATTATGAACTACGGAATCGTTCGATTTTCTTTTTCAGCTTGTTTTGAATTTTATTTATTTTTCATGTGGTTCTAGGGATACTGTTTTGGAAAATACTCGTAAGATGTAATAAATGTATGATTTATCCGTTTGATTTCTGTATTCAGCCGTCTTAAGGCAGCGCTTCGTCTGTCGGATAGTCAAACCTACGTTTTCTCCATTCATCAACTCTATGTTTCATTCACCCTACATTTAAACCAGCGTTTTCTCCAATAATCAAAACAATGTATTTTTTGACTACTTTCGATTTTTGCAAAAAATGAAAGTAGACTTATGTGATCTACACAGGGCCAAAAATTGTGTATCTGTCTGTGTGTGTGTCTCTGTGTGTGTGAGTGTGTGTGAGTGTGTGTACTCTAAATGTCTGCCCCCCCCCCCCTATAAATTCGAACACTGTGAGCCCGAATTGAACGAAATTTGTTACAGAGGTAGAACTAGCAAAGGGCACCTCAGTGTCACGGTTTATATCACCGCCATCTTGACGGAAACGCAATGGCGGCCACCCAAATGTTCAAAGCTTAAATCATATTACGACTAACCTAATCATCCGATCTCTACCAAATTTTGCAGCATTATATATTCATTTGGCGAGCGTCGTTTTACTACACTACAAGGTCGTCAGCCCAATAGTTTGCAGATGGCAGCCGTGTATGTGTGCAAATCAATTCCCCCTATCCTTTCAAACACGGTAAAACCGAATTGAGCGAAATTTGGTACAGAGGTAGCACTAGCAAAGGGCACCTCAGTGTCATGTTTCATATCACCACCATCTTGACGGAAACGGAATGGCGGGCTCCCAAATGTTAAAAGCTTAAATCAAATTCCGACCAACCTAATCATATGATCTCTACCAAATTTTGTAACAACATACCTTTCTGTGGGAAGCATCTATTGACTGAACTACAAGGTCATCAGCCCAATAGTTCGCAGATATCAGCCAAGTATGTGTGCAAATTGATTCCCCATATCAATTCAAACCTGGTGGAACCGAATTGAATGTTTTTTTTTACAGAGGTAGCACTAGCAAAGGGCACCTCATATCCATGTTTAATATCCGTATAGCACGTTGTATTTCAACAAGCTACAACAACCAACGTTCAATTATACTCCTTGAAAAGCACAAAGAGTTATAACTATACCCATGCATTTAGAAGAAAGTAGGCTATTTGTTCTTTACTGAACATCTTGTTCATTCATCAAGCCGATGTTTCGTTCACGCGATAGTTAAACCTATGCTTTCTTCATGTATTGAAGAACATTGCTCAAAATATGTTGATGCATTTATCTTTGAGATTTCAAAAGTTCTAGAATATATACACAGTACAGCTCAATTGTTCGTTACATCATTATTGAGAACTTTTGCGTAAGATAAAGAAACTTTTCTGTATTTGATGCGACCATAACATGAATGTTTTAATTAGTGGTTGATGCAAGCTTCTCCTTGAGAATGTAATTATGCATTTAGCTATATATAATATTATTGTTCTGTGGGCTACTTCTTGTAATATGTGGCTTAATTTCCTTCCAGGTACTGTGTTCCTGTTCTGCGGAGGATTTAACACACTTTCAGTGATGTAAGTAATAATTAATATTTGCACGAATTTCAAGTCCACCACAAAATGGGTTGTAGAAGCAAGAAAGAATCTCCAAGAAGTTGGAATTAATCCTGAAGATTTAATAAACAGAACAAGGTTTAGGGGGAAGCTTGATATATTAGATAGGTAGATGGATAGATAGCTTGATTTTGTCTGGCAAGATTAGGGCCATTGGGCCCTCTCTTCCATCTAACCAGATTTTACAATAAAATTATTACAATATTAGGAGAACTTAAAAATGGTACTTAAATCTAACAGGCATACATTTCAGATCCAATCACAATACATATAATGGCAGGTAAGCATGGCGTAGGAAAAATTATGTTAATTAATTAATTATTGCTAAAGAAGGCAATTAATAGGGAAATACAAACACTAATAAAACAGAGGGTTTCAGGAAAACCATAGGCCAGAAACTAAAGTCATCTGGTCGGAAGACAGAAGGAGGAGACTTAGCGACCGTATGAAGACATTCTGGGTGGAGAAAGAGAGATGGCAAGTAGGCCGATTGTTGGCCACGATCCACAATTGGCCAAAATTGACGGAGAAATAGAATCATTAATAATTGGGTTGCTCTGATGTTAAGCAATATACCCTAAAATTTAATGTGATTCAATTCACGTAGTTATATAGATACCCAGAATTAATACCATTAAGATTCTTCAGGGGACGGTGGAAAACACAGTCAAGTTTCTGCCAAAAGAAAGTAAAATTTAATCCACAACTTGCGGAGGATTTTTGAAAGCCTTTGTCTAGACTCTAGAGCGAGGCACTCTATGGAAGTGAAACGTGGACTTTTGGAGCAGCAGAAAAGAGCAGAATCGAAGCGTTTGAAATGTGGTGTTACGGGAGAAAGGTGAAAATCAGATGAATATATAGGGTTAAAAATGAAGAGGTATTAAGACGAGTGGGAGAGGAGAGATGTTTGTGGCGACTGCTAATGAAGAGAAGAGATAGGTTCGTAGTACTCATACTAAAACACCCTGGAATAGCAAACTTGGTTATGGAAGGAAAGGTCGAGGATAAGAACTGTAGGGGTGGACCAAGGTTAGAATATCAGATTGCCTTGGTGTCGGGTGTGGTAGCTATTTAGATAGGAAACGATTAGCTCAGGACTGGGAAGCATGGATGGCTGCATCACACCAGTCAAAAGACTAGTCAATAGAAATAAGCTTCTTCCTTGTTTTTATTCACGCGCGGTAGGTTGCAACCTAGGCAGGACGCTTTATTTGACTTCCGGAAACCTTCCCCCCAGAGGGAATTTTCCGATGGAAGAAATTCGTGGTTTGTTTTCAAATGACCCCTGGATTATAGTATTGTTTAGTTTGACCCAATTCTGTTAAATAGCCGTAATTGTTGTTGCCCAGTGGTAAGTGATCAACCCACTTAGCCTAATTGCGGGGCTGTAAGTGATCTATGGCGATAACTTGTGAACGGACAGCACAATGTATGACTGAACATGCAATGAATGACATTGTGCCATAATGTCCAAGTAGCGTGCCATGATGCAGTCAACTCCTTTCGCAAATAATATTGATATCGTACACATAAACACTATCTAGTAGTTGTAATGTTCTCAGCACCATCTCCACTCCTAGAAATTTGCGTAATGTTTCATGATTAGAGCACAAAATCCTTGCATTTTTATATTAGGTCGAAAGCCACAAGCCATGTTAGAACTTGTATAGTCATGTCGAGAATTTGATATGAAAGTTAGCATTTCAGAAAACGATGCTTATATCGGTAGGAAAGAAACATCTTATTATATAAGGTGCGTTCAAAAAGTAACGAGTCGGAGGCTGGAATGCGCAAACCGGTGACTACATCGGCTAATCGTGGCGTGTGTAACGAGGAGTGGTTCCGACCAGAGCGTGAGAGGTCACAGCCCGTCGCTAGAGGGCACTCGTGCACGTCACGTGACGATACAAAGCGAGCAGAAGCATGCATCAATCGTCCAACACTGCCAGTCGCATTGCAAACAGTGACATGGAGGCGCCAAACGAAGAGCAAAGAGGTGTTGTTCGGTTTCTGACAGTGGAAGGAGTAGGGGAAACGGACATTCAACGCCGAATGTCAAAAGTGTACGACGAACACTGGATGTCCCTTGCAAAGGTCAAGGCGTGGCACAAGCGCTTCTGCTTCATTAGCAGATGATGTCCGGTCTGGGGAAACCCCTGCATTACCGATGACAACGTCCAGCTGGTTGATGCACTCATTACCCAGGACCGCCGAGTGAGAGTGAATGCCATAGCCTCCGTGGTCGCTCCACGACAATGCACGACCTCATACGGCCAACACAGTCACGGCACTCCTGCAGAAATTCAAATAGGTGGTTCTCGGCCACCCTCCTTACAGTCCAGACCTCTCTCCCTGTGATTACGCCATGTTTGGTCCCCTGAAAAGGGCTCATGCGGAACCAACGATTCACCTCGGACGCCGACGTCCAGCTGTATGTGCAGAACTGGTTCACATCGCAGCCCAAGGAATTTTATGAGACAGCCATTCACCACCTCGTGTCACAGTTGGACAAGTGCCTCAACAGCGAGAGCCTATACTTCTAACATACAGGTACTGGTTTCTGTAATTATGCCTCCGGCTCGTTACTTTTTGAACGCACCTTATATAATAAGCTAAGGTGTATGTTTCACAAAACTCAAGCTCCTAAACCAGAGGGAGTTAGAAGGTGTGGTTTGTACCAAAACCAGCTAAATTGCGACAATAGTAAAGGAAAAATCTTGCATTTCTTGAAAAGTCGACGGAAATATGTGTATTTGTTTATAAAGTGCTTTTAAACAAATATACAAGACAGAACTATATCGGGTACAGCTCACATAGCACTAGAACCGGGCGGGTAGTCTGTACACATGGGGCGCACACAACCCATTATGCGAGAGTTCTCGCACGGCTCCGCTAGTTTGTAATATAAAATGCAAGATAGGAGGAACTAAATTGGAGCAGGTGTAACATTATACTGTAAGTACTTTGGCTGTTGCGCTTTTGCCGTCTCTTGAGGAATGCAGTACATTTGGATTTGTCTCTTGGCACAGCCTAGAGTAAAATGTGGCTTTTTACCGATGTCCCAGTCTTATTCATGGCTGTGATTATAAGGAAACTACTGAGGTATGGGTGGTGCTTAGTAATGACATTCAGGGCACAGTCAGTACCTGTGGATGTTGTGAAAGGTTCTACTCATAGCGTTAGTACTGCTGTTCTGACTCAGTGCGGAAAGCAATGACAAACTACCTCACTCCCCTTCTTGCCGAATATGCCTCAATATAGCGCTGCCTTGGGGTTTTGTGGGTATCTACCCACATAACCTAACGGCGGTGTTTTTTGAGGATCCAACCAGTCTTCGGGATGACTACCTAACAGACACTATGGGGAATCAAATAGACTCGATTTGTATAAATGATAATGCAGTGAGTTGTCAGTTGCGATCTACAGTATTCTGCAGGATAGAAGTTAGTGTAACGATGAAGTTCTCCGTAAATCGCTCAATATTTAAAACGACCTTGCTGTATGGAAGTGAGAGCTGGGTAGATTGAGGATATCTAATACATAAGCTAGAGGTAACTGATATGGGGGTAGCAAGAATGATTGCTGGGAACAATTGCAGGAAGGTGCTCGTAATGAGGAACTAAATGCTAAGTTAGCGGCTTCGGTGGCGTAGTTGGTAGCTTACTAAGCTTCTATGCCCAATGTCGCGCGTTCAAATCCGGCCAAAGTCGGCAGATTTTTAATAGGATTAAAAATCCCTCATTGTGTGAGGCTAAATTTTATGTTAGACTTGATTATCGCTCTTTGGTTCCAACGTTCATTGCCAGGAGCCAACTGCGGTGGCATCTAGTAACCAAGTTCAGAACTAGTTGTCGTTGACGGTGGCGTTTGGTAGAAAAAGTAGGATATACTTGAAAATTGAGTGTCTGTGGTCCTTACTTGAATTAAAGCAGATAACACACAGTAATACAGCCATCACAATTAACACCGGTTATCAGATAGATTTTACACACACCAAAGTACACGGGGCTACATGACCACGTTGTCGCAGTCCTTAAACTGAGGAACCAACCAAGCAAATGTTAAGTTAGAAATGAACACGTTAGATGGAGCTGTTCGTATGAGCCGACTCAGTCGGTGGGGTCATGTGATGAGAATGGGGAGGAGAGATTACCTATGAGGTTAATGAGTTCGGCTGTAGATGGTAAGGGAAGGAGAGGTAGAGCTAGAAGGCGATGGTTGGATTCAGTGTTGAGGGATTTCAAAGTGAGAGGTGGTTGCAGTGCTAATTACTAATAGGGGATAATTTAGGTGACCTTCTCGCAAACAGACGTTGGCAGACATGCCTTGACACCTACTGCTGTTCCATAAAATTTCTGGAAAACTAATTAGAAAGATACCTATTGCAATAGGAACCATGTTGTGACTTCCGGAAAATGTGGGCTGATCTTCGCGTTTCACATCCCCCAGACCGACAGTTCCAGAGTTTATTTATGAAAGGTGTTAAGGACCAAGTAACGATAGGGTGTAAGAAAGAAAACATTGCTTAGCATTCCCTGATGATCTTGAGGTGCTATCAGAGGATATCGAATCAGCTATAATGCAAGTTCACACTTCGGTAGAAATAGCGGGGAAAACTGGCCTACAGATATCGTTTGAAAAGACCCATTTTATGTCCAACATTAAAGAAGCCCCGAGATACATAATGACAACACAAGAGGATACAATAAGTAAAGTTGTAAATTTCAAGTTCCTTGGTGAGATGATCCAACCTAACGGACTCGACAAAGAAGGAAGTCATGAAGGAGCCAGTGAAATGGATCTTGCTTTCCACCTTACGAAAACAACGTACAACAAGAAAGTGATTTCTACTAGCACTAAACTACAACACTATCAAACAGTGATTCAATCAGAGTGCTTCGGAATGCCCGGGACTAACAACTAAATAGGACATGGAAGAAATTGTAAAAAAGGATCGAAAAATTTTATGAAAAATTCTCGGACCAAAAAAATGTGCTGACACATCCCGATTACGCAGTAACAGTGAAGTATATAAATCATGCAGCAGAATCTCAGATACCATACGAAAACGAAGGGTTAAATTCTTTCAAGATTGCCTGACGACAGACTCACTAAGAAAATTGTTAACTATTTCAACAAGCCCAAGAGAAAAGGCACATGGTTTGCTAACACCAAGAATGAACATCACTGATCAAGACATCCGCAACAGAACCACTTTCAGAAATAAGATTTGAGGGGTTCCTAGAGCCAGAAACAGCGACCAAGGAGAAACAACATTGGACAACTGAAAAGAAGGAAGCTGTGAGCAAGAGAATGGAGGAATACTGGGGCCAAAGAAAACTGAAATCAAGAGGAGTTATTTAGGTGGTCCATAGTTGGCCACAATCGATTATGATGAATAGTAATAATTGTGGACACGGCAACTACAGTAATTTTGCACCAATCACGTTAAACTTTATACATAAAATATAACCAATTAAAATCTCGTTAGAGTTCGCTAATGGGCAAAATCGCACCTAGAGGTTGAAAGGGGGGGCATTTTACGAAAAAGTGAAATATCGTTATAACATTCTTAGTACGGTATGAGAAGAATTGAATTCATTCAAAGTTCTAACTATTCTTTGGATAAGGGCTAAAAATGTATATCAGTAAACTTTTTTATTAGCACCAGCCATAGGCTGAAGACGTTGGCAAAATGGAGGTTTGTGAGAAGGACATTTCTCCCTTAATAGGCACCCGTTTAAAGTAGTCCTTTAAATATTACATAAAACTTCTGAGGGGGAGGTTGTAAGCTGCTTTGGGCCAAAATATGGAACCTGCTTCTTCTTCTCTTTCTCCTTCTCCTTCTTCTCTTTCTCCTTCTTCTCCTCCTTCTTCTCTTTCTCCTTCTCCTTCTCCTCCTTCACTTTCTCCTTCTCCTTCTTCTCTTTCTCCTTCTCCTTCTTCTCTTTCTCCTTCTCCTTCTTCTCTTTCTCCTTCTCCTTCTTCTCTTTCTCCTTCTCCTTCTTCTCTTTCTCCTTCTTCTCCTCCTTCTTCTCTTTCTCCTTCTCCTTCTTCTCTTTCTCCTTCTTCTCCTCCTTCTTCTCTTTCTCCTTCTCCTTCTCCTCCTTCACTTTCTCCTTCTCCTTCTTCTCTTTCTCCTTCTCCTTCTTCTCTTTCTCCTTCTCCTTCTTCTCTTTCTCCTTCTCCTTCTTCTCTTTCTCCTTCTCCTTCTCCTCCTTCACTTTCTCCTTCTCCTTCTTCTCTTTCTCCTTCTCCTTCTTCTCTTTCTCCTTCTTCTCTTTCTCCTTCTCCTTCTTCTCTTTCTCTTTCTCCTTCTCCTCCTTCACTTTCTCCTTCTCCTTCTTCTCTTTCTCCTTCTCCTCCTTCACTTTCTCCTTCTCCTTCTTCTCTTTCTCTAAATGAGCTAGGAAGTTAAGCAGAAACCAGAAGAGGGACAGAGAAGGTGATCCTGAATATGGACCTGGTGCACATTAAGGTAACACTTATCTTTAAGAGCATTTTTCTTCACTTTTGTTATTTTCGGACAAATGTTCCTTTTTCTCAGCAAGTATTAACAAGAGCACTCTGATTTTTTTTTCAGTAATTCAATATGATCAACTAAAGGGTTGTATGTTTTCCTGTGAGTTGATCATAAATAGAACAAGAAGTTCCGTGACGAACTAAAGAGCCTACTTTTCTTAAAATGTAAGATTCATGCCAACGATTAATCTATATGGCTCTATCTAGAATAATGACGAAATTAAGTTGGTAATATCGACATTTCTAATTAGTTCGAAATACTGTATACCTGGCATAATGTAGCCTAATAAAGAACTACAGTTGGCAGCCCTGGTGACTGAATATATTCTTAGTTCCATCTCTTAAGGTACAGTATACAAAATTTGGTTGAAGTCCAATGGATAGCATGGACGTTACATGCAGTTAAACATTGGATCTAACAGTGCGCGTAAAATCATGTTGGCAACAATGACATACATGTATTGGTCAGAAATAATCTGAAATAATATGATCTATTGTTGTGTCAATTTTGAATGCAATCCGTTAGTTAGTATTGAAGTTACATGCATTTTAAAATTGGACCTATCAGCAGGCTTAGAATCATGTTGGCAGCACTGGCGTAGGCCTATATTAATTAGTTACTCCAAATTAATCTAGAATGCCAGGTACTATACGTGAGCACATTTAAGAGCTATTGGCTTGTATACTTTCTGATATATCGATATTAGGGTAACAAAAGTAGAGACAGTATTTATTAACAGTTGGCAGCCCTGGTTACTCTCAAGAATTGGCATAGTCATATCTGTTATGGTACACATAGCACACACGAAATATGGTTGAAATCCAAATGATAGTATAGAAGTTACATGTATTTAAATTTGGACCTCTCAGCAGGCTTAGAATCATGATGGTAGCACTGACCTATATGAGTTACTCCAAATTAATATAGAATGTCAGGAACTATACGTGTGCATAATTTAAATCTGTCGGCTTGCATACTTTCTGATATAAAGGTATTTGGATTTAAAAATTGAGAGCATTTATTAATAGTTGGCAGCCCTGGTGGCTCTTAAGAATACGCTCAGTCATATATGTTTATGTACACATAGCACATACAAAATTTGGTTGAAATCCAATTGATAGTGTAGAAGTTATATTCATTTATACTTTGGACCTATCAGCAGGCTTAAAATCAGTTTGGCAACACTGCCATGTGTGGCCTCCTGGAAATTAAACTGCAATATTAGTATCTATAAGTGTGCCAATTTTGAAATAGCTCGCATTCATACCTTCCAAGATATCCAACAATGAGCTCAAATTTCAATTGCGAATTTTCGGCAGTTGGTAGCACTGACATAATTTTCAAATATGGCCGTGAGATATTCAGGTATACATCTTTACTCCTAACAAATTTTGTTTCGATTGCTGCAGCCGTTTAGGAGTTGATAGGGGGGGGGGGGACACACACACAGCCAGCCAGCCAGACAGACAGACAGACAGACACACATTTGCCCGATCTCATAAGACTACTTTTTCCTCATTTTTGCAAAATGTGAAAAGTAGGCTAAAAAATTATACTTTATGTTTTCGTAGAGAAATAAGATGAAAAATTTAGCATGAAAAGTTTAAACATATTATTTAAAACACTCACGTTTCCAAAAATAACCATTTAAAGATAAAATATAGATCTAAATATCTGTAAGGTTCTGTTTCAGTAGGTAAAATACGTAATGAGAAAAAGGAACATGAAGTTGACAAATTTAACATGGCGGAGATAGGGCTTACAATCTCCCCTTTATGCACAATATCAAAACCGTTTAAAATGGACCTCTAAGAATTAAATAAGACTTACTGTATGTCTGAAATAGTTTTTTTTTATGACTCGCTCTTACGCCAAGGTGTGAGCAAAATATTTTCGGAATTATTAGATAGGGCTTCTCGTACGCTAAACAGATGGATCGTTTGTAGCTATACTACAATTGGCAAATTTAGTGATGTTCCCTGCTGTATGACTCTGCCTGTAGAGGCGGTAGTGGTGAGTTCACTCGCGGAGTCCATGGTAGCCACCAACCTGGAGGGTAAAATCGATTTAAAAAAATAAAATTAAAAAATGGCCACAATCGCTTTCGCCATGAGAGACAATTGGCGAATATAATTCATTTGAAATACTCAGACATCGTGGTCACTCAGCCCCGTCTACTATGGTGTGTGAATGTTACATTTTCTCTGATAACTTGTGTTAATGTGATGGCTGTATTGATGTGTGCATTTGTAATTAATGTGGGGAATGGGGAGTTGACGGCCGAGGATTTAAGTTAGGAACTATCCCGGTATTTGCCTGGAGTGGATGTGGGAAACCACGGTAAACCACATCCAATATTGTTGAGATGGGAATCAAACCTTGCTCTTCTTGGTTTTGCCTCAAGAGTGTCCCGTTCCAGCCCTCAGACCAGAATTAAATTTCTTGGCAGAGCAGGGATCGAACCTGGAATCCGGGGCGATAGCTCAGAATGTAGCCTTAAGAGTGGGCTTCCCTGTGTTAATACGATTTTTGAAAAGCACTGAACATATAATTCTAAAACTCCCTCCATTACGGTGGCTGGCGAAGTGAGTCTATGCTCATTTGCCCATTGAAATGTACCTCCGCCTTCCAGCGTGCTCAGAAAGATTTACTTAATCCCACGGGTGTTTTAACCATTTTTTTTGAGAATTTGTAGAATGGCGAATATGTTAGTTCACAATTTAATTATTAAACACCAAGCTTTATTCCATAACAAATGGCAGCTTTATATTTTGGTTCCTAAGAAAAATATTTGATGGACATGACGAGTTTTGCAACTGGACGACTCATTGTGTATCCAGCTTGTCAACTGGTAACATGTCACAGTTTGTAATCTACTCACCCGTAAGCTTTAAGAGACTTTGGTACGGTACTGAGTTTTAAACTTCCATACCTCTGAATTTTCTGTCAGCTAATTCTGCGCTTAGAAATTAACATGTATACCAAATTAAATTGGCATTGCTTAGTACATTTTCAAGATGTAAGTATATTTCGTAAAGTATTTTTGAAAAAATTCAAATCCATCCGCACCTAGCATTGCTATTAAAAATTCCGTATTTTCATATTATATGGCCTCATATAGAGAGATATCTCAAGACACTTCAGAGATGATCTTATAATATTTTAAAAAAATACAGGATGTCTCAAAAAATGTACTAACTCTTTGAATGACTATAAAATGATTATTTATGAACATAGAGACAAGTTAAGGGCTCCAATTATACAGGAGACATGTAATTAAAGACTCATGTTCGCAAATGTTCAAATTGATGATCGTCAGAGTCCAGACAAAGCTGATAACGCGAAGCAATGGATTCGCAAACATTACGACAAAGCTCATTTGGAATTTCGTGACATTGTCTGTCAATTTCGTGTTGGAATGTAGGATGTCCAGCGCAGACACTTCATGATGCGATGGACGCTATCTTTTGAGATGTGTGTCTCTCGAGCCGTTTGTCGTAGTGATATCGGTGGGGATCGAGTGAGGGCTTCCTGCACCTGTTCTTCTTTTCCATGGTCGTCCAGAACGTTTCCTGTTGACGTCGTGAACGGTTCCATCTGCTTCAAATTTATCTCTGATGCGAGCAATGGTCCGATGGTGCGTTGGTGCGTTTGTGGCGGTTTGTCGAACTCCTGGATACTCACGGTGATCAATTTGAACATTTGCGAACATGAGTCTTTAATTAAATGTTTCTTCTATAATTGAAGCCTTAAACATGTCTCTATGTTCATAAATAATCATTTTATAGTAATTCAAAGTGTTAGTACATTTTTTGAGACACCCTGTACACATAAAGAGCATATTTTTGGAATTTGAATTTTCTTTCTTTAATAATATTATTTTCTTTGTCTCAAAAGAGTTAAATATGAATTTCTATTCTGTAGCTTTGTTTATGGTCCATTTATGCACAAACACGGAAAATTTTATTCAATTCTGAGAAAATGTGAAGCATCTGGAACATCTTGAAAATACAGTATAAGAAGAGTAGTTTTTATCATGCATCCAGTAAATCTCGCTGGAGTACCGATATTTAAAATTGACTGTCTAGGCAATCGGAAAAGGGGGTGGGGAATCCGACAATTTCGTCTGGTGCCTCCTTCCTATAGGTTCAAGGAATACTTCTATTCCAAAATAACAGATTTATGATCTTCGAGAGATGCTTGACATAAATTCAGTACCAATGTCCCTTAACTTGAAGACACGGAGACTCTATTGCTCAGCTGAGAGAGACTCCACCCGTCTCGTATCCGATGGATAGCTGATAGAGTTGGAGGGGAGGCCATTTACGTCCCAATTTTGCGTTATTATAATACATTCTGAGAGGAACGACCTCGTAAAAAGGAACGGTTGATGAAGATACTTAACAGGACCTTATTCTTGTGATATAAGAGTAAACCGGGTAAAGGAGGGAGCGACTTTATGGCCAAGATGAGGAAGTGGAGCATCTGGGATTCACACTGCATAATGACTACAATCTCTTCGGCGTTCCTCTTTGAAAATCGATCTTTTCTTCCAAGAACCTGCGTGGCTTGACGAAGAAATATTGTGATTCACCACTGATGTTGGACTCAGGTTGCTTTATCCTAGTGCAGTCAGTTGGCATTATTTGTGGGTGCGCAAATGTGAGGGAGCCGTGTCAGTAGATTTACACGTTAAAGATTCCCTTGGGGGCATAATTCCGGCACCCTGGCGTCTATAAAAGCCTCGGAGACCTAAAATCAATAACATTATTATTACCATTATATTTTTCATGCGAATTGACCACTTAGGACCACGCAACAACTTTATTTATTTTTCTTCTCCTTTGCCTGGAGTGTCCTCTGTCTCCAATTTTCCTTCATGAGTTCACTGGCGTGTTTCCTTTGATCTTCTGTCCAAGTTCGTCCTCTTCTCTTAGGTCTTCCCTCATCTTGAAACCCTTCACTTTACTCTTAAATTCACTCAGTGATGTTCAACTTTTCCAAATCTTTACTAACTACGAAGGTGGATCAAAAAGTTAGTTGCACTAACGCGCTGCAGCAGCGCGCTGTGTGTCGCAAACGTGGGCGCAGCGGAGAAAGGGACAGACACAGCCCACATATCTGTCAGGCAGGTCGCTGTGGTGTCTCGTCTTGTACCGTGTGAATAGCGGCCAAAAGCAATGGCGCGTCGACTGGACGTTCACTCCAAATATGAGGAGCGTGCGACAATCCGATTCCTATGGGCCAAAAGGAAGAATTGCACGGACATTCATCGTGAAGTTAGTGCTGTGTATGGGGAGCGGGCCATTTCCCGGTAAGGCATCGTAAGGTGGTGTTAGCAATTCGAAGCTGGACGCACGGATATCACGGACGAATATTGCGAGGGCAGGCCCGCAACGTCCAGGACCCGTGCAATTGTCAACAGTGTGAATGCGATCATTAGACAGAAATAAAGTACAGGGATAGGAGGGTGATATACGGTCTATACAGAAACCAGACAGCAGTCATTCGAGTTGAAGGACATGAGAGTGAAGCTGGTATTCAGAAAGGTGTAAGGCAAGGCTGCAACTTATCACCCATACTTTTCAATCTTTACATTGAACAAGCAATGAAGGAAATTAGAGAAAAATGTAAAGTGGGAGTGAAGATTCAAGGAGAAATAATTTCAACTCTGAGATTTGCTGATGACATCGTCATCTTGGCCGACACACCTGAGGATTTGAATGAGTTTTTGAATGGTATGGACTCCGTCTTACGGAAAGAATTCATGATGAAAATTAATAAATGTAAAACAAAAATACTGGAATGCAGCCGAAATAAATCAGAAACCTCTATGGAGATCAAATTGACAGGTGAAAAGCTGAAGGAAGTAGGAGACTTCTGTTACTTAGGAAGCAGAATAACTAGTGATGGACGAAGCAAAGAGGATATTAAAAGTAGGTTGACTCAGGCAAAGAAAGCATTTCTACAAAAAAGGAATCTGCTGACATCGAATATAGATTTAGGTATTAGGAAGTCATTTTTGAAAGCCTTTGTCTGGAGCGTGGCGCTCTATGGAAGTGAAACTTGGACTATTGGTGCAGCAGAAAAGAGGAGAATTGAAGCATTTGAAATGTGGTGTTACAGGAAAATGATGAAGATCAGATGGGTAGATAGGGTTACAAACAAAGAGGTATTAAGACGAGTGGGAGAGGAGAGATGTTTCTGGCGACTGCTAATGAAGAGAAGAGTTAGGTTGGTAGGACACATACTAAGACACCCAGGAATAGCAATCTTAGTTATGGAAGGAAGGGTCAAGGACAAGATCTGTAGGGGTAGACCAAGGTTAGAATATGTTAAACAGATTGCCTCAGATGTAGGGTGTGGTAGCTATGTAGAGATGAAACGATTAGCTCAGGACAGGGAGGCCTGGAGAGCTGCATCGAACCAGTCAAAAGACTGAAGACTCAAACAAAAAAACAGACAGAACGGTGGTCGACATTCCCAGACCGATGAGGAGGTCAAAGCCGCTGTCCCCGTTTGGTTGCAGAACGCTGGAGGAACTTTCTATGCATCCGGCATCGACAAGTTGGTTGTGCGTTCGCAGAAATGTTTGGAGTCTCTTGGAAACTATGTGGAAAAGTGACGTTACACTGTATGTCGTTATAGGCGTGTTGCTGTTGTACAGGTGGTGTAATAAATGGCCGTAACTGGGAAGTGCAACTTATTTTTTGATCTGCCCTCGTACCTAAGTCCACGTTGGAGTGGTCTTCTTTTTCCAGTGATAGTCGAATATTTGTTTTGTTAATCTATGTTTGGGCATTCTGTAGAGATGTCTGAGGAATGTCAGCCTCCTCTTCTGCATAGTCTCTGAGATTCTTTCCATGTTCTGGTAGACTTCTCTGTTGCTTCGCAGTTTCGATCCGTCTTCAGTCCAAACTGCACCCATGATTTTTCTTAGAGTTCTCCTTTCCAGGACTTCTAGTTTTTCGAGGCTATAGCTCATCGAGAGTCATTCACTGGCAAAGAGACATTCCGTTTTTACGACAGTTAGTTATTTTAAGGGGAGGAGCTACGAGGTAATCTGCCCCTTCTAGTGTTTGACAAGGCGGCTTTTATATTTTGAGAACTGCAGCAAGTCCGGTGATCGCAGGTTCGAATCCAGGTCCTGACCGTGGTTATCCTGAATGTGGTTTTTACCCGGGTTTATCCACACTCCGTTCAGGCAATTGCCGGGATAGTATCTTGCCTCAAGTCTCGAGATACCTAACCTACCCCAACTCTGCCCCCGAATACACTACTACAGACATCAGAGAAATACGGGTTATCAGACAAGTTCAAAACACACACAAATACACGGAGCTGATGACCAGGATGTCCCAAACCCCTAAAATGAATTAAAAACAACAACATACCACCCTATACAAGTTCTCCTCCTTCACAGTTCCTCAGTCCACCTCGCGGTCTAGTAATTAGCATTGTTGGCTGTCACCGTGGAGGTCTGTGTTCGATTCCCGGTTCTGGTAATTCTGTTGTTTCTAATGTTTCCATGACGAGTGTTCGCCTTTAAAATCCCTCGCGCCGCAGGCTGCTCTATGAAGAGAGAGGCCACTGCAGACACAAGATAAATGCAGTCAAATCAGTCGCCGGAACGTCAGGGAGAAAGCAATGCTACCAGTTGAGGCAAGAGATGAATGGGAGCGAGTAAACAAGAACTAGCGTAGGATAGAGGTTTCCCTAGCCGTGCTCTGACAAACCTCTCCATGATCACCAAGTTCGCGGGTTCGGTTTCCGTGCAAGGAAGGGGGACCAACATCCACGGCAGTCCAAGTAGTGGGATGTCGGTTCGTGAAACACATTTTAGTGATTAAAATAAAAAGCCGCTCTATATAGTTCCTGCTTCACTACTCTATAGCAGTGTTAAACATAACGTCGAAATTAGAGAGTAGATTGCCTCCACGTATCTAGCTCAAAATACCTATTCTACAGTAGCTGAGGCCATACCATTATTATTATTATTATCTTTAATTTCTCATAATTATGATACAACTTAGTCTACAAAATAAGGATTTGACAATCAAGTATCCTGTAAATCTTACTCAGATAAAAATAGTCTAACAATATGACACGTATCCAGCAGTACTGCCTTCTGTATTCTAACAATCAGGTTGTAACGTGTTTTTCGAGGGGATTTTACGCCACTGGCATAAGTTAGTAGGAAGCCATCCTATATTTATTTACGCGGCAAATTGTTCAGCCAAGAGAAGTTTTCATGTAACTTATTATTATTATTAACTTATTATTATTATTAAGGTATTTCTTTGGAGCATTTTTTATAAAATTATAAGTAATCAGATAGATTTTCTATGTCATAGAAAACACTATCAAGCAAATTATTACGAACAACGTTATCGTAAGAAAATTATATGATTACGGAATTTTACGGAGTTTTGTCAGTTAGGGTATTTTGAGAGAGATGAGTCACGGGGAATTCGGCTACAGGCTTAATCTTGTCGAGTAGCATGACGCAAGCTGGGTTGCAGCTTCAAGAGAAGACGAGGTGGCCGAGTGTAATGACCCGGAGGTGGGGAAGTAGCGCGTGGTGGCACAGCCAATCAGTGGAGAGCGGGCGAGGAGAAGACGGGGTCCGGAGATGGGGATGCGACGAGTGCATATATGGTTTGCGCGCCGTGAAGGCAAGGCGACTATCTTTGTAAAACTTAACCAGTGTGGTTGTACGTGTGGTTCGTTCCGATGTTCGGACCATAAGTTATCATATCTACAAGTATCTCATCAAATAACGAAGAAGATGACGACGACCAGGAGGCTGTGGGAAGCTCTCTACAACATCCAGTACGAGGGAAATGCTACGGCAATTTCCAGTGGTAAGCGCGAATGACTCAGAACTACGCAATCTCTCGTCTCTTTGTTTAATATTCAGTATTTCAGTAACTTCATAGCTTGGGAATAAGAGTAAAATCAGTAATTTATCCGACTCCGTTTTCACGTAATTTTCTAGCGGTAATATTCAAATCGCAACGCTCCAATTTAAATTCAAACTTATTATTATTATTATTATTATTATTATTATTATTAATTTTGCAATACTCGTTTTATATAATAAATTCATTTTTTTTAACCATGCAATCTATGCTTTCAGTAGGTAGCATTAGATATAGACCAATTCCTTCTCCTGATACAATTGTTAGTTGGGTTAATGATCAAATCATACCACGATCTGAGTGAAAAGATTCTTGAAGGTGTTCTACCAGAGCTAGGTGTTGTGAAATATATAAATTTAGATTTCAACATAGCGTTGAGGTCTTGGCGCCTATTAACACAACATATCTTAGTCAGAGTAAACATTACATTGGTACGCACAACGTACACTTAAGAAACAGTTACACTTGTCACCCAACAGTGAGGGCAATAGAAAACGTTTCAATTGTACGCTCAACGTGGAGCAAAGTGAGAACAAGTTACAAGGTGTTTCATGTGCAGTTCCTCCGAAGCTTAAAATCAACGTCTTTGGAACAACTCCCGTGGAAGAGATCACCACTGGCAAAATTCTCACGCATTTTAGCCCCTATAGTTTCCGTATTTCTTCAGCCAACAGTGCGTACTTTTTATTTTTGTAGCTTGGGTAGTTTGCATATTTTGGCTACGTCTATCAAGTAGGCCATTTGGTTCCTTTTATTGAGGTAGACAATATCAGGTCGATTGGCCAAGACTTTCTGGTCGGTTAAAATAGGTCTATCCCAATACATCTTATAATGCTCATTTTCAAGCACGTTGGCAGGCTGGTAATTGTAGTACACCATGCTCGTACCTAGAAGTCCAGATTTTATAGCTAGCTCTTGATGTATGATCTTAGCAACATCATTGCGCCTCTTGGTATACTCTATACCAGCCAGCGTAGAGCAGCCACCGATGATACGATCGATGGTTTCCAGCATCTACGACATCGATCATCTGCTACATTCTCTTTAAGGATGTGCTTTCAATATTTTTTTGTTGCAATGACACGATCCTGTATCGGAATTACAAAGCCCTCAGTCTCAGTGAATAGCGAACCATGCTTCAACCATACGTTCGACAACGATTATGATTATTTTACATGTGAATTGAGCCTCTATGGACCAGTTACATTTGTGCCTAGAACTTGTTCTTCTATCGGTCTTGACATCCTCTCATTATCTGTTGAGTCCATCGATCAGTGCCTTCGTTCGTGCTTCTGGTAGAGGGTCTCTCCGTCTCCTGGGATCAGATTACACTTTGTAAATTTTGATAGTTTTTAACCATTTGTCGAAATTCAAATCTGCCGTGAATTTTCTTCTCTAGAATACCAATTTGCATCCGGTCTTTCTCACAATCCTGGGATCATCTCAATTTGGTTGTCTTCGGCTTTGTGAAATTCCAGTTTTTTTTTTCAGCCAGTTGGTCATGAGACATACGGAAAATGTTCTTGGAGAACAGCAATCGTTTCTTTCTGATGGATGAAATTATTGGTTCTATCTTGATGTTTAGTTCATAATTGGATCTCAACCGTTCATGGCCATCAACCCATCTGTTGCCTAAACTCTTTCGTAACATCCTTCGTTCCCGTTTAAATAATGTATCTATTTCTCCTTGTCTACACAAAGTTTAGAAGCATACAACTCTTCTGGTTTAAGGACCGTGTTATAATTTCTAAGCTTGGCACCTATACTGAACGCCTTATTATACTATAGATGCGTTGAGTCAGATGGAACGCTCGGTCTATTTTCTAGATCCTGCCATTGATGGCTTCTTGTTCCAGTCCAGTTTGTTGGATACCTCACCAAGATATTTAAATTTCTTAACACGACCAATCTTCCCATATTTTGTGATCATCCATCCAGACCCATCACTAGTATTTGACATGTATTTTGTCTTCTCGAAGGAGATCTGCAGTCCTACTCGCTCCGCTGCTTCTCTCGGCCGGTTGACCTTCATAATTGCTGAATCGGTGTTGTTATTATTATTATTAGCGGACCCATGCGAGAACTCTCGCATGTGTATAAACCACCCGCCTGGCTTTGCTGTTATGCGGGCTTCTATAATAGTACATTATGCAACGAGCCTATAATGGCAATAATTAAGACACGAGTATATTTATAAAACGAGCGTATGCGAGTTTTATAATTTCCATACGAGAGTCTTAATTGCCATTATAGGCGAGTTGCATACGACTGTTTATGTTCGACGATAATTATTATAACTATTTTATGTTCGAACAAAAATATCCATAAATATCTGTCGAGATTTCACCAGTGTTATGTACTGAACAGAGCGTATGAGACGCAGAGAATGTCTTGTATTTGACCATGGGCTCTTCGATTACCCTATTATAACACTAGGCCACGCAGTGAAATTTAAATTAGAAGGCCGTGGAACTCAGCGCAGGTGATATGCTATTGGTCAAACAACTGTTTCTTGAGCTCTGATTGGTAGGAGAAACTGTTTCATAATGAAAAATAGTGTTATAATGACCATCATTATGATCCAGTTTTCTGACATATAATAGTCAGTGTCGAACATATATATGTTTATTTGTTTAAACGCACTTTTTAAACAATTTGTCGTTATTTATGAAATTAGAGAGCAATTCACTGCTGCCGGTTGTGTGCGCCCCTTGTGTACAGACTACCCGTCTGGCTCTATTGCTATGCGGCTGTACGCGATGCCAGGGGCTATCATCTTGTTTATTTCTTTAAAAGCATTTTATAAGCAAATACGTATATTTTCGTTGAGTTTTCAAAAGATATTTCCTGTACTATTGAGACGATTTGGAAGATTTTGGTACAACCACACCTTCTAACTCCCTCTGGTTTAGGAGCTTGAGTTTTGTTAAACATACACCTAAACGAATTATATATAGAGATTATTTGTCGATTTTGGTCTACTGTGGGCCGTGGCAAACGATCGGCCGACTTGCCAATCTCTAACATTTGGTGCTTTTCAGTCGGTCAACACGAATGTTCATAATTACATTCGTGTTGACTGAAAAGCACCAAATTTTAGTTTACTAAGGCAACACTGAACAAGTAGTTCCGTGAAGAACTGTACAGCCTATTTTCATATATACTACCTATGTTAATAGCCACTATCAACATACAAAATTTCAGTTTGATTGCTGTAATAGATTCGTGGATATTGAGAACCGACTAAATATTGCGGATGGTCGCCATGTTGGATTTTTATATATGTAGGTCTTAGAGTTAGGTACCATTAAAGGACAATTATTGCGTAGGTTCATTACAAAAACTTTCACTTCGATCGCATGATTACGCCACAAGAAATAAAAACTTAATTTTAAAATTCGCACAGCCACAATCTTGAGGTTATGTAAACAATTGAACAAAATTAGATTCCAGTGCATTCCAATGTGTATAAACATTTGCTGTACCAAGTTTCATTGCGTTTGGATTATTAAATCGCGAGAAAAGTCTGTTTAAAACTTTCATTTTCGCTTGGCTGCCATGTTCGTTTTGTAGTTAACCGGTTTTTGAAAGTCTCATAGATGAACGTCCAGTAGTGCCCTTTATCACCGTACAACATTTCAGGGTGATACCGGTGATAGTTTCACAGATATAGAATGCCGGTGAAATATTTCGCACAGCCGCCATCTTGAGGTTATTTAAACAATTGAACGAAGTTAAATGTCGGTGCATTACAATGTGGATAAACTTATATACTGTACCAAGTTTCAGAGCGTTTGGTTGGTTAAATCGCAAGAAACGTCTATTTAAAGGTCGCAACTTCGCTTGGCCGCTATGTTGATTTTGTAGTTACCAGGTTTTCATTGGTCAATCAGGTGAAATTCTAGTAGTTCCCTTTATCACCGTACACAATTCCCGGGTGATATCGGTAATAGTTTCGGAGATATTGAATGCTGGTGAAATATTTCGGACAGCCGCCATGTTGGATTGGTGAGACGTAACTAAATTTGAAGGGCACGGTTGGGGTCGTCCGGAATAGTGCTATGAACTTACCTTGTTTCATTGAAATCGATCCAGCCGTTTAGATTTTATTAGAGGGGGGGGGGGACCCACACACACACGAATCACACGCGCGCGCACACACACACACACACGGACAAAAGGTGATCTCATAAGCCTATTTTTTCATAAATGAAAATAGGCTAAAAATGGCTTCAAACCTCACACTGTTGCCAATCTCTTATTCTTCTCCCAGAATTTCTTCATACGGTCGCTAAGTCTTCTACTTCTGCCGTCAAACCAGATGACCTTGGTTTTCAAGGTTTGCTTTTCCTGAAACACTTTGAATGTATCAACCTTCTCTAGAAACCCTGTTCTCTTTAGTATATCTTCTGGATTAATTCCTAGTTCTTGGAGATCCTTTCTTGTTTCTTCAACCCATTTTGTGGTAGACTTCAACATGGCAAGGTGAATATCCTTTTGGTCAACCCACTGTTGTTCATCCTTGTGATGTGTCCATATAGTCGAGTCCTTCCCTTACGTATTGTGCCCGTAAGTTTCTCCGCCTGGCTGCACACGTCACTATTCCTCCTTTTCCTCCGTTTGCTCTCATTTATGGCCCAAATATTTGTTTTTGTTATTACCACCATTATTATTACTTCTACCACTATTTTCTCGATCTTTGCCATCTTAGGATCACGTAAAATAACTCACTGCAGTCATTCTCGTTTGTTTTCTGATTTCTTTCTTATTAACCTACTTTCGATTTTTGCAAAAAAATGAAAGTAGACTTATGAGATCAACACAGGGCGAAAAATTGTGTGCCTGTGTGTGTGTGTGTGTGAGAGAGAGAGAGAGAGAGAGAGAGAGAGAGAGAGAGAGAGTCTGTGTGTGTACTCTGAAGGTCTGTCCCCCCCCCCCCCTATCAATTCGAACACGGTGAAACTGAATTGAACGAAATTTGGTACAGAGGTAGCACTAGCAAAGGGCACCTCAGTGTCATGTTTTATATCGCCGGCATCTTGACGGAAACGTGATGGCGGCCACCCAAATGTTCAAAGATTAAATCAAATTACGTCTAACGTAATGATCCGATCTTTGTCAAATTTTGCAACAACATATATTTATATGGCGAGCGTCACTTGACTAAACTACAAGGTCATCAGCCCAATAGTTTGCTGATAGCAGCCATGTATGTGTGCAAATCGATTCCCCCAATCAATTCAAACACGGTAAAATCGAATTGAACGAAATTTGGTCAGAGGTAGCACTAGCAAAGGGTACGATAGTGTCATGTTTTCTATCGCCGCCATCTTGAGGTAAAAGTAATAGCGGCCACCCAAATGTAAAAAGCTTAAATTAAATTACGACCAACCTAATCACCTGATCTTTACCGATTTTGGCAACATTATACTTTAATGTACGAAGAATCTTCTGACCAAACTACAAGGCCATCAGGCCAATAATATGCGGATGGCGGCCATGTATGCGTGCAAATCGATTCCCCCTATTTATTCAAACACGGTGAAACCGAATTGATCGAAATTTGGTACAGAGGTAGCACTATCAAAGGACACCTCAATGTCGTGTTTTATATCGCCGGCATCTTGACGGAAACGTGATGGCGGCCACCCAAATGTTCAAAGATTAAATCAAATTACGTCTAACGTAATGATCCGATCTTTGTCAAATTTTGCAACAACATATATTTATATGGCGAGCGTCACTTGACTAAACTACAAGGTCATCAGCCCAATAGTTTGCTGATAGCAGCCATGTATGTGTGCAAATCGATTCCCCCAATCAATTCAAACACGGTAAAATCGAATTGAACGAAATTTGGTCAGAGGTAGCACTAGCAAAGGGTACGATAGTGTCATGTTTTCTATCGCCGCCATCTTGAGGTAAAAGTAATAGCGGCCACCCAAATGTAAAAAGCTTAAATCAAATTACGACCAACCTAATCACCTGATCTTTACCGATTTTGGCAACATTATACTTTAATGTACGAAGAATCTTCTGACCAAACTACAAGGCCATCAGGCCAATAATATGCGGATGGCGGCCATGTATGCGTGCAAATCGATTCCCCCTATTTATTCAAACACGGTGAAACCGAATTGATCGAAATTTGGTACAGAGGTAGCACTATCAAAGGACACCTCAATGTCGTGTTTTATATCGCCGGCATCTTGACGGAAACGTGATGGCGGCCACCCAAATGTTCAAAGATTAAATCAAATTACGTCTAACGTAATGATCCGATCTTTGTCAATTTTTGCAACAACATATATTTATATGGCGAGCGTCACTTGACTAAACTACAAGGTCATCAGCCCAATAGTTTGCTGATGGCGGCCATGTATGTGTGCAAATCGATTCCCCCTATCAATTCAAACACGGTGAAATCGAATTGAACGAAATTTGGTTCAGAGGTAGCACTATCAAAGGAAACCTCAGTGTCATGTTTTATATCGCCGCCATCTTGACACAAAAGTCATGGAGGCCACCCAAATGTAAAAAGCTTAAATCAAATTATGACCAACCTAATCATCTGATCTCCACCAAATTTTGCAACATTATACCTTTATGTACAAAGAATCGTTTGACCAAACTACACGGTCATCAGCCCAATAATGTGCGCATGGCGGCCATGTAGGTGTGCAAATCGATTCCCTCTCTATTCAAACACGGTGAAACCAATAGTTGGCAGATAGTGGCCATGTATGTATGCAAATCGGTTCCACATATGAATTCAAACATAGTGAAACCGAATTGAATGTTATTTTGTACAGAGGTAGCACTAGCAAATGTTTAATATCCGTATAGCACGTTGTAGTTCAACAAGCTACTACAACCAACATTCAATTATACTCCTTGAAAAGGACAAAGCGTAATACAATACCCATGCATTTAGGAGAAAATAGGCTACATGTTCTTTACTGAACATCTTATTTTCCAGTAGTTCTTTATTGCTTCACTTTGCTTTTTCCACATCTCTTCTGTCCAGATATTACTCCGGTCCTTCTTTATTTTCTACTTCCCTTCTTTCTTTCTTTCTTTCTTTCTTTCTTTCTTTCTTTTATGAGATTTTATAAATAAACTCAGCAATTTGTCTAGTTCTTGTGTGGCATTTCGCCTAGGAACACCAAGCTGGCTCATCAGCGGGCCCTTGGGGTCGTTCCCAGACCATCCTTTTGGAAGCCTTCATAGGTACGTTAAGGATGCTTAAGCATTTAGCTCTCGCGTTGAAATGTTGAAGGTGCGTTTCATAAAAAGGGAGGTAGCGCGCAGTTCGCGATTCCTGAGGGGGTCCGGGCGGGGACACCAAGAGCCCGCTGATGAGCCACCTTGGTGTTCCTTGTCGAAACCTCACACAAGACAAATTGCTGAGTTTTAATTCACTGGCCGTGAAAGCCAATATACCATCATTTTATACATACTTGACCAATAATATACAACAAAAGGTTTCACAATTTCAACACTAGATGGTAGCACTAGTCGTTTAAAAATCCATAGATAAGAGAAATTAAATACAGTAGAACGTCGTTTATCCGGACGTCAAACATTCGGAACGTCAATTATCCGGACGAGCAAAAGAAAAACAACAGAGCAGCGCGCGCTTACTGTAGTGAGTCAGTTTTCAATTGTTTTCACTCACAGAACTCACTAACCCACTTGTGTTGTACTTGGAACACCAGACAACTGAAAAATGTATAACTATATGTCTTTAATTACTCTGCAATGTTTCAACGTGTTGCAGTATGTAAGTGTGCCTACTGTACTGTATTACGTTGTGGAAATGCCTTCTATGAGTGGCAAAAAGGAAAAACTAAATTGCAATGTTTTATCGATTGAGAAAAAGTTGGAGATCATTAATAAACTGGATAAAGGTGGGAGTGTGCAGTGTCTAATGAAAACTTACAGTGTTGGGAAATCCACAATTTATGATTTGAAGGACCGAAAAGGTGAAATTCTGAATTATGCATCTAAGTAAGATAGTGAAGAAGGGTCTATAAAAGATAAACCAGCTACGGATGAAAACTTGGAAGAAGCGGCGTTCTTATGGTTTATTCAGACAAGTAGTAAGGAAGATCCTATTTATGGACCTTTGTTATGTGAGAAAGCGTTGCTGCTTAATGAGAAGCTTGGTGGTTATCACCATAATGTACTCTGCATAGTTTTTCCTATGTAATAAACGCATGTTTGTTTATCTTGAAAAATCGTTATCCGGAACACTTTTGGCCCAATTAGTCCGGATAAACGACGCTCTACTGTAGTTGACTCAACATGACTGGTGAGATGAACTCGTCTCCCAAATACGCAGTACAATAATAATAATAATAATTGCCGCTTACTCAAGTTAACTCGACAAAAGTAAACTTATAAAACCTTTTCACGAATCTTAAAGAATTCTATTCTTTCTTATAAAATGGAAGCAGACTTAATCCATGCACACTAATGTTCCACAAAAATGTATTCACAAGTCTCCTCAATTTAATCTCCGCTGCTGAAAGTTAACTTGCTAAATGTTGTTTTACAATTTTTTTCTTCTTTAAAAACTTTTATAATTTCCTTCTACCGTGGAGATTTCTTGAAAACTCGATGAAGAGTGCACGTTATGTCCTCAACTTCCTTAACAGCCTGAGGTAAATTCAGCCTTTCAAAGCCGGGTTCCGACATTATTATAACTATGTAAGTGATCAGCTTTAAGCGTTCACTGTGGGGACTTTAATGTACTCTTTCCATTCTACTAGTGTTTCCATTCTACTAGTGGTCTCTTTCGTCAGGGGATGAAACTGGAACGATTTGGGGGTAATTTGACCTGACTGGCAGTTGTGAGATTTAATTCGACCGTCTTGACCCTTCAGCATCAGCAAGGAAAATGAATAACTATCTTCATCATCATCATCATCATCATTTATTGTGCTCAACAGTCCATGAAGACAGAAAAAAGAGGATATAATGCCATCATTTCACAAAACGTCCTACAGGTGCCGCAGTACAAATATATTCATCTACTTAATATAAATGTTGGTAGAGTAAGAAAGCAACAATTTTACCGAAGAGTAGATACGAGCCCCGTGGTCCTAAGTAGGCCTAAACGATAAGGAAAGAAATGTAGGTAGAGTACTACATTCCAAAATATTTACTGCAAGATGAAGCAGAGTGAACGAAGTGCTGATCAGTCAGTGACATTCTCTGGCGGGTCAGAGCAAGCCAACGCCGCAACACAGCACGAACTTTCCTGTGAATCTCGCCTGCCAACAACAGTCACCATTATCATAATAAATGTCAATCCATATGACCTAAACCAACTTTTTTACATTAGGGTAGTTTCATATCGCAAACGCTTATTATATGTGGAATACAACGCGCCCAAGAACGAACTTCTGCCGGAGTTGAGTTTCAAAATACGAGCGTTTTACATAATTAATTGTTTTGTTGTCTGTGTTGGAGATGAAATCTTAAAACACCACGTATACACAGGAAACATAACTGACTAACACATATCGAAAGTTGAGTGCTGTAGCACAACTGAGTTAGGAATTGTAAATCTCTCAAGTCGACACTTCGCTCGAACCCCGAAGAAAACCGGTATTTATAACGTTTTTTTAAGCGTATGGCTTTTAGTACCGGGAGTGTCCAAGAACATGTTCGGCTCGCCAGTTTTGTAGCTGCTTCGAGGCGGACACCCAATGGGTGAGCTACAAGTACCGTCGCGTGTGGAGTGTTGTCTGGGGAGGAAAGTTTGTATGTAAAGACGAGTAGTTGGAAGGTAGCGGCTGTGGCCTATAGTTAAGGACCAAGCCCGGCATTTGCCTGGAAGGAAGATGGGAAACCACAGAAGAACATCTTCAAGGTTGCTGGCGGGGGGATTCGAACCTCCTCATCTCCCGGATGTGAGCGACTGCCAGCAGACATGCCGCAACGACCACGGCTAACTTACCCGGTACTTTTTACGTTATAGCCTACCTGCCATAAAGCATATTAAAATATGATTCTAACAAGAAGTTCCGTGACGAACCAAAGAGCCTACTTTTCTTAAAATTCAGATTCATGCTAATGATTAATCTACAGTATATGAGCCTATCTAGAATAATGACGAAATTAAGTTGGTAATATAGAAATGTCTAATTAGTTCGAAATATACTTGGTATAGTGTAGCCTAATAGAGCACTACAGTTGGCAGCCTTGGTGACTGAATATATTCTTAGTTCCATCTCTTAAGGTACAGAATACAAAATGTGGTTGAAGTCCAATGGACGTTACATGCAGTTAGACACTGTGCCAATTTTGGATAAAATCCATTTGTTAGTATAGAAGTTACATGCATTTTAAAATTGGACCTATCAGCAAGCATAGAATCATGTTGGCAGCACTGACTTATATTAATTACTCCAAATTAATCTAGAATGTCAGGTGCTATACGTGTGCAAAGTATAGAGCTGTTGGCTAGCATACTTTCTGATATATTGATATTAGGGTAAAAATTTAAACAGCATTTATCAACAGTTGGCCGCCCTGATTGCTCATAAGAATACTTATAGTCATATCTATTATGTTACAAATAGCACATACGAAATGTGGTTAAAATCCAATTGATAGTATAGAAGTTACATGTATTTAAATATTGGTCCTATCAGCAGGTTCAGAATCATGTTGGTAGAACTGACGTATATAAGTTACTCCAAATTAATCTGAAATGCCAGGTACTATACGTGTGCACAGTTTAAAGCTGTCGGCTTGCATACTTTCAGATATATTGGTATTTGGATGAAGAAAATAGAGAGAGCAATTATTAACAGTTGGCAGCCCTGGTTGCTCTTAAGAATAGACTAAGTCATTTTTATCTGAATATGTACACATATAATACACAACATTTGGTTGAAATCCAATTGATAGTGTAGGAGTTACATGCATTAAAAAATTGGACCTATCAGAAGGCTTAAAATTATTTTGGCAACACTGTCATGTATGGCCTCCTGGAAATGAAACTGAAATAGTATTATCTACACGTGTGCTAATTTTGGAATAGCTCCCATGCATACCTATCAAGATATCCAACATACAGCTCAAATTGTAGTGCGTTTTTCATCAGTTGTTAGCACTGACATCACTTTCAAATATGGGCTTGAGATTTTCCGATATACATCTTTACTCGTACTAAATTTGGTTTCGTTTGCTGTAGCCGTTTAGGAGATGACATGGGGGGACACACAAACGGCCAGACAGACAGGAGGACAGACAGAGAAGGACAGACAGACACACACACATTTTCCCGGATCGATCTCATAAGTCTACTTTTTCCTCATTTTTGCAAAATGTGAAAAGTAAGCTCAAAACTACCTTTATCATGAATCAACGCAGCAATAAACATGAAAACAGGTGATTGTACTTGTTTTCCTGTAGGCCTTTCGGTTGTTTTGCTATTTATCTCCAAATTCAGGTGCATATAATTTCTTCGCCGACAGTAGTTAATGTTTAAGAACTACACGTATGCATAATGTTTAGATTACATAAGTTTGTAGCGTCAAAATTATTTACAGACGGTGTAGTTCACTGGAAGTATGTCAGCCAATGAAGTGCACCATTTTCTGTACATAAATGCGTGCTATTTTTAGCCTATTTTCAATTTTAAAAAAATAGGCTTATGAGATCACCTTTTGTCCGTGTGTGTGTGCGGGTGTGTGTGTGTGTGTGTGTGTGTGTGTGTGTGTGTGTGTGTGTGAGGTGTGTGTGTGTGTGTGTGTCCCTAATACATTCTAAACGGCTTGAGCGATTTCAATGAAACTAGGTAAGTTCATAGCATTATTCCGGGCGACCTCGACTGTGCTCTTCAAATTTTGTTACGTCTCACCAATCCAACATGGCGGCTGTGCGAAATATTTAACCAGCATTCAATCTCTCCAAAACTATTACCGACATCACCCTGAAATTTATTGCGTTGATAAAGGGAACTACTAGAATTTCACCTAGGCTATGTGACTTTTGAAAAACTGGTAACTACAAAACCAACATGGCGGCCACGCGAATTTGCGACTTTTAAATAGACGTTTCTCGCGATTTAACCAACCAAACGCAATAAAACTTGGTACAGTATATGATTATGCACATTGTAATGCACCAACATCTAACTTGGTTCAATTGTTTACATAACCACAAGATGGCGGATGAGCGAAATATTTCACCGGCATTCTATATCTCAGAAACTATTAGCTGTATCACCCTGAAATTTTGTAAGGAAATAAAGGGCACTACTGGAAGTTCACCATAAGACTTTCAAAAAGCAGTTAACTACAAAACGAACATGGCGGCCAAGCGAATTTGAAAATTTTAAATAGACCTTTCTCGCGATTTAATGTTCCAAACGCAATGAAATATGGTACATGAAATGTTTATACACATTGTAATGCACTGGTATCTAATTTAGTTCAATTGTTTACATAACCTCAAGATGGCGGCTGTGCGAATTTAAAAATTTAGTTTTTATTTCTTGTGTCGTAATCAAGCAATCGAAGTGAAAGTTTGAATAATGAACCTACGCAATAATTTTCCTTTAATGGTTAATGACTCTATGGCCTATACATTTAACAATCCATCATGGCGATCATCCGAAATATTCAGACGACTCTGAAAATCTACGAATCTATTATAGCAACCAAACTGATTTTTTTTATGTTCATAGGGGCTATGAACTGAAGTTCACCTACAGGACTTTAAATAACCTGGTGATCACAAATCCAAAATTGCGACGACGTGAAGTATAAATATTCACATGGACGTTTCTCGCAATTTAACCATCCGAGTGCAGTGAAACTAGGTACAGTAAATCCTTTTACGAATGTTAATCAACTGGCATCTAATTTATATCAATTGTTTCCATAACCACAAGATGGCAGCTGTGCGAAATTTTAAAATCTTGTTACTTCTTGTGTCCTAATCATGCGATTGATGTTTGAATGCTACACGTTCACAATAATCTTCATGTAACATTACATAACTCTAGGACCTATACATATAAAATCCAACATGGCGAGGATCCGAAATATTTTGTCGGTACTTAATATTTACTAATCTATTACAGCAATCAAACTGAAATTTTGTATGTTGATAGTGGCAGTTAACATAAGTAGGATATATGAAAATAGGCTGTATAGTTCTTCACGGAACTACTTGTTGATGTGTAACATCTTTCCACTCGGTATCTGTAGGCTATATTTTTTGTGGGGGTGATTAAAAAAACGGAAATGGATGGGACGGAGACAATGAGCGCTCGCGGTGGCGGAGATCGATACCACGACGTATTGTTGGCCATGTGGCTATGTGGAATCTATATCGCATACAAAATTACTTCAAGGTTTGGAGACCCCATTAAAGATATTCCTACAATAAATCACCTTCAAGTTGGCGTTTTTTGGTGTGAAAATATTCAATATATCATATTTGCTGAAAACCGGCACTGGAGTTTTACAATTACAGTAACATTTATTATAAGTGCCTTACGTTGTGGTGATAACTATAATGGTTCAATAAACAAACAAGATAATAAGAATATAAATTACACTGTGGTGTGAGCTTACCTGAGATGGTATGGTGTTGAGCGCCAGATCCCTATTTAAGACAGTGAATCGAAATGTATTAAATATATCCTGGGCAGTCAGCAGTAGCGTTCGAGACCACTTACCCCTGGTCGTGACGTAACTTAGTTGACTAACCATTCAGGATTTATTTTAAGGAGTATGATTGATTTGCCTTTAGTATGTGCTAACTATAAGAAAAGTTACAGTCATGAAGTTAAAGAAATAATTTATTGAATCAAAAGCAAAATATTAATAGTGACACAAAGAATTTAAATTACCAATTGCGGTTTAATTATTTAAAAGAAAATGAACATTGAAAATGAATTGAATATTAAACTTGAAGTTACTTGATAATAGAGACGATAGTTTTATTTAATTGCTTGCTCACCCAGTCGAAGATTCGTCATATTTAAGGTTGTGACAGATCACCTTAATACGCCGTCACGTATGTAAAAATGTTGTAATATATCGTAAGATACAGCATACCACGATCCATTCTGTTGCATTCTATAGATTTATTGTAGTAGTGATCTCTAAGCCATTGTATGTTGATTCCTATATTGACCAAGCATAGTCCTGTGTTGGATATTTGCTTAGTCCATTCTTAAACCAGGAAGTCGCTGTCCGTGAATGAATGTCTTCTCGTTCCCTAATGACTTGTCGTTTCTTAATGAAGACTGTCGGAGAATGAATGCCCACTCTGTTGGGGGTTCCGGCTTATATGTTTCCTTGTCACGTGATTCGGAAACTTCCCTCTCCACTGGTTTCATTCTCTTACGAGGGCAAATTGCATCATTACTTTCAATATTTAGCATCGTACTTTGGCTGCAGTAGTGACGTATCTTGTTGCACCAGACATCGTAATATTGTGTTCTATTCCTTCTCGAAAGTCTTCGATGGTCCGCACGTGATTCTTAGTCATTGTGGGTTTTCAAGATCCCGAGACAATGAGGTCTTGCTATGGTGACATAACTACTGCGTCGTTCTGTAATGCCACATAGGGTTGGTCCTTATTGCCACACTCGTTGCAATATATATACAACTTCGTCTCTTTACAAGTGAATATTAATAAAAATCTAATTGAATATAATAATAAAAAAAACGCTTACAATTATCTGATATAAAAATCATCTCATGGATGTACTAATTAATTATAATAATAACATGATAATAAATGAATAACCCTATAAATATAACAGCTACGGGATCGAATCGTTACAATCGCCCCTAAGATAAATAATTTAAATGACATTTACATTATTTCTCTTACCACATCCAACATAAAAAACTATAAATATAAATATTATAACGAACAAAAAGACAACATACAAATACCCTTCATCAATACACAAAAATATACAAGAAATATACTCTTTTCTCTTTACATATTTGTACTATCATTTATCTCATTCTTCCATTCTTCCAAATGTTCATAATGTTCATTATGTTCTTTTAGGTAGATTTCATTAGAAAGCTAACTATTGCAATGGGTACCATGTTTCGACTTCCGGAAAATTTCGACATATCTTCGCGTTTCACATCCCCCAGACCCCAAAACCACCGTCAGTTCAAATGTTTATATATAATTTATGTATATATGTATCTATCTATCTATCTATATATATATATATCAGTTTCTTGTGGACACGATAACTGCCGTAATTGTGCACCAATCACTTTGAATTTTTTACTTAACACGTATCCCTATAAAATCTCGGTCGAGTTCGTTAATGGGCAAAATCGGTCGAAGGGGGTGAAAATGGGGGGCTTTTTTCGAAAAAGTGAAATTTCGCTATAACTCTCTTAATACGTGAAATATCGAATCCATTCAAAGTTCATAATATGTGTCGTATAAGTGCCAAAAATTTATGTCAAATAAGTTTTTTGATAGCACCAACCATTGACCAAAGGGGTGGAAAAAAGTGGGTTTTTCGGGAAACATTAATCATATCTCTCTTAATAGGCACAATATCAAAACCGTACAAAATGGACAATATTCCTCCAATAATTACCTAAAATCTTTGTCTGAAAGAATTTTCGATATGACCCACCATTACGCCACGGAGTGAGCAAAATGATTTAAATTATAAGAAAATTCCAAGTGCCAAGAGTGGTTGCCATGACAACTTTACTTTTAATTGATACGGGTTGAGCCATCAGCAGTTGCTATGACAACGCCACTGCACGAGATCACATTCTGTTTTCATATGTCTGTGGGAAGCGACTTCGGTATCGGAACTGGTAGCATGCTGAACTTCTATGCCCAAGGTCGCGGGTTCAAACCCGGCTGAAGTCGTCGGATTTACTAAGAGCGCCAAAAAACCCTGAGTATGCTTTCCTTCGGAGGTGAAGTTCCAACGTTCGTTGCGAGTTGATGGTTCCGGTGGCATCTAGTAGCCAAGTTCACAGCTAGGTGTCGTTGATGGTAGTATTTTAAATTATGTAGCCTATTTTAGGTAGATTTCATCAGAAAGCTAACTATTGCAATGGGTGCCATGTTTCGACTTCCGGAAAATTTCGACATATCTTCCTGTTTCACATCCCCCAAACCACCGTCAGTTCAAAAGTTTATATATATGTGTGTGTATATATATGCATATATATCAGTTTGTTGTGGACACGATAACTGCCGTAATTTTGCACCAATCACTATAATGTTTTACATAATATGTAACCCCTTAAAAAATCGGTCGAGTTCGTTAATGGGCAAAATCGGTTAAAGGGGGTGAAAATGGGGGGAGGGGGCTTTTTTTTCGAAAAAGTGAAATGTCGCTATAACTCTCTTAATACGTGAAATATCGAATCAATTCAAAGTTCATAATATTTGTCGGATAAGTGCCAAAAATTTATGTCAAATAGGTTTTTTGATAGCACCAACCATTGACCAAAGGGGTGGAAAAAGGTGGTTTTTTTTTCGGGAAACATTAATCATATCTCTCTTAATAGGCACAATATCAAACCCGTACGTAATGGAAAATATTCCCCTAATAATTACCTAAAACTTTGTCTGAAAGAATTTTTGATCTGACCTACCATTACGCCAAGGGATGAGAAAAATGATTTCGGAATTAAACAAAATGCCAAGTGCCATCAGAGGTTACCATGACAACGCTTCTTAATTGATGAGGGATGAGCTATCAGAGGTTGCCGAGACAACGCCATCGCACGAGATCACATTCATTTTTCCATCTGACTCTGTGGGAAGCGGCTAACTGGTAGCATGCTGAACTTATAAGCCCAAGGTCGCTGGTTCAAAGCCGGCCAAAGACGTCGGATTTTCTAAGAGCGCTAAAAATCCCTCAGTATGCTTTCCTTTGGAGGGCAAGTTCCAACGTTCGTTGCAAGTTGCTGGTTGCGGTGGCATCTAGTAGCCAAGTTCACAGCTAGGTGTCGTTGACGTTAGTATATGGTACAAAATTAGGAACTACTACTTAAAATTGACCGTCTGCAGACCTTATCTGAATTACACACTAAAACAGTCATCAATATTAACACCGTTTATCAGATTCTACACACCCGGGGTTACATGACCACGTTGTCGCAGCCCCTAAACTGAGGAACCAACAAAAATCTCTGCGGGAGATAAAATTTTGCGAGAAGAAGTAACAGACTGTCAAATAGTTACACATCAGTTCCAAACCTTGCATAAGGACAGTGTGATCAGAAGTATAAAAATGAACCCCGAATGACAAGAAGGTTACCATCCCCATAGACAATAAAATGATAAAAATATGCATACAAAAACGAAAAAAAGTTGATTTTTAACCTCCAAATGTAAAATACTTTCTTGCAATCAATGAGGTCTGATCCTCCTACGAAAACCTGCATATTTTGCCTATTATAGCCAATCCCCTAGTTTGCCCGGTGAAATCTACCTCCGCCTTCCGGCGTGCCGAGAGGATTTTTTTTTTTATTTATATATGTATTAAGCGACCTGTAAAAAAATATACATATTTAATGCACTTCACTTTTAATTTTGACATATATGTCAACGCTGTATTCTCTGGCGTAGAATTACATTGTTGTATTTCCAGCTGATTAACACATTATAACTATCACAGCACACGATATGCAAACAACACAATATTCCTTTCGTCTCTATAATGGGAAATACGCTAACGGTGTAAATATATCTAATATTTGAAGAACAAAAATAAAATATAGCAAGATACCTAAGGCAATTCCAATTTCAGTGCATATGTCATACATGTAAATACTTCCCCAAATACATAATGACATTGAAATATCTCAAAGTAGTTAATAAACAGTTCACTTAAATACCGAATTTACTACTAACTTGCATATGTGGCTTCATACCTTCTCAAAAAAACATAATTCCGAAAACAATAACTTGAATTTTCAAAATTTCAAATAAACCTAAAATCTGACTTCTTGTTCACATTATAAAATTTAACTTAACCTCACGATATAACTTTACTGTACCGTCATTCCTTACTTACCATAACAAATGATTAAGACTTGGACAAAATACTACTCAATACCTGAATTACGTATATCACTAAACTATTTCACCAAAATCACATGACAAACTCCTCGGAATAAATATTTCGTTCCACAAAATATTAATGCTCTTATACTTTGAACTTAGTCTATACATGATTTGACTTCTGGCTGAATACTTAAAACCCCCCTTAGTTTTCTCTCAAAACTTATTGTTAAGTACCGTGTCTTACCGACACCTCTTCCTACTTGCTTCGATCGCCTGGACTATGGCTCATTTCTATTAAACCAGAATCTCTCAAAACTCATCGTGACATTACTCGTCACCATTTCTTTACTTCTTCCACCTTCCAATACGTGGTAAAATCCCACATCTTCGTACTGTTACAGGTCACCTCTTACTGACCAATAACACTCTAAATTTCAGCTAAAAAATCTTACCTGCTTCGACTAACTCCTTGGAATAATAACATCACACTTTGTTTTCCTAACTATTTTCTTCCTCAAATAATGACAGTATTCCAGGTGATAGTCAATAACACCCACACTCCTAATTGGCAAATATTTTCCCATAATCACTTCGTAAAGCAAGTCCTGAGTTATAACACAGTTCAGATACTCTCTGCTCTACCAAATTAAATGCGTAAATTACACCTGCCTTGAATTGAAACTTCATTTTACCCTTAGGTACACACTTATCGTACTAACCTACTCTTTTCTTCAAAAAGATAATCACACACTTCTCTTTACTAACTCCGTATGACATAAATAAAACTTAATTTCTCGTCTACTAAAAAATGATTTACCTTTAAAATCCTCAAAACTTAGAATTATAAAAAATTCCTTTCAATACTAGTAAATATTATGCCAACCATCTAATTATTATTATTATCTTTACTTTTACCTGTGTAGGACAACAATCTACCACATAATTAATTCGTTATTATTCATCAGTAACTTTTTTACTAAAAAGTGGTTTAGCTCAATATCAAGCCTTGTAATATTTTTAAAACGTGCGTAACTGTAGCTAAAACTTGGACCATCTTCCCTTTGTAATCTCTTATTACCTTTGTATGCATATAATCATTTATACTTTAAAAATCTCCCAACATTAACTTCACGTAGTTTCGTAGACACCATAAAAAAACTCATTGCTCAACGGAATATACCTCGCTGACCTACTTCATCCTCCAAAAACTTCTTAAAACTTCATTTGGCATCTTACCAAAACTTCCTCCATTATAACTCCATTTGGCATCTTACCAAAAACTTAAAACCACATTGCTCAAAGGCATTACCTTCGTTGGCCTACTTCTACAAACTCACGTCCATTCACGTGAAAATACACACATACACACACACACACACATATCTGTCACCAAATACCAGATGTCCTAATTAGTTACTACTTCCTCATTTCAACCCGATGTTGGTTAATTCATACAACGCATTACCATTAACTATTCTAAACCACTTCTAAATTTCTCAAAATATATCCACTGATAACCTCGCTGTCCTCACAATGAAACTTCTTTAAAAATCAATACCTAATTCTTCAATTCATTAGTTTTATTACCACTGTATCATCTTATCTTCATTCATTTTAGAATTAAATCTTTATTATCATTATACTTCTTCTCAGTATTATTATTATTATTAATTTCATACCTATGGTTGCCATAATAATTATTACTTTCTTTAGATTACTTACATTTGTAATAATCTTCCTAACTTTTTAAATTTAATCCTCACTTTTTCAAACTTACCTGAAGTTTAAGGACCCACATTCAACTTACCTGAGTTGTTAAATAGCACGACAACCTCTGTCTTCCAAATTAAATGACTTTAGACAACCTAAATCAATAAGCGTAGGGATTACGCGCCCCTTACCATCCTAACTTCACGACTGAATTAAAATTACACACAGCAGGTTCCTTATCTACCTCTGTAAAATCATATAAAATTTCATTACTTAATATTTAAGTCATACGGATCAGTAACTATCGGTAATACGAATTTACATAACTACTTTCTCTGGCATTTCATAGTTCTTACCACATTCATCTTCAATTCTATCTTTCTCTAGGATTCCACTTTCCTCCTTCCTTATAACATTAATTTCTACCTCTTTCGGACTACATTCATCAATAGCAACATTATACTTCGGCTTTCCCCCTCTCACTTCTCCAAGTTTAGCTAATTCAGTACGACACTGCACGTCATATGCTTTCTTTCTCTCTCTCATCCTGATTTCTTTCTCCTCTAGCAACTTAATTCTCTTCTCTTTCATTTTACTCCAAAATATCTACCTACATGTCTTCCCTTCACTTCACCATTACTATCACTTAATGCTCTCTTTAGCCGTGGACTATTGCTTCTGCTCTTATCTATCTCACTCCTCCTCTTAACCTGTTTACTAATTATGTTCTTCTGACTATGAATTAACGCACACTTCTCTGCCTCTAATAATTTCACATTAATTTCCGCTATACCATCATTAAATTCTTCCCTAGTCAACATATTCTCTTCACCTAAGATTTTCTGCATCTTAATTTCTTGAGTGCCTAGTACTTTCTTTATCTTACCTACTTCTATCCCTATCTTTTCTCTCATCTTCTCCACTTCTTTTTCACTACATTATATAGTCTCTTCTACAGCTATCCTGCGTTCATCTATCATCTCCGTTGATTGATGTTCCTTACCTAAGCTACTTTCATCTAGGTCTAACGTCTCTACCAACTCTACTATGTATTCTCCTACTATATCCGTTAACTGCTGTTCATCACCTATAATTTCTTCTACAGCTATCCTGCTTTCATTTAAAATCTCCTCCAACTCTACTATGCTTTCTCCTGCTATCTCCTTTGACTCTAATCTACTTTCAATTACAGTCTCCTTACAGGCTGTCTTCACTGATTATACTTCAGTATTCCCTAAACTCTCTACCACCTCTAATCTGCTTTCACCTAAAATCTCCTCTACCTCCAATCTGCTTTCACCTAACATTTCCCCTGACCCCAATCTACTTTCAATTACAGTCTCCTTACAGGCTGTCTTTACTGATTCTACTTCAGTATTCCCTAAAGTCTCTACCACCTCTAATCTACTTTCACCTAAAATCTCGTCTGACTTTAATCTGATTTCAATTACAGTCTCCTTACAGGCTGTCTTCTGACGTTCTCTAACTGAGTTCTCCATCCACTCCTGATGTTCTCTATCTAATTTATCAAACGTCTTTCTAATCTCCTGATTATGTCTATTCATATCTTCTTTCATCTCCTGACTAAGCATTCTCATCTCCCTCATGAACCAATCTACAAGATCTTTAGAAAACATTTTGCAATATATTTAATACAATTCCCTTGCAAAATTCACTTCACTTCACTGTCCCCCAAAAGCACTGACAATTTGCACTTAAATCATACACTCCCCTCCTAAATCCCGAACGGTTTTCGTGTCCTACGTTGTAGCGCCTAATGTAACTTTTATTATAAGTGCCTTACGTTGTGGTGATAACTATAATGGTTCAATAAACAAACAAGATAATAAGAATATAAATTACACTGTGGTGTGAGCTTACCTGAGATGGTATGGTGTTGAGCGCCAGATCCCTATTTAAGACAGTGAATCGAAATGTATTAAATATATCCTGGGCAGTCAGCAGTAGCGTTCGAGACCACTTACCCCTGGTCGTGACGTAACTTAGTTGACTAACCATTCAGTATTTATTTTAAGGAGTATGATTGATTTGCCTATAGTATGTGCTAACTATAAGAAAAGTTACAGTCATGAAGTTAAAGAAATAATTTATTGAATCAAAAGCAAAATATTAATAGTGACACAAAGAATTTAAATTACCAATTGCGGTTTAATTATTTAAAAGAAAATGAACATTGAAAATGAATCGAATATTAAACTTGAAGTTAGTTGATAATAGAGACGATAGTTTTATTTAATTGCTTGCTCACCCAGTCGAAGATTCGTCATATTTAAGGTTGTGACAGATCACCTTAATACTCCGTCACGTATGTAAACATGTTGTAATATATCGTAAGATACAGCATACCACGATCCATTCTGTTGCATTCTATAGATTTATTGTAGTAGTGATCTCTAAGCCATTGTATGTTGATTCCTATATTGACCAAGCATGGTCCTGTGTTGGATATTTGCTTAGTCCATTCTTAAACCAGGAAGTCGCTGCCCGTGAATGAATGTCTTCTCGTTCCCTAATGACTTGTCGTTTCTTAATGAAGACTGTCGGAGAATGAATGCCCACTCTGTTGGGGTTTCCGGCTTATATGTTTCCTTGTCACGTGATTCGGAAACTTCCCTCTCCACTGGTTTCATTCTCTTACGAGGGCTAATTGCATCATTACTTGCAATATTTAGCATCGTACTTTGGCTGCAGTAGTGACGTATCTTGTTGCACCAGACATCGTAATATTATGTTCTATTCCTTCTCGAAAGTCTTCGATGGTCCGCACGTGATTCTTAGTCATTGTGGGTTTTCAAGATCCCGAGACAATGAGGTCTTGCTATGGTGACATAACTACTGCGTCGTTCTGTAATGCCACATAGGGTTGGTCCTTATTGCCACACTCGTTGCAATATATATACTACTTCGTCTCTTTACAAGTGAATATTAATAAAAATCTAATTGAATATAATAATAAACAAGATGTTCAGTAAAGAACATATAGCCTACTTTCTCATAAATGCATGGGTATTGTTATAACTCTTTGTCCTTTTCAACGAGTATGATTGAATGTTGGTTGTAGTAGCTTGTTGAAATACAACGTGCTATAGGGATATTAAACATGAATATGAGGTGCCCTTTGCTAGTGCTACCTCTGTAAAAATATTCCTTCAATTCGGTATCACCGTGTTTGAATTGATAGGGGGAATCGATTTGCACACATACTTGGCCACCATCTGCAAACTATTGGGCTGATGTTCTTGCAGTTTGGTCTGAATATGTTTCCCACATAAAGATATGGTGTTGCAAAATTTGGTAGAGACTAGATTATTAGGTTGGTCGTAATTACATTTTAGCTTTTAACATTTGGGTGGCCGCGATTACGTTTCCGTCAAGATAGCGGTGATATAAAACATGACACTGAGGTGCCCTTTGCTAGTGCTATCTCTGTACCAAATTTCGTTCCATTCAGTTTAACCGTGTTCCAATTGATAAGGGGAATCGATTTTGACACATAGATGGCCGCCATCCGTAAAATATTAGGCTGATGACCTATTAGTTTGGTCAAAGGATGCTCCCTCCATAAAGGTATGTTGTTGCTAAATTTACTAGAGATCGGATGATTAGGCTAATCGTAATTTGATTTAAGCTTTGAACATTTGTGTGGCCGCCATTACGTTTCCGTCAAGATGGCGGCGATATAAAACATGACACTGAGGTGCCCTTTGCTAGTGCTTCCTCTGTACCAAATTTCGTTCCATTCAGTTTAACCGTGTTCGAATTGATAAGGGGAATCGATTTTGACACAAAGATGGCCGCCATCCGTAAAATATTAGGCTGATGACCTATTAGTTTGGTCAAAGGATGCTCCCTTCATAAAGGTATGTTGTTGCTAAATTTACTAGAGATCGGATGATTAGGCTAATCGTAATTTGATTTAAGCTTTGAACATTTGTGTGGCCGCCATTACGTTTCCGTCAATATGGCGGCGATATAAAACATGACACTGAGGTGCCCTTTGCTAGTGCTTCCTCTGTACCAAATTTCGTTCCATTCAGTTTAACCGTGTTCGAATTGATAAGGGGAATCGATTTTGACACAAAGATGGCCGCCATCCGCAAACTATTAGGCGAATGACCTATTAGATTGGTCAAAGGATGCTCCCTCCATAAAGGTATGTTGTTGCAAAATTTGGTAGAGATCGGATGATTAGGTTAATCGTAATTTGATTTAAGCTTTGAACATTTGTGTGGCCGCCATTACGTTTCCGTCAAGATGGCGGCGATATAAAACATGACACTGAGGTGCCCTTTGCTAGTGCTACCTCTGTACCAAATTTCGTTCATTCGGTTCCACCGTGTTCGAATTAATAGGGGGAATCAATTTTGACATTAAGATGGCCGCCATCCGCAAACTATTAAGCTAATGGCCTATTAGATTGGTCAAAAGATGCTCCCTCCATAAAGGTATGTTGTTGCAAAGTTTGGTAGAGATCGGATGGTTATGTTAGTCGTAATTTGATTTAAGCATTAAACATTTGTGTGGCCGCCATTACGTTTCTGTCAATATGGCGGCGATATAAATCATGGCACTGAGATTCCCTTTGATAGTGCTATCTCTGAACCAAATTTCGTTCCATTCGGTTTCACCGTGTTTGAATTAATAGGGAGAATCGATTTTGACACAAAGATGGCCGCCATCCGCAAACTATTAGGCGAATGACCTATTAGATTGGTCAAAGGATGCTCCCTCCATAAAGGTATGTTGTTGCAAAATTTGGTAGAGATCGGATGATTAGGTTAATCGTAATTTGATTTAAGCTTTGAACATTCGTGTGGCCGCCATTACGTTTCAGTCAAGATGGCGGCGATATATAACATGACACTGAGGTGCCCTTTTCTAGTGCTACCTCTGTACCAAATTTCGTTCCATTCGGTTCCACCGTGTTCGAATTAATAGGGGAATCAATTTTGACATAAAGATGGCCGCCACCCGCAAACTATTAGGCTAATAACCTATTAGATTGGTCAAAGGATGCTCCCTCCATAAAGGAATGTTGTTGCAAAGTTTGGTAGAGATCGGATGGTTATATTAGTCGTAATTTAACTTAAGCTTTGAACATTTGTGTGGCCGCCATTACGTTTCTATCAATATGGCGGCGATATAAAACATGACACTGAGATGCCCTTTGCTAGTACTACCTCTGTAGCAAATTTCGTTCCATTCGGTTTCTCCGTTTTTGAATTAATAGGGGGAATTTATTTTCACACAAAGATGGCCGCCATCCGCAAACTATTGGGCTAATGACCTAGTCATTTGGTCAAAGGATGCTTCCTCTATAAAGGTATGTTGTTGCAAAATTTGGTAGAGATCGGATGATTAGATTAATCGTAATTTGATTTAAGCTTTGAACATTTGTGTGGCCGCCATTACGTTTCCGTCAAGATGGCGGCGATATAAAACATGACACTGAGGTGCCCTTTGTTAGTACTACCTGTGTACCAAATTTCGTTCCATTCGGTTGCACCGTGTTCGAATTAATAGGGGGAATCGATTTTCACACAAAGATGGCCGCCATCCGCAAACTATTACGCTGATGACCTATTGGTTTGGTCAAAGGATGCTCCCCCCATAAAGGTATGATGTTGCAAAATTTGGTAGAGATCGGATGATTAGGTTAGTCGTAATTTGATTTAAGCTTTGAACATTTGTGTGGCCGCCATTACGGTTCCGTCAAGATGGCGGCGATATAAAACATAACACTGCGGTGGCCTTTGCTAGTGCTACCTTTGTACCAAATTTCGTTCAATTCGCATTCACTGTGTTCGAATTGATAGGGGGGGACAGACATTCAGAGTACACACACACACACACACAGACACACACACACACACACACACACAGACTCACACACACACACACACACACATACACACACACACAGACAGACACACTTTTTTCGCCCTGTGTTGATCTCATAAGTCTACTTTCATTTTTTGCAAAAATCGAAAGTAGGCTAAAAACCGCTTACATTTATCTGATATATAAATCATCTCATGGATGTTCTAATTAATAATAATAATAACATGATAATAAATGAATAACCCTATAAATATTACAGCAACGGGATCGAATCGTTACAGTACCTTAGTTATTTCAATGACCAACAGAGTTCACTCTTGACAAGGGATAACATGGCACATGTTACACATCATATGCGACTACTGCAAAGCTGGTATTGTTTTAAATAATTTCTCGTTTCTTTCAGGTTAGTGTTTCCCACCTAATGTAATTGGGCAGAATTTGTGTTGACCGACTGAGAAGCTTTCTTTAATTGAACAAGCCAACTCTGAAAAATTGCTTCCATCACTATATCGAGCCTTTCAGTGCGCACTCAGCAGCAATGCGGAAAATCTTTGGATGAATCCCAACAGATTTAAAGGATTGAACAACTGATTTTTGGATCGTTCCCCGGCTTCTGATCATGAGCCCTTTATATTATAGGCATGAAGGTTGATGATGATGATGATGATAATTGTTGTTTTAAGGGGCCTAACATCTAGGTTATCGGCCCCTAAAGGTTTGGGTGATCGTGAAGATGATAATGAAAAGTAAATTATAATTAAAAATAACTTATATACTAGAAGGAGAAATGGAAAACAAAAGGAGAATAAGGCAAACAAAGGACAAGAGGAAAAGAAATGCTCTTAACCCTCGAAGAATGTGGATTGGGGGACTTGGAAGGAAGGAGAGCCATAAAAGGTAGATAGGAAAGTGAAAGAGGAGAGGGTCCGCCCCACAGGTAAAGGATAAATGGGGGAAACCCGGACCCAGCTCAGGAATACCTCGGGGTCGCCAACTCCCGAACTCACCAGACGTGAGCCCCTGTGGGTGTAGCATTATCTAGGGTGAACCAGAAGTGGTGAGCCTACATACACCCTGCCTCCTTGAGGGCCTTGAGCAGAAGGCAGGAGATAACATGAAAAGGAAAAGAAGGCTGACCCCTCACAGAAGGGGGGGCATCAGAAAAGATGAGACAAGGGCCAATTAAGGGGGGATAGGAAGAGACTCCCTAGGCCTCGGACACCCTAATACCGTCGGGGTCGGCACAAGTAAGTGGATGCAATGCCGGACTCAGCTGAGGCCCCGTGGTCGCCAACCCACGTCAAACTAGATGTGAGCCCCTGGGGGGAAAAGGCATGAAGGAAGTATTTCTGGTAAATAGAGGTCAATACGAGAATCAGCGCAGCTTGGATGAAGTGGCGAACGACTACTGCGATCGAAGGATGAAGGATAACCTAAAGTCAAAGATCTATCGTAATGTCATCCGTCCTGTCGCATTGTAAGGATGCGAGTGTTGGCCAACAACAATAGTGACAGAACGTGGCTTGGGAGTTATGGAGACCAAGATGTGATGGACAGCGGGTGTCACCAAATTGGATCATGTTTCCAATGAAAACATCAGGAAACGGTTTGGGGTTGTACCAATCAGTGACAAGATGCGGGAGTGCCGTCTGGGTTGGTTTGGGCTTGTTCTACGAACGGAAGCGGACACAATTGCAAAGACAGGCTACAATATACAAGTCGTCGGCAAGAAACTTAAGGGAAGACAGAAGCAACGGTGGGATGATCCGCTACATGGACATCTGAAGAACCAACAAGTAGTTCCGTCAAGAAATATACAGCCTATTTTCATATATCCTTCTCATGGTTATTGCCTCTATCAACATCCATTGAGATCCATCTAAATATTTCGGATGGTCACCATGTTGGATTGTTAAATGTATAGGCCATGGAGTCATGTACCATTAAAGGAAAATTATTTTGTAGGTTCATTATTCAAACTTTCACATCGATCGCATGATTACGACACAAGAAATAAAAAATTAATTTTGAAATTCGCACAGCCGCCATCATGAGGTTATGTAAACAATTGAACTAAATTAGTGCATTGAAATGTGTATAAACATTTCCTGTGCCAAGTTTCATTGCGTTTGGATAATTAAATCGTAAGAAAGATCTATTTAAAATTTTCAACTTCGCTTGGCCGCCATATTCGTTTTGTAGTTAACCGGTTTTTGAAAGGCTTATAGATGAACTTCCAGTAGTTCCCTTTATCTCCGTACAAAATTTCAGGGTCATACCGCTTATAGTTTCAGAGATATAGAATGCCGGTGAAATATTTCGCACAGCCGCCATCTTGAGCTTATGTAAATAATTGAACAAAGTTAGATGTCGGTGCATTACAATGTGTATAAGCATTTACTTGACCAAGTTTTATTGCGTTTGGTTGGTTAAATCGCGAGAAACGTCTATTTAAAAGTCGCAACTTCGCTTGGCAGCCATGTTGGTTTTAAAGTTACCAGGATTTCAAAAGTCACATAGGTGAACTTTTAGTAGTTCCCTTTATCACCGTAAAATATTCCATGGTGATATCGGTAATAGTTTCGGAGATATTGAATGCTGGTGAAATATTTCGCACAGCCGCTATGTTGGATTGGTGAGACGTAACAATATTTGAAGGGCACAATTGGGGTCGTCCGGAATAGTGCTACGAACTTACCGAGTTTCATTGAAATCGCTCCAGCCGTTTAGAAGTTGTTAGCGGGGGACACACACCATCACACACACACGGACAAAAGGTGATCTCATTAGCCTATTTTTTCATAAATGAAAATAGGCTAACACCTTCATCCTGACATGACCCGAGACAGAAACAAATGGCGACAACGTATCCATATAGCGGACCCTGCAGCTAGGCGGGACAAACGCTAAAGAAGAAGAAGAAGGTATCCTTCAGTTGCGACAAATAACGACTTGATCATAATCTCATGCAGTACAGAGCTCTCAAGGTAATGTGTTTTCTTCTGTATACATCCTCTGAAGACTTTGTGTCTCACCCTTTTTGGATTAACGCATTGAAATATTATCAACGGAATGCTTAAAATTCTAATTTAAAGTTTCCAATATCACCCGAATTATTTGTATGTAGATCAACCAACTTCATAGAATAAAAACCCAGATGCTTCAAAGGAAATCGTTGACTTGTAATTCGTCAGCCTGGCGCCTTGAGTCAGCCAACAAATCCAATATCATGCTTCACGGAACATGTTGATGACGATATACCACGACAGCCCACTGATTGCCTACCTCACTTCAATATCTTCAATCTTTCTTTACGATTTTTTTAATGTTTTCTTTTCCACCTTCAACGCACCATAAAATTAACGGCTTTGCCTTCTTCCCGGATGATCCCGCAGGATAAAATATGATCGCACTGAATCACATTCACACGCAGCCATGAAGAATGGAGAGGAGTTGATTGGCTATGTGCTTGGTTCAAATCGAAGAAGATGATAGCTTTGTATTCGTGGCGTGTTACCGTAGCAGGAAATCTGGAGTCTCCAGGAAATGGATGACCTTTCCGACAAGATGAGTCCAGGCTTTATCTGCAGGGCGTAAGACCGAGACCAGCACCGTTGGCTTGGCCAAGTGCCTAGCCAACATCCTCCCCTGTTCTCTTCAGAAACCACCCAGGGCATTGCTTTACTTGTGCCGGGTTCCTCTCTATCGAACTGCCTTGGTCAACTCTGGTTCTCTTCCGAACCCGACGGTATTAGGATATCCGCGGAATAAGCAAGAAATTCCGTGACGAACTAATGAGCCTACTTTCCTTAAAATTTAAGATTCATGCCAATGATTAATCTATATGGATCTATCTAGAATAATGACGAAATTAAGTTGGTCATATCGAAATTTCTAATTAGTTCGAAATACTGTATACCTGGAATAATGTAGCCTAATAAAGCACTATAGTAGGCAGCTCTGGTGACTGAATAAAATCTTAGATCTATTTCTTAGGGTACAGAATACAAAATTTGGTTGAAGTCCAATAGATAGCATGGACGTTACATGCAGTTAAACATTGGACCTAACAGAGCGCGTAAAATCATTTTGGCAACAATGCCTTGCATGTATTGGTCAGAAATAATCTCAAATAATATGATCTATTGTTGTGCCAATTTTGAATGAAATCCATTAGTTAGTATAGAAGTTACGTGCATTTTAAAATTGGACCTATCAGCAGGCTTAGAATCATGTTGGCAGCACTGACGTATATAAGTTATTTCAGATTAATATAGAATGTCAGGTACTATATGTGTGCATAGTTTAAAGCTGTCGGCTTGCATACTTTCTGATATATTGGTATTTGGATAAAAGAAATTGAGAGCATTTATTAACAGTTAGCAGCCCTGGAGGCTCTTAAGAATACGCTCAGTCATATCTGTTTATGTACACATAGTACATACGAAATTTGGTTGAAATCCAATTGATAGTGTACAAGTTATATGCATTTAAAATTTGGACTTATCAGCAGGCTTATAATCATTTTGGCAACACTGCCATGTATGGCCTCCTGGAAATTAAACTGCAATATTATTATCTATACGTGTGCCAATTTTGAAATAGCTCCCATTCATACCTTCCAAGATATCCAACATGGAGCTCAAATTTCAATTGCGATTTTTCAGCACTTGGTAGCACTGACATCATTTTCAAGTATGGCCTTGAGATATTCAGGTATAGATCTTCTACCAAATTTTGTTTCGATTGCTGCAGTCGTTTAGGAGTTGATAGGGGGGGGGGGGCGACACACACACAGCCAGCCAGCCAGACAGCCAGCCAGACAGACAGACAGACAGAAGGACAGACAGACAGACACACATTTGCCCGATCTCATAAGTCTACTTTTTCGTCATATTTGCAAAATGTGAAAAGTAGACTAAAAAATTTCACATTCCCGTCTTAATTGGGCCTTGTCTCAATTTTCCTGATCCCTCGTTCATTCTTGACTGTGTCAGGCCTCTTGTTTTAATTTCATGGTATGTCCTGCCTTCTGCACAAGCCCCTAAAGATGGGAGTCCATCTCCTGGTGTAGAGGCTAGCACTCTTGGCTATCACTCCGAAGGTCCAGGTTCGAATCCCGGCTCTGCCTAGAAATTTAATTGTGGTGTGAAGACAAGAATGGGGTAAACTCAGCCTCGTGTTAGAAAATTGAGAAGAAATAGGTTTGATTCCAACCTCAGCGATCCTCGAAGTGGTTTTCCTTGGCTTCCCACTTCGTCTTCGGGCAAATGCCGGGATTGTTGTTGACTTAAGGCCACGGATTCCTCCTTCTCAATCCTTACATGAATTACAAAAACAAACACTACAATTAACATAGCTTTAAAGACAAATCATCAGAAGTTGCAGTCCTTACTTGAATTAAAAAACAGATACACACACTAATACAGCTATCCCAATTAACACCGCTTATCATACAGATTCTACACACACCCAAAGTACACGGGGCTATATGACCGCGTTGTCGCCTCAAGTGAGGAACCAACCAACCAAGGCCCTCTGTTCGCTTTGAAGGTGAGGCCGCCTGGGTGAAGTGCTAGTCACACTCCCCTGTTGTATGCCGAGACTCCAGGACACTGTCCTTAGTGGCGGTAGAGGTGGGATCCCTCGCTTAGTCCATGGGAAGGGTCAGATGACCACGTAGTTCTGCCCCTTAAAACAACAATAACTAACTAACTTAGATTTGGGAAAATCCAACCCTGGAGGTTAAACCGTTACCGAAAAAAACATATAATCGCACAAACCTCCAATGGTTATTAACAACATGGTAAATATCTCCAACCGGTTCTTGAACTCCAGCAACCTAGACCAGCTTTTACAATATAATTATACTCTTTTAGTCACATTCATAAATATGCCATTTTTTCAGTTTATTTTTACATTATTCTACATGTTAACTATAAACTGATGAAGCGTAAACTTCGACCAGGAATATGCGAGCGAAATTAACTTCCATGCCAACATAATGCTTTTAAAATGAGACTCGTTAAATCCCAACGCCTATATTTTTCACATCAAATATACTCCCGCAACCATTGCATTTACACTGCATCGTGCAATGGAAACAAGAGAAGCTTGCACATCCACATTGCTCTCCCAGTTTTATAAAACGTATTCTAACGTTGAAAAAGATAATTTGATTAGTTTATTACTGAATAGGCCTAAAGTTATTTATATTGTTGAATACGCCTTGTCAATATTATGTTTATTATTACATAAACATACATTAAACGATATTAAACATAATAAAATGGTTATCCTTACGGTTATTTGATTAAAATAAAAAGATCCATATACATAAAAACAGGATGTAACAAAACTGTAGGGCACAAAATACTGGACACATTCCTCTCACGTAGACGAAGAAATTATGTTATAAGAACATGGGTCCGGAAACACTTTAATTCCATAATTCATTAAACAACTTCTCTTAGTATTGGTCAGGCGGATTTTCAATTTATCGATTCTATCAATCAATACTGATATACAGTATCTATTTACTAATTTTTAGCCTACTTTTCACATTTTGCAAAAATGAGGAAAAAGTACACTTAGGAGTTCGAGCAAATGTGTGTCTGTCTGTCTGTCTGTCCTTATGTCTGTCTGTCTGTCTGTCTGTCCTAAACGGGTGCAGCAATCGAAACAAATTTTTGGTAGGAGTAAAGATCTATACCTGAATATCTCACGGCCATATTTGAGAAAGATGTCAGTGCTACCAACTGCTGAAAAATCGCAATTGAAATTTGAGCTCGATGTTGGATATCTTGGAAGTTATGAACGGGACCTATTTCAAAATTGGCACATGTATAGATAATAATATTGCAGTTTAATTTCCAGGCGGCCATACATGGCAGTGTTGCCAAAATGATTATAAGCCTGCTGATAGGTCGAAATTTTAAATGCGTATAACTTCTACACTATCAATTGGAATTCAACCAAATTTCGTATGTTGTATGTGTACATAACCAGATATGACTGAACGTATTCTTATGAACCACCAGTGCTGCCAACTGTTAAAAAATGCTCTTAATTTATTTTATCCAAATACCAATATATATGAGAAAGTATGCAAGCCGACAGCTTTAAACTATGCACACGTATAGTACATGACATTCTATATTAATTTGGAGTAACTTATATACGTCAGTGCTACCAACATGATTCTAAGCCAGCTGAGAGGTCCAACTTTAAATACATGTAACTTCCATACTATCATTTGGATTTCAACCAAAGTTCGTATGTGCTATGTGTACCATATGACTATGCGTATTCTTAAGAGCAACCAGGGCTGCCAACTGTTAATAAATTCTGTCTCTATTTTTGTTACCCTAATATCAATATATCAGAAAGAATGCAAGCCAATAGCTCTAAACTTTGCACACGTATAGTACCTGGCATTCTAGATTACTTTGGAGTAACTAATATACGTCAGTGCTGCCAACATGATTCTAAGCCTGCTGATATGTCCAATTTTAAAATGCATGTAACTTCTATACTAACTAATGTATTTCATTCAAAATTGGCACAACAATAGATCATATTATTTCAGATTATTTCTGACCAATGCATGCATGACACTGTTGCCAACATGATTTACGCGCGCTGTTAGATCCAATGTTTAACTGCATGTAACGTCCATGCTATCCATTGGACTCCAACCAAATTTTGTATTATATATCTTAAGAGATGGAACTAAGAATAGATTCAGTCACCAGGGCTGCCAACTGTAGTGCTCTATTTGGCTAAATTATGCCAGGTATACAGTATTTCGAACTAATTAGAAATTTCGATATTACCAACTTAATTTCGTCATTATTCTAGATAGATCCATGAATCTTAAATTTTAAGAAAAGTAGGCTCTTTAGTTCGTCACGGAACTTCTTGTTAAAATGGTTAATGTGCACGCATTCTATTGATTGAACTCTCCAACATTTTTGGAGCTCTTTAACCCTTCAACGTTTGGCGCAATGAAGACGTTTTTTTGTTGTTTTTGTTGCTAAGATGGGCGCCTCTACTTTGTCTGTTAAGAGTTGTTTCGGTCGGAGCTGAAAAGGATTAAGTAAACAAATAGTTCCGCGAAGAACTCGTGTTAATTTCCTCTATCAACATACAAAATTTCAGTTTGATTGCTATAATAGATATAATAGATATAATAGATTCGTAGATATTCAGAGCCGTCTAAATATTTCGGATGGTCACCATGTTGGATTATTAAATGTATAGGCCATAGAGTCATGTACCATTAAAGGAAAATTATTGCGTAGGTTCATTTTTGAAACTTTCACATCGATCGCAAGATTACGACACAAGTAATAAAAACATAATTTTTAAAATTCGCAAAGCCGCCATCTCGAGGTTGTGTAAACAATTGAACTAAATTAGATACCAGTGTATGAACATTTCCTGTACCACGTTTCATTGCGTTTGGTACAATAAATCGCGAGAATGGTCTATTTCAAATTTTCAAATTTGCTTGGCCGCCATGTTCGTTTTGTAGTTAACCGGTTTTTTAAAGTCTTATAGATGAACTTCCAGTAGTGCCCTTTATCTCCGTACAAAATTTCAGGGTGATACCGCTAATAGTTTCAGAGATATAGAATGCAGGTGAAATATTTGGCACAGCCGCCATCTAGTGGTTATGTAAACAATTCAACGGAGTTAGATGTCGGTGCATTCAATGTGTATAAACATATGCTGTAGCAAGTTTTATTGCGTTTGATTGGTTATATCGCGAGAAACGTCTTTTTAAAAGTCGCAAATTCGCTTGGCCGCCATATTCGTTTTGTAGTTACCAGTTTTTCAAAAGTCACATAGGTGAACTTGTAGTAGTTCCCTTTATCACCGTAAAGAATTCCATTGTGATATCGGAGATAGTGAATGCTGGTGAAATATTTCGCACAGCCGCCATGTTGAATTGGTGAGACGTAACAAAATTTGAAGGGCACGGTCGGGGTGTCCGGAATAGTGCTATGAACTTACTGAATTTCATGGAAATCGCTCGAGCCATTTAGAAGTTATTAGGGAGGGACACAGACACCATCACACACGCACACCCACACACGGACAAAAGGTGATCTCATGAGCTTTTTTTTTTTTTTTTTTTTTTTCAAAGTTGAAAATAGGCTAAAAATTGTTGTTTTTTAAACAATCATTTTTCTGAAGTATTGACCCAAGGGCCTTGAAACGACATAGGAAATAATTACGTCAGCTTTCTGTTTATAAGTCAGAAACAAATTCTGCCGATCAGAGGAGAAAAGCATTAAGGCAATGTCTTGCTGCCTTTACGCGCCTTATTCCGTTCTTAATGTTGGCCACACTGTAAGATTCCCGCGTGTTACTGTGCTATTCTAAATTATAATGTGCGTTCAAAAAGTAACAAGCCTGAGGCATAATTACAGAAACCAGTACCTGTATGTTAGAAGTATTGGCCCTGGCTGTTGAGGCACTTGTCCCACTGTGACACGAGGCGATGAATGGCTGTCTCATAAAATTCCCTGGGCTGCGATGTGAACCAGTTCCGCACGTACAGCTGGACATCGGCGTCCGAGGTGAATCGTTGGTCCCGCAGAGCCATTTTCATGGGACCAAACTAGGCGTAATCACAGGGAGAGGGATCTGGACTGTATGGAGGATGGCCGAGAACCTCCCATTTTAATTTCTGCAGGAGTGCCGTGACTGTGTTGGCCGTATGAGGTCGTGCATTGTCGTGGAGCGACCACGGCGGTTATGGCGTTCACTGCCACTCGGCGGTCCTGGGTAATGAGTGCATCAACCAGCTGGACGTTTTCATGGGCTAACGGCACCCGTCCTCCCCTGAGGCGCTTCTGCCACGTTTACCCTTGCAAGGGACATGCAGTGTTCGCCGTACACTTGTGACATTCGGCGATGAATGTCCATTCCCCCTACTCCTTCCGCTGTCAGAAACCGAACAACACCTCTTTGCTCTTCGGTTGATGCCTCCATGTCACTGTTTGCAATGCGACTGGCAGCGTTGGACGATTGATGCATGCTGCTGCTCGCTTTGTATCGTCACATGACGTGCATGCGTGCCCTCTTGCGACGGGCTGTGACCTTCCACGCTCTGGTCGGAACCACACCTCGTTACACACGCCACGATTAGGCGATGTAGTAACTGGTTTGCGCATTCCAGCCTCCGGCTCGTTACATTTTGAACACACCTTATACATTTGTACAGGGTTTAGGTCTTTTTTAGCCTATTTTCAATTTTGAAAAAATAGGCTTATGAGATCACCTTTTGTCCGTGTGTGTGTGAGCGTGTGTGTGTGTGTGATGTGTGTGTGTGTGTCCCCCTAATAAATTCTAAACGGCTGGAGCGATTTCAATGAAACTCGGTAAGTTCCTAGCACTATTCCAGGCGACCTCGACCGTGCCCTTCAAATTTTGTTACGTCTCACCAATCCAACATGGCGGCTGTGCGAAATATTTCACCAGCATTCAATATCTCCGAAACTATTACCGATATCGCCCTGAAATTGTGTACGGTGATAAAGGGCACTACTAGAAGTTCATCTATGAGACTTTCAAAAACCTGGTTACTTCAAAAACAACATGGCTGCCAAGCGAAGTTCAGACTTTTGAATTTACTTTTCTCGCGATTTAACTATCCAAACGTAATGAAACTTGGTACAGCAAATGTTTATACACTTTGTATTGCACTGTAGTCTAAGTTAGTTCAATTGTTCACATAACCTCAAAATGTCGGCTGTGCAAATATTTCACTGACATTCTATATCTCCGAAACTATTACAGATATCACCCTAAAATTTTGTACGGTGATGAAGGGTACTGATACAAGTTTAACTATGTAACATTTATAAACCTGTAAAGTACAAAACGAACATGGCGGCCAAGCGAATTTGAAATATTTTAATATAGTTTTCTCGTGATTTAACTTTCTGAGCGCAGTAAAATGTGGTACAGGAATGTTTATACACAATGTAATGCACTGGTATCTAATTTAGTTCAATTGTTTACATAACCTCAAGATGGTTGCTGTGCGAATTTTAAAATTAAGTTTCAATTTCTTGTATCGTAATCATGCGATCGAAGTGAAAGTGTGAATAATGAACCTACGTAATAATTTTCCTTTAATGGCACAGGACTCTATGACCTATACATTTAACAATGCAAGGTGGCGACCATCCGAAATATTTAGACTGCTCTGAATATCTACGAATCTATTATAGCAATCAAACTGAATTTTTTAATGTTCTTAGGGGCTATGAACTTAAGTTCTCCTATAGGACTTTAAATAACCTGGTGATCACAAATCCAACATGGCGGCGATGCGAATTATAAATATTCACTTGGATGTTTCTCGCAATTTAACCACCCGAGTGCAGTGAAACTTGGTACGGTAAATCTTTATACGAATGTTAATCCACTGGCATCTAATTTATTTCAATTGTTTCCATAACCACAAGATGGCAGCTGTGCGAAATTTTAAAATCTTCTTGTTACTTCTTGTGTCCTAATCATGCGATTGAAATTTGAATGCTACACGTACACAATAATCTTCGTGTAACAGTACATAACTCAAAGACCTACATATTTAAAATCCAACATGGCGACCATCCGAAATATTTAGTCGGTTCTCAATATCTACGAATCTATCACAGCAATCAAACTGAAATTGTGTATGAAATTCATTTTTTAACTCAGCAGAAGAAGAAGAAGAAGAAGAAGATTTTATATGATTTGAATTTTGAAAATTGACAACTTTGTTTCTGGTAGCAATGGCGGGAAATTTTGAATGTGTAGGCAAATTTTGATATGGCGGGAATGGCATTTGGCGGAAAATGGCTTGTTTGGAATAAAACCTCACTCAATATTCTATTATTGTTCTCGGCAAGGGATGAGAAAGGGAAGGTGGAGGGGTGGAGGGGGTGGGGACATTGAAAGAAAATGTGTTTAATTGTCACACAAGATTCATGATCAGCTCAGTTATAACAAGTAGTTCCGTGAAGAACTATACAGCCAATTTTCATATATCCTACTCATGATAATTACCACTATCAACATTAAAAATTCAGTTTGATTGCTGTAATAGATTCGTAGATATTGAGATCCATCTAATTATTTTGGATGGTCGCCATGTTGGATTGTTATATGTATAGGCCATACAGTCATGTACCATTGAAAGGAAATTATTGCGTAGGTTCATTATTCAAACACTCACTTCGATCGCATCATTTGGACACAAGAAATAAAAACTTAATTTTAAAATTTGCACAGCCGCCATCTTGAGTTTATGTAAACAATTGAACAGTGCATTAAAATGTGTATAAACATTTCCCGTACCAAGTTTCATTGCCTTTGGATCATTAAGTCGTGAGAAAGGTCTATTTAAAATTTTCAACTTCTCGCTTGGCCGCCATATTCGTTTTGTAGTTAACCGGTTTTTGAATGTCTCATAGATGAACTTCCAATTGTGCCCTTTATCTGCGTACATAATTTCAGGTTGATACGGCTAATAGTTTCAGAGATATAGAATGCCGGTGAAATATTTCGCACAGCTGCCATCTTGAGGTTATGTACACAATTGAACGAAGTTAGATGTCGGTGCATTACAATGTGCATAAAAATACACTGTACATTGCTTCTCGAAGCATTTGGAAATAATTTACCGATAGTTGGATGTCAAGTGACGTAGCGAGTAATAGCAGAGGTGGAGGCTATTTATTGATTAAATTGTTAATTATGGAGTAGAGACTTGAGACTGGGATCAGATTACTGGCACGGCCAAATGAAAGAGAATGCAATTAGTATCAAGTAAATCGGACCAGGGATTCAAGAGATATGAGGATTTCCAGATATCAGGTGATGACGCGTGACCCTGACAGTTTTGAATAAAAGCCAGCTGGCCGAAGCAACTTCAGCTCATTCTAACACAAGCAGTTGCTTAGCAAGTTGCATCTACGCTGAGCCAAGGCACATGGTTGCCGAATCTACGCAGAAGTTCTTTTCAAGTCGTGATAGTCACGAAAAGTGCTGCGCTACGAGTTGGAACTTAGTAAGTTTCTGGTGAGGAGAATCACTGAAGTGATTGATTTTTCTACAGACATTGGTGGAAATATTTATATTTTCACAAGGACATATGCTAGACTTTGTCTAGAAATAACACTTTGTCACAGTCCAGTAATAACATAATACTTGTATATTTAAATCCATTTCAAGTCAGTTTTCATATTTGTAACTAGTTAACCACTTCGATCTGTCAGTACACTGAAGACTAGTCTATAACGGTGGCGTTCATTAGTCTACGCAAGGGAAACTGCAAGTTGCTTAGCGCATGGCAGATGGTGATATAACAAACCATGCCCAGGGAATGATCTTCAGAACAGCCGTTAATTGCTTAGACTGTCAGTGTTTTTCTTGTACTGATAAGATTACAGTGAGTTATGTTACAACTGACATATCTAAGAAGAGATCACTTAGATCTGACCCTATTTAAACAAACTGTTATGGCTTTGATAGAAGCCCATATTAAAATGGAACCACAGTTTATTCAAACGTCGAAAGATACTACCACTATGTCTGACTAGACGAATTGTGGGTATATGATGGCGGCGGATACAAGGATTATACGTGCTTGTCCAACAGGGCATGTCTATGGATAAATCTGGTACAGACCAGGTTTACTACGCTTCAAGACCATCAAGAAATGTAAGCCACATTTGAATTATATTATGCCTAGCTATTTGGAACAAACTATTTTTTTTTCTGCAGATGACCAACACATTATTTTTCTTCGTATTTAAAGCTTGCAATGATTTACGCAAGACTTATTCGAGTTATTCTGAGCATTTGCAGCACTCAGAACAGTTTAGGATCGATGACCGAGCATTTCGAGCATTTATTTGAATATTTCATATTTTTGGGAAACCACGGAAAACAACCGATGTAACTGTAAAAGTTAAATTTATTTTTGTTGAGGAATGGATATTTTTTCCATATTCGAAGATTCGTACATGTGGATTCTCACATAATGAGATGATAATTAAACATATCTGAAATAATATAAATAATAATAATAATAATCCACTAATAATAATAATAATTTTTATAATTTTTCTAAATAATTCTTGGATATTATATTTTCTAATAATCATATGTATTGAGAGAGAGCCTATGAAGTAGTTTAATCATTTCTAGTTTGGAACAGGAGATTTTCCGAAGGATAGTGGTTAGCGCAAGCCCGCATTCAACCAACATTTCAGTTCTGGTTGAACAGTTGATCTTTGCAATGAGCAAAGTATATTTTTCAGATAACACGGAGAGGCATGAAACGGGAAGCAATTGATATTTGTATCAAATAGGATATTTTTGTATTTATATAAAATCATGACGTAAATACACTCGAAAGTGAAATAAAGATTTTCATAAGTATGGTAAATTCACGGGTTGAACTGAATGGTAAAATAAAATAAACTTGTAAGTTTATTAATCTTCCAGTGTTGATAACAAGCAGAGGCTTGATTTATTGTATAAATTTTGGGAAGAAAATTTATATGTGTGGAGTAGTTGAAATGCCATTCCCAGGTGCGCATGTTTAAGTCGCAGGAATGAAGGTTTTTTCGAGCATCAATCAAATAGCAGGTTCGATGGCTCAGGTTTATAGTAGGAGTATTGGAACTACACATTTCGTCGGATGAATGACCCGAAGGTTATTTCTTGAAACCATCAGTTCTTATTTCAACCTTGTTTACGAATTCCATTTAGACTTTGATTTTGCTAGAACCCGGATTTGTCATGATAGTAGTTTATTCTTCTTCAGAGGAAGACCTTTGCCGTTGTTGTTGTAATATTGTGTTCTTACACAAATAATAGAATGGGCCACTGCCAATTAAAAATAATTCTTTAACCACGAATAATTTGAAGGATATTTTCAATCCTAGTGCCATGAACTAAATGAATTCATTATAAAACTACAATTCTTATTTCCGCATTCTGTCGAAGAATTGCAAGTTGTAAAAGTTACTAGAAATGGCCATAAATATAAATATTTTTTATAATAATGATTCCAAGTGGAAAATTGAATAGTTGAATGGTTCAACCATTCATTGATCAAGTTGATGATTCAGAAATCATGTATTTTGTTAGGAACTTGAAGTTCATAATCGAGTCACTTCTCGAATGTTTAATGTCAGAAGAACAATTAATTGTTGTTGTGCTTCGCACAGTTCTTCGATGCTATGCTCAATGGTCAAATACTTTTCAGATGTTATTAATATATGTAAATAATTTGTGTTGCTTCGATGATGATAATATTTTTTCGACAATGTATTTTTGAAACTGGAAAAAAAGTGAAAGTTTAGAATTCTATAAACATTTATTCTACGAGTGTTAATATCATGTAAATATTCAAACAGTGATCTACGATATTTCCAGTATAGACAATTAACTTTGAACTGGAATTAAATATTAATAATTTTGGAACACAGTCTACAGGACTATTAATCGGACTTGTGTTTTCAAAAAGATTGTCAAATGTGTTTGGAAAATTTCTGTATATTGTGTGTAAATAAGAGTGTGGATCCCCACACGTGGATGATGCTGCTTTGAGCATCTTTGCAGTCAATTTTAACTTCAAAATAAACTGAGATAATTTTACAGGATGTGTTACTCCCAATTGAATCTCCTTCTATCCTTATTGTTGCATTGAGCCAAAAATCAGCAAAGCATTTTTTTAATTTGATGTCGTTTTTGCGATTTGCTTTAACCCATCTGGCGCTCCGGGATATTTTGACTCTCGTGCTGACTGATTATTGGTAAAATGCATATGTGGTCGTGCGGACTCCGGTCTAAACGGGCACAATACATGGCAGTGTTGCCAAAATGATTATAAGCCTGCTGATAGGTCGAAATTTTAAATGCGTATAACTTCTACACTATCAATTGGAATTCAACCGAATTTCGTATGTTGTATGTGTACATAACCAGATATGACTGAACGTATTCTTATGAACCACCAGTGCTGCCAACTGTTAAAAAATGCTCTTAATTTATTTTATCCAAATACCAATATATATGAGAAAGTATGCAAGCCGACAGCTTTAAACTATGCACACGTATAGTACATGACATTCTATATTAATTTGGAGTAACTTATATACGTCAGTGCTACCAACATGATTCTAAGCCAGCTGAGAGGTCCAACTTTAAATACATGTAACTTCCATACTATCATTTGGATTTCAACCAAAGTTCGTATGTGCTATGTGTACCATATGACTATGCGTATTCTTAAGAGCAACCAGGGCTGCCAACTGTTAATAAATACTGTCTCTATTTTTGTTACCCTAATATCAATATATCAGAAAGAATGCAAGCCAATAGCTCTAAACTTTGCACACGTATAGTACCTGGCATTCTAGGTTACTTTGGAGTAACTAATATACGTCAGTGCTGCCAACATGATTCTAAGCCTGCTGATATGTCCAATTTTAAAATGCATGTAACTTCTATACTAACTAATGGATTTCATTCAAAATTGGCACAACAATAGATCATATTATTTCAGATTATTTCTGATCAATACATGTATGACACTGTTGCCAACATGATTTTACGCGCTGTTCGATCCAATGTTTAACTGCATGTAACGTCCATGCTATCCATTGGACTTCAACCAAATTTTGAATTCTGTACCTTAAGAGATGGAACTAAGAATATATTCAGTCACCAGGGCTGCCAACTGTAGTGCTCTATTAGGCTAAATTATGCCAGGTATACAGTATTTCGAACTAATTATAAATTTCGATATTACCAACTTAATTTCGTCATTATTCTAGATAGATCCATATCGATTAATCATTGGCATGAATCTTAAATTTTAAGAAAAGTAGGCTCTTTAGTTCGTCACGGAACTTCTTGTTAAAATGGTTAATGTGCACGCATTCTATTGATTGAGCTCTCCATGACTCACAATTTGAAACATTTTTCGAGCTCTTTAACCCTTCAACGTTTGGCGCAATGAAGACATTGTTTAATTTTACGTTTTTTTGTTGCTAAGATGGGCGCCTCTACTTTGTCTGTTAAGAGTTGTTTTAAGCATTAACACTAGAATAGAATCGGTCGGAGCTGAAAAGTATTAAGTAAACAAGTAGTTCCGTGAAGAGCTATACAGCCTATTTTCATATATCCTACTCATGCTAATTGCCTCTTTCAACATACAAAACTTCAGTTTGATTGCTATAATAGATTCGTAGATATTCAGAACCGTCTAAATATTTCGGATGGACGCCATGTTCGATTGTTAAATGTATAGGCGATAGAGTCATGTACCATTAAAGGAAAATTATTGCGTAGGTTCATTATTGAAACTTTCACTTCGATCGCACGTTAACGACACAAGAAATAAAAACTTAATTTTAAAATTCACACAGCCGCCATCTTGAGGTTATGCACACAATTGAACATAATTAGATACCAGTGCATTACAATGTTTATAAACATTTCCTGTACCAAGTTTCATTGCGTTTGGTACAATAAATCGCGAGAAAGGTCTATTTCAAATTTTCAAATTCGCTTGGGCGCCATGTTCGTTTTGTAGTTAAACGGTTTTTAAAAGTATTTTATATGAACTTCCAGTAGTGCCCTTTATCTCCGTACAAAATTTCAGGGTGATACCGCTAATAGTTTCAGAGATATAGAATGCAGGTGAAATATTTGGCACAGCCGCCATCTTGTGGTTATGTAAACAATTCAACGAAGTTAGATGTCGGTGCATTCAATGTGTATAAATGCTGTACCAAGTTTTATTGCGTTTGATTGGTTATATCGCGAGAAACGTCTATTTAAAAGTCGCAAATTCGCTTGGCCGCGATGTTCGTTTTGAAGTTACCAGTTTTCAAAAGTCACATAGGTGAACTTGTAGTAGTTCCCTTTATCACCGTAAAATATTCCATTGTGATATCGGTAATAGTTTCGGAGATAGTGAATGCTGGTGAAATATTTCGCACAGCCGCCATGTTGGTTTGGTGAGACATAACAAAATTTGAAGGGTTCGGTCGGGGTGTCAGGAGTACTGCTATGAACTTACTGAGTTTCATTGAAATCGCTCGAGCCATTTAGAAGTTATTAGGGAGGGACACAGACACCATCACACACGCACACACACACGGACAAAAGGTGATCTCATAAGCTTATTTTTTTCAAAGTTGAAAATAGGCAAAAAATGGTCATTTTTTAAACAATAATTTTTCTGAAGTATTGACCCAAGGGCCTTGAATCGACATAGGAAATAATTAAGTCAGCTTTCTGTTTATAAGTCAGAAACAACTGCTGCCGATCAGAGGAGAAAAGCATTAAGGCAATGTCTTGGTGCCTTTACGCGCCTTATTCCGTTCTTAATGTTGGCCGCACTGTAAGATTCCCGCGTGTTACTGTGCTATTCTAAATTATAATGTGCGTTCAAAAAGTAACAACCTGGAGGCATAATTACAGAAACCAGTACCTGTATGTTAGAAGTATTGGCCTTGTCTGTTAAGGCACTTGTCCCACTGTGACACGAGGCGGTGAATGGCTGTCTCATAAAATTCCCTGGGCTGCGATGTGATCCAGTTTCGCACGTACAGCTGGACATCGGCGTCCGAGGTGAATCGTTGGTCCCGCAGAGCCCTTTTCAGGGGACCAAACTTGGCGTAATCACAGGGAGAGGGGTCTGGACTGTATGAAGGGTGGCCGAGAACCTTCCATTTGAATTTCTGCACGAGTGCCGCGACTGTGTTGGCCGTATGAGGTCGCGCATTGTCGTGGAACGACCACGGCGGCTATGGCGTTCACTGTCACTCGGCGGTCCTGAGCAATTGATGCATCAACCAGCTGGACGTTGCCATCGGTAGAATGCAGGGGGGGGGGGGGGGGGTGCCCCAGACCGGGCATCATTGGCTAACGACACCCGTCCTTCCCTGAAGCTCTTGTGCCACGGCTTGACCCTTGCAAGGGACATGCAGTGTTCACCGTACACTTGTGACATTCGGCGATGGATGTCCATTCCCCCTACTCCTGCCGCTGTCAGAAACCGAAAAACACCTCTTTGCTCTTCGGTTGACGCCTCCATGTCACTGTGTGCAATGCGATTGGCAGCGTTGGCCGATTGATGCATGCTGCTGCTCGGTTTGTATCTTCACGTGACGTGCACCCGTGCCCTCTAGCGACGGGCTGTGACCTTGCACGCTCGGGTCGGAACCACACCTCGTTACACATGCTACGATTAGCCGATGTAGTAACCGGTTTGGGCATTCCAGCCTCCGGCTCGTTACTTTTTGAACACACCTTATACATATGTACAGGGTTTAGGTCTTTTTTATGTTACAAATCCATTTTAAAAGAAAATATCATGTGAAATATTCATTTTGGTTGGCTTTATGCCGCGCTAAATTGACCGCGGAGCTGAAAGGCATTAAGTCACGCTTCTAAAATTGATTCGAAAAATATGTTTATGAAATTAAAATTGATATTCCGCTAACACAAATATAACCTGAATAGTTGCTTCACAACATAGATGTCTAATATAGTGTGTTTGTTAAGTTCTGTTCTGTCTATGACGTGTTATATATCTCGTGAAAAGTAGCGAAAACTGACTTAATGCTTTCAGCTGAGACCGTCTCAATTACATCCAATACGCTGCCGTATCTTTATCAAGACAAGGCCTCAGAATTCTTATAATTGATGCTGACAGCCGCGGTCTAATTAGGTTTGTGAAACACTGACGCAAGCCATGAGGAGAAGGAAAATATCTCAGTAGCCACAAGCAAGCAAGCTAGCAACCTACATCTCCAGCGTAACTTATTGAAAGATGAACTCCTTTAAGACATGATCTTGGATAATGCAGTTTGGAGCTTAATCCTGGGAGCACCAGCTAGCTGCTGGCTGCATGTGTTTGAAGTGGTTCGTAGAGATTTGGATAAAAGAAGAGAAGTACTTTGGCCCTCTCAAAGATTTATGCACCCTGGTCCTTGAGAAAGCGAGCTTCCAACCTCTTTACGTATTCATAAAAGGCAAGAGGTAGTACTAGAGAGAGTCCCCTTTCTTCCCGCTCAACCCCTTTGTCAGGCAGTCCTCTTTCCCTTCTCACAACAAGGAGTGGGCAAAAAAAGGAGTCGCCCAACTACGGGGCCTTGTCAATAGAAACTGTTGACTGTCTCTTGAATAAGGGCACGGGAGCATCTTCAGCTGGCTATACCATGACCTACTGCAGTCACCTTGCTCCTGTATCCACTCTTAGTACAGTAATAACTAGGGCTCGGATCGATATGGTCGATAAAATCTCCAGATATGCTCGAAAACCATGTGTTTTATGCTCGATAGATATGCTCGAAAAAAAAAACACATTATAGCCTATGATCGATAGATATGCTCGAAAAAAGCATTATATGCGGCTAACTATGCTGAACATGCTCGAAAAATTCCGTTAAAAACTATAGAAAGGAAAGTGAAACGAAAAAACCAATAACATACCTTTATATACGGGCTTTATTTTCTAATTATATGAATGATACACTGCGATATACTCGCATTCAAGTTTCAAGTATATATAGCCTAAAAGAGAAATTTTCTTATAAAAGTTACAGTTTCAAAGTTCATTTTCAAAATGTTCAAAATTAGGCCAGTCAATGAAGTAGGCCTAGATGTGCATTGGTCTGTACAAGATTTTTTTCTTATGTTTTCAGTTTTGAATGATTTTCGTAAATCAGTCAATAAAAGTTTCAATGACGAGAACGACCTCACTAAAGGTTAAAAACCTGCGGTTTTATTATTCGCACCAGATAGGCTTTTCAATAATTATTTCTGTTTTCGAACCTTAAGGATGGTCAGGGCCCGAATTCGGGGAGGGGAGGGGATGGAAGAATTCGAAGGAAAACAAACTATTTAGACGACAACCACAAGAATATGCATTTATATGCTTCTATTCTGAAAACCACGGTTTTATGCATTTATATGCTCGATCAATTTCAATTCTGTTGGTCCCAGTGAGGTGAAAATACCACCAAAAGGCTTCTTTCAATGTGTACTATTCAGGAAAAATATATGCAAATAATATGCTCGAATCCGAGCCCTAGTAATAACGATAATAAATAGTAAAGCATACAGATTTACATGGAATCACTAAAACAAAGAAACGTATCTCCATCAATGCCAAACTACGACACTATAGTACCGTAGTCATACCAGATGCCTTATTCGCTTCAGGAACGACAGCACAGAATGGAAGAACAAAAAACAAGGAACTAGAAAAACAAGAGAGAACAACACTTATAATGATCTACGGGCCAGTTGAGAAAGAGGGAGTATGGACAAAGAGACCGACCAATAGAACTTTGGTTTTAATGATAATATTATATAATGTGAAGGGTACTGAAGAAGAATTGAAATCAATCTGAAACAAGTAGGTTACACCATTTATTAACGGTAACATTTATCAAAGAGTAACAAGAATTGACCAGGAGAAAAATAGAGAAATTCATTTTTTAACTCAGCAGCAGCAGCAGCAGCAGCAGAAGGAGAAGAAGAAGAAGAAGAAGAAGAAGATTTTATATGATTTGAATTTTGAAAATTGAGAACTTTGTTTCTGGTAGCAATGGCGGGAAATTTTGAATGTGGAGGCAAATTTTGATCTGGCGGGAATAGCATTTGGCGGAAAATGGCTAGTTTGGAATAAAACCTCACTCAATATTCTATTATTGCTCTCGGCAAGGGATGAGAAAGGGAAGGTGGAGGCGCGGAGGGGTGGGGGGAACAATGAAAGAAAATGTGTTTAATTGTCCCACAAGATTCATGATCAGCTCAGTTATATTAAGTAGTTCCGTGAAGAACTATACAGCCTATTTTCATATATCCTACTCATGTTAATTACCACTATCAACATACAAAATTTCAGTTTGATTGCTGTAATAGATTCGTAGATATTGAGAACCGACTAAATATTTCGGATGGTCGCCATGTTGGATTTTATATATGTAGGTCCTAGAGTTATGTACTGTTACATGAAGATTATTGTGTACGTGTAGCATTCAAACTTCAATCGCATGATTAGGACATAAGAAGTAACAAGGAGATTTTAAAATTTCGCACAGCTGCCATCTTGTGGTTATGGAAACAATTGAAATAAATTAGATGCCAGTGGATTAACATTCGTATAAGGAATTACTGTACCAAGTTTCACTGCACTCGGATGGATAAATTGCGAGAAACAACCATGTGAATATGTATAATTCGCGTCGCCGCCATGTTGGATTTGTGATCACCAGGTTATTGAAAGTCCTATAGGTGAATTTATGTTCATAGCCCCTATGAACATTAAAAATTCAGTTTGATTGCTGTAATAGATTCGTAGATATTGATATCCATCTAATTATTTCGGATGGTCGCCATGTTGGATTGTTATATTTATAAGCCATAGAGTCATGTACCATTGAAGGGAAATTATTGCGTAGGTTCATTATTCAAACACTCACTTCGATCGCATCATTTGGACAAGAAATAAAAACTTAATTTTAAAATTTGCACAGCCGCCATCTTGAGGTTATGTAAACAATTGAACTGAATTACATACCAGTGCATTAAAATGTGTATAAACATTTCCCGTACCAAGTTGCATTGCGTTTGGATCATTAAATCGCGAGAAAGGTCTATTTAAAATTTTCAACTTCTCGCTTGGCCGCCATATTCGTTTTGTAGTTCACCGGTATTTGAATGTCTTATAGATGAACTTCCAATAGTGCCCTTTATCTGCGTACAAAATTTCAGGTTGATACGGCTAATAGTTTCAGAGATATAGAATGCCGGTGAAATATTTCGCACAGCCGCCATTTGAGGTTATGTACACAATTGAACGAAGTTAGATGTCGGTACATTACAATGTGCATAAAAATACACTGTACAAAGTTTTTTGCGTTTGGTAGGTTAAATCGCGAGAAACGTCTATTTAAATGTCGCGAATTTGCTTGGTCGCCATGTTGGTTTTGTAGATACCAGGTTTTCAAAAGTGACATAGGTGAACTTCTAGTAGTTCCCTTTATCACCGTAAAATATTCCAGGGTGATATCGGTAATAGTTTCGGAGATATTGAATGCTGGTGAAATATTTCGCACAGCCGCCATGTTGGATTGGTTAGACGTAACAAAATTTGAAGGGCACGGTCGGGGTCGTCCGGAATAGTGCTATGAACTTACCGAGTTTCATTGAAATCGCTCCATCTGTTTAGAAGTTATTAGGACACACACACACACACACACACACACGGACAAAAGGTGATCTCATAAGGCTATTTTTTCAAGTTTGAAAATAGTCTAAAAATGTTATTGTTGGAACCTTTGACTCTTTATGCACTATATCTCATCTTACGTTAGTACAGTAGTTAGTGGTTGTGTATTTCAACCATCACCCATATCATTACTACTTCCACCGTATCCACCACACTGATACTTTTCTGAGCGTCCTAAATACTTAACCCCCAAGCTACCGTACTCCTTCTTGGCTTAAACCTGATGAACGCCGTAATTTATCGATTTCTGCATGAAAACACCCCCACGTACATGTCATCAAAATGTAGTTTCTTGTCCTCATATCATAACCAAAGCACTCGATCTGGCTCTTCCCTCGCCATCCCCATCGGTCACTCATCCATGTTCAACCGCTTTTTTTGCTTAAGCTGGGTCTCGACTATGGAATTCAACTCCTGCCGATATCAGAAATTCTATAAAAATAAAGAATTGTAAGTCCGCATACCGACATTACCTGTTGAATACTGCTGATCGCCCCGTGCGAATGGTGATGGATGATGGGACGTATGACTGTGTTAGGATTATATCTAGGATATTTTAGAAAGTCTGTGACATTGTGTTTATTATTATTATTCCATTCGGTTCCTGGATATTTTTGTGGGAGTGATTTTGAAAAATGGGACGGAAGTGGATCGGACGAAAGTGTGTAAGATGCAGCTGGCAGTGGTACCATGTGGAATGTATATAACATACGGATCTCTTCAAGGTTTGGAGGCGCCATTACAGATATTTCTGGAATAAATCATCGTCAATTTGTCGTTCTTTGGTGTAAAAATATTCACTATATCATATTTGCTGAAAACAATTATGATGTATTAAGAGACTGTTTTTCAATCTCTGGATAAAAGTGATGGACATCCACTCCCCGAGTAACTTTGCTCAACACTTTCATACTGAACGGTGTACGCTCATGTGAACTCTGGTGTCAACTGATTGAAACACAAACCACAATTTAAAAGTCTTCGTATCAGTATTTAAATGATGATATGCTTTAATTCGAAGCATTGTAACTAATCGGCAAAACCGGTATTATGTTTCTGCACAATGGCTATTCAGATATTAACCCACATTGCGGTAATGCAGTGATCAATGTAATATATATCGATGTTTCTATACGGTAACTGAGCTGGCCTTTCATAGACCACTATAGGAATTCATTTTACTGTCAAGTAGGCGTATTAATAACTAATTTAAAACTCAATTCCACGCAGGAACATTATCAGAACATAGCAAAATATTAACGGAGCGTTAAAAAATACTTCCATATTATTACCGGCAGGTGGAAATGAGTAACTGTCTTGTACTCTAAATTTCTGTGGTTGTAATGGCTGCTTAAAAAGCATCTTTGTCTGCGAATCATGAGGTCTCAGGTTCGAACCCCAGTCCCGGTAATTATTTTTGCTACCGGGTTATCGATGTAAACGATATCAATCATAGCATTGTGCGTCATTTTAACAGACTCTACTTGGAATTACGATTTATCTAATAGTTGGCACCAAGCAGGAGTTGGGAAATTTGATTGTATTGAACATTATTTCTAGTAGTCTATAGATAGGCTAGAGACTCTGGTTTCATTCCTCCTCTTAATTTACAATATAATATGTGATGTTTGTTCAAACAAGTGTGACAGTAGCATATCTCCAATTCAGTGCAACATAGTACCAGTATGAAAACCGAGCGTAAATTAACATTTTAAGAATGTCCAAGCTGTGTTGTATACGAGTAGGATAACATATCAGATGACTTCACATACATTTCATCTCAATTTCATAGTAGGATAACATGTCAGATGTTACACATCATATGCGACTACTGAAAGGCTCGAATCTTTTTATTTTCATTGTTATAATTATTAGTATTATTCATGTACCATTTTCATTAATACTAGTATTAGCATAATTAATTTACTCCTTATTTATCAAAGAAGATTTTCACAACGCTCCACTCCCTCAAAAGAAAAAAAGATATTTTACCATTTAAAGTAAGAATCCTACTCATACAGACACTAATACTTCTTATTCTTGACTACTGTGACGTTATTCTTGTAGACGCAACCAAAACATTAACTTTGAAACTTCAACGAGCTCTGAACTCTTGCATACGATTTATCTACGATCTGAGCTATGATAAACATATCACTCCCTATTATTGCGCTCTTTCCTGGCTGAAACCTGAACTACGTCGATCATATCACATTCTTGTCCAGATTTTCCGATTATTGTCTGACGACAGACCACTATACTTATCAGATAAATTCAAGTACTTGTCTTCTTTCCATGGTAATAATACACGCTCTGGTTCTTCCCTCTCCATTCCTATTCATCGCTCCTCTATATACAACAACTCTTTTCATGTGGTGGGGTCTAGGCTGTGGAATACCCTTCCAGCCAGTGTCAGGGGTATCACCTCACTATCTAAATTGAAGACCACCTGCTGGGGCAGCCTGCTGAACATTGCTGACCGACAACAAGTGTGACTGGATGAGTGAATGAGAGTGTGAAAGTCATGATCAATGTCAATTATTATTGTTTAATTTTGTCGCCATAATATATTTATTGTATTGTTTTAAAGTGGTTAAGTGTAAGAGAGGGCCAAGAGCCCTAACTGCGCCACCAATAAAGGCAATAATAATAATAACAATAATAACAATTATTGTCTGTATTTCCAAAATTGTCTCGAATGCACTGGTACCATATTGCGTGGTTAAGTGTAAGAAAGAGGGTCATGAGCCTTAAATTCGCCACTACTGAAGGCATAAAGTAAATAAATAAATAAATAAATAAATAAATAAATAAATAAATAAATAATTTCAAGTCTGTTGGCTGTCTCCAGTAGATCATCAGAGGGATAACGTACGACCTAATATTTGGCCCTTTCATCAGCCTGTGGTCGTAAGTCGCAGATAACGAAGCTGCTTTTATTGCTCACGAGATGGGTTTGGAAAGTATACGACCGAGGGGACGTAATGCGCTTCATAAACCTCGGAACGACTTATCAATTACATTATGTGATGGTCTCTCCGGACAAAGCCTCCACTATTCTGATCAATAGATGCTCACAAGGACGGACATCCCACCAACATACACAACAGGCTAGCCATTCTAATGAAACACAATCGGATCTGACCCAATTTAAGGGGATTTTGTGTCATAACCTGGTGCAATTCCTGTACATTGACCAAGGATTCCTTTAGTGGGAAGTGACCAGAAAGTTTTTATTTCCCCCCGTCTCACAGAGATAGTAACCTTTTTATCAGGGAGGGGTGGGACGGAATGATAAAATAAATGTCGTGGAGTCCGAGGAAAGGAATGTCTCCCTTTCTCTATAATCCATAATTTTAGTCATTTTTGATCTTATAAAATAATTGCTTAAGGCATCCTATTAAATTATAAGCGCATTGAGCGGACCTTCAATGAAACTTCATTATGACTTACTAATCAATAGACATCGACGTGCCTCTTTAATTTTAATAAGTGTCACCAAACTAACATGGCGGCCACGAAAAGTTCTTAACCTGCTTGCTGTTTCACTTTTCTGTAAGAAGGACTTAGAGGGGGCTTAACTTAAATTCAAAAAAAGCTTGTAGTTTAACGTGACCGGCAATCTCTAGATCATGAGCCACGGGACCTCCTTTTTTTACGTGGAATCCGAACCACAGGACATGGCATTTCACTTTGAAAATCTCACATGCATTGACCGGGAATCGAACCCGGTCCGCCTTGGTGAGAGGCACACAGCTTGACCGCTGAGCCACCACGCCCGCTAACTTAAATTCAGTTTAGGAGGTTATTCATTTATTTTTATTGTTGTGTAGACTTGCGGGCTAGCCGAGATTTTCAACCCTCTGAAGTAGGATAGGGGTTTGATATTTTTAGCCTCCTTTTCACATTTTGCAATAATGAGGAAAAGGTAGACTTATGGTGTGTGTTCCCCCCCCCCTCAACTCCTAAACGGCTGCAGCAATCGAAACCAAATATAGTGTGAGTAAAGATGTATACCGGAATATCTCAAGACCATATTTCAAAATGATGTCAGTGCTACCAACTGCTGAAAAAAACGCTTTAGAAATTTGAGCTCCATGTTGGATATCATGGAAGGTATGCATGCGAGCTATTCCAAAATTGGCACACATGCAGATAATACTATTTCAGTTTAATTTCCAGGAGGCAATACATGACAATGTTGCCAAAATAATTTTAAGCCTTCCGATAGGTCCGATTTTTAAATGCATATAACTTCTACACTATTAATTGGATTTCAACCTAATTTTGTATGAAATATGTCTACATAAACAGATATGACTGAGTGTATTCTTATGAGCCACCAGCGCTGCTAACTGTTAATAATTGCTCTCTCTATTTTCTTCATCCAAATACCAATATATCTGAAAGTATGCAAGCCGACAGCTTTAAACTATGCATACGTATAGCACCTGACATTTTAGGTTAATTTGGAGTAACTTATATATTTCAGTTCTACCAACATGATTCTAAGCCTGCTGATAGGACCATTTTTAAATACATGTAACTCCTATACTATCGGTTGGATTTCAACCAAATTTCGTATGTGCTATGTGTAAGATAACAGATATGACGATAAGTATTCTTAAGAGCAGTCAGGGCTGCCAACTGTTAATAAATGCTGTCTATATTTGTTTTACCCTAATATCAATATATCAGAAAGTATGCAAGCCAACAGCACTATACTTTGCACACGTATAGCACCTAACACTCTAGATTAATTTGGAGTTATTAATATAAGTCAGTTCTGCCAACATGATTCTATGCTTGCTGATAGGTCCAATTTTAAAATACATGTAACTTCTATACTAACAAATGGATTTCATCCAAAATTGGCACAACAAGATATCATAATATTTCCGATTATTTCTAATCAGCACACGCATGACATTGTTGCCAACATGCTTTTACGCGTGCTGATAAATCCAATGTCTAACTGCATGTAACGTCCATTGGACTTCAACCAAATTTTGTATTCTGTACCTGAAGAGGTGAAAGTAAGTATATATTCAGTCACCAGGGCTGCCAACTGTAGTGCTCTATTCGGCTACATTATACCAGGAATATTTTGAGCTAATTAGACATTTCGATATTACCAACTTAATTTCGTCATTATTCTAGATAGGTTCATATACTGTAGATTAATCATTGGCATGAAAAGTAGGCTCTTTAGTTCGTCACGGAACTTCTTGTTGTTGTTGTATAGGCTAGCCGAGATTTTCAACCCTCTGAAGTAGGATAGGGGTTTGATATTTTTACTTTAAATGGTTAACGAGTTTTATTTAAATCTGGACTATTAATTGCTAGCTTTGTGTTTATGGGGATGTGTGTTTCCTCGGGCTCGTCTAATAATTTTTCCTCACTCTCCAGATCGCCCTGAGCTATCAGTGTCGTGCCGGAGCTAGTCTGAGGACGCACCCGATCCTCTCAGTGTGTGGGTTCGGAGGATAAGGAAGTCAGTAGGGTCATTTGCGGCAGATGATCCCCTGTCCAACGGGCACATTTTGTAATTTATTACATTTTTACATAGATTGGGCGATAGTCGTTATTAGTAGGAGTTGTCTCGCAGGAGCGCTGGGCCGTACTCTTGACACATCTGACGTCAGTTAATCTCTACGTCTGATGCCGTTATTAAAGTACATTTTTGGCAATTGTTGTTGTGAGATTTTCAAGTGATTAACCAAAATCTGCTATGCACGGCATTTTCAAGGTTGATGATGCTATTATCGCTTAGGCAATGCAGAATCTGTTTTGAATTCCACTATAAACCCTTTTAAGGTCACACAATGCATTTTTTCATTGATCTCACATCTGTTTCTGCATTAGCCAGGCTATTTACTATCATCGACTTGTGTAATGAACTCTGAGAATGCCTTCTTTTGAACAGTACGAAACTTCCATTCCTGAAAACCCCAAAATACACTTAAATAACGATCCAAGGTATTTGAAATTTTTCACTCTCTCATTGAGTTTGAGGAAAAGGTACTTAGCTCTAGTGTGACGATAATTTAATATACATAAGTTTTTTTGCTTTTGGATTATCGTGGACTGGATGATATGGTTTGGGCCAGTGGTCTATCTGGAATTATCGTGGACTGTTTTAGCAATGATATGGTTTGAGCTGGGATTATCGTGGAATGTTTTAGCATGGATATGGTTTGGGCTAGTGGTCTATCTGGAATTATCGTGGAATGTTTTAGCATGGATATGATTGGGCTAGTGGTCTATCTGGGATTATCGTGGCCTGTTTTAGCATTGCTATGGTTTGGGCTAGTGGTCTATCTGGGATTATCGTGGCCTGTTTTAGCATTGCTATGGTTTGGGCTAGTGGTCTATCTGGGATTATCGTGGCCTGTTTTAGCATTGCTATGGTTTGGGCTAGTGGTCTATCTGGGATTATCGTGGACTGTTTTAGCAATGATATGGTTTGGGCTAGTGGTCTATCTGGGATTATCGTGGACTGTTTTAGCATTGCTATGGTTTGGGCTAGTGGTCTATCTGGGATTATCGTGGACTGTTTTAGCATTGCTATGGTTTGGGCTAGTGGTCTATCTGGGATTATCGTGGCCTGTTTTAGCATTGCTATGGTTTGGGCTAGTGGTCTATCTGGGATTATCGTGGCCTGTTTTAGCATTGCTATGGTTTGGGCTAGTGGTCTATCTGGGATTATCGAGGCCTGTTTTAGCATTGCTATGGTTTGGGCTAGTGGTCTATCTGGGATTATCGTGGACTGTTTTAGCAATGATATGGTTTGGGCAAGTGGTCTATCTGGGATTATCGTGGACTGTTTTAGCATTGCTATGGTTTGGGCTAGTGGTCTATCTGGGATTATCGTGGACTGTTTTAGCATTGCTATGGTTTGGGCTAGTGGTCTATCTGGGATTATCGTGGACTGTTTTAGCATTGCTATGGTTTGGGCTAGTGGTCTATCTGGGATTATCGGGGACGGTTTTAGCATTGCTATGGTTTGGGCTAGTGGTCTATCTGGGATTATCGTGGACTGTTTTAGCATTGCTATGGTTTGGGCTAGTGGTCTATCTGGGATTATCGTGGACTGTTTTAGCATTGCTATGGTTTGGGCTAGTGGTCTATCTGGGATTATCGTGGACTGTTTTAGCATTGCTATGGTTTGGGCTAGTGGTCTATCTGGGATTATCGTGGACTGTTTTAGCATTGCTATGGTTTGGGCTAGTGGTCTATCTGGGATTATCGTGGACTGTTTTAGCATTGCTATGGTTTGGGCTAGTGGTCTATCTGGGATTATCGTGGACTGTTTTAGCATTGCTATGGTTTGGGCTAGTGGTCTATCTGGGAGTATCGTGGACTGTTTTAGCACTGCTATGGTTTGGGCTAGTGGTCTATCTGGGATTATCGTGGACTCTTTTAGCATTGCTATGGTTTGGGCTAGTGGTCTATCTGGGATTATCGTGGACGGTTTAACAATGATATGGTTTGGGCTAGTGGTCTATCTGGGATTATCGTGGACTGTTTTAGCATGGATATGGTTTGGGCTAGTGGTCTATCTGGGATTATCGTGGACTGTTTTAGCATTTCTATGGTTTGGGCTAGTGGTCTATCTGGGATTATCGTGGACTGTTTTAGCATTGCTATGGTTTGGGCTAGTGGTCTATCTGGGATTATCGTGGACTGTTTTAGCACTGCTATGGTTTGGGCTAGTGGTCTATCTGGGATTATCGTGGACTGTTTTAGCATGGGTATGATTGGGCTAGTGGTCTATCTGGGATTATCGTGGACTGTTTTAGCACTGCTATGGTTGGGGCTAGTGGTCTATCTGGGATTATCGTGGACTGTTTTAGCACTGCTATGGTTTGGGCTAGTGGTCTATCTGGGATTATCGTGGACTGTTTTAGAATTGCTAAGGTTCGGGCTAGTGGTCTATCTGGGATTATCGTGGACTGATTTAGAATTGCTACGGTTTGGGCTAGTGGTCTATCTGGGATTATCGCGGACTGTTTTAGCATGGATATGATTGGGTTAGTGGTCTATCTGGGATTATCGTGGACTGTTTTAGCATGGATATGGTTTGGGCTAGTGGTCTATCAGGGATTATCGCGGACTGTTTTAGCATGGATATGATTGGGTTAGTGGTCTATCTGGGATTATTAGCTTTGATATAGTTTGGGTTGGGAGTCTATCTGGGATTAGCATGCAGAGTTTTGCATCGACAAATTTCCTACACCTATTTACCATGGCAACAAGTGCAAAGACACTTAGTCTCTACTATTTGAAGCATGCATGTTCCCCAGCAACCAGTCGATGATGGTACTTATAATACGTGTAGACCAATAAGTATGTGTTCACATTCTATGTTTTGGATCGGCTGAACCATTATTTATATTTGTTTGTTGGTGTTAATAGTCACCAAACTAATGTAATATCAGGCAGTGGAGGAACAGGCTATAAGCGCTATGAATCTGAGGAATTTAAGATCTAAAATGATGTATATTTCGCTCGATGAGCACCAGTCAGTTATGATGTGGATGAAATATGGTCACATTTGAGGTGGGTAGAGTTTGCTAGTAAACTATAGACAATAAATATAATGACCTGTAACTATGCTAAACAAACCATGCTTTTAATGTTCCCCAGAGTGTTCATGGAGATAAGGGGTGATTGTTGGCCCATTAAGGGGGTCGCTTACTGGGCAAATTACTGATATTAATATTCATACTTCATGACTGGTGTAAATTATAAGTTACAGCATCCCTCAAGCAGCTTTGTCCCGTGTTCCAGCTATAAATGTGGGTCTTCGTCTTCCAACAAGACATGCTATTATCTGCTTCCGGTAATGGCGTACATTTCTCAGACAAGCGGTCAGCATATTCCATCACCAGTGCAAACCTGGAGTACTGGCAGGCTCTTCGGTTTTTGAGATGTGTACGGCAATGACAGCAAGTTTAGGTAATCATTGGGATGGTGTTATATCTGAGGCACAAGATGCTACGTAAATAGTTTTTACACGGAGTTCATATCTTAAATGTTAGGTTGGCTACGTAGTGATGATGATGATGATAGCACACACTCGTCTCGAGTAGGTTGGCCTTCCAATGCTGAATGACTCTTCATCGATGAGTCCGGAGGTGACTAAAAAGCCCAATGCGGGAGAGACAGAGTTTCCCGCAGTGATGACAGGTAGTATCAGGTCCAGGTGAGACATCCGCATTCATTCCCTGTCTTCTAATGAACACTCTGTTCTTTCTGCGTTGCCTCCGATCTTCTATCATACATCGGCGGTTTTCTTCAAAAAGTATCGCACCACGATGAACAATTGATCTCCAGGATGAGCGATCAAGAGCTAAGGTCTCCCAGTTGTTGATAGTAATATGGCACATTTGCATATTAGCCTTTAGTACGTCCTTGAATCGCTTCCTCGGACCTCCCAAACAGCGCTTGCCCTCAGTTAGTTCAGAGCAAAACACTTGCTTGGGAATGCGATTATTGGGCATGCGGATTACGTGTCCTGTCCATCGCAGCTGACGTTTTAAAAGCATGGCGTCAACACTGGTAGTCTGTGCTTCTTCAAGAATGCTGGTGTTTGTGCGTTTGTCTTGCCATGTGACACGAAGAATTCTCCTCAAACAATGCTGGTGATATTGCTCCAGCTTTTTAAAATGACGTCTGTAGCATGTCCAGGATTCAGATCCGTAAAGTAAGTTGGGAACTACAACCGAGTTGTACACAAGGATCTTCGTTGCAGCATTGATATCATGGTTGTCAAAAACTCTAGACCTCAATCTAGCAAAGGATGCCCCAGCACGGTTAATCCTGTGTTGGATTTCGGAATCTATATTTGCACTTGATGACAGGGTGCTGCCAAGATAAGAAAAGGTGTTAACTTCTTGAAGCTTCGCTCCGTCGATGGTGACATTGATGTTTCTTTGTCCTTGTCCAGGGGCTGGTTGGTAGAGCGGGTTTTTTTTTTCGCTACGTAGTACACAAGTAACGTTCTGCCATGCTACACCGAAGGTTGTCTGATCGAATGCCGACGTAGTGAACTGGCATTTAAGGGTGCTTATTCAGAGGAGCACTCCTGGCTGTGATTATTTGGAAGCTACTGAGGTATGGGTGGTGCTTAGTAATGACATTCAGGGCACAGTCAGTGCAGGTGGATGCTGTGAAAGGTTCTACTCATAGGGTTAGTGCTGCTGTTCTGACTCAGAGAGGAAAGCAATGACAAACTACCGCACTCCTGTTATTGCCTAGTACGCCTCAATATAGCGCTGCCTTGGGTTTTTGTGGCACTAGGTCTAACAAGTAAAATATCGAAATGCGGGAAACATCCCTGAACTCCGCCGTAGAGAGGGTTTAGAAATAATTCCTTATGTTCCTGAAATTAACATCGTTGTGTATATCATTGCATAGTATAACAATAAGATATGATTTAGTGGTCGATCGAGAATTAATGACTCACATGCGTACGAGTTTATGAACGATTGTTTGGAACAAACTTACAGGGGACAACAACAATCCGCCTCTTTCAAAATTCAAATCGTAAAAAAATAAATAATGATTGAATGAATTAATGAGTGAATGAATCAATGTATGAATGAATGAATGAGTAAATGATTGAGTGAATGAATGAGTGATTGAATGAGTGAGTGAGTGAATGAATGAGTGAGTGGGTGAATGAATGAATGAGTGAATGAATTAGTGAATGAATGAATGAATCAATGAGTGAATTAATGATTGATTGAATGATTAAATGGTTGAATGAATGAGTGAGTGAATGAATGAATTAGTGATTGAATGATTGAATGAATTAGTGAATGAATGAGTGAGTGAGAGAGTGAATAAATGAATGAAATAGTAAATGTATGAGTGTATGAATGAATGAATGAATGAATGACAGAATGAATACATCAATGAATGATTGACCGAATGAATAAATGAGTGAATGAATGTGTGAATGAATGAATGAATGAATGAATGAATGAATGAATGAATTGGTTTGAGTTGAGTTGAGTCGAGTTGTAGTTTTACGTTCCTTTTAACTAATGTGGATTTTAGATACACCGCGCTGGGATGCCGGAAGTTTGTACCGAAGGGGATCTTTAACGTGCCAGTAAATCTATTGCTATGGCTCCCTCGCATTTGCGCACCAGTCGAGAACATTTCCACTACGCCTCGCAGCCAGTCATGTAGAGATGAAACGATTGGCTCAGGACAGGGAGGCGTGGAATGCTGCATCAAACCTGTCTAAAAACTGAAAACTTATTATTTTACGTACCAACGTTGGTAGCTACACGCTTTAACGCGTAAGGTAGTGAGGCAAGGCTATCTCCGGAATAGGTATACTGGTGAGTTGGAAGCCAAGCCCTGACCATCCTCAAATAGGTTTCTGTGATTTCACATTTTCAACTCCAGCCAAATGCTGCGATTGTGCCTAGTAATTGAACAAATGATTCCTTGAACACTGCTACAGTGCTGGTGTGCGGAAGGTCATAAGTGAGCATCGCTGTGAGGAGAACATTACCATGTTAAGTGTACATTATCATTAGGTTTTTCTGGTGATTGATACAATTTGTTAATTGATTTATTATTATTACAGTGTGATATTCTAAATTGTATACACGTGCATATACAGCGTTACTCATATAATTCATAAAACCTTGTAACACAAAACAAACCTAACGTATAACGAGATTCAAACTGCGAATCAAACATTATACTATAATCATCTAACGATGTGCTATTGAACCACACCAGTGAATTTACAACCTTAACACAGTGATCAGGATCTGATGATGGACACTTGAGGGTGGAAGCGCGTTATCCTAAATTGCCCATTTAATTGTGATAATAATAATAATAATAATAATAATAATAATATCATCGTATGGACTCGGGTGCCTGGTGCAAGCTTTGTTAATTGACACCCAGAGGGTAGCTTGCATGTCGAATTTCGTCGTTCCTTTGAACGCTATGAAAGTCAAGGAGGTTAGATATCTAAACTCCTTGACACTACAGCGCTTTCAAGTAGAGAATGGAGAAACCTTGTGTTGGCGGAAAATCCCGAGATTAATTTTGCCATTGAACACGGTCTACTGAATTCAAATGGGTTCTTTAACATGCCAACAACGTATGACATGAGTGTCGTGATTTTTGTCGCCTTAAAAAATCACTTACCATGGCCAGGGGCGAACCTGCAATCTTGGGGTTGGTAGCCCGACACTATAACCACTCACCCACCGTGGCAGGCATTTAATTGTGATAACTAACTGGAAATCCACAGCCTGCTTCCAGTCGACCGACTGGGTCAGGGGATGGAATGAATGAAGCCCCCATCTAGCGGCGAGGATATGAACTGTGCCTGCTGCCGAGGCCTGTCGCACTCCCCTGGGGCAATGAGCAAATGGATGACAGATGAAATGAAATGATAGTGGAGAGTGTTGCTGGAATTAAATTTGTGACAGGGAAAACCGGAGTAGGCTACTCGGAGAAAAACCTGTCTGCCTCCACTTTGTCCAGCACAAATCTCACATGGAGTGACCGGGAGATGAGAGGCCGGCGTGCTGCGGCCTAAGCCACGGAGGTGTGTTTACATATTTATAACTTGTTTCCTGACAAATTCATTGGGCAAAATCGTGTTGACCGACTAAAAAGCAGCAAAAGACAATTTGTATAGGCAACACTGAAAAAAGAATGACTTCAAGTTTCCAAATTTCTGGCATAGTTCCATTTAACTTTATTAATTCCATCTCTCATTTTTATTTATTTTATTTTGCGTATGGCTTTTAGTGCCCGGAGTGTCCGAGGACATGTTTGGCTTGCCACAGGCTGTAGCTGCTTCAAGCGGACACCCACGGGGTGAGCTACAAGTTCCGTTCAATTTCAAGTAATTCCAACTCTCGCTACCTGATGCCAATGATACCTAGTGGTGAACGTAGGAACTTTGATTAAGCGTTCCAACGAAATCTATCCTAGAAATTTAGCTTCACACAAGTTTAGTTGGTGGAAGGATCTTTTACATGCGATAAATCTATGACATGGGACCACCGCTTCGGCTTTACTTCCCCTCCGAAGGAACGCATACTGAAGGATTTTAACGCTTTTAAAAATCCGATGTTTCGGCCCGGTTTGAACCTGCGATCTTGGGCACAGCAGTTCAGCATGCTACCGACTACGCCACTTAAGGCGCTTAATATCTCATGAACACCTTTCTTTAGATTGTTATCACGAAAGGCAACACGCCGTAAATACCAACAGTCACATAATAACTCATATCACTTATCCCGGAACCTGTAGGAGCTGGAATAAAATGAGCAAACCCCAAATGATTAGGGATGTGTACGTCTTCCACGGGCTCACCACCTCTTGAGTAGGCCTATAGGCTCCCTTTCTATTCAGCTATCGCTCCATGTTGGTTGCGGTGTATGCAGAGATGTCACTTTACAAGATGCTGGTCTTAATGAAGATATAATAGGCACGACGGGACGCAGCCGCTTGGTAAGACCATCTGTATCCCTCTGCAAGTCCAGACAATGTACTTCATGCCGCAACATGACGTGGACACTCCGCTTCTATTGCTCTACATCTCTCTCCTCGGAATGCCTCTAGGTCTTGCCCAAGAGGAAACACGTCGATTGTAGTTCACATTAACATTTTGTACCACACAGGAACATCGAAAGCAAATTTAATGTTCCAATGCATACTCAAATGATGTTTATGTTCGACCCTCACTATTATGTGTCAGAAAACTGTATCATAATGATGGTCATTATAACACTGTTTTTCATTACGATACAGTTTCTCCAGCCAATCAGAGTTCGTTCATTGACCAATTAGGTAACGATACCTTCGCGCATGCGCTCAAAATCCAACATGTCGGACATAAACACAACATCGAACTATAATAAATCACCGACATGGAATACGCACCGTCCATATGTTCGCGTAAATAAACTGGCGAATATGAGACAAGAAATAGCACTGTACCTTAATATCACCAACCCTAATTTCTACACAGCGCATTGCCTTCAAACGACTCCGGTGACAATATTACTGAGGGACGGCAGATGTAAACATATGGCCTGCATAATATGGCATTGCAAGCACACAGAGCGCATGCGTCGGTCGTTCAGAGATCTTGAAATACAGAGCTATCATACCCAGCGCTCGCTTTCCGATCACAAAATTCAAGTGGTTGACTCTCAACAAATATTTATGAATATTTATGTTAAAACATATAATAAAGTTATAATTATCGTCGAACATAAACAGTCGTATGCAACTCGCCTGTAATGGTAATTAAGACACTCGTATGGAAATTATAAAACTCGCATACGCTCGTTTTATAAAAAATACTCGTGTCTTAATTATAGCCATTATAGGCTCGTTGCATAATGTACTATTATCTCATTTATTCTCTGTGTGATTTCACGTCAAAGAATATTTTTTTCACGTAATTGTAAAATCGCTTCAGTTTCACTTTTATAATAAATTTGAACTCAAACTTGGAAAAAAAAAAACAACCAACAAATGACCTTCAGAAGAGGAATCAGAGCATCCGATAAGGACAGACTATCACTAAAAACAGGACCACTTGAAATCGTTAACAATAACACTACAATCTACAAGGAAGTATTTCAGTAGTCAAATTGTAGAAAGAACAACAGCAGCCACTTAACATCCCTTGACCTGTCAATAGCAATGAAGCTCTGCAACGCTATGTAAATCCCATTGCTACATTTCCCTCATCTGGGACAAATCAACCATCGGGAATATGGAGCGAATTGACAATGTCAAAACTAGATTTCTGAAAAGTGCTCTAGGAGCAGGGAAGTACGCCCCAAATAGGATGATTACGCCCTTTATAGAGAAAGTTTCTTCCTGGAGGACTTAAGGATTCAGCTACACCTACCATCTACAGACTCCTACAATACAGCGATAGCCAGACGAATAAGAAAGCAAGAAGAAATCATTGTAGAATATTTTGGAACTGATGCTATGATAAACAGAAATTGGACAAAACAAATTACAGTCAGTCTGAAAGACTAGACATTATATCATTTCAAATGACGCATGCTATAAATGCTACACATGTTAGAAAGGCTCGCTTCGCTTGAAGTCCCAGGACTCTTTCAACAGACTCCATTACCCATTAACTTAGGTTTCCCGCGCGGGCACCTCTTTAAGGATCACCCTGTGTTTGAGTGTGACATCTTTTACAACTCTTTATGGGTCACCCATTATTTGAAACTGATATCTTGCAAACCTCTTTAAGGGCCACCCTGTATTTGAATTGAATCTGACATACTGTACACCTCGTTAAGTGTCACCCTGTATTTTGCTCTGACATCCTGCACACCTCTTTAGGAGTCACCCTGTATTCTTGTCTGATATCCTGTGCACCTCTTTAGGGGTCACCCTGTATTCTTCTCTGCCATCTTGTACACCTCTTTAGGAGTCACCCTGTATTCTTGTCTGACATCTTGTGCACCTCTAGGAGTCACCCTGTATTCTTCCCTGCCATCTTGTACACCTCTTTAGGAGTCACCTTGTATTCTTGTCTGGCATCTTGTGCACCTCTTTAGGAATTACCCTGTATTCTTATCTGGCATCTTGTACACCATTTAGGAGTCACCCTGTATTCTTTTCGCTTCGCTCGAAGCCCCAGGTCGCTCGACGCCCCAGGACTCTTTCAACAGATTCCGTTAACCATTATCTTAGGCTTCCTGCGTGGCTGCATGACGTCACGCACTCGTCGTCCTTTACCCATTAACTTAGGCTTCCCGCGCGGCTGCATGACGTCACCGTCTCCGTCTCCGTAACGCAACCGTCTCCGTAACGCATATCTTTTGACTCAAGCATAACGATGAAGTTGACAAGGTCATTTGAAATGATAAAACATACCAAACGCAGAGGCATGCCACTATTAGGCATAAGTTATGCACAAACAAAACATTCCACCTCACAAATGATCAATGTATATGTGTATTGTGTGACCAAAAACTGAATATTTCACTTTATTTGGTGTAAAAAAAAAGAACAAAATCACTCAGTGACCATTGCAAAGACAACAGTGGAGAATAATCATGTCATGTTATGGTATACAGCAGCGGTTCCCAACCTTTTTTCCTCTCTTACCCCCTAAGAAGTAAACTTTTAAATCGTTTAATATTTTACGGGCTATATGTATTTAATAAGAACATTATTAATACAAAATAACACAGCTATTTATAACTGTTTTTAATGCAGTATAACTAATAGTTTATATATATTATTTGTTTGCTGTTAGTAGTCTATGCATTTCATTTCAATAAATGATAAATAAAATTTTCATTTTACTTTTATTTACTTGTGCAAATGAAGATATATTATAAACATTTAGCTGAGAAAAATTAACAATAACAGTAGGGTACAAAAGATTTTTTAATTTTGATTTTATTGAAAACCAATTAATTCTAGCGACTAGTTTGGCATAAAATAGACCAATCATGACAATAGCAGTGCAGCGGTGAAAGTGACTGGGGTTGGGGTAGGGTGGGAGAATTGACTTTGACGTGCGTAACACAGCATTGTGCACCGGTACATTACGGCTGACACGTGCGATGGGAACATGGCGCCCGCCATTAGCGTTTATTTTTGGCATACCCCTAACTGGTTCGTTGCGTACCACCAAGGGGTACAGTATTATGTTTATTTTGTAACTAATGGCTTTTCAGCTGCAATAAAAATTTAAATAATGTTCCAAAATTAAAATTAAACTTCAAAGCTTCATTTGCATTAAAATTATTTATAAGTGGTAGATGTATAAATTACTACTGAACTGAAATTACCGAATTTTACCGTATTTTATGACCACTGAGGAAGGAATTCAGGTTACAAATCAACAAAAGAAACTAATAATAATAATATTGGAATGCGGCCGGAAGAAATCAGAAACCCCCATTGACGTCGAATTGGCAGGTGAAAAGCTAAAGGAAGTGGGAGACTTCTGCTACTTGCGAAGCAAAATAACCAGTGATGGACGAAGCAAAGATGAAATTAAACGTAGGTTGGCTCAGACAAGGCAAGCATGTCTACATAAAAGAAATTTGTGACATCAAAAAAAATGATTGAGGTTTTAGAAAGTCATTTTTGAAGGCCTTTGTGTGGAGCGTGGCGCTCTATGGAAGTGAAACGTGGACTATTGGTGCAGCAGAAAAGAGGAGAATTGAAGCGTTTGAAATGTGGTGTTACAGGAAAATGATGAAGATCAGATGGGTATTGGTATTAAGACGAGTGGGAGAGGAGAGATGTTTCTGGTGACTGCTAATGAAGAGAAGAGATAGGTTGGTAGGACAGAGACAGGTACTAAGACACCCAAGAATTGTTGCAAATTTAGTTATGGAAGGAAGGGTTGAGGATAAGAACTGAAGAGGTAGACCAAGGTTAGAATATGTTAAACAGATTGCCTCGGATGTAGGGTGTGGTAGCTATGTAGAGATGAAACGGTGAGCCAAACATTTAAGTGTACAAGCCACAATTTCATTATAACCACTTGAAGACCAATCACTACTATCGGTATGTCAACAAAATATCACATAAAATATCAAACCTCGACTAGTTGTGATAACTTAATTACTAATGTAACTAAATAAGTGTATGTAATATAAAAACCATCACCCATAATTGTAGACATAGATTTTATAGCTAAAATGTAATGGATCTGATGATGATCACTTGACGATAGAAACTGATCATCCAAGTGTAACCTATTTATTAATCTCATTTAAATCATTTATAGGATTAGAAGAACACCCATTAAAATTGGGTGCAATCGTGTTGACTCAATAAAAATCATAAATTTCGAGTTTCTGTAAAAGGAAAAAAAAAAAACAACCAAAGGCTTTGCCATTCCATGGCCAGTGTTGTCACTGCACAAGATTCTATGCATTTGTCTGGACACCCCTGCCGTGATCGTCCCATTCTGTGATTAACCCACCGCCATCTGCTGAGGGCAAATTGAAACTTTGATTGCACTTCTCCGTGCGGACAGTTGTGGTCTTGTCTCGGATTCCCCCGCCCCGTGGCCATTACTGGCAGGCGATGTCTTTCTTATTGTTTACAACTCTCCATGGCGTTACTTGCCTGTATAGTGCAGAATATTCTTACAGAACGATGTCTCATAAGTAATATAGTTTTTTAGCCTACTTTTCACATTTTGCAAAAATGACGAAAAAGTAGACTAATGAGATCGATCCGGGGAAATGTGTGTCTGTCTGTCTGTCCTTCTGTCTGTCTGGCTATCAACTCCTTAATGGCTGCAGCAATCGAAACCAAATTTAGTATGAGTAAAGATGTATGCCGGCATATCTCAAGCCCATATTTGAAAATGATATCAGTGCTACTAACTACTGAAAGAACGCACTAGAAATTTGAGATCCATGTTGGATATCTTGGAAGGTATGCATGGGAGTTATTCCAAAATTGGCACGCATGTAGATAATATTATTTCAGTTTTAGGTAGATTTCATTAGAAAGCTAACTATTGCAATGGGTACCATGTTTCGACTTCCGGAATATTTCGACATATCTTCACGTTTCACATCCCCTAGACCCCAAAACCACTGTCTGTTAAAAAGTTTATATATAATTTATGTATATATATACATATATCACTTTCTTGTGGACACGATAACTACCGCAATTTTGCACCAATGAATTTGATTTTTTTTACATAATATGTATCCCTATAAAATCTCGGTCGAGTTCGATAATGGGCACAATCGGTCGCAGAGGGTGAAAATGGGGGGCTTTTTTTTTTTCTAAAAACTGAAATATCGCTGTAACTCTCTTAATATTTGAAATATCGAATCCATTCAAAGTTCATATTATGTGTCGAATAAGGCCCAAAAATTTATGTTTGAAACGTTTTTTGATAGCACCAACCATTGACCAAAGGGGTGGAAAAAAGTGGGTTTTTCGGGAAACATTAATCATATCTCTCTTAATAGGCACAATATCAAAACCGTACAAAATGGACAATATTCCCCTAATAATTACCTAAAACTTTTGTCTGAAAGAATTTTTGATTTGACGCACTATTACGCCAAGGGATGAGAAAAATGATTTCGGAATTATAAGAAAATGCCAAGAGCTATCAGAGACTGCCATGACAACACTACTAAATTGATGAGGGATGAGCCATCAGACGTTGCCATGACAACGCACTTGCACGAGATCACATTCAGTATTCCATATGACTAAGTGAGAAGTGGCCTCGGTGACGTAACTGGTAGTATGCTGAACTTCTATGCCCAAGTTCGCGGGTTCAAAGCCGGCCGAAGTCGTTAAAAATCCCTCAGTATGGTTTCCTTTGGTGGGGAAGATCCAACGTTCGTTGCAATTTGCTGGTTGCGGTGGCATCTAGTAGCCAAGTGCACAGCTAGGTGTCGTTAATGGTAGTATCTGGTAGCAACATTAGGAACTACTGCTTGAAATTGACCGTCTGCAGTCCTGACCTGAATTACAGACTAATACAGCCCTCACAATTCACACTGTTTATGTGACAGATTCTACACTCACCCCAAGTACACGGGGTTATATGACTACGTTGTCGCAGTCCCTAAACTGAGGAACCAACCACAATCTCTGTGAGAGATAAAATTTGTGCGTGAAGAAGTAACAGACCGTTACATAGTTACACATCAGTGACGAAACCTTGCATAAGGACAGTGTGACCACAAGTATAAAAATGTACCCAAAATTACAAGAAGGTTACCGTCCCCATAAGACAATAAAATTTTTAAAATATGCATAAAATGACGAAAAACAATGTTAGTTAAGCTCCAATTATAACATACTTTCTCGCAATAAATGAGGTCTGATCCTTCTACGAAAACATGCATATTCTGCCTATTTTTGCCTATCCCCAAGTTTGCCCGATGAAATCTACCTCCGCCTTCCTGCGTGCCGAGAGGACTTTTTTTTTTATTTCCAGGTCATACATGTCAGTGTTGCCGAAATAATTTTAAGACTTCTGATAGGTCCAATTTTTAAATGCATATAACTTCGACACTAACAATTGGATTGCAACCAAATTTTGTATGTAATATGTGTACATAAACGGATATGACTGAGCGTATTCTTAAGATCCACCAGGGCTGCCAACTGTTGATAATTGCTCTCTCTCTCTCTTTTTTATCCAAATACCAATATATCAGAAAGTATGCAAGCCGACAGCTTTAAACAATGCACACGTATAGTACCTGACATTTTAGATTAATTTGGAGTAACTTATATACGTCAGTCCTACCAACATGCTTCTAAGCCTGCTGATAGGACCAATTTTTAAATACATGTAACTTCTATGCTATCAGTTGGATTTCATCCAAATTTCGTATGTGCTATGTGTAACATAACAGATATGACTATAAGTATTCATAAGAGCAATGAGGGCTGACAACTGTTAATAAATGCTGTCAATTTTATTTTACCCTAATATTCTAGATAGGTTTACATACTGTAGGTTAATCATTGGCAAGAACCTTAATTTTAAGAAAATTAGGCTCTTTACTTATTGTTTAAATTTGATGTTTTACAAGATACAGATAGAATTGGTTTTCTTTGGTTTGCGAATGATATTTACGAGAAGTCATGACGGTAACACTTTGGGAGTTGTTGTTGATTGAGTCTTAAGTCTTTGGACTGGTTTGATGCAGCGCTCCATGCCTTCCTGTCCTGAGCTAATCGTTTCATCTCTACATAGCTACAACACCCTACATTCGAGACAATCTGTTTAACATATTCTAACATTGGTCTACTCCTAAAGTTCTTGTCCTCGACCCTTCCTTCCATAACTAAGCTTGCTATTCTTGTGTGTCTTAAAATGTGTCCTACTAACCTATCTCTTCTCTTCATTAGCAGTCGCCAGAAACATCTCTCCTCTCCCACTCGTCTTAATACCTCTTCATTTATAACCCTATCTACCCATCTGATCTTCATCATTCTCCTGTAACACCACATTTCAAACGCTTCAATTCTCCTTTTTCTGCTGCACCAATAGTCCAAGTTTCACTTCCATATAGTGCCGCACTCCAGACAAAGGATTTCAAAAATGACTTCCTAATACCTAAATCTATATTCGATGTCAACAGATTCTTTTTCTGTAGAAATGCTTTCCTTGCCTGAGCCAACCTGCCGTTATAAAGCTACTTTAATTAGCCAAATACCTTGTGTAATGATGAATTATAATTGTGGAAACGATGACCTATAACAACTGGATATAATCCACCCCATCCCCTTTTTATAACCAGACTTATATAGTGAAATTCCAGATGTTTCGGCAATAGTGGGCGTGATTTACAGGATAAATAAAATGTTGCTAACCCCACACATAGGCCTTCGGTACCGGGTGGGGTTTGTTTTATGCTGCGATCTCTCCATACGTTCGCTTCGCTGTGTTTCTATATTAATAATTATAGTAATAGTCCGTCCAGAGGCTTTGTATGCTGCAGAGTGCCTTGAAATGCATCGCAAGGGACTAACAGAGAATCTGGAAGTAAAAGAAAGAAACATTCTAAGAAAAATCTTGGGTCCGGTAAATGAAAATGGGGAATATAGGAGACGGCACAACCGCGAACTTGACACCCATGTGGAAAAAAATAACTGATACCATTGGGAAACGGAGAATTGCCTTTTACTGTCATATAACAAGAATGAGCCCAGCACGATTGACAAATAGAATTTTCACCTGCTTCCTCAAAAAGAAAACCAAGGGAGCTTGGTTCACTGAGGTGGACAAAGATTTACAAGAGGTGGGAATTACAGGCGACGATATTTGGGAACGTGCCACCCTTAAACAAAAACTAACAGCACACCGATGTTTCCAAGAATAGCCAAAGCTTCCAAATGGCAAGAAGTGGACTGCAGAAAGGAAAGAACAGCATCGAGAACTAATGCGAAAGTACTGGGAGGATATTAAAGCTCGATGCAACAAGAAACAGTTGAAATGACGTGGTCCTTAGATGGCCGAATCGAAAGAAGAGAGTGAATAATATCGTATGGCTTCGGATGCCGGGTGCAAGCTTTGTTAATTGACGCCTCGAGAGCAGCTTGCATGTCGAACTTTATCTCTCCTTGGAGCGCTATGAAAGTCTAGCAGGTTAGATATCTAAGCTCCTTGGCACTATAGCGCTTTCTAGTAGAGAAAGGAGGAACTTTGTGTTGGCGGAAAATCCTGAGATTAGTTTTGCCACTATGAACACGGCCTACTGAATTCAAATGGGTTCTTTAATATGCCAACAACGTATAACATGCGTATCGTGATTTTTGTCTCCTTTCATAAATCACTTACCACGGCCAGGAGCGAACCTGCAGGCTTGGGGTTGGTAGTCCAACACTATAACCACACATCCACCGTGGCAAGCTTTACATGCAAAAACGCTCCAGTTCCCCTTGCTTGTAGTACAAGCAGTAATTTTCGGCCAGACAGAAGCCAATAGTATCTCGCGGAGTCGTTACGCATGATCTGTGTCGTGTACCGTACATTGGCAACAGCGAAATGACGTCTCGGTAACAGATGAACACACCTCATGCACCTCTTTCAGTAGCAGTTGAGCAACGACGAGCCATGACAATTGCTGTCGTTAAACGAACAATTAATAACGACTAAGGCATAGGTTATTTTTAATAATTAGTATATATGCCAAGTATCACATCCCCAAATGAAACCACTCGTGAGATATTGTTATTCAATGAAATGCATGTTTACCCCCTTATCACCTATTTAGAACCTGAATATTCAAAACTCTTTCCGTGGACGTTTTCGACATACAACGAACATATCCCAAAATTTCATGTTTCTAACTTCAATAATTTTGGCTTGGCGATGATGAGTGAGTGAGTGAGTGAGTCAGGACATTTTCTTTCATTTATTTTTGATAATTTCACCCCCTCCCCATGAACCCCTTAAATTGGATTTATGAAACAAACGGTCGAACACCTATTTACTTATTTAAAGCTGTTTTCGCCCCGAGTTTGATGAGTAAGTGAGTCAATAACACTTTCTTTCCTGTTCCCCCCCCCCCCCCCAGAATTTTACCCCTCTCCAAGGGCCCCTTAAATTGGATTTATGAAAAAACGGTCGAACACCTATTTACTGGTATTTTAAGCTGTTTTTTCCGCCGAATTTCAAACTTCTCGTCTATGTCGTTTAAGAGATACACGGTCCGTTAAGAATCCCTCAACCCCCAATTTTCACCCCTTTCACCTCATAATATACACCACATCGAAAAACCCTTAGACATATGTCTGCTTATTTTTAATGATTAGTTTATATGACGAGTATCACATCCACAAATGAAACCACTCGTGAGATATTGTGATTCAATGAAATGCAGGTTTAACCCCCTTAAGACCCCTTTAGAGCCTGAATATCCAAAAAGTCCCCCCTTAGTGTACGGTTTTGACATACAACGAACATATTCCCAGAAATCCATGTTTCCAACTTCAATATTTTTGGCTGGGCGATGATGAGTGAGTGAATGAGTCAGGACATTTTCTTTCATTTGTTTTTCTTCAGAATTTCACCCCTCCCGATGAACCCCGTCAATTTGATTGATCAAAAAAACTGTCGAATAGCTATTTACTTACTTTAAAGCAGTTTTTCCCCCTGAGTGTGATGAGTGAGTGAGTCAGTCAATCAGTTAGGACACTTTCTTTCCTGTCCCCCCCCCCCCCAGAAATTCACCCCTCCCCATGGGCCCCTTAAATTGGATTTATGAAAAAACGGTCAAACACATATTTACTTATTTTTTATGCTGATTTTTTCCGCTGAGTTTCAAACTCCTCCCCTATGTCGTTTAAGAGATACACGCCCCGTTAGGAATCTTTCAATCCCTACTTTTCACCCCATTTCACCTCATAATATACACCACATCGAAATACCCTCAGAAACGCGTCTTCTTGCTTTTTAATGATGAGTTTATATGCCGTGTATCACATCCCCCAATGAAACCAATCGGGAGATATTGTTATTCAATGAAATGCAGGTTTAACCCCCTTAAGATCCCTTTAGAACCTGAATATCCGAAAATCCTCCCTTAGTAGACGGTTTTGACATACAATGAACATATCCCCGAACTGTCATGTTTCTAACTTCAATAATTTTGGCTGGGCGATGATGAGTGAGTGAGTGAGTGAATTAGTCAGGACATTTTCTTTCAATTTTCTTTTTTCAGAATTTCACCCCTCCCCATGAACCCCTTAAATTTGATTTATGAAAACAAAACTGTCAACCAGCTATTTACTTACTTTAAAGCAGTTCCCCCCCCCCCTCAGTTTGATGAGTGAGTCAGTCAGTCAATCAGTTAGGACACTTTCTTTCCTGCCCCCCCCCCCCCAAAAAAAAAAATCACCCCTCCCCATGGGCCCCTTAAATTGGATTTATGAAATTTACTTATTTTATGCTGATTTTTTTCCGCTGAGTTTCAAACTCCTCGCCTATGTCGTTTAAGAGATACACGCTCCGTTAGGAATCTTTCAATCCCCACTTTTCACCCCTTTCACCTCATAATATACGCCACATCGAAAAACCCTCAGACTCGTGTCTTCTTATTTTTAATGATGAGTTTATGTGCCGAGTATCACATCCCCCAATGAAACCAATCGGGAGATATTGCTAATCAATGAAATGCAGGTCTACCCCCTTAACACCCCTTTAGAACCTGAATATACAAAAATCCTCTCTTAGTGGGCATTTGTGGCCCTTGGGAAAGCAGCATACCAAATTTCATTCCAATCCGTTCGGTGGTTTCTGAGATTTCGTGATGAATGAATGAGTGAGTGAGTGAGTGAGTGAGTGGTATTTGACAAATATATAGTAGAAGATAGTGTCAAGTCTTTGTTATGCTAAACTCGGTTGACAGTGCTGTGTGAGTAGGTGAGTAACTAACGGGATTTCAAGTAAAGATGCTCATTTTCTATACCGGTAGTGCAGAGCGCAACTGGCATCCAGACGGCCGTGTCTCGACTTGAGCTATGTTGCCATGGGAACTATCTGCCTTGCCATTCCTTCATGAGTATATTTTATGATTTGATTAGCCTGTGCTTGAGTGCAAAAGGGCCGAAATCAGAAGAATGAGAAAAACTATCGAAAATTCATGTAGCCAGCGGTTCCTTCTGGGTCCTAAACTATGTTTATGCAAAATTTGGTTGAGATTGGTGGAACGGTGTAGATTTGTATACGGATCCAACCCACCCACAAACATACATACATACAGACTTTCACTTTTATATATAAGATTTATGGTGAATTATATATATTCATGCATTTATTTCTGTACTCCTACAGCAAATTTTCGTTCCTTGTGTTCTAGACAAGTTGTTAGGTTGGCTTATTGTAGTTTCAGGACTATCGGAAGTGGGCAAAGCAGTGTGTACTTATCAGGTGTCAAAGTAATTATTTATGTTTCCTACACAGAACCCAATAAAAGGAATATAATTAAGCGCATGTACGTAGCCCCATACTCTAATCATCCAATGCACAACAAACAGGGCACAAGTATAACTCTCCTGTGATACGCCGCTTGTAACGGCAAGCTGTACAACCAGCTACAAGGTGAACTTCGGTGAGAGCGCATACTCGGCTCTTTCTCCTGCCGGAACGGGAGCGCTGCTCAATGAGCCGAATTGTGCCCACCTCAGGACTAAAGTCACATAATTACGTAATTTAGCACATGGACAGTAATTTCAAATGTTACCGACTCCTGGAATATCAAATAAGGTATGCAAATTATTAAAATGGCATATATTACCTAAGTGCAAGTATAGGATCCTAGTTCATCACAGTCCAAAATATGCATTTCAAACTCATTACAAGCAGCCAGGCACCGTCAAACACTGATTGGCAGCTCCAAGTCTCGAGCAACCAATCAGCGAGAAGCACTTCAAAATTCAAACTCCCCGCTTCCGAACTTTGCCTTTTCTTTAATAATACAGACAGATATCTCAGTATATTGCGGCACTGCCGGGTGCCTGCCTGAGGGGTGGGGCACGGCCGGCTCACTCGGGATGGTACCCTGTGGGCCGCAGTTTCGAATAAATATCAGTCATCCAGTACATACCGCCCATATTACAAAGCTGAAACTGCCGCTGTAAACGACATCAAACCCATCCACATAATGGCGAGCGGGGATGATATGTAGCCTTGCTGCATATAACAAACTAAGCGAACATCATCCCAAACGGCAGTAAACTGAAAATCCACAGCCTGCTTCCTGTCTCCGACCGGGTCAGGAATGGAATGAATGAAGCCCCCATCTAGCGGCGAGGATATGAACTGTGCTGGCTGCCGAGGCCTGACGCACTCCTCTGGGGCAATGATTAAATGAATGACAGATGAAATGAAATGATAGTGCAGAGTGTTGCTGGAATAAAATTTTGACAGGGAAAACCGGAGTACCTGGAGAAAAACCTGTCTACCTCCGTTTTGTCCAGCACAGATCTCACATGGAGTGACCGGGATTTGAACCACGGACCCAGCGATGAGAGGTCGGCGTGCAGCCACCAAACTCACGGAGGCTTAACTGCACTAAACTAAGGAACGAAATTCGACGGTCAATACCAAAATCAAATCCCGAAATAAATAAATGAAGTCAAATATAATACTAACATCAAATTCAAATACTAAACACTTCACAAAAATTGTTTACAAATGCTAACTTCTTTTTAGCCCCAATTAGACTCACATCCAGGCAGAGGAGCGCTTGACGCGCCGGTACCAGGCCCATAACACAGGCGCGGTCGCTCAATTCGCTTCGCGAAGAATTACTGGCATGACTAGAATTGCGTATGTTGCGAGAATGAATCATCAAAAGGTAACGTGTCACCCCATAATCTGCAGGCTGGACAGCTGTCGCTTGGTAAGCCTAGGCTCTTCATGGGCTGTAGTACAGCGGATTGTTGGTTGTTTGTTATAGGCTACATAAATATTATACAGGGTCTTTCATATAAAATAAGAGCGCCAAGCGGCGGCTTTGTTAACCGCAGCTGCGGTCACCTTGGCCGAGCTTGTGGCGCGCCAAGGCCCCCTGTTTTAAACGTGTGACCATGCAGTGGCCTTGCTAGCGTGTGCACAATGCTGAAATCTTACTTTAGTTAGTTAGTTATTGTTGACGAAACCGAAACCCCTACTTGTGCTAATTTTGTGAGTTATTTTATTATTATTTATTTATTATTTAGCGTATGATGTTAACAAGACAGAAAAATAATTACAGTATATACACTATTTACAATTTTAAACACTATTGACAGCATTAGGACCATCACATCAAATTTGGACAGGATGGTCTGTAATCCACGCAATTGCATCAGGAGTTGCTGAGTGGAGATCATCCAAGGCGCCGGGATATGAATGCAGAGGGCACTCCTGCACAATATGCTCGATAGTTTGCATTTCAGAACCACAGTCACATCGGAGGGAATCTATCCAACCCCACTGGTGTAGGGCTGCACCTGTTCGACCGGTACCACATCGGATTCTGTTGAGCCTTGACCAAACTGCCCGAAGAAGATTAAAGCCAGCAAGTCTTGTGGTGGGGTCACTGATTTGAAGTAAGCCGCGAGGTGAGGAGTTTCGCCATTCATCTCTCCAGGCATTTCGGAGGTTGAACTCAGTGGACGAAAGATCAATAGCCGTTTTGCATGCTGGCTTTCGGGATTTCAATCTCTTTGTGAGTGATTTATTCGGAGAACGTTCAAGATTCTCGCCAATGTCATCTACCTCATCCTCTGTTAAAACTGTTTTTTATTGAGCACCGAGCCAATAGTGTCAAACTTATTTGCAATTACGCGAATCTGTGCTAGTGAAGGTGGCACTTCATCAGGAAATTGCTGAACAAATGCATCACGTACCCGCCGAGCCAACTCGTACTTAAAATAAGTTTTACATAAAAAATACGATGTTGCAATGATAACTGTCTCACCATGTTAGCACTTGGGGTTTAGACTGGCGACTGAGCACCTGCACGCTTATTGCAAGGTCAAGTTTGGTAATGTCAATCTGTTATTTTGATACAGTCCATCGGAACTTAAAGAAAAAAACGGCCCTCGTATGTACTATGCGCGGTTTCAATATTACAGCAGGGGGCCGTGGAGCGCCACAAGCTCGGCCAAGGTGACCGCAGCTGCGGTTAACAAAGCCGCCGCTTGGAGCTCTTATTTTATATGAAAGACCCTGTATACCTATCCTACGAACCTAAATTAAGACTAAGAGAGCAGTATCTAATGATATTCGCTTGATGAACAAAACTACTCATCCAATTAATCCTCCCCCAGGGGCTCACATATAGTGGGCCGTGGGTTGGCGACCACAGGACCCCAGCTGAGTCCGGCATTGCTTCCACTTACTTGTGCCAGGCTCCTCTCTGTATTCTTTTCTGTCGGTCTCTCTTGGTCAACTCTTGTCCCCTTCCGACCCCGACGGTATTAGGGTATGCGAGGCCTAGGGAGCCTCTTCCTTTCCCGCCTTAATTGACCCTTGTCTCATCTTTCCTGATCCCTCATTCTTCGAGGGGTCAGCTTTCTTTTTTTTAATGTCATATCCTGCCTTCAGCACAAAGCACTCAAGGCCCTCAAGGAGGCAGGCTGTTTGTAGCCCCACAATTTCTGGTGCACCCTGGATAGTGCTACACCCCCAAGGGCTCACGGCTGATGAGTTTCAGAGTTGGCGACCCCGAGGGATTCCTGAGCTGGGTCCGTTTTGTCCCTTTTTTCATCTTACTTTGGGGCGGGCCCTCTCCTCTTTGCCCTTTCCTATCTGCCTTTCATGGCTCTCCTTCCTTACAAATCCCTCAGTCCTCATTCTTCGAGGGTTGAGGGCATTTCTATTCTTCCTGTCCTTTATTTGCCTTATCCTTTATTTGTTTACCATTTCTTCTTCTAGCTTGCCACGGTGGGTGAGTGGTTATAGTGTCGGACTACCAACCCCAAGTTTGCAGGTTCGCCCCTGGTCGTGGTAAGTGATTTTTGAAGGCGACAAAAATCAGGACACTCATGTCATACTTTGTTGGCATATTAAAGAACCCATTTGAATTCAGTAGGCCGTGTTCAATGGCAAAATTAATCTCGGGATTTTTCCGCCAACACAAAGTTCCTCCATTCTCTACTTGAAAGCGCTGTAGTGTCAAGGAGTTTAGATATCCAAACTCCTTGACCTTCGTAGCGTTCAAAGGAATGACGAAATTCGACATGCAAGCTACCCTCTGGGTGTCAATTAACAAAGCTTGCACCCGGCACCCGAGGCCATACGATATTATTATATTATTTATTCTTCTTCTAGTATGTAAGTCTGTAGTTAGTATTAGTTATAGTTTTCATTCTCATCTCCTCTTTCACTATCACCCAAACCATTAGGGGCCGATAACCTAGATGTTAGGCCCCTTAAAACAACAGTTATCATCATCATCATCACCAATTAATCCAGAGAATAGAATCCAAGACCGTCCGAGCAAGGGTCTCAGTATATACCCTATGGCATTATTATACGAACACAGTTTTACCTTTCGACTGAAAGGGACGGCTTGACCTCAATGGAGCAGAGTGCTGTCTAGGAAATGAAGGGAGTGAGAATATATCATATCTCACTGCCAAATGAAATGACACACACGCACTTGATATATAATTTGTGGATTACTTGCTATTGGCCGCTTTAGTGAGCTGGTCATAACTCATGATAAATTGATTTCTCAGAGACTGGACATTTACTCCCATATCTATAACATTAACCACGTCTGGTGTGTATCGTACAGCAATAAACCTGCTGTATAATGGAATGCCCTTCCAGTGTTACTGAAATATGTTGTACTATTCTATGAGTGATATTTCACTATTTTTAGCCTATTTTCAATTTTGAAAAAATAGGCTTATGAGATCACCTTTTGTCCGTGTGTGTGTGTGTGTGTGTGTGTGTGTGTGTGTGTGGGTGTGAGGTGTGTGTGTCCCCCCCCCCCTAATAAATTCTAAACGGCTGTAGCGATTTCAATGAAACTCGGCAAGTTCATAGCACTACTCAGGGCGACCCCGACCGTTCCCTTCAAATTTTGCTACGTCTCACCAATCCAACATGGCAGCTGTGCAAAATATTACACCAGCATTCAATATCTCCGAAACTATTACCGATATCACCCTGAATTTTTTACGGTGATAAAAGGAACCACTAGAAGTTTACTTATGTGACTTTTGAAAAACTGGTAACTGCAAAACCATCATGGCGGCCAAGCGAAGTTGCGACGTTTAAATAGACGTTTCTCGCGATTTAACCAACCAAACGCAATAAACGTTAGTACAGTATATGTTAATACACATTGTAATGCACCGACATCTAACTTCGTTCAATTGTTTACATAACCACAAGATGGCGGCTGTGCGAAATATTTCACCGGCATTCTATATCTCTGAAACGATTAGCGGTATCACCCTGAAATTTTGTACGGAGATAATGGGCACTACTGGAAGTTCATCTGTAAGATTTTCAAAAACCGGTTAACTACAAAACGAACATGGCGGCCAAGCGAATTTGAAAATTTAAATAGACCTTTCTCGCGATTTAATGTTCCAATCGCAATGAAACTTGGTACAGTAAATGTTTATACACATTGTAATGCACTGGTATCTAATTGATTTCAATTGTTTGCATAACCTCAAGATGGCGGCTGTGCGAATTTTAAAATTAAGTTTTTATTTCTTGTGTCGTAATCATGCGATCGAAGTGAAAGATTGAATAATGAACCTACGCAATAATTTTCCTTTAATGGTACATGACTCTATGGCCTATACATTTAACAATCCAACATGGCGACCATCCGAAAATATTTAGACAGCTCTGAATATCTACGAATCTATTATAGTAATCAAACTGAATATTTTTATGTTCATAGGTGCTATGAACATAAGTTCACATATAGGACTTTCAATAACCTGGTGATCACAAATCCAACATATTCACATGAACGTTTCTCGCAATTTAACCATCCGAGTGCAGTGAAACTTGGTACAGTAAATCCTTTTACGAATGTTAATCCACTGGCATCTAATTTATTTCAATTGTTTCCATAATCACAAGATGGCAGCTGTGCGAAATTTTATAATATCCTTGTTACTTCTTGCGTCCTAATTATGCGATTGAAGTTTGAATACTACACGTTCACAATAATCTGCATGTAACAGTACATAACTCTAGGACCTACATATATAAAATCCAACATGGCGCCCATCCGAAATATTTAGTCGGTTCTCAATATCTACGAATCTATTACAGCAATCAAACTGAAATTGTGTATGTTGATAGAGGTAATTAACATAAGTAGGATATATGAAAATAGGCTGTATAGTTCTTCACGGAACTACTCGTTCTTCAAGGAAAACTTTTATAGCATGCTTATTCGTTTTTGGTTTACTAGCGGACCCGTGCGAGTTCATAAACCACACTTTCTCCAAGAGACTTAAGGTGAAAGGTTGTTATGTGTTTATTTCAACCAAATGATTATAGAACACTATTTACATTTCAGTTAGAATTCCAAGTTGTACGTTCCCTAACTTAAGAAGGCAATCACTGAAAATTGGATCAACATAATTCTCACCGTTATTTGATATTTATTAAATTATACGATTTGAGTACTCATTTCTTTGATTTACTGTTTCTGAAATCCATGCAAAATGATAAAGGAGAGACCGCAGAATGTTAAAATGACATAAAGCAGGCGTCACAGCGGTCAAAATGTGAAGTGAACAGCAATTATGGAGCGTATTTTCCTACAGCAACAGTATCTGCAATTCGCACGCTTCATACAGTGTTAAGTCATTTTTAAAGGAATTATAGATATTTATGAAATTAGAGTGCAATTCGTCACTGATAATGTCTATTCTCTTCCATTTGAATGCTCATTTGTCACGATCGGTCGCTTGTGAGCGCCGTAGGGGGCTCTATACTACTGAAATAATATTTACTAGCATTACCCGTCGCGGCTTCGCCCACGAATATTCTAGTTGTAAAGAGTACCCTTAGCAAAATCTCAATCATGAATGCTATGGCTGATTTATCCTTGGTATGAATAATCAGACTATCAATTCAGCAACTGGTGCAGTGGTTAGGGGTTTGTCATTCCTTCATAGGTATATCAGAGCGAAGTTAGTTTTCTGGAAATATCACAGACCTGTTAATTTAAGGGTATTTAAATGTGGTTTTCGGAGACCCTTTATAATCGGGTGAAAAAGACCTTTCGTACCACACTCACGAGAAAATTGCGTGAAAAAATTCTAGATTGTCCCTTGATCCTCTTAAGCGCATTATACTGTATGTATTGATGAATTTTACAGCTTAATTTGGTTCAGTGATTACCTTATAACCGTCTGGGAACTTTCACAGTAATGTAATAATTGGAATTGCATTGCGTCTTACAGAAATAGATGGACCTGTGAGATTCTGTTACCATGGTTACCGTGTTGCATTCTTTCATTATATCATTGTAAATATGCATGTTTTAAGGTATTTATTTGTGAGTGCGTTTCGCTTACGCATTGGGTTGTGCTGACCCTGTAGGTACCCCATATGAGTAGGTTGGTGTTAATGGGACCTTATTTTCGGTACAAAACTGGAATGGGACCATAGCAGAGTAATATAGAGAGGGATGATGATTATATTGTTTAAAAGATCATTTAAGACGAGGAAAGTAGTACAAAATATGAATCAGTTCATGGAAACCATGGAGTTTACATTGCGGAAAGCAAGCATACCTTGGAATACTGTACTGCACTTGTATCTGAAACGCCACTGCTCGCATCTCCATCAGTTTCTCTGCTACTTGTTACCTTCAATCTCTTGACTGTCTTCAAGTTCACTGTAATCACTGTCCGATTCATCCTAATACCTTCAAATCGTAGCCTCATATTTATCTTACGAACAGCCATTTTATACTGTTTACATCGTACATAAGCTGATACTGTCAAACTCAAATATTTAACTAACAAATCCAAAAAAACTGAAGATGAAATTATTCACTTAGTCCTTTCCGGTTCCAGGTGAATTCATTAAGGTTGTCCAATACCTTCCTACCACCTACCGTAATTGAATTTGAACCTATGACAGCCTGCGGAACCTTCTGTATCAGGACTGCAACCCTCAGAAATCGAAGAGATTTAAGTCCAGGAACCCGTCACGGAAGCTAGGTGAGAAGCTCCTGGAAACACATTTTGATGCTGATGAGATCTGGCATGAAGAATGGACCTTTTCATCGCCCTTCCTGGTTTCAACTTACCGAGAAAGGAATGGACATCTCTAAACAGAATCAGTACAAATCATGGCAGGTGTAGATTCTGGCTACACAAGTAGGGAAGGTCTGAAGACCCATTCTGCGACTGTGATAATGTACCCCGGATCATCCAGCACATTGTTACGGTCTGCGAAAAAAGATGATTCAATGGATCTGTTCAAGTACTACATAGTGCCTCTACAGAGGCAGTGGACTGGCTGAAAAATCAGGACATTAAGTTTTGAATGTTGACCGGTAAATAATTGTATATTTACTTGTAAGATATATGTATTAATAATGCATCCTTGTTTTGCCATACGATATAAATTAATTCCATATGTGACCCGCAAGAGTGGGAATTACGTTGCGGAATATTCCGGTAAAGGCACAGTATGGGGCTAGTTTGGTCCTCAAGTTCACGAGAGACATGACGTAATGAATTTTTGTAAGTTCCTGGAAACTGGTTTGTTGGAAACCAACCCACAGTAGAATGTTATTCACATTTCTTAATGGCTTTCCCTATAAACCACACAACGTTCATAATGTTCTCGAGTTACAACACGTGGTATAGAGGGTAGCATCCTTTTCTGTCGCTCCTTTGGTCCAGTTTCAATTCCCTGCTCTGCCAAGAAATGTTATTCTGTTTACTCAGCCTTGTGAGGCATAACTAAGAAGAGGTCAGCTCGATTCTCACCTCAGCCATCCTGGAAGTGGTTTTTCATGGGTCTCCACTTCTACTCCAAGCAAATGCCGGGATGGTTTTAGGGCAGACTATGTTTTCTAATTCTTATTTTACTTGTTTTTATTAAAAAAATTATTTCAGCTGTAATTGTTATTAGCCTATTTTCATTTTATGAAAAAAAAATAGGCTCATGAGATCACCGTTTGTCCGTGTGTGTGTGTGTGTGTGTGTGTGTGTGTGCGTGTCCCTAAGTACTTCTAAACGGCTGAGGCGATTTCAATGAAACTCAGTAATATCATAGCATCATTCTGGCCAACCCCGACCGTACCCTTCAAATTTTATTGTGTCGCATCAATCCAACATGGCGGCAGTGCGAAATATTTCACCAGCATTCAGTATCTACGAAACTGTTACCGATATCACCCTGAAATTTTGTACAGTGACAAAGGGAACTACTAGAAGTGTACCTATGAGACTTTCAAAAACCTGCTAACAACAAAACCAACATGGCGGCCAAGCGAAGTTGTGACTTTTAAATAGACTTTCTCGCGACTTAACCATCCACCCGTAATGAAACTTGGTACAGCAAGTGTTTATACACATTGTAATGCACTGACGTCTAACTTAGTTCAATTGTTTACATCACCTCAAAATGGCGGCTGTACGATATATTTCACTGGCATTCTATATCTCCGAAACTATTACACATATCACCCTGAAATTTTGTATGGTGATAAAGAGCACTACTACAAGGTTATCTATGTAACATTCGAAATCTGTAAAGTAAAAAACGAACATGGCGGCCAAGCGAATTTGAAACATTTTAATAGACTTTTCTCGTGATTTCACCATCTGAGCGCAGTGAAATGTGGCACAGTAAATGATTATAAATATTGTAATGCACTGGCATCTAATTTACTTCAATTGTTTACATAAGCTCAAGATGGCGGCTGTGCGAAATTTTAAAATTAAGCTTTTATTTCTTGCGCGGTAATCATGCGATCGAAGTGAAACTTTGAATAAAGAAGCTATGCAATAATTTTCCTTTAATGGTACATAACTCTATGGCCTATACATATAACAATCCAAAATGGCGAGCATCCGAATTATAATGACGGTTCTCAATATCTACGAATCTTTTACAGCAATCAAACTGTTTTTTTTAAATGTTCATAGAGGTTACGGACATAAGTTCACCTATAGGACTTTCAGTAACCTGGTGAGCACAAATCCATCATGGTTGGGACGTGAAGTATAAATATTTAAATGGACGTTTCTCGCGATTTGACCATCCAAGTGCAGTGAAACTTTGCACGTTAAATGCATATACAAATGTTAATCTACTGCCATGTAATTTATTTCAATTGTTTTCATAACAACAAGATGGCAGCTGTGCGAAATTTTAAAAACCCCGCGTTTACTTCTTGTGTCCTAATCATGCGATTGAAGATTGAATACTACACGTACACAATAATCTTCATGTAATAGTACGTAAATAAAAATCCAACCTGGCGACCATCTGAAATTTTTAGACGGTTCTCAATATCTACCAATCTATCACAACAATAAAATTGAATTTTTGTATGTTGATAGATGCAATTAATATGAGTAGGATAGGCTATATGAAAATAGGCTGTATAGTTCTTCACGGAACTACTTGTTCTAGATAATTCTTCCATTCTCCTGGAAGATTAGAAACTAAAAGGAAATAATATATACAAAATAATGTTATGTTTTTGACGTCCCTTTTAACATCTGCGGCTTTTAGAGACGTCGGGGTGCCGGAATTTTGCCCCGAAGGGTAACTTTCACGTGCCAGTAAATCTGATACGGCTCCTTCGCTTTTGCGCACCCTCAAATGCCAGCTGACTGTGCCAGGATTCGATCGTGCAACCTTGGGCACAGAAAGCGGGAACGTTACCGCTGAGCCACACAGCCATATTTACAAAAAGAAATACCTGGCATTTTTAGCCTACTTTTCACATTTTGCAAAAATGATGAAAAAGTAGACTTATGAAATCGATCTGGGAAAATGTGTGTCTGTCTGTCTGTCTGTCTGTCTGTCTGTCTGTCTGTCTGTCTGTCTGTCTGTCTGTCTGTCTGTCTGTCTGTCTGTCTGTCTGTCTGTCTGTCTGTCTGTCTGTCTGTCTGTCTGTCTGTCCGTCTGTCTGTCTGTCTGTCTGTCTGTCCGTCTGTCTGTCCTTCTGTCTGTCTGTCTGTCTGTCTGGCTGTGTGTGTGTCCCCCCCCCCCTATCAACTCCTAAACGGCTACAGCAATCAAAATCAAATTTAGTATGAGTAAAAATGTATACCGGAATATCCCAAGCCCATATTTGAAAATGATGTCAGTGCTACCAACTGCTGTTTTTTTTTTTTAGAAATTTGAGCTCCATGCTGGATATGATAGAAGGCATGCGAGGGAGCTATTCCAAAATTGGCACACATGTACATATTACTATTTCAGTTTAATTTCCCGGAGTCCATACATGACAGTGTTGCCAAAATAATTTCAAGCCTTCTGTTAGGTCCAATTTTTAAATGCTTATAACTTCTACACTATCGATTGGATTTCAACCAAATTTTGTATGTAATATGTGTACATAAACACATATGACTGAGCGTATTCTTAAGAGCCACCAGGGCTGCCAACTGTTAATAATTGCTCTCTCTATTTGTTTTATCCAAATACCAATATATCAGAAAGTATGCGAGCCGACTGCTTTAAACTACGCACACGTATAATACCTGGCATTTTAGATTAATTCGGAGTAACTTATATACGTCAGTTCTACCAACATGATTCTAAGCCTGCTGATAGGACTAATTTTTAAATACATGTAACTTCTATACTATCAGTTGGATTTCCACCTAATTTCGTGTGTAGTATGTGTACAGAAACGGATATGAGTGAGCGTATTCTTAAGAGTAATCAGGACTGCCAACAGCTCTATTGCACACGTATAGCACCTGACATTCTAGATTAATTTGGTGTAATTAATATAAGTCAGTGCTGCCAACATGATTCTATGCCTTCTGATAGGTCCAATTTTGAAATACATGTAACTTCTATACTAACAAATGGATTTCATCCAAAATTGGCACAACAAGATATCATAACATTTCAGATTATTTCTGACCAGCACACGCATGGTATTGTTGCTAACATGCTTTTACGCGTGCTGATAGATCCAATGTCTAACTGCATGTAACGTCCATTGGACTTCAACCAAATTTTGTATTCTGTACCTTAAGAGATGGAACTAAGAATATATTCAGTCACCAGGGCTGCTCTATTAGGCTACATTATACCAGGCATATTTCGAACGAATTTGATATTTCGATATTACCAACTTAATTTCGTCATTATTCTAGACAGGTTCATATACTGTAGATTAATCATTGGCATGAATCTCGATTTTAAGAAAAGTAGGCTCTTTAGTTCTTCATGGAACTTCTTGTTACTAATTTCCTTTCGATCCTAGAGCTGATTTTACTTGTTCTTCCACATTATCCTTTCGTAAAGGCTACGTGTAACCAGAAATAAATTCAATTTAAAGGGGAAACACTGCATTTTAAATATCATTTGTTATATCTGCTTCTTGCGTAATGTTCTTAATTCAGAGAACCCTTAATCAAAGTCACTTTTGGGGGCAGATAACCTTGTAGTTCCGCCCCTTAAATAACAATAACTAATAACTAAAGTCATTATCCCAGGAGAAAGTGCATTCCTTGTCAGAAGGTGCCTCACCCAAATCACAACGTTAACAGTTTATTAAAATTGCTGAATATTTAATGAAATTCACTAAATCATTAAAAATTAGGCGAAGAAGTCATGTCGAAAACTATGGTAACATGTAACAGTGCCACAATAATACAACAATGACTCAACTTCACTTCTGAAGCAAGCTGTTCAAACTCACAACACTAACTCATAATCACGGCACGGAACATCTTAGGAGATGAAACAAAAATAAACACACATAAGTAACCTTCATGCTGAGTTACCGGATGTTGTTGTTGTATGAGTCTTCAGTCTTTTGACTGGTTTGATGCAGCACCCCATGCCTCCCTGTCCTGAGCTAATCGTTTCATCTCTACATAGCTACCACACCCTACATCCTAGGCAATCTGTATAACATATTCTAACCTTGGTCTACCCCTGCAGTTCTTGTCCTTGACCCTTCCTTCCATAACAAAGCTTGCTATTCATGGGTGGCTTAGGAAATGTCTTACCAGCCTATCTCTTTCTTCATTAGCAGTCGCCAGAAACAGCTTTCACTCTCACACTCTTCATTTTTAACCCTATCTACCCATCTGATCTATCTCATTATCCTGTAACACCAGATTTTAAGCGATTCAATTCTCCTTTTTTCTGCTGCACCAATAGTCCAAGTTTCACTTCCATAGAGTGTCACGCTCCAGACAAAGACTTTCAAATATAATAATAAGCCATGGCACTACAGCTCGTGAAGGACCTAGGCCTACCAAGCGACCGCTGCCCAGCCATTTGGCCTGCAGTTATTGGGTTGACGCGTGATCAGCGCATCGGGTCCCCTCAGCCGTTAATCTTGGTTTTCGTAATCGGGGCGTTGCCTCACTGTCAGACAGCTAGTCAATTTTCTTCACGAGGCTGAGTGCACCCCGTTCCAGCCCCCACGTCATTTTCTAAAATCCCTGACGGAGAAGGGAATCGAACCTGGGGCCTCCGGTTGAGAGGCAGGCGCGCTACCCCAACACCACGGGGCCGGCTTTCAAAAATGACTTCCTAATATCTAAATCTATATTCGATGTCAACAGATTCCTTTTCTGTAGAAAAGCTTTCCTTGCCTGAGCCAACCTACTTTTTATATCCTATTTGCTTCGTCCATCACTGGTTATTTTGCTTCCTAATTAACAGAAGTCTCCTACTTCCTTTAGCTTTCAACCTGCCAATTTGATGTCCATAGAGCTTTCTGATTTATTTCGGCTGCATTTTGGCTACGACACGCCGTTCCAAATCCATGAGTTTGAGTATGAGTACACGTGAGTACTCAGCAGTAACGCTCGGAGCACGGTTGGAGAGGGACTGGGGGTGATAGCCAATACGTCACTGGGTGAAGGTGATAAAACAAGTCAATGCGCTTCCGGCAGCCCCCCACAGCAGTGCTGTATTGCATGTTGCAGGTTTACTCACGGAAGGCGGAGAGTACTCCACTGCTCATGAGCGAGCTGCTCGCCTGGAACAGCCTGGGCTACGACGTTCGTTTTCTTTGTTCATATATACTTTTTGTGCTTTTTCCAAAATCACTCACCTTTTACTATACCGGGTGGCTTCTTTCTTTCCTTCTCGTCTTACGGCGCGTACAGACCTGTGTACTTATATATTCCCGGCTGCCTTGTATTAATCCACTTATCCTCTGTTAACGGCAGTCAATAACAGTTCACGTATTGAACTTGAGGAAGGTGTGAGCCAAAAGTAAGGATCAGAACACGGTCAATTCTCGCGATATTTGCTCTAACCAACAAATGGCGTGATACCAAAACACCATACTATATAAAAGATGATGATGATAATTCTTGTTTTAAGGGGCCTAACATCTAGGTTATCGGCCCCTAGTGGTTTGGGTGAGAGTGAAAGATGAGATGAGAATGAAAACTATAACTAATACTAACTACAAATTTACCTACTAGAAGAAGAAATGGTAAAAAATAAAGGATAAGGCAAAAAAAAGGACAGGCTGAAAAGAAATGCCCTCAACCCTCTAGGAATGAGGATTGAGGGATTTGGAAGGAAGGAGAGCCATGGAAGGCAGATAGGAAAGGGAAATAGGAGAGGGTCCGCTCCAGAGACACTGGAAAAAGGGGGGAAAACCAGACCCAGCTCAAAAATCTCTCGGGGTTGCTAACTCCCGAACTCACCAGCCCTTGAGGGTGTAGCACTATCCAAGGTGCACCAGAAGTGGTGGGGCTACATACACTCTGCCTCCTTAAGGGCCTTGAGCAGAAGGCAGGAGATATCATGAAAAGAAAAGAAAAAAAACCGCTGACCTCTCGCAGAATGAGGGCATCAGGAAAGATGAGACAAGGGCCTATTAAGGCGGGAAAGTGAAAGACTCCGTAGGCCTAATACCGTCGGGGTCGGAAGAGAACAAGAGTTGACCAAGAGAGGTCGACAGGAAAGAAGACGGAGAGGAGACCGGCACTAGTAAGTGGAAGCAATGCCGGACTCAGGTGGGGTTTCGTGGTCGCCAACCCACGTCCCACTAGATGTGAGCCTCTGAAGGTAAAGAAAAGAAATACACAACTTACGAAAGGTCTACATTCTCCTACAATAAACTACAAATACCCTTATTCACTTCCAATAAGACACACACTAAAGGTGCAAGACACATAAGCAAAATATCTAAGAGAATTTCAGTCACTTAAACCACGAGGATTGGGGCATTTAGACCCGAGGCTTAAATAATGCTCTATATTTTCGTTTTGGTCAGCCCTTATTTCCTGTCGCTTACTGTACCTTCCTTCCTAGCTTTGAACTTCACCCTGCAAAAGAAACATGTCCATAGCTTTTGGCACACTCATGTTATTTCTATATTATTTACGGTCGTTTCAGATTTACCCGTGGCGCCAATCCTCGCGTGAAATTTTCGGTTTACGTTAGTCGGGACAATCTGTAAAAAATACGGGGGAAAGCCCACCTATTTTGATGCAGCACAATCACATAGCTCACGCTCTTGTTGATCCATGTTTAGCGTCTAGGGACACCTTGGCCATCAGCTCCTTTGTTCACAAAAATAAAGATGACTGCTTTGCCGGCACGATCAAGACCAATGATACTGTTACAAAATTGCCATTTTTCTACTTGTTAAATTTGAAAAATGTAAATAAACCTCATTTTATATTGGGAATAGTTCATAGGAAGACACCAGGTGAAAAATTACTTCATTAAAATCCGTACAACTACGACAAAGAGGGAGTGACACACTAATGGTCAAAATGACCCTGCACCAGTCCTCGTGTTATATCTTTTCATGTCCTGTGTGGTTTAGGTCGTGTCATACCAAGCAGGTTGATACAGCATTAAATGAAACGTTTAGACTCATCACTGGCTGCCTGAGACCTACGCCATTGATAAACTGTATTGTTTAGCAGGCATTGCACCCCCAGATATCAGAAGAGAAGTTGCAGATAAATGTGAGAGATCTAGGGTTGATGTGTCTCAAGCACATCCATTGTATAGCTTTCAACCAGCCCACTCTCGACTGAAGTCAAGAAGAAGCTTTCTTCACACAACTGAGTGCCTAACTGAGAAACCCCAGGGTTTGGGGATTACATCTTGGTTGACCTGAAGCCCCCACATTACTCAGTGGATGGCTCCATCTGAAAGGCTGCCAGCAGGACATACAGAGGCTTGGACAACTTGGAAGTCTCTCAACAGATTGCGATCTGGGGTTGTCAGATCCAAGTCCAACATTCATAAATGGAGTTTTTGCAGCGACTCCGTCCTTTGTGAATGCGGAAGAACAGACTATGGGTCATCTGCTTCAGTGCAGTCTGTGTCCTATACTCGGCACCATGGAGGATCTGGTGAAGGCTACACCAAATGGACGTTACATGGCAAAATATTGGTCATGCATTATTTAGAGCCTTAAATGTTCAAGTTTTGCAATTTTTGTTGCCCATTTTGTAGATAATTTCTTCTGTAATATTTTTGTTCCTGACACGAGTAAATAAATAAACGCCAGTTCTCAAGGATTTAACATTGCTGCCAAACGCAAGCAGCCAGGAAATCTTCCGCAGAGATTCGGTGTACACAAAAATATTCGTAACTTAGACACTCTTAGCCTAGAGTAAGCGTGGAGCGTACGTTGAGTGAATAGCCCATGCAAACTGGATTTTATCCCTCCCGATAAACTCGGAATTCCAGTCGTATTAAAAGTTCATTCCTGCGAAAGTAGAAATGTATCTGTATGTTATTGGCTGAAACTTGCATCAAAGAGAATTGCCCAGCCTGATGCCCAGTCATTTGATTTTTTTCTGTACTCAATTAGATATAACGTAAACATAGGGAGGAGCTGGGGAGGGGGGTTAGTTCAACAGGCCTCATATCCCAATAGTCGATAAAACAAAATAAACGAAAATTGGATTTTAATGGTAATCTAATAACCTCTCCGGTGTACCTGTCCATCTCTGCTCTAATTGCTTCTCTTTGGTTTTCAAAACGCAATTACGTGTTGCAGTGGAGCTACTTGGTACTGGATCAATGTATGGTAACTCGCTGAAATTAGCTTACAGAGGGAAATAGAAAATATGACAAGCACAAAAAAGGAATGATTTCAATTAAATCGATGTAGCAATGAAAACCCTGCGAGGTTGGTTTGAGGGGGAAGGTCGGGGGGAGTGTAATGTAAATCACATTGCTGGTGCTTTGTGTACGTCTGACAATGTGTTGGTAAGCAGAAATGATATCGCGTTAATTTGTTATAGTTCTATAGGGAAATATTGGATTTAATCAAATTACCTCCTCTTTCCAGGACTCATGTGAAATGGTATAGTATCTAACAGTCTTTGCTTTTTATCTTCACCCAACTCTTTTTCTATCTGTCTTTCTACCCTCTTGTACATTATCCTAGTCAGAATCTTTGAAGCATGAGTGATCAAGCTGATTGTACGGTAATCTTCACATCTGTCAGCTCCTGTCTTCTTAGATACAGGGTTGATAAACTTCTTCTTGAAATCAGAGGGTACTTCACCTATCTCATAAATCCTACACACCAAGTGAAATAACCTGATCAGACCTTCATCACCTATGCAGCATAGCAACTCAGTCGGTCCCTGCGTGAGTCTTCCAATGCTATGCCATATTCTGATCTCAATATTAAATCTCCTTTCTCATCCTCATCAATTGCCTCTTCCCTTTCCATAACATGATTCTGAATCTCCTTTCCCTTCTACAAACACTCTATGTAAGCTTTCCATCTCTCAACCGTTTCTTCCTTGTCTGTTAGAGGTTTTCCATCTGAGTCCTTAATATTACAGCACTTAGTCTACCTTTCCCCAAACGTACTCTTAATCCTTCGATCCTTTTCCTATTTTCAGACAATTTTCTATACCTGCACATTTCTCTTTCAACCTTTCTCCTTTTGCTTCCTTGCACTCCTTGTTAACCTCATTTCTCAGACGTCTGTGTTATGCTTTTCCCCTTTCATGTGTTTCACTCTTGTGCTTCGATCGTTCGTCCATTAATTCTAGTATATCTTGGTGATCCACGGTTTCCTACCTATTCTTTCTTTCCTACCGTTGTTATTTTTCTGCGTATTATGTTAGGTCCAGGATCGCTTCTAGAGTCGGTCCAGAAATATCATTTAGTCAGATAACTGAAATGCGGTACACTCTGTCTTGTAAGGCAAACCTGAGAAGAAGAGGGTTCTGTCCCCACCTCAGCTATCCTACAAGTGGTTTTCCGTGGTTTCCCATTAGCACTCCAGGCAAATACCGGGATGGTTATTAACTTAAGAGTCGGCCCCTACCCAATCCTTGCCTCCATCACCACCATACATAGTATTACAGTCACCACAATGGCAGAGGTTATCAGGTGTTTCCACACACTCAAGCTCATTTGATCAGCAGCAAAAACAACAACTAGGCCTACATTGAATGTTCTGGAGCAACCGGAGATGGTGGAATATCACTCTACGTCGGAAATACGATGTAGGTTCATTTTCATACGCTAAAACGTACAGGCTCAGTACATGGTAGGAAGGTATTCTCAATGTCGTACGACGTTGATCGAAATGTCTACTATCGAATGTTGGTAGCAATTACATCAATACAAAAGTTTGGTTCTTTTCAGTCGGTCAACACGAATGCACCCAAAAGAGCTGGGTTATGCCCTAATCCTGAAATAAATTACATGAGATTAATAAATACACTAGGATGACCAGTTTCGATCGTCAAGCGATCATCAGATCCATTACACTTAGGCTATAAAATGTATGTTTGAAATACAGGTGAAAATATTTACAATATTATGTACAATTATTTAGTTGCAGTATTGGTACTGCAACTGTCAGTGTATGCTAAATGCAGTATATATGATATTAGGTGAAATGCTAAAATGGGGATAGAAATCCGTAGTTTGTCTGTCTGGGGTGATTATATGATTGTAAAAAGTCAACTATGGTTATAATGTAATGTTACAGGCTACTACTTATCTGGTTGTCTTCCTGGCTGGAGCTTCGAGCTCGAAGCTAGGTGTCGTTGATCAGAAATCGGAACAACTTGGCAGGATTTTACGAGTATTAGAAAATACAATTTCGTACAGCAAGTTTTCGATGTCCCGTATCACTTTTATGAGGCGATGGAACTAGCAGCAACGAGTGTTAAACTGGGACGGGGAGTGTCCAAGATGCTCCGCATCCCGCTGTGTATTTTACTCGACAGGAAGCTGTGTAAAGAAAGCTAATTTGAAGCCGGCTGGAATCCATCACTTGCAGCAACATCGGGCATTTAACAATACCGGCCGTGAAAGCCAATATACCATCTTTTTTGTAAGCCTTCATAGGGAGGTTGTGGCTGCTTGAGATTTAGTTCTCGCAGCAAAGTAGTGCAGTTGCACTCTATATAAAGGGAGGTAGCGCGCAGTTCGTTACTCCTGTGGAGGTCCGGGCGGGGACACCAAGAGCCAGCCGATGAGCCAGCTTGGTGTCCTAGGCGAAACCCCACACAAGACACGGCACAAACCTAGAAGAATTACTGAGATTTAACAATACTGTTTGGAGATATAGGCTTATTGGATATGTTAATGTATTAGAATACATGCTCTAAAGTCTGTTCGCCGAGTCGAGATAGTGCGTGTAAATACTTGCACGTGTTGACTTGACTGCCTAGATAGGGAATCATACCCAGTTCACGTCATCGGCTCTGCCGGACAGGGGTAGCCAAGAAGCTCAATACATAAGCGAACAAGAAATAGACCGCGCTGTAGCAAGTAACCGGTAAGTCACATGTAGGCTATACATAGGCTTGCCATATTTTTGGAGAGTGAAACCGGGACACATTAATATGGGATAGCCTTACCGGGGGTCTTGGGGGGTGGGGGTATCGTATACCCCCAGTAGAGCGGAGGGTCCGGGAAATATTCTAAAAATTAGAAGAATAATGGTGAGTTTTAACCCTTTTTTAACCCTTGCAAGTGACGGGTGAGGGGAATCTGGCATCCTAAATTGTTAGTTCTACACAACTTTTAAAAATAAAAAAGGAATTTTTGCTACATAAAAATATATAATTTTTCCTTTTTAATGATATGTTTCTGCTCTACCATAATACAATTTAAAAAACGTCATAAAATTGTTTAATTGAACAATTACTAGGTCTTATTATTTTTTGAAAAACTGCAACTTATTGTCCAACTACAAAACAATTACAAAAAAAAAATTGTCAAACTAAAAGAACAATTAATTAATGAGTTAACAATGTCAATCTTTGCTTTCAAACCACTCATATTTTCGACTTGAATGCTATTGTTTGTGTCATTCGTTTGAATACTTCTGACCTCTTTGACGCTGTGCGCGATAGTCAACGATGTTGATTGTTGAAAAGTAACCGGTTCATAAAAGGTTCTTAAACACATAAATTCATTACTTTTTACATCTTACAGCCGTTTGCCGGGACATGGATAAAACCGGGCGGGACACCGGGACAAGAGCAAAATACCGGGACTGACCCGGTCAAACCGGGACGTATGGCAAGCCTAGCTATACACAACACTGTACGTTCAACAGACACAACTCTATGTGGGCAGCCCTGCAATCACGTGTACAACTGTGTTTACTTCCACTATCTCGACTGGGCGAACAGACTTTAGGTGCACTGAGTCCCTTTCGCCTGTAGATTCGATCGTCCCGCTCTACATCTAAAGCAGAGAAGTTGCCGACATGTCAGAAATTAAGACAGTTATTGGAGTCTAAAGGGGCAGATCAGCGAGGTCATCTCCCAAAATAAAATAAGATAACACATCTGATTTTCCGAAATTCGTTTCTCATTTGAGGGGCTTGGACATTGAGGTCATTCAGCAATGTGTACTTGGGAATGTGTGCAACATTTGTCTGATAACCTGTGTTACTCTGATGGCTGTATTAGAGCGTACTTTTGTAATTCACGAGAGGATTGGTAAGGAGGTGGCCGTGGACTCATGTTAGGAACAATCCCAGCATTTGCCTGGAGTAGAAGTGGCGAAACCACGGAAAATCATTTTCAAGATGCCTGAGCTAGGAATCAAACCCACCTCTTCTCAGCTTTCCCTCACAAGGCTCACTGTTCCAGACCTCAGACAAGAATTAAATTTCTTGACAGAGCCAGGAATTGAATCAGGACCTCCAGGGCGACAGACAAGAATGCTATCCGCTACACCATATGTGGAATTTCCTGAGTTTCTTTTGCTGTAGGCAGCCCAACTTACTGAGCTGTGTGAAATTTGTTATAGGCTTACTCTGTACAGTCGGAGTAAAAAGCGAACGAAAATTTAGTGACATTTTAAATAAAGGAGAGTTTGATTGATTCATTGACTGTTTGTTCGTTCCATTATGTTAACCATTACTAGGCACCAGATTTGTAAGTTTTTAAAATTCTCATTTTAGGCTTTCAAAAACATAAAGTAGTTTTTCTTTTTGTTTTTAATAGGTTTTTAAATAGGTGTTTGTGTTTAAAGTGTTGAAAAAGTTGACCAAGTATTCAATGCCTAATTGTTCGTAGAAAATCTGATTGTAACGAGAGTGTAAATGATACGTCTTTTTATCAAATTAACACCGAGGACTTCACACTTTTAAGCCAAGTTTGCTCTCTTTAGATATCATAATTATTCAAAATCAATAAAACCAAGGTTGTCAGAAGGGGTTTTCACATTCTAGCCCGTTTCATTAACTCTTTCAATTTAGAACATTGAACTTGGAAAAAATAAGAGATTTATCCCCACTTTGCTGATTGTAAATAATCTTAAATTATATAAGCCGCCTTGAAAAACGCTAGAAAGTAGTCAAATATTAAATTAACACGTAAATGTTTCGTTATATCAATGATAACTTCGTCAGCGTGAAAAATACAGTATTAGAAACTATCTTAACAAAAACCAAAATCAAAATGGATATTCTTACAAAATTCATTAATTTAAATAAATGAAAGGTCATTAATGACTTCAGGAGATTGTCCAGATATACCCACCTCACTGGCGACAGAATTTTTTGCCGAGGGCATTGGAAAGCAGCTGTTGCGATACGACAAATTTTTCAATCGTTTTGGCGATTATGTTGAGGTATAACATTAAAGCAAGCAAACATTTAGTAGTAAAATCAGTTTGGTATGCCAGTCTGTTATTTTTAGACAGTCCATCGGAACTTGAAAAACAAACAGCCCTCGTATTTAACGACAATTATCATGCCAAAGTCAACAATATTTATATATATAGAAACACTTGTAATGGCATAAAATTAAGCCGATAGTTGCTTATAAATGCCTGTTATAGTTTAGGGACTTAGCAGTACCCCTCCTCGGTTCACACGAGCATCCCCTCTGTTGGGCACGAAGCATAAATAACAGGGGAAGCCTGGTCTTATATTACGTCTAGTCCCAGCAACACGAAAACGACTTTAACGTATGAGCGGGCTCGACATGTCTTGATTAAATCTTCCACACACCCCCCACCTGTTTTGACGTCTTGTTTCAAGAGAACATACAAGTATCCAGAACACTGCTCCCAACAGCTCCAACGATGTAAGATTTACACGGGACACGAACACTGGTCTACGCTTTGCTACCATACGTTTCTTCTTTCAACTTCTTGTCAATTTCTTAATTTTATATTTATTCCAACTTCCCTAATCATGTTGAAACTAGGAAATGGATATAGTCACAAAAAATATTCGTCACGGGAAGACTCTTTATCCTGGGCTGATAACCTAGTTGTTGTGCCCATTAACTATGGATTTTAGGTGCTAAAAGTGAACATCATTGATTATGATATTATGGTGTTTGAAGCCTTTTTAGCCTATTTTAATTTATGAAAAAATTGGCTTATGAAATCACCTTTTGTCTGTGCGTGTATGTGTGTGCACGCGTGTGTGTGTCCCCTTAACAACTTCTAAACGGCTGGAGCGATTTCAATGAAACGCGGTAAGGTCATAGTACTCCTTTGGCCGACCGTGCCCTTTAAATTTTAATACGTGTCGTCAATCCAACATGGCAGCTGTGCGAAATATTTCACTGGCGTTCTATATCTCCGAAACTACTCTCATACGACCCTGAAATTTAGTACGGTGATAAAGGTCACTACTAGACGTTCAGCTATGAGATTTCCAAAAGCCTGGTAACTACAAAACGAACATGGTGGCCAAGCGAAGTTGAAACATTTAAATTGAAATTTCTTGCTATTTAACCATCCGAGCGCAGTGAAACTTGGTATGGAATATGCTTATTTAAATTTTAAGCCGCTGGTATATAATTCATTACAATTACTTTCATAACCACAATATAGCGGCTGAGCGAAATTTTAAAATGTCGTTTTTATTTCTTGTGCCCAAATCATGCGATTGAAATTGGAATAAAACACCTGCACAATTATCTTCATGTAATAGTACATAACTCTTAGGCCTTTATATAAAAATCCAACATAGCGTCCGTCAGAAATATTTAGACGGTTCTCAATATATAAGAATCTGTTATAATATCTAACTGAAATTTTGTATGTTGATAGAGGCAATTAACAAAGTAGGATTTATGAAAATACGCTATTTAGTTCTTCACAGAACTGCTTGTTCAATGTTGCCTTAGAAATCGAAATTTAATGTTTTTTTTAAATTATTGATTACTTTATTTACTTATTAATGTATTTATTAATCTCATGTACATTTTTAAGGGTTAGGAAAAACCTAATTGCAATTGGGTAAAATCGTGTTGACCGACTGAAAAACGTAAAATTTCGGTTACTAAGGCAACACTGAAAAATGGCTTCAGACACTACAGGGTCATCGAAAAATAATGCCAACATTTAAAAAAATTATAGCACCGAAACCCTTTATGTTAAACGTGTAATTCTTTCACTGAACGCCAGCTGGTTAAAGTAAGTTTTGTTTTGGAGGGGACGTGACCTTGCTTTGCGCACACTAGATGCGCAGTAGCGAAGGGCGCCCGGGGCCGCGCGCGCGCCAATGAAGTCCTGACCTCACCCCTTTGGATTTTCTTTTCTGGGGGTACATTAAAAACATTGTGTATGCAGAAAAAATTCGGGATTTGGACCACCTGCGGGAGCGAATTTCTGCCTCAATCTTGACATTTACTCCTGAAATGATTGCACGTACCAATCCAGCCATTGGGAAAGCGTGTGTTCAATGCTGATGTTCGTGGTCGGCCTCGCCTTGAATTTTTCTCTACAGTCCCTGGTTCCTTAAACCGATTAAACCATCGAATGACAGCTTTTTAATCAGGTGCAGTTTGTCGGGCGGTGCAGTCATTGGTGCGCGCACCCCCGGCCGACCTTGGCTACTGCGCATCTAGTGTGCGCATAACAAGGTCACGTCCCCTCCAAAACAAAACTTACTTTAACCAGCTGGCGTTCAGTGAAAGAATTACACGTTTAACATAAAGGGTTTCGGTGCTATCATTTTTTTAAATGGTGGCATTATTTTTCGATGACCCTGTAAAATGTTATTATTATTATTAATATTATTTTACACGTTGCGGGCCAATTAGACCTCGCAAAGCAATCATGTCTACTTCTTCCTGTTTTTCCAGTACTCTTTCATTCGTGCACTAAAGGCCCTCTTCCTTTCTTCGGTCCACTTTGGTCTTTGGGCTGTAGGTGCTGCTCTCTCTGACAACACTTCCCACTTGTGTACCTTGTGTCGAAAGTCGCTATTGTCTGTGACGTTATTGTTATTATTACTATGACTGCGAGTGCCTAGTGCAATGCAGTTATACTGCAGGCGGTTGGGTGAACCCCGACTTGCCCCCACTGGTAATTACAAGCCAGTAGCTCCCTCCATTAGAAGCGCCACTTTATGTAGAAATTTACAACTAAGGGGCAGGATGGATTCCCTTAAGTGTGGCAGTGCGGCACAACAGATTGAAAATTATACACAGGATATATTCCAACATAGAGTGACTGGCTCAGAAGGACGTGATGGCTCATCCATTAAGCTAATGGTTAATGTGAGATTTACAAGTTGAAATGTCACATCCAGTGCTTTGGATTGCGGGTTAAAAGGAGTTTCTATGGTTTATGACCGTTAAATTAACGATTGGATAAAACTAAAACCTTCCTTTTATTTTCCTGCCTTCCTTTCTCCCTTCTTTCCTCCTTTCCTACTTCCCTTCCTTCCTTCCTCCCTTTCTCTCTACCTCACTTCTTTCCTTCCTTCCTGCCTTCCTCCCATTCTCACTTCCTTCCTTCCTTCCTCCCTTTCTCTCTACCTTCCTTCTTTCCTTCCTTCCTTCCTTCCTCCCATTCTCCCTACCTTCCTTCTTTCCTTCCTTCCTGCCTTCCTCCCATTCTCCCTACCTTCCTTCTTTCCTTCCTTCCTGCCTTCCTCCCATTCTCCCTACCTTCCTTTTTTCCTTCCTTCCTGCCTTCCTCCCATTCTCCCTACCTTCCTTTTTTCCTTCCTTCCTGCCTTCCTTCCATTCTCCCTACCTCCCTTCTTTCCGTCCCTCCTTCCTACCTTCCAGTTAATCAAAGTCAACCTGTACACCACTATAAAAATGTGTTTCTATTTACGGCGTTATACCCAACAAAGGAGTGCGATTGCCTATTTCACAGGTGAATTTCAATTAGCTTTCTCCTCTTCCCAAGATCTCTCCATTCTCTCACTGTGATTTCTCTTCCTTTCTCTGTACAAGCAGTGGCGGCTCCCCCCCCCCCCCCCCTGCAAACTGTTCTTTGTTCACCAACGACCTGAAGATAGGCCAGTCTCATAAAGTATCGTCTCTTCCCTGGATTTCTTGAAGGTCATTTTCAATTTCGAATATCCAGTTATTCTTGGCTTTTAATGAAGAGGCTTGATTAAACATCCTTGAAGTAATTCTTTCAAAATCCATTGTTTGAATATGTCCATAAAATTGTAATCGTCTCTTTCTAATAGTGTCAGATATTTTCTCGAAATTTTGGTATAACTCGTGAGACCTATTTTTTATCCACACTTCCTCTATGCTCACTGGGCCTAAGAATTGACTGGGGATTTTCCTTTCGTTTTTCTCTATGTTTTGTTAGTGATCAGCCTCCAATGATCAGGGTTTCTGATGCGTATAATGCTTGAGGTTGAATTACCGTGAGATATGTATTTTTTAAATTTTGCGATCCGAGATATTGAATTTTTGTTGTATCTGTTCCAGGTGATCTATAGGCTATTTGTAATTTAGAAATTCTCTCTTTGTTTGCTCCAAACAATGTGTTTATTTATGTATAAATAATGAAGGATCGGATGTACACTGTCACCTGATAACTTGGCAAATATGTTGTTTTCTTCTTAAATCTATCTTTCTTTATTTTCTGGTTTGGTTCCGATATTAGACAGAACCCACATAAGAGGGAAATCAATCTGGATGTTCCAAGTTGTTATAGTGAACAGGCTATCAGAAATCCCGCACAACGAAAGCAGATGGGTCTTTTCCCTACATGAAAAAATGAAAATCCACAGCCTGCTTCCAGTCTCCGACCGGGTCAGGAATGGAATGAATGAAGCCCCCATCTAGCGGCGAGGATATGAACTGTGCCGGCTGCCGAGGCCTGACGCCCCCCTCTGGGGCAATGATTAAATGAATGACAGATGAAATGAAATGATAGTGGAGAGAGTTGCTGGAATGAAATTGTGACAGGGAAAACCGGAGTGCCCGGAGAAAAACCTGTCTGCCTCCGTTTTGTCCAGGACAGATCTCACATGGAGTGACCGGGATTTGAACCACGGACCCAGCGGTGAGAGGCCGGCATGTTGCCGCTTCAGCCATGGAGGCTACATTCTGATATTAAATACATACCGGTACTTCATCTAAATAATAAATAATAAATAATACCAACAAAATATTTTAAAAACCGAGTGAAAGGAACTGAATTTTTTCTGGGACTCCAAACAAAAACAAGATGTTCAGGAAAGAACATATAGCCTACTTTCTCCTAAATGTATTGTGCCCTTGCGTAAAACAGTCTTTTATTGGCCTAGCAGATTCTGTCTTCGGGGTGCGTTCAGTCCTGGTAGGCTTTTACTAGAGCAAAATACCAAACAACTGCTTTACTACTACAAGGTTCATAAGCAAAACTATAAACAATAAATGAGTGAAAAACCGATAAAATAAACACCATTTAATAATTAAATAAAACAAGAAATAACAAAACACTAAAATAAATACAGTCCTTCCTGAACTTTACTCCCACTGAACACAAATTTACAAGGACATGAGTGGCTTAGGAATGTCCACTCCTGAAAAATAAAAATGTGGATTAGAAATTCCACTTGTCTGGTTAATGTGTATGCACGCGTATAACTATGCTAAAAATAGAATAAGTACTATGATTAATAGTTGCTCACAACTGGAAGGAAGAAGGAAGGAAGATTGTAGTTTTACGTGACCGTGAATCTTGTGATTATAAGCCACGGGACCTCCTATTTACGTGGAATCCGAACCACAGGACATGGCATTTCACTTCGAAAATCTCACATGCATTGGCCGGGAATCGAACCCGGACCGCCTTGGTGAGAGGCATACAGCTAGACCGCTGAGCCACCACGCCCCCTCTCACAACTGGAACAGCAAATCCTCATACTGAAAACCATTATCATGGCTTTATGGGATATGCACGTAGAATGGCTGTACAAGAATAATAATCTACTGACACACGCAACCATTTAAAAATTACATAATTAACAGATCTCCAACGAGATCGCAAGTAAGTCAGAACACTCCAAACAAAACAAGAGCTTGCCCTCGGGCTCAAATACTCAAACACAAACATGACAACAATGTGACGGAATATCAAGGCCATCCGAGGTCAATGAACATGAAAGTAAACAGACCAAGAAAAATAACATGCCTAAACCGGCTGATATTTACATGAAATAAAAAACAGGATTAAGTAAACACACAGGGAATCAATCAATCATAGCGCGAACAACACGCATTTACCAATTAAAATACTTTTGTCATTATTCAGGCTTTCATTTAAAATTAAACAAAACATATTACGAAGCACGGAAACTTGGTCCGTCACTACGAATGAGCACTGCTTGCTCTTACCTGCCTGGTAGACATTCCTCCCTGTCACTCATCAACATATGGGTTCAACCAGCCCATCTTACCAGCATTGAGTCATTCTATTAATAACAGGTGACCAGCACGGCCCCGTTAACTCCAATCCTGCAATCGCGACATATAAATTCACACAAGATCTCGCCAATTCCTTAGAATTGCAAGAACATCACGTAGGGTTCCCAACATTTGCCTTGCAAGGTTAAAATGCGGAACGAGGGAAAGCGGCAGACAGAATATAGACATTCATAATGTCAGTAATTGAGATCCGTATCGACTAACTATAAATTAGAAAGAAAATAGCCTGCCACGGTGGGTGAGTGGATAGCGTGTCGGTCTACTAACCCCAAGATTGCATGTTCACTCCTGGCCGTGGTAAGGGATTTTTGAAAGGCGGCAAAAATACGATACGCATGTCATACGTTGTTGGCATGTTAAAAAACCCATTTGAATTCAGTAGGTCGAGTTCATAATGGCAAAATTAATCTCGGGAGTTTGCGCCAACACAAAGTTCCTCATTTCTCTACTAGAAAGTGCTATAGTGTTCAAGGAGCTTAGATATCTAACATCTAACCTCCTTGACTTTAATAGTCAAGGAACAACAAAATTCGACATGCAAGCTACCCTCTGGGTGTCAAATAACAAAGCTTGCACCCGGTAACCGAGGCCATACGATATTATTATTATTATTATTATTATAGAAAGAAAATAAAGGGATTCTGCCTTTCCAATACTTGTATTGAACCTACTCACAGGTACATGTTTCGAAGGTAAAACTCCTTCTTCCTCAGCCTGTACATAAAAATAACAAAGATAAATTACCTTTATAAGAACATACGTTACATGAATAAAGATTTGTGAAATAAAAAATATGAAGTTCAATTGTTTCCGTTTCTCCTTGGAAGATCTTCCAATTGGATATCCAGGCCTGGGTGCCTTAAAAAGCCGCTGAGTCAGGCAGGTGTTGTGAGTCGCTATTTGGTTGCGTCATCGTTTTTCGAACTAGTCTCTATGCTGCCCTTGGAGAACATCATGGCAAAGAAATCAACATAATCCCTGTAGTAGTACCATGCCCCGCTGTATGTAGTGTGTTTGGGCGTGAACAACAGCAGATCAAAAACGAGTCCCAAACAAATATCACTCCTTTGCTTGTCCAAAGATATACTAGGTGAGAAGGGGAAAGGAAATAGAGGACGGGAATAAAAATTAAGGAAAAAATAAATGTGGAATGTTTATGAAGTGCCGATGGCTGTTGTTTTGGGGTGGATGAATGCGAAAAAAGAGAAATATAATCATTATTGAATTTGGAAAATAAATGGTATGAATGGTGGAATACAGCTGATCAATTTATATATTACAAGCTGTACCCGGCATGCGTTGCAATGCCAATCAAAGAAAGTGTTGGCGTTGAAATTCTGTTTCTTGAAGTGCTTTTGGATACACAACATGTTAACTGCCTCTAAGCTATCGTAAAATGGATTTTCTAATTTAAAACCATTCGTGGAAGCGTGCACAACAACTTTCAAAAGTTTCATCGCTGACACTCATTTGTTGAATCTACTCGTACGCTACCTGTTGTGAAATGGATTTACTAAGTCGAAACCCTTCCCTGGCATGTACACAATAACTCATCAATGATTCATCGCAATCGGATGAATTGTATATGCTCGTATACGGGGTTTTGTTTAAACGATTCGTGCGCTGTCACTCATTTGTTGAATCTACTCGTGCGCTACCTATTGAGAAATGTATTACTAAGTCGAAGCCCTTCCCTGGCGTGTACACAATAACTCATCAAGGTTTCATCGCAATCGAAGAATGTTATATGAACGCAATAGGGGATTTTGTTGAAACGCTTCGCGCGTCGTCACCCATTTGTTGCATCTACTCTTGCGCTACTTATTGTGAAATGGATTTACTAAGTCCCCTTCCCTGGCGGGTACACAATAACTGATCAATGTTTCATCGCAATCGGATGAATAGTATATGAACGCATACCTAATTTTGTTTAAACAATTCACGCTCCGTCACTCATTTGTTGAATCTACTCGTGCGCCACCTACTGTAAAATGAATTTACTAAGTTAGAAACCGTCACGTAAGTGTCCACAACATCTCACCCAAGTTTCATCGCTATCGGACTAATGAGATATGAAGACATAGGGGACTGTATTGAAACGCTCCGCATGTCGTCGTTCATTTGTCGAATCTACTCGTGTGCTACCTACTGTGAAATGTATTTACAAGCCAGAAACCTTCCTTGGAGTGTCCACCATATTTCACCCAAGTTTCACCGCTAACGGCAGAATGGCATATGACTTTATACGGGACTTTGTTGAAACGCTTCGCGCGTCGTCCCTCATTTGTTGAATCAACGTGTGCGCTGCATATTGTATAGTGGATTTACTAAGCCAGAAATTTTCCATGACGTGTACACAACATCTCACCCAAGTTTCATAGCTACGGACGAATGGTACATGAATGCATACGGGACTTGGTTGAAACGCTTCGCGTGTCGTCGCTCATTTGTTGATTCTACTCTTGCGCTACATATTGTAATATGGATGTACTCAGCCAGAAACCTTCCCTGGAGTGTACACAACATCTCACCGAAGTTTCATCGCAATCGGATGAATGGTATGTGAACGTATACTGGACGTTGTCGAAACGCTTCGCGCGTAGTCACTCATTTGTTGAATATAAACGTGCGCTTCGTATTGTAAAATGGATTTACTTAGCCAGAAACCTTTCCTGGAGTGTACACAACAATTCACCAAACATTTATCACTATCAGACGACTGGTATATGACTTTATACGGGACTTTGTTGAAACGCTTCGCGTGTCATCGCTCATTTGTTGAATCTACTGGTGCGATACCTATTGTAAAATGTATGTACTAAGCCTATTGTAAAGTGGATGTACTAAGCCAGAAAATTTCCCTGCAGTGTACACAACATTTTACGCAAGTTTCATAGCTATCGGACGAATGGTATATGAATGCATACGGGACTTTGTTGAAACGCATTGCGTATCGTCGCTCATTTGTTGAATCTACTTGTGCGCTATCTACTGTGAAATGTATTCACTAATTTTGAAACCTTCACGTAAGTGTACACAACATCTCACCCAAGTTTCATCGCTATCGGACGAATGGTATATGAACACATACGGGACTTTGTTGAAATGCTTCGCGCATCGTCGCTCATTTGTTGAATCTACGCGTGCGCTACCTGTTGTAAAATGGATTTACTAAGTCAGAAACCTTCCTTGGAGTGTACTCAACATCTCACCCAAGTTTCATCGCAATCGGACGAATGGTATATGAACGCATAGGAGACATACATACCCACCCACAGACAAACTATCACGTTACATTGATTTTTATATATATAGACTATATAATGCGTCTATTAGTGTTCTGTATAAAATACTGGTTTCAAAAACTATTTCATTAAAATTGTGGGAAGGGTTCAATCTCTGTGCTTTGTCAATCTCTGTTTGTTCCAGAATATTCATGAGTGTGCCATTGTTTTCTTGATGTAAAATAACTAAATCGTTCTCTATGGTTGTGAATTTGTGCCCGGTTTCTACCATATGGTTGCCTATCGCCGAAAATGTATTATGTTTAGAGGCATTAACATGTTCCAAAAATCTGGTGTTGAACCCTCTTCCTGTTTGTCCCACGTAATCCGCGTCACAATCATTACATTTGATTCTGTATATGCCAGAATTATTATATTTGTTTGTTTTATTGAGAATATGCGAGTTGAAACATTTATTGTGATTAGTGTTGTTGGTTCTGAAAGCTACTTTTACTTTATATTTTTTGAGTACACTAGTAACATTGTAGGTGGATTGATTCACAAAGGTGAACATTGCATAAGTGGAAGGTTCTTTATCCTCTTTTGCTAATCTGGAAGCGGGTTTGTTCTTGATTTTGTTAATAATATTGTTAACATATTTTCTATTGAAACCATTAGCTTCGGCAATTTGGTGAATTATTGAAATTTATTTAAGATAATCTATGTCAGATTTACTGACATGTTAATAAAACATGTGAATGCTGCTATTTTATGGGATGCGGGGTGGTTAGAATCTTGTCTAATAACAGTGCTGATTTGAGTTGGTTCATACCATTTATTTTCCAAATTCAATAATGATTATATCTCTCTTTTTTCGCATTCATCCACCCCAAAACAACAGCCATCGGCACTTCATAAACATTCCACATTTATTTTTTCCTTAATTTTTATTCCCGTCCTCTATTTCCTTACCCCTTCTCACCTAGTATGTCTTTGGACAAGCAAAGGAGTGATATTTGTTTGAGACTCGTTTTTGATCTGCTGTTGTTCACGCCCAAACACACTACTTACGGAGGGACATGGCACTACTATAGGGATTATGTTGATTTCTTTGCCATGATGTTCTCCAAGGGCAGCATAGAGACTAGTTCGAAAAAACGATGAAGCAACCAAATAGCGACTCACAACACCGGCCTGACTCAGCGGCTTTTTAAGGCACCCAGGTCTGGATATCCAATTGGAAGATCTTCCAAGGAGAAACGGAAACAATTGAACTTCATATTTTTTATTTCACAAATCTTTATTCATGTAACGTATGTTCTTATAAAGGTAATTTATCTGTGTTATTTTTATGTACAGGCTGAGGAAGAAGGAGTTTTACCTTCGAAACATGTACCTGTGAGTAGGTTCAATACAAGTATTGGAAAGGCAGAATCCCTTAATTTTCTTTCTAATTTTTAGAATATAGACATTCCCGCAAGCTAATATCCCTTAAAACACTTTTTCATACGCAACAAAGCGTTGGGCTGAACAAACACTGGTCTACCACAGGCCGGTACTCGATTCAGATATCCCCAGTTTCGTGTCCTGGGACACTCCAAGAATTTAATTCAAAATCGTTACTTAATAATTGCAACAAATGTCAATATACAACACTAGCCTGAGTAACAATAAAAACTATGCACAACAAAGATTTACCATCAATTCTACTATTTATTCTAATTAATTCAGTTTCGCTTCTGCTATAATAATGATTCCCAAATCGTGCCACTTAGCCGCAAATTTACGGTGGCGAACACGCACTCGGACATGCGTGTGGCCCCGTGTACTTGAACAACATCAAAATATATTCACAATATTAAATACAACTCGTCACGCTGCTATATGCCTTAACTATAGTGAGCCAGTAACAAAGTTTCTACATTTAAAACACACAAACAAAATATTTTCACAAACAATATTCCCATAAAAACCATAACCAGTTTGACAAATAAAATGCATTATTTTGTACTTATTCCTTTCTGCAACAGCCTCATTTTACATCGCCAGACATCCTCCCTTCAGAGCGCTTAGCTCATGTCAGCCCTCATGAGGCCGAACAATTGCTGACTCGAAGTCTTCTCCTGGACTTGGAGTTCCATCTTGATCCTGAATAAAAATGTTAATTATAGTCACACGTTAATATCTCTAGCTAAATTTTGCCAAAGGCTACTACTTTCACCAATTGTCTTGTGCAAAATCATTGGAATAATTTGTCCCTATTATTTGTAGTCATGGTAAACTACCTAAATTTCACTGACTCTACAACTTTCCACACAAAGCTGTACGCATACAACTTCATTTCAATGTTTTCAATAATAATCAGTAGAATGCCTTTAATAGAATAACGCAGAATAACCTCTACGGTATCAAATCCAATGCCCATCGAATAACCGAATGCAATGCCACGCAGAATGAATGCCTCGTCGTCAACTCAAACAACAGTATTTTTGTGTTTTGTGTTGTGTTTCTGGCGAAAAGTCGAAGGGAAAGGGAAATCCAGCACTAACTTCTGTAATTTGGCGACTATTGGCATGCGACAGATATCAATCAACTCGTAATTAACACAGGTCACAATTGAGCCGTCGTACTCAGAAATCTATCATGGGGTTCTTTAATCCCAGATTCCCACCTTTTATCACCAGGTCGACGTCAGACGCACCTTTTGGCGCTACAAGTGGCGTCCCTCTGTGATTGGTTGTTCACGATGTCAAAGTTGCAGGTTTAAACAGAAGTCTCTGCCATATGATTGGTTAAAAGTTCCTCTCATCTCTTTCTCTCAGCAACTATCTTTCTCCGGACGCTAGGGTTACAAAGAAAGTACGGTTGATATGAGTCAACCCCCAACCCACCTTTGTCTTCACTTGCAACTGCCAATACATTCCGATCTGTCGTCATCTCTTTGTTTCATGGCTGGGCATGTCCACTCGAACTGTCTCCATTATAAGCTCCCCATTTCGCAATCCTGTCTGGCCTTCTGTGTGTTTCTGGCAGAAACATCAGAGTATAATGAAAGAAATAATTCGGCGATGAATGTCCGTTCCCCATACTCCTTCCGCTGTCAGAAACCGAACAACACCTCTTTGCTCTTCGGTTGACGCCTCCATGTCACTGTTTGCAATGCGACTGGCAGCGTTGGACGATTGATGCATGCTGCTGCTCGCTTTGTATCGTCACGTGACGTACACGCGTGCCCTTTAGCGACGGGCTGTGATCTTCCACGCTCTGGTGGGAATCACACCTCGGTACACACGCCACGATTAGCCCACGTCGTCACCGGTTTGCGCATTCCAGCCTCCGACTCGTTACTTTTTGAACGCACCTTATAAGTCTGTATGTTTCTGTACTTTCTGATAATCCGACCTTTTTTGCATTCCGACCAAACCCTCATCTCAAAGGTGACGGATTACAGTGGTTGTACTGTAGTTGTTTCAACCGAGTGTGCAGCGAACTGAGTTGCACAGTTTGTCACCTGAATGATCCATCAAGAATGAAGTGAACTGAGTCCTACAGCTTGCCACAGTGAATGCACCACAGCTGTTGTAGCGAACTAGAGACTGATTGAGCAACACAGCGGATTTATATTTGCTTTCAGCGAGGCTGCAGCGAACTGTGTGCCACCTGTTCCACGCCATGTGCCGCGCTATCAAATATTGCTCGCTGACTTTTAATTGCGCTGTGTTCTCCATATCGACATTTATCTCGCACGTATTACTCCACAATGAGGAAATTAAATCTCTCCTAGCATCATTCGGATTGGGCCAATCACCGTTCTGACATCGACGTAACTACGAATGAAGAGCTTCAATTTATGCCTGAATATTTCAAAACCCTATTTTTTAGCCTATTTTCAATTTTGAAAAAATAGGCTTATGAGATCACCTTTTGTCCGTGTGTGTGTGTGTGTGTGTGTGTGAGGTGTGTGTGTGTCCCTAATAAAATCTAAACGGCTGGAGCGATTTCAATGAAACTCGGTAAGTTCATAGCGCTATTCCCGGCGACCTCGACCGTGCCCTTCAAATTTTGTTACGTCTCACCAATCCAACATGGCGGCTGTGCGAAATATTTCACTAGCATTCAATATCTCCGAAACTATTACCGATATCGCCCTGAAATTGTGTACGGTGATAAAGGGCACTACTAAAAGTTCACCTATGAGACTTTCAAAAACCTAGTGACTACAAAACCAACATGGCGGCCAAGCGAATTTGAGACTTTTAAATAGACTTTTCTCGCGATTTAACCATCCAAACGTAATGACACTTGGTACAGCAAATGTTTATAAACATTGTAATGCACTGGAGTCTAATTTAGTTCAATTGTTTACATAACCTCAAAATGGCGGCTGTGCGAAATATTTCACTGACATTCTATATCTCCGAAACTATTACAGATATCACCCTGCAATTTTGTACGGTGATAAAGGGTACTGATTTCATAAACCTGTAAAGTACAAAACGAACATGGCGACCAAGCGAATTTTAAATAATTTAATAGACTTTTCTCGTGATTTAACTCTCTGAGCGCAGTGAAATGTGGTACAGTAAATGATTTTGCAGATTGTAATGCACTGCCATCTAATTTAATTCAATTGTATACATAACCTCAAGATGGCACCTGTGCGAAATATTAAAATTAAGTTTTTATTTCTTGTGTCGTAATCATGCGATCGAAGTGAAAGTTTGAATAATGAACCTAGGCAATAATTGTCCTTGAATGGTACATAATTCTATGGCCTATACATATAACAATCCTAAATGGCGAGCTTCCGAAATATTTAGACGGTTCTCAATATCTATGAATCTTTTACAGCAACCAAACTGATTTCTTTTATGTTCATAGAGACTATGAACATATGTTCACCTATAGGACTTTCAGTAACCTGGTGAGCACAAATCCAACATGGCGGCGGCGCGAAGTATAAATATTTAAATGGACGTTTCTCGCGAATTAACTATCCGAGTGCCGTGAAACGTTGCACGTTAAATGCTTATACAAATGTTGATCCACTGGCATCTAATTTATTTCAATTGTTTGCATAATCACAAGATGGCTGCTGTGCGTAATTCAAAAATCTCGTTTTTACTTCTTGTGTTCTAATCATGCGATTGAAGTTTGAATACCACACGTACACAATAATCTTAATGTAATAGTACAAAAATAAAAATCCAACCTGGCGGCCATCTGAAATATCTAGACGGTTCTCAATATCTACGAATCTGTTACAGCAATTAAACTGAAATTTTGTATGTTGATAGAGGCAATTAACATGAGCAGGATATATGAAAATAGGCTGTATAGTTCTTCCCGGAACTACTTGTTGTTAGATTATTCATCTCCCCTGAGTGTTTGGGAATATTGTCCTTTTTTATTTGCTGAAGTCGGAAGTTATAAGTAGGGAATGGATATTTTGAAAATGCATATGCGCTTATGTAAATGTATATTTTGTGGGTATATTAGATTTATTGCATATTCTGAAAATAACAGCATATTTTAGCATATATATTTTATACTAAGTATAATTTAAAACATTTGGAACAAAATTGGTTTGGTCTGCCTGTTGGACATCCCTTGTATGCAACTTTCTGAGCAACAGACAACGAGGTAACAGTAACTTACGCTTGCCTCAAAAAGCCAAAAGAGAATAGCAGCTGAAAGAACTTATTTAATTAGTGGGTGTCAGATAATAGTGATTATTCAACTGATAGCGTTGTCGTCCATTGTCAAGCAAGCTCGAGGGAAGTGAAATGTGAGAGGATATTTCAACTTCAACTACATCCACAAAAGGAAACAAGAATGAATAAGATTGACTTCTTGTTAAGTGCATATTTTTCAATGTTTAACCTGTTGATTGCTACGACCTTCTATAGACGGTGCACAAGAACTTCAATTGTTTCACAGTCCTCGTTCGCTCCACAGTAGTTTGGATTTTTGCTACCAGAGCATTTTGTACACGCCAGTCGTCTACAGCTGGAGTTCATCTGTGATGTGAACAAGCATGGCGGAAAATAAAAAATTCTTCACGCCATTTTGTGATTTCGGATCAAAGAATATGAATTTTCGTCCTAGTATGGAGCAACAAGTATTAGTCGCCTACTGATTTTAGGATACAATTTTCTTTTATGTCCGCCAACTGGTATGCAGATAAAGCAAGCAGGGGCACAAAAAATTTAATTTCAATTTGTCTCAAAATAAAAATATATATACACGTAGGATTTTGATTTTGCATTTGGTTGAAAAAAGAAAAGAACTAAGACATTTTAAGCTTATTAATTCCCTGATAAGTTAAAATTTGCGGGATCTACATTATTTATAATATGCGAATGAATAAACCTCAACACTTAAAAGGTTAATGCATATTTTCTAAATATTTGGAGCATAGTTGCATGCATACATTAATCGTTTTAGTGCATAAATGTCCGGTGCCTAGTTATAACAATTTAAATATTACTTGATAGTGTAAAACAATGAAATAATATCAACATACAAAAGGAAGGAAGGAAGGAAGCTTGTAGTTTAACGTGACCGTTAATCTCGCGATCATAAGCCTCGGGACCTCCGTTTTACGTGGAATCCGAACCACAGGACATGACATTTCACATCGAAAATCTCACATGCATTGACAGGGAATCGAACCCGGTCCACCTTGGTGAGAGGCATACAGCTTGACCACTGCGCCACTACGCCCCCAACATAATAAAACAAAACAATTAGGCAGTCACGAATAGTGAATAAACAACAAGTTCCGTGCCAAACTAAAGAGTCTACTTTTCATGCCAATGATTATCCTAAAGTATATGAACCTATCTACTGTAGAATAATGACGAAATTAAGTTGGTAATATCGAAATGTTTAATTAGTTCAAAATATTCCTGATATAATGTAGCCTAATAGAACACTCCAGTTGGCAGCCCTGGTGACTGAATATATTATTAGTTCCACCTCTTAAGCTACAGAATACAAAATTTGGTTGAAGTCCAATGGACGTTACAGGCAGTTAGACATTGGATTTATCAACACGGGTAAAAGCATGTTGGCAACAATGTCATGCGTGTGCTGGTGAGAAATAATCGGAAATAGTATGATATCTTGTTGTGCCAATTATGGATGAAATCCATTTGTTAGTATAGAAGTTATATGTATTTTAAAATTGGACCTATCAGCAAGCATAGAATCATGTTGGCAGCACTGACTTATATTAACAACTCCAAATTATACTAGAGTGTCAGGTGCTATACGTGTGCAAAGTATAGAGCTGTTGGCTTGCATACTTTCTGATGTATTGATATTAGGTTAAAAAAATATACACAGCATTTATTAACTGTTGGCAGCCCTGATTGCTCTTAAGAATACTTATAGTCATATCTGTTATGTTACACATAGCACATACGAAATTTGGTTGAAATCCAACTGATAGTACAGGAGTTCCATGTATTTAAAAATTAGTCCTATCAGCAGGCTTAGAATCATATTGGTAGAACAGAAGTATATAAGTTACTCCAAATTAATCTAAAATGTCAGGTACTATACGTGTGCATAGTTTAAAGCTGTCGGCTGGCATACTTTCATATATATTGGTATTTTGATGAAGAAATTAGAGAGAGCAATTATTAACATTTGGCAGCCCTGGTGGCTCACGAGAATACACTGAGTCATATCTGGTTATGTACAAATATTACATACAATATTTGGTTGAAATCCAATTAATAGTGTAGAAGTTATATGCATTTAAAAATTGGACTTATCAGAAGGCTTAAAATTATTTTGGCAACACTGTCATGTATGGCCTCCTGGAAATTGAACTGAAATGGTATTATCTACATGTGTGCCAATTTTGGAATGGCACCCATACATACCTTCCATGATATTCAACATGTAGCTCAAATTTTATTGCGTTTTTTCAACAGTTGGTAGCACTGATATAATTTTCAAATATGGGCATGAGATATTCCGGTGTACGTCTTTTCTCACATTAAATTTGGTTTCGATTGCTGCAGCCGTTTAGGAGTTGATAGGGGAGGGGGGACACACACTCACAGACAGACAGACAGACAGACAGAAGGACAGACAGACAGAAGGACACACATTTTCCCGGATCGATCTCATAAGTCTACTTTTTCCTCATTTTTGCAAAATGTGAAAAGTAGGCTAAAGGTAGCAATAATAAATCAATATAAACATTTCTCTACAGAATGAAAATCTAGTTAGCCAAACATCTGGCAACAGCAATTGCTCACCCTCCCGACACGCTCGCCGGACCGGCCGGTGGCGAACAATGACTCACCTATACTGGCGCTGTCCCACAGCACTAAAACTTTTCTTATTTCAAGTTTAAATTTACAATTTTCAAGTTTTTTGAATTCTACATAATATTCTAAAGAAAATGAGTCCAAACTCGGACTTCTTACTACTTAAACTGTCGTTTATTAGCCATATGGCATATGTGATTGGATTGCAACAGATAACTATGAATCATTTACTACAAACAATTACGGCACGAAATACGTCGTAAGTTCTGACCGACTATCAGACCATGGATATGAAGCATTTCAGTCGCGTTTGGACTCATTTTCTTTAGAATTTTATATAGTTTATTCTACGCCTTAAGAGATGGAACTCAAAATATATTCAGAGTCACCAGGGATGCCAACTGTAGTAAGTTACTCTATTAGGCTACACTATTTCAGGTGTAATTCAAACTGCAGAACTTAGAAATGTTAGTATTACTAACTTGATTTCGTCATCTATACTAATATAATAAAGCTGAAGAGTTTGTGTGTTTGTTTGTGTGTTTGTGTGTTTAAACGCGCTAATCTCTGGAACTGCCAGTCGGATTCGAAAAATTACTTTTGTACATGATAGCCTGATTCAAGAGGAATAGTTTAGGCTATTTATCATTAGGCTGCACCTCTCGGGTAACCATAGAGATTGATTCTTGTTCAATAAGTCGGAAGAACAAGCGCTCCAGAACGGCTTCAATAATATTGTTGCCATGTAATGCGGGCCGCATCACGTCGCCCCTACCAATGTTCTGGTGCAGATTTGCGAGCTGCTTATAAATTGCAGTCACGGGGAGTAATTAGTGCAAAAAGATTTCTTAGGCCCCGTAAAACAGTTTATCAGCATGACAATAGTATGCCTCTGTATAAGAGCGATGGTGTTGGTGCAGTATACTGAGGTTATCAGCTGCAATAAGCGTTGGTGCTTTCAAATGTACTTTTATTTATTCCGATCCTTAGCCTTGAGCGCTCCACTTCTGTAAAACTAATAAATCTGCCGGGCGAAGCCGGGCACTCCTGCTAGTCATTCTAGATAGGTCTATATAGATTGGCATGAATCTTAAATTTTAAGAATAGTAGGCTCTTCGTCGTCAAGGAACTAGAATATACGTCCCACTCTTTTGTTGAGAGTAGTGACGATCCCTTGCTGGTTAGGTCACTTCTCCATTTGAGCGCGTACCGGTATCGTTATTCTTTTGAAATGCACAGTCGTCAATAGGAGCTGCTTAGTGAAGTTCATGTTATTACTGTTTTAAAAGACGCCCTCTTGTCTCTTGCATGAGTTATGTGAGTTTCCCTGTGTCTTCACCTCGAGTGACGCCGGGCTTTGTCACGTGACTCATTACCAACAGCGGATAATGAGCCTCTTCAAAATCAGTAAGAATGAAGCGAGAACCCTTTCTCTCTGCATAGCACAGTAATTGGTGTGGCTACAGCGTTCACTTTTTAAATGTTGAGCTACCTCTCTCCTTTCACGATAGAAGTAACTTCTTTATTCTGGATTCCGGTGAATCTTTAACGACCTTTTCAGGCTCCTATTTAGTTTTGCCTGATAATTGTCGCCCAACCCATTAGCGCCTACTGATACCATAGTCTATTGTAACACATAGCAGTACGAGTTTGGTTGGTTCCCTAGTTATAATAATAATAATAATAATAAATACAACCTCTCTCGCAGGTAAGCCCAGAAAACGCATGAAATGGGAATCTCATATGAATGAATATATCATGCGGGCATATTATCGAATAACTCGTCTTGAAACAGATATAACCAACTACCGCCAAGCACTGCATGCGGCTTTCAAGCAGCAGTATCCTCTGTCTAGCATCACTGAGCAACGAGTCGCGGATCAAAGAAGAGCAATTGTAAAGAATCATTTAGTTCCCGACCCTATTCTGGATCTAATCAGACAGGAGATATCACATGAACTATATCCCTCAGCTGCAAGTGGTGAAACTAGCCAAATAAATACTGATAATGAGGTCTCCATGAATGAATCGACTCACGTAAATGAACCTCATAATGGGGAAACAAGCCATCATTCCAAGATCCAAGACGAATTTAATTCAGCTCTGCTTGAATATGCAGTTACTGACCCTACCCAACGTCAAATACTTCCGAGGCAGCAGTCTTCCCGCAAGTTTGCCATGGTGTTGAAAGAACTGAACGATACCGTACTTCCCAACTATTTAGAAGAGCACCAATCTTTCATGGAGGTTCATACTGCTATCTATTGTGCAGCACTAGCTGCAGTACGAATTAATGGGGGTAGGCCACGCCCTCCAAACCAACAGTCTGCTGCAAGGAAACCCAGTGATCCGCCATGGGCAAAACGTTTAAAACAACGCATTGAACAACTACGCCAGAATGTGAACAGACTGCAACAGTATAAGAATGGAGTGAGAAGTAGACGTCTGAACAACCGCATACGAAGGATCATGACGGACTCCTTACTAGAAGAATTTCAGGTCCCCGAGGACGCAGTGATAACAGAAGTACATGATACTTATAAACAAAAACTTGCAGCCCTCTCTAAGCGTCTTAAGAGATACCAGAACACTACCGAACGTAAGAAACAGAACAATGACTTCAAGTGAAATGAGAGAAAGTTCTATGAAGACCTGAAAAAGACACCTCAAGTTCCGAATGATTCTTCAGAAGGACCCAGTGCGGAGAGTGTTACCGACTACTGGTCATCAATATGGTCTAGGCCGGAAGAACACAACAATGAAGCTCCGTGGTTTAAGGAAATAGAGAATGCTACCAGACGATTAAATCAAATGGCACATACAGACGTTGATGTTGAGGAACTACGCCAGGTCATCAGCAGCCTACAGAATTGGAAAGCACCTGGATTTGACCGGATCCATAATTACTACTATAAAAGGCTCACATGTTCCCACCGTTTACTGGCTATTCACATACAATGTTTTTTTAGAAAATCCTGTTGCATTTCCAGTTTTCCTAGCCTGAGGGTTAACCTATCTCAAGCCAAAGGACTCTAAAATCACAAAACCATCTAAATATCGCCCCATCACCTGCTTGCCAAACTTTTATAAGATCATTACATCCATTATTGCAAATCGAATTCGTGCGCATTGTGAGGAAAACGCCATTCTCGCAAAGGAGCAAAAGGGTTGCAGAAGGAATTCTCAAGGATGTAAGGAACAGCTCACTATTGATGCCGTGGCATTAGAGCAGGCCTGTCGTAGATCACGAAATCTTTATGCCTGCTTTATTGATTACCAAAAAGCTTTCGATCCCGTGCCTCATACATGGCTTATACAGAGCTTGGAGATTTACAAGGTCAACCCTATTATAGTGAACTTCCTGAAGTGCGCAATGGTTTCATGGAGCATTGCCCTCCAACTTACAGTGGGTGGCACTCGTTTAACATCTTCATTAATACCGATTCACCGAGGAATTTTCCAAGGAGACTCGCTAAGCCCACTCTGGTTTTGTCTGGCATTGAATCCTCTCTCGCAAATCCTGAACAGTAGCAACTACGGATTAAGTATTAAGTGTAATCATGGTGAAGCGTACAAGATGAACCATCTTCATTACATGGATGACATTAAACTGTATGCATCAACTAAAGTGCAACTACAATATCTCATCTCTATCACTCAGAGCTTTTCTTCAGATATCCATATGCAGTTTGGTTTTGATAAGTGCAGAACACAGATTGTTATTAGAGGCTCGCACTCTGCACAAGGAATACCTGTTGGAGAGGGACAAAGAAGTATTCAGCCGTTGGAGGAGGGCGCATTGTACAAATATCTTGGGTTCGCCCAGAGTACCCGTCTCAGACATGGTGATATCAAGAAGAACATAACTGAGCAGTATACTTCACGACTTCGCAGTGTTCTCTCTTCAAAACTTGGCGCTAAACATATCATCAAGGCAGTTAACACATTTGCAATGCCCGTAGTTACATACTCCTTTGGTATAATCAGGTGGACTCAAACTGAACTGCACGATCTGCAACGTAAAACATCGGTGCTTGTATCACGCCATCGTATGCACCATCCGAAATCAGCAACAGAGCGCCTGACTCTACCTCGGTCTGAAGGTGGTAGAGGACTGATAGACATCATGAACCTTCATACAAAACAAGTGACAACTCTGCGTGCATTTTTCCACAACAAAGGAGAAACATCCCCTCTCCATCACACTGTATCTTCAGCTGATGATAATTACACACCGCTCCATCTGTCATCTTTAGATCCACCAGCAAAAGAAATGAAAACTACTGAATACAAGATCGGGAATTGGAAACAGAAGGCGCTTCATGGGAAGTTTCCACATGAGTTGGACCAGCCTCAGATCGACAAGTTAGCGTCGCACACATGGTTGACCCACTCGGTCCTCTTTCCGGAAACACAGGGATTTGTTGTAGCTATCCAAGACCAAGTTGTTGCTACTCGAAGCTATCTGAAATTTATCATAAAAGATCCAGCAACAGAGAGTGAGAAATGTCGCCACTGTGGCAAATGTAGTGAGACCATTCAACACGTCATATCAGGTTGTTCCCACCTTGCCAACACTTACTACAAACATCGACACGATCACGTTGCCAACATTATCCACCAGAAACTGGCATTGAAGTACAAACTTCTTCAAAGCGCCGTCCCCTATTGGAAATACACACCATCTGCAGTACTCGAAAATGCCACACACAAGCTCTATTGGGACAGAGGAGTTGTGACAGATGCCGCAGTCAGTAACAACCGGCCAGATATCATTGTCATCAATAAAGTACACAAAGAGGCATTACTGATAGATATCACATGTCCCAACACTCAAAACATCCAAACAACAGCTGCTACTAAAATATCTAAGTTCACAGAGCTGGCAATTGAGATAAAGCAGATGTGGAAACTTGATTCGGTGACTACCATCCCAATAATTGTATCGTGTACTGGTGTTATACCGAAAACTCTCCATAGTAGTCTATCAATATTGAATCTGCACCCACAGATATATATTGAACTTCAGAAGGCAGTTCTGTTAAACACATGCCATATTGTTAGGAAGTTCCTTGGTGACAATGCCCTGGCCGAATACTCATCAAAGCTCAATGATCCAGATGGGAATTTAGCTCATCCTAAAAATGAAGGAGACTCGTGAAGAATGAAGACACGACATAGATGTGAAGTCTCTGAACAGTGTAATCGTAATTATCTCAGTACAGATGGTTCCTAGCTAAGGCCGAACCAGGCTGTAACAGAATATGTAGCCGGTATTTGCCGTGAAAATGTTGTCAAACAATAAACTATAATAATAATAATAATAATAATAATAATAATAATAATAATAATAATAATAATAATAATAATAATAATAATAATAATAATAATAATATCGTATGGCCTCGGGTGCCGGGTGCAAGCTTAGTTATTTGACACCCAGAGGGTAGCTTGCATGTCGAATTTCGTTGTTCCTTGACTATGAAAGTCAAGGAGGTTAGATGTTAGATATCTAAGCTCCTTGAACACTATAGCGCTTTCTAGTAGAGAAATGAGGAACTTTGTGTTGGTGGAAACTCACGAAATTAATTTTGCCATTATGAACACGGCCTACTGAATTCAAATGGGTACTTTGACATGCCAACATCGTATGACATGCGTACCGTATTTTTGCCGCCTTTCAAAAATCACTTACCACGGTCAGGGGCGAACCTGCAAGCTTGGGGTTAGTAGACCGACACGATATCCACTCACCCACCGTGGTAAGCTGCTTCCTTAGTTTAGGGGCTGCGACAATGTGGTCATGTAGCCCCGTGTACTTTGGGTTTGTGTAGAATCTGTCTGATTAACGGTGTTAATTGTGGTGGCTGTATTAATGAGTGTTTCTGTTTTCAATTCAAGTAAGGACTGCATACAATGATTTTTTTCAAGTAGTTCCTACTTTTGCCGCCAAACGCCACCGTCAACGACTACTAGTTCAGAACTTGGTTACCAGACACCACCGCAGTCGGCTCCTGGCGACGAACGTAGAACGTTGGAACCTAAGAGCGTTTGTCAAATGTTTAATCTATAGTCCAATTTAACTTCACACACGTGTAATTAGTGGATGGTTCGTTAACATGCCATAAATCTATGACATGGGACCGCCGGCTTTACTGAGGGATTATTAACGCTCTAAAAATCCGACGACTTCGACCTAGAAGCTCAGCATGGTACCAACTACGCCACAGTAAACCGATATAGTAGTACGAGTTTAACTGAACAAATAATAATAATAATGTTAATGGTTTTACGTCCCTTTTAACTACTCTGACTTTTAGAGTCGCCGGGGTGCCGGAATTTCGTCCCAAACGGGATCTTTAGCGTTTAGTTAGTTAGTTATTGTTGTTTTAAGGGGCGGAACTACGAGGTCATCTTTAGCTTGCCAGTAAATCTACTGACACGGCATCCTCGCACTTGCGCACCCTCAATGCCAGCTAATTGCGCCAGGATTTGAACCTGCAACCTTGGGCTCAGCAAGCGAGAACTTGACCCTTGAGACACGCAGCCAGACTAACTGAACTAGTTCTACTTTGTGTTGCAACAGGGGTTTAGTTGGCAGTACATATATTTTTAGCCAACTTTTCACATTTTGCAAAAATGAGGAAAAAGTAGATTTATGAGATCGATCCGGGCAAATGTGTGTCTGTCAGTTTGTCTGTCCTTCTGTCTGTCTGGCTGTGTGTGTGCCACCCCCCCCCCCCTATCAACTCCTAAACGGCTGCAGAAATCGAAATCAAATTTAGTATGAGTACAGATATACACCGGGATATCTCAAGCACATATTTGAAAATGATGTCAGTGCTACCAACTGCTGAAAAAACGCACTAGAAATTTGAGCACAATGTTGGATATCTTGGAAGGTATGCATGGGAGCTATTCCAAAATTGACACACATGTAGATGATATTATTTCAGTTTAATTTCCAGGAGGCCATACATGACAGTGTTGCCAAAATAATTTTAAGCCATCTGATAGGTCCAATTTTGAATGCATATAACTTCTACACTCTCAATTGGATTTCAACCACATTTTGTATGTAACATGTGTACATAAACACATATGACTGAGTGTATTCTTAAGAGCCACCCTGGCTGCCAACTGTAAATAATAGCTCTCTCTATTTTTTAAAATCCAAATACCAATATATCACGAAGTATGCAAGCCGACAGCTTTAAACTATGCACACGTATAGTACATGACATTTTAGATTAATTTGGAGTAACCTATATACGTCAGTTCTACCCACATGATTCTAAGCCTGCTGATAGGACCAATTTTTAAATACGTGTAACTTCCATACTATCAGTTGGATATCAACCAAATTTCGTATGTACTATGTGTATCATAACATATATGACCATACGTATTCTTAAGAGCAATCCGGGCTGCCAACTGTTAATAAATGCTGTATATATGTTTTTACCATAATATCCATATATCAGAAAGTATGAAAGCCAACAGCTCAATACTTTGCACACGTATAGCACCTGAAATTCTAGATTAATTTGGAGTAATTAATATAAGTCAGTGCTGCCAACATGATTCTATGGCTGCTGATAGGTCGAATTTTAAAATACATGTAACTTTTATACTAACACATGGATTTCATCCAAAATTGGCACAACAAGATATCATAATATTTCAAATTAGGATATTTCTCACCAGCTCACGCATGACATTGTTGCCAACATGATTTTACGCGTGCTGATAGATCCAATGCCTAACTGCATGTAACGTCCATTGGACTTCAACCAAATTTTGTATTCTGTACCTTAAGAGATGGAACTAAGAATATATTCAGTCACCAGAGCTGACAACTCTAGTGCTCTATTAGGCTACATTATACCAGGAATATTTCGAACTAATTAGTCATTTCGATATTACCAACTTAATGTCGTCATTTTTCTAGATAGGTTCATATACTGTAGATTAATCATTGGCATGAATCTTAATTTTAAGAAATGTAGGCTCTTTAGTTCGTCACAGAACTTCTTGTTTTTGGCTTGAAGTGATGCATATGCCTGAGGAAGTTTCAAACACATACCAGTAGTTTGCTAGCTGGAGCAGTCTCGTGACTTCAGATGTAATTCTTAAAAGCGAGTATCATGGCCGTACGTATAATATTGCCCTTAGTAGTCTAGCCTATCTATTTTCACTTGTATTTAGCGTGTTATAACTAGGAACAGGAGCTTTAGTTTTTTATTGTTATTTTATGAAATAGTTTTCTTTAGGTTTTTATAGGCAGAATGCTTGCCACGGCGAGTGAGTGGTTATCGTGTCGGACTACCAACCCCCAAGCTTGCAGGTTCGCTCCCGGCCGCAGTAATTGATTTTGTAAGGCTACAAAAATCATGTCGTACTCTGATTGCATGTTAAACAACCCATTTTAATTCATTAGGCCGTGGTGTTCCTGATGGGAAAATTAATCTCGGGATTTTCCACCAACAAGTTTCTCCATTCTCTACTAGAAAGCGCTGTAGTGTCAAGGAGCTTTGATATCTAACCTCCTTGACTTTCATAGCGTTCCAAGGGGCGATAGTATTCAAGTTGCAAGCTGCCCTCTGTGCGTCAATTAACAAAGCTTCACCCGACTCCCAAGGCCATACGTTTTTTTTTTTCAAGGAACAGGATTTTTAGCCTACTCTTCACATTTTGCAAAAATGAGGAAAAAGTAGACTTATGAGATCGGGCAAATGTGTGTCTGTCTGTCCTTCTGTCCTGTCTGTCTGTCTGTCTGTCTGTCCTTCTGTCTGTCTGGCTGTGTGTGTGTCCCCCCCCCCCCCCTATCAACTCCTAAACGGCTGCAGCAATCGAAACAAAATTTGGTAGGAGTAAAGATCTATACCTGAATATCTCACGGCCATGTTTGAAAATTATGTCAGTGCTACCAACTGCTAAAAAATCGCAATTGAAATTTGAGCTCCATATTGGAGATCTTGGAAAGTATGAATGGGAGCTATTTCAAAATTGGCTCACGTACAGATCATAATATTTCAGATTAATTTCCAGGAGGCCAAACATGGCAGTGTTGCCAAAATGATTATAAGCCTCCTGATAGGTCCAATTTTTAAATGCACATAACTTCTACACTATCAATTGGAATTCAACCAAACTTAGTATGTTGTATGTGTACATAATCAGATATGACGGAGCGTATTCTTAAGTCCTACCAGGGCTGCCAACTATAAATAAATGCTCCTAATTTATTTTATCCAAATACCAATATATCAGAAAGTATGCAAGCCGACAGCTTTAAACTATGCACACGTATAGTACCTGACATTCTATATTAATTTGGAGTAACTTATATACGTCAGTGCTACCAACATGATTCTAAGCCTGCCGACAGGTCCAACTTTAAATACATGTAACTTCCATACTATCATTTGGATTTCAACCGAATTTCGTATGTGCTATGTGTACCATAACAGATAAGACTATGCGTATTCTAAAAAGCAACCAGGGCTGCCAACTGTTAATATGTGCTGTCCCTATTTTTGTTACCCTAATATCAATATATATCAGAACGTATGCAAGCCAATAGCTCTAAACTTTGCACACGTATAGTACCTGGCATTCTAGACGAATTTGGAGTAACTAATATACGTCAGTGCTGCCAACATGATTCTAAGCCTGCTGATAGGTCCAATTTTAAAATGCATGTAACTTCTATACTAACTAATGGATTTCATTCAAAATTGGCACAAGAATAAATCATATTATTTCAGATTATTTCTGACCAATACATGCATGACATTGTTGCCAACATGATTTTACGCGCGCTGTTAGATCCAATGTTTAACTGCATGTAACGTCCATGCTATTCATTGGACTTCAACCAAATTTTGTATTTTGTACCTTAAGAGATGGAACTAAGAATATATTCAGTCATCAGGGCTGCCAACTGTAGTGCTCTATTAGGATACGTTATGTCAGGTATACAGTATTTCGAACTAATTGGAAATTTCGATATTAGCAACTTAATTTCGTCATTATTCTAGATAGGTTCATATTCTGTAGAATATTCATTGGCATGAAAAGTAGGCTATATAGTTCTTCACGGAACTTCTTGTTAGGTTTTTAAAAAACATATTTATTTTTTTGTTTTTTCATAGGCAGAATAAGTTTTAAATAGTTTTTTATGTTTAAAGTGAATCAAGAGTTGACATAAAATGCGTTAAGCTTAAACGTAATGCCTAATTGTTAGTAGAAAATCTGATTTCAACGAGAGTGTAAATATTTTAAATATTGATACGTCTTTTATCAAGTTATCACCGAGAACAACTTAACACTAAGAGTTCTACGCCAGTACTAAAATCCCCCGCAGGTCCAATTTGGCAGGTAGATTTCAGGCAGAACAAGAAGTTCCGTGGCGAACTAAAGAGCCTACTTTTCTTAAAATTTAAGATTCATGCCAATTTATACAGACCTATCTAGAATAATGACGATATTAAGTTGGTTATATCGAAATTTCGAATTAATTCGAAATATGCCAGGTATAGTGTAGCCTAATAGAGCACTACAGTTGACAGTCCTGGTGACTGAATATATTGTTAGTTCCTTCTCTTGGGGCACAGAATACAAAATTTGGTTAAACACCAATGGATAGCTTGGACGTTACATGCAGTTCGACATTGGATCTATTAGCGCGCGTAAAATCATGTTGACAACAATGTCATGCGTGTGTTGGTCAGAAATATTCTGAAATATTATGATCTCTTGTTGTGCCAATTTTGGATGAAATCCATTTGTTAGTATAGAAGTTACATGTATTTTAAAATTGGACCTATCAGCAGGCTTAGAATCATGTTGGTAGCTCTGACGTACATAAGTTACTCCAAATTAATCTAGAATATCAGGTACTATTAATACGTGTGCATAGTTTAAAGCTGTCGGTTTGCATACTTTATGATATATTGGTATTTGGATAAGAAAATAGAGAGAGAGCATTCATTAACAGTTGGCAGCCCGGTGGCTTTTACGAATACGCTCAGTCATATCTGTTTATGTACCCATAGTACATACGAAATTTGGTTGAAATCCAATTGATATATGCATTTATATGCATTTAAAAATTGTACCCATCAGCAGGCTTAGAAGCATTTTGGCAACACTGTCATGCATGGCCTCCTGTAAATTTATTAATATGAAATATGAAGTGATAATAATATATATGTGTGCCAATTTAAGAATAGTTCCCAGGCATACCTTCCAAGATATGCAACATGGAGCTCAAATTCCAATTGCGGTTTTTCAATAGTTGGTAGCACTGACATAATTTTCAAATATGGGCTTGAGATATTCAGGTATAGATCTTTACTCATACCAAATTTGGATTCGATTGCTGCAGCCGTTTAGGAGTTGACAGGAGGACACACACACACACACACACACACAGCCAGCCAGCCAGCCAGACAGACAGACTGACAGACAGACATTTGCCCGGATCGATCTCATAAGTCTACTTTTTCCTCATTGTTGCAAAATGTGAAATGTAGGTTAATATTATATATTCCTCCACCTCTCTTCGTCCAAGCTAGACACCACGGCTTTGTTGGCTCGTGACACATCGTTTCCAAGTCTCTGCCGTAGCCTCCGAGAGCAAGCAGCGTCACTGGACAGAGCTGCATGCAATTGAGTAACACCGGAGATCTGACAAGTGATCAAGAAAGCAAAACAAAAGCAAAGTCAACTCCGTACAGGCCATGGAGGCCCTGGGAGTAGCGGAAGTTAGAGGCTTCCACTTTTTGTGACATCGACACTAGAAGGGATGGAGTTATCAGCTCCATGCCCGGCCGTCTTTGCTCCCAGGAATTACCCTGGTACTCATTTCTGGTGTAGTTAACAGAGGTTCTGCCATAGAGTAAAAAAAATCTCGCTAAGCGAGGGCGAGGAAGGTGACTGTTCAATCGAGTGCAGTTGAGTCAACAATGACTGACATCTGTAAACAGCCAGTGATACGTGAACAGTGGAGCAGGAAGCCAGTACGATTGTGTATGCCAGTGTTTTGCTACGGCGCGTTGAGTGTGTAGATGCGAGTGGACGGTGATGAAGGCCCTGGGTTCGACGCGAGTGTGAAAAAAAATGGGAGCTACAAGTGAGCCTCAGGCGAAAACTGCTTGACAGAACATCACCGAGCGGAGACTCTGAACTGTGGACAGTCGAGTTGGCAGCTTGCTGGGCAAAAACTCTGTAAATAATTGAAAATTAGTCATAATGAAACTTTGTGATTGGCAACGCACGCAACCAGTTGTCTTTTGATTTACTGAGTGAGTCCTGGTTCCTGTCACAATACATTGAGCCCCAATAAAGTGTTCATCATAATTGATAGCAAACACTCGTCTCGAGTAGGTTGGCCTTCCAATGCTGAATGACTCTTCATCGATGAGTCCGGAGGTGACTAAAAAGCCCAATGCGGGAGAGACACAGTTTCCCGCAGTGATGACAGGTAGTATCAGGTCCAGGTGAGACATCCGCATTCATTCCCTGTCTTCTAATGAACACTCTGTTCTTTCTGCGCTGCCTCCGATCTTCTATCATACGTCGGCGGTTTTCTTCAAAAAGTATCGCACCACGATGAACAATTGATCTCCAGGATGAGCGATCAAGAGCTAAGGTCTCCCAGTTGTTGATATCAATATGGCACATTTGCATATTAGCCTTTAGTACGTCTTTGAATCGCTTCCTCGGACCTCCCACACAGCGCTTGCCCTCAGTTAGTTCAGAGCAAAACACTTGCTTGGGAATGCGATTATTGGGCAAGCGGATTACGTGTCCTGTCCATCGCAGCTGACGTTTTAAAAGCATGGCTTCAACACTGGTAGTCTGTGCTTCTTCGAGAATGCTGGTGTTTGTGCGTTTGTCTTGCCATGGCACACGAAGAATTCTCCTCAAACAACGCTGGTGATATTGCTCCAGCTTTTTAAAATGACGTCTGTAGCATGTCCAGGATTCAGATCCGTAAAGTAAGGTGGGAACTACAACCGAATTGTACACAAGGATCTTCGTTGTAGCATTGATATCATGGTTGTCAAAAACTCTAGACCTCAATCTTGCAAAGGATGCCCCAGCACGGTTAATCCTGTGTTGGATTTCGGAATCTATATTTGCACTTGATGACAGGGTGCTGCCAAGATAAGAAAAGGTGTTAACTTCTTGAAGCTTCGCTCCGTCGATGGTGACATTGATGTTTCTTTGTCCTTGTCCAGGGGCTGGTCGGTAGAGGACTTGGGTTTTACTGGTGTTGAGTTTCAGCCCAATCTTTTTGTACGCTGAAGAAAAAGCATTCAGGATTTTCCTAAGTTCGTCCTCTGATTGAGCTACTACTGCATTATCATCAGCGTACTGTAACTCAACCAATGCAGCAGGAGATGTTCGAGTCCTTGCCTTTAGACGGCTCAAATTAAAGATCTTCCCATCCATCCTGTAAGTTATCTGTATACCTGTAGGAAGATCATCTTTGACTAACTGCATGACAGTGGCAACGTACAGAGAAAACAATGTAGGGGCAATCACACAGCCTTGTTTAACACCGGTATTTATATGAAATGGTTCTCCAATAGAGTCGTTACCAATGACATTTGCCTTCATATCAGTGTGGAGTAGTCTTAAGATGGTAATAAATTTCAGTGGAAAACCATACAATGCTAAAATCTTCCACAAGGCTTCACGGTTTACCATGTCATGTTTTACTGAGGTCTATAAAGGCAATATAAAGAGGTCTATTTTGCTCTCTACATTTCTCCTGAAGCTGACGAACAGTGAATATCATATCTGCAGTTCCTCTAGAAGGCCTGAAACCACATTGGCTCTCTGGGAGTATTTTCTCCACCAGGGATAGAATACGATTCGCCAAAATACGAGCAATAAGCTTTCCAAGGCATGATAACAAAGATATACCACGATAGTTGTTGCAGTCCGCACGATCACCTTTCTTAAATATGGGAACTATCAGACTATCTCTGAAATCAGCAGGCATTTTTCAGTTCTCCAAATTTTAATGATAAGATCATGTATGTGGCTTATGAGTTCCTCACCTCCTTCTTTGAGAGCTTCCGCCGGTATTCCATCACATCCAGTGGCTTTGTGTCGCTTTGCTTGATTAATAGCACACTGAACCTCATCTAGTGTTGGCAGGGTACCGAGTTCTTCCTTGATGGGTGCTTGATGTAATATATCATACACCTGCTCATCAATAACTGAGTCCTGGTTCAAGAGGTCTTCAAATTGCTCCTTCCACCTATTCATGATGGAGTATTGATCTTTTAGAAGCGTACTTTTGTCACTGGACCAAAGTGGATTTCTACCAAACGTGGAGGGGCCATAAATCGCTTTTGTGGCTTGGAAGAACTGTCGCGAATCTTTGTCGGCTAGATAATGCAGCTCTTTAGCTTTGGATGTCCACCATGCATTTTTGAGCGCACGAGTTCCTCTTTGGACATTTGCCTTCGCAAGACAAAATGCTTCTTTCTTAGTACGGGAGTTCATATCTTTTCTCCAAGTTTGCAAGGCTTTTCTCTTTTCTGAGATTAATGCTTCAATTTCTTCATCATTTTCATCAAACCAGTCTTGATGTTTCCTGGGCTTATATCCCAGCGTTTCCTTGCAAGCATTCTGAATAGCGGTCTTCAGACTCTCCCAGTGCAGTGTTACATCTCGATGGTATTCCTGTGGCAGTGTCGGGCTAAGCAACTCTTTATATTGGGAGATATGCTCTGACTTACCAAACTTCTCGGTATCAAAAATATGCCTACAGCTCTTCTGTTGCTTCCTCCTCTGTGTGGATAATGGTATACGCATAACTGATCTGATAAGCCGGTGATCTGTCCAACAGTCATCGGCTCCTGTCATTACTTTGGTGATAAGAACATCTCGTAAATCTTTCTTGCGTACAATCACATAGTCAATAAGATGCCAGTGCTTCGATCTAGGGTGCTGCCATGATGTTTTAAAGCGATTCTTTTGGCGAAAGATAGTATTGGTGATTACCAATTCATGTTCAGTGCATTTGGAGAGCAGTCTGATACCATTGGAGTTTTCGCTCCCAACTCCCTCCTTACCAATGACACCATTCCATACATTGTAGTCCCTGCCCACTCTAGCGTTAAAATCTCCGAGTAAGATGATCCTATCTTCACGGTTGATGTTTGATAGGACGGTATCCAGATCTGAATAGAACCTTTCCTTAATGTCATCATCAGCATCTAGTGTGGGGGCGTATGCGCTGATCACCGTGGCATGCTGGTTGTTATATAACCGAAGTCTTAGTGTCATGAGGCGTTCATTATACCCAGTTGGATGCTCTGACAGATCCTTGAGAAGCTTGCTCTTAATGGCAAAGCCAACTCCATGTATTCTGTGTTCGTCCTCACGTTTACCCTTCCAAAAGAAGCTGTACCCTGCACCTTGCTCATTCAACTGACCTTCCTCAGCAAGACGGGTCTCCTGAAGTGCTGCTATGTCAATGTCATATCTCCGTAGCTCTCTACCCACAATAGCTGTTCTCCTTTCAGGTCTCTCATTTTCGGGGTCATCAGTGAGTGTTCTTACATTCCAGGTTGCAAAATAAAATTTGTTACTCATACATTTTCGACCGCATGGAGGTGACACCTTTGGACGCGGCTATCCAATCGGTAGTATAAGTGGCTGACTATGTTTAGGGCACCTTTTCTAGCCCCTTCCCCATGTGGGGTGAGCAGAGTGGACCCTAAATAGTACTGCTCAGTCGTAGTTGCAGCGGCCGAATTGCTCTACAGCCACAACCCTAAGCAAGACGACCGATCACACATCTACCGCCTACGTGCCAAGTTATCACTAGAGGCTCCCAGACATCACAATCCTGCCCCCGTCGCAACTTCTTGATCGCCGGAGGACTTTGAAGAAAGTCAAATGTTGTTGGAAGACTGCTGTGCGTGAAATCTTTTAACGTGAGAATGTTGCTGCACATCAACAAACGCACATTCCTTGATGACTTAGGAAAGATGTTCAATGGCAAGCAAATGCAAGACGATTGAATAAATCCTAGTCACTGCAGCCTTCATCCGCCATTCCAGCCAAGGAGGGACTCATTGCCCTTATGCCTGGTCCGCCGTTGAGGACTTTCTATGCCGTTGACCACAGGTGGTTCATCCGCCTTTAGGGAAAATTTCCTGTCCCAAGGGCAAGAGAGTGCCCTAACCACTACGAGCTCATTCGCCTCCCTGGGGAGCCGGTGGCATGATAGTGGGGGACTCCTTATCCCGGTAGTCACTCGGTCGTCAGAGCCTCGTTAGTCTAAAGCAGGGTGCACCACGTGCAGGTGAGGTTGACATTTGAGTAGAAAGCCTACCCCTTACACCCCTTATATCATAATTAGGGCCCGGATGTTGATGTCATGTTATCTTCTTACTGAGCTGTCTAAAACAATGCTGAAGTACATAGAAACTCCGGACGGGCCATCCCGTCGTCAAATATGTCATTTTTATTTTGTATCTTTTTGCATTTTTTGCTAATTATCCATTTTAAGAGCATTTTTTAAGTGTGGTAGATATTTTTGGTCTTATTTTTAGAGAAATCGGCCTTTTAAGGTCTTTTTTTTTCTTTCAATTTACTCATGTCACAGCTTTGTATGAGGGAGTTACGTCTCTCACAGTTAAGAAGAAACTAGTAGCTGATACAATATAATTTAAGATATTGAAATATTGATTCCATTTTCTTAATGAACCGGGTGGAAACTACTCTTAGCAACAATCGTGGCGTAATTACTGCGGGTATTGCATCTAAACTGAAACAAGTGCTGGACAAAAACAGCGGGTATAAAACATTATGCAAAATCTCAGACATTCTTTCTGGTGAAAACTACTGCACTGAAGAGATTGATAAGGATTTAGCAGCAACGACCGTCCTCAGTTCAAGTACGCTCCGATCACATCAGTTGATGTTGAACGCAGCTTTTCCAGATATAAAACTTGTTGGCTGATAACAGCAGATCATTTACATTTGACAACATCAGATGACATTCGTAGTGCAGTGCAACTCAGACTAAAGTGAACATAAACCTTTTGTTAAGTGCTAGAAATCTATTTTGACTAACTTTTCAGTTTGAGCTTAAGATGTCATATTTTAAATATTGGCGAGTTTATTATTATAAGATCATTTTCTCCGTTTTATTGTGCATTTTTCGAATTTTTAGGTCATTTATTACAGTCATTTTTGAAAATTATAAATCCATTTTTTTAAACTTTTGTTACGGCATCAACATCTGGACCCTAATCATCATCATCTTCTACAGTTTCCAGCCCCTGGTTGGATCTGCTTGGAACATAAGCCTCTCCATCGTTTTCTATCCTCCCACCACCTTTCACTCCTCTCCTTCGTTAACACCCACAATCCGCCTATATCTTGGTCTCTCGCCCTCCATCTCCATCTCATGCATCCTCCTTGGTATCCTGCCTTCCTACATTCTCTAACTTGTCCGTACCAACTCATTTTTGACTTCTCCATGATCTCTAATGAGGGATTCTCTTCCACAATCTCTCTCTCTCACTTCTTACTCCATCCCCTCTTGTTATTCCTAACCTGCTTCTCTGAAATTTCATTTCGCAAGACTGGATCCTGCTCACTTGTCTCTTCTTCATAACCTACATTTCTGATGCGTAGGTGAGTATTGGTACATAATATGTTCGATACAATACCCGTTTGCTCTTCTGGAGTACGTCCCTGCTTCATACCAGACCAGTGTTAAGGAACACACAAAAAAATTGCCGTCAGTCTGAAAGACTAGACGTTATATCATTTCAAATGACGCATGCTACAAATGCTACACATGTTAGAAAGGCTCACCTGGACTCTTTCAACAGACTCCATTACCCATTAACTTACGGTTCTCGCGCGAGCACCTCTTTAAGGGTCACCCTGTATTCTTGTCTGACATCTTGTGCACCTCTTTAGGACTCACCCTGTATTCTTCTCTGCCATCTTGTACACCCCTTTAAGAGACACCTTGTATTCTTGCCTGGCATCTTGTATATCTCTTTAGGAGTCCCCCTGTATTCTTATCTGGCATCTTGTACACCTCTTTAGGAGTCACCCTGTATTCTTTTCGCTTCGCTCGAAGCCCCAGGTTGCTCGACGCCCCAGGACTTTTTCAACATACTCCATTAAGCATTAACTTAGGCTTCCCGCGTGGCTGCATGACGTCACGAACTCGCCGTCCATTACCCATTAACTTAGGCTTCACGCGCGGCTGCATGACGTCACCGTCTCCGTAACGCATAACTTTTGACTCAAGCATAACGATGAAGTCGACAAGATCATTTGAAATGATAAAATCGAGATCTCATTGATCTTTCTTTTTAAAAGTCACTGAAACTTTTACATGAAATATAACGCACGAGTCTCATTAGTGCTGAATAAATGGGGTTAATGGGTAATTTCACACAGCCTCTTGACTCTACTGCTAATTTTGTGATTTTAATCTCTATTCAGATTGGTGTATTATTATTATTATTATTAAACTGTTCAATCAAAACCAATTTATTAGGATTATTAATTTCTGTTAGAAGAATTATATATTCTGTGTGCACCTCACCGCAATCCATTATTGATATGCCGGAGCAAATAAAGAGGCATTCCCCTTTAATTGGAGAGGCCGGCTGTGCCTTATTGACGATAGCTGTGAATGGCAAGCCGTCTCCACCTGATTGGGATCTCTTTCACTGCGCAATGAATGTTAAAAGATTCTAATTCACCACCATAAAATTTGTACATCTAAAATGTTCATTAGTTTTACAAGGTAATGAATGCTTATTCAGGAATGTTCGTGACCAATCAGTAATTCTTTACTCCAGAATCACCTTAAGAGGCCTTTAACCCAATGTACTTCAGAAAAGTGAATATTTTGTTGAAATAAAAACATAACAAGCTTTCTCCTTAAGTCTCTCATTATAAACCTATTGGGGAAAGTATGACCTATGAAGATGAGAGATTTCTGTACACTCCAGAAAATTAACTTCGGTTGGGACGGAACTATGTAGATTGAAGTGGATAATCAACCTTTCTTCAGTTTGCTTTCAAAATTGTAAATGACAAAGAGCCTTTACCCGGATTTTATACCCATTCTTTAAGAATTTTATTTCTATGTTCATGTCGATGTCGCCTGTGAATTTGTACAATTTTAATCGAACATGTCATGGGTAATGGTGTTAAATTGAACATTGTGAATTTTTATGTTGCTTAATAACTGATGAAGGCTTGAGAGGAAGCACTGGTGGAATAGTTCTTGCGAATACTATTGCTAAGTTACTGTTTTCCTCATATATGGTAATGCAGACGTCACGACTTGATCATGTGCAGCTTGTCGTCCCGGGAGTGCAGACAATGGAGTCCCGGATGGCAAGATTACACCATCTCCTAATCAGCTCCACTGCACTCGCATATCTGGCAGTGAATTTAAAGGAGATGTTCATTAGACTTGCTGCGATCGCACGATTACTCGTAATGGCTCTGAAATGTTTTCACTCAGCATATAATAACAACAACAATGATAGTAATAATAACAATAACATTGCTTCAAATATTTAAGAGAAATCTTGCAGAAATATGCTCTGAACACAAAGACTAACGAAGAAAGAGTCTAAAAATTACAGAAAGCTTACAAACTTAGCTGGTCACAGTACAGAAACAAGAAGTTCCGTGACGAACTAAAGAGCCTACTCTTCATGCCAATGATTATTCTACAGTATATGAACCTATCTAGAGTAATTACGAAATTAAGATGGTGATATCGAAATGTCTAATTAGTTCGAAATAACCCTGTTATAATGTAGCCTAATAGAGCACTACAGTTGGCAGCCCTGGTGACTGAATATATTCTTAGTTCCATCTCTTAAGGTACAGAATACAAAATTTGGTTGAAGTACAATGGACGTTACATGCAGTTAGACATTGGATCTATCAGCACGCGTAAACGCATGTTGGCAACAATGGCATGTGTGTGCTGGTTAGAAATAATCTGACTATTATGATATCTTCTTGTTCCAATTTTGGATGAAATCCATTTGTTAGTATAGAAGTTAAATGCATTTTAAAATTGGACCTATCAGCAAGCATAGAATCATATTGGCAGCACTGACTTATATTAATTACTCCAAATTAATCTAGAGTGTCAGGTGTCATACGTGTACAAAGTGCAGAGCTGTTGGCTTGCATACTTTCTGATGTATTGATATTAGGGTAAAAAAATATAGACAGCATTTATTAACAGTTGGCAGCCCTGATTGATCTTAAGAATACTTAGTCATATCTGTTATGTTACATATAGCACATACGAAATTTGGTTGAAATCCAACTGATAGAATAGATGTTACATGTATTTAAAAATTGGTCCTATCAGCAGGCTTAGAATCATGTAGGTAGAACTGAAGTATATAAGTTACTCCAAATTAATCTAAAATGTCAGGTACTATACGTGTGCATAGTTTAAAGCTGTCGGCTTGCATAGTTTCAGATATATTGGTATTTGGATGAAGAAAATAGAGAGATAAATTATTAACAGTTGGCAGCCCTGGCGGTTCCTAAGAATACACTACGTCATATCTGTTTATGTACACATATTACATACAAAATTTGGTTGAAATCCAATTAATAGTGTAGAAGTTATATGTATTTATAAATTGGACCTATCAGAAAGCTTAAAATTATTTTGGGAACACTGTCATGTATGGTCTCCTGGAAATTTAACTGAAATAGTAGTATCTACATGTGTGGCAATTTTGGAATAGCTCCCATGCTTGTCTTCCTTGATATCCATCATGGAGCTCAAATCTCTATTGCGTTTTTTCAGCAGTTGGTAGCACTGACATAATTTTCAAATATGGGCTTTAGATATTCCGGTATACATCTTTACTCATACTAAATTTGGTTTCGATTGCTGCAGCCGTTTAGGAGTAGATAGGGGGGGACACACACACAGCCAGACAGACAGAAAGACAGACAGACACACATTTTCCCGGATCCATCTCATAAGTCTACTTTTTCCTTATTTTTAGCCTATTTTTAATTTTGAAAAAATAGGCTTATGACATCACCTTTTGTCCGTGTCTGTGTGCGTGTGTGTGTGTGTGTGTGTGTGTGTGTGTGAGGTGTGTGCGTGTGTCCCCATAATAAAATCTAAACGGCTGGAGCGATTTCAATGAAACTCGGTAAGTTCATAGCATTATTCCGGGCGACCACGACCGTGCCCTTCAAATTTTGTTACTTCTCACCAATCCAACATGGCGGCTGTGCGAATTATTTCACCAACATTCAATATCTCCGAAACCATTCCCGATATCACCCTGGAATGTATTACGGTGATAAAGGGAACTACTAGAAGTTCACCTCTGTGACTTTTGAAAAACTGGTAACTACAAAACCAACATGGCAGAAACGCGAATTTGTGACTTCTAATTAGACGTTTCTCGCGATTTAACCAACCAAACGCAATAAAACTTGGTACAGTATATGTTTATACACATTGTAATGCACCCACATCTAACTTCGTTCAATTGTTTCCATAACCACCAGATGGCGGATGTGCGAAATATTTCACCGGTATTCTATATCTCTGAAACTATTAGCTGTATTGTTCAACGTTTAACGGAACAATTCAAAGAACTTGTCATGGGAGAAATAAGAGAAGGTGTGATTAATGAATTGCAAACTGAAATCAATAGCCCACGAGAAAACTCCTCAAAAGTGGTTAGAGTGGATCTAAATGCTCTAAACCAAAGAAGTGCAGGACCTTCCAAGAACTTCCCTATCACTCGGATCTGTCTTTCTTTAGGGATCTTAGAATCTTTCAGGTAATCACCTGCTTCTCTCAAAAATTCCACGGGTGTTACAGAATCTCGCCCTGAAAATTTAGAAGGCTTATCTTCTATATTCTTAAATACAGTTATGGGGTTGGATTGAAATACTGTCCTGACCTCATCCTGTCTATCAGTCTCTCTAGCGGCTCCTAGATTTATCTGTACCTGTTCCTTTCCCCTTACATTTGGCATTTTTAACAGATGATCAGACTGTTTCTCATCCTTAATTTGAGTTTTCATAGCCTCAAGTTCCTTCTGGTTTTCTTCTGCCATCTTCTTAATTGCTTCAGTTTCTTTACAATTGTCCTTAACATCAATGGATATCTGGTTCATAACAGCCTCATGACTTTTCAATGACCCTGTCATATCTGATATGTCCTTCTGAGTTGCTTGGATATCTTTGGCAATTACTTCAATATGGGATGACAAAGATTCCCTAATCTCCTTGATTCCCTCTTGATTCTCCAGCTTGAGTGTGTCTTTAATTTCATTGACAACTGTGGTCTTGATTTCAGTTTGCAATTCATTAATCACACCTTCTCTTATTTCTCCCATGACAAGTTCTTTGAATTGTTCCGTTAAACGTTGAACAACTAGAATTCCCATCTCGTTACTCTCCTTCTTCACTCTGACTTCCAGGTTGACCATGTCTTCACCAACTTTCCTAAGACCATGTTCTATCCTATCAGCTAAGCTTTGGGATCGAAGATCGGCATCGCGAAATTTTTCGTCCATTAAACTTGCGTTAGTAGCTAATGAAGTTTCGAGATCATGTGTTTTATCGCATAATTTATTCATTTTACTCTCAAGTGTCATTTTCAAAATTTCAGAATTCTCTTTAAATTTACTTTCCATTGAATTAAATTTACTATTAAAATTTTCCTTTAAGTTATCTTTTAACCTGCTTTCTAACAAGTCGGAATTTTCTTTGAGTTTATCCTCTAAACTTTCTTTTAAGTTACCTTTTAACCTGCTTTCTAAAGAATCAGAATTTTTTTTAAGTTTATTTTCCAAAGAATCAGAATTTTCTTTAAGTTTATAATTCAAATTTTCTTTAAGTTTATTTTCTAAAGAATCAGAATTTTCTTTAAGTTTATCGTTTAAACTTTCTTTAAGTTTATCAGAATTTTCTTTAAGTTTCTTTTCCAAAGCCTCAGTATTTTCTTTCATAATGGCTGCTACACGCAGTCCAGCCTCTTTTGAACTCTCCTCCAAACTCCTCATCATCCTCATCATTTCTTCCATAATTTCAATTATTATTCAAAACTTAGGGGTATACAACAGTGGCAAACACAAGCTTATAACTAGAACAAGAAAAATGAATAGCTAATTGGAACACTATAATAAAATGAGATTTGTCCTAATATCGACGTGATGGAAAAACAAAATTCTCTACTTTTACGAATTACATTTACCACAATATCACAAGAAAAATATGCAAGTTCTCAAATATCCTACACCTGGATTCTAATAATGTGTATGTCCAGTCATCGAACGTTTACTACTGAATTTACTTGACGCCCTAATGGTTAAGCCATTATCAAAAATAATCAAACCCATTCTAATTATTAACCAAGTAAAATTTTTAAGTTTCCCCACTAATTGGGTTTCCTACTAATTTATTCATCCAAACCAGACATCTCTCAACTCCCAAAATATTTCTATAAAAATTATCACAATTTCAAATCGGCATGCGATTGACCATGTCTAAATCGGGACCCACGTTCGAAGCCATTTCTCGCTCTATCTTATTTTATGTGCCCGTTTAGACCGGAGTCCGCACGACCACATATGCATTTTACCAATAATCAGTCAGCACGAGAATCAAAATATCCCGGAGCGCCAGATGGGTTAAAGCAAATCGCAAAAACGACATCAAATTTAAAAAATGCTTTACTGATTTTTGGCTCAATGCAACAATAAGCATAGAAGGAGATTTAATTGGGTGAAACACATCTGGTAAAATTATCTCAGTTTATTTTAAAGTTAAAATCTGACTGCAAAGATGCTCAAAGCAGCATCATCCACGTGTGGCGATCCACACTCTTATTTACACAAAATATACAGAAATTTTCCAAACACATTTGACAATCTTTTTGAAAACACAAGTCCAATTAATAGTCCTGTGGACTGTGTTCCAAAATTATTAATATTTAATTCCAGTTCAAAGTTAATTGTCTATACTGGAAATAACGTAGATCATTGTTTGACTATTTACATGATATTAACACTCGTAGAATAAATGTTTATAGAATTCTTAAACTTTCACTTGTTTTTCCAGTTTCAAAAATATATCGTCGAAAATATTATTATCATCATCGAAGCAACACAAATTATTAACACATATTAATAACATCTGAAAAGTATTTGACCTTGAGCATAGCATCGAAGAACTGTGCGAAGCACAACAACAATTAATTGTTCTTCTGACATCAAACATTCGAGAAGTGACTCGATTATGAACTTCAAGTTCCAAACAAAATACATGATTTCTGAATCATCAACTTGATCAATAAATGGTTGAACCATTCAACTATTAGATTATCCACTTGGGATCATTATGAAAAAAATATTTATATTTATGGCCATTTTTAGCAACTTTCACAACTTGCAATTCTTCGACAGAATGCGGAAATAAGAATTGTAGTTTTATAATGAATTCATTTAGTTCATGGCACTAGGATTGAAAATATCCTTCAAATTATTCGTGGTTAAAGAATTATTTTTAATTGGCAGTGGCCCATTCTATTATTTGTGTAAGAACACAATATTACAACAACAACGGCAAAGGTCTTCCTCTGAAGAAGAATAAACTACTATCATGACAAATCCGGGTTCTAGCAAAATCAAAGTCTAAATGGAATTCGTAAACAAGGTTGAAATAAGAACTGATGGTTTCAAAGAAATAACCTTCGGGTTATTCATACGACGAAATGTGTGGCTCCAATACTCCTACTATAAACCTGAGCCATCGAACCTGCTATTTGATTGATGCTCGAAAAAACCTTCATTCCTGCGACTTAACATGCGCACCTGGGAATGGCATTTCAACTACTCCACACACATAAATTATCTTCCCAAAATGTATACAATAAATCAAGCCTCTGCTTGTTATCAACACTGGAAGATTAATAAACTTACAAGTTTATTTTATTTTACCATTCAGTTCAACCCGTGAATTTACCATACTTATGAAAATCTTTATTTCACTTTCGAGTGTATTTACGTCATGATTTTATATAAATACAAAAATATCCTATTTGATACAAATATCAATTGCTTCCCGTTTCATGCCTCTCCGTGTTATCTGAAACATATACTTTGCTCAATGCAAATATCAACTGTTCAACCAGAACTGAAATGTTGGTTGAATGCGGGCTTGCGCGAACCACTCTCCTTCGGAAAATCTCCTGTTCCAAACTAGAAATGTTTAAACTACTTCATAGGCTCTTTCTCAATACATATGATTATTAGAAAATATAATATCCAAGAATTATTTAGAAAAATTATGAAAATTATTATTATTATTATTAGTGGATTATTATTATTATTATTATTATTTATATCATTTAATTATCATCTCATTATGTGAGAATCCACATGTTCGAACCTTCGAATATGGAAAAAATATCCATTCCTCAACAAAAATAAATTATTAACTTTTGCAGTTACATCGGGGGTTTTCCGTGGTTTCCTTAAAATATGAAAAATTCAAATAAATGCTCGAAATGCTCGGTCATCGATCCTAAACTGTTCTGAGTGCTGAAAATGCTCAGAATAACTCTAATAAGTCTTGCGTAAATCATTGCAAGCTTTAAATACGACGAAAAAAATGTGTTGGTCATCTGCAGAAAAATAGTTTGTTGCAATTAGCTAGGCATAATATAATTCAAATGTGGCTTACATTTCTTGATGGTCTTGAAGCGTAGTAAACCTGGTCTGTACCAGATTTATCCGTAGACATGCCCTATCGGACAAGCATGTATAATCCTTGTATCGGCCGCCATCATATACCCACAATTCGTCTAGTCAGACATAGTGGTAGTATCTTTCGACGTTTGAATAAACTGTGGTTCCATTTTAATATGAGCTTCTATCAAAGCCATAACAGTTTGTTTAAATAGGGTCAGATCTAAGTGATCTCTTCTTAAATATGTCAGTTGTATCATAACTCACTGTAATCTCATCAGTACAAGAAAAACATTGACAGTCTAAGCAATTAACGGCTGTTCTGAAGATCGTTCCCTGGGCATGGTTTATTAATATCACCATCTGCCATGCGCTAAGCAACCTGCAGTTTCCCTTGCGTAGACTAATGAACGCCACCGTTATAGACTAGTCTTCAATGTACTGACAGATCGAAGTGGTTAACTAGTTACTAAAATATGAAAAACTGACTTGAAATGGATTTAAACATCCAAGTATTAAGTTACTACTGGACTGTGACAAAATACTATTTTCTAGACAGAGTCTAGCATATGTCCTTTTAGAAATATAAATATTTCCACCAATGTCTGTAGAAAAACAATCACCTCAGTGATTCTCCTCACCAGAAACTTACTAAGTTCCAACTCGAAGCGCAACACTTTTCGTGACTATCACGATTTGAAAAGAACTTCTGCGTAGATGCGGCAACCATGTGCCTTGGCTCAGCGTAGATGCAACTTGCTTGCCAAGTGCTTGTGTTAGAATGAGCTGACCATGCCTGCTCCAGCTGGCTTTTATTCAAATCCGTCAGGGTCACGCGTCATCGCCTGATATCTAGAAATCCTCATATCTCTTGAATCCCTGGTCCGATTTACTTGATACTAATTGCATTCTCTTTCATTTGGCCGTGCCAGTAATCTGATCCCAGTCTCAAGTCTCTACTCCATAGTTAACTATTTAATCAATAAATAGCCTCCACCTCTGCTATTACTCGCTACGTCACTTGACATCCAACTATCGGTAAAATTCTTCTAAATGCTTCTCGAAGCAATGTAGCGCGATATTCAAATATCTGAACTTTCAAAAGCGGTTACAGCCTTTCCCTTGATATCTAGGTGTCTGAAACTTGGAATACCCATTCCTAGAGTTGGGTACAGTATCACCCTGAAATTTTGTACGGAGATAAAGGGCACTACTGGAAGTTTATCAATGAGACTTTCAAAAACCGGTTAACTTCAAAACGAACATGGCGGCCAAGCGAATTTCAAAATTTTAAATATACCTTTCTCACGATTTAATGTTCCAAACGCAATGAAATCTTGTACAGGAAATGTTTATACACATTGTAATGCACTGGTATCTAATTTAGTACAATCGTTTACATACCCTCAAGATGGCGGCTGTGCGAATTTCGAAAATTATGTTTTTATTTTTTGTGTCGTAATCATGCGATCGAAGTGAAAGTTTGAATAATGAACCTACGCAATAATTTTCCTTTAATGGTACATGACTCTATGGCCTATACATTTAACAATCCAACATGGTGACCATCCGAAGTATTTAGACGGCTCTGAATATCTACGAATCTAATATAGCAATCAAACTGATTTTTTTTATGTTCATAGGGGCTATGAACTTAAGTGCGCCTATAGGACTTTAAGTAACCGGGTGATCACAAATCCAACATGGCGGTACAGGAAATCCTTATACGAATGATAATCCATTGGCATCTAATTTATTTTAATTGTTTCCATAACCACAAGATGGCAGCTGTGCGAAATTTTAACATCTCGTTTTTACTTCTTGTGTCCTAATCATGCGATTGAAGTTTGAATGCTACACGTACACAATAATCTTCATGTAACAGTACATAACTTTAGGACCTTCATATTTAAAATCCAACATGGATCCATCCGAACTATTTAGTCGGTTTTCAATATCTATTAAGCAATCAAACTGAAATTTTGTATGTTGATAGTGGCAATTAACATAAGTAGGATATATGAAAATATGCTGTATAGTTCTTCACGGAACTACTTGTTGCAAAATGTGATAAGTAGGCTAAAAAATGCAACTCCACGGCTGAAAAATTACGACATTATAAAACGGTAGTTGCCTTACACGCGTTCGAAACCACAACCTGCAAGGGAATGGCCAAAATTAAAGACATTCAAATTCAAGAAAGGAAATTTCTGAGAAAAAATTTCGGTGCCATTTTCAAAGATAATTTCTGGCAAAAGATGACCCACACAAGAATTATACAGAAATACTGAATCTATCATGACACTCATCTGAAAACGCAGAGTGAAGTTCTTTACACATATCGTCAGAATGAACGACACCAGACTGACGAAAAAATATTCAACATAATATCTACGTCGAAATTGCTTACTTCATGGTACAAAGAAACTATGGAAGACTTTCAACAATTATATATCACCATAGAAGACATTCACGACTACAGCATTTGTAGAGAAAAAGTCAGAAAGCAGAAATTTGAATTTAGATCACAATCCAAAAGAAAAAGGCGTAAATGGACAGATGAAGAGAAGAAGGTGCACAGTGAACGGATGAAAGGTTTTTGGGAAGATAGAAAGAGGAAAAGAGCCACAAACAAAAGCTAGATTTTTGTGTTTTTAGCGCTCTCCTTAAAGGGGAATGTACGCAGATAATAATAATAATAATAATAATAAGTATGGATCAACAAGCAAATGATAGAAGACAGAGAAAAATTCAGAAACAAAATTAAGAACGCCAAATTTTTAGTAAGTGAAAGGAAGAAGAAGATAGGAACATTGTGGACGGAACAAAGGAAACAGGAGCACAGTCAAAGGATGAAGAGATTTTGGGAAGAGAAGAAGGGAAAGAAGTGAAAATTGTGACATCATGAGATATTTAAGTTCAAACACTGTCCATAAGGCCAAAAATGATGAAATTATTAATTATTAAGTAATAATGATAATAATGAAATGAAATCCACAGCCTGCTTCCAGTCTCCGACCGGGTCAGGAATGGAATGAATGAAGCCCCCATCTAGCGGCGAGGATATGAACTGTGCCGGCTGCCGAGGCCTGACGCACTCCTCTGGGGCAATGATTAAATGAATGATAGATGAAATGAAATGATAGAGGAGAGTGTTGCTGGAATTAAATTTTGACAGGGAAAACCGGAGTACCCGGAGAAAAACCAGTCTGCCTCCGTTTTGTCCAGCACAGATCTCACATGGAGTGACCGGGATTTGAACCACGGATCCAGCGGTGAGAGGCCGGCGTGCTGCCGCCTAAGCCACGGAGGCTCAAAATAATAATAATAATAATAATAATAATAATAATAATAATTACAGAAACACGTGTACTGCTTAGGAAAACATTCAAACATTTTCTACCCTACATAGAATCATGAATATGTTTAATAGTTTCTGACTTCTGAGCTTCTTTGAGCCCTAGAAACTGGTTGGTTGGTTCCTCAGTTTAGGGGCTGCAATAATGCGGTAATGTAGCCTCGTGTACTTTGGGTGTGTGTAGAATCTGTCTGATAACCAGTGTTAATTGTGATGGCTGTATTAGTGTGTGTTATCTGCAATTCAGGTAAGGACTGCAGACGATCAATTTCAAGTAGTTCCCAGTTTAGTTACCAAATGATATCGTCAACGACATCTAGCTGTTAACTTGGCTACTAGATGCCAACACAACCTGCACATGGCATGAACGTTGGGTCATAAAGTGTGCAAATCAAATCTAACCTAAAAATTTGGCTTCACACGATTGTAGTTTGTGGAAGGTTCTTTCCATCCGAAGGAAGACATACTGAGGGAGTTTTAACGCTCTTAATATATCCGACGACTTCGGCCGGGTTTCAACCCACGATCTTGAGCATATAAGCTGAGCATTCTACCGACTATGCCTCCGAAGTCGCCGCGCTAGAAAGCCATTTTACTTTTTAGCATCGATAGTTGTCGAGGATGCATTTTTAAACTCATTCTATTCCTTCTCCGCACTTTTCCAATCGCCATCATTTGTACACTTTTCAGCTTTAAATTATACACAACACATAAATTAGTACACAAACAAATAATACGTATCTCACGTAACTAAGACTTTGCGTTCTTATAGAAACGTCTAGATGACGCTTCTGACATTATGGTGTTTGAAGCCATGCTTGGGTGCGAGTGCGCTCTATCGGAAACAAGTATACATTTTTCAATTACAGCGTATGCATGGGTTCATTAACTGGGAATGTCATGGCCGGTATAGAGCGCAGCTCGCATCTAGTAGACCGACGTTAGCATATGCATAGTTCAAATAGTTGCTAGTAGATGTCACTCGTGCAGATCTGGTGGAGAACTTTGTTTTAATGAAATATATTGGATATTTTCCATTGTAAAATGCACAACATAACGCTCAATTTTATAACGTATCAGAACTCAAAAACAATAAATAAAAAAAAAAACAATCAAAAACATACAACTCTGATAGGTGTTTGAACCCTGGCTGGCCGTGTGAAAGACCAAAGCTCTAAGCACAAAACCAAACGTGTCCAACCAGGTGAAAGGTCATCAATCGATTCACATACAACGTTTTAGCAAATAAGGACTTGGGCAAAACGATTTCTTAACTGGAGTATAATATTATATTCATTATAATTCATTTCATACTAAATAATATTTCTCTCAGTAGGCTATATTGCATACAACATACTCAAATCAGTGAAAGTAGGTCCGAATGAGAGATCAGCTGCCATCTTGTCTTGTAACCGAGACGGCTCAGCTATTTATAGTCACGTCTGCAGTGTAATATTATAATACAAACTTTTAATTTCAAACGGGCCACGTCCTTTAGAACAGTTTAAACCATTCTCGGTTCGATAATCGGTAATCGACTCCCATACGAAGCTATATTTTTTACCAAATTTGGTAAAGATTCCATGATTTGTTTGGTCGTATTTAATTTTAAGTTTTGACCATTTGAATGGCTAGCATTAAATTTTGGTAAAGATGCCGGCAATATAATACATGACACTGAGGTGCTCTGTGCCAAATTTTGTTCAAATCGGTTTCGTCGTCTTTGAACTGATGGGGGAGGAGGGTGGGAGGGGCAGAATACACACACACACACAGACTGACAATTTTTGGCCCGTGTAGATAGAAAAATAGAAAGTAGACTAAAACCACACATTTTTGTGTGAACCAAAAACATTTTGAATCACATTGTTGTACTAGGTTGAAGATTATATTGCCGAAGGACCAGTTTTGATGATGATGATGATGATGATAATTGTTTTAAAGGGCCTAACATCTAGGTTAGCGGACCCTAAAGGTATGGGTGATTGTGAAGATGATAATGAAATGTAAACTATAACTAAAACTAACTACTAACTTATATTCTAGAAGAAGAAATAGAAAAACAAAGGAGAATAAGGCAAATAAGGCACAGGAGGAAAAGAAATGCCCTCGACCCTCGAACAATGCGGATTGAGGGACTTGGAAGGAAGGAGAGCCATAAAAAGAAAGTAAAAGAGGAGAGGATCCGCCCCACAGGTAATGGATAAAAGGCGGAAAACCGGACCCAGCTCCGGAATCCGTCGGGGTCACCAACTCCTGAACTCACCAGCCATGAGCCCTTGAGGGTGTAGCTCTATCCAGGGTGCACCAGGGCTACAAGCTACACACACCCTGCCTCCTTGAGGACCTTGTACAGAAGGCAGGAGATAACATGAAAAGAAAAAGAAGGCTGACCCCTCGCAGAAGGAGGGTATCAGGAAAGATGAGACAAGGGCCAATTATGGCGGAAAAGTGAAAGACTACCTAGGCCTCGGATACCCTAAAACCGTCGGGGTCGGAAGAGAACAAGATTTGACTAAGAGAGGTCGACAGGGAAGAAGACGGAGGGGAGCCCGGCAAAAGTAAGCGGAAGAAATGCCGGACTCAGCTGGGGTCCCGTGGTTGGCAACCCTCGTTCCACTAGATGGGATCCCCTGGGGAATCTATTTGACCAAATCGGCATGTCCGAATATTATTCATGCAAATTGTATCCCTCCTCATGATTCTAGACGGCAGTTAGGTCACTAGCTCCACGAATGCTGACAAAGAAAGCCCGGCGAGTGGAGAATGCTGAACGTCAGTATTGATGAGGTAGGGCCTCGCGCTTCTTTGTCAGCTCAAGGTGGAAACGAGCCGAAATGGAACCTAATTCGACTTCCGCTCGGAATCCATTACCCCAGCCTGTTGAATTGATATTGAACCAGCCAGCGAGGAGTGAAGCTAATGTCTTTTAAGAGCAAGAGTGGGGTATAGGCCATTGTCGATAAGAAGAAACCCATTTGACGACACCTTCAAGTAATAGGCATTGAAATCCAATTGAAGTGATGTGTATTCTCACAAATAGAAAGGTTATTTAAGTAGACAAAGTCACGAAGATCGCGAAATCATTTGTGAAGTTTCTTAAGAGAAAATAGATTCACACTGCAGCTGAAACGAACCTGAGAGGACTCGATATGCTGTGTTCTTCTACTGCTTTTCAAAGGGATAACACACTGAACGATTTATCACAAATAAATAATTTGTCCTTCATCGAGAATGACCACAAGGTCCAAAAACATACAATATTGACGTTGTAAGAAATAAAACATTGAGGGCGGTTGTCGTCTGAGGGTAACATTTGCAGTTGCAGTGGGTGAGTGGTTAACGTGTCGGATTACCAACCCCAAGCTTGCAGGTTTTCCCCTGACCGTGGTAAGTGATTTTTGAAAGGCGGCAAAAATCACGACATGGATGTCATACGTTGTTGGCCTGTTAAAGAACCCATTTGAATTCAGTAGGCCGTGTTCAATGGCAAAATTAATCTCGGGATTTTCCGGCAACACCAAGTTCCTCCATTCTCTACTAGAAAGCGCTGTAGTGTCAAGGAGTTTAGATATCTAACCTCCTTGACTTTCATAGCGTTCAGTGGATCGACGAAATTCGACATGCAAGCTCCCCTCTGGGTGTCAATTAACAAAGTTTGCACCCGGCACCTAGGCCATACGTTATTATTATTATTATTACTATTATTATTATTATTATTATTATTATTTGCAGTTGATTCACATTATTTACGCAAAGCGGTAATGAAACTTGCTGTATGTAAAATTGAAAACATGCCCGGTACTGAATCATTGCAATTCAATCAATTCTTAGATGTAACTGTAATAATTGAATATTTAACCATGCGCGTTAATAAGTTGTGCAACAATGAGTTCTTAAGTTTGTTGGAAATTGTGCGAGTGGTATCGAGCCTGCTCACTGTTTTAATGATCCCGAGTTCAATACTATCCAACGGCGGGCAATTTTACTTCTTTTTTTTTTTTTTTTTTTTTTCAAAGTCAGATAGGCTTTTCCCACGGGATGGGAAGGATGGGAGGGATTGTAAACACGAAACGCCTTGAGCATGGATATGTCCTCCTTTAACCCGGAAATGGTAACGCGGGGTGCTGTCAGACCCCCTTGGTCTGTTCTAGAGCTCCTACGTTTATGTTTGGTCGACTGAACTGCTAATGCTTTGTCTACCTTCATTCACATATTCACTTTACAAGTTGCTGCATGCATCTTGAGTGTTCTTTGTCTTGGAGGAAGAAAAACGGCTTTTTAAAGTGGCGGGGGTGCTCGTGGAACCCCATGTTACCGTTTGTGGAACATTTTGTGCACATAATTTTGCATTGCTGTGCAGTGTTTTTGGGGTGAGTATTATTCCCACTGCCAAATATTATTTAGCCTGCTAAGCATGATGTGAAATGTTTCAAGAACGTGATATACACCTTCAATGGAGATATATGCAGGTTCTCAACCTGATGGACCCTATACATGTTCCAACACTGCATCGAACATTGTTATGAGAATTTCAATACGTATGCAAGAGACAGAGAGGAACATGACCGCAGAAAACTGGTTTTCCAGCATCCTATTAGCAGAAAGACTTCGGCAAGCCAATTTAACTTTCGTGGGGACACTCAAAAGGATTTAAAAGGAAGTGGCGAAGAAATTTGTTGCGCAGAAAAGAACACATGTTTGCTCTCTATTTGGGTTCCAGAAAAATATGACACTTGTGTCTTTTATGCCCCAAAGAAGAATAAGATTGTGGTTATGTTGTCAACAGTGCAGATAGAGCTAAATCATGGTTCACAAGCAGACCCAGGTCCCAGTAGTAAGTCAAAATGAACTTCTTGTCCCTGGTGTAAGGACATAAAGACTAGGTCATCCTGTAGTAAGTGTTTACGATAAATGTGTATAAAGCACATGCAAAATGTTTTGTGAACCTTGTATTGATGTTCGTGAACACACGATTAGTAAATCTGATTGAGACATACAATGAAACAGAATTGCAATAGAAGTTCATACGAAGGCAAAATGAATTAATGTTGTATCGTTGATTAGTATCTGTTTGTTGATGTGCCAATGGCATACCATACAATATATTGTAGTCTAATTCACTGCTAAAACCTATCTTATGGTTTATTTATGAAAATATAATTTAGTGTTCATCCAGTAACACAAAAGATGGGAAACTGATAGGGGTCCAGTGACACCACACGTTGCTATTGACGTTAAAAAATCCACGTTACCACTCCCGGGTTAAAAAAATAAAAATACGACGTTGGGACTAAGAGGCTGACAGTGCAATAAGCGAAGAGTGTGGTCTTCACACAGAAGTGTTAAGCTCTCTGTTCTCAGAACATCGTTTTCAATGCTAACATAACGAGATTGCTAACGACAATTTGGTCTTGAGGACTGTTCCACATAGATAGCAGCATTATGCTGTTAATCAGTGATGGCTGTGACGTTTATAGCCAGCATACAATCGCGTGATATCCATTATCCATGGCTTATGTCTATAAACTCAGGTAATCTCTTCATTATCACAGGGTGCGCTCCCAGCTATACGTCACCTTCTTCACAGCTCGTCACGACACACCGATAAAGGGGCAGATGACCTCGCTGTTCCGTCAAACAATCACCGCAAACATTTGAGATAACGTCGCTTTTGATCAGGAACGCTAATAACGTATCACCTTATGAAGTTTTGGTGATATTACCCACAAATTGTCTCATTAGACAGGATAGATTGCAGATTGTGGGTAAGGCATGAAATAAAGGAATCAAATATTTATTTAACTTTTGACTTTAGAACTCCAGAACGCCGCAATGTCCAACTTTTCAGAAAAGAAGAAAAATGCGCCATTAGTAATCAACGAACCTTTAGGTTTTTACCGGTACTTCTTTTAATAGCTCATACCTAAAGTTACTTTCCTGAGTTTTTAAATGGTGTGGATTCTGTCTTGTTCCATTTGATACGCACTGCTACGTGAATGTGCTAGTTTGAGTTATTTTCTCGACTTATTTATTACATTTGGATTATCAATGTCCAAGTATTTCGTTACAACTTACAAGTGTACCTCGGCTAACTTGAGTTGTATTGGAGAATGCATTGCCCGTTTGGACGGCTATTTCTACGGAGCTAGCCAACAGGTGGGATCCCCCTGTCTTGTTCGAGATTAGTTGATTTTTGCCGTTTATAGAGAAGTTTCAGTATTCGACCTTTTAGAAGCGACATATTGAGAAGTAGTTTGTAGTTTTACGTGACCGATAATCTCGCGATTATGAGCCACGGGACCTCCTTTTAACGTGGAATCCGAACCACAAGACATGGCATTTCACTTTGAAAATCTCACATGCATTGGCCGGGAATTGAACCCAGTCCGTCGTGGTGAGAGGCCAATATCTTGACCGCTGCGTCACCACGCCCCTAGCGACATATTGAAGGCGACAAATTGGGATTATTTATTTTCTCACCAGGGTTAGATGACTTCATATTCTTAAAATGTTATGCGCTGTTCCGTATCGTTATACCTGGCTGGAAGCAACATCCCATAGCTCTCAGTAGCGATGTCCGATCGACAGTCCATTACGGTAGATTTATATTAACTTATAATCTTGCTCTTTTATGTATTTTCTAAATTCTTTGTGTTCTTTCATCTATTTACATTCTAATGCTTTTGTAAGGATACCCATTTTCTCTTTGTATTTGTTAACATAGTTTCTAAGGTTCTTTTTATTTAATCTACGCTGACGAGGGTATCATTGTTATACCGAAACATTAGTAATCAACGAACCTTTAGGTTTTTACCGGTACTTCTTTTAATAGCTCATACCTAAAGTTAGTGTTTAACAAGGCGGATTTTATAATAGGAGTTGAAAGAATTCACGACGAAATTCAATAAACGTAAAACCAAAATATTGGAATGCAGCCGAAGGAAATCAGATACCACTATTGACCTCGAATTGGCAAGTGAAAAGCAAAAGGTGGTAGGAGACTTCTGCTAATTAGGAAGCAAACTAACCAGTTAGTACTACTTTTTATACCCTCTTTGCTTCGTCCATGACTACTTATTTTCCTTCCCAAGTAGCAGACGTCTCCTACTTCCTTTAGATTCCTATCTGCCTATTCGATGTCTATAGGAGTTTCTGATATATTCCGGCTGCATTCCATTAATTTTGTTTTACATTTATTGGCTGTACTTATTTTTACTCTACTTTTCACATTTTGTAAAGAAGAGGAAAAAGTAGACTTATGAGGACGATGCGGGCAAATGTCTGTCTGTGTGTGTGTGTGACCCTATCAACTCCTAAACGGCTGCAGCTATCAAAACCAAATTTGGTATGAGTAAAGATCCATACCTGAATATCTCACGGCCATATCTGAAAATGACATCAGTGCTACCAGCTGCTGAAAAATTACAATAGAAATTTGAGCTCTATATTTCATATCTCAGAAGTTATGCAAGCGAGCTGTTCCAAAATTGGCACACACATAGATAATGACATACCAGATTAATTACCAGGAGCCCATATATGTGACAGTGTTGCAAATGTGAGCTTAAGCCTGCTGATAGGTCCAACATTTAAATGCATGTAACGTCTATACTAACACATCGATTTCAACCAAATTTCGTATCTGCTTTGTTTACTGTAGCAGATATGACTACACGTATCGTAAGAGCCATAAGGGCTGCCAACTGTTAATAATGCTCTCTCTAGACTTTTTATACGAATTCCAATATATCAGAAAGTATGCAAGCCAACAGATCTAAATTTTTAACACGTATAGTATCTAATATTCTCGATTAAATTGGAATAACTGATACATGTCAGTGTTGCCAACATGATTTTTCGCGCGCTGATAGATCCAATGTAACATTTCATTTCTGATATATAGATTATTCATTGGCATGAATCTTTTCTTAAAATTCGTCGTATGCCTCTCACCAAGGCGGTCCGGGTTCGATTCCCGGTCAATGCATGTGAGATTTTCGAAGTGAAATGCCATGTCCTGTGGTTCGGATTCCACGTAAAAAGGAGGTCCCGTGGCTCATAATCACAAGATTCACGGTCACGTAAAACTACAATCTTCCTTCCTTCCTTAAAATTCGTCACACAAATACTTGTTTGAAAATCAGAGAATAATCGCTTTACAACTTGTAAATGTTTAGTCTTTGTGGTGTAGCCTGATCGTGGCAGTGTTATACCTAAACTAGAAATTGAGTTCAGATGAGTGTTGCATTGTGTGGCGAGAGAGGGGTGAGGGCTCCACAACACGAACTAGGTCACATGAACTTAACTCAAATTAAAACACAAACTAATTCAAGCGGGATATAGTTTCATGAACACTAAATAACACAACATTATAGATCGGAGTTCGGCGGAATTTCCCAGAGGGAAACTTCCAGACCTTATTAATATTCAACGCTACCAGGAGAAGGTGGGTTAATAGTGCCTTTGAAGATCACATGGATGTCATAAATTATATTCCACTCTGAGGGTAATGATGCAAAATACAGTGCGTGGTAAACTAACAACTTTCAAATAAATGATGGAAACTGTATTTCAAGCAAGGATCATTTACGGAGAGGATACATTTTCAGGTTTATATGTATTTTCTTTAGCGTATGGCTTTTAGGGCCGGGAGTGTCCGAGGACATGTTCGGCTCGCCAGAGTTTGTAGCTGCTTCTAGGCGGACACCCTATGGGTGAGCTACAAGTACCGTCGCGTGTGGAGTGTTGTCTGGGGAGGAATGTTTGAATGAAAGGACGAGGAGTTGGAAGGTAGCGGCTGTGGCCTATAGTGAGGGACCAACCCCGGCATTCGCCTGGAAGGAAGATGGGAAACCACAGAAGACCACCTTCAAGGTTGACGGCGGGGGAATTTGAACCTCCTCGCCTCTCGGATGTGAACGACTGCCAGCAGCCACGCTGTAACGACCACGGCTAACTCAGCCGGGATAGGTATTTATTGACAGTGTTGAAATCATTTGGGTAATATAGTAATTAGCCTGAAGCCTCCGTGGCTTAGGCGGCAGCCCGCCGGCCTCTCACCGCTGAGTCCGTGGTTCAAATCCCGGTCACTCCATGTGAGATCTGTGCTGGACAACACGGAGGCAAACAGGTTTTTCTCCGGGTACTCCGGTTTTCCCTGTTAAAATTTAATTCCAGCAACACTCTCCACTATCATTTCATTTCATCTGTCATTCATTTAATCATTGCCCCAGAGGAGTGCGTCAGGCCTTGGCTGCCGGCACAGTTCATATTCTCGCCACTAGGTGGGGGCTTCACTCATTCCATTCCTGACCTTGTCGAAGACTGAAAACAGGCTGTGGATTTTCATTTCAGTAATTAGTGTACATCGTAGTACTTACACAATATTTCAGTCTACTCTTGATCACATCAATACAGTATGTTTGGGGAATGGCTCTAAGATTATGGCAGGTAATGAGTTCCAATTATGTCACAAATATTTTACCATAGCTGTACATGTAGTAATTATGCATGATATACTAGGTATATGGTTATACAGTGTACTTGTGTTTGTGTGTGCATAAAGAAACTGAACATTCAGTTGTTGAAGAGTAGTGAAATAAACATTGGTTACAGGTTGTATTTACGTTGTCACCGATATGAAATGCCACCATATGCATTTGAGAATAACGCTTCACTTAGTTTCTGCTAATGAATCACTATAAATATTCAGCTAGAAGGAGATCGATAGAATTCAGTTATAGTGCATTATGCAACAAGCCTGTAATGGCGGGTTGCATGCGGCTGTTTATATTCGACCATAAATATAACTTTATTTTATTTTATGTTCGAACATAAATATTCATAAATATCTGTCACTTGAATTTAGTGATCGGAGTGCAAGCACTGAGTTTGCTGTCTGTGCTTTACAATTTATCTGACCCACGCATGTGCTCTGTCTGCTTGGCAATGTCATATGTTTACCGCCTGCCGAACTACACCATGACGTTCTAGTGTGTTTATATTAACACCAGCAGTCACTAAAATTGTCGGCGAAGTCCTACGAATGCAATGCCCTGTGTAGAAGTTGGGGTTGCGGATATTAAGGTACAGTGCTCTTTATTTTGCAATATTCTGCAGTTTTCTTATGCATTACGAACGATGCACACTTTCCATTCGGTATAGGCTGGGGTACAAGGACGGCGTGTTGCAAACTTCTGGACGTAGATTCCTAAATGTCATGCATATTTCATATCATTATCCTGTTACCGCAAAGATTGTGATGATTTTGTCTTTTTGTTTGGGATTGTAAATACAATTGTTGATCCAATATGCATTGTCAACTTTCAAATCACGTAATTCATGTCCGACATGGTGGATTTTGAAAGCATGTGCGAAGCTATCCATACCTAATTGGTCAATGAATGAGCTCTGATGTGTTTGAGAAACTGTATCATAATAGAATGTAGTACTCTAATCACCCCCATTACGATACAGTTTTCTGACATATCTTATTTACATTTTAACATCGTCGAACATAATTTTTTTATTATTATTATTATTATTTTATTTGTTTAACTTTTCTCAATGATGACTAGCACTCAGTGAGGATTGGCGATTTTCTTGAAATTGAATATTATTGTCATTTCTATTTAATTAATTTACTATGATCTCCGAAAGCTATTTTATATCTAAGGATAAGGCAATAAAAGGTTTTTGTCCCCATTAAATTTATTTTTGGATCTTTTTGTTTTTGTTTGACTTTCACTTCAAGATTAATTTCGTCCAGTCACAGAAAGTAGGTTGAGAAGTTTCTATTCTCACTTTTTGTGCAATTTTAGCCGAAATACGTATCGATGTTTTTTACATGACTTGTTCGATTTTAGTTTAGATTTGTACCTACTACCCCACTCCAATTCACGCCCTGGGATTATTCGATTCTTGTACTCCCAGGCAATTGCTTTTTTTTAGGTAGATTTCATTAGAAAACTAACTATTGCAATGGGTCCCATGTTTCGACTTCCGGAAAATTTCGACATATCTTCGCGTTTCACATCCCCCAGACCCCAAAACCACCGTCAGTTCAAAAGTTTATATATAATTTATGTATATATATGTATATCAGTTTCTTGTGGACACGATAACTGCACCGATCACTTTGAATTTTTTACCGAATATGTATACCTATAAAATCTCCGTCGTGTTCGTTACTGGGCTAAATCGGTCAAAGGGGGTGAAAATGGTTTTTTTTTTCGAAAAAGTGAAATATTGCTATAACTCTCTTAATATGTGAAATATCGAATCCGTTCAACATTCATACTATGTGTCGGATAAAGCCCAAAAATGTATGTTTGAAGAGTTTTTTTATAGCACCAACCATTGACCAAAGGGGTGGGAAAAAGTGGGTTTTTCGGGAAACATTAATCATATCTCTCTTAATAGGCACAATATCAAAACCGTACAAAATGGACAATATTTCCCTAATAATTACCTGAAACTTTTGTCTGAAAGAATTTTTGATATGACCCACCATTACGCCAAGGGATGAGAAAAATGATTTCGGAATTATAAGAAAATGCCAAGAGCTATCAGAGGTTGCCATGGCAACACTACTAAATTGATGAGGGATGAGCCGTTGCCATGACAACGCACTTGCACGAGATCAGATTCAGTATTTCCATCTGACAAAGCCGACCCCGTGGTGTTGGGGTAGCGCGCCTGCCTCTCACCCGGAGGCCCCGGGTTCGATCCCCAGCTCCGTCAGGGATTTTAAAACTGTCGTGAGGGTTGGAACGGGGTGCACTCAGCCTCGTGAGGACAATTGAGTAGCTGTCAGACAGTGAGACAGCACCCCGATCACGAATACCAAGATTAACGGCCGAGGGGACCCGACGCGCTGATCACGCGTCACCCCAATATCTGCAGGCCAAATCGCTGGGCAGCGGTCGCTTGGTCGGCCTTAGCCCGTCATGGGCTGGATGGTGCCAGGGGTTGACTTTGACATCTGACTAAGTGGGAAGCGGCTTCGGTGACGTAACTGGTAGCATGCAGAATGTCTATGCCCAAGGTCGCGGTTTCAAAGCCGGCCGAAGTCGTCGAATTTTCTAAGAGCGCTAAAATCCCTCAGTATGCTTTCCTTTGGAGGGGAAGTTCCAACGTTCGTTACGAGTTCCTGGTTGGGGTGGCATCTAGTAGCCAAGTTCACAGCTAGGTGTCATTGACGGTAGTACCTGGTAGCAACATTAGGAACTACTGCTTGAAATTGACCGTCTGCAGTCCTTACCTGAATTACAGACTAATACAGCCATTACAATTCACACCGTTTATCAGACAGATTCTACACTCACCTAAAGTACACGGGGTTAGATGACCGCGTTGTCGCAGCCCCTAAACTGAGGAACCAACCAGAGGTAGATTTCATTAGAAAGCTAACTATTGCAATGGGTACCATGTTTCGACTTCCGGAAAATGTCGACATATCTTCGCGTTTCACATCCCCCAGACCCCAAAACCACCGTCAGTTCAAAAGTTTATATATATATATATCAGTTTCTTGTGGACACGATAACTGCCGTAATTTTGGACCAATCACTTTGAATGTTTTAGCGAATATGTATACCTATAAAATCTCGGTCGAGTTCGTTACTGGGCTAAATCGGTGGAAGGGGGTGAAAATGGGTGGCTTTTTTTTTCGAAAAAGTGAAATATTGCTATAACTCTCTTAATATATGAAATATCGAATCCGTTCAACATTCATACTATGTGTCGGATAAAGCCCAAACATTTATGTTTGAAGAGTTTTTTTTATAGCACCAACCATTGACCAAAGGGGTGGGAAAAAGTGGGTTTTTCGGGAAACATTAATCATATCTCTCTTAATAGGCACAATATCAAAACCATACAAAATGGACAATATTCCCCTAATAATTACCTAAAATTTTGTCTGAAAGAATTTTTGATATGACCCACCATTATGCCAAGGGATGAGAAAAATGATTTCGGAATTGTAAGAAAATGCCAAGAGCTATCAGTGGTTGTCATGGCAACACTACTAAATCGATGAGGGATGAGCCATCAGACGTTGCCAAGATAACGCACTAGCACGAGATCATATTCAGAATTCCATCTGACTAAGTGTGAAGCGGCATCGGTGACGTAACTGGTAGCAAGCATGCTGAATGTCTAGGCCCAAGGTCGCGAGTTCAAAGCCGGCCGAAGTCATCGGATTTTCTAAGAGCGCTAAAAATCCCTCAGTATGCTTTCCTTTGGAGGGGAAGTTCCAACGTTCGTTGCGAGTTGCTGGTTGCGGTGGCATCTAGTAGCCAAGTTCACAGCTAGGTGTCGTTGACGGTAGTACCTGGTAGCAACATTAGGAATTACTGCTTGAAATTGACCGTCTGCAGACCTTACCTGAATTACAGACTAATACAGCCATCCCTAAGTACACGGGGTTACATGACCGCGTTGTCGCGGCCCCTAAACTGAGGAACCAACCAAAATCTCTGCGGGAGATATAATTTTGCGTGAAGAAGTAACTGAGTTACATAGTTACACATCAGTGTCGAAACCTTGCATAAGGACAGTGTGACCACAAGTATAAAAATGGACCCCAAATGACAAGAAGGTTACCGTTCCCATAAGACAATAAAATGTTTAAAATAAGCATAAAATGACGAAAAACAAAGTTAATTAGGCTCCAATTATAAAATACCTTCTCGCAATAAATGAGGTCTGATCCTTCTACGAAAACCTGCATATTCTGCCTATTTTCGCCTATCCCCAAGTTTGTCCGGTGAAATCTACCTCCGCCTTCCGGCGTGCCGAGAGGACTTTTTTAATTCTGAACTGAATTCGACCGCTAAGTTTTATTTTTATCAGCCTACTTTTCACATTTTGCAAAAATGAGGAAAAAGTAAACTTATGAGATCGATCCGGGAAAATGTTTGTCTTTCTGTCTGTCTGTCTGTCTGGCTGGCTGTGTGTGTGTGTGTGTCCCCCTATCAACTCCTAAATGGCTGCAGCAATCAAAACCAAATTTAGTATGAGTAAAGATGTGCACCGGAATAGCTCACGTCCATATTTGAAAATGATGTCAGTGCTACCAACTGCTGAAAAAACGCACTAGAAATTTGAGCTCCATGTTGGATATCTTGCAAGGTATGCATGAGAGCTATTCCAAAATTGGCACACATGTAGACAAGACTATTTCAGTTTAATTTCCAGGAGGCCATACATGACAGTGTTTCCAAAATAATTTTAAGCCTTCTGATAGGTCCAATGTTTAAATGCATATAACTTCTACACTATCAATTGGATTTCAACCAAATTTTGTATGTAATATCTGTACATAAACAGATATGACGGAGCGTATTCTTAAGAGCCACTAGGCCTGCCAACTGTTAATAATTGCTCTATTTTTTATCCAAATACCAATATATCAGAAAGTATGCAAGCCAACAGCTTTAAACTATGCACACGTATATTCTGACATTTTAGATTAATTTGGAGTAACTTATTTACGTCAGTTCTACCAACATGATTCTAAGCCTGCTGATAGTACCAATTTTTAAATACATGTAACTTCTATACTATCAGTTGGATTTCAAACAAATTTCGTAAGTGCTATGTGTACCATAACAGATATGACGATAAGTATTGTTAAGAGCAATCAGGGCTGCCAACTGCTAATAAATGCTGTCTATATTTCTTACCCTAATATCAATATATCAGAAAGTATGCAAGCCAACAGCTCTATACTTTGCACACGTATAGCACCTGACATTCTAGATTAATTTGGAGTAATTAATACAAGGCGGTGCTGCCAACATGATTCTATGCCTGCTGATATGTCCAATTTTAAAATACATGTAACTTCTATACTAACAAATGGATTTCATCCAAAATTGGCACAACAAGATATCATAATATTTCAGATTATTTCTGACCAGCACACGCATGGTATTGTTGGCAACATGCTTTTACGCGTGCTCATAGATCCAGTGTCTAACTGCATGTAACGTCCATTGGACTTCAACCAAATTTTGTATTCTGTACCTTAAGAGGTGGAACTAAGAATATATTCAGTCACCAGGGCTGCCAACTGTAGTGCTCTATTAGGCTTCATTATACCAGGTATATTTTGAACTAATTAGATATTTCGATATTACCAACTTAATTTTGTCATTATTCTAGATAGGTTCATATACTGCAGAATAATCATTGGCATGAAAAGTAGGCTGTATAGTTCTTCACGGAACTTCTTGTTATTATTTTATTGTGGTTTCTCACTACGGATTGCGATGTTGAGCTGGGCCATCCGATCCAAGGTCGTGTAGATAGGTACACCTTCTTCTACAATACTATATCAAGAATTTTCCTTCGTAATTCGAGGTAGTCCTGGCCACCCTTCATAACTTAGAGCTCCTTTCACCCTGGATGTATGAAAACCGGCGCACGGTCACTCAGACGCTTTCATCCCGCATCTCTTAATTAATCTCCTCATGTGGCACACACTGAACATCTCTTTCATATGCTTTCCGTTTTAATTATATAGAAAATTACTTTTTTAAACCAGAATTACGAAAAACGCTACATATTACATTATGATGAATTAATTCAATTTCTTTGAGACATTCCTTCTATGTTTATGAGACGTAATTTCGTTTGAATATTTCTAATTCTATAAAGTGATATTTATGCAGCGTGTGTTTTAAGTCTAGACTTTAATTTGAAATTCTTACTCCTCTATAATTATATAAAGCCCTGCATGGATGCGGGTATAGTTTACATGGCTGTGTGGATAGCGGATAATGTTTACCGTAAATTTGGGGATAGCCTTTAGTATTCAATGTTGAAGTGGATTTCTTTAAAATAATTTTAGTTTTTGTTAAGATCTGCGTCTCTCACGTTTTTTGTTATTTCCCTGTTTGCTTTCGCTCAGTTTGTATGAGAATAATAGAGAAGTGAGAGAAGTAATACCCTCAATTAGTGTTGACTTATGCCAAAAAGAAGTCCTTTATACCTGCGCTTGCCTGCATGGATATACCCGACTAAGTGTTATAATTAGCCACTCGCTGTTTTACCTGCCGTTGCTTAGAGGGACAAAACTTAGCCAGCATTATTTTGCGATTCACACACAGCCTTGGGGAATGAATTTGTCCTCAAATGTCTAAAGGTGTTGCTTTAGTACTTTATGCTTTATTTAATATTATTGTAATGTTAGCGTATTCGAATAACAAACGTGCGGATGCGGGGCGGATGCGGATAACAGTCATGCGGATGCGGGGTGAATGTGGATAACAGTCATGCGGATGCGGGGTGAATGTGGATAACAGTCATGTGGATGGGGGGCGGATGTGGATAACAGTCATGCGGATGCGGGGTGAATGTGGATAACAGTCATGCGGATGCGGGGTGAATGTGGATAACAGTCGTGCGGATGCGGGGTGAATGTGGATAACAGTCATGTGGATGCGGGGTGAATGTGGATAACAGTCATGCGGATGCGGGGTGAATGTGGATAACAGTCATGTGGATGGGGGGCGGATGTGGATAACAGTCGTGTGGATGCGAGGCGGATGTGGATAACAGTCATGTGGATGCGAGGCGGATGTGGATAACAGTCATGTGGATGTGGGGCGGATGCGGATAACAGTCATGCGGATGCGGGGCGGATGTGGATAAGAGACGTGTGGATGCGGGGTGGAAGTGGATAACAGTCGTGTGGATGTGGGGCGGATGTGGATAACAGTCGTGTGGATGCGAGGCGGATGTGGATAACAGTCATGCGGATGTGGGACGAATGTGGATAACAGTCATGCGGATGCGAGGCCGATGTGGATAAGAGACGTGTGGATGCGGGGTGGAAGTGGATAACAGTCGTGTGGATGTGGGGCGGATGTGGATAACAGTCGTGTGGATGCGAGGCGGATGTGGATAACAGTCATGTGGATGCGAGGCGGATGTGGATAACAGTCATGCGGATGTGGGACGAATGTGGATAACAGTCATGCGGATGCGAGGCCGATGTGGATAACAGTCATGTGGATGCGAGGCGGATGTGGATAACAGTCATGCGGATGTGGGACGAATGTGGATAACAGTAATGCGGATGCGAGGCGGATTTGGATAACAGTCGTGTGGATGTGGGGCGGATGTGGATAACAGTCATGTGGATGCGAGGCGGATGTGGATAACAGTCATGTGGATGTGAGGCGGATGTGGATAACAGTCATGCGGATGTGGGACGAATGTGGATAACAGTAATGCCGATGCGAGGCGGATGTGGATAACAGTCATGTGGATGCGAGGCGGATGTGGATAACAGTCATGTGGATGTGGGACGAATGTGGATAACAGTCATGTGGATGTGAGGCGGATGTGGATAACAGTCATGTGGATGCGAGGCCGATGTGGATAACAGTCATGTGGATGTGGGACGAATGTGGATAACAGTCATGTGGATGTGAGGCGGATGTGGATAACAGTCATGCGGATGTGGGACGAATGTGGATAACAGTAATGCCGATGCGAGGCGGATGTGGATAACAGTCATGTGGATGCGAGGCGGATGTGGATAACAGTCATGCAGATGTGGGACGAATGTGGATAACAGTAATGCGGATGCGAGGCGGATTTGGATAACAGTCGTGTGGATGTGGGGCGGATGCGGAGCGGATGTGGATAACAGTCATGCGGATGCGGGCCGGATGTGGATAACAGTCATGTGGATGAGAGGCGGATGTGGATAACAGTCATGCGGATGCGAGGCGGATTTGGATAACAGTCGTGTGGATGTGGGGCGGATGCGGAGCGGATGTGGATAACAGTCATGCGGATGCGGGCCGGATGTGGATGACGATTTGTTTATCCGCACAGGGCTCTACCTATATACACCCGTACAGATCTGCTTAAGCCTCAGTCTCCTGCATGCGGTAGCGCAAAGCACGAAGCACTTCAAATACATGGCTCACTATGTGCAGTCAGTTTATCGCGATAATGGAGACGCTGCAGCTCACTAGGGCAATAACCTTTAGGAAGAGAAGTGTCATCATTTGCGGCAACACTCGTTATACGCTAGCACATGCTATTTTCGGATTATCGCAGCTCTCAGTCACCACAATATCCTTAGTTCAACCTGAATGTGCCTCATAAAGGCTTTACTGTAAACATAGCTGATGGGATCTATCATCCGTTAGTGGATTCGTCGCGTCTAAAGTATTTAACATTCTGAAATGTGTACCACATTGACACCTTAACCGATTCACCAGAGGATTTGATAGAGTCTTTAAATGGTATGGACTCTGTCTTGAGAAAAACCTCATGTTATTAGCCTACTTTCGATTTTTCAAAAAATGAAAGTAGTCTTATGAGATCTACTCAGGGCCAAAAATTGTGTATCTGTCTGTGCGTGAGTATGTGTGTGAGTGTGTGTACTCTGAATGGCTGTTCCCCTCTATCAATTCGAACACTGTGAAACCGAATTGAACGAAATTTGGTTCATAGGTAGAACAAGCAAAGGGCACCTCAGTGTCATGTTTTATATTGCCGCCATCTTGACGAAAACGTAATGACAGCCACCCAAATGTTAAAAGCTTACATCAAATTACGACCAACCTAATCATCTAATCTCTACCAAATTTTGCAAAATTATACTTTTATGTATGAAAATCTTTTGACCAAACTTCAAGGTCATCATCTCAATACTTTGGCCATGTATGTTTGCAAATCGAACTCCAGTATATATTCAAACACGGTGAAACCGAATTGAACAAAATTTGGTACAGAGGTAGCACTTGCAAAGGGCACCTTATATTCATGTTTAATATCCGTATAGCACGTTGTATTTCAACAATTTTCTAAAACCAACATTCAATTATACTCCTTGTAAAGTGCAAAGAGTTATAACAATACCCATGCATTTAGGAGAAAGTAGGCTATATGTTCTATATTGAACATCTTGTCTTATTATATAATACGCTAAGGTGTATGCTACACAAAACTCAAGCTCCTAAACCAGAGGGAGTTAGAAGGTGTGGTTTGTACCAAAATCTTACAAATCGTCTCAACAGTACAGGAAAAATGCTGCATTTCTTGAAAAGTCAACATAAATATTTTCAGTTGTTTATAAAGTGCTTTAAAACAAATAAACAATACGATACCCTGGAAGAACTGAGTATCGTACAGCCCGCTTATTATTAGAGCCGGGCGGGTAGTCTATACACATGGGGCGCACACAACCCATTGCGCAACCAGCAGCAGGTCATACATATCGACAATTTGTTTAAAAAGTGCGTTTAAACAAATAAACATATTTATAGAAGCCCGCATAACAGTAAAGCCAGGCGGGTGGTTTATACACATGTGAGAGTTCTTACACGGGTCTGCTCGTTCATGATAGAAATCAGTAAATGTAAAACTAAAAGAATGGATTGCAGCAGAAATAAATCAGAAACCCCTATTGACGTTAAATTGGCAGATGAAAATCCATAAGAAGTAGGATACTTCTGTTACTTAGAAAGCAAAATAACCAGTGATGGACGAAGCAAAGAGGATATAAAACATTATTGTGTTGGAAGCCATTTATCAGTGTTGCCTTAGTAATCGAAATGTAATGTTTTTCAGTCGGTCAACACGATATCACCCAATTGTACTGGGTGGTTCACAAAAATGTACATGAGATTTATAAATACACTTGGATGACCAATTTCGATCGTCAAGCGCTTATCAGATCCTTTAGACTTAGGCTGTGTCTACAAGTATGGGTGATGTTATTTACAATACAGGGTGTCTCCAAAAATGTACTAACATTTTGAATGACTATAAAATAAAATATTTGAATATTTGCGAACATGAGTCTTTAATTACATGTCTATAAAATAACGAATAACTTGGATGGATAATTTAAGAACGTGGTTTGGGCTGTCTTCCACGGAACTCTTCAGGATTGCACAGGATAAGAAGGTGTTAGCCGTGGTGGTAGCCAACGTCCGTATCGGATAAGGTAGAAGAAGATAAAATGATTATTTATGAACATAGAGACAAGTTCAATTATAGAAGAGATATTTAATTAAAGACTCATGTTCGCAAATGTTCAAATAGAGCACTGTCAGTGTCCAGGAGTTCGACAAACCGCCACCAACGCACCGGACCATTTCTTGCATCAATTTGAAGCAGATGGAACTGTTCACAACGTCAACAAGAAACGTTTTCGACGACCACGGACATCCATCAGTCCTAGAAAAGAAGAACAGGTGCAGGAAGCCCTTAGTCGATCCCCACCGAAATCACTACGACAAACGGCTCAAGAGACACACATTTCAAAAGATAGCGTGGCGAACGTTGGAACAAATAGAGCGTTATCAATTCTACCCTATAAATTTTGGCTTCATACAAGTGTATAGGTAGTTGAGCCTCCGTGGCTTAGGCGGTAGCACGCCGGCCTCTCACCGCTGGGTCCTTAGTTCAAATCCCGGTCACTCCATGTGAGATCTGTCCTGGACAAAATAGAGACAGACAGGTTTTTCTCGGGGTACTCCGGCTTTCCCTGTCACAAATTTCATTCCAGCAACACTCTCCACTGTCATTTAATCTGTCATTCATTTAATTATTGCCCCAGGGGAGTGCGACAGGCTTCGGCAGCAGTTCATATCCTCGCCGCTAGATAGGGGCTTCATTGATTCCATTCCCTGACCCGGTCGGTCGACTGGAAGCAGGCTGTGGATTTCCATTACAAGTGTAGTTAGTGGACATGGGACCGCCAGCTTTAGTTCCCCTCAAAAGGAGGGCATACTGAGGGATTTTTAACGCTCTTAAAAAATCCGACGACTATGTCCTTCAAGTTTACTAGCTTAGTGTAATGATGTGATTGTTATTAAATGCTCAGTTAATTGTGGATTGTGCACTTAGCTGTTTGAGTGATGTGTGGTCTGCTCCTGTGCTGCTGCTGGCACCACTGTCTGCCTTGAACTGGAAGGTATTCCCTTTCTTGTCTCATTATCTCTTATCTTTCTTGTCCTTTCTCCCACGTGTGTTTGTCCAGCAATGTAACATAATGGTTGTTGCCAAGTCTAGAACATCCTAATATGGAGTATGCTACTGTATTTTTTTTTCAACTATTAAAGGCCAATTTTCCTTGTCGCCACGCGTAAGTGCTACCCGGTCAAATCAGAATGTCCCGGAACCTTTAATACCGACGTTAATGACGGCTTTGGTTTATTGAAGATATGGTACATTGTACATCCGATCCAGAAACACGTTTCCCTATGTTGCTCCTTTATCTAACTTGGCTGCGATGTTATGTTTCTTCAAGTTTCCAACGGAGGGTGTTTTCTAGTAATATAAAGAGGGGTGAATTCTCCATTAATAATTTAAACAAGCACACGTGCTTGAAGCTGGACAGATACAACTTGAGGTAGTGACAGGTCGATCGCCCAGGTGACGGCTAACTTAGGTCTAATTAACCCTTTGACTTTCAAGGTAACGATCTGTTGTTACACCCTGTTCGTACCATAACTGTCAGAGTAACGATCCATCGTTTTCGGCCTCAATTATTAATAATTTCGTTATTTTTACCTTCATAACAGCAATTTTCAAGGAATATGAAGAAAGCAATTTTAACTCACGTTTATATTCCGCGGGAACCACGGACAATCCATGGATTCTTCCACTTACTCATGCAGTTAATCCTTCACTAATTAGACCCGTGTCCTCGCTAGAAATACCTGCACCTCTCCCAGAGTACACAAACTACAGTTATTTACGATAGCCTGTCACTCACCACTAAATGTTTGATTACTACACACTGCTTCGCTGTCCGCAGGCTAGGAAACAGTCCACTGGGTTTCGCAATTCTCACGGCATTTCACCACAATAACCTCTGTCTCACTGGTAAGAACACACTCGCTCAAAACACAGTCGTCTCCCACTCGCCGGGGTCGCTTCTTATATAACGGGGCTGGTGACTCAACAGAAGTTTCCAGAGCAGACTAGGGTTCACGGTTACTCGAGAGTTCCATTACTGGGTGGGCCGCGAAGGTTCGAGACGGTTTCTTTGTTAACGCTGCCTGGTCGTGCCAGCCGCTGGTTAACATAGAGGCAGGGGTAGCCTGGGACGGGCTGTGAATCACGCGGCGAAGTGATGAAGCAACCCCGCACCCGTAACAATACTCTAATGAAACGGACCTCCTGTTGAGTGCGATAAGATGTTGTTTCCATGTATAAAGACGTGGTGAAATGCGTAGCAATTTTTGACTGACAATGTCCTCTAACAAAAACAAAAAAAGAACGTTCCATTTGAATCTAAATTGTCGGTTACGGGACAGACTCTATTATATTTCTTCAATATGGCTCAATAATGTAGTGAAATCGGACGTCGCTGCTGAGTGTTATAGAATGTTGCTTCTAGCCAGGTATAACGATACGGAACAATATAAATCTGCCTTAATAGACTGTCTATATTACACTTCTGTAATGAGCCATATCACAGAATTGGTTATCCATCTTGTACCATGAAAGTCAGATCGTCCGATACGCAGCAAATGGAACGTTGAATTCCGCAGGCAGCTGCACTTAAAGTCGTATTCAAAGAAGTTGAAATAACGGCAGGGACCTCCAGTGTGTTAATACAAGGAGCTGGGCATGAATAGCGAATCATCCGTGTCTGTCCCTGTGGAAGTCTCCTCTTCAACTATGTATGTGAGCAGGCCGACTGTTTCGCGCAGTGAAGCCTGCAAGGAAATTACAGCAAATGGAAACAAATCCTGAAACGGAAGATACAATATTGTTTCGAATGACATTAGGCTTTTAGAATATACTAGCATTACCCGTCGCGGCTTCGCCCGCGAATATTCTAGTTGTAAAGAGTACACTTAGCAAAATCTCAATCATGAATGCTATGACTGATTTATCCTTGGTATGAATAATCAGACTTGATCAATTCAGCTACTGTTGCAGTGGTTAGGGGTTTGTCATTCCTTCATAGGTAAATCAGAGCGAAGTTAGTTTTCTTGGAATATCACACACACTGTTAATTTAAGGGCCTTTAAATGTGGTTTTTGGACAGCCTTTATAGTCGGGTGAAAAATACCTTTCGTACCACACTCACACGTAAAAATTGCGTGAAAAAATTCTAGAGTGCCCCTTGACCCCCTTAAGCGCATTATACCGTATGTATTGATGAATTTTACAGCTTAATTTGGTTCCGTGATAACCTTATAACCGTCTGGAAACTTTCACAGTAATGTAATAATTGGAATTGCATTGCGTCTTACAGAAATAGATGGACCTGTGAGATTCTGTTACAATGGTTACCGTGTTGCATTCTTTCATTATTTCATTGTAAATATACATGTTTTGAGGTATTTATTTAATTGGGAGGCATTTAGAGTAAGTGATTGCGTTTCGCTTATGTACTGGGTTATGCTGAACCTGTAGGTACCCCATATGTGTAGGTTGGTGTTAATGGGACCTTATTTTCGGTACAAAACTGGAATGGGACCTTAGCAGAATAATATAGGGAGGGATCATTCATTCATTTATTCTTTCATTCAACAAACGTTTGTTGCTTTTCAGTCAACACGATTGTACCCTAATGAGATGGGTTATTCTCTAATCCTGAAAAAAAATTGTATGAGATTAATAAATACACTTGGATTACCAGCTTCGATCGTCAAGCGATCATCATCAGAGCCAACTTCCTAGGTATTTAACACTATCTACTTGTTCAATTTCATCTTCTAATTTTATTATAATTTATTCACCTATTACCATGCATTTTGTTTTTTCTCATTTATTTTCATCCCATATGTTTAACAAATTTTATCTAGGTCTTTCATCATTTGTGTTGCTTGTCTTTCACTCTCATCCACAACCACCATATTATCTGCAAAACGAATACACACAGATCTTTTACCTCCCAAGGAAACACCTTTTTTCCATCAAAACATAAACGGTCGTTGTTCAAGAGTTCATGGTTAAATGGACCATGATACTTCACAATCAAAACTCCACACTTTTTGGTGGACAAATATTGTGGAGCACCTCGGCTATTTTCTCTTGACGAAGACAGAAACAAACGGATGTCAGTTCAAGGCAAAAATCTCCTGCCTTCTGCTTAAGGCCCTCAAGGTGTCTGTAGCCCCAGCTCTTCTGGTGCACCCTAGATAATGCTACCCCCCTCAGGGTCTCACGGCTGGTGAGTTCGGGAGTTGGCGACCACGAGGGATTCCTGAGCTGGGTCTGGTTTCTCTCTTTTGTCCCTTACCTGTGGGGTCGGACCCTCTCCTCTTTCACTTTCCTATCTGCCTTTCATGGTTCTCCTTCCAAGTCCCTCAATCCGCATTCTTCGAGGGTTGAGGGCATTTCTTTTCCTCCTGTCCTTTATTTGCCTTATTCTCCTTTCGTTTTCCATTTCTTCTTCTAGTATGTAGGTTAGTAGTTAGTTTTAGTTTTATGTTTGCATTTCATTTTCATCTTCACGAACACCCAAACCATCAGGGGCCGATAACCTAGATGTTAGGCCCCTTAAAACAACAATTATCATCATCATCAAAACCGTATCGGGTATTCACCCCCAGTTCAACCTGGTCAGCAAGAACCTCGCTTCCTCAGTATAAGAAGCTGCACTCAGGTCGAAGGGATCAGTCAGGTACTTGCAGAGGCAGGAGTCTTGGCAGTGACACAGTTCGATTGCCTACCGATCGGGAGCTCGGGCATGTTGGGTCGCCAAACGCTCGTTGATCAAGGGGCACGGAGCTGAGTCAGTACTTCGTATCACACTAGTCAGCAAAGCTGAGGAATCAGGTGGGAATCAGTTAATCAATTTTTCTTCAGGATTAAATAATAATCAATTCAATCCTTGTGTCCTTGGGTCCTTTACTCACACGCTGAATAAATTGGGCTTTAAGCTTTCATCCTCTTCTTTGGGGAGTATTCCCTGAATCATGGAATGTCGTCCCATTCCAATGTCCTTGTATAGTAAGGAATGTAATGTAATCTCTATCGGGGGACGTGGTGGCGTAGTGGTTAAGCTGTTGGCCTCTCACCACGGTGGAATGAGTTCGATTCCAGATCAATGCATGTGAGGTTTTCAAAGTGGTTCGGATTCCACGTATAAAAGATGTCCCGTGACTTATGATCGAGAGATCACCGGTCACGTACAACTACAGTCTTCTTTTTCCTTCTCTTTTGTAATCCCTATCAGAAGTTATCGGTCAAGACACGACAACGATCCTGGTACTGTATATTAACTTGCAGAATAGGGGCAGATGTCCTCGTAGTTCCTCCCCTTAAAACAACAATAACTAACTAACTAACTAATTTGCAGAACCCCTGATCGGCCCATGGCGTATGTTCGTGCTATCAGATGGGGACACAACAATATGGATACAAATATCCTAATGAAAATGAAAATCCACAGCCTGCTTCCAGTCTCCGACCGGATCAGGGAATGTAATGAATGAAGCTCCCATCTATCGGTGAGGATATGAACTTCCCGGCTGCCGAAGCCCGTAGCACTCTGTTGGGGCAATGATTAAATGATAGACAGATGAATTGAAATGATAGTGGAGAGTGTTGCTGGAATGAAATTTGTGACAGGGAAAACCGGAGTACCCGGAGTAAAACCTGTCTGCCTCCACTTTGTCTCACATGGAGTGACCGGGATTTGAACCACGGACCCAGCGGTGACAGGCCGGCGTGTTGCCACGGAGGCTTCTACAAATATACTAATAAAATTGGGTAATTATTTTAACCATCATTCAAGTATTTGGGAGAAATTTTGACTCCAAATGGTAACGAGAAAGCAGTAATTGAAACAATGGCTAGGAAAATGGATATGGCATTCAGACTTTGCATTAACACATATAAGTACGAATCCCTCTCATATCAGACAAAGTACAGGCATTATTGCACATTAGTGAAGCCAGAGTCCCTCTATGCGACAAAAACCTTATCAAGCATGCAAACTGTTAAAATTGAGAAAAGGGAAAGAAAGAACTTCCAGAAAATTCTAGGTCCCAGGAAGGTACCTAGAGATGGATACAAATTTCAACTGAGGTCAAATCAAGAATTGAATCGGTCACTGTGAGAAGGCACTAAGTCAGTTTTGTAAGAATTGTGATAATTGACAAAAACCATTTCTCTCACTTAATAATTGTAAATCATAGTTGCTGTCACGTCTATCAATAATACTGAACTAGAGAGGTCTATTTGAATGGATTTATCGTTTTAAAAAGGGAGAAAATAGAAAAAGAAATGTATGACTTAGTTCCCTTTAACAATGAATCAGATCTTTAAAAAGTAGTTAGTTCATTTTTATGACAAATATACAGATTTATAGACCCCAACATAACATATTACTATATTTTCAATGCTAGCAATGCAGTAGTGGGGAAGTAGAAGCAAAAAAGGCTGGAACTAAGTCAATGGCTTAGTTCTCTTTAACACTGAACGTTAAATTCAGCTAGTAGTGATACAGCATACTGAACGGGCAGACTTAGTTCCTTTTAACAATGAACATTGTACCCGATACCTAGTTGAGGCTATCGGCTACGCCAGCAGACATTAAGCCGTAGTTGAGGTTTTGGGAAGAGTTAAGAAAAGATAGCGCTCAGATCGAGTCAAGAGGAATGTCAGGATGACGTAGTAGGTCTAGGATTTAGAAGGCGCTGACCGCAGTCAAGCAGATGGAATTATGGATGGAATTATGAAGCTTTATTAAGATCTATATGGAACATGGTTTTTAAACATCTTAGAAGAGGAGATATAACATGCATTATATGTGGTAATAATTTAAAGGAAGTCAGATAACCCTTAAGTTATTTTATAACTTAATAGCCGAGATGATGGGGGTTCGAGATTATATTTGTGACGCAAGACCACAGTGGTGGGGAGGACGTCACGTGACCGCACCAGGCAGGTAAGGGTCAAGATAGTGCAGAGACTGTCAGTCTAGCTCAGTGAGCCAAGCAAGAGAGTCGAGCTGAGTAGCACACGCCTAGCGCATGGTACAAGGTCGCGCAGCGAACAGAAACTGTCACGGAAAGTGAAAGCGACAGTTTCGACTTCACCGAGCCGCAAACGACAAGTAGGTCAGTGAACCGGGCGGACATACGGAGCAAGCAAGCATAGACGGCCGGGATTTTAAAACAGCATTGCGAGTAGTTGGAGAACTTTATTCCAAGCTGCATTTCAACGCAGAACGACATAGTAGAGCGACATGGCGAGGCCAGCTTTAGGTGGAGATGATTATAGCATTGCAGTAAAACCGAGCGGGTTATTTCCCATTATATACACAAGCATTATGACAGAAGCTGAACTTCATTACTACATTGAGTTAGAACGTTTATTCAGCATTTGAATTATACAATATAGTTACGTGATACTGCAACTTTGAACTTCGAATGAACATAGTTTTTCTTAATGGCATTACGACTATGCATTTCATAACGCATTCCAAGTAACATTGACAATTTTAAGCAAACGGAATGTTGTAAGCATATGCACTTCTGAACATTAGCTCGTGCATTAATGCAAGTCAGTCTTATGAAGTGTTATGAATTACCTAGTATGAACACAGCTACAGGGTGTTTCATAAACTTAGACACTCTGATAAAACAATTTTATTTTCTACAAGTAAAACTTAACCGCTATGGAAATTGAACTTTCAACACTTAAACTGAACATTGTATAGAACAGTGGCGTAACGTAGAAGAGGAATAGGGGGTCCGCTGTTTCTATGAACTTTTTCGTGAGGATTTGGACAATATCCGTCATGGATAACCAGAAGTTCATCATGTCGGAGTAAACGCAGACAGAGACGCGATGGCACCACAGAGCGATGGATTCGATTCCTGACGAGGAGGAGGTCCACCAGCTGATTCACTTGGGATTTCGAAGGCAATCGTCATTGCATGGATGGAATGATATTCACGCCGATCTTTCGAGAAATTCATTACATAGGGAAAATCGACGATCTTTGAAATTTAATAACAGCTGATTATGAGAAGGTACTGTAAGAGTTATAACTTTCTGATACGATTATTTTCATGAATACTGGGCACACATGTATATTTTTCTAATAGGAGTGATACGATTATTTAAGACATGGTTTGACTTTATATGCTTCGAAATTTTGCTAGAATATGGCGTGACCATATGGTATGGCAGGCATCATTATACGAAATTCTCACCATTGGTTGGCTTAATTAAGCAGATGTTTGGTCTTTTCGACATTTTTTCCAGCAAGGATAGTTTTCATGAATAGTTTTTTTTTTTGTGTAACGAGTATTTCGAACTCGTGATCTGCAATTGATTATCTAAATTACTTCGTTAGTTCATTGCATACTAGCGAGTGTGTATTATTCATCAGTAGGGATTTTTTCCATTGGATTGTTTGGAGATATTAAGATGTTATTCACTTTAGTGAATGAATATCGCTTTTATATGACAACTAGAGACTTGTTGATTCCTATCTGGTACATTCACTCATATAGTCTTCGAGATGGGGTCTTTCGTATTTATACGATTGTATGGTGGTTACTCATCTTACCCATCGTTTAGGGCACAATCATTTTAGTCGACGGGGCGAGGTCTTTCGTATTTATACGATTGTACGGTGGTTACTCAGCTTACTTGCCATTGAGGGACTCATTTTTATCATCCGAGTGTACATGAGATTGTAAGTGAATCAAACAAGGAACTACTAGTCACATATCAGTCAAAATTTTGTGAAATAAATTAAAAATACATGTCATCAGGGTTACATTTGTAATTCTTGTTTGCCAATCCAATATTGTGTTGCTATACTCTTTTGAGAGTAATTTCAGTTTAACAGCTGTTACAGCTGATGCTTTTGATGATTTTTATAATTGAGTTTGATACCTTTGAGAAGGATTTAAAGTAATTGAATCTTGTAAGATGAATCATTAATGGTCAGTTTAATTTTAAGGCAGATCAGTATTGCAGATTTTGATATGAGAGATTATAGCACATTGGTGTTTTTCTGTGATGTGAATTATGAGAATTGTAAGAGAATTTATGCTATTTGAAAGCAAATCTTGAATTACTAAGGTAATATTTTTCCAATTGTTTAAGAAGTTGTCTAGATGTGATCAGAGTAATCACAGTTATTGGAGATTGTGTGCGTTGATAATTTGAAGCCAGTTATATATTTTTTGTAGATCATGCAACATGGTTAAGTGAAGTTTGTGATAGGCATTTTGTAGAAGTTGCCAAGTGATAGTTGCAATGTTGCTAATGCATTTTGAAGCAGACATGAGGTTGTCGAACCCAGTCTAGCGTAATTGTTGAGATTCAGGCTGTATGCTGAATATTTATGGAGTTTTGTGGAATAATTGTGGTATTCAAATGTGATATTTGAAGAATTGAGGATATATAATGTAGTTGTGGATAGTCAGATCCAACGTGATGTCGTGAAGGCAATAATATGTTTTGGCATGAAAATTAAATACGAGATATAATTTGGAAGTGATAAAACTGTAAGACAACGTTCTATAACCCATATTAAACAATTTGTTAGGAAATTAAACAAATAAATAAAGTTGATAATACAAGATTTTCTGCGAATAATAATTAATGAAATAATAATCTGAAAATTAAGCATATTAATGATCTGACCTAAAGAAATAAAAATCAGAATGACTAGAAGAAATAATGAAAATCTAAATAACCAGAAGAGTAAAATTTAAATAAGTTGATAAATTAAATTTTGGAATAAATCAATGAATTAAATAAATGGATGAATTAAAGTTTGAATAAATAAACTGATTTAAATAAATTAATAGATGATTGGATAGATGATGAATAACTGAATTAGAAGGTGATAATTAATTAAAGAAGCTGATGATTAATGAATTTATATGGAATTAAAATAAATTTGATTGAGACATAATTTGAAGAAATTGCAACTTGAGTTGAGGATTTAAATGATTTAATGGTGATGAGTTAATGATTCTGACAGGAATATGTTGAATTTTGAAATGAGAATTAATGTGAGAAATATTTAATTTTGATGATGATGATAATGATGACCAATGAGCCGTGAATTTTCTGTAATTCACAAACAAGAAAGTATTAATGACAATGTAAATAGTGTAAATTAATTATTCAATGTTTAGGAGCATTTTACTAACATGTTCAACATTTAAATTATGCCATGCAAGCCATAAATTGCGTGATATTTAAAATATGTGATTATAATATGTGTATGTTTAGACAGATTAATAACTTTTTCAAATCCACATTCATGATGTTAAATTAAAGAGAAATTAGGTCTCAGTTATCACAAATGTCAGTGACGAAAGACATAGTGCTACAGTGATCCTGAGAACCCAAGAGAACTTTAGAGATTTTTCTTGTTCTATGTGGATGAAATATTTTTGATTAGAAAAGAGATGGTTCGATTTTTGGACAATGACAATTTAACGTTGGCATTCGACCATACTCTCAGGTAGGAGGAATATTTAAAATGTCTGTCTGACTATCAAAGTGAAATAAATTTGTTTTTATCTTAGTTGTGATCTGATGATGGTGTGATTTTCCTTTTTCTTTCCTTGTCTTGAGTAAGGCTTAACCAGGAAAGGAGGTGGTTTGCTAGGAATTCAGTTGATGGCGCCCATTTATATTTGCATTATTTTTATTAAACTTAAGCCCGTAACGACCCTAGAGATACTTTGTCTCGTGTTACCCACTGCTTTTTCGATAACTCAGCTGAATTTCCGACACATTCCTTTTTTGACTAGAGGTTCATTTAACTCCGCTCTGTCCTGGAACTCCAGGAATGCGATGTAATAGCAGATGGGTCATCGCATCCCCAGGACGAACGGGTACAACATTAAATTCAGCAAGTAGTGATACAGCATACTGAACGGGCAGTCTTAGTACTCTTTAACACTGAACATTAAATTCAGCAAGTAGTGATACAGCATACTGAACGGGCAGACTTAGCTCCTTTTAACACTGAACATTAAATTCAGCAAGTAGTGATACAGCATACTGAACGGGCAGACTTAGTTCCTTTTAACAGTGAACGTTAAATTCAGCAAGTAGTGATACAGCATACTGAACGGGCAGACTTAGTTCTCTTTAACACAGACGTTGGAAGTGTGACCGAAAACTAAAATAATAAGGGGCGGCTGACTCGCCTGGTATAGAGACACTCAGACTGACTCGCAATTTTAATGCTATTTCATAGAATAAGAATGTTTCGATAGTAATAACTTCCTGCAGTGTAAAGTACGGTGTCTTAGAGAGGAACATAAGGGTGAAGCATTGCTCGCGAGATCAACTCACCTAGTGCACATGTGTAAGAAACAGTGTGTGTCGTGAATAACATGGAACGCCTTGTTGCCGTCGAGCAATGGGAAAGCCGCCAGCGTCACGCTGTCTGATTTACGACAGTCTGCTTGCTGCTATGTTTCCCAAACTTACATCTTAATTCGCGTTATGAGATCCTACACACTCACACAGTATTTCCTTTCCACAAGTGGCTTCTTGTAAGCAAACATACGGTGCGCAATGTTATTAATCTCTCAAGTCGTCTCCTCCTCTTCAGCGTTGGTATTGCCACTCCAGCCCAGTCCTCGCGCATTCTGACCGAGCGTTAACGTTAACACACAGCGCCAGGGGACGAGGCTAATTCCAGACTCGTGAGACCAGAGGGTCCTAAACCTACAGTCAGCATTCTTGATATTTCTACAGAAAAAGGAATCTTTTGGCATCAAATATAGCCCACTACTTGTGAGGAGGTATTACTGTGACCCCCCCAGGGACTCACATCTCGTAGGGCGTGGGTTGGCGACCACGGGGCCCCAGCTGAGTCCGGCATTGCTTCCACTTACTTGTGTCATGCTCCTCTCCGTCTTCTTTCCTGTCGACCTCACTTGGTCAACTCTTGTTTTCTTCTGACCCCGACGGCATTAGGGTATCTGAGGCCTAGGGAGTCTCTTCCTTTCCCGCCTTAATTGGCCCTTGTCTCATCTTTTCTGATACCCTCCTTCTGCGAGGGGTCTGCCTTCTTTTTCTTTTCATGTTATCTCCTGCCTTCTGCTCAGGGTTCAAGGAGCCACGGTGTATGTAGTCCCACCACTTCTGGTGCACCCTGGATAATGCTACACCCTCAGGGGCTCACGGCTGGTGATTTCGGGAGTTGGTGACCCCGAGGGATTCCTGAGTTGGGTCCGGTTTCCCCCTTTTGTCCCTTACCTGTGGGGCGGACCCTCACCGCTTTCCCTTTCCTATCTGCCTTTCATGGCTCTCCTTCCTTCCCAGTCCCTCAATCCGCATTCTTCGAGGGTTGAGGGAATTTCTTTTCCTCCTGTCCTTTATTTGTCTTATTCTCCTTTCGTTTTCCATTTCTTCTTCTAGTGTATAAGGTAATAGTTAGTTTTTAGTTATAGTTTACATTTCATTTTCATCTTCACGATCACCCAAACCATTAGGGGCCAATAACCTAGATGTTAGGCCCCTTAAAACAACAATTATCATCATTATCATATTATTATTGTGACGTACATTGTGAGGTGAGGTCAGAGTGACCGGCGATTAATCTTGCTTGTTCATAGGCACACACAATAAAACTATTTATTTGAAATTTTTCGTGTTGGTACTTCAACTACTCTAACACACGATACAAATGCAAACATCTCTTAAAATCAAAGTATAGGTCTTTCGTACTCATATTACGTTTGTAATGCGAGAAATTTACAGTTTTCTCTGATCATTAGATTTAATTAATTTAAAAAATGAAAACTTAACAAAATATTATTATACAATAATTATTATTCAGAAAAATAACGAAGCTTACAGCAGTCGCATCTGACGCGTGACATCTGACGTGTGACATCTGACGCGTGACATCTGACGCGTGACATCTGACGTGTGACATCTGACGTGTGACATCTGACGTGTGACATCTGACGTGTGACATCTGACGTGTGACATCTGACGTGTGACATCTGACGCGTGACATCTGACGTGTGACATCTGACGCGTGACATCTGACGTGTGACATCTGACGTGTGACATCTGACGTGTAACATCTGACGTGTGACATCTGACGTGTGACATCTGACGCGTGACATCTGACGTGTGACATCTGACGCGTGACATCTGACGTGTGACATCTGACGTGTGACATCTGACGTGTAACATCTGACGTGTGACATCTGACGTGTGACATCTGACGTGTGACATCTGACGTGTGACATCTGACGTGTGACATCTGACGTGTGACATCTGACGCGTGACATCTGACGTGTGACATCTGACGTGTGACATCTGACGTGTGACATCTGACGCGTGACATCTGACGTGTGACATCTGACGCGTGACATCTGACGCGTGACATCTGACGCGTGACATCTGACGCGTGACATCTGACGTGTGACATCTGACGCGTGACATCTGACGCGTGACATCTGACGCGTGACATCTGACGCGTGACATCTGACGCGTGACATCTGACGTGTGACATCTGACGCGTGACATCTGACGCGTGACATCTGACGCGTGACATCTGACGTGTGACATCTGACGTGTGACATCTGACGCGTGACATCTGACGTGTGACATCTGACGCGTGACATCTGACGCGTGACATCTGACGTGTGACATATGATGTGTAACATCTGACATAAAAGAAACCTAACGTGAAATTGTTGATACACCGGTATTTTATAGTATTATTGGCACAAATATTAATCTATTGTAAAAGGGAGTGTTTTACAGATATTGTAGTTTATAATACGGAACTAATTTTATTAGATGGTTTGTAGCTTCCACCAGCACTAGCCTAAATAAAGAATACGATATGGATCAACTAGATTAATAGACGCGACACCGCTCATAACCTTTAATTCCTTATAAATAGGCCAAATTGCGAGTAAATGCAATGTGCACAGCAGTAGATCATGAAAGGCCTGCCTAGTTCCCAGACCTCTTGATTCACAGGCCAACACGTAATTTCATATGGATTCTGTTAAAATGAGTCACATTGATATGATAAATATCGTTTGAAATGATCCAGTAGTCACTTCATAATGCTATTCTTATGGGAGACAACTTTGTTTTGCCCAACATCAGCTGATGTTATTTTGGCCCCACGGTCGGTCGGTCGGTAGAAGCGTAGCGGGTGCACTCTTTATCCTATTGTATGCTCGAAGCATTCCACAGCAAAAGTATAAAGGAGAATGTAATGGGAACTTACCAAAAATACTGATATCAAAACAGTTCTGTAGGAATACTATGAAAGCTTTTAATACCTGGGATATTCCGGCGTTGACATACACGTTTGCTCCACTAAGGCGGTCAAAGACAGTACCGAATGACACTGATATTGTAATTGTTTCTTTAAAGTGATATAAGTATAAGTTTCCGGGAGGGCGCCAATTCATAGATAGAATACTACGAATGAATATAATCTTAATACAGGCACAAGAACTCATTCATCTCAAGGTGTGGTATGTTTATAACACCAACCAGGACGCTACAGTAAACAAGGCAGCTTAATATTATACTGCAACATAACAATAAATCATTGGAATGCTACTTACTATTTAGTGGTCTTAAGGGATGTATATTTAAATGGTTCCTGTAATGTAGTCACAATGATATAATTTCCAAGTTATATCATTAGTCTTTATATCCTTTATTAATTTTTACTCCCGTGGAAGAGCTATAGATGAAGCCGTAATACTATAACTAATACGACGTATTAATTAAGACAGATTAAACAAGTATATTCTCCTTCGCAGTTTTTTCATACAAACACATTTCTTTTATAATCTGCAATAACCTCCAATCACCTTTTATTTATCAGAGTTCAACTCTCATTGTCTAAACTCATCTCTGCTATCGTCAGAGTTGACACTCTCGTTTCACTAGTTCAAGTTTCCTCCACTCAAGCGCACCAACGCCACCTCCAAAGAACACTAAGCATTTTATATAAACGAATCACGGCCTATGTGGTCTCAGTAAACGTTACAATATAAATACAAGAATAACAAAGAGCAAATGCTGAATCTTTCGTCGGAAATCTACAATTGTGTCAGCGATATTTCCTCAATTTCAAGGAAGCAAAGACTGGATCTAGATCACTCACCTCCATAATAAACAGGTCTCTATGTGTTTCAATCACTTGACACCAGAGTTCGCATGAGCGTTTACCGTTCAGTATGTCATATACATTCCACATGGCCGAGAGTACGTCGTGGTATCAATTTCCGACACCGCGCGCTCATTGTTTCTCTTACCACTGCCAGCTGGATCGATCGATCCAGCTGGCAGTGCGTCTTACACACTTCCGTTCGGCAGCTTCGGTGGCATAGTTGGTAGCATGCTGAGCTTCTATGCCCAAGATAGCGGGTTCAAACCCGGCCGAAGCCGTCGGATTTTTAAGAGCGTTAAAATCCCTCAGTATGCCTTCCTTCAGAGGGGAAGTAAAGCCGGCGGTCCCATGTCATAGATTTATGGCATGTTAAAGAACCTTCCACTAATTACATCTGTGTGAAGCTAAATTGTATAGGTTAAGAATGTAAACAACGCTCTTAGATTCCTACGTTCGTTGCCAAGAGCCGACTGCGGTGGCGTCTAGTAACTAAGTTCTGAACTAGGCCTAGTAGTCGTTGACGGTGGCGTTTGGCGGCAAAAGTAGGAACTAATTGAAAAAATCAAAGTTACAGTCCTTACTTTAATTAAAAAAACAGATACACACTCTAATTCAGCCATCACAATTAACACCGGTTATCAGACAGATTCTACACACACCCAAAGTACACGGGGCTACATGACCGCGTTGTCGCAGCCCCTAGACTGAGGAACCAACCAACCAATCAACACTTCCGTTCGATCCATCACTGCCAGCTGGATCGTTCCGATCCACTTCCGTCCCATTTTTCAAAATCACTCCCACAAAAATATCCAGCAACAGAGTGGAAAGATGTAACACATCAACAGTTATACATGGTTGACACAACGAAACATCAATACATTCTTCTTCAGCTGAAAGTGTATCTCCTGCCAGTATGGTCCGCGTGCAACGTTTAGTACAGTACAGCTGCACAGAAGAAACCCCTTTTGTTCCAAAAACCGTGCTATGGTTGGCTTTTAGTAAATCGTTAGAAAAGCACAAGAAAAGCTTAACTCTAAATTTCAGAATAATTTGCACGATCATTTTGTCGGAAAACTCAAAATATGTTTGAAAGGCGTTTTTCTCTGAATCGATGTATTTTAAAGAAAAGTTTTTTAAACAAAAAATCTAGAGGACATTGTCACCTACAATTTGTCTCATTGATATCATGTCATACGTTTTGAAATGCAGAAGCTAGGTGGCGCCATAGTTTCCAAAAAAAATGTTTTTTTTTTCACTTTTTGTCTTAGAAAAAATGTGTTGTTCACAAAAGAGCGAATCAGAAATTTTTTCCTCTCAAAATTGTCTACAACATTTATTGAAACATTTTTTTACTCTTACTTACCGTACACACACAAGTACACGGCGCTACATTGCCACGATGTCGCAAAGTCTCTCAGTGAATCAACAAAAACAACTCTTTATTTAAATCTGAAATTTGTTGTTGATTCTATTATGGGATTTATGACGTCATGGTCATGTAGCCCCGTGTACGTGGGTGTCTTTAGAATTTGTCACTAACCAAATGCTATTTATTCCAATACATGGATTATTTATTTAAATTACAAGGTAGTTTAGGGATGCGAAGAACCAATGGAATATATGGAAATATGCCATGTTAGACCACGTAGCTACTTGATCTAAATATTAGGTAGTTATTTTCGGAATAATTTAGAGACAAATTTAGTTAACTCTAATGTAATTCTCTATGGTGGCAACACCGCTTTGTCTCACATGAGATAATTTACTTATTCTGTGATTCTGAATCTATTAACAATAGCCTTAGACAAAGCAAATAAACAAAAAAATCCAGAAACGAGATTTCAAAGTTACTTTGATCAGCTAGCTTCAAAGAGCAAGGCAGGAAAAGAAATTAAATTTCAGAATAAGCTCTTTGAAAGCGGCGGCAAGCTCCGTAATTGAATTAATAGTGAGATTACTTCATATCCCAAGTTGCTTGTCAACAATCCAGAAGGCTGTGAAAACAAAAGAAGACCACCACTTGAGAGCAGAGAATGGATCAGAGGCTTTTACGGTATGTTATCATAAGCTTCAGGGAAATCAGCTTATAACAGATGAACGCAATTCTTTTAACGCTACCGTGATGAAGTGATTAATAAGTCTTGAGAGACTGGATGTTGTTTGCTCCTTTTGAATACCTCTGACCGTGTTTGTGTTCATAGACGCAAACCATGCGAAAATATGGAAGTCTGAAAAAGAAAATGAGGAGTCATATCGTGAGTGTGTGTAGAATTTGTCACAGTGTAGGTCACTAACTAACAGCTTGTGTGGGGTTTCTCGAATTATATTGTAAAACTTTTTCCTTATTCATGTATTGTGAAACTATAATTTGACAGAAGCATCGCTTCAATTGCATATTTGTGTACTCTAAATATATTATAATTTAGCCTATGTACGGTTAGTCCGCCATCTGTGTACTGTTCCCCACGACACAGCTCTGCTCTCAGGAATCTTCTTCTAGACAAATAAATAAATATAAATAAATAAAATGTTCATGATTCGTCAATAATATTACAGTAATTACTTACAGGCAATGGAATTAAACATAATTGCATAAATGCATTAATTCCCTGGCTTACTTCAGCACCTATCATATAATTATATCCATGAATCATCGGTGGAATGCCGGGTGAGTTAGCCGTGGTTGTTATGGCGTGGCTGCAGGAAGTCGCTCACATCCGGGAGGGGAGGAGGTTCAAATCCCCCCGCCGGCAACCTTGAAGATGGTTTTCTGTGGTTTCCCATCTTCCTTCCAGGCGAATGCCGGGGTTGGTCACTAACAATAGGCCACAGCCGCTACCTTCCAACTCCTCGTCCTTACATTCCATCTTTCCTCCCCAGACATCACTCCACACGTGACGGTACATGTAGCTCACCCAATGGGTGTCAGCATAGAAGCAGCTACAAACTCTGGCGAGCCGAACATGTCCTCGGACACTCCCGACACTAAATGCCATACGCAAAAAAAAATCTGTGGAAAGCCACATATCCTACATAACAAGATTAGTTCTGTGACGCACTGAAAAGCCTGCTTTCCTTAAAATTTAAGATTCATGCCAATGATTAATGAATATATCAGAAATGTTAGATTCGATCTATTAGTGCACATAAAATCATGTTGGCAACAATGTCATGTATGTGTTGCTCAGAATTAATCTGAAATTAAATACTCTGATCTATTATTATCCAAATTTTGGATGAAATCCATTTGTTAAAATAGAAGTTACAAGTATTTAAGGATGGAACCTATCAGCTGGCTTAGAGTCATGTTGGCAGCAATTCCATGTATAAGTTATTCCAAATTAATCTAGAATGTCAGGTACTATACGTGTGCAAAGTGTAGAGCTGTTGGATTGCTTATTTTCTGATATATTTATATATTGGAATTAGGATTTTAAAAGTAGTGAGAGCACTTATTAACATTTGGCAGCCCTGATGGCTCTTAAGAATACGCATAGTCATCTGTTATGGAACACAAACAACATACTAAATTTGATTGAAATCCAATTAATAGTATAGAAGTTAGATGCATTTAAATATTGGCCCTTCAGCAGGCTTAGAATCATGTTGGTAACCCTGTTATATATGGGCTCCTGAATACTACTCTGGAATGTTATTATATCTGTGTGTGCCAATTTTGGAACAGTTTGCATGCATAACTTCTGAGATATCCAGCATTAAGCTCAAATTTCAATTGTGATTTTTGAGCAGTTGGTAGCACTGATTCCATTATCAGATAAGCCGTAAGATATGCAGATATTGATCTTTACTCATACCAAATTTGGTGTTGATAGCTTCAGCCGTTTAGGAGTTGATAGGGGGACACACACAGATAGACAGACAGAAGGACAGAGAGACACACACACATTTTTTCGGATTGATCTCATAAGTCTCCTTTTTTTCTCAATTTTGCAAAATAAGAAAAGTAGGATAAAAATATTCTTTACATATACAGTACTTCCTCGAAGTTACAATCACATTGTATGAAGTCATATTTTACCTTGTGTATCATGAATGTATTATATCTCGAGTAACACCACCAAACCGTAATACCCGAGTTACTGTACATCTGCTCACAGTATTGCACCCACTATCTTATAAATAAACTGCTTATATCTGCATATTATCTCGTGATATTATCTTTCAACTTTGCGCCATGAAACTGTCTTGTTCAAGAAACTCTTTTAGCACCGTCTGTATCGCAGTTGAAACTTACTGCAGTCTGAAACATTGAGTGCTAGAGAAACGCTTAAACTTTAAAAGTGCCTCCTGTAAGCGTTACTGCAGCATTTTCCATACAAACAGTGTTATTAAGAGAAGACTAACCAACGCGCATTAAGCCCGCCAGAGCGTAGCACAGGTAATAGAAGGTAAACTAGCGTTCTCCATGTGTTTGCTTTATGGCAGTGATATTAAAACTTCAGTTATTCATTTAAGGGCCTGCAGCCGAAATAAATCAGACACCTCTATGGACATCAAATTGGCAGGTGAAAAACTAAAGGAAGTAGGAGACTTATGTTACTTAGGAAGCAAAATAACCAGTGATGGACCAAGCAAAGAGGATATAAAAAGTAGGTTAGCTCAGGCAAGGAAAGCATTTCTACAGAAAAGGAATCTGTTGACATAGAATATAGATTTAGGTATTAGGAAGTAATTTTTGAAGGCCTTTGTCTGGAGCGTAGCGCTCTATGGAAGTGAAACTTGGACTGTTGGAGCAGCAGAAAAGAGGAGAATTGAAGCGTTTGAAATGTGGTGTTACAGGAGAATGATGAAGATCAGGTGGGTAGGCTGGGTAACAAATGAAGAGGTATTAAGACGAGTAGGAGAGGAGAGATGTTTCTGACGACTGCTAATGAAGAGAAGAGATGGGTTGGTAGGACATTTTCTAAGACACCCAGGAATAGCAAGCTTAGTTATGAAAGGAAGTGTCGAGGATAAGAATTGTAGGGGTAGACCAAGGTTAGAATATGTTAATCAACTTGCCTCGGATGTAAGGTGTGGTAGATATGTAGAGATGAAACGTTTAGCTCAGGACAGGGAAGCATGGAGAGCTGCATGAAACCAGTCTAGAGTCTGAAGACTCTAACAACAACAACAACAACAAAATCGAGTTCACCAGTCCTGTGTACTTTGACAAGTGTTGGATTTGTGTGATATACTGTATCACTGTGGTGACTGGGTTTAGTAATTATGATTATTCGATTTAATTGTTAACGTATTGTACGCCAGTGCAGTGTTGCGCAACTGTCAACAGTTGACAGTGGTAGAGATAGCAGCTGCACAACATAACCAGCTAAGTTCTTTAACTAACTACATAATATCAACAAGATGTTCAGTAAAGAACATATAGCCTACTTTCTCCTAAAAGCATGGGTATTGTTATAACTCTTTGTCCTTTTCAAGGAGTATGATTGAATGTTGGTTGTAGGAGCTTGTTGAAATACAACGTGCTATAGGGATATTAAACATGAATATGAGGTGCCCTTTGCTAGTGCTACCTCTGTACCAAATTTCGTTCAATTCGGTTTCACCGTGTTTGAATTGATAGGGGGAATCGATTTGCACACATACTTGGCCACCATCTGCAAACTATTGGGCTGATGTTCTTGCAGTTTGGTCAGAATATGTTTCCCACATAAAGATATGGTGTTGCAAAATTAGGTAGAGACTAGATTATTAGGTTGGTCGTAATTACATTTTAGCTTTTAACATTTGGGTGGCCGCGATTACGTTTCCATCAAGATAGCGGTGATATAAAACATGACACTGAGGTGCCCTTTGCTAGTGCTACCTCTATACCAAATTTCGTTCCATTTGGTTTCAGCGTGTTTGAATTAATAGGGGGAATCGATTCTGACACAAAGATGGCCGCCATCCGCAAACTATTAGGCGAATGACCTATTAGATTGGTCAAAGGATGCTCCCTCCATAAAGGTATGTAGTTGCAAAATTTGGTAGAGATCGGATGATTAGGTTAATCGTGATTTGATTTAAGCTTTGAACATTCGTGTGGCCGCCATTACGTTTCAGTCAAGATGGCGGCGATATAAAACATGACACTGAGGTGCCCTTTGCTAGTACTACCTCTGTACCAAATGTCGTTCCATTCGGTTCCACCGTGTTCGAATTAATAGGGGGAATCAATTTTGACATAAAGATGGCCTCCATCCGCAAACTATTAGGTGAATGACCTATTAGATTGGTCAAAGGATGCTCCCTCCATAAAGGTATGTAGTTGCAAAATTTGGTAGAGATCGGATGATAAGGTTAATCGTAATTTGATTTAAGCTTTGAACATTCGTGTGACCGCCATTACGTTTCAGTCAAGATGGCGGCGATATAAAACATGATACTGAGGTGCCCTTTGCTTGTGCTACCTCTGTACCAAATTTCGTTCCATTCGGTTCCACCGTGTTCGAATTAATAGGGGGAATCAATTTTGACATAAAGATGGCCGCCATCCGCAAACTATCAGGTGAATGACCTATTAGATTGGTCAAAGGATGCTCCCTCCATAAAGGTATGTAGTTGCAAAATTTGGTAGAGATCGGATGATTAGGTTAATCGTAATTTGATTTAAGCTTTGAACATTTGTGTGGCCGCCATTACGTTTCCGTCAAGATGGCGGCGATATAAAACATGACACTGAGGTGCCTTTTGTTAGTACTACCTCCGTACCAAATTTCGTTCCATTCGGTTGCACCGTGTTCGATTTAATAGGGGGAATCGATTTTCACACAAAGATGGCCGCCATCCGCAAACTATTACGCTGATGACCTATTGGTTTGGTCAAAGGATGCTCCCCCCATAAAGGTATGACGTTGCAAAATTTGGTAGAGATCGGATGAATAGGTTAATCGTAATTTGATTTAAGCTTTGAACATTTGTGTGGCCGCCATTACGTTTCCGTCAAGATGGCGGCGATATAAAACATGACACTGAGGTGCCTTTTGTTAGTACTACCTCTGTACCAAATTTCGTTCCATTCGGTTGCACCGTGTTCGAATTAATAGGGGGAATCGATTTTCACACAAAGATGGCCGCCATCCGCAAACTATTACGCTGATGACCTATTGGTTTGGTCAAAGGATGCTCCCCCCATAAAGGTATGTCGTTGCAAAATTTGGTAGAGATCGGATGATTACGTTAGTCGTAATTTGATTTAAGCTTTGAACATTTGTGTGGCCGCCATTACGTTTCCGTCAAGATGGCGGCGATATAAAACATGACACTGAGGTGTCCTTTGCTAGTGCTACCTTTGTACCAAATTTCGTTCAATTCGCATTCACCGTGTTCGAATTGATAGGGGGGGACAGACATTCAGAGTACACACACTCACACACACACACACACAGACACACAGACTCACACACACACATACACACACACAGACAGACACACTTTTTTTCGCCCTGTGTTGATCTCATAAGTCTACTTTCATTTTTTGCAAAAATCGAAAGTAGGCTAAAAATCACACAAACCTAACAATGTTGAGAATTTGCACAAGTTTACAATAAATGTATGTAACTAAATACAGTAAGTGTACATCCCGGCTGCAGTGGCCGAGAGCACTGACGCGCTAGCTGGCATCGGTAGAGCGTGGATTCGAATCCCGTCCTGAATATCAGTCAATGTTCATTTTACGAACAAAACATCGTTTTTAAATGTTGATTATTTATGAATTATTAACCGTTACGTTTCAACAGGACGGTGCTACACCGCATTTTTAGCCTATTTTCATTTATGAAAAATAGGCTTATGAGATCACCGTTTGTCCGTGTGTCTGTCTGTGTGTGTGGTGTGTGTGATGGTGTGTGTCCCCCTAATAACGTCTAAACGGCTGGAGAGATTTCAGTGAAACTCGTTACGTTCATAGCACTATTCCGGACGGCCCCGACCGTGCCCTTCAAATTTTGTGGCGTCTCACCAGTCCAACATGGCGGCTGTGCGAAATATTTCACCAGCATTCAATATCTCCGAAACTATTACCGATATCACCCTGGAATAATTTACGGTGATAAAGGGAACTACTAGAAGTTCACCTATGTGGCATTTCAAAACCTGGTAACTACAAAACTAACATGGCGGCCAAGCAAAATTAGGACATTTAAATAGACTTTTCTCGCGATTTAACCAACCAAACGCAATAAAACTTGGTACAGTATATGTTAATACACATTGTAATGAACCGACATCCAACTTCGTTCAATTGTTTACATAACCTCAAGATGGCGGCTGTGAGAAATATTTCACTGGCATTCTATATCTCTGAAACTATTATCGGTATCACCCTAAAATTTTGTTCGATGATAAAGGGCCTTACAAGATGTTCATCTATAAAACCTTCAGAAACCGGTTAACTACAAAATGAATATGGCGGCCAAGCGAAATTGATAATTTTAAATAGACCTTTCTCGCAATTTAATGATCCAAACGCAATGAAACTTGGTACAGAAAAAATTTATACACATTTTAATGCACTGGTATCTAATTTAGTTCAATTATTTACATAACCTCGAGATGGCGGCTGTGCGAATTTTAAAATTAAGTTTTTATTTCTTGTGTCGTAATCATGCGATCGAAGTGAAAGTTTGAATAATGATCGTACGAAATAATTTTCATTTAATGGTACATGATTCTATGGTCTATTCATATAACAATCCAACATGACGACCATCCGAAATATTTAGATGGATCTCAATATCTACGAATCTATTACAGCAATCAAACTGAATTTTTTAATGCTTATTGGGGCTATGAACATAAGTTCACCTATAGGACTTTCAATAACCTGGTGATCACAAATCCAACATGGCGGCGACACAAAGTATAAATATTCACATGGTCGTTTCTCGCAATTTAACCATCCGAGTGCAGTGACACTTGGTACAGGAAATCTTTATACAAATGTTAATCCTCTGGCATCTAATTTTTTCAATTGTTTTCCATAACCACAACATGGCAGCTGTGCGAAATTTAAAAATTTCGTTTTTATTTCTTTTGTCTTAATCATGCGATTGAAGTTTGCATTATACACGTACACAATACTCTTCATGTAACAGTACATAACTCTAGGACCTACATATATAAAATCCAACATGGCGACCATCCGAAATATTTATCCGGTTCTCAATATCTACGAATCTATTACAGCAATCAAACTGAAATTTTGTATGTACTGTAGATAGAGGCAATTAACATAAGTAGGATATATGAAAATAGGCTGTATACTTCTTCACCGAACTACTTGTTTCAATCAAAATTACGTAAATTTTAAAACAAAGCTAATATATTTGCCTCAATCAATGATACAAAAACGATTCTGCTATACAACATTCTGAACATACAGCAGATCAATTTGCAACAACAATGACTCAATTAATTTGAAAAAGAGCAAAGATATCGCGTCCTATAAATGCACGTTATTTTTTTTGATTAGTCTTTGAAAAAGACTCCCCAAATTTATTTCATTTTTCTTTTTTGGCAAAAATCCAGTGATATCAATTTCAAGAAAATAAGATAGCTTGTAATGGAATGTGTTCAGTATTGTCGATGAGTACCTTAGGCTGGATCTTCCCCCTTAATAACTCGCAAATTTTTCGTCTAATTTCACCCTAGGAACATCCTGTATAGTCCGTACGTACGCTCAGGAGCACTTGGAGTAACCTTCACCTTCATCTAGTTAACTGTGGTATATGTTACAAGTCAGATTACTTTTTTCAATGTAACTTTGTTCCCTTGACGCAACGATCCAGCTTGTTTTAAAGTTGGACGCGTGTAGGACAAGATAAATTATTGAAAACTTGTTCCACGGCAGAGACTCGTGCGGCTTAGGAAGTTAAGACCCGATATCAATTCCATGATAGAGCGTGCCAGCAATCAATAATGTCCCCGTGAGTCGCTCTGAAAAACAGCAAGAGGAAGTGAATTAAGGGCGAGTAGCCAGAACATTTGCAACTTTCGTAATAGCATGCATTTACTTTGATCATTTTCTGCAGTGAGTAAAATCTTATCAATTCATCCTTTTTTTTCAGTGGTTCAACATACGGTGGGTGAGTGGTTAACGTGTCGGATTACCAACCCCAAGCTTGCAGGTTCGCCCCTGGCCGTTGTAAGTGATTATTGAAAGGCGACAAAAATCACGACATGGATGCCATACGTTGTTGGCTTGTTCATCATCATCATCATCATCAAGTTTCCACTCCAGTTTCCCGGGTGTGGTTTACGAGCCCTCTCCATTTTGGTCGATTCATGTACCACTGCTCCTTCAAGACTTCATCCCAGTTGATTCCCTTGGATGTGATATCTCCTCCTAGGTCTTCCTACAGATCTCTTTCCAGTAATCTCAGTATGTAACCATTGTTTTGCAATTCTTCCTTCTGTCATACGTTTGATGTGACCAAACCATCGCAAACATGCCCTAGTTATGGTCTCCTTCAGAGACTGATTTATTCCAGCTTGTTCTCTTATCTTCTCATTTCTTACTTTGTCTTTCCTAGTTTTTTTGAAGCACGCTTCTTAGAAACTTCATTTCTGAAGCCTGAAGTCTGCTGTCATCTTTTTTGGTAGTTGTGCATGTTTCCAACCCATAAGTCAATATAGGGACAAAGTATGTTCGAAACAGAGTTTGCTTTGATCTTAGTGGCACTTGCTTATTCCAGAGTAGATATCGAACTTGCTGATAGAATTGACTTGATTTCTGAATACGGTTATTTAATTCAAGCTGTATTCTTTTGTCACTTGATATTAAGCATCCAAGGTACTGATACTGGTTTACTGTTTCCAATTGTCCACCCTCCAGCATTATATTATCTTTACTTCTCTGTCTGTTAACAGACATTGTAGCACTTACTTTCAGTCCATATTTTTTCAAATGATCATTCCAGACGTTCAGCCTTTCCTGGACTTCCAGCTCACTATATCCCCAGATAACTATATCATCTGCAAAAGCAAATGCTTGAAGATCCATATTGGTGCCCTGCTTCACTTCCTTTATGATTTCATCCATGATGGTGATGAATAGTAATGCTGAAAGGGCACTGCCTTCTCGCACTCCTCCAGATGTCTGGAACCAATCTGAATATCCATTTCCTACTTGAACACAGTTGTAGCAGTCATCGTAAAGCATTTTTACTCTCTGAATGAGTTCCATAGGCACATTCTTCTTTTTAAGACACCCCCATATAGTTTTTCTAGGGACACTATCGAATGCTTTTTCGATGTCTAGAAAGAACCCATTTGAATTCAATAGGCCGTGTTCAATGGCAAAATATTAATCTCGGGATTTTCCGCCAACACAAAGTTCCTCCATTCTCTACTAGAAAGCGCTGTAGTTTCAAGGAGCTTAGAGATTTAACCTCCTTAACTTTCATAGCGTTCAAAGGAACGACGAAATTCGACATGCAAGCTGCCATCTGGGTGTCAATTAACAAAGCTGGCACCCGTCACCCGAGGCCATACGATATTATTATTATAGTGGGTCAACATGATTTTACTCGACTGAAAAGAACGATAGTATGTTCAGTCATTGCCTTCAAAATGTCACAGTGTGTAAAATAGCACATAATCCCATGAAAACTTGTTTTATAATACTGTGGGCTCGAGGTACGTATTGACACTCCAGTCTCAAATGTCCTGGGTTCGATTCCTCTCAGTGGCAGGAAATGTAACTCTGGTTGGAACGTTGTACACTCAGCCACGTTCACCAAACATGAGAATACTTATTTATTTATGTTAATTAATTAATTTATTTATTCATGTATTTTTAAAATTTTTACATAATTTATTTATTTATTTATTTATTTATTTATTTATTTATTTATTTATTTATTTTCGTTTCGTTACGTCTCATTTCATTTCTTTTCAACCGGCTGCGGTTACACAACTTTCATCACTATCTTTCTTTCTTTCTTTCCTCTTTCGCCATTACTCCTTCATTCCTTGATATCCTCGTCCTTCTGGCAAGAATACTCTGTTCATTCTTGTCTTCTTGTCGGACTGGTCCTTCATTTTCGGAATATTCCTTCTGAACATTTATCTGTTACTCACACTTTCTTAAATCGCCGTAGAAGTCTTTTGTATTATTATTATTATTATTATTATTATTATTAATCACTGGGGACCCAACGTAAATTCTTCCAACAGCAGAACATTTATAGGATCGCTCCACGACTGAAGGGCCCACGCCACTTCATTAACCCAGTTGTACGCAATCACTGCTGTAATGTACCGCAGACATAATGATGATGACGACGGTGTCAAGCACGTAACAGAGATGACTCCAGTGCACATGATATGACAACTGTGATCATTCTCACATGACCTACTGGCACAAAGTATGGCAAGGTTGGTGATAGTGGCCACTTAATTCTATGCATTAGCATAGCCAAGCTGAATAAGACACGATGAATTTAAACATTTTTCGTCATCTACAAATGACAAGATATTGGCATCTTTTGCACACTCCAAGAGATCATTATTTATGATTAAAAACAAGATATTCAGTAAAGAACATATATCCTACTTTCTCCTAAATGCATGGGTAAAGTTTTAACTCTTTTTCCTTTTCAAGGAGTATAATTGGATATTAGTTGTAGTAGCTTGTTAAAATACATCGTGATATACGGATATTAAACATGAATATGATGTGCCATTTGTTAGTGCTACCTTGGTACAAAACTTCATCCAATTCAATTTCACCGTGTTTGAATTGATATGATGAATCGATTTGCACACATATAAGGCCGCTATCAGCAAACTATTGGGTTGATTACCTTGTAGTTCAGTTAAAGATGCTTCCCACAAAAAGGTAGGCCTATGTTGTTGCAAAATTTGGTAGAGATCAAATGATTAGTTTGGTCGTAGTTTGATTTAAGCTTTTAACATTTGGGTGGCCACCATTCCGTTTCCATCAAGATGGCGGCGATATAAAACATGGCACTGAGGTGCACCTTGCTAGTGCTACCTCTGTGCCAAATGTCGTTCAATTCGGTTTTACCGTGTTTGAAATGATAGGGGGAATCGATTTGTACACATACATGGCCGCCATCCACAAATTGTTGGGCTCATGACCTTGTAGTTTGGTCAAAAGATCCTCCATACATAAAGGTATAAATTTGCGAAATTTGGTAGAGATCGAATGATTAGGTTAATCGTAATTTGATTTAAGCTTTGAACATTTCGGAGGCCACCATTACGTTTGCGTCAAGATGGCGGCGATATAAAACATGACACTGAGGTGCCCTTTGCAAGTGCTACCTCTGTACCAAATTTCGTTCAATTCAGTTCCACCGTATTTGAATTTATAGGGGGAATCCATTTGCACACATACATGGCCGCCATCCACAAATTATTGGGCTGATGACCGTGTAGTTGGTCAAAAGATCCTTCTAACATAAAGGTATAATATTGCAAAATTTGGTAGAAATCGAATGATTAGGTTAGTCGTAATTTGATTTAAGCTTTGAACATTTGGGTGGCCGCCATTACGTTTCCGTCAAGATGGTGGCGATATAAAACGTGACACTGAGGTGCCCTTTGCTAGTGCTACCTCTGTACCAAATTTCGTTCTATTCTGTTTAACCGTGTTCGAATTGATAGGGGGGGGGACATACATTCAGAGTACACACACTCACACACACACACACACTCACACGCACACACACTCACACACACACAAACAGACACACAGACAGACACACAATTTTTGGCCCTGTGTTGATCTCATAAGTCTACTTTCATGTTTTGCAAAAATCGAAATTAGGCTAATAACAGAGATCCAAGATTCGATCCCTGAGGAACACCAGAGGCTGAATGAAATTCATTTTCATGTGTTAATACATTTATGTTATAACCTGTGGCATTGTGAAGTCGATGGTGGTAATAATGTGTGTACTTGTAATTGAAGCTAGGATTTGAAACGAGGTTGCCATGACCTAAATTTAGTAACCATGTCGGCATTTGCCTAGAGTTTAGAAGGAAAACCACGGAAAGCTATTCCTAGGAGAGCAGAGGTAGGAATAACACCAATCTCTTCTCCATTTTTTACCTCCCTAGGCTGATTATACCCCGTTCCTATTCCTAGATCAGCTTGCCACGGTGGGTGAGTGGATAGCGTGTCGGTCTACTAACCCCAAGATTGCAGGTTCGCTCCTGACCGTGGTAAGTGATTTTTGAAAGGCGGTAAAAATACGATACTCATTTCATATGATGTTGGCATGTCTATGAACCCATTTGAATTCAGTAGGCTGTGTTCATAACGGCAAAATTAATCTCGGGAGTTTCCGCCAACAGAAAGTTCCTCATTTCTCTACTAGAAAGCGATATAGTGTTCAAGGAGGTTAGATATCTAACATCTAACCTCCTTGACTTTCATAGTCAGGGAACAACGAAATTCGACATGCAAGCTACCCTCTGGGTGTGAAATAACAAAGCTTGCACCCGGTAACCGAGGCCATACGATATTATTATTATTCCTAGATCAGAATTATATTTCTTGACCGAGCCTGGAATCGAGTCCAGGACCTATGGAACCAGAGTATCAATGCATACTCCGAGACCACAATGGGTTGCTCAAAATTTATGTAGCCTACTTAGTGCTTTATCTTATTGGAATAAATAAACGAATACATTTAATAAATTAATGAATTAATAATTTAATAAAGGAATGAAGGAATTACTTAAACTTTGAAGAAATAAATAAATAAGTAAATAATTGGTAAATAATCCATCAAAATGGATTAGAAGATGAAGCAATGAATGTCAGGATGAGGAAGTTAGACCAGGCATGCCACATTACAAAGAATGTGTATAACAAAAAGTCTATGAGTATAGGGGCCAAGTTCCGACACTATACCACAGTTGTAAAAGCTGATGGATTATATGTGTCCGAAACTTTGACCATGAATAGTAAAGGTCAAGCTGACCAACTGGATAAAAGAGAGCGTAGGATATTAAGAAAAATCCTAGGTAATAGATGGCTTGATGGACAGTGACGAATGAGGACTTGCACAACAACATAGACCCTATCACAGCATCAATTAAGAGGAGATGGATACTATTTTACGGTCACCTTTTGATCGATTAACCAAAAGAATATGGAGTTTCATCAAGTCTAAGGCAACAAGGCCGAGATGGTTCGAGGAATGCGATAAAGATCTCTGGCAAATTGGTATTCTAGACCGAGAAATTCCTGACAGGAACTCATTTAGAAAATTGGTGAACAACTACCAAGGTTTCAAAATGGTATCAACTTCCGGAGGACAGAGAGGACCTTTGTCCGAAGAACATAAACAGGCACTCGTCGCTGAGGTCAGAAGATACTGGCAGGAAGTCAAAGCCGGAACAAGAACAAGACCTAGACACTAAAGTGAAGTTGGTTGTTACCACGCAGTCCATAGAGGCTCAACTCGATGTATTAAAAAAAAAAAAAAAAAAAAAAAAAATTGGTGGTATATTGGCTTTCACGGCCCAAGAATTAAAACACAGCAATTTTTTTCTAGGTTTATACCATGTCTTGCGTAGTTTTTCGCCTAGGAACACCAAGCTGGCTCATCAGCGGGCTCTTGGTGCTGCCCACCCGGATCCCCATAGGAGTAGCGAACTGTGCACTACCTCCCTTCTTATGAAGCGCACGTGCGCCTCTAACTGCGAGTGCTAAAAGCTCAAGCAGCCTCTCACCTCCCTATAAAGGCTTCCACGGCATAAACCTAGAAAAATAGCTAAGTTTTAATTCCAGGGCCATGAAAGCAAATATACCATCTTTTGGGAAAGCCTTCATAGCGAGGTAGTGCACAGTTCGCTACTCCTGTGGGGGTCCGGGCGGGCCAGCTTGGTGTTCCTAGGCGAAACCCCACACAAGACACGGCATAACCCTAGAAAAATTGCTGAGTTTTAATAAAATAATTGATCACTAAAAGAAAGAAGGAAAGAAAGAAATAAAGCTGTTTATCGTTGTATCTCTCATCACCGCCTCATGGGGCATGATGGTGCAGTGGTCAAGCTGCTTGCCTCTTACCAATGTGGACTGGGTTCGACTTCCAGTCAATGCATGTGAGATTTTCGAAGTGAAATATTACGTCCTTGGGTTCTGATTTCACGTAAAACTGAGGTCCCTTGGTTCATGATCGTGAGAATAACGGTCTCTTAAAACTTCAAGCTTGCTTAGCTCCCTCCTTCCTTGCTTTCTTCCGCTCTGCCTTGCTTGCTTCCTCCCTTCCTTGCTTCCTTCCTCCCTTCCTTGCTTCCTCCCTTCCTTGCTTCCTCCCTTCCTTGCTTCCTTGCTTCCTCCCTTCCTTGCTTCCTTCCTCCCTTCCTTGCTTCCTTCCTTGCTTCCTCCCTTCCTTGCTTCCTTGCTTCCTTCCTCTCTTCCTTCCTTCCTCCTTTCCTTGCTTCCTCTCTTCCTTGCTTCCTTCCTCCCTTCCTTGCTTCCTTACTTCCTTGCTTCCATCCTTGCTTCCTTCCTTGCTTCCTTCCTTGTTTCCTTCCTTGCTTCCTTCCTTACTTCCTTGCTTGCTTCCTTCCTTGCTTCCTTGCTTGCTTCCTTCTTTCCTTGCTTCCTTCCTTGCTTCCTTCCTAGCTTCCTTCCTTGCTTCCTTCCTTGCTTCCTTGCGTCTTTCCCTCCTTCCTTCCTTCCTTCCTTCCTAGCTTCCTTCCTTGCTTCCTTCCTATCTTCCTTCCTTGCTTCCTTGCGTCCTTCCTTCCTTCCTTCCTTCCTAGCTTCCTTCCTAGCTTCCTTCCTAGCTCACTTCTTTTCTTCCTCTCTTCCTTGCTTCCTTCCTAGCTCCCTTCCTTGCTTCCTTCCTTCCTTCCTTGCTTCCTTCCTAGCTTCTTTCCTTGCTTCCTTCCTTGATCACTACCACAAATAGTTATTCTCACCACCACATTACACTAGCGTGATCAAACCCCTTTCCTTGGCAAATTGCGCACCATTTGTGAAAATGTTTCTTACGAATACCGCTTGAGAATGGTATTCACTGCATCATTTGCTTACTGGTGGAGAAGGCAGATATCCTGGCGGCCCATAAAGGAATTAACTCCCTCCGATCCTCAACTTTTGAATGCGTCGCTCGTAATTCCAACTTCACACCTAATCTAGCGCGATTACATAAAAACTTGGCTGGAACTTCAGTGGAGGGGAAAACAATGGTTAGATATACGCAGACAGACAAGCCTCGGAAGATGGAACATTAATTTGTAAATCACAAGAACTTTTCTCATTTTTCAATTCGCACGTTCCGAAGTTTCCTCTTCTCGTTCTCCGTCTCCGTAATTTTCCTCTCTTTCTCGCTCTCTCTCTCTCATTTTCACTGCTTTCTGTAAAACACTCCTTCAATGATAATGGGATCTTCATCTTTATTTTCTTACTCCAATTAAAATTCTTAATTGTCTGCAGTAACTTTGTTCCTCTTCCGTGATACAAGATGGATCTGTTCTTTGAAGAGCGAGTGGTGCCTTTACGAGGTGTAGCTCAGCAATGTCCTGCTATTGGAAACAGCAACAGGACCTTTTCTTCAATCGCGCAAAACACTCTCAGCCAGGCAATGTTGGAGGGCTTGAAGAAGGAGGGACCTTGTAATAAACTGAAGTCAAAATTCTGAGTGTTAACTAGCTATCTATTGTTGTTGATTCACCGCTCTAAAAACAAAGGCAGTCCCATCTACCTTATCATTCGATCATCTCTATCAGGTGTCACTCATCACTATGGCACGAAAGTACATGCAAAAACATATTTTTGCTTATTTATGCATATTTTGGTTATTTTTACACAATGCATCATATTTTTCTCCTTTGCTCGTTAAAGTGCATATCTCTGATTGAGAAGAGCATATATTCTATTTCTTGTTGTTTTGAATCGCTTTTTATTACTTCATGAAATGAAAGTCGTACATTTCAATTCGGACTCCGAGAGTCTATCACATAATAATACTTGAAATTATTTTAACACCCAGTACGTTTCAGTTTTTTTTTGCAAGTTATTGTCAATTATTAGCCTATTTCCAATTTTGAAAAAATAGGCTTGTGAGATCACCTTTTGTCCGTGTGTGTGTATGTGCGTGTGTGTGTGTGGTGGTGCGTGTGTCCCCTAATAACTTCTAAACGGCTGGATCGATTTCAATGAAACTCGGTAAGTTCATAGCAATACTCCGGACGACCCCGATCGTGCCATTCAAATTTTATTACGTCTCACCAATCCAACATGGCGGCTGTGCGAAATATTTCACAAGTATTCAATAGCTCCGAAACTATTACCGATATCACCCTGGATTTTTTTTTACAGTGATAAAGGAAACTGCTAGAAGTTCACCTATGTGACCTTTGAAAAACTGGTAACTACAAAACCAACATGGCGGCCAATCGAAATTGCGACTTTAAATAGACGTTTCTCGCGATTTAACCAACCAAACGCAATAAAACTTGGTACAGTATATGTTTATTCACATTGTAATGCACCGATATCTAACTTCGTTCAATTGTTACATAACCACAAGATGGCGGCTGTGCGAAATATTTCACCGGCATTCTATATCTCTGAAACTATTAGCGGTATCACCCTGAAATTTTGCACGGAGATAAAGGTCACTACTGGACGTTCATCTATAAGACTTCAAAAGCCCGTTAACTACAAAACGAACATGGCGGCCAAGCGAATTTGAAAATTTTAAATAGACCTTTCTCGCGAATTAATGTTCCAAACGCAATGGTACTTGGTACAGGAAATGTTTATACACATTGTAATGCACTGGTATCTACTTTATTCAATTTTTTTATATAACATCAAGATGACGGCTGTGCGAATTTTAAAATTAAGTTTTTATTTCTTGCGTCATAATCATGCGATCGAAGTGAAAGTTTGAATAATGAACCTACGCAATAATTTTCCTTTAATGGTACATGACTATATGGCCTATACACTACATATAACAATCCAACATGGCGACTATCCGAAATATTTAGACGGCTCTGAAAATCTACGAATCTATTACCGCAATGAAACTGAAGTTTTGTATGTTGAATAGTGGCAGTTAACCTAAGTAGGATATATGAAAATAGGCTGTATAGTTCTTCACGGAACTACTTGTTTTTATTCTGCAGTCATTATGTAAAATTATTTTCATTTTAAAATATTCAATGGCTATTAAAATTGTATATTTAACAAGAAGTTCCGTGACGAACTAAAGAGCCTACTTTTCTTAAAATTTAAGATCTATGCCAGTGATTAATCTATATGGATCTATCTAGAATAATGACGAAATTTAGTTGGTAATATCGAAATTTCTAATTACTTCGAAATACTGTATACCTGGCATAATGTAGCCTAATAGAGAACTACAGTTGGCAGCCCTGGTGACTGAATATATTCTTAGTTCCATCTCTTAAGGTACAGAATACAAAATTTGGTTGGAGTCCAATGGATAGCATGGACGTTACATGCAGTTAAACATTGGATCTAACAGCGCGCGTAAAATCATGTTGGCAACAATGACATACATGTATTGGTCAGAAATAACCTGAAATAATATGATCTATTGTTGTGTCAATTTTGAATAAAATCCATTAGTTTGTATAGAAGTTAAATGCATTTTAAAATTGGATCTATCAGCAGGCTTAGAATCATGTTGGCAGCACTGACGTATATTAGTTACTCCAAATTAATCTAGAATGCCAGGTACTATACGTGTGCAAAGTTTAGAGCTATTGGCTTGCATACTTTCTGATATATTGATATTAGGGTAACAAAAATAGAGACAGTATTTACTAACAGTTGGCAGCCCTGGTTACTCTTAAGAATCGGCATATACATATCTGTTATGGTACGCATAGCACACACGAAATTTCGTTGAAATCCAATTGATAGTGTAGAAGTTATATGCATTTGAAATTTGGACCTATCAGAAGGCGTATATTCATTTTTGCAACACTGCGATGTATGTCCTCATGGAAATTAAACTGCAATACTATTTTCTATACGTGTGCCAATTTTGAAATAGCTCCTATTCATACCTTCCAAGATATCCAACATGGAGCTCAAATTTCAATTGCGATTTTTCAGCAGTTGGTAGCACTGACATCATTTTGAAATATGGGCGTGAGATATTCAGGTATAGATCTTTACTCCTACCAAATTTTGTTTCGATTGCTGCAGCCGTTTAGGAGTTGATATGGGGGGACACAAACACAGCCAGACAGACAGAAGGACAGACAGACAGACAGACACACATTTGCCCGATCTCATAAGTCTACTTTTTCCTCATTTTTGCAAAATGTGAAAAGTAGGCTAAAAATTAACCTAATCAAATAATAATTGATGGTCAATACCGCTTGAAGTTCCATAAAATAACATTTCTTACAATTTAGACCTGTTTCTTAGTTGAGATATTTTAAAAAAGGTGTAGTTACATGTCCGTCTGTGGATATTTTCTTTATATCCAAAATAGAAACGCTAAAGAATACGGAATGATCGTAATTGCCGTAGTTATTTCACAGTGCGTATTTATTAAAACGTGATGCATAATAGACCAATCAGTGCATTTTTGCATGCATATTTATTAAATTAATAATGCGTGAACTCCCGGGCCTTAATAATCACCATCTCTACCAATCATTCTCACCATTGGCGTAACTAGGTTATGCTTCAGGAGAGCTGTACAGAGGTGTGCAAGTTATTAGAATCAACAAGATGTTCAGTAAAGAACATATAGCCTACTTTCTCCTAAATGCATGGGTATTGTTATAACTCTTTGTCCTTTTCAAGGAGTATGATCGAATGTTGGTTGTAGTAGCTTGTTGAAATACAACGTGCTATAGGGATATTAAACATGAATATGAGGTGCCCCTTGCTAGTGCTACCTCTGTACCAAATTTCGTTCAATTCGGTTTCACCGTGTTTGAATTGATAGGGGGAATCGATTTGCACACTTACTTGGCCACCATCTGCAAACTATTGGGCTGATGTTCTTGCAGTATGGTCTGAATATGTTTCCCACATAAAGATATGGTGTTGCAAAATTTGGTAGAGACTAGATTATTAGGTTGGTCGTAATTACATTTTAGCTTTTAACATTTGGGTGGCCACGATTACGTTTCCGTCAAGATAGCGGTGATATAAAACATGACACTGAGGTGCCCTTTGCTAGTGCTACCTCTGTACCAAATGTCATTCCATTCGGTTTCACCGTGTTCGAATTGATAAGGGGAATCGATTTTCACACAAAGATGGCCGCCATCCGCAAAATATCAGGCTGATGACCTATTAGTTTGGTCAAAGGATGCTCCCTCCATAAAGGTATGATGTTGCTAAATTTGCTAGAGATCGGATGATTAGGCGAATCGTAATTTGATTTAAGCTTTGAACATTTGTGTGGCCGCCATTACGTTTCCGTCAAGATGGCGGCGATATAAAACATGACACTGAGGTGCCCTTTGCTAGTGCTACCTCTGTACCAAATTTCGTTCATTCGGTTCCACCGTGTTCGAATTAATAGGGGGAATCAATTTTGACATAAAGATGGCCGCCATCCGCAAACTATTAGGCTAATGGCCTATTACATTGGTCACAGGATGCTCCCTCCATAAAGGTATATTGTTGCAAAGTTTGGTAGAGATCGGATGGTTATGTTAGTCGTAATTTGATTTAAGCTTTAAACATTTGTGTGGCCGCCATTACGTTTCTGTCAATATGGCGGCGATATAAATCATGACACTGAGATGCCCTTTGCTAGTGCTATCTCTGTACCAAACTTCGTTCCATTCTGTTTCACCGTGTTTGAATTAATAGGGGGAATCGATTTTTACACAAAGATGGCCGCCATCCGCAAACTATTAGGCGAATGACCTATTAGATTGGTCAAAGGATGCTCCCTCCACAAAGGTATGTAGTTGCAAAATTTGGTAGAGATCGGATGATTAGGTTAATCGTAATTTGATTTAAGCTTTGAACATTCGTGTGGCCGCCATTACGTTTCAGTCAAGATGGCGGCGATATAACACATGACACTGAGGTGCCCTTTGCTAGTGCTACCTCTGTACCTAATTTCGTTCCATTCTGTTCCACCGTGTTCGAATTAATAGGGGGAATCAATTTTGACATAAAGATGGCCGCCTGCCGCAAACTATTAGGCTAATAACCTATTAGATTGGTCAAAGCATGCTCCCTCCATAAAGGAATGTTGTTGCAAAGTTTGGTAGAGATCGGATGGTTATGTTAGTCGTAATTTAACTTAAACTTTGAACATTTGTGTGGCCGCCATTACCTTTCTGTCAATATGGCGGTGATATGAAACATGACACTGGGATGCCCTTTGCTAGTGCTACCTCTGTACCAAATTGCGTTCCATTCAGTTTCACCGTGTTTGAATTAATAGGGGGAATTGATTTTCACACAAAGATGGCCGCCATCTGCAAACTATTAGGCTAATGACCTAGTCATTTGGTCAAAGGATGCTTCCTCTAAAAAGGTATGTTGTTGCAAAATTTGGTAGAGATCGGATGATTAGGTTAATCGTAATTTGAATTAAGCTTTGAAAATTTGTGTGGCCGCCATTACGTTTCCGTCAAGACGGCGGCGATATAAAACATGACACTGAGGTGCCTTTTGTTAGTACTACCTCTGTACCAAATTTCGTTCCATTCGGTTGCACCGTGTTCGAATTAATAGGGGGAATCGATTTTCACACAAAGATGGCCGCCATCCGCAAACTATTACGCTTATGGCCTATTGGTTTGGTCAAAGGATGCTCCCCCCATAAAGGTATGTTGTTGCAAAATTTGGTAGAGATCGGATGATTAGGTTAGTCGTAATTTGATTTAAGCTTTGAACATTTGTGTGGCCGCCATTACGTTTCCGTCAAGATGGCGGCGATATAAAATATGACACTGAGGTGTCCTTTGCTAGTGCTACCTTTGTACCAAATTTCGTTCAATTCGCATTCACCGTGTTCGAATTGATAGGGGGGGACACACATTCAGAGTACACACACTCACACACACACAGACACACACACACACACAGACACACACACAGACTCACACACACACATACACACACACACACACACAGACACACTTTTTTCGCCCTGTGTTGATCTCATAAGTCTACTTTCATTTTTTGCAAAAATCGAAAGTAGGCTAAAATGCATTTAAATCGGTCAGAATTGTTTATTCAAAATCATTTTATCGACCAACTCCTGGCATCTACTGTTACCCTACTTAGTAATGTTTTCTCCTCCGTGGACTTACAATTTTTAGCCTACTTTTCACATTTTGCAAAAATGAGGAAAAAGTAGTCTTATGAGATCGGGCAGATGTGTGTCTGTCTGTCTGTCTTTCTGTCTGACTGTCTGTCCTTCTGTCTGTCTGGCTGTGTGTGTGTCCCCCCCTATCAACTCCAAAACGGCTGGAGCAATCATAACAAAATTTGGTAGCAGTAAAGGTCTATACCCGAATATCTCACGGCCATATTTGAAAATGATGTCAGTGCTACCAACTGCTAAAAAATCGCAATTGAAATTTGAGCTCCATGTTGGATATCTTGGAAGGTATGATTGGGAGCTATTTTAAAATTGGCATACGTATAGATAATAATATTGCAGTTTAATTTCCAGGAGGCCATACATCGCTGAGTTGCCAAAATGATTATAAGCCTGCTGATTGGTCCAATTTTTAAATGCACATAACTTCTACACAATCAATTGTAATTCAACCAAATTTCGTTTGTTGTATGCATACATAACCAGATATGACTGAGCGTATTCTTAAGACCCACCAGGGCTGCCAACTGTTAATAAATGCTCCTAATTTATTTTATCCAAATACCAATATATCAGAAAGTATGCAAGCCAATAGCTCTAAACTTTGCACACGTATAGTACCTGGCATTCTAGATGCATTTGGACTAACTAATATACGTCAGTGCTGCCAACATGATTCTAAGCCTGCTGATAGGTCCAATTTTAAAATGCATGTAACTTCTATACTAACTAATGGATTTCATTCAAAATTGGCACAACAATAGATCATATTATTTCAGATTATTTCTGACCAATACATGCATGACATTGTTGCCAACATGATTTTACGCACGCTGTTAGTTCCAATGTTTAACTGCATGTAACGTCCATGCTATTGTACAATACCCAAGGGGTATGCACCCCTTAGAGATCATCCCCCCCATCATCTGTCTAAATCTCATAAAAGGCAACCCTTTAAAAGCCTACCCAATATCCATCAATACTATAAGGGCAGCTGGCTACTCCATAAAGCAGCTCAACCCTTGCGTAATTATGACACACAGCGACATACTACAAACTGGTTCAACTATGCCACAACGCGCTGACAGAACAGAGGCTAAAGGTATAAAAGGTGCCTTAAGTGGGTCACGAGGATCTCTCCATCACCAGTGCTTCGACGAGACAGCCGGAGGCTAACGACAGTGTCAACCGAGGTGAGTCAGTCAGTCAGTGTTCAGAATCCTATTTTTGTAACCTAACACCCACAGTTTGTACTCACATTATAACATCACAAGATCCCTTAAAAGGGACTAACAGTTACTCATTGCTGACCAATAAACACTTGGTCAGTCTCTTACACTTGCATTACTGATCTACACTCTTCTTCACGTCCCCACGTCCTTCCTTACTCCCGTCACGGTCAGACGTGACACACCGTAGTAATAACGCCAACTCAGACGTCCTTGTATTCCTCACAGCGGCTCGCGTGCTCAAAGGAAGCGCGTGCCGAACCGCTGACACTAGCAAGGTGATTATATAATAAGTAGCCGGCTGGGCGACTAGTACACCGACCCGCGTGCTAAGGCTACATCCCTTAAACCACATTTACAGTCTTTATAGGAACGCCCCCTAGTTCCTAGCACACCACAACACACTACACTGGTCAGCTTGCCCTGTCAAGGGGAGCTACCCTTATTTAGGCACAAACTCATAAATTAGTACAGCAACTCTCCCTTTTAGATCCACCCCCAAATAAGGGATCTAAAACACTGGTGGAGGCGGGGTCCTACGCATAGAGAAAAGGGACTCAACCAACGAGCCCTCGTAGGTAAAACGACCCCTTCCGTACCGCAAAAAGCCAAGCAAATTAGTGAGAAAATTTTTTCCCCAGACAAAAAGCACCATTTTTTTTTGTGTGCTCCAAATTAGCTACACAGGGGAACTTCTTAATAAACCAACCCCCTAACCCCATACAGAACCAGAGAGATATAGGAATACACTGGCAAACACGCACAGATTTTTTTTTTCTCTCTATTGTTACTTTAGGCCCATACACTTCAGGCAGAATGGCACCTCATGAAGAGATTGCAAGCCATGAAGGTGATAGGGGTATGCCAATATTAGTAGCATTATTGGCTAGATGCCAAAGGCACATACAGATCAGGCAAACACAAATACGGACACTCAAAACAGAAAATCAGGACAATACAGGGCAATATCCATCAATACTATAAGGGCAGCTGGCTACTCCATAAAGCAGCTCAACCCTTGCGTAATTATGACACACAGCGACATACTACAAACTGGTTCAACTATGCCACAACGCGCTGACAGAACAGAGGCTAAAGGTATAAAAGGTGCCTTAAGTGGGTCACGAGGATCTCTCCATCACCAGTGCTTCGACGAGACAGCCGGAGGCTAACGACAGTGTCAACCGAGGTGAGTCAGTCAGTCAGTGTTCAGAATCCTATTTTTGTAACCTAACACCCACAGTTTGTACTCACATTATAACATCACAAGATCCCTTAAAAGGGACTAACAGTTACTCATTGCTGACCAATAAACACTTGGTCAGTCTCTTACACTTGCATTACTGATCTACACTCTTCTTCACGTCCCCACGTCCTTCCTTACTCCCGTCACGGTCAGACGTGACACACCGTAGTAATAACGCCAACTCAGACGTCCTTGTATTCCTCACAGCGGCTCGCGTGCTCAAAGGAAGCGCGTGCCGAACCGCTGACACTAGCAAGGTGATTATATAATAAGTAGCCGGCTGGGCGACTAGTACACCGACCCGCGTGCTAAGGCTACATCCCTTAAACCACATTTACAGTCTTTATAGGAACGCCCCCTAGTTCCTAGCACACCACAACACACTACACTGGTCAGCTTGCCCTGTCAAGGGGAGCTACCCTTATTTAGGCACAAACTCATAAATTAGTACAGCAACTCTCCCTTTTAGATCCACCCCCAAATAAGGGATCTAAAACACTATTCATTGGACTTCAACCAAATTTTGTATTCTGTACCTTAAGAGATGGAACTAAGAATATATTCAGTCATCAGGGCTGCCAACTGTAGTGCTCTATTAGGCTACATTATGCAAGGTATACAGTATTTCGAAATAATTAGAAATTTCGATATTAGCAACTTAATTTCTTCATTATTCTAGATAGGTTCATATACTGTAGAATAATCATTGGCATGAAAAGTAGGCTCTTTAGTTCGTCACGGAACTTCTTGTTCCAATAGGAATTGCGTCAGGAAACTTTCAGAATTCGGGATTCTGAGGGATATACAAGCTGGGTCCTTTTTCTATTTTTTCTCATTGACTTGTGAATGTATCCTCTAAGTCAGGTGATTTCAATCCATAGTTCATTATTCTTTAAATAATTATATTGTGGACCATCAGTAAGAAGACTCCAAATCCCTCAGCTCTAAATTCACACGAAAAATACAGTGAAGTAATCAAAACAAAAAGTGAGGCATTTCGCATTAGTGGCGTAGTTGGTAGCATGATGAGCTTCTATGCCCAATATCGCGTGTTCAAACCCGGCCGAAGTCGTCGGAATTTTAAGAGCGTTAAAATCCCTCAGTATGCCTTCCTTCGGAGGGGAAATAAAGCCGGCGGTCCCATTTCATAGATTTATGGCATGTTAAAGAACCTTCCACTAATTACACCTGTGTGAAGCTAAATTATTCTAGGTTAAACATTAGACTAACGTTCTTAGATTCCTACGTTTGTCGTCAGGAGCCGACTGCGGTGGCATCAGGTAACTAATTTCTGAACTAGTTGGTCGTTGACGGTGGCGTTTGGCGGCGAAAGTAGGAACTATTTGAAAATTAATCGTCGGCAGTCCTTACTTGAATTAAAACAGATACACACAGTATTACAGTCATCACAATTAACACCGGTTATCAGACAGATTCTACACACACCCAACGTACATGGGGCTACACGACCACGTTGTCGCAGCCCCTAAACTGAGGAACGAACCAACCAACCATTTCGCGTTAGTAAGGCTCCTATGTTAGTGGCGATTCTAAAAAAATGTTTTACTTTGTGTTTCTGAGAAGAAAATTTTGTTAAAACTCTTGGTTAAACATTTGAAGTAATTTAACCGCCTTCCAAACTCTAAATGCTATTTTGAGAAACTGGCGACGAGGCTAGTAATTTGCACACCTCTGTTCATTCAGGTAGAAATAGCCTCTGTATAATGGCCAATCACTTCTTACCACTGACCAAAACCCTCACAATAATAAGGAACTCATTAGTCTCTGTCGTGTACGAGTACATTACATTCGTCTGATTCATCAATCTGGTCTCATATTCCTATCATACTGATAACACACGCTCAGTAAGAGAAAGACATTCTTCACCTAAGAATCACAAATATTCTATTCCTATCGGATTTGGCTAACATAACCTACCAGCCATGAATGTGAATTCCTGAATACTGAGGCAATGCAGATAAGAGTATCTTCACGGTGGTAACTTTGTTCCTCGTAATCCACAGGCTATAACACGGTGTACAGTCTTCCTAGGTTATTCCGCACAGACGGTGCTAAGTGGCAAGTGAGGAAAAGGTTTTTCCAGCAACCAACTGTGTTCCACGTCAGTATTGAGGTAACTGTATCAAATATTTTAACAACATAACTCACATTATTAATATAGCCGTAATAGTAAAAACAAGATGTTCAGTAAGGAACATATAGCCTACTTTCTCCTAAATGCATGGGTATTGTTATAACTCTTTGTCCTCTTCAAGGAGTATAATTGAATGTTTGTTGTAGTAGTTTGTTGAAATACAACGTGTTATAGGATATTAAACATGCATATGAGGTGCTCTTGGCTGGTGGTACCTCTGTAAAAAAAAAAAAAAAAAAAAAAGATCGGTTTCACCGTGTTTGAATTGATATGGTGAATCGATTTGCACACATAAATGGCTGCCATCCGCAAATTATTGGGCTGACGACCCTGTTGTTTGGTCAACAGATTCTTTATAGATAAAGGTATAATGTTGCAAAATTTGGTAGAGATCAGATGACAAGGTTGGTCATAATTCGATTCAAGCTCTTAACATTTGGGTGGCCGCCATTACGTTTTGGTTAAGATGGCGGCGATATAAAACACGACACTTGAGTGCCCTCTCCTAGTTCTACCTATGTAGCAAATTTCGTTCAATTCGGTTTCACCATGTTTGAATAGATAGGGGGAATCGAATTGCACACAAACATGGCCACTATCTACAAACTATTGGGCTAATGACCTTGTAGTTTAGTCAATAGACGTTCACCATATGAATATATAATGTTTCAAAATTTGGTAGAGATCAGATGATTAGGTTAGTCGTAATTTGATTTAAGCTTTGAACATTTGGGTGACCACCATTACGTTTTCGTCAAGATGGCGACGATATAAAACATGTCACTGAAGTTTTCTTTGTTAGTGCTACCTCTGTACCAAAATTCGTTGATTTCGGTTTCACCGTGTTTGAATTGATAGGGGGAATCGATTTGCACACATACATGGCCGCCATCTGCAAACTATTGGGCTGATGATCTTGTAGTTTGGTCAAAAGACGCTCGCTATATAAATATATAAAGATGTGTTTTGCACAAATAGGTAGAGATCATATTATTTGGTTAGTCGTAATTTGATTTAAGCTTTTAACATTTGGGTGGCCGCCATAACGTAACCGTCAAGATGGCGGCGATATAATTCATGACACTGAGGTGCCCTTTGCTAGTTCTACCTCTGTACCAAATTTCGTTCAATTCGTTTCACCGTGTTTGAATTGATAGGCGGAGACAGACAGACATTCAGAGTACACACACTCACACACACACACACAGACAGACACACAATTTTTGGGCCTGTGTAGATCTCATAAGTCTACTTTCATTTTTTGCAAAAATTGAAAGTAGGCCAATAGTTCAACGAGTGAAGTTAGTACACAATGGTGTGCTGACAACTACTGCAGGTTGTAATGTTTTGGCCCGGTATATTTAACGGTTTACCCAGCCTAAGCTCAAAAGGCGCATGCACGGCAGGTCCCAGACGCAATTCAGAAAAGCCGAGGTTAACAACGAAACTTCCAACACATATACTCTACTCTGAAGTCTTAACTCGACACGACTCGACAGTTTGATGTTAGCCGAAGCTTGGGTGATAGGCTCGCTCGCTAGCTGGTAAACTCACTCCGAAGATAGTAATTGAAATTTCCACTAACTAGAGATTGTTGCAAGAGATGAAAATATAAAACATATTAAAGATATAGATATGCTGTCGCGGACTTTTTTTTGTAGACCTTTACATGCTGAACAACTCTAACATTTCCATCTGTCAAGGACGAACGCGATTCTCTTTGGCGCAATTGCGGATTTAAATTTTTCTTATTCTTTTCCTATTTATTTGTATTTTGTTCATCATTCTCAAACTTATCATCTTCATTCTTACCTTTATCCATATTCTCATTCACATAATTATCATTCTTATCCTCATTCTCATTCTCAACCCCCCCCCAGGTTCGTAACCTGGCGCAGTCAGCTGGCATTTGAGGGTGCGCAAATGCGAGGGAGCCGTGTCAGTAGATTTCCTGGCACGTTAAAGATCCCCTTCGGGGCAAAATTCCGGCACCCCGGCGTCTCTAAAAGCCCGAGTAGTTAAAAGGGACGTAAACACCATATCATTATTATTATTGTTATTATTATTATTAGGGGTGCAAGGAAGAAGCCTCCCCGAAGATTGTATAATTTACACTATGGAAAACCACTACAATCGGGCGCATCCTGGGCAACGTTGCATAGCAGCGGCAGATTCTTCCACTACCGGTCAACACAGAAGTAGTAATCTCCCTAAAGGGTCTTTTTTAAGACCACTTGTTATAGTCTCGATTAATATCGAGGGATTCTCGCGTGCCAAAGAGACCTTATTGGCTGATTTGTGCAACGAATGTAAATGTGACATACTCCTAATGCAAGAGACTCACCGGGGCTACAACAGCCATCGGCCCAAAATCGCAGGCATGGAGCTTGTTCTGGAAAGGCCCCACGATAAATACGGCAGTGCCATTTTTACCAAACCAAACCTAAATATCACATCAGCCTCGCTGACTGGAAAGGATGACATCGAGATTCTTTCAATATCTACACCACACTTTTGCGCTACTTCTATATACAAGCCCCCCAATGTCGACTTCACGTTTGAGGAACCTGCCAACTTCAACTACCAGGACGTAAACTTCATCATTGGCGATTACAACTGCCGAAGCACATCTTGGGGATACCCAGATTCAGATATAAATGGCGAAAAACTGGAAACCTGGGCAGAGAATCATGATCTTCAGCTAATTCATGATCCAAAGCTGCCAGCATCCTTCAACAGTGGCCGATGGAGGAGAGGCTACAACCCCGATAATATCTTCGTGTCATCCAAAGTTGCTGGGAGTTGTTTGAAGATGATGGGTAAGCCCATTCCATCTACCCAACATAGGCCCATAATTTGCACAGTGAATGCCATGGTTGTGCCAGAGGAGGTGCCTTTCAAGCGAAGGTTTAATTTTCAGAAGGCCGACTGGGAAAGATTTGCCAAAGAACTTGATACAGAAGTTGCCAAAATCCCGCCGCAACCTGAGATGTATGAGGCATTTGTCAAATGCGTCCATACAGTTTCTAGAAGGACTATCCCAAGAGGTTGTAGAACAAGCTACATACCAGGACTGACTGATAACAGCAAACAGCTGATGAACCACTACAAAGATCTCTTTGAGGCAGACCCATTTTCTGATGATACTATCCATGTTGGCGAGGAATTGTTGCAAACTATCTCAGCACATTGTAAAGCTAAGTGGACCTCACTGGTAGAGAATCTCGACATGAAGTTAAATAGTAGGCGGGCCTGGAATCTCCTGAAAAACCTCAGCGGTGACCCAACGACATCTAGAAACTTCACCACAATAACAGCAGACCAGATTGCAACCCAATTACTCATGAACGGGAAGACTAAAGGTCGGAGCTCACGGGAGCAACTGGAACGAACCTCAGGACATGAGAACCATAACCTACGAGAACCTTTCACCTTGAATGAACTAGAATCTGCCATCTCCACGTTGAAATTGAATAAAGCTGCTGGCATCGATGACATCAGAGTAGAACAGATCAAAAAGTTCGGCCAGACCACCCTACAATGGCTGCTTACGATGATTAATGAGTGTGTATCTAAGCTTTATATCCCCAGGCTCTGGAGGAAAGCCCGAGTGGTTGCACTGCTTAAGCCTGGTAAGGAGCCAAACGATCCTAAAAACTTTCGCCCAATATCCTTATTATGTCACTGTCTCAAGATCTTCGAGCGCCTTATCCTCAACCGAATTAGCGGCATCCTTGAAGATAAGTTCATTCCCCAACAAGCTGGGTTTCGATCTGGAAAGTCATGTTGCAGTCAGATACTGAACCTCACTCAACACATCGAGGATGGGTATGAACAAGGTGAGATAACTGGAGTTGCCTTTGTCGATCTAACAGCTGCTTACGACACTATCAACCACAGAAAGTTGCTGAGGAAAGTGTACCAGACCTCCAACGACTACCAACTAACATCCCTTATTGGCACTCTCCTGCAGAATAGAAGGTTCCAAGTCTTTCTCCATGGTAAAAAGAGCAGATGGCGCATACAAAAGAACGGCTTACCTCAAGGCAGTGTACTCGCTCCTGTGCTATTTAATATTTACACTAACGATCAGCCCATACCAGAACATTCTAGGCTCTTCATCTATGCTGATGATACTGCAGTGGCTGCCCAAGGAAAAACATTTGAAGAGGTGGAGGGAAAGTTGACTTCTGCACTAGATACCCTTGGATCTTACTATGAAGCCAATCATCTTAAGCCAAATCCCAACAAGACTCAAGTATGTGCATTTCACTTAAGGAATAGAGAAGCTCGGCGGGAACTGGATGTTACATGGCAAGGCAAACAACTCCAACATTGTCCAACACCCGTGTATCTAGGTGTTACTCTTGACCGAACACTGTCCTTCAAGAAACATTGCCATAAGACCAGGCTGAAAGTTAGTTCACGGAACAATATTTTGAGGAAGCTCACAGCCACCACCTGGGGGGCAAGTCCTCACGTCCTAAGAACTTCTGCTCTTGCTTTGTGCATGTCTGCTGCAGAGTACGCTTCACCTGTGTGGAGTGCATCCAGTCACACCATGCAGATTGACATTGCCATCAACGAGACCATACGAATCTTGTCGGGATGTATGAAGCCTACTCCAGTCGACAAACTTTACCCGATTGTTGGGATAGCTCCCCCAACTATCAGAAGGGCTGTTGCTGCTGATGCAGAGAGGGCGAAGCAGATTAATGATCCCCGTCATCCACTGCATAATCATCAGGCTGTTGTCCGTCGACTGAAATCAAGAAAGAGTTTCATCGCCAGGACTCAACCACTGGAGGGAACATCGGAATCTAACCGCATCTCCAGGTGGAAGAGCAAGCTGCCGCCGGATATCCCTGTTAAGGAAGAGCTAGCCCCAGGAAATGACCTGCCTTACCCTGTTTGGAAATCACTTAATCGTCTCAGGGTGGGCGTCCCTCGTTGCAAGACCAACATGCAGAAATGGGGTATCCTTCCAGCTGATGGAGACACGTCCTGCGAGTGTGGAGCAACACAAGACCCAGCCCACCTGCTCATTTGTCCACTACTAGAACAACCCTGCACTACCCAGGACCTGATCGAGGCAAACAACAAGGCCATCGGAGTTGCTACATTCTGGAAATGATCGGACACGGAAATGATGAATGAATGATTATTATTATTATTATTATTATTATTATTATTATTATTATTATTATTATTATCTAGTGGGACGTGAGTTGGTGACCACGGGACCCCAGCCGAGTCCGGCATTGCTTCCACTTACTTGTGCCGGGCTCATCCCATTCTTCTTTCCTGTCGACCTCACTTGGTCAACTCTTGTTCTCTTCTGACCCCGACGGTATTAGGGTATCTGAGGCCTAGGGAGTCTCTTCCTTTCCCGCCTTAATTGGCCCTTGTCTCATCTTTTCTGATACCCTCCTTCTGCGAGGGGTCAGCCTTCTTTTTCTTTTCCTGTTATCTCCTGCCATCTGCTCAAGACCCTCAAGGAGGCAGGGTGTGTGTAGCCCCATCACTTCTGGTGCACCCTGGATATAGCTACACCCTCAGGGGCTCACGGCTGGTGAGTTCGGGAGTTGGCGACCCCGAGGGATTCCTGAGCTGGGTCCGGTTTCCCCCTTTTATCCATTACCTGCGGGGTGGACCCTCTCCTCTTGCACTTTCCTATCTGCCTTTCATGGCTCTCCTTCCTTCCAAGTCCCTCAATCCGCATTCTTCGAGGGTGGAGGACATTGCTTTTCCTCCTGTCCTTTATTTGCCTTATTCTCCTTTTGTTTTCCAGTTCTTCTTCTAGTATATAAGTTAGTAGTTAGTTTTAGTTATAGTTTACATTTCATTTTCATCTCCACGATCACCCAAACCATTAGTGGCTGATAACCTAGATGTTAGGCCCCTTAAAACAACAATTATCATCATCATCATCATTCTCATTCTTTTCTTCATTCTCAATCTTATCCGTATTCTTATCCTTATTATTCTTGTTCTTGCTCTTGTTCTCATTCTTATTCACATTTTCATTTTTATTCTTCATCTTATTCTTATTCTTACAGTTACAGTTCTCATACCTACTGACTTACTATATATTTTATGTTCGACCCTGACTATTATATGTCAGAAAACTGGATCATAATGATGGTCATTATAACACTATTTTTAGCCTACTTTTCACATTTTGCAAAAATGAGGAAAAAGTAGACTTATGAGATCGGGCAAATGTGTGTCTGTCTGTCTGTCTGTCTGTCTGTCTGGCTGGCTGTGTGTGTGTCCCCCCCTATCAACTCCTAAACGGCTGCAGCAATCGAAACAAAATTTGGTAGGAGTAAAGATCTATACCTGAATATCTCACGGCCATATTTGAAAATGATGTCAGTGCTACCAACTGCTAAAAAATCGCAATTGAAATTTGAGCTCCATGTTGGATATCTTGGAAAGTATGAATGGGAGCTATTTCAAAATTGGCACACGTACAGATAATAATATTTCAGTTTAATTTCCAGGAGGCTAAACATGGCAGTGTTGCCAAAATGATTATAAGCCTCCTGATAGGTCCAATTTTTAAATGCATATAACTTCTATACTATCAATTGGAATTCAACCAAATTTCGTATGTTGTATGTGTACATAACCAGATATGACTGAGTGTATTCTTCAGACCTACCAGGGCTGCCAACTGTTAATAAATGCTCCTAATTTATTTTATCCAAATACCAATATATCAGAAAGTATGCAAGCCGACAGCTTTAAACTATGCACACGTATAGTCCCTGACATTCTATATTAATTTGGAGTAACTTATATACGTCAGTGCTACCAACATGATTCTAAGCCTGCTGACAGGTCCAACTTTAAATACATGTAACTTCCATACTATCATTTGGATTTCAACCAAATTTCGTATGTGCTATGTGTACCACAACAGATATGACTATGCGTATTCTAAGGAGCAACCAGTGCTGCCAACTGTTAATATGTGCTGTCCCTATTTTTGTTACCCTAATATCAATATATCAGAAAGTATGCAAGCCAATAGCTCTAAACTTTGCACACGTATAGTACCTGGAATTCTAGACGAATTTGGAGTAACTAATATACGTCAGTGCTGCCAACATGATTCTAAGCCTGCTGATAGGTCCAATTTTAAAATGCATGTAACTTCTATACTAACTAATGGATTTCATTCAAAATTGGCACAACAATAGATAATATTATTTCAGATTATTTATGACCAATACATGCATGACATTGTTGCCAACATGATTTTACGCGCGCTGTTAAATCCAATGTTTAACTGCATGTAACGTCCATGCTATTCATTGGACTTCAACCAAATTTTGTATTTTGTACCTTAAGAGACGGAACTAAGAATATATTCAGTCATCAGGGCTGCCAACTGTAGTGCTCTATTAGGATACATTATGCCAGGTATACAGTATTTCGAACTAATTGGAAATTTCGATATTAGCAACTTAATTTCGTCATTATTCTAGATAGGTTCATATTCTGTAGAATAATCATTGGCATGAAAAGTAGGCTGTATAGTTCTTCACGGAACTTCTTGTTCATCATGAAACAGTTTCTCCCACCAATCACAGCTCAAGAAACAGTTGTTTGGCCAATTAGGTGAGGATAGCAACGCATCTGCGCTGAATTCCAAGGCCTTCTAATTTATATTTCACTGCCTGGCCTAGTGTCATAGTGGGGCGATCGAGGAGGCCATGGTCAAATACAAGGTATTCTCTGCGTCTCATGCGCTCTGTTCAGAAAATACAACTAGTGAAATATCGCCAGATATTTATGAATATTTATGTTCGAACATAAAATAGTTATAATAATTATCATCGAACATAAACAGTCGTATGCAACTCGCCTATAATGGTAATTAAGACACTCGTATGGAAATTATAAAACTCGCATACGCTCGTTTTATAAACATACTCGTGTCTTAATTATTGCCATTATAGGCTCTTGCATAATGTACTATAATTAAATTTATGTGACCAACTGAATTTAGGTAGCCTAGTTTGCTCAAGATGATATCAAAATGATATTATCCCAACAAACAGGTAATCTATGCTCATGTTTCGCCTTGACCCACTTCTCTTCGGAACTCGACATGTATTCAGTTTAGCAGACATGGCTGTATTTCTGTTTCCGGTGTATTATTGCCAGGATCTGGAGTATCGGGATCATGTCCGCTGTAATGCTTTGTGATTGATAACAGCTTGTTCGCTGAGGAGCTTGCAAGAACAGTGCTCTGCAGAAGCACATTGCAATAAATGGTGCAACTTTATCAGGCTCAAGTGAATTGTCTGGCCACTTGGTGATGTCTCCTCGCGTATTCAGTCCACCAGATAACTCAAATAAATTTGTTTACTTCCGGTTCTTGATTCCAGACTCTTCTTCTGTAGTCTATGTTTGGTAGTTTTAGGTAACTACTATTTCATATACTGGAATCGATTTTGATTCGTATACATTTCGTAAAGGAAAATCTTCACTCCACAAAATCGCTGAACGGTTCAATATACATGGCAATCTCCTAACACTCCTCGCCGGCTTTCTACAGAACCGACAACAGAGAGTCGTAATATCAGGCACCTCATCCCCTTGGCTACCTATGCTCTCCGGCGTCCCACAAGGCAGTGCCTTTGGCCCACTTTTATTTTCATTATTTATGGATGACCTACCATCGAAACTCTCTGACACAGCCGATACCCTACTCTTCGCGGATGACTGCAAGATTTTCAAGGAAATTAAGACACCTGCCGACGCCGCACTACTTCAGTCCTCATTTAACGCTCTGTCCGACTGGTGCCGCACATGGAAGTTGAAACCAAACCCAGATAAATGCAGCTTTTTAACAATTACCCTACTCAATTCACCAGTATCTACAACATATTCCTTACTAGACAGGCCCATTACCGCAGTTACGCATCAGCGAGATCTCGGGGTCATATTCGACAGCCAGCTAAGATTTAAAGAACACATACAACATTCTTTATCCAAAGCCATGAAATTCCTTGGCAGACTACCGCTTCACAGAAATATCAAATCCCGCAGCTCTTCGCCTCTATTACCTCTCAATAATCCAGCCCATTGCAAACTACTGCTCTCCCATTTGGACCACTTCTTGCCCGTCCAACATAGCAAAATTTAACAGAATTCAATCCTTCTTTGCTGCCATTGTAAGGAACAGAATGCCAAGGTTTAGACAATTCACCACTCAGCAGGTACTTTCGGCCATAAACATCCCTCCCCTCAGCACGACACGCCAGGTGAGTGACCTGTCGTTCCTACATTCAATCTTAAATGTCCATTACCGTTCGGACTACCTGCTGTCACTCTTCAAACTAAAAGCCCCCTCCCGTTCTACCGGTGTCCGGACAGTTCCCCACACTGACACTTCCACACACTGCCCAAACTACTGACACTTCCACACAGCCCTTGGACGTGGCTACCTGTTTAATGACTAAGAAATAATCTCGACTGACATTTCCACACACATCTCCCCTCTCCCCCAAGGCTACTATGGAAAAGATCAAGTTGACTACTTCGTTGACAACTGGCTAGATAACCAAGACATTCCAATCAAGATGTGGAACTGCCACCAAGCACGACACAGGACAACGAATGCTCTTGAGGGCTGGAACAACCGACTCAACAATCTTGTCGGGAGACCTCACCCCAAATTAAAAGAGGTTATCAAAGTGTTGAAGACGGAAGCTGAGAAGACAAACTGCGAATTTTTAAAGGCCGAGCTCAACATGGAAGGAAAAAAAAGGAAGACGAAAATATGTCAAACTGGACGGACGGATTGAGAACATTCAGAAAAAGTTCGAAAATGACAAAAATATGAAAAGTTTTGTGAAGGCAGTTGCCTATTCACAGAAAATGGAGTAGGTTAATATTATTGTTGAACAAATATGACAAAAACAAAAAGCAAAACAAAAACAAACAAAAATAAATAAAAAAAATAAAAAAATAAAAAACAACAGACGAAGCCTAGAAAGCTGATTTTAAACACGCCAAACTGATCGTTTTTGTTATTATTTTGTCAGTCCACAGCCTGGATAAAGTGTGATGGAAATCAGACTCTGCATTTATTTTATTTTGATGGTAATTATACTACATCACAATGATATTTTCGAGACCGTGTTAGTAATGAAGTACATAGACCGAGCGCTTTTCTTCACTCCAAATGAGTATTATGCTAAGGTGCATTGTCACAGGTGCGGCTGTAACGATGATCACTGAAGCCTATAGCCTTAGGGGAGGGGGGATGTGTGTTGAACTGTCAGTCGGGAATATTTCTGAGTCATTAAACAGGTATCCGCGCCCAAGAGCTGTGTGGAAGTGTCAGTATTTTGGGCAGTGTGTGGAAGTGTCAGTGTGGGGAACTGTCATGTAATCCTGGATATGGACTTGTTTTGTTTGGTGATTTGTTAAACTTATTTTATATTTTACCTTAAACTGTTATTTTGTTGTTATTTGTACAAGCGTGAAGGGCTAGCATAACTGTAGTTTGTGCATTGATTAATAAATACATAAAAATTAAAATATTTTCTTTGGCAGCTTCCTCGGCGCTAGTGTGTTAGCCTCGTGAATGTAAGGTCGAGAGTGCGATTCTTGGCTGAGAAAGTCGGGTTATTTCATGTTGTTGTTGTTGTTGTTGTTGTTTGAGTCTTCAGTCTTTTGACTGGTTTGATGCAGCTCTTCAGGCCTTCCTATCCTGAGTTAATCGTTCCATCTCTACATAGCTACCACACCCTACATTTAAGGCATTCTGTTTAAAATATACTAACCTTAGTCCACCCCTACAGTTCTTGTCCTCGACCCTTCCTTCCAAAACAAAGCTTGCTATTCCTGGGTGTCTTAGTATGTCTCCTACCAATCTATCTCTTCTCTTCGTTAGCAGTCGCCAGAAACACATCTCCTCTCCCACTCGTCATAATATCACTTCATTTGCAACCATATCTACCCATCTGATCTTCATCATTCTCGTGTAACACCACATTTCCAACGCTTCGATTCTCCTCTTTTCTGCTGCACCAATAGTCCAAGTTTCACTTCCATAGAGCGCCACGCACCAGACAATGGCTTTTAAAAATTACTTTCTAATACCTAAATCTGTATTCGTTGTAAACAGATTCCTTATCTGTGGAAATGCTTTCTTTGCCTGAGCCAACCTACTTTTTATATCCTCTTTCCTTCGTCCATCACTGGTTATTTGATGGGTGGCAAAAATCCATAGCTCTTTCAATCTTACGAGGGTTCGCTCGTTATGGATATCTTGTATCATATTTTTTAAATTATTATGAGACAAAATTAACTAAATCCTAGCTACAGATCGCTCAATACAGCTCTGGTTTTCACTGCCAGATGGCAGACAAGTATTAGACAGGCTGTTGAAATTGAAGAGTACATCATCACATTTTGCCAAAATCGAAAAATGTACACAACGGTCATCTTGTTTCAGTAGATCTATCCGCAGGCAGGTTTCTGCTAGGCGTCCTCCATGTCTCTCTGTCCTGAGCATCTTCCTTTATTTGCTTGTAACTTGTTCCTCTCTTCACATCTGTTAACATTCCAATCCTTCTTCCTCTCCCTCTTTCTCCTTCAACTTTTCCTTCCATGATTCTTTGAAGTAGACAATTCCTACATACAGTAGTATGTGACCCACCCTCTTCTGTATCATCCTCATGAGACTCCTCTCCTCTCCTCTCCTCTCCTACCCTTCTCAGCACGTCCTCATTTCCCCATTTCACTTTCTCTATTCTTCTCCATAACCACATTTCAAAACTTTCTAAATATTTTTGTTCTTTCTGTCTGACGATCCATGCTTCCGAACTATAAAACATCACACTCCACACAAAACATTTTGCAAACCTCTTCCTAAGTTTGATCGGTGTGCTTCTGGCTGTTAATAAACCTTTCACTCTCCCGAAAGCTCTCTTCCCCAAGCAGCTTCTGCGTCTCACTTCCGCTGGAGGCTATCAAGCATTCTAAATACTGGAATGAGTGTACCTGTTCTAATACCATTTTATCTATCGTTATCTTCTTCTTCTTTCGAATAACCTATTTGGAGGGTACGATGAATCAACGTTGGCTATTGTCCATTGTATTCAATTACCGTTTTTTCCAAATCTCTTTCATCGTTCTAGAGTGACGATCTTTCTCCTCTTTGAGTCCACTTTCTGACAGTTGTTTGTTTCTTCCTTTCTTGAAATTTTGCATTTTGAATAGCTTCTCTGAAGAGTGATCCGTTTGCTATTGTGTCTGTCTGAATTTTGGCGTTTGTCAAATCTTTGTCAATTTCAATGAATCATGTGGGTTTGGATTTGTAACTAGTCAGTAAGTTGAAGATCTGTTTAGTTAGTGTACAATTTTCCATTCTATAAATGTGCCCAAAAAACTGTAATCTTCTCTTTCTCATTTCATCAGTTAATTTTTCACATTTCAAACCTAACTCTCTATTTGGGTCGTAACCTATATTCTGCGTTATTATTTCGTTTAGCTCCCAGTATTTTTCTCAGAATTCGTCATTTTAGTCTTCTCTAATTTGTCCAAATCACCAAATCTTGTTAATTTAAGTGTTTCTGCTGCATACAGAGTTTCAGGTCTGACCACTGTTTGGTAATGCCTTAATTTAGTGTTACAGGATAAGTTCTTTTTATTATATATATCTTTTGTCATATGAAAACGCCTTTGCAATTTATGTAATTTATGCATACGCGTTTCTTGTGCTGTCTTTTCCTGTGAGTCGTTCATTATCCACTCTCCTAGGAATTTAAAGGAATTTGTTTTACATACGGAACTGTCATGAATTGTGATACTTTTGGGGGCATCGGTGATGTTTGTCATGAACGTTTTTTCAAATGATATTTGTAGTCCGACTTTGGCTGCCTGTTTTTGCAACTCTCTAATTTGTCCTTGGGCAGTATCCAGTGAGTCAGTAAGTTATGCAATGTCATCCGCAAAAGCTAAACAATCTACAGTGATTTTATTTGGATGTCTTCCTAGATATATATTACATGTATCTTCTTCTTTTCCTCCTCTCATTACTTTGGTCTTTGTAACGTTTATTTTCATTCCAAACTCTTTACCCACACTTAAAATATTCCCTATCATTACCTGGAGCTGTTTCTCCGTTCCTGCTAGAACAGCCATGTCAACAGCATACTTGATGGTTTTATACTTTGTCCTCCAACTACCAGTCCTTTTGATTTTTCCAAGGACTTATTGTATAGCTTGTCTGCATATACATTGAAAAGTGTTGGTGACATGCAGCAACCCTGTCTCACACCTCTTCAGTTTCTTCATCTTCTACTCGAACTACCACTCTCTGGCCCATATAGAATTGCTTTATCAACCTTCTATCCTTCCAATCTATGCCAGTATCTTTCAGAATATTCATCAGCGTACACCAGTCAAGTCTGTCAAATGATTTTTCCCAGTCAACAAAACAAACGGTGCTTGACGCTAAATGTTTATCATAATAATGAAATGAAAATCCACAGCCTGCTTCCAGTCGACCGACCGGGTCAGGAATGGAATGAAGCTCCCATCTAGCGGCGAGGATATGAACTGTGCCGGCTGCCGAAGCCTGTCGCACTCCTCTGAGGCAATGATGAAATGAATGATAGATGAAATTCAATGACAGTGGAGAGTGTTGCTGGAATGAAATATTAGACAGGGAAAACCGGATTACCCGGAGAAAAACCTGTCTGCCTCTGTATTGTCCAGCACAGATCTCACATGGAGTGACCGGGATTTGAACTACGGACCCAGCGATGAGAGGCTGGCGTGCTGACGCCTAAGCCACGGAGGCTTCTATCATAATAATAATAGTAATACATTACGTAGATAATCAAGACAGGAAAATATTGAGGAAAATCCGTCGTCCAGTCTGTTCATAATGGATCTGGATTAAACGGAAGTCTCGGGAGCTTTGTCAGTATTCTGAAAAGATCGGCTAACTCCTTCAGAAAAAGTCGATTGGAGTTCTACTGTATGGCCGCATTATCAAAATGAACAGTAATGAATTATTTAATTTTAAATTAATCCACGAACTTTGTGTCAGATTCATTTTTATAATCAGTAAAGAAACTAATAACTGTTGTTTAAAACGGTGAATCATCGCCATGATCTGCCCGTTATTATCCACTGAGAACTCTTGTCTGTTGTTACACATACTGTCAGGCAGCACTGAAGCTCTGCTGCGCTGGAGGTAATGGAACACAGAACAGGATAGAGAGTTAGGGTAGGACATGAAAAGTGACAAAAGATGGGGCACAAGATACAAGACTCAAGATAGAAGACTATACACAAGACATAAAGCAAAGCAAAGCCACCTCCGTACAGGACATGCACATTGGGTCAAAATCGAAATCTAGGGGGACTAAATTATTTTTACGTTTTGATCATGAATTTAAAGTGAAAGCAACGTGTATAATTTGTTTACTTCATAATAAACATCAGTTAAGACCTTTTTAAGCTACGTCTACACATGCAAGAAATTGTCTATGACAAGGAGTTGGATAGAGCTTTCAGTTATCTCTTCAGAACAATTTTCTACCCCTAATTTACTTTTAACAAAGTCACAAAGTTCCACTTTTGACATAATCGTCGAACCCAGTGCTTCAAACAGTTGTTAACGTGTGAGAACTGGTTGCGCGGCATCTTCTAAAACGTAAAATAACTAAGTTGCAAAAAGATGCAAACAATCATATAACAGGCGTAAACTACAAGACTTAATCTACATTTTAACATTAAGTAGAAAGTGTCGCAGAGTAACGTGACATTCTAAAAATCTAAGTGAATATATAATTTAAAAAATAATAGTTTTATATTATATAATGCAAATATAGCTAAAATTACGTAACAATTACGCCCATTAATAACTGAATCGCTTTCCAAAGATCATACCTTTAACTGCATGTTGCATCTTAAAGCATCACACTAACCACAAAGACAACCAAACCACAGCCACTTACATTCACCCTCCAAATCAGACTGCTCGAACAGTGGTGACAGATTTACACTAAGATGCGTTTATATCCCAGAATAGTGAGCGGCATTTATATGAAAATGATGTAGAAGTAATAAATTAAGATTTTTTAATTATGAAAATAAATATTTTTTCCCTCCTAGATTTCTATTTTGATCCACTGTGCCATGAAGGCCCTGGGAGTAGTGGAAGGTAGAGGCTTCCACTCTTTGTGACATTAGCATTAGATGGGATGGTGTTGTCAGCTCCATGCCCGGCCGTCTTTGCTCCCAGGAACCCTGGTTCTCATTTCTGGTGTCGGCTGAGTGAACCCCAGGGCTATTTGCGTTTCCAAAAGTGGTAGTATTGGTTCTAGAATGCACTTCCTCCCTTTCAGTTAGAGGCTCAGCGCCTCTTCCGACTGCACCACGCAGCCGCGCATACATAAGACACAAGATACAATATACCAGACATGACACGATACGAGAGGCAAATTATAAGTCTTAAGACTCAGGACACAAAACACAAGACAATAATCTATGTTTAGCCTGCTTTCAATTTTTGCAAAAAATGAAAGTAGACTTATGAGATCAAAACAGGGCGAAAAATAGTGTGTCTGGCTGTGTGTGTGAATCTGTGTGTCTGTGTGTCTGAGCGTGTGTAATCTGAATGTCTGTCCCCCCTATCAATTCAAACACGGTGAATCCGAATTGAACGAAATTTGGTACAGAGGTAGCACTACCAATGGGCACCACAGTGTCATGTTTTTTATGGCCGCCATCTTGACGAAAACGTTATGGCGGCCACCCAAATGTTAAAAGCTTAAATCAAATTACGACCAATCTAATCATCTGATCTCTACCAACTTTTGCAACATAATACCTTTATCTAAGAAGAATCTTTTGACCGAACTACAAGGTCATCAGCCCAATAATTTGAGGATGGCGGCCATGTTTGTGTGCAAATCGATTCCACCTATCTATTCAAACACGGTGAAACCGAATTGAACGAAATTTGGTACAGAGGTAGCACTAGCAAAGGGCACCTCAGTGACATGCTGTATAACGCAGCCATATGGATAAAAACGTAATGGCGGCCACCCGAATGTTAAAAGCTTAAATCAAATTGCGACCAACTTAATCATCTGATCTCTACCACATTTTGCAACATTATACCTTTATGTACGAAGAATCTTTTGACCGAACTACAAGGTCAACAAACCAATAATTTGCGGATGGCGGCCATGTATGTGTGCAAATCGATTCTCCCTATCTATTCAAACACGGTGACACCGAATTGAACAAAATTTGGTACAGAGGTAGCACTAGTAAAGGGCACCTCAGAGTCATGTTTTGTATTGCCGCCATCTAGACGGAAACGTAATGGCGGCCACCCAAATATTAAAAGCTTAAATCACATAGGCCTAACGACCAACCTAATCATCTGATCTCTACCTAATTTTGCAACATTATACCTTTATGTACGAAGAATCCTTTGACCGAACTACAAGGTTATCAGCCCAATAATTTGCGGATGGTGGCCATGTATGTGTGCAAATCGATTCCCCTTATCTATTCAAACACGGTGAAATCGAATTGAACGAAATTTGGTACAGAGGTAGAATTAGCAATGGGCACCTCATATTCATGTTTAATATCCGTGTAACACGTTGTATTTCAACAAGCTACTACATACAACCAACATTCAATTATACTCCTTGAAAAGGACAAAGAGTTATAACAATACCCATGCATTTAGCAGAGAGTAGGCTGTATGTTCTTTACTGAACATCTTGTTCTATCTTAATAATCCTGCGATTAGAAACAATTATTTCTCCAGAAAAGCGAGATGAATATTCTCGATAATTAACCCCTTGTTAACAAATTGGAATGATTCAGTGTGGGTGTTCTTCCATGCATTTTAATAAATTCTCAGTAGAAATGTTAAGTTGAGCACTACATGTTAATATTAGTCCAACGTAAAGTGATTGAAATGCAATTACGCTGAATGAAGGATTGCGAGAAGTAGGCTATCTGCTGTCAGGACTTGGCCACTGCGCTCGTCTCACGCTTCTCACCTCTCTTTTGTTTCCTCCAGCAACCAACTTCCTCTCCCTTGAATTAAAAACATTCGGACGAAAGTCTGGACAAAAGCTCTCTTGTTTCTAGGCCTCCCTTTTTACTCGTTAGTTAACAGGTGCTTTCTTTCTTCTCTCACGGCGTAGCTGTGCGTGTTAAATCCCGCACCAAGGTAGTGATGGGGAGCTTCAACTGGTCCGGAGATCAGTGGTTGAAATCCCATCACTGGTAGGGATTATCCTACTTGTGGGTTTTCTCCAGGTTATTCCACACTTTTTTTTGCGTATGGCATTCAGTGCCGGGAGTGTCCGAGGACATGTTCGGCTCGCCAGTTTTGTAGCTGCTTCGAGGCGGACACCCAATGGGTGAGCTACACGTACCGTCGCGTGTGGAGTGTTGTCTGGGGAGGAAAGTTTGAATGTAAGGACGAGGAGTTGGAAGGTAGCGGCTGTGGCCTATAGTTAGGGACCGACCCTGACATTTGCCTGGAAGGAAGATGGGAAACCACAGAAGACCATCTCAAGGTTGCCGGCGGGGGGATTCGAACCTCCTCGCCTCCCGGATGTGAGCGACTGCCAGCAGTCATGCCGTAACGACCACGGCTAAATCACCCGGTCACACTTTATTTATTATTGTCTACAGGCCCATTCGTAAAACTGTTAGAAGGCAGAAATAGAAAACGGACGGATATAGATGGTGCTGACTTCTACAACGCTGGTGTACCATAATTGACATGACTATGCGTATTTTTAAGAGCCAGCAGGCTAACTGTAAATAAATGATCTTTCTATTTTTTCACCCGATTTATTTATTTATCGTATGGCTTTTAGTGCCGGGAGTGTCCGAGGATATGTTTGGCTCGCCTGAGTCTATAGCTGCTTCAAGCAAACACCCATAGGTTGAGCTACAAGTTCCGTTCAATTTCAAGTAGTTCCGACTTTCGCTACCAGATATCAATGATACCTAGTGGTGAACTTTGGAACTTTGATAGAGCGTTCTGACGAAATGTAACCTAATAATTTAGCTTCACACAGGTGTAATTAGTGGAAGGATCTTTTACATGCCAGAAATCTATGACATGGGACCACCGGCTTTACTTCCCCTCCGAAGGAAGGCATACTGAAGGAATTTTAACGCTCTTAAAAAATCCGACGATTTCGGCCGGGTTTGAACCCGCTATCTTGGGCACAGCAGTTCAGCATGCTACCAACTACGCCACCGAAGCCGCTTTTTCACCCGAATATCTATAAATCAGGAAATATGCAAGCCAACACCTCTAAACTTTGCAAACGTGTAGTACCGGGGTACCTGACATTGTACATTAATTTATGGTAAGTAACATACGTCAGTGCAACATGATTTAAGCCTGGTGATAGGTCAATTTTTAAAAGTATTTAACTTCTATACTAACAAATGGATTTAATCCAGAATTGGTACATTAATAGATGATAATATTTCAGAATGATTCTAAGCAAAACATGCATGACATTGTTGCCAACATGATTTTACGTGCGCTGATAAATCCAATACCCAACTGCATGTAACGTCCATATTATCTATTGGCCTTCAACCAATTTTTTTATGTGCATTCTGTACATTAAAGGATGGATCTCAGAATATCTTCAATGTCACAAGAGCTGCCAACTGTAGTGCTCCATTAGGCTACACTGTTCCAGGTTTACTTTCTAATACTTAGAAATGTCAGTATTACCAACTTAATTTCGTTATTATTCTAGACGAAATCATTGGCATGAATCTTACATTTTAAGAAAGTAGGCTTTTTAGTTCGTCATGGAACTACGTGTTTATATTTCGTATTTATATGTAGAGAAAACGTACACATTCTTATTTATATGAATTTCTAAAATCCATAGTCCTGTCTTCAAAATAACAAATGAACTTACCGTTATGCTGACTTGTTTATTTTAAGTAGCCTACATTGTAAGTAGGAATATTAATATTCCCACACCATTCCATGATAGAGTTACTCCTGATCCCGCCGAGAGAGCGCTGGTTATCAGATAAGCAGAGGCTGATGGAGACATCTTCTCTAGATTACGATCTTGTTTGTACAACCTTACTTTCTTCACTCCAACTTTGCCAATGTGCTTCTTGTTTATCTTAGCACACACGAGTGTGCGTGCGTGTGATTTTTGTAGTAGAGTCTGCGGTTAGAACACCTTTAGTGCGCTGTGAGTTGGATACTATCTCGAAGCAAAACATGAGCCATCTTAAAATGCAGAGCCACTGACTTGCAAAACTGTTCCGAGGGTGCTCTGCCTGAAATAAAATTATGTGTCACACAAAACAGAATCAACAATGTATTTTATGTGGATAGGCCTGTTTCCTAGTTATTAAAGTTACCTTTTAGTTTTCTATGTAATAATTTCAAAACCTGTGTTTATATTTGACATTAGATTAGTTTTTATATTATCTTTAGATTAAGCTCTTTACTACTGTGCATTTTGATCTGTGGGAATTTCCTACTTAGTTTTAAGAATTACAATCAGTTATTACTTGTAACAGCTAATGTATAAATACCTGGAAATTTATTTTACTGTGTAGGTGCACTGTTATTGGGGCACACACTGAACCCTGTTGTATACCATCTATAAATAAATTAATTAAATAAGCGAAGATAAGACACTATACCATGGTTGTCAAGTCTGAGGGATTGTATAGTGCAGAATGTTTGATACTGAACAAGAAAGGTAAATTAGAAGAACTGGAGAAGAAAGAAAGAAAAATCTTGAGGAAGATCTTAGGACCCGAAAATAGAAATGATGGCACATGGCAGAAGAGGCGAAACAAAGATCTTTACGGACAAGCAGAAAAAATCACAGATGCCATACGGAAGAGAAGATTGAAGTTCTATGGACACCTTACGAGAATGAGCGATAGTCGACTAACAAAGAAGATCTTTAATTACATCACCAAGATAAAAGCGAATACTAAATGGATAGATGATATAAGAAAGGATACGGAGGAAGTTGTGGTCAGTCCAAATGAGATCTGGAATAGAGAGGTGTTTCGAGGTATGATTGATGCATTCAAGGGGTACCAGGGAAATAAAAAGGAGAAGAGCCAAGTACATCTAGTCGGAAGAAAGGAAGAGAACCCACAGTGAAAGGATGAAGAGTTTCAGGGAGCAGAAAAAAGGACTGATCAGCAAGTCAATTGTTTCCCGTGGTCCAAAGTAGGCCAAAATCGAATAAAGAAGAAGAAATAACCAGAAATTGTGACTGATTCTAATTCTTTATTTGATTTTAATAATTTGCACAGCTCTGTAAGCCCCTCAAATGGGCCTATAACTACAAGAGTCCCAGAGTGAATGATATGAGAATGTGAACAGGCTAGCCCAGGTTAATGCCATTTGAGAAGTCTCGCTTGGATGTGTCGCAGGTGTCTATATGATTTGCCGTTCTCCCTTGTTCTGCTCAGCATCTCCCGTCGGCCTGTCAGCCGTAATCAGCCTTCAGCACATCCCTGTTCCTTGTTCACGATACGTACAGTCAGGTCATGGTGCACAAGTGGCACACTTGCTGTTTAAATTATACTCTATGGTCTAGGCTTTTCGGGAACGATCAAAAGTACCCCAATATTTTTGCTGCCTGTACTTTGGAGAAAAATTTGAAGTGGGTGTGAAGATTCAAGGAGAAATAATTTCAAATCTGAGATTTGCTGATGACATCGTCTTCTTGACCGAAACGCCTGAGGATTTGAATGAGTTTTTGAATGGTATTGACTCCGTCTTACGGAAAGAATTCATGATGAAAATTAATAAATATAAAACGAAAATACTGGAATGCAGGCGAAATAAATCAGAAACCTCTATGGACATCAAATTGGCAGGTGAAAAGCTGAAAGAAGTAGGAGACTTCTGTTACTTAGGGAGCAAAATAACCAGTGATGGACGAAGAAAAGAGGATATAAAAAGCAGGTTGGCTCAGGCAAGGAAAGCCTTTCCACAAAAAAGGAATCTGTTGACATCGAATATAGATTTAGGTATTAGGAAGTCATTTTTGAAATGACTTTCCATGGAAGTGAAACTTGGACTATTGGTGCAGCAGAAAAGAGGAGAATTGAAGCATATGAAATGTGGTGTTACAGGAGAATGATGAAGATCAGATGGGTAGATAGGGTGACAAACGAAGAGGTATTAAGACGAGTGGGAGAGGAGAGATGTTTCTGTCGACTGCTAATGAAGAGAATAGATAGGTTGGTAGGATACATACTAAGACTCCCATAAATAGCAAGCTTAGTTATGGAAGGAAGGGTTGAGGACAAGAACTGTAGGGGTAGACCAAGGTTAGGATATGTAACAGATTGCTTCGGATGTAGGGTGTGGTAGTTTGCAAATATGTTCACATTAAGCTTCTCCATTGAGTACTTAGTTCATAAAATATAATTTTCACAATAATGCATTGATTATCCCCGTGTAGGTGGCCAGTACTAAGAAACGAAGGTGAAAGCAGAGGTTGTATATATTGTAGGTGATTTTTCTTGTTTTGTAATGTAGGAAGAAAGGGCCGATGTTGATATAAAAGCATCCTAGAGAGCAAGGAAATTTTTAACCTATTTTCAATTATGATAATATAGGATTATGAGATCACCTTTGTCCGCGTGTGTGTTCCCCAATAATAAGTTCTAAACGGCTGGAGTGATTTCAATGAAACTTGGTAAGGTCATAGTACTATTTTGGGCGACCCTGACCATGCCCTTTAAATTTTATTACATCTCACCAATCCAACATGGCGGTAGTGCGAAATCTTTAATCGCCATTCTATATCTCCGAAATTGTTACTGATATCACCCTGAACTTTTGTACGGTGATAAAGGGCACTACTAGAAGTTCACCTATGAGACATTCAAAAACCTGTTAACTACAAAACGAACATGGCCTCCAAGCGAAGTTGAAATTCTTAAATGGACTTTTCTCGCGATTTAACCATCCGAACGCAGTGCAATTTGGTACAGCAAATGACTATACAAATGTCAATGCACTGACATTTCATTTATTTCAATTGTTTACATAACCTCAAGAAGGCGGCTGTGCGAAATTTAGAAATTAAGTGTTTATTTCATGTGTTCTAATCATGCGATTGAATTAATAGTACATAACTCGAAGAAATCCAACATGGTGACCATCCGACAAATTTAGACGGTTCTCAATATCTACGAATCTATTACAGCAATCAAACTAAAATGTTGTGTATGAAAATAGGTTTTAGTTCTTCAAGGAACTACTTGTTAATCATTCATTCATTCGTTCATTAAAGTATAAATATAATTTTTGTTTAACTCTGTATTCAGGGGCAGATGACCTCGTAGTTTCTCCCCTTAAAACAACAATACCATACATAACTAACTCTGTGTTCTCTTCATGATTTCAGGTAAGTTCTAGGGCTGGGAATTGAAGTGTGACCTGCACAAAACTAACAGCAACAATAATGTAAGCAACAAAGTATTGCAATTTTTAACAATAATTGAGAAGATGGATGAATGAAGGGTATAACTAAATACCATAGCTTTGAGATAAACAAAGAAGAAGTCACTGGTCATGTGCTATGACTACATTGAATATTTATGTTGTAAATGTGCTATTAACTATATGGTATGTGTGAATTTCATATCGAATTCAATCACATCTACAAGGCATAAAGACAAGTCGCTCCATGAAGAGAACCTTTGCACTGCTCCTTTCGATCTAAAACCTCCCACTCCAATTAAATAGCTTTTCTATGTTATGGATTTTCCACTAACTACATTTGTGTAAAGGCAAAACTTGCAGGTTAGGTTTGAGTAATGCTTTTATGTTCCAATATTCGTCAACGGGCGCTGGTTGCGATGGCATCTAGTAGTGGCGTAGTTCACAGCTAGGTGTCGTGGACGGTAGCATTTGCTAGCGAAAGTAGGAACTTCTTGAAATTATCGTATGCAATCCTTACTGGAATTTAAAACAGATAACACACACTAATATAGCCATCACAATTAACACCGGTTATCAGACAGATTCTACACACACCCTAAGTAAACGAGGCTGCATGATCACGTTGTCGCAGCCCCTAAACTAAGGAACCAACCAACTTATGTGAGACAAGTGTTTGCGTTCCATCTGCGAAACAGGGAAGCACGGCGACAGCTGGACATCACATGGCGAAGTGAGCGATTGAATCATTGCCCAACACCAGTTTACCTAGGTGTCACACTAGACCGTGCTCTAACCTACAGACAGCAATGTCTGAACACGAAACAGAAGGTCAGTGCTCGCAATGGCATACATTTCCAGCTGTTTGAGCCAGCCAGTCAATATCTGTGAGGCGCAGGCGACACCCCAGAGAGTGTGACACTTGGAGTTCCCCAGGGACCAGGCTTTGGCCCGCTCACTTTCACATTCTATTTATCGCTATCCACGCATACATCTTCCAACGTCTGGTGCCGTTATGAACAATTCGTAAGCTGCGGCAACAATCCTGGGAAAGCAAAGAAAAGAACCTATCACATAGATGTCGCATGTGTTAGTAGTGCATATGATAACAACTATTCATACTGCCGTGCCATAAGTGAAGAAACATAACAAGTCCTCTCCTGCCTGCACCCACGTTCTTATCAGTTTACGCCATTTTTGAAGGAAACAAAACTTCCTCCAGTCCTAACTCCATCTTTCCCGTCATAAAACAACAGTTGGCAGCACAGCCATTTCTACTTAGCTGCATGAGCTCTTCAAATTATAAGTTCTGAAAGTGATTCAAATTAAGGATATTTATCACTAGATGATAAATGAAAGAAAGAAAGAAAGAAAGAAAGATGGATAGGAAGAGAGAAAGAAAGAAAGAAAGAAAGAAAGAAAGAAAGATGGAAAGGAAGAAAGAAAGGTGGAAAGATGGATAGGAAGAAAAGGAAGATTGTAGTTTTACGTGACCGTGAATCTTGTGATTATGAGCCACGGGACCTCCTTTTTACGTGGAATCCGAACCACAGGACATGGCATTTCACTTCGAAAATCTCACATGCATTGACCGGGAATCCTTCTGGATAGGAAGAAAGAAGGAAAGAAAGAAAGGTGGAAAGGAAGAAAGAAAGGTGGAAAGGAAGAAAGAAAGAAAGAAAGAAAGAAAGATGGAATGGAAGGAAGAAAGAAAGAAAGATGGATAGGAAGGAAGAAAGAAAGAAAGAAAGAAAGAAAGAAAGATGGATAGTAAGAAAGAAAGAAAGAAAGAAAGAAAGAAAGATGGAAAGGAAGGAAGAAAGAAAGAAAGAAAGAAAGAAAGATGGAATGGAAGGAAGAAAGAAAGATGGATAGGAAGGAAAAAGAAAGAAAGAAAGAAAGGAAGAAAGAAAGATGGAAAGGAAGAAAGAAAGAAAGAAAGAAAGATGGATAGTAAGAAAGAAATAAAGAAAGAAAGATGGAAAGGAAGAAAGAAAGAAAGATGGAAAGGAAGAAAGAAAGAAAGATGGATAGGAAGGAAGAAAGAAAGAAAGAAAGAAAGAAAGAAAGATGGATAGTAAGAAAGAAATAAATAAAGAAAGAAAGAAGGAAGGGAAGGAAAGATATAGGAATTTCAGAATATTGCCTTTGTAAACTAGTAAAAGATTTTTTTTTCCAGTCGTTTCGGCCATCAATAGACCACGATGTTCTTCACTCATATGATATCATTGTAATGCTTGTTTTCTTGTCTACCAGTAGATCTTCATTCTTGACGAATGTTCTGCTCTCCTTTCTCCGGTCCACTTGCAGTGAGGGCGAGGCATTATAGATGTTAAATGGTGTAGATTACTGGTTGATTTAACCGCCTTTCTGAACAGGTTCCTATCCCAAACCAGAGCTTGATTGATTCTAGCTTCTGTTAGGTCCTTTTTAACTTGCATCGACCATTTACAATAGGAATTTGTTTTAGAGATTGATGAGTGTATTCGATATGAAAGTCGATGATGCTCCATCCGTTCCAAATGTCCAAAGAAAGACATTCTCCTTTTTCTCATCACACTCACCAAATCTTCTATATATTCAAATAATTCATTGTTTTGTCTTCCTCTGTAAGTACCATTATCATTAACAGGTCCTAATATTTTCCTTAGAATTTTCCGATCCTTAAGTTCTAATTTTCTCAATGCCTTTGTAAACTAGTAATCTGTAAGCATTCTGCGGCATACAGTGCTGACGGCCTAATTACTGTGTTATAATGACAAAGTTTGACATTCCGGGACAAGCTTTTACTTTTGTAAATGTTTTTGCAGGTTTGAGAGGCACCCATCTGTTACACCTGCTCTCAATGGCAGCTATTTCTGAATTATTAGGGGTAATCCATTCCCCTAGGTATTTACATTTTCGGACTTTTTTGATTTTTTGTAGATCAATCGTGAAAAATTTTGAGGCATCTTTGACATTTGTGATAAAACTAGTAAGAGAAATACTTTTTAGACGGCCAACACCTTAACGTACCAGATTTAATTGGACGGGAGATAAAACTTATTCACTCACATCGTCTCAGCTGGTAATAATTAGATAGTTTGATTATATACTTTATATTTACCTCTCTTGGATGACGTTTTTTAAACAAAATGTAACACAACCGAGATAACTGAATCCATCGACGTCATTTTGAAAACAAATTAGTCAACAGCTTGGTTTAAGGTTCTAAAGCTCCCGTATTGATAGCAGCACATCTGTTGAATTAACTATTCTATGGAATATGAAGATGCGTGTATAAACCTTCCTCAATGGAGGACAACTATTACCAGTTTCAGTGTTGCCTTAGAAAACGAAAGTGTAGTGCTTTTCAGTCGGTCAACACGATTTGTTTTCCAAAAGAGATGGATTATTCCCTAATCCTGAAAAAAAAATACATGAGATTAATAAAATATACACTTGGATGACCAGTTTTGAACGTCAAGCGATCATCATCAGATCTATTACACTTAGGCCCTAAAATGTATGTCAACAAGTATGGATGAAAATATTTACAATATGTAAGCTACACTTATTTAGTTGAAGTATGAGTTGAGATAATAACCGGCTTCGGTGGCGTTGTTGGTAGCATGCCTAGCTTCTATGCCCAAACCCGTCGGATATTTTAAGAGCGTTAAAAATCCCTTAGTATGCCTTCCTTCGGAGGGAAAGTAAAGCTGGCGGTCCCATGTCATAGATTTATGGCATGTTAAAGAACCTTCAACTAATCACGCCTGTGTGAAGCTAAATTATATATAGGTTAAACATTCGACAAACGCTCTTAGGAGCCGACTGCGGTGGCATCTGGTAATCAAGTTCTGAACTAGTAGTCGTTGACGGTGGCGTTTGGCGACAAAAGTAGGAACTACTCGAAAAAATGAAATGTATGCAGTCCTCACTTGAATTGAAAACAGATAAAACACACTAATACAGTCATCACAATATAACACCGGTTGTCAGACAGATTCTACACACACCCAAAGTACACGGGGCTACATGACCGCGTTGTCGCAGCCCCTAAACTGAGGAACCAACCAGTTAAGATAATTCAACTCGTCAATATTTCTTAGTTGTGGTCTATGTGTTGTTTTGTTAAAATACTGGAATTGGTGATTGATCTCCAAACTTGCTTGTATACTGTACAGTGAATCTGTGATTGTAGCTAACTGGTCAAGACAGGTTGTATTATCTGATGGTGTCTTGCACTGTCTTGGAGAGAGCAGTTAACTTGGTCACTATCTACTCTCAACTGGGGATTCCTCCAGATGGCTTGACGATCGAAACTGGTCATCCAAGTGTATTTATTAATAATAACCACAGGCACTATAGCCCGTGAAGGGCCTAGGCCTACCAAGCGACCACTGCCTAGCCGTTTGGCCTGCAGATATTGGGGTAACGCGTGATCAGCACATCGGGTCCCCTCGGCCGTTAATCTTGGTTTTTGTGATCGGGGCGCTGCCTCACTGTCAGGCAGATACTTAATTGTCCTCACGACGCTGAGTGCACCCCGTTCCGGCCCTCATGCCAGTTTCTATAATCCCTGACGGAGCCGGGAATCGAACCCGGGACCTCTGGGTGAGAGGCAGGCGCGCTATCCAAACACCACGGGACCGGCTTAAGTGTATTTATTAATCACATGAAATTTATTTCAGGATTAGGGAATAACCCATCTCTTTTTGGGTACATTCGTGTGGACCGACTGAAAAGCACCAAATTTTCGTTTACTAAGGCAACACTGAAAAATGGCTTCAAACACCATAACATTACCACGTTGACAGCCACCAACCGGGTTAGACAAGGTGCCAGTAGAGGAAGAAGAATATCGCATTCAAAACAAGTATAACGGAACACGTTAGATCTGAACCTTCCGATGCGCATGTGCGTCCAGTTGCATTACGTCATCCCCCCGCCTGGATTCTTTGTCAACCAGTGAGCACATACTTCATCAGGCGCTAGTTAGATGTTGCCAAGTAGTCATTATTCCCAACACCTTGGCAGGGTACAGATGCTGCCGAGGCATGCGAAGCAAGACTGAGTGGCTCTGTACTTTGACAAGCACGGCAACAAGCTTCCTATCAGGAGTGTGTGTGAAGTGGGCGCGCTCTCAGTTCATCACCACCAATACCAATGCTATGTCACTGAGAATGCTCCTATTCGATACTTTATGCTTGCATAATGTAACCACGACGAGCAGCGAGCAGCCCCAAACAGTTGTTGCACCAAAGAGGGGAAATCGCATTTGCGTCTAGTGATCCCACTACTTCCCCTCCTAGACGAGACTCCGCCATGACAGGCCAGGTCTAACTTGCCACGCTATAGTTCCGTGAAAAATTATACAGCATATTTTCATATTTCCTACTTGTGTTATTGCCTCTATCTACCTACAAAATTTCAGTTTGATTGCTGTAATATATTCGTAGATATTGAGAACCGACTAAATATTGCGGATGGTCGCCATGTTGGATTTCTATATGGTTAGGTCTTCGAGTTATGTACTTTTACATGTAGTATTCAAACTTCAATCGCATGATTAGGACACAAGAATAAAAACGAGATTTTTAAATTTCGCACAACTGCCATCTTGTGGTTACGGCAACAATTGAAATAAATTAGATGCCAGTGGATTAACATCTGTACAAGGATTAACTGTACCTAGTTTAACTGCACTCGAATGGTTAAATTGCGAGAAACGTCTCTGTGAATATTTATACTTCGCGTCGCCGCCATGTTGGATTTGAAATCACAAGGTTATTGAGCGTCCTGTAGATGAACTTATGTTCATAGCCCCTATGAATATAAAAATCAGTTTGATTGCAGTAATAGATTCGCAAATATTGAGAACCGTCTAAATATTTCGGATGGTCGCCATGTTGGATTGTTATATGTATAGGCCATAGAGTCATGTACCACAAAAGGAAAATTATTGCGTAGGTTCATTATTCAAACTTTCACTTCGATCGCATGATTACGACACAAGAAATAACAACTTTATTTTAAAATTCGCACAGCCGCCATCTTGAGGTTATGTAATCAATTGAACTAAATTAGATACCAGTGCATTACAATGTGTATAAACATTTGCTGTACGAGGTTTTGCATTTGGATCATTAAATCGCGAGAAAAGTCTATTTAAAACTTTCAAATTCGCTTGGCCGCCATGCTCGATTTGTAGTTAACCGGTTTTTGAAAGTCTCATAGATGAACGTCTAGTAGTGACCCTTATCTCCGTACAAAATTTCAGGGTGATACCTGTAATAGTTTCCTAGATATAGAATGCCGGTGAAATATTTCGCACAGCCGCCATCATGGGGTTATGTAAACAATTAACGATGTTAGATGCCAGTGCATTAAAATGTGTATACACATATACTGTACCAAGTTTCATAGCGTTTGGTTGGTTAAATCGCGAGAAACGTCTATTTAAAAGTCGCAACTTCGCTTGGCCCCCATGTTGGTTTTGTAGTTACCATGTTTTCAAAAGTCACATAGGTGAACTTCTAGTTGTTCCCTTTATCACCGTACAAAATCCAGGGTGATATCGGTAATAGTTTCGGAGATATTGAATGCTGGTGAAATATTCCGCACAGCCGCTATGTTGGATTAGTGAGACGTAACAAAATTTGAAGCGCACGGTCGGTGTCATCCGGAATAGTGCTATAAACTTACCGAGTTTCATTTAAATCGCTCCAGCCGTTTAGATTTTTATTAGGGGGGCACACACGAATCACACACTCACAAACAGACACACGGACAGAAGGTGATCTCATAAGGCTATTTATTTTTTCATAAAAGAAAATAGGCTAAAAAAGGGGCAAGTTCGTGGCTGTAAATTTTCAGTGTAATATCCAGGAGACCTATTCTTTACGAGGAATCCGATCTGACACTGGACGTGATATTTGAATATCTCACATGCCTTAACCCGACACTGAACATTATTCCTTGATATTTCCTCCATTCACATGTTTGGTGTCGCTATATTGACCAAACTGATTGGTAGTGTGTAAGCACTCTCATCTCGAAATGAAAATCGCCTTGAATCGAGAAACAAACATATCAACTATAAATTATGCCAATCAAACGTACTAACGGAGTAAATGATTATTTGATGAAGCCATCAATCTTCCATTTGATTAGCAAATTACCTAATTGAGTGCATAGTCAATAACTAAACCGTTCACCATCCCAGATAATCCTGCAGGTATTCCTGGAAGCTTACTCACACATTATAGATTTCCGTTTGTGCTCGTACACGTGAAGTATCGACCTGAGGGGATGGTGGGCAAATCACATCTTTGTTGCTGTTTCTAGGTACATTGGACACTACGGGGCCCCATGACCGCGTTGTCACAGCCCCTAAACTAAGGAACCAACCAACCTACATTGGACACTGTACTCATCATCATTAGGAGAATGCATGAAATCTGCCCAATGACCTGTGGTATTGTGTTAAGTTTTATACGAACCAATGAGTGTGCACCTGTAATTGAATCGTTTATTTCAGAAAGGGGTCAAGTGACAAAATATGATGAAATGAGTTATTTGTGGGAACATGTTCTATAGGGGTGGGTAGTTTATTGGCAGAGGAATAACCCACCCACCAAGGGAAGATGATTAAGAAAAGGAAGTAGATTTTGGATTGGAGAAAAAGGATAGAAAAATAGGAGGAGAGTTCCACAAAATTAATAAGTTTAACTTTAAACACACTTAAAGGTGGTTGCCACCGCAAATCCGTTCTCGGATACCTAAAGTGGGTACGAGCTTGGTCGAAGCTGACGGGAACCGCAGCTAAGACTTTGGCGGTTTGCCAGAGAAAGGCTTTAGTGTATTTCCTCCCAAGCATGCATGAAAGTACTATAGGGAAGGGTGATAGTCTGTCAAGACAAATGGTAAAAGCTTTATTGAGTATGAACGAGGGCATAAACCTAGGAAGGGCTAGGAAAGCCAGGATCTTGCCTAACTGTAGTATCAGAGAAATGATGAATCCAAAAACAAATATTTAATTTATTTGACAATGCAAAGAAGTTGATAAATTTAACAATTAAATATGTTTCAATCTTATTAACAATTTGGGGTCGCAGACCTCCGGCAACATGTAGAAATTGCTCCAGGCAAATAATAATTCTTAAGGTTTTAAACCTGGTACTAAAATCTTGGTAAGATTTTAAAAAAGGCAATGAAATGATTAAAGTTTAAACGTTAATTGGAGTACAAAGAGTGTACCTTAAGAAATTCCTGAGAGAATATTCTAGAGAGAATAACAACTTCGAAAATAACAATAAGGAAAACATAAAGAATAAAATAGAAGTTCCTACAACTTCTTATATTTAAACAGAATTACTATATGAGAATTATACAAACGAGGGCAGGTCACTTACTGTGAAACCTGAAGAGATAATCAAAAGGAAGGTTCTCGACCTCCTATATTTTAGATAGGAATCACGAGCCAAATAGGGCAGTTTCCATTTAGTGAGACCTAAAAATAACTCACACAAGAGTTGAAAGAATTGTTTTCCCTGATTTAAAGGGAGAAACAATGTAAGTTTGAAACGTGTATAAAACACATAATTATACAGCAATTACTTAATGATAAACAAGCAAAATGGAAGGGCACTTCATAGAGTGACACCTTATTGAAACAGACCTGAATTTAAAGTTTATTACAGATTGTTAGTAAGAGGTTTAGGAAAGAGAAATAGGGATGGAGGAAAAAATGTTCATGGCCGTATTTAATGTAAACGGACGATCGCGACGCGGTAGAAGAGTGGAGCAAGCACTGATTATCACTATAGTCTGTAAAGATTGATGCAAAGTTCACTGTAGAAACTCGAAAGTTCATGAGAAAGAAAGTTTTTACAATGCTGAAAAGAACTGGTTGCACTAGGTAGGCGAGAGTCTATTGCTGGAGAAAATGGTGGATTACAGTTAAATGCGCCATAGAACATCCCAACGGTGGACGAAAGTTAGCTATTGCAGTAATTTGTAAGGAAGATTCCTCATTTTAAATATTATTTTCACAAGTGAGTGAAAAATACCTGACGGCAAGACTCGCAGATAGAGTACAAGATCTGGAAGGTTCCAGGACGATCTTAGTAGAAAATGGGGCCAATGTAAATCCAGCGGAGGAACTTGCTTTGTAAATTATAAACAGCGGGTATTAGATAATATCCCACGTAGTGAGAAGATTTCTCATTTGGCAAGCATAAGAAATGCTGCTTTTCACTCAGATTAGCTTGATTAAACAAAAGCTCAACATGGAAGATCCCGCGGAGGATGATTTTACCCCAAAATAAGTAATCTCACACTGCCTAAAAAAGATAGTTAAAAGCATGTGGTCGGTAAAATCATGAAGATGAGGTTAAAATTTGAAGCAGGTACTTATCTTTGTTGCATGGCGAAGGTGAGGTTCCCTTAACCGATACTTAATGCGCCAACATGGCGTAGAACGTAGAGAATGTCTCTTGGTTAGAGGAGACTGGCCCTAGTAGAGCCCTGACTGATCGAGTCAACTGCCGATTGAGAAGTGAGACCTGCTCAACGGAGCACGGAGGGTCCAAGGAAGGAGAAAAGAGTGGGGGGTAGGAGACAAAAGGAGAACATATAAACATTGCCAATGTTACAACAAAAAATGATCTTCTCTTGCTGAGCCGGTCTTCAAAGAGTTGATAACAGATGATACTAGCACAGCATGGTGAGTAAAAAAGTAGACGTAGTCCTCTTGCTCATGGAGATAATAGCTGGCGATGGCAGCAAAATCTGGTAGTCAGATGGAGAAGGAATTCCTCTTGCGCGAGGAAGAGTTGAAGAGCTTCAGAGATTCGCTGCTATATGACGCTAGGTGGGTCATAGAATATATATCTGGAACAGACTCATAAAAGATATAAGCAACCGGAACACCTAAGAGAAAACAGAAGATCACTGTTGGTGTTTGACAAAGAGGAAGGAAAGAACATGCAAAAGCATTGAAAATTACAATCTCTCGTACCGTGTATTCCAAGAATACACCAAGGGGTAGGCGCATGTTTCAATGCAGAAAGGAGTCAAGTTCTGGCCTGTTATTACAGTAAGGCATTATCATAAAAATTGCGTTTAGTGCAGAAAGGGGTCAAGGATCGCTGCTTGACTCGTTTCTATTCTAATATTTCAACCCGTACTTTTTCTACCCTGTGCCTAGTTTTGTCCTAGGACCTGCAAACAGCTCACTAACCTCAAACCATGCATTGTTGGGTATGATGTTTCCTGAAAAACCCACTTTTTCCATCCCTTTGGTCAATGGTTGGTGTTATCAAAAAACTTTTTAGGCATACATTTTTGGCACTTATCCGACACATAGTATGAACTTTGAATGGATTCTATATTTCTCGTATTAAGAGAGTTATAGCGATATTTCACTGTTTAGAAAAAAGACCCCCATTTTCACCCCCTTAAACCGATCTTGCCCATTAACGAACTCGACCCAGAATTGAAAGGGATACATATTATGTAAAAACTTCAAAGTGTTTGGTGTAAATTTACGGCAGTTATCGTGTCCACAAGAAACAGATTTGTGTATATACATATATACATATAACTTTTTTTTTTTTTTGAACTGGCGGTGGTATTGGGGTCTGGGGGATGTGTAATGCGAAGATATGTCGAAATTTTCCAGAAATCGAAACATGGTACCCATTGCAATAGTTAGCTTTCTAATGAAATCGACCTAAAATTGAAATTATTCAATTTGGGTCTCAAGGATAGCCGTAATTCTCAGCAATAAAATTGGTCTATTTAATACAAAGCTATCCGCGATCGTTTGAGAACACCAACGTGCAGTGATAAAAGGGCAGTCATGAGCTGAGCCCTGAGGCCAAACGAGACGCTCATTAATAATGCACTGAAATGTTGCATTTGTAATGGAAATTTTAAATAGCAATCACGTAGTTATGACCTGAATTAATTATTAATGAGGTTATGTGACAACTCACCTGGCTGTAATCAGCGTAGAGTGACCTGTTCCATATCATTAGCACACATACATATTATATATTATTATTATTAATATTACTGCATTAATGTTATTATTGTTATTATTATTATTATTATTATTATTATTATTATTATTATAGGGGGCGTGGTGGCTCAGTGGTCTAGCTGTATGCCTCTCACCAAGGCGGTCCGGGTTCGATTCCCGGTCAATGCATGTGAGATTTTCGAAGTGAAATGCCATGTCCTGTGGTTGGGATTCCACGTAAAAAGGAGGTCCCGTGGCTCATAATCACCAGATTCACGGTCACGTAAAACTACAATCTTCCTTCTTCTTCTTCTTCTTCTTCTTCTTCTTCTTATTATTATTATTATTATTAAGTTACTACTACTATTATTATTATCGCCGTTATTCTCAGATCATTGTCTGGTAAAATACAAAGCAATTATGCAGATTGAATCAAAGCATAATCATCACCAAAATTTGAATCACTGCCAATGAATTTACGAACTATCCTAGTTGTTGCCAATATCACTGCTCTCTGTATTAACCCTAGAACAGTAACCCTCTTTCGCCGCTCATTATTACCAACCTTTCGTAAATTTGACTACTCCAACTTATAATTGTTATATTTACTACGTTACAGATAATATTTGGCAAGATATTTGATATTTCAAGTTCTTATAGATTGATAAACAGGTCATGAATCAAAATACGTAGAAATTAATTCTTTTGATGTGATTATTTGTTAAATATAGCAAACTTGCTACATTACATTAACACGTTTTATAAGAACTTAATTTTATTATACTAGATATTAAAATAAACCCTTAAAACTATAAATGTGGGTTCTTTATACCACAAAGAAACCTAAACTACCATGAAAATAAATGAAATAAGTATAAATGTAAAAAAGGTATTATGACACATTATACTTGTAAGTATTGCACTATCACTAACCGTTCGTCAATATGACGACACCCACCTAATTATTATAAGAACTAGCAACCCGCCCCGGCTTCGCCCGGGAACAGTTACGTGATAAGCGCCTTTATTTTCGATGCCAATGAACTACGACCTATATGAAACAGTTGCATGAAACACAAATCCCCCTTCCGTCCAATCTAAAAACACTAATAGTAAGCGATGTATTGAAGATAGAGATCTGTCCTCGCGGCATTTTGTGTAGAACTTCTCATGCTGAAAAATTCTTACACTCATAGTAGGCTATATTGATATTTTTAACGGTTTGCCCAGCGTAAGCTTAAAAAACGCTCAGACGCCAGGCATTTTTTCCGACTTTTTCAGTTAAATCGTTACTGATTGGCTTCCTTTGATCATAAATAAATAATTTTCTACAAAACTCTTCCTGGAGATATCCTTTACAGAATGGTGAAAACCACATGAAAATCCATCCAGTGGTTCTCGAGATTACCCATGACATCCAAGAATCGGGGACTTCGTTTTATACTAAGTAGAGATTATACGCCAAACAGTATAATTTAATATAATATAATCCTCCTTCCGTCCTATCTTAAATTGACAGTGAATTTTGCGGAACGAAAAGTTCACAGGCGAAATGAGAATTGCACTTCCAAGAACTGGCGAGGTGAATGAAACTCAAATCCCCCTTCCGTCCAATCTTAACTTGACTGTGTTTCACAGGCGAAATGAAGAAAGCCCAAGCTGCACTTCCAGGGAAACTACAAACACAACCTCCCTTCTCAGATGTCTTAACTCAACACGACTCAACGGTTTGCTGCTGGCTGTATCTGGGGCAATAGGTTCGCCCGCTAGCTAGGCTGTAACAGGGATGATAGACACGGCCTTAGCTAGCTCGTAAACTGTCGCCTCATTAGCTGAATGGTCATGATTGGAAGAAATTTAAACGTAAAAACAGTCATAGTGGGCGATGTATTGAAGATAGACATATGCTTTCGCGGACTTTTTTGTAGAACTTTTCATGCTGAATAATTCTTACACTCATAGTATTGAGATATGCTTAACGGTTTGCCCAGCGCTCGGCCGCCAGTTTTCTTTTCAACTTTGTCCCTGAAATCGCTACTGCTCGGCTTTCTTTGATAATAAATACATTATTCTCTACATGTATCATCCTTAATGCGGCTTCGGTGGCGTAGTCGGTAGCATGCTGAGCTTCTATGCCCAAGATAGCGGGTTCAAACCCGGCCGAAGCCGTCGGATTTTTTAAGAGCGTTAAAAATCCCTCAGTATGCCTTCCATCGGAGGGGAAGTAAAGCCGGCGGTCCCATGTCATATATTTATGGCATGTTAAAGATCCTTCCACTAATTGCACCTGTGTGAAGCTAAATTGGATAGGTTATGAATGTAAACAACGCTCTTAGGTTTCTATGTTCGTTGCCAAGAGCCGACTGCGGTGGCATCTAGTAGCTCAGTCCTGAACTTGGCCTAGTAGTCGTTGACGGTGGCGATTGGCGGCAAAAGTAGGAACTATTTGAAAAATTCTTAGTTGCAGTACTTAAATTAACAAACAGATAACACACACTAATACAGTCATCACAATTAACACCGGTTATCAGACAGATTCTACACACACCCAAAGTACACGGGGCTACATGACCGCGTTGTCGCAGCCCCTAAACTTAAGAACCAACCAACCAACCTTAATAGAATGGAGTAAAACGCATCAAAATCCACCCAGTGGTTCTCGAGTTTACCCGTAACATCCAAGAATCGGGGATTTTGTTTTATACTAAGTAGAGATGAGCAAATAAATCAACAAGATGTTCAGTAAAGAACATATAGCCTACTTTCTCCTAAATGCATGGGTATTGTTATAACTCTTTGTCCTTTTCAAGGAGTATGATTGAATGTTGGTTGTAGTAGCTTGTTGACATACAACGTGCTATAGGGATATTAAACATGAATATGAGGTGCCCTTTGCTAGTGCTACCTCTGTACCAAATTTCGTTCAATTCGGTTTCACCGTGTTTGAATTGATAGGGGAATCGATTTGCACACCTACTTGGCCACCATCTGCAAACTATTGGGCTGATGTTCTTGCAGTTTGGTCAGAATATGTTTCCCACATAAAGATATGGTGTTGCAAAATTTGGTAGAGACTAGATTATTAGGTTGGTCGTAATTACATTTTAGCTTTTAACATTTTTGTGGCCGCGATTACGTTTCCGTCAAGATAGCGGTGATATAAAACCTGACACTGAGGTGCCCTTTGCTAGTGCTACCTCTGTATCAAATTTCGTTCATTCGGTTCCACCGTGTTCGAATTAATAGGGGGAATCAATTTTGACATAAAGATGGCCGCCATCCGCAAACTATTAGGCTAATGACCTATTAGATTGGTCAAAAGATGCTCCCTACATAAAGGTATGTTGTTGCAAAGTTTGGTAGAGATCGGATGGTTATGTTAGTCGTAATTTGATTTAAGCTTTAAACATTTGTGTGGCCGCCATTACGTTTCTGTCAATATGGCGGCGATATTAATCACGACAATGAGATGCCCTTTGCTAGTGCTATCTCTGTACCAAATTTCGTTCCATTCGGTTTCACCGTGTTTGAATTAATAGGGGGAATCGATTCTGACACAAAGATGGCCGCCATCCGCAAACTATTAGGCGAATGACCTATAAGTTTGGTCAAAGGATGCTCCCTCCATAAAGGTATGTAGTTGCAAAATTTGGTATAGATCGGATGATTAGGTTAATCGTAATTTGTTTTAAGCTTTGAACATTCGTGTGGCCGCCATTACGTTTCTGTCAATATGGCGGCGATATAAAACATGACACTGAGGTGCCCTTTGCTAGTGCTACCTCTGTACCAAATTTCGTTCCATTCGGTTCCACCGTGTTCGAATTAATAGGGGAATCAATTTTGACATAAAGATGGCCGCCATCCGCAAACTATTAGGCGAATGACCTATTAGATTGGTCAAAGGATGCTGCCTCCATAAAGGTATGTAGTTGCAAAATTTGGTAGAGATCGGATGATAAGGTTAATCGTAATTTGATTTAAGTTTTGAACATTCGTGTGGCCGCCATTACGTTTCCGTCAAGATGGCGGGGATATAAAACATGACACTGAGGTGCCCTTTGCTAGTGCTACCTCTGTACCAAATTTCGTTCCATTCGGTTCCACCGTGTTCGAATTAATAGGGGAATCAATTTTGACATAAAGATGGCCGCCATCCGCAAACTATTAGGCGAATGACCTATTAGATTGGTCAAAGGATGCTGCCTCCATAAAGGTATGTAGTTGCAAAATTTGGTAGAGATCGGATGATAAGGTTAATCGTAATTTGATTTAAGTTTTGAACATTCGTGTGGCCGCCATTACGTTTCAGTCAAGATGGCGGCGATATAAAACATGACACTGAGGTGCTTTTTGTTAGTACTACCTCTGTACCAAACTTCCTTCCATTCGGTTGCACCGTGTTCGAATTAATAGGGGGAATCGATTTTCACACAAAGATGGCCGCCATCCGCAAACTATTACGCTGATGACCTATTAGTTTGGTCAAGCGATGCTCCCCTCATAAAGGTATGTTGTTGCAAAATTTGGTAGAGATCGGATGATTAGGTTAGTCTTAATTTGATTTAAGCTTTGAACATTTGTGTGGCCGCCATTACGTTTCCGTCAAGATGGCGGGGATATAAAACATGACACTGAGGTGCCTTTTGTTAGTACTATCTCTGTACCAAATTTCGTTCCATTCGGTTGCACCGTGTTCGAATTAATAGGGGGAATCGATTTTCACACAAAGATGGCCGCCATCCGCAAACTATTACGCTGATGACCTATTAGATTGGTCAAAGGATGCACCCTCCATAAAGGTATGTTGTTGCAAAATTTGGTAGAGATCGGATGATTAGGTTAATCGTAATTTGATTTAAGCTTTGAACATTCGTGTGGCCACCATTACGTTTCAGTCAAGATGGCGGCGATATAAAACATGACACTGAGGTGCCCTTTGCTAGTGCTACCTCTGTACCAAATTTCGTTCCATTCGGTTCCACCGTGTTCGAATTAATAGGGGAATCAATTTTGACATAAAGATGGCCGCCATCCGCAAACTATTAGGCTAATAACCTATTAGATTGGTCAAAGGATGCTCCCTCCATAAAGGTATGTTGTTGCAAAGTTTGGTAGAGATCGGATGGTTATGTTAGTCGTCATTTGATTTAAGCTTTGAACATTCGTGTGGCCGCCATTACGTTTCAGTCAAGATGGCGGCGATATAAAACATGACACTGAGGTGTCCTTTGCTAGTGCTACCTTTCACCGTGTTCGAATTGATAGGGGGGGGGGACAGACATTCAGAGTACACACACACACACAGACACACACACAGACTCACACACACACATACACACACACACACACAGAGACTCACACACACACAGACAGACACACTTTTTTCGCCCTGTGTTGATCTCATAAGTCTACTTTCATTTTTTGCAAAAATCGAAAGTAGGCTAAGAACCGCACCCGCCACAGTCAACAACTGCTCGAGAAATTCAGCTACACTCATTGGCGGCAGGCACGCATGCGCGGAAGGCAATAAACTATACCGTACTGCTACCTACCGTAGAAATTACGAAGGGTTAGTGTTCATATCAAGCTCTTTTAGCTCTTGCAGAAGATGTTTGGGAACCACACCAATGCTTGAGATGACTATTGGTACACTTCCAAATCTCTTGACCAGGATAGCGGGATCGAATCCTGGTGCAGTCAGTTGGCATTGAGGGTGTGCAAATGTGAGGGAGTCGTGTTAGAAGATTTACTGGCAGGATAAAGATCCCTTCGGGCAGTAATTCCGGCACTCCGGCGTCTGTAGGAGCCACAGTAGTTAAAAGGGACGTTAAATATTATTACATTTTGATTTTCCTGTCGTAAGACCTTTCTCTCTTCTCATCAGTAACGAGGATATGACGTACGAGTTGTCGTCCTCTGCGATATAAACCCGAGCAAGGTTATGATTGTTGTCTTAAGAGGCAGAACAGCGAGGCCGTCTGACACTGACGGGTAACACATGCCTGCGAAATTGAAGTTTTTGAAAAATACAAGAAGACTTTTCGCAAATTATTATGTTATATGGTCTGTTTATTTCGAAAATGACCTGCATTTCTTTCCATCAAGTCAGAGATTTTGTAAAATCGATATCGATATTTTTGCTAAAATAGAGAGCAAAAAAATAACCTTGAGTTTAAACTTTTTTACACCAAATTATGATGCAGTTTCTAGAAGAAACTAACATAAAATAGACGATTGACCAAGAGGAAGAAATATTATGTAGGCGATATTTACATCAACGTTCGAATATAAAATTAACTGAGCAAAATACGAAACATTACACACAAAGTGTCTAATTAAGTCTGTAGTCTTTTTCCTTTGAAACTTCTTCTTGACGTTCTTCTCTTATGTTCAATGTCAGGTAAATGTTCATAAAATCCCCAGTACAATTGAGTTTTTCAAGAAAACGTGACTTGATAGAACTTTTATGTTCTACGATATCGAAATGTAAATATTAAGTGCCAGAAAACTGTATCATAATGAGGATCATTACAAGATGCTTGAGCCAAATAAGGCCCGGTTCCAAATAAGGTCCATTTGTGATTTTATTAGCAGAATATTCGAAATTCTACAAGATTTTTAGTGTTTCTGATAGCTACCAGCCTTTAAAGGCTAGACTAGAAACTACAACTGTTGAAGCGAACAATTACGCGATGTTTGCTTCAGTCGAGTAATAAACGGCGTCCGAAGCTCTTTTTGTTATCATTACTAAGTACGGTATTTTAATAAACCTTTCTCATGTTTTTGAAAGTTACCAAACATAAACCTGGTGAATATATGAGGTGCGTTCAAAGAGTAACGAGCCGGAGGCTATAATTCGCAATCCGGTGACGACATAGGCTAATCGTGGCGTGTGTAATGAGGTGTGGTTCCGACCAGAGCGTGGAAGGTCACAGCCGTCGCTAGAGGGCAAGCGTGCACTTCACGTGACGATACAAAGCGAGCAGCAGCATGCAACAATCGTCCAACCAAGACCAAGATAGTAGGCCATCCGACATGCTACCTGGTGTGGTTGACGACTGTAGGGCACCCATTGGGCACACACTTTCCGCAAGTGCAGTCGTTCCTTCATGATGGTGTGCACACTTCCGACGCTCAATCCGACCACGGCGGCTATGGCGTTCACTGTCACTCGGCGGTCCTGGGTAATGAGTGGATCAACCAGCTGGGAGTTATCATCGGTAATGCACCAGGGGGGGGGGGGGGAGGGGGGGGGGTTGCACCAGACCAGGCATCATCGGCTAACGACACCCGTCCTTCCCTGAAGCGCTTGTGCCATGCCTTGGCCCCTGCAAGGTACATGCAGTGTTCGCCGTACACTTGTGACATTCGGCGATGAATGTCCGTTCCTTCTACTTCTTTCGCTGTCATAAATCGAACAAAACCTCTTTGCTCTTCGTTTGACGCCTCCATGTCACTGTTTGCAATGTGACTGGCAGCGTTGGACGATTGATGCATGCTGCTGCTCGCTTTATACCATCACGTGACGTGCATGCGTGCCCTCTAGCGACGGTCTATGACCTTTCACGCTCTGGTCGGAACCACACCTCGTTACACACGCCACGATTAGCCGATGTCGTCACCGGATTGCGCATTACAGCCTCCGGCTCGTTACTTTTTGAACGCACCTTATAATTTCAAAGAATGTGATTTGTAGATTAATATATTGTATTGATATTTTCCGCGCAATGTGCATTTCTTTATCTCATTTCATTCACATATATATTTGGAACAAGTAGTGGACCTTATTTGGAACGGGTGTTCCTAATAAGGCCCGTTACTCACATTTTACATATTGTATTATTACTGAAATATTTTTAAGTGAATCTAATTATCAACCCATGTTTTCATTACTGCTTGCCTTCGAGTTAAATCCAGGACAATGTTCAGATTTCTTCCCCTTCTAGTAAAAATACAATAAATCTCTAAACATTAAGTAGGCCTTATTTGGCACATTTACCTTAACACTATTTTTCATTATGAAACAGTTTCTCCCACCAATCAGAGCTCAAGAAACCGTTGTGTGACCAGTTAGGTAAGGATAGCATCGCACCTGCGCTGACATCACGGCCTTATATTTTAACTTTCACTGCGTGGCTTCTAGTGTCATAGTGGGGTCCCATGCGGTCTGTTCAGTACATAAAACTGGCGAAATCTCGACAGATATTTATGATTATTTATGTTCGAACATAAAATAGTTAGGCTATAATTATCATCGCACAAAAACAGTCGTATGCAACTCGCCTATAATGGTAATTAAGACACTTCGCTCGTTTTATAAACCTACTCGTGTCATAATTATTGCCACTATAGGCTCGTTGCATAATGTACTATTTTGGTAGTCCGGTTGCAAAACTCGTTTAATCCACTTGCGAATAAGAATCATTTTCATGAGAGACGTTTCTCTGGACTTTGTGATCCTTGTTTTTTCCTTTTTTTGCTTTTGTTTTTGAATTTTGCTTTTTGCTTCGTGTTTTGTTTGTGTTTGTTTTCTAGAAAATCAAAATAAAACAAAACAAAATAAAATAAAAATAAACAGCACAAAATCAAAATAAAACAAATAAAATCAAAAAACAAAACAAAATAAAATTAAAATAAACAAAGAAAAACAAAATTAAATAAAATAAAGAAAAATAAAATAAAATATAATTAAATAATTAAATAAATAATTTTATGTTCGACCCTCACTATTATGTGTTAGAAAACTGTATCATAATGATGGTCATTATAACACCGTTTTTCATTATGATACAGTTTCTCCAGCCAATCAGAGCTCGTTCATTGACCAATTAGGTAACGATACCTTCGCGCATGCACTAAAAATCCAACATGCCGGACATAAACACAACATCGAACTATAATAAATTACCGACATGGAATACGCACCGTCCATATGTTCGCGTAAATAAACTGGCGAATACGAGACAAGAAATAGCACTGTACCTTAATATCCCCAAAACCAATTTCTACACAGCGCGTGGTTTTGACACGACTTCAGTGACAGTTTTACTGAATACTGGTGCGCAATCTGAACATATGGTATTGAAGCACACAGAGCAAATGCGTCGGTTGTCCAGAGAGCTTGGACAAGAGAGATATACTACCCACCGCAGCACCCAATCACAACTTTCTACTGTAGTGACTGAACAGATATTTATGTTAAAACATATAATAAAGTTATAATTATCGTCGAACATAAACAGTCGTATGCAACTCGCCTATAATGGTAATTAAGACACTCGTATGGAAATTATAAAACTCGCATACGCTCGTTTTATAAACATACTCGTGTCTTAATTATTGCAATTATAGGCGCGTTGCATAATGTACTATTACGACATGATCCTTATTCACAAGTGGATTAAACGAGTTTTGCAACTGAACGACTCATTGAATTACCGTTTTCGAAATCACCACTGAAAAATATATGAAGTTCAGATATCACATCCCTTGTACTTTTTCATCGCAAGCCTGTGAAATCCAAGCCAGTCCATTTGTGTTATTCGTCAGCTGGCGTGGCTGTATTTTAACGGCTGGCTGGAAACTGGGCTACAGTATTGAAAGTTCAGGAAGTGGTATCCACTGGAGATTTATGCGTATTGTCCTGCAAACACTATCAATAGTTGAGGAGTTGTTTTCAGGAAAGAATGGTCGCCATCTAGCGGCAGATTTACGTGGCGCCATGTGGCTGTAATGTTGGTAATGGTTCACCGTGCCAACACAGGCCAGCAAACCTCACTATATTTCTTCCACTCTCGATTGCCGACAGGAAACTTTGAACATCCACAATTTATACATTCCAACATGTAAAACAAATATCATTAGAGTGCCAAGACTGGAGAATTGTGACTGTGTTGATCGGAAACTGGCAAAGGATGTTTATTTATTACTAGCTGAGGTACCCATGCTTTGCTACGCGTCATAAATAAATTAAAATGTGAAGGTGACAGTTAAAACGGGGGATAGGCGAGGTGCTGCGCAAAGGGAGATTAAGGATGGAACATTTTGTCCAACTACACCGTTCGGCGTAGACCATGTTTTATAGCACGAATTTAGGTTTTACTCGCTAACCGTTGGAGATACCTTTCGGATAGAAAATGTAATTTTAAACCTCGTATATGCCATCAAAATTTTGCTATTTCTTAGCGTTCACTTTTTATTTGAAATGGAAATATGAAAGTTTGAAACCAAAGGGTGTAGTGACGTCACTAAAATGGTCGCCATCTTTAAATAGTGCAAAGTATTGAAATCAAAAGTAGCCTATATGTTAACCAGGTAAATCAGCTACTTCCATGTAAAATTCATGTAAATCGGACAAGTGGTTCTTGCGTCATTGAGTAATACACAGACACACACCATCTCATTTTTAGCCTGGCTTCGCTTGCGTCATAGTCGTGTCATATTGTTATTCAATGAAATGCATGTTTAACCCCGTTAACACCCCTTTAGAACCTGAATATCCAAAAATCCCTCCTTAGTAGAATTTTTCGACACACAACAAACATATCCCCTTCTTCTAACTTTAATAGTTTTGGTTGGTCGATGAGAGTGAACATCCAAAAATCCTTCCTTAGTGGACGTATTTCTTCCAGAATTTCACCCCTCCCCATAGGACCCTTAAATTGGATTTATGAAAAAAAAAACGGTCGAACACCTACTTATTTTAATTATTTATTCATTTATTTATTTATTTTTAAGCTGATTGAAACTCGGAGAAAATCAAACTCCTCGCCTATGTCGTTTAAGAGATACACGCTCCGTTAGGAATCCTTCATCCCCCACTTTTCATCCCTTTCACCTCATAATATACACCACATCGAAAAACCATTAGACATGTGTCAGCTTATTTTTAATGATTAGTATATATGCCAAGTATCACATCCCCAAATGAAACCACTCGTTAGATATTGTTATTCAATGAAATGCACGTTTACCCCCTTAACACCTCTTTAGAACCTGAATATCCAAAATTCTTTCCTTAGTGGACGTTTTCGACATACAACGAACATAGCCCCAAAATTTCATGTTTCTAACTTCAATAATTTTGGCTGGGCGATGATGAGTGAGTGAGTCAGACAGGACATTTTCTTTCAATTATTTTTCAGAATTTCACCCATCTCATGAACCCCTTAAATTGGATTTATGAAAAAAAAAACGTCCTACACCTATTTACTTATTTTTGAGCTGTTCTTCCCCCTTGAGTTTGATGAGTGAGCGAGTTAGGACACTTTCTTTCCTGTTTTTTCCCCCCACAATTTCACCCCTCTCCAAGGGCCCCTTAAATTGGATTTACGAAAAAACGGTCGAACACCTATTTACTTATATTTTAAGATGTTTTTTTTCGCCGAATTTCAAACTTCTCGCCTATGTCGTTTAAGAGATACACGCTCCATTAAGAATCCCTCAACCCCCAATTTTCACCCCCATTCACCTCATAATATACACCACATCGATAAAACCTTAGACATAGGTCTGATTATTTTAATGATTAGTTTATATACCGAATATCACATCCCCAAAGAAACAACTCATGAGATATCGTTATTCAATGAAATGCACGTTTACACCCCTTAACACCTATTTAAAACCCAAATAAACAAAAATCATTCCTTAGTTGACGTTTTCGACATACAGCGAACATATTCCCAAAATTTCATGTTTCTAACGTTAATAGTTTTCGCTGGGCGTGATGAGTGAGTGAGTCAGACAGGACATTTTCTTTCAATTATTTTTACCAGAATTTCACCCCTCCCCTTAAATTAAATTGATGAAGAAACTATTGAACACCTATTAACTTATTTTTAAGCTGTCTTTTCCCCCTGAGTGAGTTAGTCAGTCAGTTAGGACACTTTCTCTCCTTTTTTCTCCCAGAATTTCACCCCACCCCATTGGCCCCTTAAATTAATTTATGAAAAAACGGTGGAACACCGATTTACTTATTTTTTAACCTGATTTTTTTCGCTGAGTTTCACATTTCTCGCCTATGTCGTTTAAGAGATAGGCCTACACGCTTCGTTAGGAATCCTTCAACCCCCACTTTTCACCCCTTTCACCTCATTATAATACACCACATCGAAAAACCCTTAGACACATGTCTGCTTATTTTTAATTATTAGTTTATATGCCGAGTATCACATCCACAAATGAAACCACTCGTGAGATATTGTTATTCAATGAAATGCAGGTTTAACCCCCTTAAGACCCCTTTAGAACCTGAATATTCAAAAGTCCTCCCTTAGTGTATGGTTTTGACATACAACGAACATATCCCGTTAATGCCATGATTCCAACTTCAATATTTTTGGCTGGGCGATGATGAATGTGTGAATGAGTCAGGACATTTTCTTTCAATTTTTTTCTTCAGAATTTCACCCCTCCCGATGAACCCCTTAAATTTGATTTATCAAAAAAACTGTCGAACACATATTTACTTATTTTTAAGCAATTTTTTCCCCTGAGTTTGAAGAGCGAGTGAGTCAATCGGTTAGGACACTTTCTCTCCTGTTTTTTTCCCCCAGAATTTCACCCCTCCCCAAGGGCCCCTTAAATTGGATTTATGAAAAAACGGTCAAACACCTATTTACTTTTTTATGCTGATTTTTTCCCGCTGAGTTTCAAACTCCTCGCCTATGTCGTTTAAGAGACACAGGCTCCGTTAGGAATCTTTCAACCCCTACTTTTCACCCCTTTCACCTCATAATATATCCTACACCACATCGAAAAAACCTCAGACAGGTGTCTTCTTATTTTTAATTATGAATTTATATGCCGAGTATCACATCCCCCAATGGAACCAATCGGGAGATATTGCTATTCAATTAAATGCAGGTCTACCCCCTTAACACCCCTTTAGAACCTGAATATCCAAAAAGCCTTTCTTAGTGGGCGTTTGCGGCCATTGAGAAAGCTGCATACCAAATTTCATTCTAATACGTTGTTTGGTTTCTGAGATTTCGTGATGAATGTGTGAGTGAGTGGGTGAGTGAGTGAGTGAGTGATTGAGTGGTATTTGACAAATGAGAAGCTTATTTCCAAAAGGCACCAAATCCAAAAAGTAATATTTTACAGGAGAGAGGAAAAACGCTCAGAGTGTACAATTTCAACTGAAAATTCATTTGAGCACTTATTTTGTTCAGGTAGAATAAATGCATTTTTATACCAAGTATTTCTGCTTAAGCTTTTGCGGTTTAGGAAACATTCAAAGCAAATTATGGATTTGGTACTTTTTGGCACTGAAACTCTAAATACTTTCAACGGAAACACATAAATTTCAATGAAGTCATCAGAATCTTCGAGAAAACTGACTGTATTTAGTTATGCAATAATTAGATTTAAGGTATTTACAGTGAAGCAATAGATTATTTAAAGGCATAGATTATTTAAATAATCTATATCTATAAAGCACAATGTTTGTGTTTTATACAAATCTACACCGTTTCACCGATTTGAACCAAAATTTGAATACTTACCCTTTGGCACCCTGCGAGTAACACTTTTCACTTGAAATTTCGGACAGACCAATCCTTTCCCTGAATTTAGGCCCATTAGCACAAATCTACATCGTTTCACCGATCTGAACCAAACTGTATGCACTTACCCTTTAACATAGCGCGGCCATTTTGCTGCTGATCATGTGACCCTGAAATGGCCTCTAATTGGCTGCATGGATATGGTACGTATTGGCACATTCAGGCCACAGGATTTGGTACTTATTGGCATCAAACGAGATTTTTAATGCCCTGTTTGATATGGATTTAGGTCGTTTTGGCAATTTCTATTTCTTTCTTATGGTGGAGCTTTCTACCAACGTACGTTTTCCATCATAATCTCAAATTCAATTTTTTTTTTGGATTTGATATCTTTTGGAAATAAGCTTCTCAAATATCTAGTAGATAGTTGTAAGTCTTTGTTATGCTATACTCGGTTGACAGTGCTGTGTGAGCAGTTGAGTAACTAACGGGATTTCAAGTAAAGATCCTCATTTTCTATACCGGTAGTGCAGAACGCAACTGGCATCCAGTAGGCCGTGTCTCGACTTGAGCTATTTTGCCATGGAAAGTATCTGCCTTGCCATTCTTTCATGAGTATATTTTATGAATTTATTAGCCTTTGCTCGAGTGCATAAGCGCCTAAATCAGAAGAAAGAGAAAGACTATCGAAAATTCATGTAGCCAGCGGTTCTTTCTGGGTCCTAAACTATGTGTATGCAAAATTTGGTTAAGATTGGTGGAACGGTGTAGATTTGTATACGGAACCAACCCACCCACCCACATACATACATACATACAGACTTTCACTTTTATATATAAGATATGCGAGCCAGTTAAGTCATGTTATAACTAGACCGGGTAGTGATTGGAAATTAGTTCATGTTAACTCACCATCGGGTGCACCATAAAAAATAACACCGTCAGGCGCACCCTAAATAATAGCACTGTCGGACGCACCCTAAATAATATTACCGTCAGGTGCACAGTAAATAATATTTCTGTCAGACGCACTCTAAATAATAACACTGTCGGACGCATCCTAGATACTATCACCGTCAGGCGCTCCTTACATAATATCACCGTCAGGCGCACCCAAAATAATATCATTGTCAGGCGCACCCAAAATAATTTCACTGTCAGGCGCACCATAAATAACATTACTGTCGGACGCATCCTAAATAATATCACTGTCGGACGCATCCTAAATAATATCACCGTCAGGCGCACCCTAAATAACGTTAGTGTCGGACGCATCCTAAATAATATCACCGTCAGGCGCACCCTAAATAACATTACAGTCGGACGCATCCTAAATAATAACACTGTCGGACGCACCCTAAATAATATCACCGTCGGGCGCTCCCTAAATAACATTACTGACGGACGCATCCTAAATAATATCACCGTCAGGCGCACCCTAAATAACATTACTGTCGGACGCATCCTAAATAATATCACTGTCGGGCGCATCCTAAATAATATCACTGTCGGATGCATCCTAAATAATATCACTCTTGGACGCACCCTAAATAATATCACCGTCAGGCGCACCCTAAATAACATTACTGTCGGACGCATCCTAAATATTATCACTCTCGGACACACCCTTAATAATATCACCGTCAGGAGCACCCTAAATAATATCACTCTCGGACGCACCCTAAATAACATCACCGTCAGGCGCACCCTAAATAATATCACCGTCAGGCGCACCCTAAATAATATCACCGTCAGGCGCACCCTAAATAACATTACTGTCGGACGCATCCATAATAATATCACTGTCGGACGCATCCTTAATAATATCACTGTCGGACGCATCCTAAATAACATCACCGTCAGGCGCACCCTAAATAATATCACCGTCAGGCGCACCATAAATAACATTACTGTCGGACGCATCCTAAATAATATCACTCTCGGACGTACCCTTAATAATATCACCGTCAGGCGCACCATAAATAATATCACTCTCGGACGCACCCTAAATAATATCACCGTCAGGCGCACCCAAAATGACATCACCGTCAGGCGCACCCTAAATAACATTACTGTCGGATGCATCCTAAATAATATCACCTTCAGGCGCACCCAAAATAATATCACTCTCGAACGCACCCTAAATAATATCACTGTCAGGCGCACCCTAAATAACGTTACTGTCGGACGCATCCAAAATAATATCACCGTCAGGCGCACCCTAAATAACATTACTGTCGGACGCATCCTAAATAATATCACTGTCGGACGCATCATAAATAATATCACTGTCGGACGCATCCTAAATAATATCACTGTCGGACGCATCGTAAATAACATCACCGTCAGGCGCACCCTAAATAATATCACCGTCAGGCGCACCCTAAATAATATCACTGTCGGACGCACCCTAATAATATCACCGTCAGGCGCACCCTAAATAACATTACTGTCGGACGCATCCTAAATAACATCACCGTCAGGTGCACCATAAAGAATATCACCGTCAGGTGCACCCTAAATAATATCACCGTCAGGTGCACCCTAAATAATATTACCGTCAGGCGCACCCTAAATAACATTACTGTCGGACGCATCTTAAATAACATCACCGTCAGGCGCACACTAAATAACATTACTGTCGGACGCATCCTAAATAACATTACCGTCAGGCGCACCCTAAATAACATTACTGTCGGACGCATCCTAAATAACATCACCGCCAGGCGCACCCTAAATAACATTACTGTCGGACGCATCCTAAATAACATCACCGTCAGGCGCACACTAAATAACATTACTGTCGGACGCATCCTAAATAATATCACTGTCTGACGCATCCTAAATAATATCACTGTCGGACGCATCCTAAATAACATCACCGTCAGGCGCACCCTAAATAATATCACTGTCGGACGCATCCTAAATAACATCACCGTCAGGCGCACCCTAAATAATATCACCGTCAGGCGCACCCTAAATAACATTACTGTCGGACGCATCCTAAATAATATCACTGTCGGACGCATCCTAAATAACATCACCGCCAGGCGCACCCTAAATAATATTACTGTCGGACGCACGCTAAATAATATCACCGCCAGGCGCACCCTAAATAATATTACTGACGGACGCATCCTAAATAATATCACCGTCAGGCGCACCCTAAATAATATCGCTGTCGGACGCATCCTATATAATATCACTGTCGGACGCACCCTTAATAATATCACTGACGGACGCACCATAAATAATATCACTGTCGGACGCATCCTAAATAATATCACTGTCAGGCGCACCCTAAATAATATTACTGTCGGACGCACGCTAAATAATATCACCGCCAGGCGCACCCAAAATAATATTACTGACGCACGCATCCTAAATAACATCACCGTCAGGCGCACCCTAAATAATATCACTGTCGGACGCACCCTAAATAATATCACTGTCGGACGCATCCTAAATAATATCACTGACGGACGCACCCTAAATAATATCACCGTCAGGCGCACCCTAAATAACATTACTGTCGGACGCATCTTAAATAACATCACCGTCAGGCGCACACTAAATAACATTACTGTCGGACGCATCCTAAATAACATTACCGTCAGGCGCACCCTAAATAACATTACTGTCGGACGCATCCTAAATAACATCACCGCCAGGCGCACCCTAAATAACATTACTGTCGGACGCATCCTAAATAACATCACCGTCAGGCGCACGCTAAATAACATTACTGTCGGACGCATCCTAAATAATATCACTGTCGGACGCATCTTAAATAATATTACTGTCGGACGCATCATAATAATATCACTGTCGGACGCATCCTAAATAACATCACCGCCAGGCGCACCCTAAATAACATTACTGTCGGACGCACGCTAAATAACATCACCGTCAGGCGCACCCTAAATAATATCACCGTCAGGCGCACCCTAAATAATATCACCGCCAGGTGCACCCTAAATAACATTACTGTCGGACGCATCCTAAATTACATCACCGCCAGGCGCACGCTAAATAATATTACTGTCGGACGCACCCTAAATAATATTACTGTCGGACGCATCCTAAATAATATCACTGTCAGGCGCACTCTAAATAATATTACTGTCAGGCGCACCCTAAATAATATCACCGTCAGGCGCACCCTAAATAATATCACCGTCAGGCGCACCCTAAATAATATCACCGCCAGGTGCACCCTAAATAACATTACTGTCGGACGCATCCTAAATTACATCACCGCCAGGCGCACCCTAAATAATATCACCGCCAGGCGCACCCTAAATAATATTACTGTCGGACGCACCCTAAATAATATTACTGTCGGACGCATCCTAAATTACATCACCGTCAGGCGCATCCTAAATAATATCACCGCCAGGCGCACCCTAAATAATATTACTGTCGGACGCACCCTAAATAATATTACTGTCAGGCGCACTCTAAATAATATCACTGTCAGATGCATCCTAAATTACATCACCGTCAGGCGCACCCTAAATAATATCACCGCCAGGCGCACCCTAAATAATATTACTGTCGGACGCACCCTAAATAATATTACTGTCAGGCGCACCCTAAATAATATCACTGTCAGACGCATCCTAAATTACATCACCGCCAGGCGCACCCTAAATAATATTACTGTCGGACGCACCCTAAATAATATTACTGTCAGGCGCACTCTAAATAATATCACTGTCGGACCCATCCTAAATAACACCACCGCCAGGCGCACCCTAAATAATATTACTGTCGGACGCTCGCTAAATAATATCACCACCAGGCGCACCCTAAATAATATTACTGACGGACGCATTCTAAATAATATCACCGTCAGGCGCACCCTAAATAATATTACTGATGGACGCATCCTAAATAATATCACCGTCAGGCGCACCCTAAATAATATCACCGCCAGGCGAACCCTAAATAATATCACCGTCAGGCGCACCCTAAATAACATTACTGTCGGACGCATCCTAAATAATATCACTGTCGGACGCATCCTAAATAACATCACCGCCAGGCGCACCCTAAATAATATTACTGTCGGACGCACGCTAAATAATATCACCGCCAGGCGCACCCTAAATAATATTACTGACGGACGCATCCTAAATAATATCACCGTCAGGCGCACCCTAAATAATATCACTGTCGGACGCATCCTAAATAATATCACAGTCGGACGCATCCTAAATAATTCACCTCCAGGCGCACCCTAAATAACATTACTGTCGGACGCATCCTAAATAATATCACCTTCAGAAGCTCCCTAAAAAACATTACTGTCGGACGCATCCTAAATAACATTACTGTCGGACGCATCCTAAATAACATCACCGTCAGGCGCACCCTAAATAAAATTACTGACGGACGCATCCTAAATAATATCACCTCCAGGCGCACCCTAAATAACATTACTGTCGGACGCATCTTAAATAATATCACCTTCAGGCGCACCCTAAATAACATTACTGTCGGACGCATCCTAAATAATATCACTGTCGGACGCATCCTAAATAACATCACCTCCAGGCGCACCCTAAATAACATTACTGTCGGACGCATCCTAAATAATATCACCTTCAGAAGCACCCTAAATAATATCACTGTCAGACGCATCCTAAATTACATCACCGTCAGGCGCACCCTAAATAATATCACCGTCAGGCGCACCCTAAATAATATCACCGTCAGGCGCACCCTAAATAACATTACTGTAGGACGCATCTTAAATAATATCTTCGTCAGGCGCACCCTAAATAATATCACCGCCAGGCGCACCCTAAATAATATTACTGTCGGACGCACCCTAAATAATATCACTGTCGGACGCATCCTAAATAATATCACCGTCAGGCGCACCCTAAATAATATCACCGTCAGGCGCACCCTAAATAACATTACTGTCGGACGCATCTTAAATAATATCACCGTCAGGCGCACCCTAAATAATATCACTGTCGGACGCATCCTAAATAATTTCACTGTCAGGCGCACCGTAAATAATATTACCGTCGGATGCATCCTAAATAATATCGCCGTCAGGCGCACCCTAAATAATATCACCGTCAGGCGCACCCTAAATAATATCACCGCCAGGCGCACCCAATATAATATCACCTTCGGGCGCACCCAAAATGATATTACCGCCAGGCGCACCCTAAATAACATTATTGTCGGACGCATCCTCAATAACATCACCAACAGGCGCACCCTAAATAATATTACTGTCGGACGCTCGCTAAATAATATCACCACCAGGCGCACCCTAAATAACATTACTGACGGACGCATTCTAAATAATATCACCGTCAGGCGCACCCTAAATAATATTACTGACGTTCGCATCCTAAATAATATCACCGTCAGGCGCACACTAAATAATATCACCGCCAGGCGCACCCTAAATAATATCACCGTCAGGCGCACTCTAAATAACATTACTGTCGGACGCATCCTAAATAATATCACTGTCGGATGCATCCTAAATAACATCACCGCCAGGCGCACCCTAAATAATATTACTGTCGGACTCACGCTAAATAATATCACCGCCAGACGCACCCTAAATAATATTACTGACGGATGCATCCTAATTAATATCACCGTCAGGCGCACTCTAAATAATATCACTGTCGGACGCATACTAAATAATATCACTGTCGGACGCACCCTAAATAATATCACCGCCAGGCGCACCCTAAATAATATTACTGTCGGACGCATCCTAAATAATATCACTGTCGGACGCATCCTAAATAATATAAATGCCAGACCCATCCTAAATAATATCACTGTCGGACGCACCCTAAATAATATCACCGCCAGGCGCACCCTAAATAATATTACTGACGGACGCATCCTAAATAATATCACCGCCAGGTGCACCCTAAATAACATTTCTGTCGGACGCATCCTAAATAATATCACTGACGGACGCATCCTAAATAATATCACCACCAGGCGCACCCTAAATAACATTTCTGTCGGACGCATCCTAAATAATATCACCGTCAGGCGCACCCTAAATATTATCACCGTCAGGCCCTCCCTTAATAACATTACTGTCGGACGCATCCTAAATAATATCACCGTCAGGCGCACCCTAAATAACATTACTGTCGGACGCATCCTAAATAATATCACTGTCAGGCGCACCATAATAACATTACTGCCGGACGCATCCTAAATAATATCACTGTCGGACGCACCCTAAATAGTATCAATGTCAGACGCATCATAAATAATATCACCACCAGGCGCACCCTAAATAACATTTCTGTCGGACGCATCCTAAATATTATCACCGTCAGGCCCTCCCTAAATAACATTACTGTCGGACGCATCCTAAATAATATCACCGTCAGGCGCACCCTAAATAACATTACTGTCGGACGCATCCTAAATAATATCACTGTCAGGCGCACCCTAAATAACATTACTGCCGGACGCATCCTAAATAATATCACTGTCGGACGCTCCCTAAATAATATCAATGTCAGGCGCACCCTAAATAACATTACTTTCGGACGCATCCTAAATAATACCACTGTCGGACGCATCCTAAATAATATCGCTGTCGAACGCAACCAACCTGTCAGATTAACGATTGAAATGTATGTTTACCTACATTATATCGTTTACCGTAGGAACATTACTGGTATTTACAATCTCATTTAACTGTTGTATTTTTAACCTGAAGGATGGCAAATATCCTGTTTGAATTTTAAAATGTACATTTTATTACACAAATAATAAACCTAATTACAAAAGCTGTATAATAAACAGACTCAAATGTTGCAATCATGTTACACTCAAGTTTCTCTACTAACATTTAAACAAGCCACAGATTGAATTAACTAAAACAAAGGAATTTTTTACCTATATTAGAGAAACTAGATACACGTACGTAAACAAAATCATAACTTTCTAATACGTAATCGAGCACACTTAACCTCCGGGATGAATCGGCTCACCATGGAGTAGTGTAGGGCAGTGAAACAAGGAGAATCTCACCCTCACGATACTGGACGGGAGAGCGGAAGTATTGTGATGCATGAAAAAATCCCAGCCTAAGGGGGGGAAAGTATTTCCTCGTAATCTCGCAGAGTATTTGCGCCGGACGGAGTGTTAAGAAGTCTAGCTGTTCAGCCTGAAGGGGATGTTTCTTACCTCAGCCGCCCTAAGATAATCCTTCCCACTTCTACTCCTTGCAAATACCGAAAAATGTCTAACATAATGCCAATACACACATAGTTCTCGACACAGATCATCGGGCAGAATACATGTAATATTTTCCGGCTATCTCTTTGCATGTCCCAGTAAATCTTGGACTGTTGGAGCAGCGGAAAGGAGGAGAATTAAAGCGTTTGAAATGTGGTGTTACAGGAGATTGATGAAGATTACATGGGTAGATATGTTTAAAAATGAAGAGGTATTAAGGCAACTGGGAGAGGAGAAATGTTTGAGGCGACTGCGAATGACGAGAAGAGATAGGTTGGTAGGACACATACTAAGACACCCAGGAATAGCAAACTTAGTTATGGAGGGAAGGGTCGAGATAGGAACTATAGGGGTAGACCATGGCTAGAATATATTAAGGGACACTAGGACTGAATTTTTCAACTTCCACATTTTTTATCAGAATGAGTTGAAATTTAAACTGCGTACGTACAATAGTAACACTAAGTCACAAACCAAATTTGAAGACAATTGGATGAAATGTAATTGTTTTTTATTAATTATATTATTAAAATATACCGTGTGATCAAAATGCTCCATGCGCATTAGAAATTGTGTAATACGCTTGACATTTCCATTACATATACATAAAACTATTCTAAATAATATAACATGGAGACATTTCAGGTAAGTGATACATGTATGCTGTCAAATTAATTTTTTCTTGATGTGCCATCATGTTTTATGAATTTTGATAATTTTTCGTAATTTTTTATTTATTTTTTGGTCTGTAATTTACTAAGTGGCTGGAGATATTGCAATGTTATCTTACAACACATATATTTCTGAATATCCAGTGATTTTTTAGTAAAATTGGTGAATATCTCATGCACATGGAGCATTTTGATTACCGTACCTAAAATGTAGTTTGGAGATAAAAGCATTTTTATAAAATCACATGCTATATTAAACAGTTTGGCTCACCCAATGAAACATTTTTGGAAAAAACTCTGAAAAATACAATGTTTTGTTGTAGAGATTAATAGCATAGAAACCTTTCCTTTGAGTTAACCTACGACTTTCTAGGATTTCTAGTTTTAAAAGTATAGCCTACTTTCATAATGATTTGCCTTCCACCATCTTCTTACGCAGAGGAGATTTTAAAATGTCGCTGAGCCTTTAAGAATGGCAGTGCATGAAAACTGTTTTAATGAAATGATCCACAGGGGTTCATAAGATATATATATATATATATATATATATATATATATATGGGAAAAACAAACAAAAAAACAGTTATTTTGGCATTTTTGCCTAAAAACTCTGTCCTAGTGTCCCTTAAACACATTGCGTCGGATGTAAGGTGTGGTAGTTATGTTGAGATGAAACGATTAGCTCTGGACAGGGAAGCATGGATTGCTGCATCAAACTAGTCAAAAGACTGAAGATTCAAACAACAACAACAACCCAGTAAATGGGTTTATATTGTGTTGGCCGAGTGAAAAGTTGCAATATCAAGCTTGAATTAGTCCCACATGACCACTGAACAGTGGCGTAACCAGCATTAGCTTCTGGAGAGGGTATTAGCGGAGTCAACAAGCTAGGGCACAACTACATTTTCAAATGTGATCTCTGGCTTTCTTTTCTCTTTCGTTTTAAATTGAATCAATCATTTGAGAAACACCTCATCTCCACAAAAGTAAACTTCAGGAAAAGTAAAAAAAAATCGCCGTGACCATATTTCACATTGTATCAATGTTAGATTTTTAGCCTATTTTCAATTTTGAAAAAAAATAGGCTTATGAGATCACCTTTTGTCCGTGCGTGTGTGCGTGTGTGTGTCCCCCCCCCCCTAATAAAATCTAAACGGCTGGAGAGATTTTAATGAAACTCGGTATGTTCATACCACTATTTCCGGCGACCCCGACCGAGCCCTTCAAATTTTGTTACGACTCACCAATCCAACATGGCGGCTGTGCGAAATATGTCACCAGCATTCAATATCTCCGAAACTATTGCCGATATTACCCTGACATTTTGTATGGTGATAAAGGGAACTACTATAAGATCACTTATGTGACCTTTGAAAACATGGTAACTACAAAACCAACATGGCGGCCAAGCGAAGTTGCGACTTTAAATAGACGTTTCTCGTGATTTAACCAACCAAACGCAATGAAACTTGGTACAGTATATGTTTATATACATTGTAAGGCACCGACATCTAACTTCGTTCAATTGTTTACATAGCCACAAGATGGCGGATGTGCGAAATATTTCACTGGCATTCTATATCTCTGTAACTGTTAGCGGTATCTCCCTGAAATTTTGTACGGAGATAAAGAGCACTACTAGAAGTCCATCTATAAGTTTTTCAAAAACCGGTTAACTACAAAACGAACATGGTGGCCAAGCGAATTTGAAAATTTCAAATAGACCTTTCTCGCGATTTAATGTTCCAAACGCACTGAAATCTGGTACAGGGAATATTTATACACATTGTAATGCACTGGTATCTAATTTAGTTCAATTGTTTACATAACCTCAAGATGGCGGCTGTGCGAATATTAAAATTAAGTTTCTATTTCTTGTGATGTAGTCATGCGATCCAAGTGAAAGTTTGAATATTGAACCTACGCAATAATTTTCCTTTAAGGGTACATGCCTCTATTGCCTATACAGTACATTTAATAATCCAACATGGCGACCATCCGAAATATTTAGACGGCTCTGAATATCTACGAATCTATTATAGCAAGCAAACTGAATTTTTTTATGTTCATAGGGGCTATGAACTTAAGTTCACCTATAGGTTTTTAAATAACCTGGTTATCACAAATGCAACATGGTGGCGACGCGAAGTATTAATATTTACATGACGTTTCTCGCAATTTAACCATCCAAGTGCAGTGAAACTTGGTACAGTAAATCCTTATACGAATGTTAATCCAGTGGCATCTAATTTATTTCAATTGTTTCCATAACCAAAAGATGGCAGCTGTGAGAAATTTTAAAATCTCCTTGTTACTTCTTGTGTCCTAATTATGCGATTAAAGTTTGAATACTACACGTATACAATAATCTGCATGTAACAGTACATAACTCTAGGACCTACATATATAAGATCCAACATGGCGACCATCCGAAATATTTAGTCGGTTCTCAATATCTACGAATCTTTTACAGCAATCAAACTGAAATTGTGTATGTTCATAGTGGCAATTAACATAAGTAGGAGATATGAAAATAGGCTGTATAGTTCTTCACGGAACTACTTGTTTTAAATGTATTTGTACAGGGGTTTGGTAAGCGAATTATATGATAAGAAAAATATTTTTGTACGTTTTGATGTGTATAAAAATTCTCAAAGTTTTTGAAGATGAGTTGTTACTCAAATGACTGACATAATGTGGAGTCATCAGGCATGAAATAACTGTTAAAAATATATAAATTATGAAGGAAAGCCACTTTTTTATTTTAAGATCAATCTAGCACTGTATATTATACATTTTCAAGGCATTGTTTTGTTTACATACATTGTTTCTTTACATCAGGTCAAATTAATCTCCATCAATAGTTGGCCAGTCATAATTTTTTGAATAAAATGCATCAACAATGTCTGCAGGAATATAGTCTTTGAGCTTCTTGAGATCATTAATTTTGTTAATGTTTATAGGAACACATTTTTGTGGGTAGGCACTAACTTTTGTAAGTTCTGGTGAACAGGCTCCCTGTTTTTTTTCAAGTCAAAAGTATGCTCGATGAGGACATCAATGAAGGTTTTTTATTCTTTCACATATACGACTTGCTTCTGCACTTTTCTACGTTTTAAACGCGTATAATTACTAACATCACTTTCACTGGAACTCATTTTTACTCAGAAACAATGCATGACAACAAGATACAACAAACTGAACACATTTACAGCTGTTTTAGTTTGGCACAGAATAAGGAGAAGCAGTGTTGCCACCAACTACAAATTTCAAGTAATTTGAGAAACACATTTCCAGGAGATTTGATGTTTCTCAAATGAACGAATATTTGAACGTCTCGTATCACTGTGCTTTCTTATCGGAGATGTGGTGTTTTATATGTACTGGATGTGCCTTGCCTTCACCTACAATGTTGTATGTCTAACTCAATTTCGGTTTAAAAAAATGGAGATGAGTTGTTTCTCAAATGACTGATTCAATTTAAGTTTTGCTTTAGGGCTTTGTGTCTGTGTATTGTATTTGTTTTGGCTTTTGATGTTCTTTTTTGCTTTTGATATCTGTTTTTTGTTTTTGTCATGGTTTTGTGTTTGTGGTTTGCTGCTCTGGATTTTGTTTTTGCTTTGCGGGTTTTGTTTTTCGTTTGTGTCTTTTTTTCTTGTTTGCCGATCTGGCTTTTGCTTGTGCTTTGTGGGTTTTGTTTTTGGTTTGCTGATCTAGATTTTGTGTTTGCTTTGTGGGTTCTGTTTTTGGTCTTGTCTTTATTAAATTTATATATCCATTATCTCTACCTATCTACTTCATTTCTTCTCACAGTCTTTCACTGAGTCATAGGCTTTTTCTAAGTCTATGAATACCATTACCACCTTCTTGTTATACGAGATGAAGAAACTGAGAAATATTCTGGGTGGTGCTCTGTAGACATCACAACAGCGCTTAGAATTGATCGTCAGAGTAAGACAATTGATCTGAAGCGTTACGTCACGTGGCTTGTGGAGAGCACCAAGATAAAAGCTTTTACCATATAAATGAGCCACACTTAGAACGTGTTGTAGGATTTACTTTGTAAAGCGATTGGGAACTCCAAAGCACATTTTCACATTGAACACGTTAACCTTAATATGTTACAGAGTGAAAAGTATCGAACACTCATTGTTAAAGCTTCGGAAACAATTACTATGCTGATGTCCTAGCGTGGAGATGCGCGCTGAGAAGATTAAAATCTTCCCTTTAATACCAATATCGACTTTACATAGCTCGTGTGCTTCGCAGCTCGCCTACTACAGTTGTACACAGAAATATTTGAGAGCACAACGGAATTCGCCAGTTTCATTACACTTCTCTTAGCGGGTTCAAACCCGGCCGAAGTCGTCACAAACTTTAAAAGCGTTAAAATCCTTCAGTAAGCCTTCCTTCGGAGGGGGAGTAAAGCCGACGGTCCAATGTCATAGATTTATGGCATGTAAAAGATCCTTCCAGCGAAGCCTCCGTGGCTTAGGCGGCAGCACGCCGGCCTCTCACCGCTGGGTCAATGGTTTAAATCCCGTTCACTCCATGTGAGATCTGTGCTGGACAAAACGGAGGCAGACAGGTTTTTCTCCGGGTACTCAGGTTTTCCCTGTCAACATTTCATTCCAGCTACACTCTCCACTATCATTTCATTTCATCTGTAATTCATTTAATCATTGCCCCAGAGGAGTGCGACAGTCTTCGGCAGCCGGCACAGTTCATATCCACGCCGCTAGATGGGGGCTTCATTCATTCCATTCCTGACCTGGTCGGAGAGAGGAAGCAGGCTGTGGATTTTCATTTTTTTCAAAAGATCCTTCCACTTACTTAACTTGTGTGAAGCTAAATTTGTAGGTTAGATTTCGTTGATACGCTCTATCAAAGTTCCAACGTTCACTACTAGGTGTCAGTGGCATCTGGTAGCATAAGTTGGAACTGCTCGAAATTGAATGGAACTTGTAGCTCACCCCATGGGTGTCCGCTTGATGCAGCTACAGCCTCAGGCGAGCCGAACATGTCCTCGGACACTCCCGGCACTAACAGCCATACGTTAAATAAATAAACACCAAACATCGCAAAATTAATTAATTATGCCTTTCAGCGACCAGTCTAGTCTGCAAGCCTCTGTCTACGAACAACTCACCTACATGATGCCCTATTAGCAGTTAGCACTGTGGCCCCCTCTGCTTCTACATTCAACATTGAATCCGACCATCGCCTCCTAGATCTACCTCTGCTACTCTTACCCTCTACATATGAACTCATTTACCTCGGCGGCTTCGGAGGAGTAGTTGGTAGCATGCTGGGCTTCTATGTCAAAGATCGCGGGTTCAAATCCGACAAAAGCCATTTAAGAGCGGTAAAATCTCTTAGTATGCCTTCCTTCGGAGAGGAAGTAAAGACGGCGGGCCCAAGTCATAGAACTCGTGTGAAGCAAAATGTGTAGGTTAGGTTTGATTAATGCTCTGAAGTTTCAACGTTCGTCACCAGGCACTGATTTCGATGGCATCTAGTAGTAGCCTAGTTCACAGCTAGGTGTCGTGGATGGTGGCATTTGGTAGGGAAGGTAAGAACTACTTCAAATTATCGTCTGCAGTAAATAATAATAATAATATTATTATTATTATTAATAATAATAATAATAATAATAATATCGTATGGCCTCGGGTGCCCGGTGCAAGCTTTGTAATTTGACACCCAGAGGGTAGCTTGCATGTCGAATGTCCTTGTTCCTTGAATCACTATTAAAGTCAAGGAGGTTAGATATCTAAGCTCCCTGAACACTATAGCGCTTTCTAGTAGAGAAATGAGGAACTTGGTGTTGGCGGAAACTCACGAGATTAATGTTGTCATTATGAACACGGCCTACTGAATTCAAATAGGTTCTTTGACATGCCAACATTGTATGACATGCGTGTATTTTTGCCGCCTTTCAAAAATCACTTACCACGGCCAGGAGCGAACCTGCAGTCTTGGGGTTAGTAGACCGATACGCTATCCACTCACCCACCGTGGCAAGCAGTCCTTTGTTGTATTAAAAACTGATAACACACACTAATTAACACCGGTTATCAGACAGATTCTACACGCACCCAAAGTACACGGGGCTAGATGACCGCGTTGTCACAGCCTCTAAACTAAGGAACCAACCAAGCAACTCTTTAACCTCTGGCTGTCAGCGTGGTTCAGCGGTAACGTTCTCGCCTGCTGTTTGCAAGGTTACAGGATTGAATCATGGCACAGTCAGCTGGCATTTGAGGGTGCACAAATGCGAGGGAGCCGTGTCAGTAGATTTACTGGCACGTTAAAGATCCCCATCGGGGCAAAATTCCTGCACCCCGGCGTCTCTAAAAGTCACAGTAGTTAAAAAACACGTAAAACAAATAACAATATTAGTATCATTAACCTCTTAGGTAATCTCTCCTCCCCATTCTCTTCACATGACCCCACCATCTGAGTCGGCTCATACGAACAGCTTCATCTAGTGTGTTCATTTTTAACATAACCTGTATTACATCATTAAGAGTACCCTCCTACCATTGCTCCCATCTACTTATCCAACGAATCATTCTTGCTACCATCATATCAGTTACCTCTTAATTATGTATGGCATATCCTGAATCTATCCAAGTCTCCCTTCCATACTGCAAGGTGGTGTAAATACTGAGCGATTTAGAGAGAGAGTTTCGTTCCTTTTAAGATTAATGTAGGTCATACGGAGAACTCACTGCATTGGCTTTTCACCACCTCGACTCTATTCCCTTCTCCATTAACCCGGCGCATGGGTAGTTTTCACCCGAGACTTTATATTTTCGTTTTGGTCAGCCCTTATTTCGTGTCGCTTACTGTACCTTCCTTCCTAGCCTTGAACTTCACCCTGCAAAAAGAAACATGTCCATAGCTATTGAAACACTTATGTTATTTATATATTATTTACGGTCGGGTCAAATTTATCCATGGCGTCAGTGCATTAGTGACCGTAATGACGGGACAATCTGTAAAAAAAAAACAAGTAGTTGTATCCTACAACCCGATATTTCAAGCTCCAGGATACTGCCCTGGAGGCGGTAATGTTGGGATCCTTCACTGAGTCCGGGGGGAAAGCCAACCCTCGAGGGCAAACCGACTAAAAATAAATAAACAAGTAGTTCCGTGAAGAACTATACAGCTTATTTTCATATATCCTGCTCATGTTAATTGCCTCTATCAACATACAAAATTTCAGTTTAATTGCTGTAACAGATTCGTAGATATTGAGAACCGTCTAAATATTTCAGATGGTCGCCAGGTTGGATTTTTATTTTTGTACTATTACATTAAGATTATTGTGTACGTGTGGTATTCAAACTGCAATCGCATGATTAGAACACAAGAAGTTAAAACGAGATTTTAAAATTACTCACAGCAGCCATCTTGTGATTATGCAAACAATTGAAATAAATAAGATGCCAGTGGATCAACATTTGTGTAAGCATTTAACGTGCAACGTTTCACAGCACTCGGATAGTTAATTCGCGAGAAACGTCCATTTAAATATTTATAATTCGCGTCGCCGCCATGTTGGATTCGTGCTCAACAGGTTACTGAAAGTCTTATAGGTGAACATATGTTCATAGTCTCTATGAAAATAAAAATTTCAGTTTGGTTGCTGTAAAAGATTCATAGATATTGAGAACCGTCTAAATATTTCGGAAGCTCTCCATTTAGGATTGTTATATGTATTGGCCATAGAGTTATGTACCATTCAAGGACAATTATTGCCTAGGTTCATTATTCAAACTTTCACGTCAACCGCATGATTACGACACAAGAAATAAAACCTTAATTTTAAAATTCCGCACAGCCGCCATCTTGAGGTTATGTAAACAATTGAATTAAATTAGATGGCAGTACATTACAATGTCCAAAATCATTTACTGTACCACATTTCACTGCGCTCGGAGAGTTAAATCACGAGAAAAGTCTATTAAAATATTTCAAATTCGCTTGGTCGCCATGTTCGTTTTGTACTTTACAGGTTTATGAAATATACATAGGTAAACTTGTATCAGTACCCTTTATCACCGTACAAAATTGCAGGGTGATATCTGTAATAGTTTCGGAGGTATAGAATGTCAGTGAAATATTTCGCACAGCCGCCATTTTGAGGTTATGTAAACAATTGAACTAAATTAGACTCCATTGTATTGCAATGTGTATAAACATTTTCTGTACCAAGTTTCATTACGTTTAGACAGTTAAATCGCGAGAAAAGTCTATTTAAAAGTCTCAACTTCGCTTGACCGCCAAGTTCGTTTTGTAGTCACCAGGTTTTTGAAAGTCTCATAGGTGAACTTCTAGTAGTGCCCTTTATCACCGTACACAATTTCAGGGCGATATCGGTAATAGTTTCGGAGATATTGAATGCTAGTGAAATATTTCGCACAGCCGCCATGTTGGATTGGTGAGACGTAACAAAATTTGAAGGGCACGGTCGAGGTCGCCGGGAATAGTGCTATGAACTTACCAAGTTTCACTGAATCCGCTCCAGCCGTTTAGATTTTATTAGGGACACACACACACACCTCACACACACACACACGGAAAAAAGGTGATCTCATAAGCCTATTTTTTCAAAATTGAAAATAGGCTGAAAAGGGGGAAAATCCACCTATTGTGGTGCAGCACAATAACATAGCTCACGTTCTTGTTGATCCGTATTTAGGGTCTAGGGACACGTTAGTCATCAACTCCTTTGTTTAAAAAGTAATGAAGATGACTGCTTTGCCGCACTATCAAGGCCAATGGCACTGTTACGAAAGTTGTTGTCATTTTTCTACAAGATGTTCAGTAAAGAACATATAGCCTACTTTCTCCTAAATACATGGGTATTGTTATAACTCTTTGTCCTTTCCAAGGAGTATAATTGAATGTTGGTTGTAGTAGCTTGTTGAAATAAGTGTCATACGGATATTAAACATGATTATGATGTGCCCTTTGCTAGAGTTACCTCTGTACCAAATTTCGTTCAATTCGGTTTCACCTGTTTGAATAGATAGGGGGAATCGATTGGCACACATACATGGCCGCCAGACGCAAATTATTGGCAGATGACCTAGTAGTTTGGTCAAAAGATTCTTCATACATAAAGGTATAATGTTACAAAATTTGGTAGAGATCAGATAGAAAGGTTGGTCGTAATTTGATTTAAGCTTTGAACATTTGGGTGGCCGCCATTACGCTTCCGTCAAGATTGTGGCGATATAAAACATGACACTGAGGTGCTCTTTGCTTGTGCTTCCTCAGTACCAAATTTCGTTCAATTCGGTTTCACCGTAATGGAATAGAGAGGGGGAATCAATTGGCACACATGCATGGCCACCATCCGCAAATTATTGGGCGGATGACCTCGTAGTTTGGTCAAACGATTCTTCATACATAAAGGTATAACGTTGCAAAATTTGGTAGAGATCAGATGATTAGGTTGGTCGTAATTTGATTTAAGCTTTTAACATTTGGGTGACCGCCATTACGTTTTCGTCAAGATGGCGGCGATATAAAACATGACACTGAGATTCCCTTTGCTACTGTTACCTCTGTACCATAATTTCGTTCAATTCGAATTCACCGTGTTTGAAAAGATAGGGGGAATCAATTTGCACACAAACATGGCCGCCATCCGCAAATTATTGGGCAGATGACCTCGTAGTTTGGTCAAAAGATTGCTCATACATAAAGGTATAATGTTACAAAATTTTGTAGAGATCAGATAAATAGGTTGGTCGTAATTTTATTTAAGCTTTGCATATTACGTTTCCGTCAAGATGGCAGCGATATAAAACATGACACTGAGGTGCCCTCTGTACCAAATTTCGTTCAATTTGATTTCACCGTGTTTAAAAAGATAGGGGGAATCTATTTGCACACAAATATGGCCACCATCCGCAAATTATTAGGCAGATGACCTCGTAGTTTGGTCAAAGGATTCTTCATACTTAAAGGTATAATGTTACAAAATTTGGTAGAGATCAGATGAATAGGTTGGTCGTAATTTGAGTTAAGCTTTGAACATTTGGGTGGCCACCATTACGTTTACGTCATGATGGCGGCGATATAAAACATGACACTGAGGTGCCCTTTGCCAGTGCTACCTCTGTACCAAATGTCGAACAATTTGGATTCACCGTGTTCGAATTAATAGGGGGGGACAGACATTCAGAGTACACACACTCACACACACACACACACACAGACAGACACACAATTTTTGGCCCTGTGTTGATCTCATAAGTCTATTTTCATTTTTTGCAAAAATCAAAAGTAGGCTAAAAATATAAATAAACCTCATTTTATATTGGGAATAGTTCAGCTGTAAAATTACTTCAAATACGTACGACTACGACAAAGAGAGAGTGACACACTATGGGTCAATCCACGTCTTGAATATTTTCACCCCATTTCTCAAGGGTTAACAGTTAACAATTACTATTTTAGTTTTCAGTCGTTCAACACAAGAATAGTTCCAATTACTGGAATGAGTGAAAACCCTGAAAACATGTGATTAAGATTTATATTTATTATTAAGGACTATTGAAGGAGAAAAATAAGAAGAAGAATATACACAGCCCGAGTACATAAATAGGGCTCGGATTTTTAGGTGCAAAAAATCGGAAAAATATTTATTTTTTATGTATTAAAAATGCCTGAAATATTTAACATAAAAGTAAAAATATTTAATTAATTATAATTAAGTTTTTCAATGTGAATATAAACAATATGCAGTAATGCGGCAATATGTTTCTTGCCCATGATGTGTTATGTAACTTGAGATCGCTGTTCAGCCTTGATTGCTTTTCCACATGGTTGGCTGAACAGAACGCCCCCATCAGAAATAAAATTATCTTTAAATTCTGCAACATACTGCTGCATACTATAACTTGTAGTTGCTTTTACACGGAAATCCCCGGCTTCCACAGTGAGTGGCACGGGGCGACAAGTTAAGAATAACACAGCTGCAAACTGACATACTCCCTGCATGAAGATTAGATAGCTCAAAGGTCCCTCCCCGTTGAAGTAACACAGAACAACACAGAACTGAAAGATCTAGCATACCATACTGATTTTGAAAATGTAAATATTAGCCTATGTCTTTGTATGTGCTAATAAGTGAAAAACAGGAATTAATGTATTTATGGAAAAATGCCTAAAATATGTATTTACATTTAAAAATATTTATTTACTTAAAAATCCGAGCCCTATACATAAAATGTTTCATCTACTCCAATTTAATTCCTCCTAGCTAGCATTCTATTTTCTTGCGCTTCTCTTTCAACATAACCTATATTCATTTATTTAAAAAAATAGGCTTATCAGATCACCTTTTGTCCGTGTGCGTATGTGTGTGTTTGTGTGTGATTGTCCTCCCTCCCCCCTAATAACTTCTAAATAGCTGGAGCGATTTCAATGAAACTCGGTAAGGTCATAGCACCAAATTTGGCCAAACCCGACTGTGCCCTTCAAATTTTATTACGTCTCACCAATCCAACATGGCGGCTGTGCGAAATATTTAATAGGCATTCTATATCTGCGAAACTGTTACCGATATCACCTTGAAATTGCGTATGGTGATAAAGGGCACTACTAGAAGTTCACTTATGAGACCTTCAAAACCCTGTTAACTCCAGAACCAACATAGCGGCCAAGCCAAGGTGATTGCCCCCTCAACCATCCCGGAAGTGGTTTTCCGTGGTTTCCCACTTGTACTCCAAGCAAATGCTAGGAAGATTCCTAACTTAAGTTCACAGCCTCCTTCCCAATCCTCACCTTAATTACAAATACACACACTTGTAAATCCGTCACAATAGCACAGGTTATCACAAACGTTCCACACACATATACACACACACACACAAAATACACGGAGCTATATGACCACGATGTCGCAACCCCTAAAATAATCAACCTGTCTATTATTTATTTATATAGCGTATGCCATTTAGTGCCGGGAGTGTCCGAGGACATGTGCGGCTCGCCAGAGGCTGTAGCTGCTTCAAGCGGACACCCATGGGGTGAGCTACAAATTACGGTCAATTTCAATTAGTTCCAACTTTCGCTACCAGATGTCACTCACACCTAGTGGTGAACGTTAGAACTATGATAGAGCGATTCAACGAAATCTAAACTAGAAATTTAGCTTCACACAAATTTAGTTAGTGGAAGGATCTTTTACATGCCATAAATCTATGACATCAGCCCAATGGCTTTACTTCCTCTCCGAAGGAAGGCATACTGAAGGATTTTAACGTTCTTTAAAAATCCAACGTCTTCGGCCAGGTTTAATCCCGTTATCTTGGGCACAGCAGTTCAGCATGCTTCCAACTACGCCACCGAAGCCGCTAAACCTGTCTGTCTGTTAGGTAGTCAGCCCAGAGGCTGGTTGGATCCTCAAAAAGTATCACCATAGGTAGCGCTATATCGAGGCGTACTAAGAAAGATGAGGAGTGAGGTCGTTTGTCATTGCTTTCCTCATTGACCCTATGAGTAGAACCTTTCGCAGTACACACAGACACTGACTGTGCCCTGAATGCCATTACTAAGCACCACCCATACCTAGTTATGTAAAATTCCCAGGTATTTATAAATCGCGGTAAATACCCAGGGTATATACTCGGGTAAATACCCTATTTGGGTAAATACCTGGGTATTTTAGATTTTTCATTAAAATTCTGTGTCGTCGTAAGTTGAACCTTAAAAAGGGTACCGGTATGCAAACTATTCAACATTAACCTTTTAGATAGTTAATAAAATTTAATTAAATTAGAATTGGGACTTAAAAATCAGAATTAGAATTCGGAATTAGATCAGGAGATAAAATTCAATAGTTATATCCTGAAAAACTCAGGGTTATAATTGAACTAGACCTTTTTGCAAGCATTGAGATAAAAGTTGGAGGAAATTTATTCAGAGCATTGGCCAAGTTCTACCAAAGGTGTAAATATACAGTTTTCAACACACTGTATATGTTCTTCAGAGCAGTTTGTAATATTATTCGTATATAAAATAAATAATCAAAGACCTAAAAAGACTAGTAAATAGAAAATTATCAGTTTCCCTAAAAACGTTCTAAAATAGAGGCCTTACTTTATTTAGGTTTAATGAAGCTTATCAAATGTATTAGGCCTATATTCCAATTTACAATGAACAAGAAGTTCCGTGAAGAACTATACAGCCTACTTTTCATGCCAATGATTATTCTACAGAATATGAACCTATCTAGAATAATGACGAAATTAAGTTGGCAATATCGAAATATCTAATTAGTTCAAAATATACCTGGTATAATGTAGCCTAATGGAGCACTACAGTTGGCAGCCCTGGTGACTGAATATATTCTTAGTTCCATCTTTTAAGGTACAGAATACAAATTTTGGTTGAAGTCCAATGGACGTTACATGCAGTTAGACATTGGATCTATCAGCACGCGTAAAATCATGTTGGCAACAATGTCATGCGTGTGCTGGTCAGAAATAATCTGAAATATTATGATATCTTTTTGTGCCAATTTTTGATGAAATACATTTGTTAGTATAGAAGTTACATGTATTTTAAAATTGGACATATCAGCAGGCATAGAATCATGTTGGCAGCACTGTCTTGTATTAATTACTCCAAATTAATCTAGAATGTCAGGTGCTATACGTGTGCAAAGTATAGAGCTGTTGGCTTGCATACTTTCTGATATATTGATATTAGGGTTTAAAAAATATAGACAGCATTTATTAACAGTTGGCAGCCGTGATTGCTCTTAACAATACTAATAGTAATATATGTTATGGTACACATAGCACATACGAAATTTGGTTGAAATCCAACTGATAGTATATAAGTTACATGTATTTAAAAATAGGTACTGAACCCTTTACCCTATGTTGGTTAAATGATTCTACTATTTTATTTCTTCAATTAATAAATATTTCAACCAGCATCATGAAAGTAGCCAGACAGTGATGAGGAAATCTCAAGCATTTGTTGGAGACAGTAGGGACATACCTGCATCAGTTTAACAAAAGGCTAAGTACTTGAGCTATGAAAAGAAATAGCAGAGCGATGTATCATAAGGACAGGTGTGGCTGCCTCAATTTTAGAAGCGACTCGCGGTGAGACATGGTTCTGGTATGTTCATTGTGATATTCGCGCCTAGAAGAAATATGATGCAGTAACGTGAATGGCTGATGAAGAAAATAGACACTCCCAAGACGCCAAGATCTACTAGAAACCGCCAAATTACAGAGAAATGGAGAACCAATGAGAAGAGAATGCCTACTTGCGCGCCAACTCTGGCTGGGGTACGCGGTGGCTAGTATTCACGCGGGAAATCGCCTAGACAAAATCTCTACGATCGATTCTAGGATTAATGGGCATATTATTGACCTGTGCAAAATTACGAGTTCAGTGATATCTATTTCATTCCTGTATCACAATTACTTCGATAAATTTTTACATAAAATCCCCCTCCATCTAGACCCAAGGGCCAGTTCATTTATAAGTGTGTCGAAGAGCCAAGACATTGACTTTTATTCTGTGTGTTGAGGACACAAGAGATGATTCTTATTCCGTGTGTTGAGGACACACTATTATTATTCTGTGCGTCTACGAACGTAGACTTGTATTTTTGTGTCGAGGACACAGGAGATTCATTGAAAAGTGGTAAAATCAGTGATAGATAGTCTTAGTACTATAGTTATAGGGACAGTAGCGTCGATAATTCGCCAACGAACAGTGACAGGGAATTTAGTACCTGAACAAGCGAATTTAGTAGTCAGGCATAAAGTGTATAATAACCTAATTTTTGTATCAGCGCAAGGATGACATCAATGAATGCAGAGAAAGTGTGGAAGTCTCAACAGTCCGTCCAGATGGCTGCTATGAGATAAAAGTTCATCCAGTTGGGGAATGGCATCTGATGTTCTTTGACGGGTGACTACAACACGAGATGAGTACAAATAATATTTTATTATTTATTAAATTAACTTATGGTTTATGGGACATATTTTTGTAAATACTTTGCTTGTGTGATTTAATGTAGTATATTTTGTTTTGATCTGACACACTTTTGTTTGGAAGCAGCTCGCACAATTGTAGTTAATGGAAGGTTCTTTTCTTTGTGTTGTGTTAACTAACGTATCTATGTGAACGGCCGTGTTCGCCTAGGTTACGAAGTGCGGTTAAAAACGTCTCTCGGAGATATGTCGTGTTTCAGAAGTAGGACTGAATTAATATAATTATATAGTAGATTGGAGGGTAATTAAATGTTATTGAGAATTATTATTGATCAGATTCAGTGTGATTATTGCCTTTGGAGCAATGTAATTTGTGACGAAGAGTACTCAGCTCTATCGTAGGTTTTAAATATTGTGTTAAATGTTTGCGAGCTTTAATTCAGCAGACCCATGTGAAAGGCGTTATGTCAGTCCCAGATGTGTGTACTGTGAGTATATTGTTGTGGTATTACAAGCGGGAACTTCAGCAGAGACTGATTTCTGTCAGCTTGGTACCAGATTCAGATTGCATCCTTGCGAGGACAATTATGGATATGTGATTATTGTCTGACCATATGTTGAGTGGGAGGAGATGTTAGCGGCTGTTGATTCCTTGAGATAACAGTTCCGCTGGTCGGCTATTTATATACACTGGATGGGGGACATGACTGGTATTGTGGAAAGGGGTGAGTTGTTGTTACAAGGGCTGACTGAGTTTCGCAAGCAGAGCTCATTAAAGTGGAGTGCACGTCTGGTTCCCAATTACTTGAAAATAAATATAAATGTGAGAAACTGATCAATGGTAAAATTGTTTAAATAAATGGGAGTTGCCTACGAAACACGATAACCTTCGAAGCGTTTCTTTAACATGCAGTTTTGTTAATATAAAGTAATCTTAACCACTCAGGTTGTTTGTTGTTGTTGGTTTATTCTTTGTTTTATTGTACATGTCAGTGGCCCGTGAGTCACGTGCGGCGCTGTTTTTCCTTGTTGTTGAGTATCTGGCCATAGTGGCGGCTCAGTTGGTTAAGTGTGTCTCCACACTAATAAGGGTCTCAGAGAGATGCCTGTAAATAGTAGAGTTGTAATATGTGTGTCAGAGTTAGATTTAAGGATTTTATTAATGTTATGCCCATAGCCATAAAAGTTGATTTTACGAGATGATTGTTCGTGAGCACCGTGGCTGTTAACCCGTTGTGAACGAATGATCATCCAAGTACTCATTTCCCGTAGATAGTCACCACGCGAACATAAATTCATATGCAAGATAGTGGAACTTGGGTCCACATTTTATTAGAAAAGGGGAGATCTGTCTGACTCCTCAAAGTGATAAATATTCCTGTCAGGGGAAATTCAGGGAGGATTTGTTTATTTTTGTTTGTTTTATTCTTTTATGCACAAATTAGTTATTAAATCTAGTTATTATCTTACGTTTTGTCTCCTTACTTTCTTAGTTATAGTTTTCATCCTATAACCCTTGCCTCAGAAAAGCACGTAGTTTGGCGGACGTAAACACCACACTATGAACTGAACGCGACCCCTTGATCTAAGATTCTTGCATAAAACACTGCTATTCTGAAGGGTTCAGTACTATCAGCAGGTTTATAATCATGTTGGTAGAACTGACGTATATAAGTTACTCCAAATTAATCTAAAATGTCAGAATATACGTGTGCATAGTTTAAAGCTGCTGGCTTGCATACTTTCTGATATATAGGTATTTGGATGAAAAAAATAGAGAGAGCAATTATTAACAGTTGGCAGCCCTGGTGGCTTTAAGAATACGCTCAGTCATATCTGTTTATGTACAGATATTACATACAAAATTTGGTTGAAATCCAATTGATAGTGTAGAAGTTATATGCATTTAAACATTGGACTTATCAGAAGGCTTAACATTATTTTGGCAACACTGTCATGGTTGGCCTCCTGGAAATTAAACTGAAATAGCTTTATCTACATATGTGCCAATTTTGGAATAGCTCCCATGCATACCTTGCAAGATATCCAACATGGAGCTCAAATTTCTAGTGCGTATTTTCAGCAGTTGGTAGCACTGACATCATTTTCAAATATGGACGTGAGCTATTCTGGTGCACATCTTTACTCATACTAAATTTGGTTTTGATTGCTGCAGCCGTTTAGGAGTTGATAGGGGGGGGGGGGGGGACACACACACAGCCAGACACAGACAGACAGACAGACACACATTTTCCCGGATCGATCTCATAAGTCTACTTTTTCCTCATTTTTGCAAAATGTGAAAAGTAGGCTAAAAATATCAATTGAGTAATACCGGTACAAGTACAAGTTGGTTCAAATCAAAATGGAATGTTGTTTATTATAGTTCTTTTAATTTACAAAATAAATTCAAAGTAGCCTACATCACAAGAAATACAACATCTTTTGATGTAAAAAAACACAAAGTAATAAAATATTTTCTAATATGAGTTTTGAAGGATCAATATTGTTCCTGATTTCAATTTAAGGCATCAAATACCTGTGTTTCAGTCCTTGTTTGTCCAACACTTCATCAACACATAAAAAAGTGTTGTACATAGCTCAAAAATCTGAAAATACCCTCATTTTGGGTATTTAAATGACCACTGGGTAAATACCCGGGTAAATACCTAATTTATATTTACCTTCCCACTGGGTATTTACCCGGCCCACATCACTACCCATACCTCAGTAGCCTCCATATAATCGCAGCCATGAGTGAGACTGAGACAACGTCACATTTACTCTAGCCTGTGCCAACAGTCAAATGCAAATGTACGGCCTTCTTCAAATTAAAGACTTGAAGTAAAATAGAATGCCACCTCTTGTTTTAACTCATTTCCCTTAACGATGTAGTCTGATGGTTATGATGATGACTATTGAGGTTCCAGCCCCAAAGGTCGTCGGTTCAAATCCCAGCTTTGCCAAGAATTTAAGGAATTTCCTTCCAGCCAAATATAATGTACATTCTAATACTTTGATCACATCTGTATTTTGAAGATATACTGTCGAACAAAATATTATGTGCACTCGAGTTTGAAGGTTGTTTGTGAAGTAACCAATAGACCTACATAAAATCCAATAATATCATGATTTTCGTTGTTCTATTGTACGTTAGGTCGTGCAGGTTTGGAATTTTAAATTTATATTTTAATATTTTTTATCGCAGTTGAAACACAGAAAGTGTCCATTTTTAAGCGTGTTTCAACCATGCGTCACATTTAAGTATTATTATCTCAAAAACCCGTCATCAGATCGATTCCAAATTTTAACACCATATACATTGGAATGTTATATAACTGGTTTATTAATTTCAAAATTTTGTGTGTCCAAGAAACAATTTTTATCATCTTGGCTTACAGGATTGAGCCGCGTCGTCTATCGGTTATTATTTCCCGACGTATCGGCTGAGCTCAGTTTACTCTCAGTTTCAACAAAGATCCATTGATCCTATCATTTCTTTCAGATTCAACTTCATCTAGGATCCGCTGTCCCAATGCTTTCAAGGAGTTTCAACTCTATGAGACTATTGCAATGACTTCAAATATTAATAAACATCAACAATACTGCTTCTTCATATAACATCCTATTTCAACATCAAAATATGCGCAAGTCTGTCACTACAGACATTCCTTCAACAATTGACCAATGGCTTCACAATGGTCATTGTCACACAACAAATACCTCCGCCTGCAACGGGAATAAATAAATCTGTCTCTCTTAGAGATGCTTCACAGTTTCTTCCAAAAAAAATATTATTCTGAACTAACTTATCGTTAACAAATTCTTTTCGTAGTTTCAACATCCGTAATAAAAATATGTAATAACAAGAAGTTCCGTGACGAACTAAAGAGCCTACTTTTCATGCCAATGATTATTCTACAGTATATGAACCTATCTAGAATAATGAAGAAATTAAGTTGCTAATATAGAAATTTCTAATTATTTCGAAATACTGTATACCTTGCATACTGTAGCCTAATAGAGCACTACAGTTGGCAGCCCTGATGACAGAATATATTCTTAGTTCCATCTCTTAAGGTACAGAATACAAAATTTGGTTGAAGTCCAATGAATAGCATGGACGTTACATGCAGTTAAACATTGGATCTAACAGCGTGCGTAAAATCATGTTGGCAACAATGTTATGCATGTATTGGTCAGAAATAATCTGAAATAATCTGATCTATTGTTGTGCCAATTTTGAATGAAATCCATTAGTTAGTATAGAAGTTACATGCATTTTAAAATTGGACCTATCAGCAGGCTTAGAATCATGTTGGCAGCACTGACGTATATTAGTTAGTCCAAATGCATCTAGAATGCCAGGTACTATACGTGTGCAAAGTTTAGAGCTATTGACTTGCATACTTTCCGATATATTGGTATTTGGATAAAATAAATTAGGAACATTTATTAACAGTTGGCAGCCCTGGTGGGTCTTAAGAATACGCTCAGTCATATCTGGTTATGTATGCACACAACATACGAAATTTGGTTGAATTCCAATTGATAGTGTAGAAGTTATGTGCATTTAAAAATTGGACCAATCAGCAGGCTTATAATCATTTTGGCAACACAGCGATGTATGGCCTCCTGGAAATTAAACTGCAATATTATTATCTATACGTATGCCAATTTTGAAATAGCTCCCATTCATACCTTCCAAGATATCCAACATGGAGCTCAAATTTCAATAGCGATTTTTTAGCAGTTGGTAGCACTGACATCATTTTCAAATATGGCCGTGAAATATTCGGGTATAGACCTTTACTCCTACCAAATTTTGTTTTGATTGCTCCAGCCGTTTAGGAGTTGATAGGGGGGGACACACACACAGCCAGACAGACAGAAGGACAGACAGACAGACAGACAGACAGACAGACACACATTTGCCCGATCTCATAAGACTACTTTTTCCTCATTTTTGCAAAATGTGAAAAGTAGGCTAAAAATACTGGTTCTATGGAACAGCGACGAGTGAAAATTCCTCTGGCTGATCACGACATCCAGAATGACCATTACATACTTGACGATGAAACATCAGTCAACTCTATGGCGAAATATTTGACAGCCAGAATCATTCCAGAGGTGATAGAAATACTTAAATACCGTAAAAAGTTCAACAAAGGTCACGACAATCCTTTAAACAGTTCATTGTTGGCTTCTATAGTTATCTTAGGATCATCTTTACCTCAGGTGCTATGGAAATTAGAATTACTAGCGGACCCGTGTGAGAACTCTCGCATAATGGGTTGTGTGCGCCCCATGTGTACAGACTACCCACCCGCCTCTAGTGCTATGCAGACTGTACGCGACACAATTCTGCCAGGGGCTATGTGGGTTGTGTGCGCCCCAAGTGTACAGACTACCCGCCAGGCTCTAGTGCTATGCGGGCTGTACGCGACACAATTCTGCCAGGGGCTATCTGGGTTGTGTGCGCCCCATGTTTATAAACTACCCGCCAGGCTCTAGTGCTATGCGGGATGTACGCGACACAGTTCTGCCAGGAGCTCCCTGGGTTGTGTGCGCCCCATGGGTACAGACTGCCCGCCTGGCGCTAATGCTATCGGACTGTACGCGACAGTTCTGCCAGGGGATATCGTCTTGTTTGTTTAAAAGCACTTTATAAACAAATAAATATATTTCCGTTGAATTACCAAGAAATGCAAGTTTTTTCCTGTACTATTGAGATGATTTGTAAGATTTTGGTACAAACCACACCTTCTAACTCCCTCTGGTTTAGGAGCTTGAGTTTTGTGAAACATACACCTTAGCGTATTATAGCCTATAATAAGATATTTCGACATGGCTTCCTATCTAATGTCTTTTAATCCATGGAGGTCACAATCCCGTGTTAGATTTCTTCATTTCAATTATTCTTCTGCGGTCTTGGGGTACATTTTACAGAGATCCCCTCCTCGAAGGTCTAGGGTTGGAAGCCCAGCTCTGCCGAGAATTTAATTGAAAAGATGGTATAACGTATTGGCTTTCACGGCCAGAGAATTAAAACTCAGCAACTTTTCTAGGTTTGTGTCGTATCTTGTGTTGGGTTTCACCTAGGACACAAAGCTGGATCATCAGCGGGCTCTCGGTGTCCCCGTCCGGACCCCAATCATTTTAGAAGCCTTCATAGGGAGGTAATGGCTGCTTGAGCTTTTAGTTCTCGCTGTAAAGAGGCGCAGGTGGTCTTCAAAGAAAGGGATGTAGCGCGCAAATTTGCTACTCCAGTGGGGGTCCGGGCGGTGATGCCAAGAGCCCGCTGATGAGCCAGCTTGGTGTCCAAGGCGAAACCCACACACAAGACACGGCACAAACCTAGAATAATTGCTGAGTTTTAATTTAATTGATGTCTGAGGGCTGGAACGAGGAACACTTAGTCTCGTGAGGCAGAATTGATAACGAGGAAAGCAGTTGTCTCGAAACATGTTGGTGCATTATAGTAGATTACCAGGGGCTCACATCTAGTGTAACGAGGGTGGGTGACCACGGGACCCTAGATGAGTCCGTGATTACTTCCACTTACTTGTGCCAGGCTCCTCTCCGTCTTCTTTCCTGTCGACCTATTTTGGACACCTCTTGTTCTATTCCGACCCCGACGGTATTAGGGTATCCGAGGCCTAGGGAGTCTCTTCCATTCCCTCCCTTAGTTGGCCTTGTCTCATCTTTTCTGATACCCTCCTTCTGCGAGGGGTCAGCCTTCTTCTTCTTTTCATGTAATCTCCTGCCTTCTGCACAAGGCCCTCAAGGAGGCAGGGTGTATGTAGCCCCACCACTTCTGGTGCACCGTGGATAATGCTACACCCTCAAGGGCTCACGGCTGGCGAGTTTGGAAGTTGGCGACCCCGTGGGATTCCTGAGCTGGGACCATTTTCCCACTTTTTCCACTGTCTATGGGGTAGGCCCTCTCCTCTATTCCCTTCCTATCTGCCTTTCATGGCTCTCCTTCCTTCCAAGTCCCAGGGCATTTCTTTTCTTCCTGTCCTTCATTTGCCTTATCCTTTATTTGTTTACCATTTCTTCTTCTAGTATGTAAGTCTGTAGTTAGTGTGAGCTATAGTTTTCATTCTCATCTCATCTTTCACTATCACCCAAACCATTAGGGGCCGATAACCTGGACGTTAGGCCCCTTAATACAACAGTAAGTTATCATCATCTTCATCATCATCGTCATCGCATTATAGTAGTACCATACATCGCATTGGGATAGAGTCGTTAAGGTCATAATGCTAATGCTTCTTTGTATCCTTTGCTTAGGAGTGCCTTCCTTTGCTCACGTACTTCCCCCGACCTTGGATTACTACGCTGACACACTTGAGTAACTATTGAGATGTTTGATTCAGAAAGAGTGTGAATCTGTATGCGAGGATTGTGTTGTCGATTAATGTCTTACAGCGCTCCGCACTTGGAATCAGTTGGTCCCCCGGGGCCTGACCGGGCCTGTGGCGCGGCCCCAATTGGATTGCGGAGTGTCTCACCCCGAGGGGCGCGGTCTTACTTACAACCCCTATTTGAATTGCAAATTATCAGTGAGGCAGATTTTTACACAACATTGCTAACTACCATAACGAGCCGAGTACTCGCCCAATTTGTACAAGAGCCATTACTTTAAGTGGGTCGTAAACAGTTGGGGACTGAAACACAGAACGCGCTTTTATAGACACTCTTTCTCCCCCAGAGACTTCTACCCCGTGAGATAGCAGCTTCAGTGAAACAAGTGTGGAGGACCCACCTTAAGTTCCCAATAAAGCGGGGTTTAGCTCGGCTGGGCCAGTCGGATTTAGACATCCCCTGACCTCTGTAATCTAACGTCCGTATCTAAGTAGACACGTAGATCCTTTGGAATATTAGCTGTCCTACTAAACTCATTATTTAGGAATCAGAATTAATTATTTATTTTACGCATGGATTTTAGTGCCGGGAGTGTCCGATGACATGTTCTGCTCGCCAGAGGCTGTAGCTGCTTCAAGCGGACACCCATGGGGTGAGCTACAAGTTCATTTCAATTTCACGTAGCTCCAACTTTCGCTACCAGATGTCACTAACACCTAGTGGTGAACGTTGGAACTATGATAGAGCGTTTCTACGAAATCTAACCTAGAAATTTAGCTTCACACTAGTTTAGTTAGTGGAAGGATCTTTTACATGCCATAAATCTATGACAGGGCCATCCACACAGCGCTCCCCGAGGGCTAGCACTCCGGCCGCGATCTAGCCAGTGCTCCGAGCGCTTTGGTGGCAGGTAGTGGTGGGAGGAGCTTGGCAGGTTGAGCGCGTGGTCTGCCCACCGCGCCGAAGTGAGCAATGTTCGGCTCGATGTACATTTGTGAGCGTTTCTTTTCGGTTCTTAAGCTTAACAAATGTAAACATCGTGCAACGATGAGCGATATAAACTTGCGCAATTGTTTACAAATAGCTGTGTCCAGATATATTGAACCCAATTTGGAGAAGATTGTTTCCCCCAATACAAAAGCTCGTAAAAACGACGGAGCAAATGTCACTCAAGGTCTGTACTATATGTTCACATTGTTAAAATGTTGTTGAATTTACCTCTCTAATATGTTCACATTTAAATTTGGAATAAATCACAATATTCTTTACTTAACACTTGTGTTCGTTTCCTGCACATTCCACACATCGGAGTACCATTCGATTTGTATATGCGGTATATTTTTATGGAAAAACAGCACTATCAAAATGATGTCAACAAACCCACAAAAGCCGTCGGCCGCACTACTTTACGTACGTATTTAGTCAGCGTGATCCTAACACCGCCCGTCTGTCTCAGGTCTCCTCTCTGCCACAGTGTAGTGGTGGTAGGGGAAGGAGCTCTAGTCTGACTGCCCAGTGCTCCCCGAGCGCGGCCGCACTCTCAGAGTGCAATGACTGGATGGCCCTGATCTATGACATAAGACCGCCGGCTTCACTTCCCCTCCGAAGGAAGGATTTTAACGCTCTTAAAAAATCCGACGACTTCGACCGGGTTTGAACCTACGCTCTTGGGCACAGCAGTTCAGCATGCTACCAACTACGCCCCCGAAACCGCTAATAAATTAATAAATAAATATACACAGAGACTAGTAAACAAATAAATAATATACAATAAAATAAATAAACAAACGTCGGTGCCGGGATTCGAATCTACGATATCCGGGCTAGGTGGAGCTGCCCGCGTGGCCATAGTGCATGAGTTTGACGAGCACGGGTACGCCACGGGGCGTTTTTAATGACTTCTAATACTTTTTAGGACACATTTTACATGATACTTTTGAGTAATACCTTTTTCAGACTATTGCTTACAGGCAGTGATGGAGACGCGAACGAAAATAATCTAATGCATCAGCCTTTTGTTCCGATAGGCTGAGAAGAGCCCGTTGCACAGCGATCTCTGCGGAACACCATTTTGTGCTTTGTAATATTGCTTAGGTTTCTCCGTTGATCATTGATAAAATGTATCCTAAGGACTCAAGTTCGATTCCCGGCCAAGGAAATAGGATATGTGATAGGAGAAGGAATCCACGGGACTCCTATAAGGACGTCACGTCGCGTCTTTCGTGAGAGAGCTCTCGTATTGCATTTCATGAGTACAAGACAACATTAATTAAATCTCTGCCATATGCCATCTCTGAGTTCACATTTTTCTACCAGATGGCAGGGCTAATCGGAACTTTGAAATCGGACAGTAGATCGCCTGAATGTTTCCAACTCAAAAGATCTACACACAGGTTGCTGAGGCCGTATTATATTATTATTTTATAATTGTTTCGGTCTTCTATGGACCACGTTATTTCAACTGCGTTTTTCCTCGATCTTTCACATTGGCCCAGTGTTCGCGCATTCTTCTTCGGTGAGCTTATTTTCGTTCTTCGGTGCACTTCTTTGGGTTTAGGCTGAATACTCAGTATTTCCCCAAGTTTCTTCTTCAAAGAGCCACGTTCCAAAATGTCCTCATGTGATATCCCCAGTTCGTGTAGGTCTTTTTCCACCTCTGTAAACCATATCCCTTTGGTATACTTTCCCACAAAGTAGGCACAGATTCGATTGGAAAATCTTCCGGAGCTCATTCGTGTTAAATGGCCATAAGAGCGGAGTCCTCATTTGCGTATGGTGTCCGTTATTTTCTCCTATTATTATTATTATTATTATTGTTGTTGTCATATAAATAATACGCTGAGGTGCATGCTTCACAAAACTCAAGCTCTTAAACCAGAGGGAATTCGACCGTGTGGTTTGCAATAAAATCTTACAAATTGTCTCAATAGTACAGGAAAAATCTAACATTTCTTGAAAAGTCAACGGAAATGTATTTGCAACATATTTTCCTGAATGTGTCCGATAGTTTCTCCGAAATCTGATAAAGTTCCTTGGATTTCATTTTCATCTAAACTGGGTTTGTGTGATTAGTGATCTGTCCCGAATGATGAGTGCCCCGGTTTGAATACCGTTTTGTAATGTCGTAATTTTCCTTTACGGAAAGTATTACATCTGTTCCATGTGATTATGTACGCTCTTTGCAATTTAGGATTATCTCATTGTTTGCATCATGATTCAAGCCTGAAGGTTGGATAATTTATCCGAGGTATCTTAATTTAGACACTTAAGTTACTTTATGTTCGACGGTATCGAAATGTAAATATTATATGTCATAAAACTGTTTCATAATGACAGTCAATAAAGTACAGTACTAGTTTTCATTATGAAACAGTTTCTCCAACCAATCAGAGCTCAATATTTACATTCATTGACCAATTAGATAAGGATAGCTCCGGACATGCACTCGAAATGCAATATGTTGGGCATGAATCACATGATTTAAAAGTTGACAGTGTAAACGATATTGGATCAACCATTGTAGTTACAATCCCAACACAAAGACAAAACCAGGATGAACCTTGACATTAACAAGAAAATGCGATGACATATGCAGGAAATGAATGAATGTACGTCCAGAAGATTGCAACACAGCATCCTTCTATATAAATTACCGACATGGAAAGTGCACTGTCCCATATGTTCGCGTAAATAAACTGGCGAATATGAGAAGTGAAATAGGACTGTACCTTAATATCTCCAACTCCAATTTCTACACAAGGCATTAATTTCGTACGACTTCGGTGACAGTTTGAGTGAATGCTGGTGTTAATTGGCAGATTGTAAACATAGGCTATGGCATTGCCAAGCGGACAGAGCGCATGCGTGTGTCCGAGAACTTGTAAAGCACAGATAGCTAACCCAGCGCTTGCAGTCCGATCACTAAATTCAACTGACTGAATCTCGACAGATATTTATGAATATTTATGTTAGAAGATATATATTAAAGTTATATTTATCGTCGAACATAAACAGTCGTGTGCAACTCGCCTATAATGGTAATTAAGTCACACGGATGGAAATTATAAAACTCGCTTCATTCGTTTTATAAACACACTCGTGTCTTAAGTACTGCCATTATAGGCTCGTTGCATAATCTACTATTGCCGAACCAGGTAACTAAAGGTTGGTTATCTATGTGGAGACGAAGCTTTTCATAAACTTTTGATGTGTAACATCTTTCCACTCGGTATCTGGATATTTTTGTGGGAGTGATTTTGGAAAAGAGACGGAAGTGCATGGGACGGAAACAATGAGCGCGCGGTGGCGGAGATCGGTACAACGACGTACTGTAAGCCATGTGACTATTCGGAATGTAAATCGCATACGGTTTACCTCAAGGTTTGGAGGCCCCATTAAAGAAATTCCCACAATAAATCATCTTCAAGTTGTCGTTCTTTGGTGTGAAAATATTCATTATACCATATTTGCTGAAAACAATTACCGTACCATTTATTAAATCTTCATGCTTTTGCTGTATTCTTATTTAATGTAAGCGCTCGATGTACTATCGGCCATGTGGCTATGTGGAATCTATATCGCATCAAAAACACTCCAAACAACGTAGGAATTCAGTATATTAACGCCGACTACTAACAATAATTGAAACTTCGTTGGTCTAAACATACCACTGGAAGAAACACATTTAATATACCTTCCGCACACCTAATTTTTAATCGCGCCTATTATACTTGGCAGTGCGCTGATCGGCAAAACGAGGCCATTTTCAATAACATCGCTGGCATGGGTTCACTAACTGGCCGGTATAAAGCGCAGCTCGCATCAAGTAGGCAGTGGATTGCTTCCACCACGGCAAATAACAATTATGATTCATTACGGTCAGGATTTGGCACTGGAGTTTACGAGTAGTTATTTCAATGACCAACAGAGTTCACTGTCAACAAGGGATTTGCACTCTCGGGACACACATAGTAGGATAACATGCCACATGTTACACATCATATGCGACTACTGTAAGGCTCGTATAAGTTGTTTTTTTCTTTGTGTGAGTTTTGGAGTCCGGATTCGGTTATTGTTATTATTATTATTCATATTATTATTATAAACATGGCACAAATCCAAATGCATTGTTTAGTAAATCAGGACCGTGTAAATTTAAGCCATAAAATAGATTTATTTTTGTTTTATTAGAGAATTGCCGTCCAATGTGGACGTCTCAAACTTGCTCGTAATACACACTGCTATGAAAATGGGCGCTTTAAGGAGACAATAGGGTACAGTTTGAAAGGGGGCGGGAGGGTATTACAATGACCGGTTATAATACAAGCGGCGTGTTAATTATGTTGTCGGCCAAGCGTGACTTGATTAGCGAGATGTGTGTGGAATTTCCTTAACTTAGATTAACGTTTGAAGCTTGAGGAGTTATTGTTCCCGCAACTGCCGCTAGTCGCGCTGTGTTTCCGCACCGCTGAGTAGAATATGCGCTTAGCTGTTCTTTGCAAGCGAAGCACACTGCCTCATTCAACTGTTCTTCAACTCCACGATGATTATGAATGAGCGGATGTATTCATCGAGAAAATTGAGAGATGGAGCCTTTTTAGTAGTTCCGTGCAGGCAGGCGCCTCTGAATATCTCCACTTCCCTTGCAATGTATAATGGGGCTTAATTTCTGTTATCCGCTTAGCCCTTTACCAGCTCTCGGCTGGCTAAATGTCCAGTGGACCAGCAGCCTACTGTGTGTCATTGAATAGTTAGTTATTGTTGTTTTAAGGGGCGGAACTACGAGGTCATCTGCCCCTCTTAACACAGATTAAAGAATACAAATTTGGAATTGAAGTTAAAATTTTGAGGTGGACACCTAAATTTAAAAAGACCAAAAATTAATAAAACAAAAACAAAAATGTAAATAAAAATAAAAATTATAAAAATAAACAAAAATTACGGGAAAAAAATATCATTCAAAAACGAACAAGTCGTTGAGTCAATTTATACTGGAAAATTTAGATTGCTGGCCCTAACCCACTCTCACTTATAAAGTGGATAACGCGATCAGAAGTGTCATTGAATCTTTAAGGCTAAATGTCCCGACACTTTGGAAAGAATATCTTTCAACAGATGGCAGCACAAGAGAAGCTGAATTTATTTATTTATTTTTGTATCGAAGGGGAGCTCCGATCTGCGATCTGAAAATTGCTATATACTCTGTCTAGTAGCAGAATTGATATTAATTCATTGTTTACGTTTTAATTTCAAAAACAGAAAAGTTGCTGTTTGTTTTTCAAATATCTGATTAAAATTCGAAAGAAAACGGGTAATACGAAAGTTGAGTTTTACTCACTGATTCCAAAGCCGCATCGAAAACCTAAATCGGTTGAATAGAACCTTCGGAATCACTTTGGGAAGTTATGAATAAAAGTGTTACTGTATTTGCAACAAGGTGCGGCAGTAGAACAAGGTCATGGAGAGCGGTTTGGTGGAGGGTTGGGGGAGGGTTGGGGGGAGGGGAGGGGAGCGGAGCTCGAGTGATTTGAGAGAGCGACAACCTTGCCAGACGGTATGGAATTCCCGAACATCTACTCCATTGTTGCCATTGACTGTGCTGGTTAGTTCTGAATTATTTCTGAGTGATCCTTTGATATTTTACCAGTTCCTAGTTACGACTTCTGGTTTTTAGTTCATCGATCTCATTAATCACTTTTTGTTTAATTTATTTTACCTGCAACAGTGAAATGAAAATCCACAGCCTGCTTCCAGTCTCCGACCGGGTCAGGAATGGAATGATTAGTTTTTAATGTCCGTTAGGTGTTCTATTTTCAGCACTTTATTTTTTGGACAGTATTTCTGGTAGAATAGATTTTTTTTTTGGTCAATTTTACCCTCCAGGTTGGTGGTTCCCACGGACTCAGCGAGGGAACTCACCACTACCACCTTTCCAGGCAGTGTCCTAGAGCTGGGAACACTTGGTCGGATTGGATACAACTGGGGAGATGCGATCAGCACTTCGCCCAGGCGGCCTCACCTTCAAAGCGAACAGGGGCCTCATGAGGGATGGGAAGGGAAAGGGAGATTCGGATGGATCGGCAAGGAAGAGAGAAGGAGGCGGCCGTGACCTTACAGTAGTAGACGAAGTGGGAAACCACGGAAAACCACTTCGAGGATGGCTGAGGTGGGAATCGAACCCCCTCTACTCATTTGGACCACCCGAGGCTGAGTAGACCCCGTTCCAGTCCCCATACCACTTTTCAAATTTCGTGGCAGAGCCAGGAATCGAACCCAGGACCTCCGGGGTGGCAGCGAACCATGTTGACCGCTACGCTACGGAGGTAGAATAGATACATGTACAAAATAACGAACTATTCAGTGACAACTTTTTTCAGAGAAGCAAGTTCGACTTCAAATTCAAAACAATGCGTTGTGTGGAAAAATAAAGGCGAAGCGAATGTGAAAATGGAAAATTGGTTTCCGGAAATACTGGATTGGATTGGGATCCATAAAGACTGCAAACAGTACTTTTGAACTACCAGCAGGCAAGGTGAAGACAAATAGCTAACTGCATCCAAACTTATGCGTTATTGCTTGCAGCCCCTAATTGCAAAAAGTTCCCAGCTAGTATCAAACACCACCAGCAATGCTGCCGAAAATGATATGTCCCTTGTTGAAAAATTCACGGGAGATAAGCAGATCAATCGAGGGAAACGAGGTTCCTTCACTCATAGAACCAAAACTGCCGGCCTGGTCTTTCAGTTTGGGCCATCCTGGCACTATAAAACAATGAAATCAGTTTAGAAAAAAAAACTGCCACAATAGTGAAGGACACTGCACTCAGCAGAAAGAGATCAGCTTTCCGAAAAAGTTTATTTGCGTCGCGAGAAGGGAAAAGAATGTCCCGACAACAGTCTAATGAAATGAAACGTACTGTCTCACATGATTATGGAAACCCATCAATGCAGTTGGATTTCGATGAGGTACTGTTGATGAGTGATGAGAAGATCAAGCAACTAACGGTTATTGAAGGCCATATACAAAAACTGGAAAAAGAAACAAGGGGAAAAAGGGAAAATGAAAAGTGGCGCACAGCTAGAAATGACAGACTTACGACCTCCAATTTTGGATATGTATGCGATAGGAAACCTACTTCGAAATGGGCTCCAGTAGCAAAAAACATTCTGTTCGGCGAATTTCACTCAAAAGCAATGCAGTATGACGGTGATAATGAGTGAATTGCAAAACGAAATTTAGAGGAGAAATCGGTAGAAAACTCGAAGAATGTGGTATTTTCGTACATTAAACTTAAGGGTTTTTAGGTGCCTCCCCAGACGGATTAATAGGAGACGACGCTATAGTCGAAGTCAAGTGCCCTTATTCTGCACGGAATATGACCACACTGGAAGCCTGCAAAAAGCTAAAGGGATTTTGTTTTTCAGAAAGTAAGCGAAAAAGAAAGCCTAGAGAATGTCAAGAACAGTGCCATTCAGAAGAGAACAGATTGATAACTCTCTAACACTCACATGATTTTTATCTCCAGAACCAGGGCCAGTATGAAATAACATAGCGGGAAATATGTTATTTTGTGGCAAGGACGCCTAAGGACATTCACATAGAAACAATAAAGAGGGACGAAAAGTTCTAGAGACAAAAAATGCTTATGTAACTGACATTCTGCTGCGAGAAAATCTTGTTGTCTGAGATCATTGATCCCAGGATGACCAGATCAATGGATATAAGAGAACCTGAGGTGAAGTAAAATACTGAGCGTGTGTAAATCATTAAACGCTATCTTTGATATGAAAAAAATTGAAGCATTAATTTCAAGAACAGGAAATAATAAGGTATAATATATATTTTTTTAATATAGTACGCAGTACTAGTGCCTGTGCTAACATTAGGCAGATGAGAATATCTTAGGAACTTTAATTCTATTATGTACATAATAATTTTGCCCTTGGTATGCATTTTTATAATTTGTTTATGGTAATAAAATGTCCTACATAAATGAACTTTTATTATTACCTCCATGATAATTGAAGTAAGTTATAGTGATTGGCCTCACGGAGTCATTCAGATCTCACAAAAAAAAGGGAATATGAGTCAAAAGAACCAAAGAACCATACGAATCACCAAAATAAATGTATGTATGTATGTTTGTATGTACGTATGTAGGTATATGTGCGTGCGCATTTGGCCTCTTATAAATCGATAATAGCTGGCTCCATTGATTAGAATTTTCACGGTTTGTGGTCTTGTTTATTATGTCTAGAAGACGATACCTAGAGTTGGACGTCCGCATCGGATGGTTTTTGGAATATATATTCCCAATAAACCTGAACACGAACATATCTTGTCCATATTTTTCTAAAGTATCAAGAACGTGCCAACTACAAACCAGTCATATCATTCTTTACAGTATTCAATTTCGCCTCGAGTGAAACCAGTCGCTGCTCTGTTCGGTAAGACTTATGCCCTACAAAGTATTACTAATGTCGGAACAATATGTTTTTTGTTCGGGAGTTTATCCTCAAATAACTCTCAAACAGTTACCTAGAAGGGAATCCAGCGCTGTCAGCTCTATCCTGAGAGTGTTTTCACCGGTTTTTCCACAATCCCTCCAGGTAAATGCCGAGATAGTATCGTACGTGAAGTTTCAGGACACCTGCCCCATCCCTAACTCTAATACAGTTACACACATAATCAACTACACGAGACTGATGATGATAATAATAATAATAACGTTGGTTTTACGTCCCTTTTAACTACTGCGGCTTTTAGAGACGCCGCCCTCGCATTCGCGCACCCTCAAATACCAACTGGCTGAACCAGGATTTGATCCTGCAACCTTGGGCACAGCAAGCGAGAACGTTACCGCTGAGCCACGCAGCCAGCAAAAGGTACTGATGACCGAGATGTCCCAAGCCCCTACAATGTATTATTATCAACAAGAATGTTAGAGGAAGTAAGAAAGTTATCTGTACGAACACATTGTGTCAACGTTACATATTGTGACACTACTACAGTATAATTTTATTGCTCAGATATTGTTTCACGCCTAGGCACTTGTACACGTAACTCGTCGAACTATAATATTTGTGACAAGAGGAAGACAACTCCTTTCTGTCGTCAAATTGTTCCCTTCTCCCTCCGCCCTGTCAGCGTGATCAGCATTTTCCTTGCGCAAGAGATCTTGTGGAGTCGCGCCAACTACCACCCTTTTCAAAACAATCCCCAAACTAATGCTGTCGATTCCATTCACCCGATTTTAATTCTGAAAAATGCATTGGAAACAGGAAATAAATTTCCATTTTCGTATTACCAGGTTTTTTTCTTCATATTTTAAGCAGAGATATAAACAAGATGTTCAGTAAAGAACATATAGCCTACTTTCTCCTAAATGCATGGGTATTGTTATAACTCTTTGTCCTTTTCAAGGAGTATAATTGAATGTTGGTTGTAGTAGCTTGTTGAAATACAACGTGCTATAGGGATATCAAACATGAATATGAGGTGCCCTTTGCTAGTGCTACCTCTGTAAAAAAAATCATTCAATTCGGTTTCACCGTGTTTGAATTGATAGGGGGAATCGATTTGCACACCTTCTTGGCCACCATCTGCAAACTATTGGGCTGATGATCTAGCAGTTTGGTCAGAATATGCTTCCCACATAAAGATTCGTTGTTGCAAAATTAGGTAGAGACCACATTATTAGGTTGGTCGTAATTACATTTTAGCCTTTAACATTTGGGTGGCCGCGATTACGTTTCCGTCAAGATGGCGGTGATATAAAACATGACACTGAGGTGGCCTTTTCTAGTGCTACCTCTGTACCAAATTCGTTCCATTCGGTTTCACCGTGTTCGAATTAATAGGGGGAATCGATTTTCACACAAAGATGGCCGCCATCCTCAAAATATTAGGCTAATGACCTATTAGTTTGGTCAAAGGATGCTCCCTCCATAATGGTATGTTGATGCAAAATTTGGTAGAGATCGGATGATTAGGTTAATCGTAATTTGATTTAAGCTTTGAATTTTTTGTGTGGCCGCCATTACGTTTCCGTCAAGATGGCGGTGATATAAAACATGACACTGAGGTGCCCTTTGCTAGTGCTACCTCTGTACCAAATTTCATTCCATTCGGTTTCACCGTGTTCGAATTAATAGGGGTAATTGATTTTGACACAAAGATGGCCGCCATCCGCAAACTATTAGGCTAATGACCTATTAGATTTGTCAAAGGATGCTTCCTCCATAAAGGTATGTTGTTGCAAAATTTGGTAGAGATCGGATGATTAGGTTAGTCGTAATTTGATTTCAGCTTTGAACATTTGTGTGGCCGCCATTACGTTTCCGTCAAGATGGCGGCGATATAAAACATGACACTGGGGTGCCCTTTGCTAGTGCTACCTCTGTACCAAATTTCATTCCATTCGGTTTCACCGTGTTCGAATTAATAGGGGTAATCTATTTTGACACAAAGATGGCCGCCATCCGCAAACTATTAGGCTAATGACCTATTAGATTTGCCAAAGGATGCTCCCTCCATAAAGGTTTGTTGTTGCAAAATTTGGTAGAGATCGGATGATTAGGTTAATCGTAATTTGATTTAAGCTTTGAACATTTGTGTGGCCGCCATTACCTTTCCGGCAAGATGGCGGCGACATAAAACATGACACTGAGGTGTCCTTTGCTAGTGCTACCTTTGTACCAAATTTCGTTCAATTTGCGCTCACCGTGTTCGAATTGATAGGGGGGGTGGTGTCAGACATTCAGAGTACACACACTCACACACACACACACAGACTCACACACATACACACACACAGACAGACACACTTTTTTTCGCCCTGTAGTGATCTCATAAGTCTACTTTCATTTTTTGCAAAGATCGAAAGTAGGCTAAAAACTGTTAGTAACTTTTTTGTTTTTCACATTTTGGAAAATTCATCGAATTAATATCAATTCAATTGCAGTCTAGTTTACATAGTGGTTTTCTGATCACAAATACGAGCTTTCGTTCAAGAGAACAATGAAAAAAGAAATTGTCTCACTTTGGTGCTGCTACGTGGTGTCAGAATTACAAACTAAAAAACGGGACATTTAGCCTTAACTTTGTATCGGGTAGTGGTCTCTATATTAACCAGCTGTCATAAGGACAGTTTATGCTTTCAAAGATGCTGATAGTTGAATCTATAAGCTAAATTTTGGAGAATTTTCAAGCCTAAGGGCTTGTATTTCTAAAAATCAAATAGGCTATACCTACGTACCTACTTGACGTAATGTGTTGGATAAAATTAAAAAAAACTAAGAACATTAACAATTGAAGTGCATAAATAAAATATAAATATAGAAATAAAAATCATAAATATAAAATTACAATTATAAAAGAAATATAAAAATTTAAATAATAAACATAACTATCGAAACTCTTTACCAAAAACTGAAAAACTCTCGGACACAATAAGAAAACGGAGAATTGATTTTTATGGGCACATCCTCCGGATGAATTCAAATAGATTAACCAAAAAGATCTTCGACCACTTCCGTAATAAAAAACAAAACCTATTTGGTTTAAGGAAACCGAGAAAGACCTGATGGATCTCCAAATTACACACACCATGCTCATGAACAAAACAGCCAAAACCGTCACCAAGGATAAGAAGCAACGGTTCCAAGTGAAACTCAAACAAAAGCGTACGATCCACAGCTCTGACGAAGAAAGGGAAGCAAGATCCCAAAGGATGAGGCAATACTGGGCCCAGAGGAAAGCTCAAAACAATAAAAAGTGATTGATTTCATGCACGCCGAAGTTGGTTGAAACAAATAAAGAAGAAGAAACATAACTATAAAATAATTATGATAATAATTGTAAAAATCAATTCGAAGTTAGTTGCGTAAGTGAAACGCACTCACTTGCTCTTTAAATGCCTCACAATTAAATAAATACCTTAAAACATGTATATTTACAATGAAATAATGAAAGAATGCAACACGGTAACCATGGTAACAGAATCTCACAGGTCCATCTATTTCTGTAAGACGCAAAGCAATTGCAATTATTACATTACTGTGAAATTTTCCAGACGGTTATAAAGTTATCACTGAACCAGTAAAATTCATCAATACATACAGTATAAAGCACTTAAGGGGGACAAGGGGCACTATAGAATTTTTTCACGCAATTTTCACGTGTGAGTGAGGAACGAAAGGTCTTTTTCACCCGACTATAAAGGGTCTCCGAATACCACATTTAAAGGCCCTTAAATTAACAGTGTTCGTGATATTCCCAGAAAAATAACTTCACTCTGATATACCTATGAAGGAATGACAAACCCCCAACAACTGCACCAGTAGCTGAATTGAAGTCTGATTATTCATACCAAGGATAAATCAGTCATAGCATTCATGATTGAGATTTTGCTAAGTGTACTCTTTACAACTAGAATATTCGCGGGCGAAGCCGCGATGGGTAATGCTAGTAAGTTACTCACTGAACGTGCAACACTAACGTCTGAGCTTTGCAGATACATGTCCATATGAATGACGTGTGAACTAACGATATGAGTCCACAGAGCGCGCCACCACCGGCTGATCTGCACCAGTCAAAGCCGGCTTAGCTTACCGTGTTTATCGGGGCGCACATAGATAATGACCCTGTACATGATTCCTTTTCATTTTAGCTCTTCAGTCGCTCAACTCAAATGTGCCCAATAAATGGGTGGGGCACACTCCTGGAAGAAATTACTCGTATTAGCTAATTATCACCAATAAATGGGCCAAATTTAGGATTACGCATTTCTACCCTCAAGTGGCCATCATAAGATGCTGATCACTAGCAGGGTCGGATTTAATAGTATGCCGCCTATAGGCTCAAGTTCATTTGCCACCCCTCTATAGTTCATATTTGCTTAATACATATGTTGTTTTATACAAAAGGATAGATTTCATTGGCGTTTTCATCTCTTTTAAACATAAAGTTCATTTAGTTTAGATAAAACTACAATTTTTGATGGCTGACATAATAAATGTTATACTAAAATTAGTCATCTACTTGTTAGCCTACTTTCGATTTTTGCAAAAAATGAAAGTAGACTTATGAGATCACTACAGGGCGAAAAAAAGTGTGTCTGTCTGTGTGTGTGTATGTGTGTGTGTGAGTCTGTGTGTGTGTGTGTGTGTGTGTGTGTGTGTGTACTCTGAATGTCTGTCCACCCCTATCAATTCGAACACGGTGAGCGAAAATTGAACGGAATTTGGTACAAAGGTAACACTAGCAAAGGACACCTCAGTGTCATGTTTTATATCGCCGCCATCTTGACGGAAACGTAATAGAGGCCACACAAATGTTCAAAGCTTAAATCAAATTACGACTAACCTAATCATCCGATATCTACCAAATTTTGCAACAACATACCTTTATGGGGGCAGCATTTTTTGACCAAACTAATAGGTCATCAGCCTAATAGTTTGCGGATGGCGGTCATCTTTGTGTGAAAATCGATTGCCCCTATTAATTCGAACACGGTGAAACCGAATGGAACGAAATTTGGTACAGAGGTAGTTCTAGCAAAGGGCACCCCAGTGTCATGTTTTATATCGCCGCCATCTTGACGGAAACGGAATGACGGCCACCCAAATGTTAAAAGCTTAAATCAAATTTCGACCATCCTAAAATTTTGATCTCTACCGGATTTTGCAACAACATGCCTTTTTGTGGAAAGCATCTTATGACTGACTACAAGGTCAACAGCCCAATAGTTTGCAAATAGCGGCCATGCATGTGTGCAAATCCATTCCCCAGATCAATTCAAACACGGTGAAACCGAATTGAATGATTTTTTTTACAGAGGTAGCACTAGCAAAGGGCACCTCATATTCATGTTTAATATCCGTATAACACGTTGTATTTCAACAAGCTACTACAACCAACATTCAATTATACTCCTTAAAAAAGGACAAAGAGTTATAACAATGCCCATGCATTTAGGAGAAAGTAGGCTATAAGTTGATTACTGAACATCTTGTCTTTTTTTTACTAACTTCTTTTAAGATTCGTTAAAAATGAAAAGGGTTTCGAACTTAATTAATTAATTAATTAGTTAATTTGTTGTTGGATCACTATTGTACACATATTTGTATATTTTAATACTAATGACTATCTTTTGCGTAATTGAAGAACTGTGTTCAATTTGAATTAAGTTGTCCAACAGGTGAAATGAAATTACACAAAATGTAGTTAATTAGTGGTTTATTTGTTGAAAAAAAAATACAAACTTCTCTAAAACAACTCACTCCACGTTCAAATTTACATAGCTTTCTTGCGAGATTTCTTAATGGCAAACTCGTTAATAATATCATCATAAGAAAGTGTTTTTGTTGTATTTGCCTCAATCCAAAGTAATGAAAGTGAGTTTAGCCGTATTTCATAAATACTAGTTCGCAGAGAGACAGGAATAACTGTAGGAGGACTAAAACATAGTTTTAAGTAACTTGTATTCTTAAATTCGTACGGAAAATATCATTATTAACGTCTGAAATACTTCATTTTAGCTTTTGAATGAATCGCCAAACTGCCGCCCCTGAAAATTTGCCGCTCAAGGCTGCAGCCTACTTAGCCTATTTAGAAATACGCCCCTGATTATTAGGGCTCGGATGTTTAGGAAAAATCATTTTTTTCTTTGCCTCTATTTTCATGCCCAATTGGTTTATGATACAAATCAAGTGATTATCGTCACAATAAGGTGGTTATTATTTGTCATATAAATATATATTACGAATATTTTTAGCCTATATTCAATTTTGAAAAAATAGGCTTATGAGATCACCTTTTGTCCGTGTGTGTGTGTGTGTGTGATTCGAGTGTGTGTCCCCCCCCTAATAAAATCTAAACGGCAGGAGCGATTTCAATGAAACTAGGAAAGTTCATAGCACTATTCCCGGCGACCTCGACCGTGCCCTTCAAATTTTGTTACGACTCACCAATCCAACATGGCGGCTGTGCGAAATATTTCACCAGCATTCAATATCTCCGAAACTATTACAGATATTACCCTGACATTTTCTATGGTGATAGAAGGAACTACTATAAGTTCACTTATGTGACTTTTGAAAACCTGGTAACTACAAAACCAACATGGAGGCCAAGCGAATTTGCGACTTTTAAATAGACGTTTCTCGTGATTTGACCAACCAAACGCAATGAAACTTGGTACAGTATATGTCTATATACATTGTAATGCACCGACATATAACTTCGTTCAATTGTTTACATAATCACAAGATGGCGGATGTGCGAAATATTTCACCGGCATTCTATATCTCTGAAACTATTAGCGGCATCTCCCTAAAATTATGTACGGAGATAAAGGGCACTACTGGAAGTCCATCTATAAGACTTTCAAAAACTGATTAACTACAAAACGAACATGGCGGCCAAGCGAATTTGAAAATTTTAAATAGACCTTTCTCGCGATTTAATGTTCCAAGCGCACTGAAACCTGGTACAGGAAATATTTATACACATTGTAATCCACTGGTATCTAATTTAGTTCAATTGTTTACATAACCTCAAGATGGCGGCAGTGCGAATTTTAAAATTAAGTTTTTATTTCTTGTGATGCAGTCATGCGATCGAAGTGAAAGTTTGAATAATGAACCTACGCAATAATTTTCCTTTAATGGTACATGACTCTATGGCCTATACAATTAACAATCCAACATGGCGACCATCCGAAATATTTAGACGATACTGAATATCTACGAATCGATTTTAGCAATCAAACTGCATTTTTTAATGTTCATAGGGGCTATGAACTTAAGTTCACCTATAGGACTTTAAATAACCTGGTGATCACAAATCCAACATGGCGGTGACGCGAATTATAAATATTCACATGGACGTTTCTCCTAATTTAACCATCCGAGTGCAGTGAATCTTGGTACAGTAAATCCTTATACGAATGTTAATCCACTGGCATCTAATTTATTTCAATTGTTTCCATAACCTCAAGATGGCAGCTGTGAAAATTTTTAAAATCTCCTTGTTTTTTCTTGTGTCCTAATTATGCGATTGAAGTTTGAATACTACACGTTCACAATAATCTGCATGTAACAGTACATAACTCTAGGACCTACATATATAAAATCCAACATGGCGACCATCCGAAATATTTAGTCGGTTCTTAATATCTACGAATCTATTACAGCAATCAAACAGAAATTGTGTATGTTGATAGTGGCAATTAACATAAGTAGGATATATGAAAATAGGCTGTATAGTTCTTCACGGAACTTCTTGTTTACCATTAGGTCATATTTTGAGTATTATTTGTTAAGAACGTCATATTTCGGCAGTTTAACGGCAGCTGTAGGTGTGCAATCATCCTCACTTACAGAAATACACTGTAAATAACCACTGAAACATTTATATTCAGAAAATTCATATGGAAATAGGAATAAAGAATGTAGTTAACAATTGAATCTCGAAGGGATTGTCGCTTGGATTTATAATTCAAAGAAACGGCCATATTTAAATCAGTCATTCATATTTCGTCATTTATAATGTCATATTTGCTTGTTATTCGGGATATTATTAGGTCTTAAACATCCGAGCCCCACTCATCACTGTGTTGTGATTTAAATGTACACTATAGTAGGCCTACATTATGCAACGAGCCTATAATGGCTATAATTAAGACACGAGTATCTTTATAAAACGTGCGTATGCGAGTTTTATAATTTCCATACGAGTGTCTTAATTACCATTATAGGCGAGTTGCATACGACTGTTTATGTTCGACGATAATTATAACTTTATTATATGTTTTAACATAAATATTCATAAATATCTGTTGAGAGTCAGTTACTGGAATTTTGTGATCGCAGAGCGAGCGTTGGGTGTTATATCTTTGTCTTTCAAGAGCTTTGAACGACCGACGCGTGCGCTCTGTGGGCTTGCAATGCCATATGCAGCCATATGTTTACATCAGCCATCCCTCAGTAATATTGTCACCGCAGTCATTTGAAGACAATGCGCTGTGTAGAAATTAGTGTTGGTGATTTTAAGGTACAGTGCTATTTCTTGTCTCATATTCGCCAGTTTATTTACGTGAACATATGGACGGTGCGTATTCCATGTCGGTAATTTATTATAGTTCGATGTTGTGTTTATGTCCGACATGTTGGATTTTGAGCGCATGCGCGAAGTTATCGTTACCTAATTGGTCAATGAACGAGCTCTGATTGGCTGGAGAAACTGTATCATAATGGAAAACAGTGTTATAATGACCATCATTATGATACAGTTATCTGACACATAATAGTGAGGGTCGAACATAAAAATAATTATGCTACTGTTATAAATGAGCGAGTATGATTATTGATGCAATCCGGTGGAAACATTGGCGTCTGAGCGTCAGGTTAGTTAGGAACTCATTGCATGAAACTACACATGTAAGTTAGTTGATATGATTTAATATCGTATGGCCTCGGATGCCGGGTGCATGCTTTGTTATTTGACACCCAGAGGGTAGCTTGCATGTCTTTGTTCCTTGAATCACTATGAAAGTTAAGGAGGTTAGATATCTAAGCTCCTTGAAAACTATAGCGCTTTCTAGTAAAGAAATGAAGAACTTTGTGTTGGCGCAAATTCCCGAGATTAATTTTGCCATTATGAACACGGCCTACTGAATTCAGATGGATTCTTTGACATGCCAACATCGTATGACATGCGTGTCGTATTTTTGCCACCTTTCAAAAATCACTTACCACGGCCAGGAGTGAACCTGCAATCTTGGGGTTAGTAGACCGACACGCTATCCACTCACCCACCGTGGCAAGTTGGTTGATGTGATGTAGTTAGGTGATGCAAAAAGGATTAGGAGAAGTAAACTAAACCTCTCTCTCACGTTTTAGAGATAAGGTAGTGGACAACTACCTTATGTATTTTGAGGCAAATGATCTATATATTGCACTACATAAAACACTAACAATAAATAGGAAGTCGAGGAGGAAGTTGCATTAATGAGGCTTGACCACGTAGTCAGGCTTTGGTCGTAACATGTTGATTAAGTGATGAAGGGTCATCAGGTCATCACAAATATACTCCAGACAACATCATCATCATCAGCAGAGCAGCAGCAGCAGATGTATCGGATCTTAGGCAATTATTGGATAAAATCCTTCAGTACATGACTCATATCTTGTATCCAAGTGCTATCAGTAGATACATAAAGTTTTCATACTCATGAACGTACCGTTAGAGTTGATTTTTTAGTTCGTTAAGCAATCCCCTGCCTCTGTATTCCATCTAGAAATGAAGGCATTAATTTTATTAGGCCGCGAAAAGTTTGAGTGCAATTTATCAAACGAATACATTTCAAGCTACGTTGATTATATTTCTCAAGATTTCTTTCATTTTTTTACTTTAATATGTTGTTCAATTACCGTACTTTAGGCAGTGAATAATGAATCAGGAAAGTTGCGTGGCGACGTGATGTGTTATTAACATCAAAGTAATGCGTCTCATTGATGCAACTTTACGTAAATGCGGTTTATGAGGATCTGTGAGCAGAAACTATTTTCGTAACATGACTGGTGAATATGAAAGTGAGACGATAAATTTGGAGATCATTGGTGCTCACATCGTGCATGACGTGGTAGGCTAGAGCAACACGTTATGTGATCTTTGAGTGTGGGGTGGTTTAGAGCAACATATTACACTGTTTGTGAATAATAATAATAATCAAAATAATTTAGGTGAACAAATCATATTACTGTATATTATTTCAGTGGTATAGAACCCTCCTGCGGCGCCCACAAGCGACCGATGGTGACAAATGAGCGTCCAAATGAAAGAGAATAGACATTAGCAGTGACGAATTGTACTCTAATTTCATAAATATCTATAATTACTTTACAAAATGACTTTAAAAAATGCATGAAGTTTGCAATTTGCAGATACTGTTGCTGTAGAAAAATACGCTCCATAATTGCTGTCCACTTCACATTTTGGCCGCTGTGACGCCTGTTTCATGTCATTTTTTACATTCTGAAGTCTCTTCTTTATCATTTTGAATGGATTTCAGAAACAGTAAATCAAAGGAATGAGTACTCAAATCGTATAATTTATAAATATCGAATACCCGGTGAGTGTTATGACGATCCAATTTTCAGTGATTGCCATCTTAAGTTAGGGAACGTAGAAATAGGAATTTATTCTAAATGAAATGTAAATAGTGTTCTATAATCATTTGGTTAAAATAAAAACGTAACAACCTTTCCCCTTAAGTCTCTCATTATAAACCTATTGGGGAAAGTGTGGTTTAGGAACATGCGAGATTTCTCACATGGGTCCGCTCGTTACAAGAGTCAAAAACATACAAAAAAAACATGCTTACTTATGTAATCAGATGAAGACCTATTAAAATCGAAGTGTGCATTTTTTAACACTTAAGCGATATTTAGAATGGCTACACGAGAATCACCGGGAAAAAGCTATAAATTATAATGTTGTGAAAAAATAAGCCTTCCAAAGGAAGATCATCTGATGGGTGGTTATAAAATCATACGCACATTTGGAATCCGGGCAGATGTTCCAATGACTCTTTCTCTAAATTAAAACTGGATATTATCTCGACAAAATAAGAAAGATAATGAATAACGTGATATTTCACCTGGATCCTTAAACTGAATAATAGAGGAGCAGCGCTTGCCCTGAAATACAGTATATCCCTGAATTAGAAAGTGACAGTCAGTCTGAAAGACTAGACACTGTATCATATTAAATGCTGCAAATGCTGAAAAATTCTAGAAACGCTGGAGGCTTCTCGCTTCGCTTGAAGCCAAATACTCTTGACATGTTAGAAAATTATCTGCATAATACTTATCTTGCTTATCTTGTTTCAAATTACTCGCGAACGGCAAGTGCAAACCAAAGGCAAAGCAAGGTCAAGCAAGGTCAAGCGCGCGGGATGCCGTCACGCTCAACAGGGCACGCGGGGATGTGCCCCTTCCATCCGGTCTAAAAAAACTTATAGTGGGCGATGTATTGAAGATAGAGATATGCTCTCGCGGACTTTTTTCTAGAACTTTTCATGCTGACCAATTCTTACGCTCGTAGTATATTGATATTTTTAATGGTTTGCCCAGCGTAAGCTTAAGAAGCGCACGGATGCCAAGTTTGTTTTCGACTTTTTCACTGAAATCCTTACTGCTTGGCTTCCTTTCACCATATATAAATTATTTTGTACAAAATCGTTCCTCGGGTTATCCTTTACAGAATGGTGAAAACCGCATCAAAATCCATCCAGTGGTTCTCGAGATTACCCGTGACATCCAAAAATCGGGGATTTTTGTCTTATACTAACGAAGTAGAGATTGTCAGGGAACACATGCACCAAGCGGTACTATGACGTCACACACCTCAGTGCATCTGGGTACATTTCGTCCCGTCACCGTAACGTAACGCCAGACCCCAGCGTAACGACGAAGTCGACAAGAACATTTAAAATGATAAAATGTAATCTCTTTCTTGATCACCGGTCTGGTATTCCGACACTGTGTCAGAGCTTGTAAATCCGGGCCGACACGCAGTGGATCACTGGTCTGAATATTCAAATTCTCGACAAACTGTGGAATGTGAAGGAAACTCATACCCAAGAGGACATTACCACTCCTATGCTAACATATTAATGTAGTGGAGTTCTCTTACTCGTGACGTAGCGTGGCGGATGACCCCGATACTATAATATTCTCGCTCTATTACTCCGGGTTGAGTGATGCAGGTGACGCATGTTGATGGCCGGGGTGCGATTTGACGCTCAATATATCAGTCAATGGAGCTTGTTTACATACGTCAGCGAAACAGTAATTGGGATATCTATCACTAGTAGCGCTGTGTCAGCACGAGAAGTCGCCAAGTGAAGAGAGTTTGTCTCTTGGAATCTCCAGTTATTCTGTGGCGAGTGGCGGATAATTGTTCAGGGTGTTACACTATTGTCATTAAGGGGTAGGGGGTAAAAGGTAAAAGGGTAAAATACTGGTTGATATCATAGGAAACTGTATTCAATTGCGCGGGAAAACGGATGTACCTCATTCATCACGAATATCGCATTTCAGAGAACATCACATGGTCATCGGATTAAATGGATTATAAGTTAGTCTACATGAAAATCTTCACGAGAACAAAACAACGTAAGTTACGAAGGTGGATCAAAAAGTTAGTTGCACTAACGCGCTGCAGCAGCGCGCTGTGTATCGCATACGTGGGTACAGCGGAGAAAGGGACAGACACTGCCCACACGTCTGTTAGGCAGGTCGCTGTGGTGTCTCGTCTTGTAAGGTGTGAATAGCGGCCAAATGCAATGGCGCGTCGACTGGCCGTACACTCCAAATAAGAGGTGCGTGCGACAATCCGATTCCTATGGACTAAAAGGAAGAATTGCACGGACATTCATCGTGAAATTAGAGCTGTGTATGGGGAGCGGGCCATTTCCCGGCAAGGGATCGTAAAGTGGTGTCAACAATTCGAAGCCGGACGCATGGATATCACGGACGAATATCGCGTCGTATTGTCAAACGTTGCACCGGTTGCGTAAAGCGATTAAAGAGAAGCGCCGGTGTGGTTTTGTTGCACGATAACGCAACACCTCAAAAGGCCCGCGAAACGAGCGATCTGCTGCAGCGTTTCAAGTAGGAGGTCTGGCAACATCCACCCTACAGTCCCGACCTAGCGCCATGTGACTTTCATCTGTTCGATAAGCTCAAAACGGAGCTCAGTGGTCGACGTTTCCAGACCAATGAGGAGGTAAATGCCGCTGTCTCCGTGTGGTTGCACAACGCTGGAGGAACTTTCTCTGCATCCGGCATCGACAAGTTGGTTGTGCGTTCGCAGAAATGTTTGGAGTCTCTTGGAAACTATGTGGAAAAGTGACGTTACATTGTATGTCGTTATAGGCGTGATGCTGTTGTATAGATGGTGTAATAAATGGCCATAACTGGGAAGTGCAACTTATTTTTTGATCTGCCCTCGTATAAACGAGTGCGAGAAAGAAACGCGAGTGTCACAAATACGCGCAAGGCAGTTGATGGAGCATCTTGGATGTCTCCGTCCGCGCCTCGGCTCCCTTCTTGCAATCAACGGGCAACGACCAGCCGAGTTATTACCCTTTCTCTAAATGATTGCCGGTGGACGAGATGGAAACTATTCTTTGTTTACTTGTGGCACACGCCAGCCTGCTTCGTTGACAGGTACAGTAGCGCGAGTGGGATATAACTCAGCTCCAGTAGCCTCAAAGAGCATTTAACTCTCCGTTGTGACATGAGCTCCTGTGACGCGCAATGCTGCTTGACTTATGTGCAGACTGCACTGTGTCATCACTGTGTCCTCCGCTTCACCCCGCGGGGCTCTTGCTACAATAAACAACAAACACTAGCGCAGCCACTCTCAGCGGCAATCAAATCTTGAATGGGTGATAGCTGTTGGGATAGGACTTACTGTGCCATACCCTTCACTATTGAGATCTGGTCGGTGCTTGGGCCTGGCAACGAACAAATGGACGAGCACTCCAGACAGTACACAGCAACTTACTGTAAGATTTCCTGAATTGTTAAAGAACAAAATTATGAATTCCTATACATATAAAAGGAAACGTACAGCTTTTATTACTAAAAAGATATTACGGTATTAATTGCTTTTCTTGAATCAATCTCGTCGTTGTGCAACACTTCAACCTAATTAGCGACTGCCACTGCAGTTACTTGGCATTAAAAAAGTAGATAGATACTCGTGTAGGATTTTTGATGTTAATAATTCAATTCCAGGGGATTGGGACATTTTCAACATATATTTTGAAGGGGTGTTGTATTTGAAGCCATCCATGACTTTCATAAGTGCACAAGTCAGTCGTGGAAGGTTTGTGAAAATCAACAAAAACTTATGTAAATCAGCTGCCAAAATGTTTATAGAACACAAACGTTGGTCTAATCTGCTTGTTATAATTTTTTTTAAATTTATTTATAAAGAACTGCCACTGGGGCTAAAGAGCCCCTTTATGTAGCGTATGGTATTTTCTTATGGAATGGGATCCTAAAACCAATGGTACTATCAGCATCGGTGCAGAAGACCGATGGAAAGTTGACTATAATTTACGTGCTTGATCTCCTTCGCATGTAGTGATGGCGATAGCGTTCCGGATGCCTGCGCCCGTGCTGACATTACGTAGCTGAAGTGGTGCCAGGTGACTGGCGTTTTGCGTATTGATGTATTTCCCTACACCTCAAGGCCACTGCACAGTGGGTCAAAATCGAAATCTAGGAGGACAAAATTATTTATTTTCAGAAGTAAAAAACCAAAATTTATTAAATTTACAGCATTTTCATATAAATGCCGCTCACTATTCTGGGATATAAACGCATCTTAGTGTAAATCTGTCACCACTGTTCGAGCAGTCTGAATTGGAGGGTCAATGTAAGTGGCTGTGGTTTGGTTGTCTTTTTGGTTAGTGTGATGCTTTAAGATGGAACATGCAGCTGAAGGTATGATCTTTGTAAAGTGTTTCAGTTATTAATGGGCGTAATTGTTACGTAATTTTAGCTGTATTTGCATTATATAATATTTAACTATTATTTTTAATATGATATTTTCACCTAGATTTTTAGTATGTCGCGTCACACTGCGTCACTTTCTACTTAATGTTAAAATGTAGATAAAGTCTTGCAGTTTACGCCTGTTATAAGATTTGTTTGCATCATTTTGCAACTTACTTAGTTATTTTACCTTTTTGGAAGATGCCGCGCAACCAGTTCTCACACGTTTACAAATGTTTGAAGCACTGGGTTCGACGATTATGTCAAAAGCGGAACTTTCTGACTTTGTTAAAAGTAAATTAGGGGTAGAAAATTGTTCTGAGGAGATAACTGAATGCTCTATCCACCTCCTAGTCATAGACAATTTCTTGCATGTGTAGACGTAGCTTAAAAAAGGTCTTAACTGATGTTTGTTATGAAGTAAACTAATTATATACGTTGCTTTCACTCAAAATTCATGATTTAAACGTAAAAATAATTTTGTCCCCCTAGATTTTGATTTTGACCCACTGTGCAACGTATACAGTACGGCTGTACGCCCTGTATCTCTCTACTGGCCAGCAACAACAGGTCGTGCATGTAATGGAAATGTGAATGCTCTGATGGTACCTTGGACTAATGCGTTTCAACCATGTCATGAATAATGTCGTTCGAACGTTGGAACTAATAGACCGTTAATCCAATTTAACCTCCAAATTTAGCTTCACACAGTTGTGGTTAGTCGAAGGTTCTTGTACATGCCATAAATGTATGGCATGGGTCCACTGGCTTTACTCTCCCTCCGAAGGAAGTCATACTGAGGGATTTTTAACGTTCTTACAAAATCCGACGACTTTGTCCAGGTTTGAACCCGCGACCTTGGGCATAGAAGCTCAGCATGCTACCTACTACGCCATCTCATCAGCAGTAGCCGGGCTTTTGCCATACTTTTAGCGGAGTGTTGTTGTTGGAGGGCAACGACCGTTTGTGGGTGTCATTGTAGGTTTGGTAGCGTTTTGTAGAGCTATTTTGTCTGTATATTTAGAACTGATGATGCTCGCTTGACGAACGAAACATGTCATCCAATTACCCCCCCCCCCCCCAATTTTTTTTAGAAATTTGTTATTTACCTAGTTATAGTTGTGTTAAGGGGTAGAACAGCGAGGTCATCTGCCCGTGAGAGAAGTGTATCAATGTATAAATAATTCATGAAAAATGTATTTCAGATAATAGGGTGATAAATTAACCGTTACTTTCTGCTCAATATACAATATTTGCTGTTGTGTTGACCGACTGAAGAGTAATTCTGTAGATTGATTAGGGGGAAGTTACCCCAGTATCGGACAGTCAGTCAGTGTCAGTTTCTGATGTTCAGCACAATGTTGAGGGAACTTTTGTGATGTTAGTACTGACCCTGCCCGAGGTAAGTCTGAGGGTGACCATTGTGTGTCCGTGTATTCTTAATGTTGTTTCTGAATTCTCCTCTGTCTCCAATCATTTGTCTGTCGATCTCCACCTAGCTTAAGTCTTCCTCCATTTCATGATGCCAATCAGTTTTCCAGCTTGAGCTGTTTACTACACCAACAACTTTCTTTGTAAGTCTGTTGTTGTTGTTCATTTATGAATTCTATTTTTTGTTATTTTCTTAATTGATATGTTCATATATTTTTATAATTTAATTTTTGTATAATTTTTATGCTCATAACTTTTTATATTTCGAATTTTGTATGCATATTTATTTTTAATTTTAATTATTTTCATCACATTTTATTTTTTACGTCTCAATTTTAATTACTTTTGTTAAAAGAACTAAATTTCATCAAGCATTTTAGGTCAAGAAGATAGAAGCATGATGTTTGGTTTTTTGAAATATTGACACTTCCAAAAAAAATTCGTTCTCATAAGGCTTAAAGATTCAACCAACAGTATCTTGGACAATATAGCAGTTGGTTAATATACAGACTACTAACCTATAAAGGGTTAAATAATGGGATAGGGTAACATTAATATATTTGTGACTAGGAGTGCTAATCTAACCCGCGACGTTTCATTACAAAGGCACCCCCCTGACTACAGTCTCCCATATCCGGTACCTGGGGGTGACTATGCAGACATCTAGGAACGTCTTTACGATGCACGTGAGAGTGAGGCTGGACGCTGCACTGACGGCTATGAGCGACATCGAGCATCTACGCAGCCTATCCCTGAAGACGGCAATAAGACATTTTTCGTTAAAAATAGCACCAGTCGCAATGCATGGCCTGGAAATTATTTGGAAACATCTTAGGCACAGACATCTGGCAACGCTGGAAAGGATCAAGGCAATGTACCTAAAAAGAGCCTTATGCCTATCCAAGTTCACGCCCTCGCGGCTTGTGTATGTCATGACAGGGGAACTACCCTTCATGGAAGAAGTCAGATTACAGATGCTCCTGCCGCACACACCGGAATATGGGGAGTATTTACGTCTCATGACAGCAATGAGAAATGACATTTGGCATGAATTTTATACGACAGACGCTATGACTACACAGGACTGAATGCAAGGATCCTACGAGCTGAGACATATCTTGGCGCGTTTTGCGGTCCATGGTTTACACCACCGGATCTGCATGAGAGATGTCTATCACCAACCAGGCGAACTATGCGTGTGCAAGCTCTGTAAGGGTCCTTGCGACAGATACCACATGAGGACGTGCAAGTGCAGAGAGGTGTCGCTGACGAAATTTTGTGAACATTAGAATATATAAAGTCATCAAGGCCTGGGAATGCACATTGAGGAATCTAGGAATCAAACCAGTTGCCATTGGAGCTGGAACCCGAAGAATCGAGATCCGGTGCCTTGCCTTCACAGATGACATTGCAATCTTGGCCAACAACTCTAAGGATGCTGGCATAGCTCTCCAAGCCCTGCACGAGATAGCGGTGAAATCTGGATTACAGATATCTTACGATAAGACCAAGTACTTTGAGAATCGGCACTCCGGAAACACCCCTTTGACAACCATACATGGAACGATTGGAAGAGTCAATCGCTTTTGTTATCTTGGTGAATGGGTCCACCCCAATGGTAGAGACGGCACCTCCATCTTAGCAAGGCGTACCAAACTCAACGCAGCATACCAACTATCCCACAATTTGTACAACAAGAAATGCATTTCGAGGAATGCTAAGATCTGTCACTACAGAACTGCTGTCAGACCACAGTTTCTGTATGCCGCAGAGACCCTCTTGATGAACAGAAAAGGCACCATGGATGACCTGGAGAAAGCCGAAAGACGTGTCCTCAGGAAAATCCATGGCCCGAGATTGCTCCCAGATGGAACCTACCGTTTGAGATCTAATTCTGACCCGTATCGACAGTTAGAATCAGCCAATACCAGTATGCGACGTAGGAGGCTTAAGTTCTACGGGCACCTACAACGAATGAACAGCAACAGGCTTACCAAGGAGATCTTCTCCTTGGTTAAAAGCTACAAGACTGGAAGCCTGTGGCTTAATGAAGTACTAAAGGACTTGGATTCGGCTGGAATTGCTGACCTTGATGTAGAAGATCGTTCTAAATGTTGTGCTATGGTAGAATCTTGGACCCCACCACCTAGAGTCTCTAAATGTCGGAAGCCTCTTTCACAGGAGAGAAAGGAGAAATTATCAGCAGGGCTCAAGAGATATTGGGAACGGAAAAGAGCATCGAAGATCTAGTCATAAGCGCTCCGTAGTGGGCTTAAATCAATAATAATATGGACACCCCTTGAAAAGAGGCATTTCTCATAGAGGAGCTCAGACTGTCGATGTTTCTACCTTCTACACCAAGCTACGTACTAGACCTCCAAGAACTGCATCAGACGAAAACAGAAATCCGGATAATGATGCTGGACGAAGACGTGATATAGCCCCAGTCCAGGCTGTGCGTGCGATCTCCGTGACATAGTTTCTGGAAGATACCATGTGTCAAATGTTAAAAGAAAATGTATATAAGTTTATATTAACTGGCATATTTACTGTACATTTTGTCCATTGGCTGCACTCATTAAATTATTATTATCTTCACTGAGACCGCGATAGGTTTGGAACCACTGGAAACCTCTCTGTCATCAACAGTGCAGCAAATGGATTACCAATACCCACACAATGTTCAATGAAATTTGATCAATCTTTTGCTCATTATGGACAAAATTGCAATTTAATATTCCCCCATATAGGGCATTTCAGAAATATATTCTCATTTTCCAGTCATATGCATTCTTTAAGGACAGTTGGCTCTGAGCGCACCATGAGGATGATGCTGAAACTACCACGTGGTACCACATTTCTCGCTTTGTTTGCCATACATTACTGTACATGAGGTTAATAAATACCCTTGGATGACCAGTTTCGATCGTCAAGCGAATATCATCAGATCCATTACACTTAGACTATTAAATCTATGTATACAAGTATGGATGATGGAATTTACAATATGTAGCCTACACTTATTTAATTGCAGTACAGTAGTAGTTAGTTAGTTAGGTATTGTTCTTTTAAGGGGTGGAACTACGAGGTCATCTGTCCCTCTTAACCCAGATTAAGGTAAACACATTTGGAATGTAATTTAAAATTTAGAGGTGGACACCTTAATTTGAAAAGACCGAAATTTAATAAAACAGTAGTACATTATGCAACGAGTCTATAATGGCAATAATTAGGACACGAGTACATTTATAAAACGAGCGAAGCGAGTGTCTTAATTACCATTATAGCGAGTCACATACGACGTAAATTATAACTATTTTATGTTCGAACATAAATATTCATAAATATCTGTCGAGATTTCGCCAGTTTTATGTACTGAACAGAGCGCATGAGACGCAGAGAATACCTTGTATTTTACCATGTCCTCCTCAAATACCCCACTATGACACAAGTCACGCAGTGAAATTTGAAATAGAAGGCCATGGAAGTCAGCGCAAATGCGATGCTTTCCTTACCTAATTGGTCACACAACTGTTTCTTGAGCTCTGATTGGTGGGAGAAACTGTTTCATAATGAAAAATTGAGTTATAATTACCCTCATTATTTTATTATTTTCTGACATATAACATTTACATTTCGGCATCGTTGAACATAAAAGAATAAATAAAACAAATATTATTATATAAACAAAAATTACGGGGGAAATAATTCAGCATTCAAAAACGAACAAGTCGTTGAGTCAATGTAGAGTATAAAATGTAGATTGTTGGTTCTAACCCACTCTCACTTATAAAGTGGATGACGAGGTCAGCAGCCACAGCGTCATAGGCTAATATAAGTATGAGTGTAATTTGCAAACCAAGGTTTCTTCGCGTATGATTCCAACAATACATCAAACATAATGGAAGGTCAAATATGCTGATCTGTAATTAGGAAATTATGGTATCAGCAAGGACTCTCGCAAGTGTCGTGACGATCTGTGAGATCAAACTAGCTTCTGCCCGTAATACTAGTGATGGACGAGGAATTTGAATCACACTGACTGGTTCCAACCGGCAAGCTAGGAAGATAGTGGAGGGGTAGAAACAGGCTTACCACTCTTCACGAAGCAATGAATAAAACTGTCAAAAGTTTGTAACAGTATTTATGGCTAGACTATAAAAATGGAAATGTATATCTGTCTGACGTTAATGGAGTCTGACACCATTTAACCGATTGCATTGAAATTTTGTAGGGTTGTAGTGCACAACCCAAGGATGGTTTTTGGCAACAATAATTTTAGATAGCCCTCTCCATCCCCTTCATTTAGGCCCTTTGGAAAAAATACTAAATTTCCATGCCCCACAAACGTTATTATTTTATTTAAGGGCGCCATCACGAGGATGGGGACTTACAGCATTGGTGAGGATTCGTTATTTTACAGTATGAGGGGAGGAAATATTTTATTTTCTTGCCTTTTTGCTCACTTTGTTTGATTCTTTTTAGCCTATTTTCATTAATGAAAAAATAGGCTTATGAGATCACCGTGTGTCTGTCTGTGTGTGTGTGTGTGTGTGATGGTGTGTGTCCCCCCCTAATAACATCTAAAAGGCTGGGCCGATTTCAATGAAACTCGGTAAGTTCATAGCACTATTCCGGATGACCTCGACCGTGCCCTTCAAATTTTGTTACGTCTCACCAATCCAACATGGCGGCTGTGCGAAATATCACACTAACATTCAATATCCACGAAACTATTACCGATATCACCCTGGAAAATTTTACGATGATAAAGGGAACTACTAGAAGTTCACCTATGAGACGTTTGAAAACCTGGTAACTACAAAACGAATATGGCGGCCAAGCGAAGTTAAAATTTTATATAGACCTTCCTCGCGATTTAATGATCCAAACGCGATGAAACTTGGTACAGCAAATGTTTATACACATTGTAATGCAATGGTATCTAATTTAGATCAATTGTTTACACTACCTCAAGATGGCGGCTGTGCAGAATATTTCACCGGCATTCTACATCTCTGAAACTATTAGGGGTATCACCCTGAAATTTTGTACGGAGATAAGGGCACTACTGGAAGTTCATCTATAAGACTTTCAAAAGCCGGTAAACTACAAAACTAATATGGCGGCTAAGCGAATTTGAAAATTTTAAATAGACCTTCCTCGCGATTTAATGATCCAAACGCAATGAAAATTGGTACAGCAAATGTTATACACATTGTAATGCACTGGTATCTAATTTAGTTTAATTGTTTACATAACCTCAAGATGGTGGCTGTGCGAATTTTAAAATTAAGTTTTTATTTCTTGTGTCGTAATCATTCGATCGAAATGAAAGTTTGAATAATGAAGCTACACAAAAATTTTCCTTTAATGGTACATGACTCTATGGCCTATACATATAACAATCCAAAATGGCGACCATCCAAAATATTTAGATGGATCTCCAATATCTACGAAACTATTACAGCAATCAAACTGAATTTTTTAAAGTTCATAGGGGCTATGAACATATGTTCACCTATAGGACTTTCAATAACAAGGTGATCACAAATCCAACATGGCGGTGACGTGAAGTATAAATATTCACATGGTCGTTTCTCGCAATTTAACCATCCGAGTGCAGTGACACTTGGTACAGTAAATTCTTATACAAATGTTAATTCACTGGCATCTCATTTTTCTCAATTGTTTCCATAGCCACAAGATGGCAGCTGTGCGAAATTTTAAAAACTCGTTTTTACTTCTTGTGTCCTAATCATGCGATTGAAGTTTGAATACTACACGTACACAATAATCTCCATGTAACAGTACACAACTCTTAAGACCTACATATATAAAAATCCTACATGGTGACCATCCGCAATATTTCATCGGTTCTCGATAGCTACGAATCTATTACAGCAATCAAACTGAAATTTTGTATGTAGATAGTGGTTACCATAAGTAGGATATATGAAAATAGGCTATATAGTTCTTCACGGAACTACATGTTAATAATAATAAAAGGGTCATTTCATTCCCACCCAACGGGGGTGGGCGGGCCCCTATAGATGGCCGCACCATCTCTTGGGCCAGAGGAGGGGATTGAATGGAAGGTGGAGAGTTATAGGAGAAGGGTGGTGGTGAATTGTGTAAGTTGGAGAAGAAGAAATGATTTGACCTCTTGGCTAAGATTGAATTTTTGAAAATTTGGTGTTGACGAAAAATTGCTCTTAAATGCATTGTACTATTGTAGGTGGAGGCGTTAGATGTTGAATTTTGAGATTTTAAGTTTAATGGTTTTGTAAGAGAGTTGAAATTTTGTGTTTTCAGAAGTTAGAAGTTAAAGTGGGTGATGAGCTTCGATAGGTGGAGATTTATATATATATATATATATACAGGGTGCTTCAAAAAATGTATACACACTTTAAACTATCGTAGTTTTCCCGCTCTACAAGGCTAATGTTATATTTCTTCGCCAGGTGGCAGCATAATCGTCCCTCTATGTTATATTGTCAGTTGGAATTTGTAATATCAACATGGCGGACGTACGTTTGAGTTTTGAAGAACGTAAGCAGGTTATTAAGTGGTACTGGAAGTTTGAGAATGTAAATGAAGTTCAAAGACAGTGGAGAAGGGAGTATGATACAGAACTACCTTCAAGATTAACAATTACACGCATACGAGACAAAATCGAAGTTCATGGAACAGTGTGTGATGTGCATAAAGGTCATTCAGGTCGACCTCGAACAGCTACAAGTGATGAGTCATCAACGGCAGTCTTCGAACTGTTTCAACGCTCTCCTAACAAATCTTCAAGGCAAGGGGCACGTGAAAGTGATGTAAGTGCTACCAGCGTGCTACGCATTCTGAAGAGAGGCAAGTATCGTGTTATCATTCCAAGGCTGGTGCAACAGCTAAGTGACGACGATCCTGATCGAAGGTTGCAATTTTGTGAATGGGTTCAGGAGATGGTGATACGTGAACCGGGATTTATGGGTAGCATCATTTGGTCGGATGAAGCCCAATTCAAACTTAATGGAACTGTCAATAGGCACAATTGTGTTAACTGGGGTGAAGAAAATCCTCACATTACAATTGAAAAAGCTGTAAATTTGCCTGGTGTAAATGTGTGGTAAGGTTTGTCTTCAAGGGGACTCATTGGACCTTTTCGATTTGAAGGCACTGTAACTGGTATAACTTACCTAACTATGCTTGCTGATTCCATATTTCCTGCCATTCGTGCATTATACGGTAATGATAATTTTTATTTTCAACAAGATGGTGCCCCGCCGCACTATCACAGGGACGTACGAGCTTTCCTGGATCAAAATTTGCCGGGCCAGTGGATAGGACGCAGGGGGCCAATCGAGTTTCCAGCACGCTCTCCAGACCTTACACCACTGGATTTCTTCTTATGGGGCACAGTAAAAGATGAGGTGTACGAACGTAAACCACGTAACCTAGACATTCTTTGGAATGAGATTCAAGCCGTGTGTAGAGAAATCTCATTGGACGTTGGTTCCTTAGTTTAGGGGCTGCGACAACGCGGTCATGTAGCCCCTCATTGGACGTTTTGATACGATGTACAGAATCAGTGGTGACTCGTACTCAGAATTGTATTGATGCTGCAGGTCGCCAATTTGAACAGTATTAACATTTGTTATTTATGTTTCATTTACATTGGACTTTCAGCTTTCTAATTTCCTGAAATTTAACTTTGTAGAACGGTAAATAAATTTTCTATGGAAGTTCAAAGTGTGTATACATTTTTTGAAGCACCCTGTATATATATATATATATTTATTTAAGTGGATGATTGTGGATGATTATGTATTATGAGATGGGAGCAATTAGTGGTGCTTGTTGGGATGTGAAGTGAGGGTGGGAGTAAGTGAAGAAAGAGTGGAGTTTGGTGTAAGATGTGAGTATGCATGGATGGATTGATGGTGTGGTGATGGTGTTTTTTTTTTTTTTTTTTTTAGAGGACTATTAGTCGAGGCAGGGGTGAGGTTCTTGAGGTGGAGTAGACCTAGTTTAGAGTATACTGGGTTGCGTAGCTGGAGTGCCTCAAGTTGTCGTAGAATCGGATTCTGCGTTCTTCTAGCGCGCTTCAGGTAGCGCAGTTGAAGAAGGTGTATGTACGTCGAAACGGGGGGTAATGGCATTAGACGGTACAGATCCTCACTTGGGTGTATTGGGGGGAGGCGAAGGGCTATGCGGGCGATGCGTCGTTCCATGGTTACCAGGGGGTGCAAGTAGCTGACGGCGCAGCCGGCCCAGACAACATGCCCATATGTGATGTAAGAGCGGATGAGGGTCTTGTATGTGTAGAACAGCGTTGAGGCTTGCAGCCCCCAAGAGGTTCCGATCAGCCTGGTGATGAGGCGAGAGCGCTTCTCAGCAGAGGCCGTAAGTGCGCGTAGATGTGGACGAAGGGTGAAGTGCTCGTCAAAGATGACGCCCAGGTAGCGTAGCGATGGTGAAGTGCGAAGGCGGTGGTCGTGGATACGTAGGGTCAGAATATTGGGGTTGCGGGTGGCCGAGTTGGCATGGCGACGGGGACGGAAAAGTACGGCTTTGGTCTTGTCCGTATTTAGACTGAGATGCCAGCGATCACACCAGGCTGTGAATCGGTCGAGATATGGTTGGACTAGTCTGTTGATGGCTGTGACGGAGGGGCAAGGAGCGAGTATTGCAGTGTCGTCTGCGAACTGGAGGAGGTGGAGGGGAGCCGGAGGTTGGGGGATATCTCCGACAAAAAGGATGTAAAGGAGAGGGGATAGTACTGACCCTTGGGGTACGCCTTGGGTTAGAGAGAAGGAGCGTAAGAGGGTGCGATTGATAGAAATGCGGGCGGTGCGGGGACTGAGGAAGTTTCCAATGAGGCGGATGAAATTATGAGGGAGGTGGTAGTAGTGGAGTTTGAGAAGGAGAGCTGAGTGCCAGACGGTGTCGAAGGCACTCTGAAAATCAAAGGTGAGGAGGAGAGTGGGGCGGAAGCGGTTCATGTTATCGGCTGTGAGGGTGGTGAGGCGGAGTAGTTGGTCATGGGTGGAGAGGGCAGGCCGGAAGCCACATTGGGAGAGGGGGAGTAGCTGATGTTGATTGAGATGGAGGTAGGTGCGGCGGACTAGGATTTTTTCAAATAGTTTGGAGAGGACAGCTGTGAGGCAGATGGGACGATAGGAGGAGGGGTCGGAGAGTGGTTTGTTGGGTTTGGGGAAGAGAAGCATGGTGGCAACGCGCCATGCCGTTCAGTAAAATCCGGTTTTGAGGAGGTAGGTATTGTACAGTACCCCAGGGGTATGCACCCCTTGGAGACCATCCCCCCATCATCTATCTAAATCTCCTAACTGGCAACCCTTGTAAAGCCAGACCAACATCCATCAACACCGCAAGGACAGCTTGCCACTCTAGAAAGCTGGTTCAATCCTTGCACAATTATTACACACAGCGACACATTATTAACTAGGGCAGCTATGCCATCACAATGCTGACAGCATAGCGCCGAAGAATATAAAAAGGGGTCCTAAGGAGGTCAGGGGATCTCTCAGTTATCAGCCTTTCAACGTGACGGCCGGAGGCTACGCTGGTATCATCAGGTGAGTGAGTCAGCAAGTGTTCAGATCTCCTATATTTGTAACCTTTACCCACAGATTGTACTTTCACATTGTAACATCACTACATCCCTTAAAAGGGACTCACATATCCATTATTACTGACCAATAAACACTTGGTCAGTACATACACCTGCATTACTGTTTACACGCTTCTTTACGCCTGAACTATCCGTCACTATTAGACGTGACTTATAGTAGCCAGATACTTGCTAGTGCAAGCAACATCGTATTCCCGCACCGGCTTGCTTGCTAGCGGCCCGCGCCATATAGCTGACGAGCACAAGTCGATTATCTAACCAGACAGCTGGGCGACCAGCACAGTGACCCTTGCATTGAGTTCCATCCCCTAAAACACTCCTACATTATTTATAGGAGCACCCCAACACTAAAACAACACTCTACACTGGTCAGCTTGCCCGACTACGGGAAGCTACCCCCTTTTAGACATTTCCTTCTAAATCAACACAATAACTCTTCCGTTTTAGATCCTACCACCCCCAAATAAGGGATCTAAAACAGATGGTGGAGGCGCGGTACTACGCACAGTAGAACAGGACTCAACCAACGAGCCCTCGTAGTAAAAACGACCCCTTCCGTACCGCAAAAAGCCAAGCAAAATTGTGAATTTTTTTTCCTAGACGAGAGCAGCATTTTTGCTCCGTACTACTTACACAGGGAATTTTTCTCCCAAACCAACCCCCCAGCCCCAGAAGGAATCAGAGAGAATAAGAATACACTGACAAACACGCACAGTTTTTTTTTTTCCTAGAAGCCGCATACATTTCATTTAGAATGGCACCTCATACAGAAAGCCACAGAGGCAGTAGGGGTACGCCAATATTACTAGCATTATTGCTCAGATGCCAGAGGCACATATAAAGCCGGCAAACACAAATACGGGCACTATAAATAAAAATCGGGGCAATGCAGGGCAAACAGCCATACACCCCGTCAGAGGGTAGGACAGCGCGATTAAGATGCGCACATGCGCTCTTGAATCACATACATGAACACATCAATAGGATCCATATCCAAAGGCACGGAATACACGAACAATTAGTCACCATACATGGTCCCGTAATAAATAATGCAACCCTCGACAGGTTGAGGGTGCACTACACGATTTTACACACCCAGTACAGGGAGTTAATTCGCGAGCAAGCGTTTCTCCAACTAGCGGCCACAAAACTATACAGAGTACAAGCACACTGATTCAACAATTTGCCAACAGGCCATATGCCTCAATAGGCAGTACACCCAAATTTGGGACGAATACCGTGAGCTCCAAGCCAATAAGGCCATTTTTGAGTACATGGCAGGGCCACCAGCCCAGCCGAGAGAGGACATAAGCGTGGATACGCTGACTCGACAATTTGCGAGGATGTCCCTCTCGCCATGTACTGCCACACATGGGAAGGAGGTCACCATGGCTACAGTCCAGAAGACGGCCAGGTTAGACTCCAATACACTGCGGGGACAAGCTTACACCAATACACATCCCTTAGCTCCGGTTCAGAAGGCAATTTTGCCAAAACGTGGGGCAGAGCCTGGAACAATCCCCTCGGAACAAACGAACGAGAGGGAGTTGAAGCCAGGACTCTCAGAAACACATGACATGACACAGAGACAACAGGAGGTAACCACGTCATGGGCAGACGACATAGAACCCGTCCCACTACACATAAAGCCTACATACACCCACACAGATAGGCTAACACAATGGCAGGAGTCTGCCGTCGCCACGGGCCAGAAAGCGGTCAGGCTACACGCCACCACATTGCCAGGGCAGAAACAGGCAGTTAAGCGGCCTATACCGCCAGTTCAAAGGGCAAGTTTGCCAGAACGAAGGCGAATACCGGCATTAGTACCCCAGGTGCGAATGCATAAGAGGGTGTTGCATTCAGTCCCTCAGGATGCACGATACACGCCTGCACATTGTGACCACGCACTCACACACAATACACGGGGTACAGGAAAGGTGTTATTACCTACCCCACAAAACCACTCAGGCAAAAGCACACACACCCCCGTAAACTCTACTAGGATAGCGCAGAGCGCATTTAGGCCCTCGCAAACAGGCACACTCAAACCTACAGACACGCGCTACGGTGGAAGTAGGCCCAGGCTTACTTTGCTACAAAATCCCCCGAAAAAATGGCAAAGAAGCGCCTCAGTGGATTTCAGGGGCCTATAATCTCATAACAGGGCAGAACCCTTCACCTTTCCGAGCAAGGACGCTCGGACAGGAGTAACGACTTCCACCAGGGACACAGAAACTAGCTAATATCACTTGAACCTATAGTAGGGACATACATACAGACTCACTAACGTAAACGGCACATTTTTTTTCTCTCCACGTATATGCAGTACAACATGGCTAAACCAAAAGTATATAATTCTAAATCCTTCTTGATTTTTTTTTGGGCCCTTAACATTTTTCTTTTCTCTCACAGGCCAGCCATGGGTATTGAGCATGGTTGGTCCATATTATAACTTGGATAACGTAAAGTACTAATATCCAAAGCCAAGTAGAAGCCCATCAGGCGAGCTACGCGGCTTAAGGCCGGAAAGAGATATTCCGAACACAGCTTAAGCAATAAAACACAGCACAGAGCTTAAGCGGGTCTTTCCAGGTGGAAATGACTAAATGTTCTATGTTCCGGTCCAACAGTTTGATAGATTCCCTTGTGACGGGTGAGAACCCTTATTGTAACAAGAATTAAGAATCTCAAACTATTGTCCAAAAGTGGTAGATTTCCCTGAGACGTAACTAGATTACTATAGTGCTAACGTCACCTACTAGGTGGATAGTACGATCAGGACCTACTTACCATTTTTAAGCATTTTTTTTCATAGTGTTTACGACATAATTGTGACAGCCTATCGCCGTCGGGCAACCCGCTTTAATCACCATAAAGCAGGATGCAGGCGAGATACAGTATATTTTTTTATACCTTTTCAAAGTGCTCTCTTAATACGGAGCGGGGCATAGCTCATTTTTTTTCTCTTTCTCTGCCTCAGTCATTAGGCCCGATGAAGGAAAAATTGGCCAAGTTGAACTATATATATTCCATACATAGGTACACGTGACACGTTACACTGCCTGTAATATGACTTTTTCTCACTTCCACAACAGCACGCAAGCTAAAACGCTAACACACCGTAGGATGAAAATCCCAGACTTTGGGAAACCCTGCACATTTTTGGAAATCACACAATAGTACAAGAAATAGCCTTCGAACCTCACTGACCGCACCGGGATACGATCCTAACACTACCAAACTGTCCCGGAGACACAACCTGAATAGTGCCAGAAACAATTACTCTGGGTAAAAGACGGTCTCAAAACCCGCAACCTTCTGAATACCAGGAATATAAGGTCGGGTAGCTATCCAGTTCTAGGATAAGAAAAGTAGGAAGCTAAAGTAGATTGGGACAGTTCTGATAACAGATGGTCATAAATGAAAAACAACAAAATCACTTCCGGCACATAGTCACCAAACACGCGACTAGCGGCCCGGAGACACTCGTGTATAACGACATTTTGAACAATGGATAGGAACATACTTGACCCACGTTACAAGTCAACACAACACTTGGGAACACAAAGGTAGTTAATAGAAGGTTCTTTTACAGTGCGGCCAAGGCATGTGAGATTTCCGAAGTGAAATGCCATGGCCTGTGGTTTGGATTCCACGTAAAACGGAAGTCCCGTGGCTCATGATCTACAGATCAACGGTCATGTTAAACTACAGGTTTCCTTCTTTTTTTTTACAGTGCGTGAAGCACTACGCACAGTCACAGAGAGCAAGCAGGCACACACACACGCGTGCCGGAAACATGAGAGTAAGCGAGTAACAAATGAAAGCCCACGACATCGTAATTTAACACTATCGCGTCAGCGATAACACACTCCTCAATGGGCAAGACTGGTCGGGACAGACAAACTAAGCCAACTCCTAGTGAACAGGAATAAACGCATCATTCACGTCCGATCCAAGGACCCTATAGCTTCCAAAATTACACTACGAGGAGAGTTCAAAAATACGCAAACTCCTCACAGTATTGAGTACTTTCGTTTGCGCATTGCAAATACACAGTGCATGTGCCATAATATATGCGGCACAGAGAGGATCACACCAAGTCTTTACAGCACCCCGGGTCCGAACCCATGATCACACACCACGCTCGTACCAAAAACTAACTATCCAACGGTATTTTTGGTACGGGAAACACAATCAAAATACATACAAGGAGCGCACAAAACATGAACAACGCAGACATATAACACAGAAGAATGACATGAGGTCACGGATCTGAATCCCAGAAAAAAATTAGACACCAGGGAAAACAATTATCCAGGTTGCCAACCACACCGAAATTGGCCCATACACATACATGAACAAGGAATACTACATTTCCTCCCGCCAAAAACCAGGCATAAAAATTTCAAGTACACCAGACATAGAAAGTACATTTCCCAGACACAGGTAGGAAAAATGCGTAAGACAAAAGTCTTATGAAATAATGGCCACACAACAGCATTAGCTAATTGGGGGAGCGTGATGGCGCAGTGACTTAGCTGCTCGTCTTTCACCCGGACGGCTGGGGTTCGAATCCCGGTGACAGCAGGGTGGAATTTTCACCGGAAAAATCACGTGGCGTCAGGAAGGGCATCCGGCCTTAAATCCCCGGCCAAATCCAAAAATGAGCCTGGTTGGCTCCGGCGACCCCAATTAATTGGGAAAAGCCGAAGAAGAAGAAGAAGAACAGCATTAGCTAATTAGGGCGGATTGCCACATTAGTCCGGCAGGAATTTAGAACAATAGCAACATGGCATACGTGCAAGAAGGCACATGGCGACAGCTGACATACATAACGTCCGAGCCATTACACATACAAACTGCTGATGGGCAGATTTCGTCACATGGCAATATTGCTGGTGACAGACACTATTGTTTACCGGCATTGACCATGACATTACAAACATTAAGCAATCATAAGGCCAACACATTTTAACACTGAAAAAAACATTTAGCAATGGACAAGACGTGACACATCGGAACTTATCTTGGGCCCATAGGAGCACGCTCGCAAAGACGTTGACAGGCCACGGGCGCCTTTTGCCCATACACGCGATACATATTACGACTTAGCCTGTAACAGACCAACCGTCCGCGTGGTGTAGCGGAACATAGTCACACACACACATATGCGCTCAACAATTCGGAGCGAACACAGACAAGAGCTCTGAGAAAACAAGACCTCCCCTCTAATAACTTCTTTTCGAGATTCTATTCCTAAAATAAATCATTCCTGGCGATTAGGACATGGCCAATCGCACTACGACCACTGGCCACATTCACACTACAAATGGCAGACCAGATTAGGTCGTGAAGCTTTACTATCCCAAGGCGCGGATAGAAAGCCAACATGGACCGAGGGAGGATGACAGGAGAACAGGCTACCAGCGTACCACCTTACTCCCTTCCAATAAGCTTCTCACGTCCAACATAAACAACGCAGACACATGAACACGACCCAAACAGCTACACTACATTACAGAGTATACACAAGGGGTTGATAGACTTCATGCGTCTAAAGAGAAGGCTTGCTACGCCTTGGATCACGATGCTACCACCTGAGTATTAGGGGTGGGTCGGCAAACATAAATAAGCATAATGCGCATCTCCAAATGAGAGATGAGGCCACAATTATATATATTAACCATTCTTTGTTAATTAAATACTCCCGCATGACAGGAATATATTGGTATTATGCCTCAACCTACACCTATCCGTACATGAGTGCAGATGCCTCATATCCAGATACATGCATGACTATCCCATCCATTCACCAGGGATATTAATATCAGACCCGCATGGAATTTTCATATATTTGCAATCCCGGGAATTACCTGCCCCAGTCCATTCATTGTAGGAGCAATCCTAATAGCATTACCGGCTCAAGGCCACCATTTATTTGAGCCCAAAGATGCATAACCTCTTCCTACCATACTTTAAGCCCACTCTACAAATAACTACCCCCAGATCCTAATAACAGGGTACCTGACATCACAGACCCTACTAACACCTCCATGAAGGGTTAACAGAGCATTATCGCTGGAAAGCTGACATAGCAATGGTAGACCAGAAGTAGTCTATGTACTTAGAAGATCTATAACCCCACAACACTGGAAATATTTTACATTTTACATTTTTACATCATTTACAAAGGTTACGCCCATATTTTTTTTAAAGGTAAAGGAATCTGAAACACTCTGATTGATGATAACGGCGTAAGCCGAAGGTCAGAGGCACCACACTGGAGCAGAGCTGGGGAAGGTGATGTGGACCCTTACCCCAGTTGGCTCAACAAATCACTGACCAGACCAAACAGACGAACCACGTAAGGTTAAGGCACTCGTGGCCTGGCCGGGCAAGCTCTGGAATCCTAGGTGCGCGTAAACTGCCCCTGGGAGTAAGGGATGCTACACCCACTCTGTGCCACGGTCGTCGAAGCCAAGACCTGCAGGGAAGACTTTCTGAGGATGGTGGGAGAAATAGCTCACTCCGCGCCGAACTCAGGAGACAACCCTAGAGACGACCCCATTATGACTAGACTTCTAGTTAAATTTAAGTTAAGTACGGCTTCTATAGCGGGAAGCCAGACTCCTGTGCGTTGGAGTGAAATACTACTGCGGCCGATAAAGGCGAAATGAAATATTAATGCGAAAAGCATACTACTGCGGCCTATAAAGGCGAAATGAAATATTAATGCGAAAAGCATACTACTGCGGCCGATACAGGCGAATATTACTGCGAAAAGCAGACTACGATTGCCGACGAAGGCGAAGATAATATTATGCCATTGGACGATGTCCAATGCCCACCTAAATGGCGACACATCGGGCAACCAGAGGGCATTAAATAGACATGCAACGAGCTGTCTACAGGGGTTACAGTGGGCAGACCCAACTACGACTACTTACGCAAAGGCAACGGTAACGAACTAATAAGTACAGCAGGCGAAACGGTTTTGCTTTGTGGCACCGTAAGCCGCCTGTGACTAGGTTAGTACTAGTAGTAAGACCTAGAATAGATGTCGACAATAGGATTAAAACGGAGGGGACTACGAGACATTGTTGGGTTCCGGTCCCGACAATGTACTACAAGGGAACCACCGCGAGAGAAATCAAACGGACAGCCTCCATCTAAATTTTAGTACTTAAGTCATAGTGCCATTTTAAGGTCACTTAGATGTAAGCAAATTTACTAACCGCTGTTGCTAATAATAGCACAGCACATTTCGGCTTTAGAGTAAGGTCCACTCGGCATGTACATACAGCATAGTTTACATTTAATTAATTTTATTAATAAATAAGATAAGTAGTGTTAAGATAACGCCGCTCGGCGCCTGATGACCCACAAACCCGGCATCAGGGTAAGTCCGGCAACTCATGATAAGTCATGATAATTCATTGTAATATAGCATAAGCCTACATTTAAGGCAATTTTTTTATTATTATATATATGGATTGCGGTAGAATATCTCGGCACTTGGTGACTAAAAATCCGTTACCAAGGTAAGCCCGACAACACTAGGCTAAGATAGGTTAACATAGGCTAACCTAGGAGTAAATTAGACTTCAGTGGCGCCACACTTAATTCTATAAATTAAGCGCTGCCACGGAAATGTCATATATAATATATTGTAATGTATTGTCATGTATTGCTAACAACTAATCCGTTTTCCCAAACACAGGAAACCCAGGGAGCAACGCGTCCATGGATATACACAACAGAAAAAGAGTTGCCATTAATACATTTTTTTTACATATAGCAAGGCTCATGAGCAAACCGGTCTAGTAATAAGATTATTATTTTATATTATATCATGCTTGTAAATTAAATGTAAACCCAAAGCGTACACAAATATATATTAATGCTCAAGTGTACGCCTATGCACGTAAACTTACAATATGTCACGCCATTCAACACTGCCATAATGGCAACACTGAATACACGGTTTTGTTTTTTCCTTTCTACTCTTCTAACTTCCCCATTTGTCAGGGTGTTCCGTTTTATCCCAAACCAATAAATACTTTGAATATTTCCCTTAAATTATACTCTGGAACACCCATTTTTTCTATTTTCTTCTACCTTTCTTATTGCAGGGAGCACTTTTTCCCCAAGATAGGGCGGACGACACAATCATCCGTTCGGCCCTGGGTTTTTTTCCTCCCTGCACAACAATGTACCATCAGTACCATGTATTTTTTTTCTCTCCATCACACTTCAAAGAGGCAAATGTCAATTTCTGTTACAATATTTTTATGTCAATGGCAATGTTATGTATATATGTATATCCCATAACCCTCCCCTCTGAACATGAACTGATCTCACGCACACACATCAATACGACATCACGACGACGAGGACGACATCTACAGAAGATACGAGGGGACTTCAAAAACAACCACATCGACTACAGCCATAACATCAACATCCCAACCCCAAGTTCCGTTCCCGTTCGCGGGGACGCGAACTAAATAGGGAAAGAGACTTGTACAGTACCCCAGGGGTATGCACCCCTTGGAGACCATCCCCCCATCATCTATCTAAATCTCCTAACTGGCAACCCTTGTAAAGCCAGACCAACATCCATCAACACCGCAAGGACAGCTTGCCACTCTAGAAAGCTGGTTCAATCCTTGCACAATTATTACACACAGCGACACATTATTAACTAGGGCAGCTATGCCATCACAATGCTGACAGCATAGCGCCGAAGAATATAAAAAGGGGTCCTAAGGAGGTCAGGGGATCTCTCAGTTATCAGCCTTTCAACGTGACGGCCGGAGGCTACGCTGGTATCATCAGGTGAGTGAGTCAGCAAGTGTTCAGATCTCCTATATTTGTAACCTTTACCCACAGATTGTACTTTCACATTGTAACATCACTACATCCCTTAAAAGGGACTCACATATCCATTATTACTGACCAATAAACACTTGGTCAGTACATACACCTGCATTACTGTTTACACGCTTCTTTACGCCTGAACTATCCGTCACTATTAGACGTGACTTATAGTAGCCAGATACTTGCTAGTGCAAGCAACATCGTATTCCCGCACCGGCTTGCTTGCTAGCGGCCCGCGCCATATAGCTGACGAGCACAAGTCGATTATCTAACCAGACAGCTGGGCGACCAGCACAGTGACCCTTGCATTGAGTTCCATCCCCTAAAACACTCCTACATTATTTATAGGAGCACCCCAACACTAAAAAAACACTCTACACTGGTCAGCTTGCCCGACTAAGGGAAGCTACCCCCTTTTAGACATTTCCTTCTAAATCAACACAATAACTCTTCCGTTTTAGATCCTACCACCCCCAAATAAGGGATCTAAAACAGTATAGAGGGTGGCGAGGAGCTGGAAGAAGATAGGGGGTGCCTCTTTGATGTGGAGATAGCAGAGTTGATCGGGACCGGGGGCAGTATTTTTGGTACGGGAAAGGGCGAGGTGAATATCGATGGGGGTGATGGGGTCGTTGATAGGGTGTGGGATATGGGGGTGTTGATGATTGGGCTGGAGATAGGGTCGATCTGGGATGGAGTTGACGGCGTCGTTGTCGGTGTCATCGAAGGTGAGGCCGAAATGACCGTTAAAGACCCGTTCGAAGCGACGGGCAAAGATCTCCAGCTTGGAGGGCAGATCCGGTGGGGCAGTGCCCTGGTGGATGATGGGATAGATGGGTGTGGGGGAGATTCCAGTGAGGGTGTTTAGGCGTTTCCAGTAAGAGCCAAGGGAGGAGCGTTGGCCTTGCAAAGAGTTGCAGACTGAGACCCAGTTGCGGCGGTGAAAGGCGCGGATGTAGAAATGCACCTGGCGGATAGTCTGACGGTGAAGGGCGAGGAAATAGCGATCGCGTGATCGTTTATAGTGGGCTAGATATCTGTGGGAGAGCCGGAGGAGGGGGAGGGCTTTGGGGGATAACGGGGGGCGGGAGGGTGAGTACGGGGTGATGGGGATGTGAACGGATGAGGCGTCTGTTAGGGAGGATTCCAGAACTCGGGTGTATGAGTCGACCGAGACCGCAGAGTCAAGATGCGGGAGGGGAGGGGTGAGAGAGGTGGTGATGTGATCTCTGTAGGCAGGCCAGTTTGCCTTTTGAAAGTTCTGGCGAAGAATCGGCGGCGGAGGGGTGACGGTGGTGGGTCGTGTTGGTATGGTGACAAGAACGGGGAGATGGTCGCTTCCTATGCTGAGGAGGACGTCCACAGTTAGAAGGTGAGCGAGGCGATTGTGTGCAATAATTGCATCTGGTGTGGTGTTGGAGATAGGGCGAGTATGTTTGGGAATGGCTACAAGTGTGGAGTTTATCGCCTGTAGATAGGTGTGGAAGTCAGCCAGTTCCGTTGCCGATCGGGAGTGCATGTTGAGGTCCGCAAGTACGATAAAATGTGGAAAGGCGGTATGTAGATGGGTTAGGAACTCCCGGGGGAAGGGACGGCGGGGACGGGTGTATACAGTTGCGATATGAAGTACGCGGGAGGGGAAGTAGAGAGTCGCGATGAGGCTCTCAGGGAAGGAGAGTGGGGGAGGAGGGAAGTGAATGCGTATTGGGATGCGGTTCTTATGTAAGAGGGCGACACCCCCACGCCCAATCTCGCGAGGGTGGTCCGCTCTGTGAATGGTGTAGCCGGGGAGACTGGCTGACTGGTGGGGACGAAGAAACGTTTCGTTTAGTAGAACGGCGTCTGCGGAATGTGCGGCTACGGTGTATTGAAGTAATGGACGCTTCTTGTGGAAGGAGCAAACATTGCTGTATAGTAGAGAGATGGTTTTGGGAGGCCCAGTGTGCATGGTCTTAGTTGCCATGTTGTGTCGATACCAGTGGGGAGAAGGTGAAATGTGTCAAAGGGCCGGCGTATGAGAGGGAAGAAGCGAACGTTAAAAATTTGGAGGGCAGCCTGTTGGAGTTGCGTGAGAACCAAAGGCCGTTGGAATGGCATGAGGTTTTGAAGGGAGATGGTGAGGAAGCGGAGGAGGTTTTCCACCGCCAAGGGGGGGGGGGGGGAATTGGGTGTTAGCGGTCGGGGTTGGGGGTCGATTGTCTTTACAGGGGCGACAAGCTCCGGATGATCTGGGGGAGGTGCGGGTTTACCCTTACACTTGTAGGAGTGTGTAGGGTGTTGGCCCGAGCACTGGTGGCATTTAGGAGGTTGGGCGAGGTTAGGACACTGTTGCAGGGGGTGGTCAGGTTGGGAACAGTGGGGGCAGATGCGCGGTTGGCGGCACTGTTCGGTAGAGTGCTGGTTGTAGGCCAGACACCTATTGCAACGGAGAGCCATGGGAGGTGGAGCTTTAGAGGGTTCCACTCGGTGGTGGTACCGAAAGATGTATACACCGAGGTGAAGTAGGCGATCGACTTCCGCCTGGGTGGTCAGGAGAATCCTGACCATCCAGGTTGGACCTGTGGGGCACTTTATGCGGAAGGCCTTTTTCACCTGTATTTGTTCGCGTTCGAGTTCCGACATAACGACCTCCTCAGGAAGATCAGGGTCAACGCCTCGGATCACGCAGGAGAATAGTGGTGAACGGGGGGGGGGGGGGGGAGGGGGTGCTGTGGAGGGTGTTTGGCGCGATGTAAGGGGACCGATCGTCACTGTGGGACCAAGTCGGGCGGGTGAATTGGCGTCCTCGAGAGTGGTGGCGACGATGTCATCGTCGGTTTTAAGGATTACACCATTAGAGACGGAGACCAGGATGAATGGTAAAGAGGGAGGGATGAGCGTCTCCAAAGCTCCCGAGATTTCCTGTCTGGACAGGTGTTGGAGACCGGATATAAGGTAGGAGTGTTTAAAGGCGGGCTGAGCAGCCTTGGCTGCATAGGAGACGGAGGGTTGGGGGATTGGGGAGGGGGTCGTTCCCTCCTGGAAGGGTAGGTTCCCCGAGGGGCGATAGAGGGGTGGTAGTTCAAAGATGGAGGGAAGGGGGTTGGTGCTCAATGTGGCATCCAGTGAGGGAATAGAAGAATGACCACCCTCCTCCATCCCGTCATGGACACGCAAACGGGAGCGGTGGGTAAGTTCAGAGTCCGTAGGGTCGGGTACTTTACGTTTCGCGGACAGGGTGGCGGTTTGTGGGATTACTGGTGGGAGGTTGGGGTGAAGGCCAGAGGTGGAGGGTGTAGCGGTAGACGTGGTAGGAGCGGTGGTTAGTTTTTTACTGATGGCGCCTTGAGAGTTAGTGCGCGCCGGTGCCTCCTTGTTGATCCCCTTGGCGTTACGTGGATCACGGTTTGGGGATCCACGACCTTTGCCACGACCCATGACGAATATGTGGAAAGTATTAACGAGTATAGGATGGGGCCAATTTTACCAGGGCAGGGGGATGCGAGTGCAAAGATCGCGAAAGGAATTCCAGGACTAGGGCACTAAGTCCATAAAAAAAGAGAAAGAGGAAAAGGGTTGAAAACGAAGAATTATATAAAGATGAATGTGGTTGAAATGGCTGGAATGATGATTGTAGTGATTTGGAAAATGATGGGTAATGTCGGGAGTATACGAGTTTGGGAACAGCAGGACGCTAGACCAGTAGGGTAGGTATCGAGGGACAGCACAGGAATGTGGGATGAAATGGGGCAAGGGAATGAATCGGGTAGTAGATGGTTGAGATGTATGAAAAAGTTGAGAATGTCACTGGCGACGATCTGGCAACAGGGTACAAATGAAGGCGAGATGGGAAAACCTCTGCGAGCGTGAGGTAATGAGATGAATAAAATGTCACGGAGTGTTCACTGATAGCGTGAAATGTAGAGATGGAATGAAGTGCTTATAGATAGAGTACTGTAAGCTAGTAAGCACTATGAAAATGTACGTGGAATGTGTGAGAACACAAGAGCCTGGTGAATGAATGTACAAAAGCTGGTATTGAGAAACGACAGAATGCTGCACGGCGTGAAGTATGTGCTAGGAGCTGATGTGCCTGGCTCTAGCGAGGAATAGATGGATTGATGATAGCCTGTTACATGCGATGAAAACGTGGTGATGAATTCTTCAATGGAGTAATGTTGCGTTGGTAAAATGTAGTACACAAAATGTCGGCACACAGACTACAACACGTGGCAATGTCTCACTGTCAAGGCCACGAAGTCAGGTGAGTTCCTGACGTCACGCCGGTGTAGATGAAGTCAGTCGCTGAGTAGTCGATTTTCTTGAAGTCTGGATGGTGATTTGATGCGAAGTATAAATTTCTCACAGTAAGCTCGGAGAGCGGTTTCTGCCGTTGATTTTGTCGGAAGAAGGAGATTTTTGGTAAATATAGCTTCAGAGTTGGTTTGTTACTAAACTTCTAATTTTTGTCGTCAAAGTTCTTGGACCTGGCTTCAGATTTGGTCATCTGGGAGATATGGTGTTCTGAATAGGGTTAGTTTGTCTCGTGGCCGCAAGGTGTCTCTTCGCTCCTATGAGTGGTTCTTATATAAGTGTGGGCGGACATATAGATTCTTAGATGATATTTATTATGTACAAGCTGTACCCGGCATGCGTTGCAATGCCAATCAAAGAAAGTGTTGGCGTTGAAATTCTGTTTCTTGAAGTGCTTTTGGATACACAACATGTTAACTGCCTGTAAGCTATCGTAAAATGGATTTTCTAATTTAGAACCATTCGTGGAAGCGTGCACAACAACTTTCAAAAGTTTCATCGCTGCCACTCATTTATTGAATCTACTCGTACGCTACCTGTTGTGAAATGGATTTACTAAGTCGAAACCCTTCCCTGGCGTGTACACAATAACTCATCAATGATTCATCGCAATCGGATGAATTGTATATGCACGTATACGGGGTTTTGTTTAAACGATTCGTGCGCTGTCACTCATTTGTTGAATCTACTCGTGCGCTACCTATTGTGAAATGTATTACTAAGTCGAAGCCCTTCCCTGGCGTGTACACAATAACTCATCAAGGTTTCATCGCCATCGAAGAATGTTATATGAACGCAATAGGGGATTTTGTTGAAACGCTTCACGCGTCGTCACCCATTTGTTGCATCTACTCTTGCGCTACTTATTGTGAAATGGATTTACTAAGTCCCCTTCGCTGGCGGGTACACAATAACTGATCAATGTTTCATCGCAATCGGATGAATAGTATATGAACGCATACCTGATTTTGTTTAAACGATTCGCGCTCCGTCACTCATTTGTTTAATCTACCCGTGCGCTACCTACTGTAAAATGTATTTACTAAGTTAGAAACCGTCACGTAAGTGTCCACAACATCTCACCCAAGTTTCATCGCTATCGGACTAATGGGATATGAAGACATAGGGGACTGTATTGAAACGCTCCGCATATCGTCGTTCATTTGTCGAATCTACTCGTGTGCTACCTACTGTGAAATGTATTCACTAAGCCAGAAACCTTCCTTGGAGTGTCCACCATATTTCACCCAAGTTTCACCGCCTAACGGCAGAATGGTATATGACCTTATACGAGACTTTGTTGAAACGCTTCGCGCGTCGTCCCTCATTTGTTGAATCAACTTGTGCGCTGCATATTGTATAGTGGATTTACTAAGCCAGAAATTTTCCATGACGTGTACACAACATCTCACCCAAGTTTCATAGCTACGGACGAATGGTACATGAATGCATACGGGACTTGGTTGAAACGCTTCGCGTGTCGACGCTCATTTGTTGATTCTACTCTTGCGCTACATATTGTATGGATGTACTCAGCCAGAAACCTTCCCTGGAGTGTACACAACATCTCACCCAAGTTTCATCGCAAGCGGATGAATGGTATGTGAACGTATACGGGACGTTGTCGAAACGCTTCGCACGTAGTCACTCATTTGTTGAATATAAACGTGCGCTTCGTATTGTAAAATGGATTTACTTAGCCAGAAACCTTTCCTGGAGTGTACACAACAATTCACCAAACATTAATCACTATCAGACGACTGGTATATGACTTTATACGGGACTTTGTTGAAACGCTTCGCGTGTCATCGCTCATTTGTTGAATCTACTGGTGCGATACCTATTGTAAAATGTATGTACTAAGCCAGAAACCTTCCCTGGAGTGTACACAACATCTCACCCATGTTTCATCGCTATCGGATGAATGGTATATGAAATTATATGGGACTTTGTTGAAACGCTTCGCGCGCCGTTGCTCATTTGTTGATTCTACTCGTGCTCTACCTAATTTTAAAGGGATTTATTAAGCTAGAAACCTTCCCTGGAGTGCACACAAAATCTCAGCCTAGTTTCATCGCTATCGGACGAATGGTATATGAACCCAAACGTGACTTTGTTGAAATGCTTCGCGCGTCGTAGCTCATTTGTTGAATCTACTCGTGCGCTGCCTGTTCTAAAGTGGATGTACTAAGCCAGAAAATTTCCCAGCAGTGTACACAACATTTTACGCAAGTTTCATAGCTATCGGACGAATGGTATATGAATGCATACGGGACTTTGTTGAAACGCATTGCGTGTCGTCGCTCATTTGTTGAATCTACTTGTGCGCTATCTACTGTGAAATGTATTCACTAATTTTGAAACCCTCACGTAAGTGTACACAACATCTCACCCAAGTTTCATCGCTATCGGACGAATGGTATATGAACGCATAGGAGACATACATACCCACAGACAAACTATCACGTTATATTGATTTATATATATATATAGATTTTCCTTTGGTATTCGTTAGAGCCTCCTTGGCTTAGGCGGCAGCACGCCGACTTCTCAACGCTGGGTTTGGGTTCAAATCACGGTCACTCCATGTGCGATTTGTGCTGGACAAAGCGGAGGCAGACAGGTTTTCCTCCGGGTAGTTTGGTTTTCCCTGTCACAAATTTCATTCCAGCAACACTCTCCACCATTTTTTCATTTCATCTGTCATTCATTTAATCATTGCCCCAGGGGAGTGTGACTTGCTTCGGAAGCCGGCACAGTTCGTATCCTCGCCGCTAGATGGGGGCTTCATTCATTTCATTCCCTAACCCGGTCGGAGACTGGAAGCAGGCTATGAATTTTTAGCCTATTTTCATTTATGAAATCACCTTCTGTCCGGGTGTCTGTGTGTACGTGTGTGATTCGTGTGTGTGTCCCCCTAATAACTTCTAAACGGCTTGAGCGATTTCAATGAAACTAGGTAAGTTCATAGCACTATTCTGGACGACCCCGACCATGCCCTTCAAATTTTGTTACGTCTCACCAATTCAACATGGCGGCTGAGCGAAATATTTCACCACCATTCAATATCTCCGAAACTATTCCCGATATCACCCTGGAATGTTTTACGGCGATAAAGGGAACTACTAGAAGTTCATCTATGTGACCTTTGAAAAACTGGTGACTACAATACCAACATGGCGGCCAAGCGAATTCACGACTTTTAAATGGACGTTTCTCGTGATTTAACCTACCAAACGCAATGAAACTTGGTACAGTATATGTTTATACATATTGTAATGCACTGGTATTTAATTTAGTTCAATTGTTTACATAACCTCAAGATGGCGGCCGTGCGAATTTTAAAATTATGTTTTTTATTTCTTGTGTCGTAATCAGGTGATCGAAGTGAAAGTTTGAATAATGAACCTACGCAATAATTTCCTTATATGGTACATAATCCAATGGCCTATACATATAACAATTCAACATGGCGACCATGCAAAATATTTAGACGGATCTCTATATCTACGAATCTATTACAGCAATCAAACTGAATATTTTTATGTTCATAGGGGCTCTGAACATAAATTCACCTATAGGACTTTTAATAACCTGTTGATCATAACTCCAACATGGCGGTGACGCGAATTATAAATATTCTCATAAACGTTTCTCGCAATTTAACCATCCGAGTGCAGTGACACTTGGTGCAGTAAATCCTTTTACAAATGTCAATCCACTAGCATCTAATTTATTTCAATTGTTTCCATAACCACAAGATGGCAGCTGTGCGAAATTTTAAAATCTCGTTTTTAGCCTATTTTCAATTTTGAAAAAATAGGCTTATGAGATCACCTTTTGTCCGTGTGTGTGTGCGTGTGTGTGTGTGTGTGTGTGTGTGTGGAGAGAGAGAGGTGTGTGTAAGTGTGTCCCCTAATAAAATCTAAACGGCTGGAGCGATTTCCATGAAACTCGGTAAGTTTTTAGCACTATTCCGGGCGACCCCGACCGTGCCCTTAAAATTTTGTTACGTCTCACCAATCCAACAAGGCGGCTGTGCGAAATATTTCACCACCATTCAATATCTCCGAAACTATTGAGGATATCACCCTGGAATTTATTACGGTGATAAAGGGAACTACTAGAAGTTCACCTATGTAACATTTGAAAAACTGGTAACTACAAAACCAACATGGCGGCCACGCGAATTTGCGACTTTAAATTAGACTTTTCTCGTGATTTAATTAACCAAACGCAATACAACTTGGTACAGTATATGTTTATACACATTGTAATGCACGGACATCTAACTTCGTTCAATTGTTTACATAACCACAAGAGTGTGGATGTGCGAAATATTTCACCGGCATTCTATATCTCTGAAACTATTAGCGGTATCGCCCTGAAATTTTGTACGGAGATAAAGGGAACCACTGGAAGATCATCTATAAGACTTTCAAAAACCGGTTAACTAGCGAATTTGTAAATTTTAAATGGACCTTTCTCGCGATTTAATGTTCCAAACGCAATGAAATCTGGTACAGGAAATGTTTATACACATTGTAATGCACTGGTATCTAATTTAGTTCAATTGTTTACATATCCTCAAGATGGCGGCTGTGCGATTTTCGAAAATTAAATTTTTATTTCTTGTGTTGTAATCATGCGATCGAAGTGAAAGTTTGAATAATAACCCTACACAATAATTTTCCTTTAATGGTACATCACTCTATGGCCTATACATTGAACAATCCAACATGGTGACCATCCGAAATATTTAGACGGCTCTGAATATCTACGAATCTATTATAGCAATCAAACTGAATTTTTTATGTTCATAGGGGCTATGAACTTAAGTTTGCTTATAGGACTTTCAATAACCTGGTGATCACAAATCCAACATGGCGGCGACGCGAAATATAAATATTCACATGAACATTTCTCGCAATTTAACCATCCGAGTGCAGTGAAACTTGGTACAGTATATCCTTATACGAATGTTAATCCACTGGCATCTACTTTATTTCAATTGTTTCCATAACCAAAAGATGGCAGCTGTGCGAAATTTTGAAATCTCTTTTTTACTTCTTGTGTCCTAATCATGCGATTGAAGTTTGAATGCTACACGTTCACAATAATCTTCATGTAACAGTACATAACTTTAGGACCTACACATATAAAATCCAACATGGCGACCATCCGAAATATTTAGTCGGTTCTCAATATCTACGAATCTATTGCAGCAATCAACCTGAAATTTTGTATGTTGATAGTGGCAATTAATATAAGTAGGATATATGAAAATAGGCTGCATAGTTCTTCACGGAACTACTTGTTACTTCTTGTATCCTAATCATGCGATTGAAGTTCGAATACTACACGTACACAATAACCGTCATGTAATAGTACATAACTCTAAGACCTACATATTATATAAAAATCCAACATGGCGTCCTTCCGCAATATTTAGTAGGTTCTCAGTATCTACGAATCTATAACATCAATCAAACTGAAATTTTGTATGTTTATAGTGGCAATTAACATAAGTAAGTTATATGAAAATAGGCTCTATAGTTCTTCGCGGAACTAATTGTTTCATTTTGGAATGCATTATTCCCCTAGACAAATGCATATATTATTATGAAACTGGGATTCTAGGAGTTTATCTGCTGGCTACCATTACCCTCTTGAAATGTTGCTGATCGACAGAACACGCGAGACTAATACAATGAAGGAAAATAAATGCATTGGCCCTTAAAATGTAATGGTTAGGTCAATAATGCATACTAAGATGAAAATGGCTCCTTAAATATTCAGTTATATTACCGAAATTTCAGGATTAATCTATCATAAGCTACAAGCAGTTTAGAGCCGTCGTACCCACCTACTTAACAATTTCAACACAATTGTTGATGAGATAAAAAAGCACGCACAAGGACTTTGAGTGGCAATAATATTGCTCATTATAACAACGACCTTCCTCCGAGTTGCTCACAATACAACACAGTGAGCAAAGGTACGATATCCTAATATCCAAATGTGATCGCGCATAATACCGGGCTTAAGAGCTAGTAAAATTATAAAGCTTGTGGGGCATGGAAATTCAGTATTTTTGCCAAAGAACCTAAATGCAGGGAATGGAGAGGGTTGTCCGAATTTTCAAGTAGATATTGTAACTCGACTTTTTCCAAATTATAAGTACGTAAAATTCAGTTCAGATCGGTGAAACAGTATAGATTTCTGCCTAAGGGCCTAAATGAAAGGAATGTTGAGGGCTGTCTAAAATTATTGTTGCCAAAAGCCTTCCTTCGGGCGTGCACTACAACCCTTCATCATGTCAATGCAATCGGTTGATTGGTGTCGGAGTCCATTAACGTCGGACAGATATACATTTCCATTTTTATGTATAATATATGTGCTGCCAAGACTAGAGCTTCCTTTAGAACCCCGAGGCAGTCAATTGGTGCTTGAATGTGAGATACCCGTGTCAGTAGATTTATAAGGTGCGTTCAAAAAGTAACGAGCCGGAGGCTGTAATGCGCAAACCGGTGACGACATCGGCTAATCGTGGCTTGTGAAATGAGGTGTGGTTCAGACCAGAGTGTGGAAGATCACAGCCCGTCGCTAGAGGGCAACCATGTACGTCACGTGATGATACAAAGTGAGCAGCTGCATGCATCAATCGTCCAACGCTGCCAGTCGCTTTGCATACCGTGACATCGAGGCATCAAACGAAGAGCGAAGAGGTGTTTTTCGGTTTCTGACAGCGAAAGGAGTAGGGGGAACGGACATTCATCGCCGAATGTCACAAGTGTACGGCGAACACTGCATGTCCCTTGCAAGGGTCAAGGCGTGGCACAAGCGCTTCAGGGAAGGACGGGTGTCGTTAGCCGATGATGCCCGGCCTGGGGCACCCCCATGCATAACCGATGACAACGTCCAGCTGGTTGTTGCACTCATTACCCAGGACCGCCGAGTGACAGTGAACGCCATAGCCGCCGTGGTCGGATTGAGCGTCGGAAGTGTGCACACCATCGTGAAGGAACGACTGCACTTGCGCTAAGTGTGTGCCCAATGGGTGCCCCACGGTCTTCAACCACACCAGAAAGCATGTCGAATGGCCTACTGAGTTGGTCTTGGTTGGACGATTGATGCATGCTGCTGCTCGCTTTGTATCGTTACGTGACGTGCACGCGTGCCCTCTAGCAACGGGCTGTGACCTTCCACGCTCTGGGCGGAACCACACCTCGTTACACACGCCACGATTAGCCGATGTCGTCACCGGTTTGCGCATTGCAGCCTCCGGCTCGTTACGTTTTGAACGCACCTTTTACTTACATTTAGGTCGTTCTATAATGATTGGCACTCCCCCTATAACTGCTGCAAAATAGCAGTTAGAAATGTGTGTCGATGTATGCGTGAAGATCGTTGTAGTTCTATCAAATGCCACCAGATGATGTTTCTGCTTCCCATTGGTAGCGCACTGGAGCGGTTTATGTTCCGGAGTGCGAGTACGCTTATGGACATCGATGAAACAAAATGGAAGTCGACAAGCACGGGCAAAGTTGGAGAATGTGGTTTCTCTGGAGGGAAGGCCTGACATCCACACGAGGTTAGCAGTCATATGTGGGGAGGCAGCACCAAGTCGCCAGACCATTGCCACCATTCGTGAATTAGGGTTTAACGTGTGGCCATGCGGCAAAAAGATCTGACGTTTTATGTCGTTGTACGGCTGAGCGAGTCGAAGAGGACGCGTTCCATCTCGTAACACAATTTTGTTATGGGTGAGTAATTTTAGAGCTACAGGTTCAGCCTTAATACGTACGTCGACAGGCCGTCCAAGGTCAGCCAGGACACCAGAAAATGTTGAGCGAGTGAGACAAGCTGTGGAAACCAGTCCACGGCGGCCGGCTCGTAAACAAGCTGCTGCTTTGCAAATGTCTGATCGAACAGTGAGACGAATATTGCGTTTCGATTTGCATCTTCATCCGTATAAAATGGTTATTGTCCAGCAGTTGAAGCCTAATGACTATGCAAAGCTTCAGTGCAAGACTGGAAGAATGCATGGCAAAAGATGGGCATCACTTGAATGACGTTATCTTCAAATCTTAAAAGTTAAAATCTATTGTTCTTTCATGTTTTCCATTAATTGACATGTACACCTTGCTGTTATAAGTAATAAAAGTGTTTGTATCATTTAAAATGTTTGTGTTGTTGTGATTTAAAAACCGTCAGACCTTTTTGCCGCTCCCTGTATCTCAGCAACAAATATAAATTTGATAAGTTGATCATTCTTCACCTGGACAACCCGTTGGTGATCTACAAACTTATCTAGCGAACAGGGCCTTTCGACCCAGCCAGCACACGGCTCGCTGGCTGGCCTCCAGCGTTGCGCCGTGTCGACAAGCGAGCTGCTTGTAGCACTTGGAGCAGACATGAGCACTTCGGACCAAGATTTACTGGAACCGCCTACAGGACCCTGTAATTACTGTACCTTCATCCATCGCGTCTTGGGGGGGGGGGGGTCTCGGGCTTCAGCTAAACTTCTCGCAAATATTAGAGGGCCTGGACTGTTAGGAACATCAGGTATTACTCTAGTATTTGTCATGCAATTAAAAGCCTGGGGGATATTTTGCTGATTCATGTTTACATGTTAGCCGTCGTTTCACTCTACTTTTGAGGTAGGCTTTATCAATGTTATCCCTTGAGAACTGGCGTGAAAAGATATAACACGAGGACTGGCGCCGGGTCATTTTGACCCACAGTGTGTCACTCCCGTAGTGTCGTAGTCGTACGGATTTTAATGAAGTAATTTTACACCTGGTATCTTCCTATGAGCTATTCCCAATATAAAATGAAAAAACCACGTAACAGTGATTTACAACAGTACTATCAACCCGCCCCGGCTTCGCCCGGGAACAGTTATGAATGCATTACGTGATAATCTCTGTTCTTTCGATGTCAATGAACTACGACCTATATCTGTTTTACGTCTCGGCATGATGGGTTAAAATCACTGACTGGACTATTAATTGTATTATCATGGAGATGCATGTGCAACGAATTCTTGTCTGACGTAATTTAAGAATGGCGAGGTGCATGAAACACAAATCCACCTTCCGTCCGATCTAAAACCACTTATAGCCAAGTGGGCGATTTATTGAAGATAGAGATATGCTCTTGCTGACTCTTCTGTAGAACTTCTCATGCTGAACAATTCTCTCACTCATAGTATATTGATAATTTTAAAGGTTTGCCCAGCGTAAGCTTAAAATGCGCATGGACGCCAGGTTTATTTTTCGACGTTTTCACTGAAATCGTTACTGCTTAGCTTCCTTTGATCCTAAATGAATTATTTTCTGCAGAAACCTTCCTCGAGATATCCTTTACAGAATGGTGAAAACCGCATCAAAATCCATCCAGTGGTTCTCGAGATTATCCGTGACTTCCAAGAATCGGGGACTTAGTTTTATACTAAGTAGAGATAATGAATTTGGTTCTCTACAGCTTTGCCATATTATTTTTCCCACCAGTGTACCTGCTCAGGGTGGTCCTCCTTAGTCTCTATCCCAAGGAATATTAATACTGTTTCGTGAAGCGCCAAGTACTGTATCTTATTTAACACGCCAAGGTAGATTTAGAAATAATGAAGTTGAGTATACCTGCCGGTGAAATAATTTCATCTCCGCTCGCAGGCAGAAGACCCTTGGTGAAGTTCAGCCCGAAAGTTAACCAACTTTGCTCTTACAACAAGAGGCCTTTATTGGTTTCACCAAACTTATGTTGGAAAGTCGAAGAGTACTTGGGCTCCAAACCTGTTGTCTTGCCGCACAACCAGGGTAATGAATTATTAAGGCCCGCTGAACTTCCTCCCTATTTAGCGTTCTTTATTTAAATTCACAGATCGAAACTACCACCTATTGGGGCGGTGCTCACGATAGATGTGTAAAACTGTCATTAGATTAACTAGAAGCTTCCATAAGTTAAAACAAAAATATGAACTGATTAAATAACACGATTTTGAGACTGCAGATTTGACTTCTAAATTCCAGAGTGCATGATCGACTCCAGGTCTAACAAGATATTCGTGGCCAAAATTATTAAATCCTGCAAAATAATTTGGTATAGGGCGGAAGGAAACAAATGTTGGGACCGCAGCACAAATATTAAGGATAGGGATAAGGATAAGGTTAAGGTTAGTAATTGTTGTTTTAAGGGGCGGAACTACGAGGTCATCTGCCCCTAAGGTTAATGTTAAGGTTAAGGTTTAGGGTAAGGTTAAGGATGATGTCGTCCATCAGAAAGAATGGATTGTTGCTCGACAGGCATATCTTCCGTATGACTGATGACCGAATGACTAAGAAATTCTGGTATTTCACAAAGCTAAATGCAACGAAATGGAGATGGTTCCTGGAATGTGAGAAAGCCCTGATGCAAATAGGTATTCCAGAAACGAAAATCCAAGATAGATTTGAATTTCGACAAATCTATCAAAATTTTAAAGTGGAATATGAGCCCAGGGGACGGAGAGGTTAGTTATAGTTATTGTTGTTTTAAGGGGGAGGAACTACGAGGTCATCTGTCCCTAGATGGAGAGGGCCTCTACCAGAAACACAAAAGAAGGCACTGATCGATAGACTCTAGAAATACGGCAAGGATGTCAACGCCGGTAGAAGAACAAGATGTTGACACAAATGAAACTGATTGTTTCCTTAGTGGCTCAATTCAAATGTAAAAATAACTATAATCATTTATTATTATTATTATTATTATTATTATTAGAGCCTCCGTGGCTTAGGCGGCAGCACGCCGGCCTCTCACCGCTGGGTCCGTGGTTCAAATCCCGGTCACTCCACGTGAGATCTGTGCTGGACAAAACGGAGGCAGACAGGTTTTTCTCCGGGTACTCCGGTTTTCCCTGTCAAAATTTAATTCCAGCAACACTCTCCACTATCATTTCATTTCATCTGTCATTCATTTAATCATTGCCCCAGAGGAGTGCGTCAGGCCTCGGCAGCCGGCACAGTTCATATCCTCGCCGCTAGATGTGGGCTCCATTCATTCCATTCCTGACCCGGTCGGAGACTGGAAGCAGGCTGTGGATTTTCATTTTATTATTATTATTATTATTATTATTATTATTGATTCACTGTGCCCAACAAAGGAGAGCGTTTGAACTTATTAGCAATTGTTCTTCTTCCCTTCCCAATATATCTTCATCCTATCGCTGTGATCCCTTTTACCCTGTTCTGTCCATCCTGTATTTTGTCGGGTGGGCTTGTCAGAAAATTGATGTTTGTGAATTAAAGTTCTGAATTTTGTTCTGTCTTGAATGGTTCCTACATGACAGCAAATCTCATTTATGTATTCACTGATTTCTTTTAGCCAGTTATTTCGATTTTTCATAAATAGAGCAAGGTTGAAAATTTTCTCAGGGAACCTGTTATTATCCATTATATATCATAGGTGTCCGTAAAGCTGTAACCGCCGTTTAATTATGGTGTCTTATGATTTTTTCTGTAACTTCATAAATTTCGTGTGATTTCTTTTTCATAGAATGCAAAGACATTTGCCATTGAAAACAATTGTTTTTAAATATCCGTATTGATGTTATAATTAAACGTTCAACTAAACGGGGTTGACGTTGCTCCACGTCCGTAGGAATAACCTTAAAATGCCCTACACGTGACCCCTCGGTGGTGCTAAGAAAGCAACAACGTTGGCTGCTGGACCTAAACCAACGCTTTCAGGATATCCCAGCAATTAGAAGATATAGCAATATATTAAACGTTTAAAATTATACGCCAAATCAATACATAAACAACTATATATTTTATACAGTGGGACATGTTTCGACCTTCAATGAGGTCATCTTCAGCTTAAAAAGAAAATCAACTAATAATTGAAAACTAAAATAGCATATGTGACTTAAATCTAAATTAGAAATGAAAAATGAATGATAATAATTGTAATAAATAAAATATAGTGTAAATATAGTGTAAGGTACCTGTGAGGGTACCTAAGGGATGAAATTAGTGTGATTAGGGGGCGAGCTTGGCAATGGCTGTAAGAGGTATGGATTATTTAGTGATTTGCGATCGTCAGTACGATCTGAAAGGTGAACTCCCCAATGTACTGCTTGACGGGGTAGTTCCGGGTGAGGGTGTGTTTGGAGAGGTAATTTAATTATTACTCTGTGCGCGATAGCGGTACCCAGCGGTCTAAAGCAAGTCGTGAGCAGGGGAGCTAACCGATAGCCTGCTTGTGTCAGCGCTGTGCGGTAACGCTCGGCTGACGTCACGAAGCAATTAAACAGTAAAGCTAATTCTAGATCCTACCTAATGGGGAAGCTAAGAGGGTAGGATCTTATCAGCTAATTAAATAAAGGACAAGACCAGTGACTTCTATTACTTTTAAATTTAATGTGTACCTCGATTTTGAGGTACGCTTGCAAATAGCAGTTCAATTAATAGAAATGAATAATTATTACAGTCCAAGCACAGGGGGATGGGAGTGTAGTGTGATTGTGCGTGTAGTGATCGCTTGAGTTACTTACCCTTCAGCTAGCACTGCGGTTCGTCACGTAGGTAGCACTTAGACATGATCCCGGGGGCATGACCTCCCGGATTTCTTATAGACGTCTCGTGCTACGTCTGCGGAATCCGTACATTCCTCCTAAGTCATAGTCCTCTCTAGGGTCGTTGGCTGGGACACGAGGCTACTTGAGTCCATAGATGTGATAACTTATTGGTCTTATAATTTTGTAACTGTATTTGTAGATTTCTAAAGTAATTGCTTGGAATTTGGATTCGTCGGGGATTTTATTATTAGGGGATGATGGTGGCGTACCCTAGGGGTACAACAATAGTAATAAAATGGATATCCTTACAAATGTAGTATTAATTAAATAAATATGAGATTGGTCTTTTTACAATAATTTTTAAAAAGTGGTTAGAAAATAAGAACTATTAACGGTGAGTGTAAAAATGTTAAGCTTTAAAAACATTATCAAAATATACACAAAATAATTTTTCTATATTTTTCTAAATTTTTCTAAATGATTTTGTGTATGTTTTGATAAAAAAATAAAGCTTAAAATTTTTACACTCACCATTAATAGTTCTTATTTTCTAACTACTTTTTACAATTATTGTAATACTGCATTTGTAAGGTTATCCATTGTATTACTATATTTTATTTATTACAATTATTATTATCATTAGTTTTTCATTTCTAATTTAGATTTAAGTCATATACTGTATGCTATTTAATTTCCAATTCGTAATTGATTTTCTTTTTAAGCTGAAGATGACCTGACCTCATTGAAGGTCTAAACATGTCCCAATATATAAAAATTATATTTGTTTATGTACTGCTTTGGCGTATAATTTTAAACGTTTAATTTATTTCTTTTTCATCCAAATTCCATTTTCACACGTTGGTCGTAAGATTTTCCTGAGGAATTTCCTTTCTTGTTTTTCGATTATTTTATTCGAGATTTGCCACCAATTATAATAGTTTCAGATGCATATTGAGCATCTGTTTTAACGACTGTGTTAAAATGTCTTAATTTTACCTTTGTAAATAATAATCTTATAATCTTATGTCAAAAATTTTAAAATAAATGTACATTTGACCTCAATCCTTACAGCTTTATATTGTTTCTCTTCCAAGTAATGTTGTATGTTCTTTCTAGTTTTGTAGTTCTTTTTCTACTAGCTTGCTGATTAAACCCTCCTGGTTCAATAATTTCACCTAATTATTTAAATTTGTGTATCTTACTCGAGCGATATTCCCATCGTTGGTGATTAATGATTGTTGTGGAAACCTGATTTAGTCCCGGCTTCTCAAATTAAATTTGGAGTCCTGTTTTGGCTTCTATTTCATGTAGTTTTACTATAGAATGAATTGCTTCTTTTCTGTTGTTGGATAGGCTAGCAATGTCATCAGCAAATAATAATAATAATAATAATAATAATAATAATAATAATTATAATTATATGTATGTCTACCCCTTATTATTCCCGTTTTCCAACGGGGTCGGGGATGAGATGCGATGGAGATCTTTGTGGCGATGGTTTTCACGGCCGGATGCCCTTCCTGACGCCAACCTCATGAGAGGAGTTAATGAGAGATGAAATGAATGATGGTGAATGAAACTGGCCAAGGATGTGAAAGGAAGCGGCCGCGGCCTGTCAGAAGGTACCGTCCCAGCATTTGCCTGGTGATGAAAATGGGAAACCACGGGAAACCATTTCAAGGACGGCCGACGGTGGGGCTCGAACCAACGCGTCTACCGAGTCAGCAGAGAGCTTGGCCCCATGACCTAATGCTGTGCGTTAGCCAGCGTAGCCACTACTGTCGGTAATAATAATAATAATAATAATAATATTTATTATTATTATTATTACTATTACTATTATTATTTACTGCGAGAACAAACGAGATGACGTATATCATACGTTCTTCGTCTGTGCTCGTTGGGCAGCGGAAAAAACAACGACTTGAAGCTGAGGTTGGTCCAATAACGCCGGACAATAGCCTATAGTTGGAATTATGCTGAGGAACGAGCTCAGCCGGGATACGGTCGCTTTCTTTGTTGAGGTGGACCTTCGTCAGAAGAAGTCGGATGGGGACCTGCTCGATTTAGTTAATTAAGTCTGCGAACCGCGGACTATGTATTGAGAAGTAAGATGGTGCTTGTGAAGCAAAGAAGATGGCTCCATCCTGAAGTAATACGAAAGAGTTCCCGGGATAGGTTTTGTCAAGAGGACAGGGTGTGGCTTTTTAGTGGGTAAGAATCCCACACTCCTGAGGAGTGCGGACCCTTCTCAAGGTCTTAAGCAAGATTTTTCCACTTCCCTCGTAAAAAAAATATATATATATTATTATACAAGATAGATCAGTAATCAACAACCATCATTTTGCTGAGAAAATGAATACCAAGACCAACAAAACATGGACTGAATAAGAAGAAGAAGATGAAGAGATTTTGGGGGAAGACAAAATATCATCAGCAAAATCAGCTCTTTTGCGCTCCACAGATGTGCGTAAATGTAAAAAAGAATCATAATAATCGTATCCCTCTGACATAAGGTGTGGATCTATTGATTTGGAGTCATCCAGGTGATCTATTATATAAAATTTCGACGTTCCGCCAGGACTACCATCTAGCATGAAAATATGAAATCCATTGGATGAACACTGGCCGTAGATTAGTATCACCCGTCAAAGATCCAAATCACTCGGCTGGGAATCAAACTCTGATCTTTGGATTATGCGATGGACACTCTTAACACTGATCTACCTTTTTTCGGCTTATCCCAATTATTAATTTGGGTCGCCGGAGCCAACCAGGCTCATTTTTGTTTTGGCCGCGGATTTAAGACCGCATGCACTTGCTGACACCACGTGCTATTTCAGGTGAAAATTTCACCCCGTTGTCACCGGGATTCGAACTCCGGCCGTCTGGGTGAAAGACGAGCAGCTAGGCCACTGAACAATCACGCTCCCCTCTATCACTGACCTACTGACGTATAATAATAATAATAATAATAATAATAATAATAATAATAACAATAATAATGTGTTTTAGATCCCTTAGTGATTTAACTATAGAAAACCAGAGATACAAGACACTGTAAGATTTCTTTACTGTAATGTGCTGGTAAATTTACCGGGAAGAGTTTGTCACTATAAAAATGTAATCTGGCTGAGTCGAAATTGAAGCTGTTATCTCTGCTTTTGAATTACAAACATGAACCTACTGCGGGACGCAGTCCAGTGAATTTTGTGACACCCTGTATACAATTTACAAATAAATATTGAGATGGTGGTATGAGATAGTCCGTTCCTGTTCCTCAGTGATAGCGAGCAGACAAAAGAGGTTTTGAGAGAGTTGGGAACTGTAGATAACTTGAAGGATAAAGTATTGGGAGGTTTATTCAGATTTATGGAAGTTATTGGAAATTCTGTTCGTAATACAAACATACTCTATAAATAGTACGTGTAATAGCATCATAAAATAGTGTATTCCCCGGTATATTCTCGACACACATGCGAGGGTGACTGAAGGTCTCCCTCTTACACACACAGAGCTCGAACACTGCATTGAAATGGCCTCCAATGCCACTGTCTTGGCACGAACACCTCCAATAGAAATAAATATGGGCCTGAAACAGCTCCTTGAGGTACACTTAGTCCCAATATTTATGCTACACAATTTATGGCCCGGAGTAATAGATACCACGCTTTTCAGCGCAAGCAGTATTTCGTCTGTCAAGTTTCTATATGATGGCTAGTTTACTGGTTGAATTCAATTCTTATTCAATCATTGTAGAGCTTACAATTTTCAACGATCGGCTTGGTCAAAGTTCCCTCTCTGCGAAACACAACTAGCTGGAGTTCATGAAATCCTACCGTGGTGTGTCACCTTCATTATCCAACGTTTCTTTCATTCATAGAAATTAGCAGCATCTTATCGCTTTCTAGCATAGCGGTTCGTATACCAACCACGGTAATCATCAGAGGTCCTCTAGGTTGAATCATTCAGCCATATTTTAATGATTGTTCATGTGGAAATGTTAATATTTCCTGGATCTCCTTGACCAAGTGGACAAAACAAACAGAAACCAAAGCAACAACAAACCAAACTAGAAAAAGAAAACAAAAGCAAAATATAAAACCAAAACTAAAGCATCAAAATACAGAACAAAAAAAAGCTATAAAACCACACATAAGACCTGATTTTGAAAACATAATAAAACAATACAAAACAAAAAAACAAAACACTCAAAACACAAGAAAAAGAAACACTCAAACCAAAAAAGAAACGAAACACTCAAAAGATACAAAACACACACCAAAACACGAACCACACAAAACACACAAAGACATGTAACACACAAAGCACAAAACAAACAAAAAACAAAAATAGCGAAACAAATATCAAAAAAACAATACGCAGAACACAAAACGAATTAAAAAAAGAAAATAAAAAAAAACACGATACACACAAAACACAAAAAAACACAAAACACACAAATCACAAAAAAACAAAAAGAAAACACAAAGCATTAATAAACAAGAACACAAAACAACATGCAAAAAACAAAAACACGCTACAAAACACAAACCAAAAAAACACAAAATTAAAAAACACCAAATAAAACAAAAACAAAAAAGACAAATGAAACAAAAATTGAAAAACAAATCACAAAACACGAAAACAAAACAAAAAATTCAAACTAAACATTTGAAAAAAAAATCGTAGTATGAAAGGATAAGGGGGAGATACTGCTATATAAAATGCATGGACATTAACCACTATAAATATAGTATTAAATATTCTCCGTGTTGACTGATGTTAATCTCAAATTATAAAATCCGCCTTGTCTAACACTAACAAGTAAGAAGTTTATCCTTTTAAGAGCCGAGTTTTTTCATTCGCATAGCCTAATAAAAACAAGAAATTCCGTGACGAACTAAAGAGCCTACTTTTCATGCCAATGATTATTCTACAGTATATGAACCTATCTAGAATAATGAAGAAATTAAGTTGCTAATATCGAAATTTCTAATTATTTCGAAATACTGTATACCTTGCATAATGTAGCCTAATAGAGCACTACAGTTGGCAGCCCTGATGACTGAATATATTCTTAGTTCCATCTCTTGAGGTACAGAATACAAAATTTGGTTGAAGTCCAATGAATATCCTGGACGTTACATGCAGTTAAACATTGGATCTAACAGCGTGCGTAAAATCATGTTGGCAACAATGTCATGCATGTATTGTTCAGAAATAATCTGAAACAATATGACCTATTGTTGTGTCAATTTTGAATGAAATCTATTAGTTAGTATAGAAGTTACATGCATTTTAAAATTGGACCTATCAGCAGGCTTAGAATCATGTTGGCAACACTGAAGTATATTAGTTAGTCCAAATACATCTAGAATGCCAGGTACTATACGTGTGCAAAGTTTAGAGCTATTGGCTTGCATACTTTCTGATATATTGGTATTTGGATAAAATAAATTAGGAGCATTGATAAACAGTTGGCAGCCCTGGTGGGTCTTAAGAATACGCTCAGTCATATCTGGTTATGTATGCATACAACATAAGAAATTTGGTTGAATTCCAATTGATAGTGTAGAAGTTATGTGCATATAAAAATTGGACCAATCGGCAGGCTTATAATCTTTTTGGCAACACAGCGATGTATGGCCTCCTGGAAATTAAACTGCAATATTATTATCTATTCGTATGCCAATTTTGAAATAGCTCCCATTCATACCTTCCAAGATATCCAACATGGAGCGCAAATTTCAATTGCGATTTTTTAGCAGTTGGTAGCACTGACATCATTTTCATATATGGCCGTGAGATATTCGGGTATAGACCTTTACTCCTACCAAATTTTGTTTTGATTGCTCCAGCCGTTTAGGAGTTGATAGGGGGGGGGGGAACACACAGCCAGACAGACAGACAGACAGAAGGACAGACAGACAGAAGGACAGACAGACAGACAGACATTTGCCCGATCTCATAAGACTACTTTTTCCTCATTTTTGCAAAATGTGAAAAGTAGGCTAATAATGCACTGCACCCGTAAATTTTAAATTGTCAGGGAAGTAATAAGCTGAAAATGCCTAGTGTAGTCTATAGGTTTTGGGTCGTTTCTTATTAACCTAATGCAAAATAAAAATCCTAAGTTTATATTTATTTTTATTTTGAGACAAATCAGAATTAGAATTCTTGTGCCCACGCTTGCTTTATCTTCACACAAGGTGAGGGACCCAAAAGAAAATTATTTCCTAAAATCAGTAGGAAATTAATTCTTGTTGCTCCTCACTAGTACAAATATTGATATTCTGTGATCCGAAATCACAACGCAACGAGAAGAATTTTTGTATTGGTCCGCCATGCTTGTTCACATCAACTCTAGCTGTAGGGGACTGACGCCTACAAAATGCTCTGTTAGTTATTTCTGGTAGCAAACATCGAGACTAAAGTAGTACTAAAAATGTCCACCAGAAGGCAGAATATGACAGAGATCGACTGGGCACTGTAGAGCGAACGGAGACTGTGAACATATTCAAGTTCTTGTGCACCGTCTATAGACGGGCGTAGCAGTCAATGGGTTAATAATTAAATTAAAACGTTCATGTTTCGGTATAGAATGATACCTTCGTCAGCGTAGATTAAAAAGATACAGTCAGTCTGAGAGACTAGACTTTATATCATTTCAAATGACGCATGCTACAAATCCTACACATGTTAGAAAGGCTCAGGAGGGCTTCTCGCTTCGCTCAAAGCCCCAGGACTCTTCCAACAGACTCCATTACCCATTAACATAGGCTTCTCGCTCGGGGATCTTAGAGCGGGAGGTGCACTCTGCTGCATGACGTCACGCACTCGCCGTCTCCGTATCGCATAATGCCAGACTGCAGGAGTAAACTCAGACTTGCTGCATATGAATTGAACAACATGATGACGTCATACACGCCGTAACCGTAACGCATAACGGTAGACCAAAGCATAACGATGAAGTCGACAAGATCATTTGAAATGATAATAATCTACGTATACCTTGCATAGGCCTACTGTATATTGTATACCGAAACATGTACGTTTTAATTTAATTATTAAATTTCTCTATAGTGTTTGACAAGGCGGATTTTATAATTGGAGATTACATATTGCCAACCATGTAAAAATAACTCTTTTTCTAATATGCTCTTATTGAGACATTTGGGATTTCACTGCCATTACTATACACCAGCCATCCTCTCACGTTTTTGCCGTGTGTGTTGTGAGGTTTCACCCAGGTGCTCCAAGTGAGGCTCATTAGCTGGCTCTTGGTGACCCTGTTCTTGGGTAAGCTCTTGTCTATATTTATCGTCATGAGAACCAGTCAGAGGTCACCTGGGCACTGATCTAAGTTCACAAGACACTGCCAGTTAAAGATGAGTTACTCCTTCTGGAGCCCAACGTAAAAGCCAGGCTTGAATAAACGGAAAGTTTATAAAGTACTTAAATACTGGTTAATGTTTCCTTCGGAAATAGAACATTTCATAAAAATGATAATAATAATATTATTAATTCTACGTCCTTTTTAACTACTGAGTCCTTTAGAGACGTTAGGGTTCCGGAATTTTGCCCCGAAGGGGATCATTAACGTGCCAGTAAATCTACTGACCCAGCTCCCTCGCATTTGCGCACCCTCCAATGCCAACTGACTGCGCCAGGATTCAATCCTGCAACCTTGTGCACAGCAGACTAGAACATTACCGCTACGCCACGCAACCAGTCCGAACATTCCAATAAAAGTTAAATTGTATTTGAAAGATAACAAGAAGTTCCGTGACGAACTAAAGAGCCACTTTCCTTAAAATTTAAGATTCATGCCAATGATTAATCTATATGGATCTATCTAGAATAATGACGAAATTAAGTTGGTAATATCGAAATTTCTAATTATTTCGAAATACTGTATACCTGGCATAATGTAGCCTAATAGAGAACTGCAGTTGGCAGCCCTGGTGATTGAATATATTCTTAGTTCCATCCCTTAAGGTACAGAATACAAAATATGGTTGAAGTCCAATGGATAGCATGGACGTTACATGCAGTTAAACATTGGATCTAACAGCGCGCGTAAAATCATGTTGCAACAATGACATACATGTATTGGTCAGAAATAATCTGAAATAATATGATCTATTGTTGTGTCAATTTTGAATGAAATCCATTAGTTAGTATAGAAGTTACATGCATTTTAAAATAGGGCCTTTCAGCAGGCTTAGAATCATGTTGGCAGCACTGGCGTAGGCCTATATTAGTTACTCCAAATTAATCCAGAATGCCAGGTACTATACATGTGTTAAGTTAAGAGCTATTGGCTTGCATACTTTCTGATATATTGATATTGGGGTAACAAAAATAGAGACAGTATTTATTAACAGTTGGCAGCCCTGGTTACTCTTAAGAATCGGCATAGTCATATCTGTTATGGTACACATAGCACACACGAAATTTGGTTGAAATCCAAATGATAGTATAGAAGTTATATGTATTTAAATTTGGACCTCTCAGCAGGCTTAGACTCATGTTGGTAGCACTGACGTATATAACTTACTCAAAATTAATATAGAATGTCAGGTACTATACGTGTACATAGTTTAAAGCTGTCGGCTTGCATACTGTCTGATATATTGGTATTTGGATAAAAGAAATTGAGAGCATTTATTAACTGTTGGCAACCCTGGTGGCTCTTAAGAATACGCTCAGTCTTATCTGTTTATGTACACATACCATGACGAAATTTGGTTGAAATCCAATTGATAGTGTAGAACTTATATGCATTTAAAATTTGGACCTATCAGCAGGCTTATAATCATTTTGGCAACACTGCCATGCATAGCCTCCTGGAAATTAAACTGCAATATTATTATCTATATGTGTGCCAATTTTGAAATAGCTCGCATTCATACCTTCCAAGATATCCAACATGGAGCTCTAATTTCAATTGCGATTTTTCAGTAGTTACTAGCACTGACATCAGTTTCAAATATGGCCGTGAGATATTCAGATATAGATCTTTACTCCTACCAAATTTGGTTTCGATTGCTGCAGCCGTTTAGGAGTTGATAGGGGGAGACACACACACTGCCAGACAGACAGAAGGACAGGCAGATAGACTCACATTTGCCCGATCTCCATTTTCTACATTTTTGCAAAATGTGAAAAGTAGGCTAAACATGTGAATGATACTGAAAAATAAAATGAGAAACACAAGTGACAGTCGCTCTCTAGCCTCGGTTTGGATGTTGTTGCTGTTGTTGATTATTCAGGGGCTTTGCGACGTGTCATGCTCGTGTATTTGGGTGCGTGTAGACGATTAACCCCAGTCATTCTGATGTCTGTACTAATGTGTTCATTTGTAATCGAGGTAGGATGTGAGAAAGAAGTGGCTGTGGCCTTAAGTTAGGTGTCATCCTGGCATTAGCCTGGAGTAGAAGTGGGAAACCACCACAGATAACCGAGGTAGGTATGGGCCCCACCTGACGAGGCTGAGTGTACCCCATTGTAGCCTTCAGACCAAAATTATTTTTTTTGACAGGGGATGACTGTACTCGTATGGTAGTTGTTTTACAAGTAGCTTACCTGCTGGCCTGCTAGTCATGTCTGACACATATTTATGATGTTTCCATGTTGACATGCTAATACATGCAAATAACTACATACCGCTTTGTTTCTGCTTGTTCACAGGTAGGTCATTCCTCTCGAGGACCACTTGAACTGACCAGCGCCACTCCACTCTGATTTGTCGTGAGTGCGGTTTATTTACCTTTTGGTGTAACACCTGTTTTTAAACTGCTATTCATTTCATCGTCCTTACCAACCAAGCAACGGTTTTCTCAAAATAACTTACGAAACCAAGTTTAATTAGCGTAGATATGGCTTACATTGGCCACCACGCTGGATTTGATATCAACGAAGTATAAGGGCAGTCAAATGAAAACAAGACAGATGGACAAATAACAAGATGTTCAGTAAAGAACATATAGCCTACTTTCTCCTAATTGCATGGGTATTGTTATAACTCTTTGTCCTTTTCAAGGAATATAATTGAATGTTGATTGTAGTAGCTTGTAGAAAAAGAACGTGTTATACGGATATTAAACATGAATATGAGGTGCCCTTTGCTAGTGCTACGTCTGTAGAAAAATACATTCAATTTGGTTTAATCGTGTTTGAATTGATATGGTGAATCGATTTGCACACATACATGGCCGCTATCTACAAACCATTGGACTGATAATCTTGTAGCTTGGTCAACGAACGCTTCCCACATAAAGGTATGTTGTTGCAAAATTTGGTAGCGATCAGATGATTAGGTTGGTCGTAATTTGATTTAAGCTTTTAACATTTGGGTGGCCGCCATAACGTTTCCGTCAAGATAGCGGATATATAAAACATGACACTGAGGTGCCCTTTGCTAGTACTACCTCTGTACCAAATTTCGATCAATTCGGTGTCACCGTGTTTGAATTGATAGGGGGAAGTGATTTGCACACATACTTGGCCGCCATCTGCAAACTTGTGGGTTGATGACCTTGTAATTTGGTCAAAAGATGCTTCCCTCAAAACGGTATGTTTTTGCAAACTTTGATAGAGATCGGATGATTAGGTTAGTCGTAATTTATGCTTTGAGTATTTGGGTGGCCGCCATTACGTTTCCGTCGAGATGGCGGCGATATAAAACATGGCACTGTGGTGCCGTTTGCTAGTGCTACCTCTGTACCAAATTTCGTTCAATTCGGTTTCACCGTGTTTGAATTGATAGGGGGGGACAGACACTCAGAGTACACACACTCTCACACACACACACACAGACTCACAGACACACACAGACAGACACACAATTTTTCGCCCTGTGTTGATCTCATAAGCCTACTTTCATTTTTTGCAAAAATCGAAAGTAGGCTAATACGTACACCGTGTGATAAAACTCAGCAATTTTCATAGGTTTGTGCTGTGTCTGCTTAAGATTTTAGTTCTCGCAGTTAAGAGGCGCAGGTGAATTTTATAAAAAGAGAGGTAGCGAGCAGTTCGCTACTCCTGTGGGGGTCCGGGCGGGGACATCAATGCCCGGTTATGAGCCAGCTTGGTTTCCTAGGCGAAACCCCACACAAGACATGTCAGAAACCTAGAAAAAATGCTGAGTTTTAATTCACTGGCCGTGAAAGCCAATATTCATTGTGTGTTATTTCAAAAATACTCTCCATAACTGTTTATACATTTATCCCACTGTGGGACAACACGGTCAATGTTTTATTGGAAACATGTTTGTGGTTGCTTCCGGAACCATAATTGTACCCAGGCGTGCACCTCTGCATCCGAAGTAAACCGACGGCCACGAATGTCTTTCTTCAGGGCGCAACAGACATTTGGGCAAGGATTTCACTATGGCCATTCCCTTATTGCTTGTAGTTTCTGATGCGTATAAGACTTCCGGCAAGATTATCGTTTTATAATGTCGCAATTTCGAAGCCGTGGAGATGCTTTTTAGCCTATTTTCAATTTTGAAAAAATAGGCTTATGAGATCACCTTTTGTCTGTGTGTGTGTGCGTGTGTGTGTTTGTGTGCGAGGTGTGTGTGTGTGTCCCTAATAATATCTAAATGGCTGGAGCGATTTCAATGAACCTCGGTAAGTTCATAGCACTATTCTGGGCGACCCCGACCGTGCCCTTCAAATTTTGTTACGTCTCACCAATCCAACATGGCGGCTGTGCGAAATATTTCACCAGTATTCAATATCTCCGAAACTATTCCCGATATCACCCTGGAATTTTTTACTGTGATAAAGATAACTACTAGAAGTTCACCTATGTAACTTTTGAAAAACTTGTAACTACGAAACCAACATGGCGGCCACGCGAATTTGCGACTTTTAAATAGACGTTTCTCGCGATTTAACCAACCAAACGCAATAAAACTTGGTACAGTATATGTTTACACACATTGTAATGCACCGACATCTAACATCGTTCAATTTTTTACATAACCATAAGATGGCGGATGTGCGAAGTATTTCACCGGCATTCTATATCCCTGAAACTGTTAGTGGTATCACATTTAAATTTCGTACGGAGATAAAGGGCACTACTGGAAGTTCATCTATAAGACTTTCAAAAACCGGTTAACAACAAAACGAACATGGCGGCCAAGTGAATTTGAAAATTTTAAATAGACCTTTCTCGCGAATTATTGTTCCAAACGCAATGAAATCTGGTACAGTAAATGTTTATACAAAGTGTAATGCACTGGTATCTAATTTAGTTCAATTGTTTACATAACCTCAAGATGGCGGCTGTGCGAATTTTAAAATTAAGTTTTTATTTCTTGTGTCCTAATCATGTGATCGAAGTGAAAGTTTGAATAATGAACCTACGCAATAATTTTCCTTTAATGGTACATGTCTCTATGGCCTATACATTTAACAATCCAACATGGTGACCACCCGAAATATTTAGACGGCTCTGAATATCTCCGAATCTATTACAGCAATCAAACTGATTTTTTTTATGTTCATAGGGGCTATGAACTTAAGTTCACCTATAGGACTTTAAATAACCTGGTGATCACAAATCCAACATGGCGGCGACGCGAATTATAAATATTCACATGGACGTTTCTCGCAATTTAACGATCCGAGTGCAGTGAAAGTTGGTACTGTAAATCCTTATACGAATGTTAATCCACTGGCATCTAATTTATTTCAATTGTTTCCATAACGACAAGATGGCAGCTGTGCGAAATTTTAAAATCTCTTTGTTACTTCTTGTATCCTAATCATGCGATTGAAGTTTAAATGCTACACGTACACAATAATCTTCATGTAACAGTACATAACTCTAGGACCTACATATATAAAATCCAACTTGGCGACCATCCGAAATATTTAGTCGGTTCTCAATATCTACGAATCTATTACAGCCATCAAACTGACATTTTGTATGTTGATAGTGGCAATTAACAAAAGTAGGATATATGAAAACAGGCTGTATAGTTCTTCACGGAACTACTTGTTTATTTTAGTGGGACCAGCTAAGTTTGTAAGTTTTCTGTAATTTTGAGACTCTTTCGTCGTTAGCCATTGTGTTCAGTACAGATTTCTGCATGATCTCTCCTAAATATTTGAAGGCATTGACTTGTACATTGTGCAATTTCTCCGCATTTTGTTTTATTGGGAGTTTTTCTAAGGATTTTGTATCCACAAACTGCGTTTTTTCATACAAAATTTGGAGCCCGGTTTTCTTGTCTGTTATTATTATTATTATTTATTATTATTATGATTATCATAATTATATCCTTCATCTGCAAATAAGTTCAGACTCAATCCATGAATGCTGGAAGAAGCTTCTCCATACTCTGGTAGTCCCGTGCATCGTTCTTATTTGGCGAGGTTCTAGATTAGATTGCACTGAGATTCCACAGATTCTGTAAGACTGTCATGTCCTCATTTTGATCACCCCTGGGGTACACTAGGTGCTGAAGGTTGAGTTAGACGTGACTTCTTAAAATAAACATCGCGCTGCAGAGATTGGCCCAATGTGGACTATGCACGCTCTCCACACAAATATGCTAATAAGAGCAATTCTGTTAAATTTCAATCTAACAGGCGAGTTCGTGTTTAATTCGTGGTTACATCGCCCATTTCCCCATCGTAATCAAAATAACAATATATTAACATACAGTTCGCGTTCATGATCATCCGCATTATACAGGCAATGGTCACAAGCCATCGGTACAGAACAGGAAAATGAACTTGATGGTCATCGTTCCCTAGTAAGAACAGTGTTGCCAAACGCATGATGTATAATTCAGCTGCTAACGTAGTATCATCATTACATGATTATATTATTTCAGTGGTATAGATCCCTCCTGCGGCGCTCACAAGCGACCGATCGTGACACATGAGCATTCAAATGAAAGAGAATATACGAATGACGAATTAAATATCTTTAAAAGATGACTTTAAAAATTTACGAAGTGTGCGATTTGCAGATACTGTTTCTGTAGGAAAATACGCTCCATAATAGGGATGTAGCCGGAGAAAGTTCGCGCCAGATACCGCCCTGTAGTACTGGGTAAGCGCAAGGCGATCGTCCTATGTTTCCCCCAGTCAGCAGCGAGGAATATATAGATTGTGACCGAGTTTTCTAAGCTAAAGTAAATTATATCTTCTGTAATTTTACTCCAAGACTATATTAATTAATTCTATAGGTATATCCCCTTATATATTATGGACGATTTTCAGCGTTTAAACGTTAAACAGTTGCAAAATGAGCTACGGACCAGAGGTGCTAAAACTAGCGGGAGGAAGGAAGAATAAATTAATAGGCTACAGCGGTAATAACAAAATTCTAACACGTTTTATTATTCAAATAATGAATATGAGTCAGCATGCGTTCTCCTAAAGATTACAATTACTTGAGTATTGTAGGCATATATTGATAAATATATCTCCATAAGACTTTAATTATAAATGGAGATTTAAATATTCACTTGCTCCCCTTGCTTATAGACTTCGATTCATGTCTTTTTTTAGGTTGATAGCTTACATGAAACTGCCATGATTTAAGGTAAACATAATCAAAGAAAGTTGATACCGGTATTATATACCTCGAAAAGTCATCGCAACTTTTTGTTCTTATGCCATTTTGTCAATTTCTCAATAAGAATCGTTCCCGTAACCCTTGGAAACGACTTACAATTTTTAAAAAAGTTTGAGAATCCCTGCATTAGGGCCACGAACTGTTTCCATTCATCTGACTATGTCTCAAGAATGTAGAAGTCAGTCGCTACCAAATTCTCCGTCGGGCAGAGGGAAGTTGACGATTAATTCTGATTTCAAGAAACCATAATACATTTGTGACTGTTAATGTTGCGGCATTTATTCTTGAAGTATTTGTCCGAGTATTGATGTCTTTGAAAATGGGAGTTACAAATGTTACATTCACTTCTTCGTGTATATTGACGATTTCTTCCCGTACTTCAATGAAGACGATTTCTGCAGATTCCGGTATTGTAGGCTTATTGTGGTAAACCGGCAATTTTCTTGCGTATGGCCTCTTCCTTATTTATGTCGTGTTCGTGGTCCACGGAAAAAGAGATGGAACAGTGCCCGGTTTTAATCTTGCTCTCTCACCTTCAAATACAAACGCATAAATTCAGTGGTTGTTATCGAAATGTCTAATGAGTTTATAGATACAAAATAATATTATTTCCCTTTGAAAATCACACTTACCCAACACAGTTTTCGTGAAGTCATCGGGTTGAAAATGATGGGAACACACTATAATATTTTCGTTCAGATTATTCTCACCGAAATTTTTCCTTCTAATAGAATGAGCAAGAAAATGGAGAGAAAAATTATAACTTTTGAAAACAAGGTATTAAGAAAAGTTTTTGGGCCAGTATCTGAAAATGGAATCTTTAGAAGAAGAAAAAATATTGAAATCCACACGCTGTTTAATGAACCCGATGTGACAGCTGTAATAAAGAGCAGAAGAATTGAATGACTGGGACATGTCCTGAGAAGAGAAGAGAAAATGGTGAAGACAGTGCTAGAAGGGAAGCCACAAGGTACGAGACCCCTGGGTAGACCAAAACTGAGGTGGATGGATGGAGTCAAGAAAGACCTGGATACACTGGGAGCCAACGAGAACATGGCTACCAACAGAGACCAATGGAAGAGGCTAAATAGTGAGGCAATGAACCAACTTCGGTTCGTATGGCCAACGAAGTAAGTAAGTAAAAATGTAACCATTTCATCCTCATTTCTTTATTTTGTGGAAATTCGTGAAACGAAAACGGGCTTACCTGATTTTTGCAAAGAGGGACACTGAAATAGCTCGGCATAGTCACGAAAATAACAATTTAAACAACTTAAATTCGTGGATATTAGCGGCATGAGAACACAGGAGACAAATGAAGAGCGCCTTGCGCTTACCCAGTACAACAGCAGTGCGCTCTATCGGTCCTAGTTCTATACATCCCTATTGCTGTCCACTTCACATTTTGGCCGCTGTGACGCCTGTTTCATGTCATTTTAACCTTCTGCATGGATTTCAGAAACAGTAAATCAAAGGAATGAGTACTACTCAAATCGTATAATTTCATAAATATCGAATAACCGGTGAGTGTTATGATGATTCAATTTTCAGTAAATACCTTCTTAAGTTAAGGACCGTAGAGCTTGGAATTCTAACTGAAATGTAAATAGTGTATAATCATTTGGTTGAAATAAAATCATAACATAACCTTTCTCCTTTAGTCTCTCATTATAAACCTATTGGGGAAAGTGTGGTTTATGAACTTGCGGGTTCGCTAGTGTACTCTAATTCTGGCAACGATAATACGTTTTTGCTCGCATGTAATTCGCGCTTTTTTGACCGAAAATAAGTGTGACAATTTTAGGTGCAATATATATGTGCCCCCTAAGGGCTCACGACTAGTGAGACGTGGTTTGGCGACCACGGGACCCCAGCTGAGTCTGGCATTGCTTCCACTTTCTTGTGAGGGCTCCTCACTGTCACCTTTTCATTCGGCCTCCCTTGGCCAACTCTTGTTCTCAGCCGACCCCGACGGTATTAGGGTATCTGAGGCCTAGGGAGTCTTTCACTTTCCCGCCTTAATTGGCCCTCCACCATCTTTCCTAATCCCTCATTCCTCGAGGGGTCAGACCTTTTCTGTTCTCTTCCTATCTCCTGCCGTCTGCTCAAGGCCCTCAAGGAGGCAGGGTGTGTGTAGCCCCACCACTTCTGGTGCACCCTCGATAGTGCTACACCTTCAAGGGCTCACGGCTGGTGAGTTCGGGAGTTGGTAACCCCTAGGGATTCTTGAGCTGGGTCCGGTTTTTTCCCCTTTTTCCATTCTCTCTGGGGGCAGACCCTCTCCTCTTTCACTTTCCTATCTGCCTTTAAGGGCTCTCGTTGCTTCCAAGTCCCTCAATCCTCATTCTTTGAGGGTTGAGGACATTTCTTTCCCGCCTTTCCTTTATTTACCTTATTGTCCTTTTGTTCTCCATTCCTTCTTCCAGTCTGTAAGGTGTAGTTAGTTCTAGTTATAGTTTACCTTACATTCTCATGTTTCACTATCACCCAACCCATTAGGGGACGATAACCTAGATGTTAGGCCCCTTAACACAGCAATTATCATAATCATCATCACGATATATATTTGGGGATTAGTGTGCGAAATACCGTATTCTCGAAATAATGTAAAATTTGCTTTAGTGAAACAAGACAACTGAAATTGTCATCGACCGTCACTGCTATTCCCGAGCTACTCTCACGTAAATCATCCTAACTTCAGTCCAATACTTTTGCGATGCCCATGTTCAAGAAGCTCTTAACAGCGTCTGTCAATACCATAACCCAGGCTGTTGCAGCCGAGCAGCTCGCCAGTGGGCAACTGAGTACTCGCCGCCTTGTGTGAGTAAACCTGCAACACGCAATACAGCTCTGGTGTTGGGGCTGCCGTCACTGCGCGGTGGATACATCAAGACAGCCAGAAAGAGTATGGACTTGTGCTATGACCTTCACCCTGTGACGTATTGGCTCTCACCCACAGTTCCTCTCCAACCGTGCTCCGAGCATTACTGCTGAGTACTCGCATGTATGCATATTCAAACTTATGGATTTGGAACAGCCTGCCATAACTAGGGCCCGGATTTAAAAAAATGCGTAATCGCATATGCAAATGCATATTTTGAACATTAGTGCATATTTTGAACGTTAGTGCATATATGGATATATTTTTCTCTCGTGAGTGATAGATTAATCCAAGATTTCTGAACGAAATTAAACATCAAGTGAAATATGTAGTTACAAGTATTGACGATAGTCATACTGCGTGTATTCGTGAAGCAAAGTGTGCATTTGAATCCGAAACTGTATATCAAGATAGGCTATCAGTTTCATCCATGTGCATTATTCGTCACTTTCGAAGGCGATTAAGGGCCTAGAAACACGCGGTGCACCCCTACACGAATCCCTTCAGTTAATTCAAAACACCACTAGTTCTTTTAATTGTCTCTCTGGTGAAACTGGAGAAAAAACGAAAAGGAAACTCAGTGAGGTGTTGGACTCAAATCCAGAACTGAAGAAGATTCAATCCATAAGCAACTACAGTACATAAGAGGAATCGGGCAGTATTTACCAGAAGAATGTACCAGTGCCAGTGTACAAGTATTGCCCAGTTACGTCCGTCGACGTAGAACGATCATTTTCAGCATATAAATTAATTCTGTCCGACAACAGAAAGTCATTGACCCCTGAAAACATTGAAAAACTATTGATAACCTACTGCCATGCAACATTCTGCAAGGAATGAAACATGTGTATCAATGTAAAGCTGAGTCAAAATTAAATAATACGTTTGGTAAGTGTATGTTGTTTTACTTTTAGTGCATATTTTCAACATTTTTAGTGCATATTTTTGTAGTTTTTAGTGCATATGAATCCGGGCCCTAGCCAAAACCCTTGCCCGTAGAACCCAATCATGCAAGACTTCAACTTAAGGCCTTCTTTACTTTGTCCTCTGTCGTCAGCTTATTGTTGACAAACAATACCAGTTCTCGACGTGTTCTAACCTAACAATTACTTATTGAGCATGTGGAGCGTATTGTTGTTTTTTGCGTCAGCACATTTGAAAATACCTTTCGTGTTTGGTTAGTGGTTTCTGGAGAGTCTTTCTGTTGACACCAGTCGCGAATATTAAATTCATTCCCAATGAATTCTCGACTGGCAGCTCTATTGTCATCGCCGTCTGTGTATTTTATCTCTTTGAGTTTAAACCCAGCCGTATAACTTCCGAGTTTTTACATACAGTAACTAAAATATCGATTTCCACAAGAAAACAATCACACTTAACTGAGAAACAGCAATGGAACGTAAAGACAATACTGGTAGGCCTACTTGCAACTGACGGGCAACAAATACATGAAAGAAAGGAAAGCACCGCCGACAAATTGAACAATCACATCGCGGGCAAGACGTGTCTTAAAATTACTACGATAATTTTTAGCCTACATTTCACATTTTGCAAAAATGAGGATAAAGTAGACTTATGAAATCGGGCAAATGTGTGTCTGTCTGTCTGTCCTTCTGTCTGTCAGTCTGGCTGTGTGTGTGTCGTCGTCGTCGTCGTCCCCCCCCCCCCCAACAACTCATAAACGGCTGCAGCAATCGAAACAAAAATTGGTAGCAGTAAAGACCTGTACCTGAATATCCCACGGCCATATTTGAAAATGCTGTCAGTGCTACCAACTGCTGAAAAATCGCAATTGAAATTTGAGCTCCATGTTGAATATCTTGGAAGGTATGGATGGGAGCTATTTCAAAATTGGCACACGTATAGATAATAATATTTCAGTTTAATTTCCAGGAGGCCATACATGGCAGTTTTGCCAAAATGATTATAGGCCTGCTAATAAGTCCAAATTTTAAATGCATGTAACTTCTACACTATCAATTGGATTTCAACCAAATTTCGTATGTACAATGAGTACATAAACAGATATGACTGAGCGTATTCTTAAGAGCCACCAGGGCTGCCAACTGTTAATAAAAGCTCTCAATTTTTATCCAAATACCCATATATCAGAAAGTATGCAAGCCGACAGCATTAAACTATGCACACGTATAGTGCCTGACATTCTATATTAATTTGGAGTAACTTATATACGTCAGTGCTACCAACACGATTCTAAGCCTGCTGAGAGGTCCAACTTTAAATACATATAACTTCTATACTATCATTTGGATTTCAACCAAATTTCGTGTGTGCTATGTGTACCATAACAGATATGACTATGCCGATTCTTAAGAGTAACCAGGGCTGCCAACTGTTAATAAATTCTGTCTCTATTTTTGTTACCCCAATATCAATATATCAGAAAGTAAGCAGGCCAATAGCTCTAAACTTTGCACACGTATAGTATCTGTTATTCTATATTAATTTGGAGTAACTTATATAGGCCTACGCCAGTGCTGCCAACATGATTCTAAGCCTGGTGATAGGTCCAATTTAAAAATGCATGTAACTTCTATAGCAACTAATGGATTTCATTCTAAATTGACACAACAATAGATCATATTATTTCAGAATATTTCTGACCAATACATGTATGTCATTGCTGCCAACATGATTTTACACGCGCTGTTAGATCCAATGTTTAACTGCGTGTAACGTCCATGCTATCCATTGGACTTCAACCAAATTTTGTATTCTGTACCTTAAGAGAAGGAACTAAGAATATATTCAGTCACCAGGGCTGCCAACTATAGTTCTCTATTAGGCTACAATATGCCAGGTATACAGTATTTAGAACTAATTATAAATTTCGATATTACCAACTTAATTTCGTAATTATTCTAGATAGATCCATATAGATTAATCATTGGCACGAATCTTAAATTTTAAGAAAAGCAGGCTCTTTATTTCGTCACGGAACTTCTTGTTTTCTTCCTTATCTTCCTTAGCATCATTCTTTCTTCTCCTACTTTCTTTAATACTTCCTCATTTCTCACTTTGTACAAGTGGAGGAAAAGATCTACATCATGTTGCGAGTGCGTTGCTGAAAGACAGACTGTTCGGAACCTAGTTCAAGAATGCCCACAAACATCTTACAGTGGTGAATTCAGCGACTTATTCCTAGGGACACCATAGGCACTTCATTATGTTTCTGGCCTACTTTCTATTTTTGCAAAAAATTAAAGTAGACTTATGAGATCAACACAGGGCGAAAAATTGTGTGTCTGTCTGTGTGTGTGTGTGTGTGTGTGCCCTGAATATCTGTCCCCCCTAGCAATTCGAACACGGTGAAACCGAATTGAACGAAATATGGTACAGATGTAGCACTAGCAAAGGGCACCTCAGTGTCATGTTTTATATCGCCGCCATCTTGACGGAAACGTAATGGCGGCCAACAAAATATTCAAAGCTTAACTCAAATTTCGACTAACCTAATCATCCAATCTCTACCAAATCTTACAACACCATGTAATTATATAGCATGCGTCTTTTGACTTAACTACAGCCCAATAGTTCGCAGATGGCGGCCATGTATGTGTGCAAATCGATTCCCCCTATGAATTCAAACACGATAAAACTGAATTGAACAAAATTTGGTACCGTACCGAATTAGCACTAGCGAAGGGCACCTCAGTGTCATGTTTTATATCGCCGCCATCTTGACGAAAACATAATGGCCGGCACCCAAATGTTAAAAGCTTAAATAAAATTACGACCAACCTGATCATCTGATCTCTACCAATTTTTGCAACATTATACCTTTATGCATGAAGAATATTTTGACCAAACTACAAAGTCATCAGCCCAATAATCTGCCGATGGCTGCCATGTATATATGCAAATCGATTCCCGCTATCTATTCAAACACGGTGAAACCGAATTGAGCGAAATTTGGTTCAGAGGCAGCACTAGCAAAGGGCACGAAAGTGTTATGATTTATATCGCCGCCATATGGACATAAGCGTAATGGCGGCCACCCAAATGTTAAAAGCTTCAATCAAATTAAGACGAACCTAACCATCTGATCTCTATTAAATTTTGCAACATTTTATCTTTTTTGACCGAACTACAAGGTCATCAGCGCAATACATTACGGATGGCGGCCATGTATGTAGGCAAATTGATTCCCCCTATCTATTCAAACATGGTGAAAGTGAATTGAACGAAATTTGGTACAGAGGTAGCACCAGCATAGGGCACCTCAGTGTCACGTTTAATATCCGTACATCACGTTGTATTTCATCAAGCTACTACAACCAACATTCAATTATACTCCTTGAAATGGACAAAGAGTTATAACAATACCATGCATTTAGGAGAAAGTAGACTATATGTTCTTTGGAGAACATCTTGTTAACCCTTTAGAAGTGGCGTGAAAATACATTACACGATGTATGGCGCCGGGTCATTTTGACCCATAGTGTTTCACTCTCGTTTTGTCGTAGTCGTACGGATTTTAATGAAGTAATTTTACACCTGGTGTCTTCCTGTGAACTATTCCCAATATAAAATGAGGTTTATTTATATTTTTCAAACTTAACATGTTGAGAAATGGCAATAATTTTTGTAACAGTATATTGGCCTTGATAGTCATCTTAATTTTTTTGAATTAAGGTGTTGATGACCAAGGTGTCCCTAGACCCTAAACATGGATCAACAAGAACGTGAGCTGTGTGGTTGTGCTTTACCATAATAGGTGGATTTTCCCCCTTATTTTTTTCAGATTGTCCCGACTAACATAAGCCGAAAATTGTCACGCGAGGACTGGCGCCATGGGTACATCTGACCCGACCGTAAATAATATAGAAATAACTTGAGTGTTCAAAAAGCTATGGACATGTTTCTTTTACAGGGTGAAGTTCAAGGCTAGGAAGGAAGCTACAGTAAGCGACAGGAAATAAGGGCTGACCAAAACGAAAATATAGATTATTATTAAAGGCTCGGGTCAAAAGCACCTCGTGGGTTAATACCGCGTCAGAAATTAATGCCAGATATATGCGCGGAATATCTCTTCAAATGTGGTGCGAGATAGACGTGGTGGCGAACAAATATGGACACACGCATTTTTGTATAGTCTAGACTCTAGAGTACATTGTCATTTCTAACATGTGTATGCTTTAGTGCTGAAGGCTGTCTGTGATTAGCTTGCAGTTGTTGTTAATTCACTTTAGGGGCTTAGGACAGCTTGGTCATCAGCCCCATGTGTGTTGAACTCGTCTGATAACCTGTTTTTATGTGATGACTGTATTAGTGTGTTATCTGTTTTTATTTCATGTAAAAACTGCAGTCATTAGATTTCAAATAGTTCCAACTTTTCCTACCAAACGTCACCGTCAAAGTTTTGAACATTGTTACTAGATGCCACCGCAGTCAGCTCCTGGCGACGAACGTTGGAACCTAAAAGCGTTACTCAAATATAACCTATAATTTAGCTTCACACAAGTGTAATTAGTGGAAGGTTCTTTATCATGCCATAAATCTATGACATGGGACCGCCAGCTTTACTTCCCCTCCGAATGAAGGCATACTGAGGGATTTTTAACGCTCTTAAAAATCGACGATTTCGGCCGGGTTTGAACCCGCGACCTTGGGTATAGAAACTCAGCATGCTGCCAACTACGCCACTGAAGCCGCTAAAGTAAGTAAGGTACAATCCCGGCATTTGCCTGAAGACAGTGACGGAAAATCCGGGGAAAACCACACTCAGAATAGCCACTGTCAGCGCCGGGATTCGAACCTGCGATTTCTGGACTTTCTGCAGCTACCCTCGTGGCAGTGGTGCTACGCCGTGGGACCTATGATCAACGTGGACAGAAAATCCAACACGGAAATCGGGTTCATAAACTACTTATGTGTAAAATTGGGACACACTTATTTCTCCTATCCTCTCTTTGGGAAAAGGGGTATTGTCCCAAAGTTTTCCCATATAATGGGGTAAGATTGGGACAAGAACGGAGGTTGTTTATAAAACAGGTGTTGTTCGTACACTGAAATGATGTCCAAATTTGGGAAGAGGAAGGTCAACTTCATATAAAATTGTAGACTCAAGGAATTATCTTAATAAGTAATGACAGGAAATACATAAAACCTGAAAAAGTGTAGCAAAGTTACCCCAATTTACGGTATTTTAGAAAACATTAATGAAGGGCTATTGAGTATGTACTATTTTATTCTTATTATTAGGGCTCGGATGTTTTTGAAAATTCATATGTTTTTTTCTTTGGCTCTATGTTCATGCCCGATTGGTTTCTGATGTAAATCAAGTGATTATCGTCACAATACAGTGGTTTTCATTTGTCATATAAATGCACATTTCGAACATTTTTGACCATTACCCGGGGATTAAGATAGACCAGCTTGCCCAACAAGTGGAAGAAGCAAATGTAGAGGACTGTGACAAAGTTAAAGTGTTGTTGCTCCATGTTGGGACGAACGATTTGAAGAAGAGGGCTACAGCTGATTACATCATGGGGGAGCTCTACGAACTAGGCAGAAAAGCTAGAAGCAAGTTTAGAAATGCAAAAATTATAATGAGTGGCATTGTTCGGCGGGGAGATGTTCCGTTGAGGCGAGTTAAGACTGTAAATGACCGCATGGACTGGGTATGTGCACAACTGGGATTAGTGTACGTAGAAGCTGACTGCTGGATTGGTGGCCGTGACTTCGCCCGAGACGGGCTGCATCTAAATCGACGGGGCGCTTTCAATCTAGGGAGCCTACATGACAGGGTTATCGGTTCGTGCCGGCTTTTGTGAGGAGGAGCAGGTCCAGAGATTGCCAGCCGATGGGAACAGAAGGAGCTATTGCGAGATATTTGCTGCGGAGGTAAGACTCTAAGATTACTGCAGGTTAATTGTCAGAGTTTAGGAAATAAATTAATTGAATTTTGGAATCTTGTAGAGACGTATTCTCCGGACATTGTCATTGCAACTGAATCTTGGTTATATGAGGGAATAAATAGTAGCGAAATAATTCAAGGGACCTACGAGATGTACAGAAGGGATCGGGGGAAGCGAGGTGGTGGGCTATTTATTTGTGTGCGCAAAAATATAGCTAGTTTCTTAAAGTGGGCTGATATGGATCATGAAATGTTATGTGTACAAATTTCGGATAAAAGAAATAAATTCCCTCTTCAGGTGATAGGGGCGTATAGAGCACCGAAAGATAACCTTTCTCTCCTCGAAACACTGTATGATAAAACTTGTACGGGTAATGCTATGAAAAAGAGCATAATAATTGCTGGAGATTTAAACCTCCCCAAAGTAGACTGGTCTGGTGAGTCAACTAGCTGTGGTCAGGCTCAGAGCGCTGCAAATAAATTCTTAAGGGAGGGGGGATTTTCCCAAGTAGTTGACTTCCCAACTAGAGACAATAATACCTTAGATGTTTATCTCGTAAGGCCTGTAGAGCTGTATATTAACTGTCTGAAAGTACCAGGAATTAGTGACCATTCTGGGGTTGAATTAAATATTAGATTTGGTGACATTACAAAATTAGACTCTGATGTAGCAAAAAAGATCATATTCCAGTATCGCAGGGCGGATCAGGGCAAGTTTCAGGGGTATTTGAATGAGCTATTTGTAGGATGGGCATCGGAAGGAAATCACATTAATATCCTGTGGACTAACTTTTTGAAAATTTTAAATAGCGCTGTTGATAAATTTGTCCCATTTAAATTGCTGAAACAAAACCCAGATCCTGAGTATTACACACGAGAAATTAGGAGTCTAAAACGGAAAATTAGGAAATTATACAATAAAAGACATGATAGTGACAGGTATATGTTGAAATTTAAGTCCTTATCAAGAGAGCTCGTCTTAAAAAAGAGGGCTGCTCATGACAGTTATATGCAAGGTTTACTTGGTTCGGGGGGTGATGGGTGGAAAAAAAAATACAGTTATGTTAGGAGAAGAAAGGGAAATTCAAATAATTTGTCGATGATAATGTCCGGTGACGGTAAATTAATTACTGAGAAACAGGCCATTGCTAATGAATTAAATGTCTCTTACGGTAGTGTGTTCAATAAATCCAATAGCTGTGTGTTGGACCTTAACGACGAATCAGGGGCTCCCCTGTTCCAAATAAACCAGTCAGCAATTGTAAAGCTAATACAAAAACTACGTTTCAATGTATCAAAGGGTCCTGATAATATTGTTAGTGAAGTACTTAAACTAGGAGGTAGGGCCGTGGCACGATACTTGGAGGTGATGTTTAATGTGTCCATAAACAATGCGCAAATCCCAGATGACTGGAAAAGAGCTACGGTAGTCCCAATATTTAAGGGAGGGAGCAGACTTGAATTGGGCAACTACAGGCCGGTTAGCCTTACGTCCGTCGTTTGTAAACAGATGGGGCATCTCATTTGCGACTACTTGAGGGAACAGTGGGAAACATATTATCATGGTTTAATGATAGGCAACATGGATTTCGGAAAGGTTACTCATGCGAGAGTCAGATGCTATCACTTTTTCAAGACATTAGCGAATCGTTAGACCATGGAGTTTCAGTCGACGCCGTGGCACGATACTTGGAGGTGATGTTTAATGTGTCCATAAACAATGCGCAAATCCCAGATGACTGGAAAAGAGCTACGGTAGTCCCAATATTTAAGGGAGGGAGCAGACTTGAATTGGGCAACTACAGGCCGGTTAGTCTTACGTCCATCGTTTGTAAACAGATGGAGCATCTCATTTGCGACTACTTGAGGGAACAGTGGGAAACATATTATCACGGTTTAATGATAGGCAACATGGATTTCGGAAAGGTTACTCATGCGAGAGTCAGATGCTATCACTTTTTCAAGACATTAGCGAATCGTTAGACCATGGAGTTTCAGTCGACGCCGTGGTTATAGATTTTGCGAAGGCATTTGATGTCGTTCCGCATGACATGCTACTCCATAAATTAGCTTCGACGAAGATTGATAGAAGTGTAATTTTATGGATCCAAGAATTTTTGACGGTTCGTTCTCAGAAAGTGAAAGTCGAAGGCATATTCTCGGATGAAATTACTGTAACGTCGGGTATCCCTCAGGGCAGCGTAATCGGAACTTTGTTATTTTTGGCGTTTATAAATGACTTACCAAATGGGATTCGCAGTGACTGTCGATTGTTTGCGGACGATTGTGTAATATATCGAAAGATACATGACTCACAAGACAATGCAGTGCTTCAAGAGGACCTGAACCTGGTCTATAAGTGGGCGATTGTAAATAAAATGAAAATAAACACAAGAAAATGTAGTCTCTTAAAAATAGGAAAAGTGCGAAGGCAGGATTTTCAATATAACATTGGCTCGGAAATACTTGTAGAAGAAGATTCTTGCAAATATTTGGGCGTTCACGTAAGGAATGATATGAAATGGAGTAGTCATGTAGGATGTGTAGTTTCAAAGGCTTACAAATCCCTGCACTTTGTAATGAGGGTATTAAAAGGAAGTAGTACCTCTGCTAAAGAATTAGGCTATTTGTCACTTGTAAGACCTATTCTGGAATATGCCTCGGCGGTTTGGGATCCATATCAAGTAGGGCTCATCAATGAGTTGGAAATGGTACAAAGAAAGGCCGCTAGATTTGTGCTCAGTGACTTTAATCCCTGGAGCAGTGTGAGCCGTATGTTAAAGAAACTTGGGTGGGAATCACTGGAGGCTAGGAGGATGAAATCTAGACTCTGCGCTATGTACAACACGTATACAAATCAACCAGCATGGGGTGAGCTTAGCAAACGATTGGGAAAGCCCACTTATATGGGTAGGAGCGATCATCCTTTCAAAGTTAAGGGCCAACCACAGCGAACAAATTATGGTAAATATTCTTTTGTAAACCGTGCCATTGATAACTGGAACTCTCTACCTGCCGCAGTCTTAGAGCCTTTTCCCAAACATATAGGTGTGTTTAAGAAAAGACTGACTATTTGTGTAAATACTCCAGTTTAATTGTTGTATAATTGTTATTGAATTGTTATGTATAATTATTTATTTGTTATGTATATACAATTTGCCACCGGGGGACACACCCCCCATTGCAAATAAATGAATGAATATGAATATTAAGACAAATTTTGAGCATGTTTTGGTAAGCACGTCATATTTCGGTAGTTTGATGGCAGCCGTAGGGGTGCAATCATCCTCAACTTACCGAACTGGAACTAGTGTTTACAAAAAATACACTGTAAATAACCACTTAAACATTTATATTCAGAAAATTAATATAAAAATAAAAAGAGATAATTTAGTAAACAATTTAATCTCGAAGGGATTGTCGCTTGGATTTATTAAGAAAACGGCCATATTTAAATCAGTAATTTTCTGGTCATAGTCGCCTCCGTAGCGTAGCGGTCAGCATGATTAGCTGCCGCCCCGGAGGTCCTGGGTTCAATTCCCGGCTCTGCCACGAAATTTGAAAAGTGGTACGACGACTCGAACGGGGTCTACTCAGCCTCTGGTGGCCCAAATGAGTAGAGGGGGTTCGATTCCCACCTCAGCCATCCTCAGAGTGGTTTTCCGTGGTTTCCCACTTCGTCTTCGGGCGAATGCCGGGATGGTGCCTAACGTAAGGTCTCGGCCGCCTCCATCCCACTTCCTTGTCTAACCCACCCACTCTTCCCATCCCTTCATCAGGCCCCTGTTCACTTTGCAGGTGAGGCCGTCTGGGCATCGTGCTGGTCACACACCCCAGTTGTATCCCTGACTCAGAGTCTCAAGCTCTAGGACACTGCCCTCAGTGGCGGTAGAGGTGGGATCCCTCGATTAGTCCGTGGGAAAAGTCGATCATGGAGGGTAAAATGATAGGGATTTTTTTCAGGTCATATTTCGTCATTCCTGAGTGATATTTCGTCATTTTTAGTGATATTTCGTCATTTTTAAGGTCATAGTTGCTTGCATATTCGGGATATTTTTATATCTTAAACATACGATTCATACTCATTATATTTTATTTTAATTGATATGGAGAGGCTATCCTAGACTTTATCTAGGTTTTATTCTGTTAGGATACCATCTCCTGTACTCTTATATTTGTCTCAAATGCCAGGAAATACCTACGGAAAGCACGAGTACCTCACCTTCGGGATGGATCTGATTGCAGATGTTCGAAATGAAATAGAGTCATTTCTGTCGCCAATCATAATCAAACTAATTCACAAGTGTGGTTGTTATAGCTGTCAGTCCCTGAAAGGAACTTCGTGTACAACCACTGTCCGTCTCAACTCTTGACATTCTAAGGCCTCCATATTATGTCAGTGGGTTCTTTTCTTTAAAGTCCTTTGATGTGAGACTCGACGGTCTGGTATGCCAGGAATGCTGTAGAGACAGTGAAGTTCCTTCTAGGGCACAGCGTTTGATTTTATTTTTCCCCGTTTCCGTAGATTTGGAAGTGACCTGTGATTCTCCTTGATGTAACTGGTTGTATGCCCATGGTACAGCTGTTTGGAGATATCACCCAAGGTTCCGATGGTTCTATTCACAGTGTCTTCAATATTAGAAGGCACATTAGGAAATTGGCACACCTCACTCTGTAGATAAAATGACATAAAGATTCACAAATTAAATGATTTACTCTGTGAAAGTGATCATCAGCCAACTCCATTAAGTGGGGGGAAAACCTTAAAGAGACAAAACATTAACTAAATGTTATTGTATGACTGTGCGTGTCATAGATCATGTATGGCATTGTACACATTCCCCAGATAATACAGGATTCTTTGATATCAGAAACAAATATCTAACTTTCCTTATTCTATCATAAGCATAGTTATTTCTATCATACATAATTCTATCATAAGCATAATTATGATTTCTAACCTAACGAAATTCTATCATAAGCATAGGCCTAGTTATGATTTCTGACCTTACAAAATTCTATCAGAAGCAGTTATGATTTCTAACTTTTCAAAATGCCATCATAAGCATAGTCATGATTTCTAACTTTTCAAAACTATATCATAAGCATCATTATGATTTCTAACTTGAAAAATTCTATCATAAGCATAGTTATGATTTCTAACTAGAAAAATTCTATCATAAGCATAGTTATGATTTCTAACTAGAAAAATTCTATCATAAGCATAATTATGATTTCTAACATACAAAATTCTATCATAAGCATAGTTATGATTTCTAACTTTTCAAAGTTCTATCATAAGCATAAGCCTAGTTACGATGTCTAACTTTTCCAAATTCTATCATAAGTATAGTTATGATTTCTAACTTACAGAATTATATCATAAGCATAGTTATGATTTCTAACTTTTCAAAGTTCTATCATAAGCATAGTTATGATTTCTAACCTTACAACATTCGGTCATAAGCATAGTTATGATTTCTAACCTTACAACATTCGATCATAAGCATAGTTATGATTTCTAACTTGCAAAATTTTATCATAAGCATAATTATGATTTCTAACTTTTCAAAGTTCTATCATAATCATAGTTATGATTTATAACCTTACAACATTCTATCATAAGCATAGTTATGATTTCTATCTTGCAAAATTCTATCATAAGCATAATTATGATTTCTAACTTACAAAATTCTATCATAAGCATAGTTATGATTTCTAACCTTGCAAATTTCTACCATAAGCATAAGCCTAGTTATGATATCTAACTTTTCCAAATTCTATCATAAACATAGTTATGATTTCTAACTTACAGAATTCTATCCTAAGCATAGTTATGATTTCTATGGCTTCAGAATTCTATCATAAGCATAGTTGAGTACTCAGAGTGTAAAACACCCCGTGGCATAGCCGTGCTTGTTAAATTGTGCACCACCACCACGTGGGCATCTGCAATAAATCCGGAGTTTATATGTTCCAATTCCGGCGCTGACAATGGCTATCCCGAGTGTGGATTTTTCCCTCCAGGAAAATGCCGGTATACTGTCATATTTCAAGTCCCGGGACATCTTTCTCATCCCAGACTGTTATACATTTGCATACTACTACAGTCTTCACACAAATAGGGGATCTCCGTGTAATTTGGGTGTGTGTAGATTCTGTCTCATAACCGGTGTTAATGTGATGGCTGTATTAGGGTGAGTTATCTGTAATCCAGGTAAGGACTGCAGACGATCAATTTCAAGTAGTTCATAGTTTTGCTACCAAATGCCACCGTCTACGACACCTAGCTGTGAACTTGTCTACTAGATGCCACCACAACCAGCACCTGGTGACGAACGTTGGAACTTAATGAGCGTTAATCAAATCTAACCTATAAATTTAGCTTCACACAATTGTAGTTAGTTGAAGGTTCGTTTACATGCTATAGGCTAAATCTATGACTTGGGCTCACCGGGGAAGGCATACTGAAGGATTTTAACGCTCTTAAAAAACCCGACGACTTCGGCCGGGTTTGAACCCGTGCTCTTGGGGATAGAAGCTCAGCATGCTACCAACTAGGCCACCGAAGCCGCCGTACTTAACTTTAAACGTCCATAACTTCATCGACCGTAATTAAACTTTCTCAAATCTTATGGACGATACTTGATACTACGCATCAAAATGATTTGGAGAAAATACAGGGCACCCGAGAATGTTCTCCGCAGTGGGTACGTGCAGCTGTGAGTGATTGAGTCATGAGTTTAGTTGGCTGCACTGCACTGCACTGTGTCCTTCAAAGCGGGACTCCCCCGTGTGGGGTGTCAGTGTGTATTGCGATAAGCGATCGACCCTGCATGTCTTCAGTGTGCATTACAGTCAGCGAGCTTTCAGATAGATTATTGGAAGAGTGCAACAATATACAGGCGGTAATGTTTACTACTGAAGAGAGAGGTTTTTTTTTGTGGAATACGCTTTTCGCGAAGGCGATCGGTTTACAGAAAATGTAAAATTAAGATTTCAGGCGCGGTTTCCTAATTCAAAGTGTCCAACCGTGATACCGTTCGGGATTTGGTAAGTAAATTTCGTGTGACTGGCTCAGTTCATGATGTACCGGGAACAGGCAGGCCTACGCTTTTAACAGACGAAAAACTTGACGAAATCTCCGATATAATGCTGCGTAGTCCAAGTAAATCAACACGAAAATTAGCTCAACAAACAGCAATCTCTAAGTCGGCAGCACATAGAGCTGTAAGAGACAAGCTTCAGTTGTTCCCTTATAAAATTACTGTGGTTCGTGAATTAAAACAAACTGATTACGGAAAAAGAATGATGTACTGTGAATGGTTCCAGCATCTGTTATGAATGGCTGTGGTGAGTACAAAGTTTACTGTTTATTTGTTATGATACAAGCGGCAGCCGTGCTACCAACGTAACTGCTGTAGCTAGCTCTCGCAGACGCATGTAGGCGCTGTGGAGAACATTCCCGGACTCACTGTACATTTAATATTAATGAATTGCATAAAAGTAATGTCTATACTAAAACGTAATATAAGTTATTTTTAAGCTATTTACGTAATATCACATAAGGTAATTGTTTATTAATTAGAAACTCACCCGTTTTCGCACCGTTAGTTTAATGGTTTACCCAGCGTAAGCTTAAAGGGCACACAGACGGCAGGTCCCAGACGCAATTTAGAAAAGCCGAGGCGAACAGTGAAACTCAAAACACATACACTCTTCTCTGAAGTCTTAACTCGACAGGACTCGACAGTTTGATGCCAGCCGAAAACTCGCTCCGAAGCTAGTAATTTAAGAGCTTTTCCTGCTGAACAATTCTTACACTCATAGTATAAGGTGCGTTCAAAAAGTAACGAGCCGGTGGCTGGAATGTGCAAACCGGTGACGACATTGGCTAATCGTGGCGTGTGTAACGAGGTGTGGTTCCGACCAGAGCGTGGAAGGTCACAGCCCGTCGCTAGAGGACACGCGTGCACGTCACGTGGCGATACAAAGCGAGCATCAGCATGCATCAATCGTCCAACGCTGCCAGTCTCATTGCAAACAGTGACATGGAGGCGTCATCGAAGAGCAAAGAGGTGTTGTTCGGTTTCTGATAGCGGAAGGAGTAGGGGGAACGGACATTCATCGCCGAATGTCACAAGTGTACGGCGAACACTGCATATCCCTTGCAAGGGTCAAGGCGTGGCACAAGCGCTTCAGGGAAGGACGGGTATCGTTAGCCGATGATGCACGGTCTGGGGCACCCCCCTGCATTACCGATGACAATTTCCAGGTGGTTGATGCACTCATTACCCAGGACCGCCAAGTGACTGTGAACGCCACAGCCGATGTGGTCGCTTAATGACAATGCACGACCTCATACGGCCAACACAGTCGCGGCACTCCTGCAAAAATTCAAATGGGAGGTTCTCGGCGATCCTCCATACAGTCCAGACCTCTCTCCCTGTGACGCCATGTTTGGTCCCCTGAAAAGGGCTCTGCGGGGCCAACGATTCACCTCGGACGCCGACGTCCAGCTATACGTGCGGAACTGGTTCACATCGCAGCCCAGGCAATTTTTTGAGACAGCCATTCACCGCTTCGTGTCACAGTGGGACAAGTGCCTCAACAGCCAGGGCCAATACTTCTAACATACAGGCACTGCTTTCTGTAATTATGCCTCCAGCTCGTTATTTTTGATCGCACCTTGTAGATAGTTTTAACAGTTTGCCCAACATAAGCTTAAAAGACGCACGGACGGCCTCCTTTTGTCATAAATTAATTTTATTTTCGACAGAAATCCTTCACAGAATGGTGAAACCGCATCAAAACCCATCCAGTGGTTCTCAAGATTATCCGTCATATTAAAGAATCGGGGACTTTGTTTTATACTAAGTAGAGATACGTGTACATTAATAAATAATATTACATTGAATCGACTGAATATTCAAAATATATTAAAATACGTTTATCCTTCAAGAAGATTTAAAGGCCTCTCAGATTATAAAACAACTTCTCTTGGAATCAGAAATGTTGTTGTTGTTGTTTCATTTGAAAGTCTTAGACATTTTGGTAATTTGGCCCGTGTACTTCAATTAACAACAAAAGAGTGTTTTATGCATATTTAGTACATTAAAAGAAATGAAAACATCGGTCGGTATTTGCAATTTTACCCTGGGTATTTGGTTACTAAGAACTGTTCGCTTCTCCCAGTGCTGTTGACATGACTATCGTATGTTTTGGCTCATCAAATGTGGACTATTGAGGCGTTCTCTGCCTCCCCCGATTTATTGACAGTGTTTTTATAGAGTTAGGAGAGGCTGTCAAATGGCTTGAGGCCAGCAAGAGACGGGGCGAGAAGGTCACGGATCACCTCCGCTATAATCGCCTGACATCCAATATCTGATTCTTACTACGGCGCTCAACGCCCTTAGTGATAACATTCGACAGCGTTTTATCAAAAGAGTTGCAAAACCTGCCAACTCCATCTAGAAGTAGGCTTGCCATATTTTTAGCCTACTTTCGATTTTTGCAAAAAATGAAAGTAGACTTATGAGATCAACACAGGGCGAAAAAAGTGTGTCTGTCTGTGTGTGTGTGTGTGTATGTGTGTGTGTGAGTCTGTGTGTGTGTGTGTGTGTGTGTGTATGTGTGTGTGTGAGTCTGTCTTTGTGTGTGTGAGTGTGTGTACTCTGAATGTCTGTCCCCCCCTATCAATTCGAACACGGTAAATGCGAATTGAACGAAATTTGGTACAAAGGTAGCACTAGCAAAGGACACCTCAGTGTCATGTTTTATATCGCAGCCATCTTGACGGAAACGTAATGGCGGCCACACAAATGTTCAAAGCTTAAATCAAATTACGACTAACCTAATCATCCGATCTCTACCAAATTTTGTAACAACATACCTTTATGGGGGAGCATCCTTTGACCAAACCAATAGGCCATCAGCGTAATAGTTTGCGGATGGCGGCCATCTTTGTGTGAAAATCGATTTCCCCTATTAATTCGAACACGGTGCAACCGAATGGAACGAAATTTGGTACAGAGGTAGTACTAAAAAAGGTACCTCAGTGTCATGTTTTATATCGCCGCCATCATGACGGAAACGTAATGGCGGCCAAACAAATGTTCAAAGCTTAAATCAAATTACGACTAGCCTAATCATCCGATCCCTACCAAATTTTGCAACAACATACCTTTATGGGGGGAGCATCCTTTGACCAAATTAATGGGTCATCAGCGTAATAGTTTGCGGATGGCGGCCATCTTTGTGTGAAAATCGATTCCCCCTATTAATTCGAACACCATGCAACCGAATGAAACGAAATTTGGTACAGAGGTAATACTAACAAAACGAACCTCAGTGTCATGTTTTATATCGCCGCCATCTTGACGGAAACGTAATGGCGGCCACACAAATGTTCAAAGCTTAAGTTAAATTACGACTAACATACCCATCCGATCTCTACCAAACTTTGCAACAACATTTATTTAAGGAGAGAGCATCCTTTGACCAATCTAATAGGTTATTAGCCTAATAGTTTGTGGATGGCGGCCATCTTTATGTCAAAATTGATTCCCCCTATTAATTCGAACACGGTGGAACCGAATGAACGAAATTTGGTACAGAGATAGCACATGCAAAGGGCACCTCAGTGTCATGTTTTATATCGCCGCCATCATGACAGAAACGTAATGGCGGCCACACAAATGTTCAAAGCTTAAATCAAATTACGACTAACCTAATCATCCGATCTCTTCCAAATTTTGCAACAACATACCTTTATGGGGGAGCATCCTTTGACCAAACCATTAGGCCATCAGCGTAATAGTTTGCGGATGGCGGCCATCTTTGTGTGAAAATAGATTTCCCCTATTAATTCGAACACGGTGCAACCGAATGGAACGAAATTTGGTACAGAGGTAGTACTAAAAAAGGTACCTCAGTGTCATGTTTTATATCGCCGCCATCATGACGGAAACGTAATGGCGGCCACACAAATGTTCAAAGCTTAAATCAAATTACGACTAGCCTAATCATCCGATCGCTACCAAATTTTGCAACAACATACCTTTATGGGGGGAGCATCCTTTGACCAAATTAATAGGTCATCAGCGTAATAGTTTGCGGATGGCGGCCATCTTTGTGTGAAAATCGATTCTCCCTATTAATTCGAACACCATGCAACCGAATGGAACGAAATTTGGTACAGAGGTAATACTAACAAAACGAACCTCAGTGTCATGTTTTATATCGCCGCCATCTTGACGGAAACGTAATGGCGGCCACACAAATGTTCAAAGCTTAAGTTAAATTACGACTAACATACCCATCCGATCTCTACCAAACTTTGCAACAACATTTCTTTAAGGAGAGAGCATCCTTTGACCAATCTAATAGGTTATGAGCCTAATAGTTTGTGGATGGCGGCCATCTTTATGTCAAAATTGATTCCCCCTATTAATTCGAACACGGTGGAACCGAATGAACGAAATTTGGTACAGAGATAGCACTTGCAAAGGGCACCTCAGTGTCATGTTTTATATCGCCGCCATCATGACAGAAACGTAATGGCGGCCACACAAATGTTCAAAGCTTAAGTTAAATTACGACTAACATAACTATCCGATCTCTACCAAACTTTGCAACAACATTCCTTTATGGAGGGAGCATCCTTTGACCAATCTAATAGGTTATTAGCCTAATAGTTTGCGGGTGGCGGCCATCTTTATGTCAAAATTGATTCCCCCTATTAATTCGAACACGGTGGAACCGAATGGAACGAAATTTGGTACAGAGGTAGCACTAGCATAGGGCACCTCAGTGTCATGTTTTATATCGCCGCCATCTTGACTGAAACGTAATGGCGGCCACACGAATGTTCAAAGCTTAAATCAAATTACGATTAACCTAATCATCCGACCTCTACCAAATTTTGCAACTACATACTGTACCCGATACCTAGTTTAGGCTATCGGCTACGCCAGCAGACATTAAGCCGTAGTTGAGGTTTTGGGAAGAGTTAGGAAAAGATAGCGCACCGATCGAGTCAAGAAGAATGTCAAGATGACGTAGGAGGTCTAGGATCAAGGAGGCACTGACATCTGTAAGAAGATGGAATTATGGATAGAGATGTGAAGTTTTATTAAGATATGTATGGAATATGGTAATTAAACATCTTAGAAGAGGATATATAACATGCATTATATGTGGAAATAATTGTAAGGAAGTTAGGTAACCCTTAAGTTATTTTATAACGGATCAGCCGAGATGATGAGGGTTCGAGGCTATGATCGTGACGCGAGAACACAGTGGTGGGGGACTACACCACGTGTCTGCGCCAGGCAGATAAGTGAGAAGACAGTGCCAGCACATTCAGTGGAGCTCTGTCAGTCGAGCAAGTAGGATCGAGCTCTATAGCGCTAGCCAGACGCACGGTGAAGGTCGCGTAGCATACCGAAACTGTCACGGCAGAGTGTAGGCGACAGTTTCAGCATCGCCGAGCAGCGAACGCCAAGCAGGTCATTGATCCAGGGGGACTTGCCGAGCATGCAATCACAGACGGCCGGGATATGTTAGAACAGCACTGCAAGTAGTTGGAGACTTTATTACAAGCTACATTTCAACGCAGTTTGAACACAGTTCTTCTGAATAACTTTATGACTATGCTTTTCTTAACGCATTCAAAGTTACTTTAAAATTTCAAGCAAGCGGAATGTTGTTAGCATAGGCACTGATGAACATTAGATCGTGCATTAATGGAATTTATTTCTTATGCAATTTCATGAATTATCAAATACAGACAATTACAGGGTGTTTAATAAACTTGGACACTCTCATGTAAAATTTTATTTTACGAAAGTGAGACTTAGCAGTTATTGGAAATTGATCTTTCAATACTCAAACTGAATATTTAACAGAACAGTGGCGTAACTTAGAAGAGGAATAGGGGGTCCGCTGTTTCCATGAACTTTTTCGAGAGGAGTTGGACAATATCCGCTATGGGTAATCCGAAGTTCAACATGTCAGAGTAGACGCAGATAGAGACAAGATGGCACCGCAGAGCGATGGATTCGATTCCTGAAGAGAGGAGTCCACCAGCTGATTCACTTGGGATTTCGAAGGCAATCGTCATTTCATGGATGGAATGATATTCACGACGATATTTCGAGAAATTCATTATGTAGGGAAAATCGACGATCTTGGAAATTTAATTACAGCTGATTATGAAAGGTACTGTAAGAGTTATAACTACCTGATACGATTATTTTCATGAATACTGGGCACACATGTATATTTTTCTAATAGGAGTGATACGATTATTAAGACATGGTTTGACTTTATATGCTTCAAATTTGCTAGAATATGGAGTGACCATATGACATGGCAGGCATCATTATACGAAATTATCACCATTGGTTGGCTTTATTAAGCAGATGTTTGGTCTTTTAGACATTTTTCCAGATAGGATATTTTTCATGAATAGTTTTTTTTTGTGTAACGAGTATTTCGAACTCGTGATCTGCAATTGATTATCTAAAATTACTTCGTCAGTTCATTGCATACTAGCGAGTGTGTATTATTCATCAGTAGGGATTTTTTCCATTGGATTGTTTGGAGATATTAAGAAGTTATTCACTTTAGTGAATGAACATCGCTTTTATATGACAACTAGAGACTTGTTGATTCCTATCTGGTACATTCACTCATATAGTCTACGAAATGGGGTCTTTCGTATTTATACGATTGTATGGTGGTACTCATCTTACCCATCGTTCAGGGCAATATCATCCAAGTCGACGGGGCGAGGTCTTTCGTATTTATACGACTGTACGGTGGTTACACATCTTACTCGCCATTGAGGGACTCATTTTTATCATCCGAGTGTACACGAGATTGTAAGTGAATCAAACAAGGAACTACTAGTCACATATCAGTCGAAATTTTGTTAAATAAAGTAACGATAAATGTCAGCAGGATTGCATTTAGTAATTCTTGTTTGCCAATCCAATATTTTGTTGCTATACTCTTTTGAGAGTAATTTCAGTTTAACAGCTGTTATAGCTGATGCTTTTGATGAGTTTTATAATTGTGTTTGATACCTTTGAGAAGGATTTAAAGTAATTGAATCTTGTAAGATTAATCATTAATGGTCATAATTATTTTAAGGCAGATCAGTATTGCAGATATTGATATGAGAGATTATAGCACATTGGTGTTTTTCTGCGATGTGAATTATGAAAATTGTAAGAGAATTTATGCTATTTGAAAGCAGATCTTAAATTACTGAGGTAATATTTTTCCAATTGTTTAAGAAGTTGTCTAGATGTGATCAGAGTAATTACAGTTATTGGAGATTGTGTGCGTTGATAATTTGAAGCCAGTTATATATTTTTTGTAGATCATGCAACATGGTTAAGTGGAGTTTGTGGTAGTCATTTTGTGGAAGTTGCCATGTGATAGTTGCAACGTTGATAATGTATTTTGAAGCAGACATGAGGTCGTCGTACCCAGTCTAGCGTAACTGTTGAGATTCATGCTGTATGTGCTGAATATTTATGGAGTTTTGTGGAGTAATTATTGTATTCAAATGTGATATTTGAAGTATTGAGGAAATGTAATGTCGTTGTGGATAGTTAGATCCAACGTGATGTCGTGGAGGCAATAATATTTTTGGCATGATAATTAAATACGAGATATAACTTGGAAGTGATAAAACTGTAAGACAACGTTCTATAAACCATATTAAGCAATTTGTTAGGAAATTAAACAAATAAATGAAGTTGATAATACAAGATTTTCTGAAAATAATAATTAATGAAATAATAATCTGAGATTTAAGCATATTAACGATCTGACCTAATGAAATAAAAATCAGAATGACTAGATGAAATAATGAAAAACTAAATAACCAGATGATTGAAATTTAAATAATTTGATAAATTAAATTTTGGAACAAATCGATGAATTAAATAGATGGATGAATTAAAGATTAGATAATTAAACTGATTTAAATGAATTAATAGACGATTGTAATGATGATGAATAACTGAATTAGAAGGTGATAATTAATTAAAGAAGCTGATGATTAATGAATTTACATGGAATTAAATAAATTTAATTGAGAGATAATTTGAAGGAATTGCAACTTGAGTTGAGAATTTAAATGATGTAATGGTGATGAATTAATGATTCTGACAGGAATATGTAGAATTTTGAAGTGAAAATTAATGTGAGGAATGTTTAATTTTGATGATGACGATAACGATGACCAATGAGCCATGAATTTTCTGTAATTCACAGATAAGTAATTATGAATGACGATGTAAATAGTGTAAATTAATTATTCAATGTTTAGGAGCATTTGACTAACATGTTAAACATTTAAATTATGCCATGCAAACCATAAATTACGTGATGTTTAATATATGTGATTATAATATGTGTATGTTTAGACAGATTAATAACTTTTTTAATCCACATTGATGATGATAAATTAAAGAGAAATTAGGTCTCAGGTTTCACAAATGTCAGTGACGAAAGACATAGTGCTACAGTGATCCTGAGAACCCAAGAGAACTTTAGAGATTTTTCTGTTCTATGTGGATAAAAATAATTTTGGATTAGAAAAGAGATGGTTCGATTTTTGGACAATGACAATTTAACTTTGGCATTCGACCATACTCTCAGGTAGGAGTTATATTTAAAATGTCTGTCTGACTATCAAAGTAAAATAAATTTGTTTTTATCTTAGTTGTGATCTGATGATGGTGTGATGTTCCTTTTTCTTTCCTTGTCTTGAGTAAGGCTTAACCGGAAAGGAAGTGGTTTGCTAGGAATTCAGTTGATGGCGCCCATTTATATTTGCATTATTTCTATTAAACTTAAGCCCGTAACGACCCTAGAGATACTTTGTCTCGTGATACCCACTGCTTTTTCGATAACTCAGCTGAATTTCCGACACATTCCTTATTTGACTAGAGGTTCATTTAACTCCGCTCTGTCCCGGAACTCCAGGAATGCGATGTTATAGCAGATGGGTCATCGCATCCCCAGGACGAACGGGTACAATACCTTTATGGAGGGAGCATCCTTTGACCAATCTAATAGGTCATTCGCCTAATAGTTTGCGGATGGCGGCCATCTTTGTGTCAAAATCGATTCCCCCTATTAATTCAAACACGCTGAAACCGAATGGAACGAAATTTGGTACAGAGATAGCACTAGCAAAGGGCATCTCAGTGTCATGATTTATATCGCCGCCATATTGACAGAATCGTAATGGCGGCCACACAAATGTTTAAAGCTTAAATCAAATTACGACTAACATAACCATCCGATCTCTACCAAACTTTGCAACAACATACCTTTATGGAGGGAGCATCCTTTGACCAATCTAATAGGCCATTAGCCTAATAGTTTGCGGATGGCGGCCATCTTTATGTCAAAATTGATTCCCCCTATTAATTCGAACACGGTGGAACCGAATGAACGAAATTTGGTACAGAGGTAGCACTAGCAAAGGGCACCTCATATTCATGTTTAATATCCCTATAGCACGTTGTATTTCAACAAGCTACTACAACCAACATTCAATCACACTCCTTGAAAAGGACAAAGCGTTATAACAATACCCATGCATTTAGGAGAAAGTAGGCTATATGTTCTTTACTGAACATCTTGTTGGTGAGTGAAACCGGGACACATTAATATGGGATGGCCTTACCGGGGGGTCTAGGGGGGGTTATGGAATACACATTTTTTTTAAATTAGAAGCAAAATGGTGAGTTTTAAGCCTTTTGTATGCCTCGCAAGTGACAGGAGGGGGGAATCTGGCACCCAAACACCTTAAAAAAAAAAAGGAATGTTTGCTACATACACATATATAATTCTTCCTTTTAAATTATATTTTTTCCTGGTCTACCATCTAGAGAGAAGTTTTAATACTAGTACATTATGCAACGAGCCTATAATGGCAATAATTAAGACACGAGTATGTTTATAAAACGATCGTATGCGAGTTTTATAATTTCCATACGAGTGTCTTAATTACCATTATAGGCAAGTTGCATACGACTGTTTATGTTCGACGATAATTATTATAACTATTTTAAGTTCGAGCATAAATATTCATAAATATCTGTCGAGATTTCGCCAGTATTATGTACTGAACAGGGCGCATGGGACACAGAGAATGCCACGTATTTGACCATGGCCTCCTCGATTACCCCACAACTGTTTCTTGAGCTGTGATTGGTGGGAGAAACTGTTTCATAATGAAAAATAGTGTTATAATGATCATTATTATGATACAGTTTTCTGACTTATAATAGTCAGGGTCGAACATAACATACAATTTAAAATACTTCATTAAATTGTTTAATCGAACAATTACTAAGTCTTATTATTTTTTGAAAAACTACAACTGTTTGTCTAACTACAAAAAAAACTTTTTTTTTTGTCAAATGAAAAAAACAATTAATGAGTTAACAATGTTAATCTGTGCTTTCAAACCACTCATATTTTTGACTTGAATGTAATTGTTTCAAAGTGTCTTTCTTAAGCTTGATTCTTAAAAGATTCTTGAACACATAAATTCATTACTTTTTACATCTTACAGCCGTTTTCCGGGACATTGATAAAACCGGGCGGGACACCGGGACAAGGTCAAAATACCGGGACTGTATGGCAAGCCTATATATAAATAAACTTAGTTATCTTGAGTCGCCTTTTGTGATCACGGGGAGCTTATTGAAACAAGTATCGATTGGTCCTGGGTTCAATTCCATGCTCTGCCCAAAAAAATTAATTCTGGTCTCAGGGTTGAAACGGGATACACTAAGGCAAAACTGAGCAGAGATGGGTTTGATTGCCTCTTCAGCTGTCCTGGAAGGGATTTTCCGTGGTTCTCCTCTTGTACTACACGCAAATTTAAGGCCTCAGCTGTCTCGTTCCAAAGCTTGACCTCAACACACACTTCTACAGCCATGACAGTGACACAGGTTATCGGCCTCACACACACACACACACACAAGTACATGGGATACATGGCGACGATTTATCAAGGTCCCTAAAGAAATCAACAACAACAACAACAACAAGGCTTGGGTTAGATTGGCTTTCCACTATTTTGAAAATTGAATCAGTCAATTCTGTTAATTCAAAAATCGACTTTCTTGGTCAAATAGTTGTTGTTGTTGTTGTTTGAGTCTTCCGTATTTTGACTGGTTCGTTGTAGCAGTCCATGTCTCCCTATCCTGAGCTAATCGTTTCATCTCTACATAGCTACCTCACCCTACATCCGAGGCAATCTATTTAACCTTGGACTACCCCAACAGTACTTGTCCACGACCCTTCCTTCCATAACTAAGCTTGCTATTCCTGGGTGTCTTAGTATGTGTCCTACCAACCTACCTTTTCTCTTCATTAGCAGTCGCCAGAAACATCTCTCCTCTCCCACTCGTTTGAATACCTCTTGGTTTGTAACCATATCTACTCATCTGATGTTCATCATTCTCCTGTAACACCACATTTCAAACGCTTCAATTCTCCTCTTTTCTGCTGCACCAATAGTCCAAGTTTCACTTCCATAGAGCGCCACGATCCAGACAAAGGCCTTCAACAATGGCTTCCTAATACCTAAATCTATATTCGATGTCAACAGATTCCTTTTCTGTAGAAATGCTTTCCTTGTCTGAGCTAACCTGCTTCTTATATCCTCTTTGCTTCGTTCATCACTGGTTATTTTGCATCCTAAGTAACAGAAGTCTTTTACTTCCTTCAGCTTTTCACCTGCCAATTTGATGGCCATACAAGTTTCTGATTTATTTCGGCAGCATTCCAATATATTTGTTTAACCCCATCACATCTTCATGTTTAATACAGTTGTTGAAATGTAATGCTTTGAAGTCGTTTCTTCAGTGTTACCAACAGTATACATCTGTAGCTCTTCAGTCGCTCATCAAGGGGTACAAAGTATAAATATGTGAATACCCCTGGAAAACCTACATCATTATCATCATCAGGGTATCCTCCCAGCGATCCAGGTAGGAACATTGTGAACAATATGCCTCCATTTTGTCCTGTGCTGGTATAACTTTCCCCTTTCCACTGCATCACATGTTTCTCCTCTCCTTATGAGGTCTTCCTTAACCTGGTCTGCCCATCTCTTCCTAGGACGTCCAATCGGTCTTCTTTCTGGCACCTCCATCTCCAAATACTGGTTTGGAGTTCAGGTGTGATGCATCCGTTTCACAAGACCTAACCACTTTTATCTCATCCTTTCCCCCATGGTCAAGTTCACCTTACTTTTTCATTCCTGACACTGTCTCTCCTGGGTTTTTGTAGGGCTGATCTAAGGAAATTCATTTCACATGCTTGTAATTGACTTTCTTCTTTCTTCCAAGGTGGGTGAGTGGTTATCGTGTCGGATTACTAACTCCAAGCTTGCAGGTTCGCTCCTGGCCGTGGTAAGTGATTTCAGAAAGGCGCAAAAAATCACGACACGCATGTCATACGATGTTGGCATGTTAAAGAACCCATTTAAATTCAGTAGGCCGTGTTCATAGTGGCAAAATTAATATGGGGATTTTCCGCCAACACAAAGTTCCTAATTTCTCTACTAGAAAGCATTATAGTGTCAAGGAGGTTAGATATCTAATCTAACCTCCCTGACTTGCATAGTGCTTTAAGAAACAACAAAATTCGACATGCAAGCTGTCCTCTGGGTGTCAAATAACAAAGCTTGCACCCGCCACCCGAGGCCATTCGATATTATTATTATTATTATTATTATTATTATTATTATTATTTTATTTGCGAATTGACCACTTCGGATCACGCTACAATTTCATTTTTTCTTTGCCTGAAGTTTCCTCTTCCTCCAGTACTCCTTCATATGGGCGCTATGCTGTTTCTTCTGCTCATCCGTCCAGGCTCTTCCCTTCTTTGTGGTTCTTGTGACGTGAAACCCTTCCAAATTTTGAATTATGTACCGAAATGTTTCCCTGTTTGACATATGAACTTCCTGGGTGTTGGAATTTTCGAGATCTTTTCGAACTTCCTTAATCCATGTCGTTGTTGTCTTCTTGTTCCACAAGTAGTCGAATAACTGTTTGGTTAGTCTAGTTTTGTCCATTCTGTACAAGTGCCCGAGGAACGATAACCTCCTCTTCTTCATGGTCTCTGAGATTCTCTCTACATTTTTATAGACTTCATTGTTGCTCCGAAGTTTCCAGCCGGTTTCAGTCTGGACTGGGTCCATGATTTTTCCGTAGTATTCTTCTTTCTAGGATCTCTAGCTTCTCCAACTTGTAATTCATCGAGAGGCATTCGCTGGCATACATGCATTCTGTTTTTACTACCGTGTTGTAATGTTTTAGTTTGGCATTCCATGAGATGCATTTCTTGTTGTAGATGTTTTTAGTTAGTCCATAAGCTCTTTTCATTTTTGAGATACGATCTTCTACAGCAGCTTTCTCTACGCCGTTCTCTTGTATGGTTTCACCGAGGTATTTGAACTTTTTTACCCTCTGAATCCGTCCAATCTCTGTTTCAAGGAATTGTGGTCCATGTTTGTCATTCATCATGAACTTGGTCTTCTCTTTCGAGATCCTAAGTCCTGTCTTGCTAGCGATCTTTTCTAAGAGGTTGATCTGTATGGCCGCTTCTTCTAGGTTCTCTGAAAGTATCGCAAAATCATCAGCGAAAGCCAAGCAATTGACTTTGATTCCTCCCGTTTTTCGTCCTAGGCAGATCGGGGCTATCTCTTGATTTTCAAGTTCGGAATTCCAAATTCTCACAATCCTCTCGAGGACACAGTTGAATAGTAATGGTGATAATCCATCACCCTGTCACACACCTGTCTTGATTTCAAATGACTGAGACAATTCTCCCATGAACTTCACCTTAGAAGTTGTGGCTGTTAAGGTTTCTCTGATAATATTGGCCAGTTTGGTTTTGACTCCAAATTCTCTAATGATCTTATCTAGGGTCCCTCTGTCCACCGAGTCGAAGGCTTTTTTGAAGTCAATGAATGAAACCACTATACTTTTGCCGTTCAGCGCTCTGTGGCGAATTATTGATTTCAAATTTAGGATTTGTTCGGCACAGGAGCGGCCTTTCCGGAACCCACCTTGGTATTCTCCAAGTTGCTTATCTAGGATTCCTTCTATTCTATTCAGAAGTATCCTTGAGAGGATTTTGTAAGTGACTGGGAGTAGCGACACGCCTCTGTAGTTGTTAACATCTTGTTTGTTCCCTTTCTTATGGAGTGGGTGGATCAGCGCTGTTTCCCATTCGTCTGGTAGCTTTTCCGTCTCCCATATTTGTTGGAAGATATGGTGCAGGTCGTCTAGGATTTCCGGTTCTGCCCACTTCAACATTTCTGCTGATATGGAGTCTTATTATTCTCTCTTATTTATTACACAGGTCTCCAGGACTATACGTCATGATTGGAAAGCATTGCCCCATGTAAATGTGAGAATTAATTAATAGGCTACATGTATTTTTTCCAGGAGTATTCACATATTTATACTTTGTACCCCACCCATTCGTGTCGACCTACTTAAGAGCTATAGATGACATGTTGTTGTTGATTCATTAGGCACTTTGCGGCATCGTGGTCACAGATATCCTCACGTACTGTACACACCACCCTGCTCATAACCTACGAATTAATTTAATTTGATTGGGCCTATTACTATATTGATGGACTGAAAAGTGATTCTTTTATTGGTTTATTGTTGTTGTTGTTGTTGTTTCATTTGTGGGGCTTGAACATCATGGTCTCAGTTTTGCCTCACGAGGCTGAGAGTATCCCGTTCCAGCACTCAAACCAGAATTAAATTTCTTGGCAGAGTTGTGAATCGAACCGGAACCCCCGGTGTGACAGCCATGAATGCTAGCCACTACACCACGAGATGATCAGTTTACGAAGGCAACACTGATGGAATGACTTTTAAATTTTCTCTTTAGGCCATCGGGGGCTACTTTTCATATCAATCAATAACTCGATTGTCCTCAGGAGGCTGAATGCTCCACGTCCAGGAATTCACGTCCTATTTAAGATATTACAAGGCAGTGAATCGAACCCAAGTACTGAATCATACCTCATATAGTATTAATTACTCACTCCAAGCAGTATCAACAATAATACGTGGGCCAGCCAAAAAAAAAAAAAAAAAGATCACATGAAAAATTGAACATTACTTACATTTAAATAATAAATATGAACGCTGTAGGCCTAGTACATAAGTTACTGTTTGTAGCATGGAAGTAAGGTTTCCTGGATGTATTATCATTGTTCATGACAGTGTTTCACTTAACAGTAGCGCAGGCGCGGATCTAAAGTTTGGCTTTGGGGGGACGGGGCGGGGGAGGGAGGGAGGGGGGGAAAGGGAGGACTTGTCAGAAAATAGAAATTGTTAAGAAAAATGGTATCACTAAAAATGCATTCACAAAATAAACAAACGTACAAACCAGACCAATTTTTTGCAAGCTACATGGATAGAAATTTCATGCGTTTAGCGAACCAAAAATATTCGTACAAATTGCAACGGCGTGTTTTGCGACTTTTACATCGAGCTTCGAGAAAAGTATCAAGGTACGTTACAGTTTCGGCAAGTCGAGTTCGTACCGACAAAGGGAGAAAGTCACAGCTTAAATTGCCAACCAAGCTTGCAGTTTGGACGTCGGCAAAATTTTTTAGAGTGAATAAAGCCCCAAATTCCTATCCGTGCGTTGCTGCACATTCATTGTGACATCACTATAAACATAGATTCGGTAATCACAAGATTTACTAAACAAAATAGAAGAGTTGATTTTGTTATATAAATAATCGTTTTTATATAACAGGTATGAAGTTGTAAATATGTACAGTTGTAATAGAACATAATAATTGCAATAAAGATATTTTAAGTATTAAATAAAATGAAGAAAAAACCTGTTTTTCAGTTAAAATTCGTTAAGTTTTATTTGTCTGGTTATTGTTTTTTCGTTTTTTGTGTTTGCAAAAAATTTGGTCTCCGTTGGGGGGGGGGGGGGCATGACCCATGTGACATCCCCCCCCCCCCCTTTGAATCCGCGCCTGCAATAGGTATTCTTTGTCATGATGCTGTTTCCCGCCGAAAGATGTGCGCGCCACCATTTTCGATCAGAGCCACTGCCTGGCAACATCTTCAGGCCTCAAGCGCATATTCGTTTCTGAATTGCTCAAGAACATCTGAGGATGTTGCTGTATTGATATTTTCCTACGCCAACAAGTGGCAAAAGAAACAAGAATAAAACATTGCATCATTGTTGACGATAGCGATGGCGCGCACATCTTTCCGCGGGAAACAGCATCGTGTCAATGAATCGTTATTGTTAAGTGAAACAATGACATAATGAATGGTAATGCATCCAGGAGACCAATTAACCTTACTTCCATGCTAATACTACAGTATGTACCGTACTAGGCCTATACCGTTCGTATTTACGATTTAAATGAAAGCAATGTTGAATTTTTCAAGTGATCATTTTTTTTTGCCGGTCAATGTATGTTTCAGCAGTTGTAAAACACTAACCTCCACTGTCACTGGTTTACCCCAACCTACTCTATTAATATTCTGTTGTAGGAGATTATTTGATGCTACAATTGATACGTGGAACTGATAAAAAGCTGCATATCATTAAATGTCGATAGCAGCTTAAACTGTCGATGGATAGACATCAACGGAACTATCGCATCATAAGGTAATTCAATGAAGGTCTCCTATTTTTCCCTCCACCGACAGCACTGATAGTTTAACTCGTGTCCAGTTAACCTCATCATGATACAATTAATGAAATACAATGGAAGATGTGGAGTCAGAACATAGGCACATTTTACAGTAATTATTTTACATCGAACGTACTACGGTGGTGAGAAGAACACTGGCATTATTACTCTGTCTTACCATTCATTCATTCGTTCGTTCGTTCGTTCATCTGTTAAGTACTGTATTAAGGCACCAGCATGATATGGATCCTGTTAGAAACGTTAAGAACTGAAGCCATTCTTTGAGTTTTGCCTATACTCTTCAGTCGGTCAACACTAATATGCCCAATGACTCAGTGGTGTACAAAGTATAAAAGATATGTAAATTCACTCCTGGTAAAGAATACATGTATTACATAATTATCCATCCCTATATTATTCTGCTAAGGTCCCATTCCAGTTTTTTACCGAAAATAATGTCCCATTAACACCAACCTACACATATGGGGTACCTACAGGTTCAGCATAACCCAATGCGTAAGAGAAACGCACTCACTTACTCTTAAAATGCCTCACAATTAAATAAATACCTTAAAACATGTATATTTACAATGAAATAATGAAAGAATGCAACACGGTAACCATGGTAACAGAATCTCACAGGTCCATCTATTTCTGTAAGACGCAATGCAATTCCAATTATTACATTACTGTGAAAGTTTCCAGACAGTTATAAGGTTATCACTGAACCAAATTAAGCTATAAAATTCATCAATACATAGACTACAGTATAATGCGCTTAAGGGGGTCAAGGGGCACTCTAGAATTTTTCCACGCAATTTTCACGTGTGAGTGTGGTACGAAAGGTCTTTTTCACCCGACTATAAAGGGTCTCCGAAAACCACATTTAAAGGAACTTAAATTTACAATGTCTGTAATATTCCCAGAAAACGTTATGAAGGAATGACAAACCCCTAACCACTGCACCAGTAGCTGAATTGATAAAGTCTGATTATTCATACTAAGGATAAATTAGTCATAGCATTCATGATTGAGATTTTGCTAAGTGTACTCTTTACAACTAGAATATTCGCGGGCGAAGCCGAGACGGCTAATGCTAGTCATTGGGTATAATGGGGCAATTCTAGTAGCAGTTAATGTTATGTCTTCCTATACTTACTACATTTTTTAATGGGCTAGGGCTCCGCCAGAATCAATACTTTTATTGAAAATGATCACTTATGTGGTCATTAGAAATGGTACATATTTGAGACTAATAGACATGTTTTGACCCTTTCATCTGCCAATATTAAGCACTAAATGAGAAAGTTATTTGATTAGCGTAGCACTAAAATATTATCTTGTTAAAACCGCCCAGTCAAACACTAAAGAAACGTTTAATTACATTATTAATCGTACATGTTTCGGTATTTCATTGATACATTCCTCAGCGTGATTGATATTAAATCTTAAAACTAGTTAACAAAGCCAAAAAGAAATGGATATACTTACAAAAATAGTTTTAAATCGAAAAGGGAAAAGCTTGCAAATAATTAAATGCCATGTATTAAAAATGATAGTTTTTTTTTGTCGTGTAGCCTCCTGAGAGGCCGAGTGCAGGTCTTTCTAGTCGACGCCCGTGGGTGACCTGCGCGTCGGGATGAGAGATGGAATGGATGATGATGAATGAAACTGGGCAAGGATGTGGAAGGAAGCGGCCGTGGCCTGTCAGAAGGTACCGTCCCAGCATTTGCCTGGTGTTGAAAATGGGAAACCACGGAAAACCATTTCAAGGACAGCCGACGGTGGGGCTCGAACCCACCCGTCTACCGTGTCAGCAGAGAGCTTGGCCCCTTGATCTAACGCTGCGCTTTAGCCCGTGTAGCCACTACTGTCGGTAAAATGATAGTAAATGATGCTATCAAAATAAAAGATCTACCTTACAATTTTTGTACGGATATCCATTTGTTTTTGGGTTTGTTAACTAGTTTTAAGATTTAATATCAATCATGCTGAGGAAGGTATCAATGAAATACCGAAACATGTACGATTCATAATGTAATAAAATGGTTCTTTAGTGTTTTACTAGACGGTTTTGATGAGAAAATACTATCTGTCAACACGGTTATTAATTATTACCATTGCCATAATGATCAATGTTAACGCATTTTAGCACTAAAATGTCAATAATATTGTGCACCATATACTCGTAGACAGATAGGATATGTGACATGATTAAGGCACAATACACGAATATTCGGAATGCTTCTTTATGGTCTGCAAACGTCATTGAAGATGTATAAGTGTTCAGTTGTCGATGCAAACACAGTTCTGTTATGAATCAATAAGTAATGTGACGGAAATATTAACTTGGTATTTCAATTGATCACCTTTGTGTAGAAAGCCAATGATGATACTTTGCTGAAGTGATGTGAATGCCAATATCTTAAATATCTTAAATCTTAAACTCCTATACTTATCCATTACCGGTATGCACTGTGTCTAACCATCACCTCCAAAGTTGCACTAAGTCGCATAGAAACAGATATGTTCATAAGAGCGATGGTGATGATAATTGTTGCTTTTAGGGGCCTAACATCTAGGTAATCGTCCCCAAATGGTTTGGAAGATGGTGAATAAGATGATGGAAAGGAAAACTTTAACTAAGACTATCTACTGACTTCCATACTAGAAGAGGAGAAAAGTAAAAAATACTGTATAAAGGAAACAAGAAAAGTAATAACAGAGAAGAGAAATGCCCCCAACCCTGGAAGAATGAGGACTGAGGGACTCTAAAAGAAGTAGAGACATGGAAGGCGGATAGGATAGGTAGAGAAGAGATTGTCTGCCCCAAAGGCAATGGAGGAGGGGAAAACGGACACAGCTCAGGAATCGCTTGGGATCGCCAACACCCGAAGTCACCAACCGTGAGCCTTGAGGGTGTAGCTCTACCCAGGGTGCACCAAAAGAGGTGGGGCTAACACACCCTGCCTCCTTTAGTGCCTTGTGCAGAAGGCAGGAGAATAGGTTTGACCCCTCGATGAACGGGAGTGTCAGGAAAGATGAGAGAAGGTGGAAGGGTATTCTAATACCGTCGGGGTCGGAAGAGAACAATAGTTGACCAAGGGATGTTGATAGAAAACATGATAGAGGGGAGACTGGCACAAGTAAGTGGAAGCAATGCTGACTCAGCTGGGGTCCCGGGGTTGCCAATCCACGTCTCACATTTTGTAAGCTCCTAAGGGGAGTCCTACAAGCCACTGCAAGTCAATAAAGCTGTGTGGTATTACAACACGGTTCCAATAAGGGTACAGTAATATCCAGTTCAATATTTTCCCTCTGTTCCCGCGCTTACCCATATAATATGAAATATAAGCCACAGAGAATGAGCGCCCAAGCACTCTAATCATCGAGCCCACTCCTCGTTTGGACTCAAACCCATGTTATTACATGTTACCGTGACCTATTTCGCAGATATGCTCAGCCTGGATACTGCATTCATTGATTGAAATGCATCAGTGGGGTAATAACTGGAAGGCTTGCCAACTTGATACATACAGCTTTTGTTAGCACCACTCCCAAAACTAGAATTTCTACATTGTCTCTCCACAGTTATTCTGACCGTTTCTAGAAACACTAAAATACATTTTCAAAAAACGGATACGATATAATATAACTAATATAAAGAGGAATTACACCTAAATATTTCAGTTTTCTTTGTTGAAGAGTTACGAAAACAAAAATGGAAATTACAGAGGTGAGAAAATTATTAGACTCGACGCCAATTTCCCAAAAACACATTTATACTTTTCACGGCTTAATGCACGAAATACACTGAAGAAAATGGAAATTGCAACACCCAGAAGGAGTGGTGCTACATTGCTGCAATTGAGCATGCAGGACGAGTGTTCGGTTGTGATTCGAAGATTACACTTTGAGGTCCCTCTGACCGCAAGTTTGGACAACAATCAATACAGGATGTGCACACCACGAGCTGCAATACATTGATGAATTTGGCGAGGCATGTAGTTAAAAAGGCCCTGGATCGCTTCCTGAGGAATTGTGGCCCATGCTTGCTGCACTGCACGGGTCAGTTGTTCCAGAGTTGTGGGTGGCTGAGGATGGTTGGCCAGTTGTCGACCCATCATGTCCCACACATGCTCAATAGGACTGAGGTCCGGGGATGTGGTGGGCTCGAGCTGAGTCGTCATCTGATGACGTCATATGTTTAACAGTTGTGGTTCACTTTTAAGGTATTTCCGGACACTTGCGACCCTAAGTGTCCTATATCACATTACTTCTCTCAATGCCATCCACGTCGCTATGGAGAGTTCTAAACGTTAATAAGAGGCACCCTGTATATACAGTATATATATATTCAATTGTAGTATTATTATTATTGCATTCATCCCGAGTGTTGATTATATTTAATGAATAATGTGATATAAGTTTTGTCTTATTACCATTTGTTGACTTCACCCTTCTGGTGGGGAACGCCTCAGATGAACCAACGTGAAAGCCATTCTTCATCGAAGAACTTCAACTGTAACAGCTCTTACCTGTGACACCTGCGTAAAAACTCTGCAGTCAAAGAAAGGAAATATATGAGTAGAGTTTCTCGCTACGGATGCCATGCGAAGTAATAAATGGATGCAAGGAGGTTATAGGTTGGAACATACAGTAACCATATTATCGGTTCATGGCTTCTATTTTGAAAGCTTCCATGAACCATGCACGGACTGCGTGTTATATTTGTGTGATGTAACATATATTGTGACAGACACCGTAACTTAAATTGCAACCGACAAGGCAACTAGCTTACTAGCTCTGTACTGATGACTGAATATCGAACTTCCTGTAATTAACCTTGGCTGCAATTAAACTCTCATTCAATCAGTGGATTTTGACATGAACATTTTCTAAATGTATTCATGGTTTTCTTTTTTAATTATTAAAGAAAGCTTTCCTGGGGGTCATCACAAATTGTGCCCAATAATATTAGGCGGGAAACAAGTATTTACAAGCGTTAACCTTAAAGAAACGAGATGTATATATTTTTTAATTCTTTTGGGAACCTGCCATGTGAAAATAAAAAAATAAAAATTCCTATACGTTTCGAGAGGGAATTTGACACACACTTTCTTTGGCCACATTGTTTTAATTCTATTGAAAGAGGAGGCAAGGTACTTCTCGAAACGTCGATAAATTTTTATTTTTATTTTTACACGGCAATACCGTATTCCAAAAGTATGACTAATTTGAATAGTATCCCGGACAGTCAAATCCTTAATCTACACAAACGAGATATTATTTCAAAATAACACATTGTTATGTACAAAATATATAAAAATCCAACATGACGACCATCAGAAATATTAGACGGTTCTCAATATCTACGAATCTATTACAGGAATCAAACTGAAATTTTGTATGTTGATAGAGGCAATTAACATAAGTAGGATATATGGAAATAGGCTTTAGTTTTTAACGGAACTACTTGTTTTTTTATTTGGATGTATTTATATTTCTGAAAAACATATATTAAAGCTATGCTGCTAAAAAAACAATCTTTAAAAATAATAACAGTTAACATTAAAGAGTGGAAAAATAAAATACGACAAAAGTAATAAGATTAAAAAATAAATAAGCTCATAATAATAAAACAAATGTTTGGTGCTTTTCAGTCGGTCAACACGAACGTACCCAAAAGAGCTGGGTTATGCCCTAATTCTGAAAAAAAAAAATACATGTGATTAATAATTGTCATAATAATAATATTATAATATGTTATAATCTTAATTCTCAGATCATAATAGTACATTATGCAACGAGCCTATAATGACAATAATTAGGACACGAGTATGTTTATAAAACGAGCGTAAGCGAGTTTTATAATTTCCATACGAGTGTCTTAATTACCATTATAGGCGAGTTGCATACGACTGTTTATGTTCGACTATAATTATTATAACTATTTTATGTTCGAAGATAAATATTCATAAATATCTGTCGAGATTTCGCCAGTTTTATGTACTGAACAGAGCGCATGAGACGCAGAGAATGCCTTGTATTTGACCATGGTCTTCTCGATTACTCCACTATGACACTAGGCAATGCAGTTTAGAAGGCCTAGGAACTCCACGCAGGAGCGATGCTAACCTTATCTAATTGGACAAACAACTGTTTCTTGAGCTGTGATTGGTGGGAGAAGCTGTTTCACAATGAAAAATAGTGTTATAATGACCATCATTATGATACAGTTTTCAGACATATAACAGTCAGGGTCGAACATAAAAATAATATAAAAATTAAAATTATCAAAATAACTATGAACATTTTTATGTTAAAGAAAATTGAAATTCATAATAATTACAATTAGGCTAAAATAATTAAAATGACATTAAAATAATAATAATAATAATATCGTATGGCCTCGGGTGCCGGGTGCAAGCTTTGTTATTTGAGACCCAGAGGGCAGGTTGCATGTCGAATGTCGTTGTTCCATGAAGCACTATGAAAGTCAAGGTTAGATATCTAAGCTCCGTGATTCCATTGCGCTTTATAGTAGAGAAATGAGGAACTTAGTGTTGGCGGAAAATCCCGAGATTAATTTTGCCATTATGAACATGGCCTACTGAATTCAAATGGGTTCTTTGACATGCCAACATGGTATAACATGCGTGTCGTGATGTTTGCGGCCTTTCAAAAATCACTTCCCACGGCCAGGAGTGAACCTGAAAGCTTTGGGTTAGTAATCCGACACGATAAATAAATATCCTCCATAATTTATCTGCCCTATAAAGGGTTAAGAGTGTCGTTGAAGTAGAAACACTAACATCAGCCCTCAATCACTATGTACTCGTGGGGTATCGAAATACTCTTGGTGAATGTGCACGTACTTTTGAAACCCACTGCACATTTAATGTATAGAATTAGCAATATTATGAGATGACGAGAACAAAGCGTTAAATATTTTAATATGGTATTACATAATTTATTTTGCAAATCACTTGTACAAATCGCATCAAGAGCTTATGCAATATAAACGAAATAAATCACATGAAAATTAATTACCATTGTAATTAATCACAAATTCACACTTAATACGATATATTCGATTAATAACGTATCAAAATAGAATCACATAATTTGTGTAATTCTCGCCTAAGGAATGCTGGGTCCAGTGGCGGCCGGTAATAAGGGTGCACAGCGACCAGATGAATCCAAGAAAAATATAAGGTCCGTTCAAAAAGTAACGAGCCGGATGCTGTAATGCGCTAACCGACGACGACATCGGCTATTCATGGCATGTGTAACGAGGTGTGGTTCCGATCAGAGCGTGGATGGTCACAGCCCGTCGCTAGAGGGCACGCATGCACGTCACGTGACGATTCAAAGCGAGCAGCAGCACGCATCAATCGTCCAACGCTGCCAGTCGCATTGCAAACAGTGACAAGGAGGCGTCAAACGAAGAGCAAAGAGGTGTTCGGTTTCAGACAGCGAAAGGAGTAGGGGGAACGGACATTCATCACCGAATGTCACAAGTATACGGCGAACACTGCATGTCCCTTGCAAGGGTCAAGGTGTGGCACAAGCGCTTCAGGGAAGGACGGGTATCGATAGTCGATGATGCCCTGTCTGGGGCACCCCCCTGCATTACCGATAACAACGTCCAGCTGGATGATGCACTCATTACCCAGGACCGCCGAGTGACAGTGAACGCCATAGCTGCCGTGGTCGGATTGAGCGTCGGAAGTGTGCACACCATCATGAAGGAACGACTGCATTTGCGCAAAGTGTGAGCCCAATGGGTGCCCCACAGTCTTCAACCACACCAGGAAGCATGTCGAATGGCCTACTGTCTTGGTCTTGGTTGGACGATTGAGGCACGCTGCTGCTCGCTTTGTATCGTCACGTGACGTGCACGCGTGCCCTCTAGCGACGGGCTGTGACCTTCCACGCTCTGGTCGAAACCACATCTCGTTACACACGCCACGATTAGCCGATCTCGTCACCGGTTTGCGCATTCCAGCCTCCGGCTCGTTACTTTTTGAACGCACCTTATAATTAATACCGTAATAATATTTTGGTAAAAGAAACTGTATGTTCCTTTTATATGTATAGAAATTCATAATGTTGTTCTTTAACAATTCATCTATATATATAAAGCTCAATGTTTGTCTGTCTGTCTGTCTGTCTGTTATGTATACAAATCCACACTGTTTCACCGATCTGAACCAAAATTTGTAGACTTACCCTTCGGAACCCTGCGGGTAACCCTGTCCACTTGAGATTTCCGACAGACCACCCCATTCCCTGCATTAGGCCCTTTGGCCCAAATCTACACCGTTTCACCGATCTCAACCAAAATGTGTATACTTACCCTATGTAACCCTGTGAATAACACTGTCTACTTAAAATTTCGGACAGACCACCCTATTTCCTGCATTTAGGCCCTTTGGCAAACATCTACACCGTTTGACCGATCCGAACCAAAATTTGTATACTTACCCTTTGCAACCCTGCGGGTAACCCTGTCCACTTGGAATTTCGGACAGACCACCCCATTCTCTGCATTTAGGCCCTTTGACCCAAATCTACACCGTTTCACCGATCAGAACCAAAATTTGTATACTTACCCTTTGGTACCCTGCGAGTAACACTGTTTGCTTGAAATTGCGGACAGATCACTCCATTCCCTGCATTTAGGCCCCTTGGCTAAAATCTACACAGTTTCACCGATCTGAACCAAAATGTGTATACTTACCCTTTGTAACTCTGTGAATATCACTGTCCACCTAAAATTTCGGACAGACCACCCCATTTCCTGCATTTAGGCCCTTTGGCAAAAATCTATATCGTTTCACCGATCCGGACCAAAATTTGTATACTTACCCTTTCGAACCCTGCGGGTAACCCTGTCCACTTGAAATTGCGGACAGATCACCCCATTCCCTGCATTTAGGCCCTTTGGCACAAATCTACATCGTTTCACCGTTCAGAACCAAAATTTGTATTCTTACCCTTTGGTACCCTGCCAGTAACATTGTCTGCTTGAAATTGCGGACAGACCACTCCATTTCCGGAAAGAGGACAGGGTCCGTCCCAAAGGCAATGGAAAAAAGTGGTAAAACCGGACCCGCTCAGGAAACCCTCAGGGTTGCCATCTTCCGAACTCACCAGCCATGAGCCCTTGAGGATGTAGCACTAACCAGGGTGCACCAGAAGTGGTGGGGCTACACACACCCTGCCTCCTTGAGGGTCTTGAGCAGAAGACATGAGATATTAAGAAAAGAAAAAGAAGGCTGACACCTCGAAGAATGAGGCTATCAGGAATTATTAGGCAAGGGCCAATTAAGGCGGGAAAGTGAAAGAGTCGCTAGGCCTCGGATACCCTGATACCATCGGGTTCGGAAGAGAACAAGAGTTTGACCAAGGGAGGCTGACAGGAAAGAGAACTGAAAGGAGCCCGGCACCAGTAAGTAGAAGCAATGCCGGACTCAGTTGGGGTCCCGTGGTCGCAAACCCACGTCCCACAAGTTGAGAGACCCTGGTGGGTGGAGGGTGGAGGAGGGGGCCAGGTGTGAGAATAGCTTGCTGATTCATCGCGAGTTGACATGAGAGAAATGTCCAGACCCCGCCGTGTTACCTGGTATTGCTGACTATGCTGATGTTCATACAGGGTCTTTGCTCAAACCACTGTAGTGTTACGAAAGAGTGAGTGGTTCACCGGTCAATTTGAATAGGACCGGGAACCCCCCGAACGTCTGTCATCATATATCGTCATCATCTGCGATTCGTGCAGCTTGGACCCGGGCAGTACTCGATAAGCTCTTTCACTACACGCATCGAGTATAGGCCTAAGCCAGAAAATAACGTTCAGACTTTGGAAGACATCGAAGGTAGAGATCTAAATTGCCTATATCAGATTTAAAATTACACCATGTTCGTTTAGTAGTCATTTTTCTTTACCTTATTATTATCATAAGGGCAAATGACCTAGATGTTACGCCCATTATACCACTAATCACCACACACAATAAGTCTTCATCGCCTGTGAATTTTGAAATATTTCTTTCTATCACGGTAGTTTGTAAGTTTGTCGTGTCAATTCAACAGTAGTTTTCATTATCATCCTCATCAAAAGGGCAAATGACCTAGATGTTACGTCCATTATACTACTAAGTAACACCACAGTCTTCATGGCCTGTGATTTTAAAATGTGTATTTCCATTAGTTTGTAAGTTTGATATACCCGTTCAGTAGTAGTCGTCTTCATTATCATCCTCATCAAAAGGGCAAATGACCAAGATGTTACGTCCATTATACTACTAAACAACACCAGAGTCTACCTAGCCTGTGATTTTAAAAATATGTATTTGCATTAATTTGTAAGGTTGATATACCCGTTCAGTAGTAGTCGTCTTCAATATCATCCTCATCAAAAGGGCAAATGACCTAGATGTTACGTCCATTATACAGTACTACTAAGCAACACCACAGTCTTCATTGCCTGTGATTTATAAAATGTGTATTTCCATTAGTTTGTAAGTTTAATATACCCGGTCAGTAGTAGTAGTCTTCATTGTCATCCTCATCAAAAGGGAAAATGACCTAGATGTTACGCCCATTATACTACTAGGCAACACCACAGTCTTACTCGCCGGTAATTTAAAAATATGTATTTCTATTAGAGTGTAAGTTTATTATACCCGTTCAATAGCAGTCGTCGTCAATATCATCTTCATCAATGACGTTGAGTGTTAACGAGACTGAAATATTATCATCATTCCACCGGGCGAAGCCGGGTACTACTGCTAGTTAAATATAATAGTAAGTTACTGTGAACTGTTTGCCAGGCCCAAGCACCGACCAGATCTCAATAGTTAATAGTGAATGGCAGGTTTTCATGTAGACTAACTTATACTCCCTTTAATCCGATGAAAAAGTTGTGGGTTCCTTAGGGGATTTCCGACATCGTGGTCATGTAGCCCTGTGTACTTGGCTGTGTGTAGAATCTGTCTGATAACCTGTGATTGTTTTGGAGAAATTCAACATAAATATTACGTCCGACCAGACAGTTCTCTCCCTCCTCATAAATGGTAAAAAGAAATCAAACGAGCAGTGATAAAGTTTAGATGGGTAAGAACAGTAATTACAGGCCGCTTGTATTGATCGTGTTATCTTGGTGATACCCCAGGCGAAGCACTCGGTGGTGCTCATCTACATTGCAGATTGCATTCAAATAGGGGCCACCTGAAAAACTGTTATGTGTGGGCGAATTTTACAATGGCTAGCCACGAAACAAGGGGAAACACAAACATTTAAAAGATGGGTGCTTCACAATTATAATTTGAGACGACCGCACTACGAGTACAGTTTTATTTCTGCTGACTAGCGTCCTCTTGACTGTCGCAAAATCAACAGATTAAAAAGTGGTTCACTGGAAATGCAGAGCTGTGGAATAAGTTTAGGCTTTTTTTTTCTGAACGCAGCAGTAACAGACCGCATAGAGGATGATGATGATGATCATCATCATTGCTGTTTTATGGGGCCTAACATCTCGGTTATTGGCCCCTAATGGTTTGGGTGATGGTGAAACATGAGAATGTAATGGGAATTATTAACTAATACTAACTACACACTTACTGACTAGAAGAAGAAATGGAAACAATAGGAGAATAAAGCAAATAAAGGACAGGGGATAAAGAAGTGCCATCAACCCTCGAAGAATGAGGATGGAGGGACTTGGAAGGAAGGTGAGCCATGAAAGGCAGATAGATAAGGGAAAGAGGAGAGGGTCCGCCCAAGAGGCAATTGAAAAATGTGGGAAAAACCGGACTCAGCTCAGGAATCCATCGGGGTCACCAACTCCAGAACTCACCAGCCGTGAGCCCTTGAGGGTGTAGCAGTATCTAGGGTGCACCATAAGAGGTGGGGCTACACTCACCCTGCCTCCTTGGGGGCCTTGAGCAGAAGGTAGGAGATATGAAGAGACCAGAAGAGGTCTGACCCCTCGAAGAATGAAGGATCAGAAAAGATGAGACAAGGGCCTATTAAGGCGAGAAAGTGAAAGACTCCCTAGGCTCGGATAGGAGCCTAGCACAGGTAAGTGGAAGTAACGACGAACTCAGCTGGGACCCAACCCATGTCTCACTAGCCGTGAGCCCCTGAGGTATCGGACAGTCGTATCTACGCTAGTTGAGACGTAGCGCTAGCCTATGCGGCCAAGCTAACCGTGGACTCAGCAGACGTGCATTCGAACCCCACCGTCGGCCGTTCGTGAAAGAGATTTCCGTGGTTTCCCCATTTTCAATTCCAGGCAAATGCCGTGATAGTACCTTCTAATAGGCCACGACTGCATCCTTCCATCTCCTTGCCCTGTTTCAAACGTTTCCATTCATTTCATCTCTCATTGACTCTTCTCATGAGATTGGCGCTCCAGAGGCTCACGTTCAGTGAGACGTGGGTTGGCGACTACGGGACTCCAACTGAGTCCGGAATTGCTTCCACTTACTTGTGCCATGCCAAAGATCGCGGGATGAAACCCAGGCGAAGTCGTTGGATTTTTAAGTGCGTTAAAAATCCCTCAGTAAGCCTTCCTCCGGAGGGAAAGTAAAGCCGGCGGTCCCATGTCATAGATTTATGGCATATTAAAGAACCTTCCACTAATTACACCTGTGTGGAGCTAAATTATAGGTTAAAATTTGAACAACGCTCTTAGGTTCCAACTTTCGTCGCCAGGAGCCGACTGCGGTGGCGTCTAGTAACCAAGTTCTGAACTAGTAGTCGTTGACGGTGGCGTTTGGCGGCAAAAGAAGGAATTACTTGAAAATGAATATCTACAGTCCTTGCTTGAATTAAAAACAGATAACACATATTAATACAGCCATGACAATTAACACCGGTTATCAGACAGATTCTACAAACCCAAAGTACACGGGGCTACATGACCACGTTGTCGCAGCCCTTAAACTGAGGAACCAGCCAACCAACCTTACTTGTTCCAGACTATTCTCTTATTTTTCTTGTCGACCTCCATTGGTCAACTCTTGTTCTCTTTCGACCCCGGCGGTATTAGGTTATACGACACCTAGGGGTGTCTTTCACTTTCCCGCCTTAATAGGCCCTTGTATCATATTTTCCTCACACCAACATTCCCCGAGGGTTCGGACCTCCTCTTTTCTCCTATCTCGTGCCTTCTGCTCAATGCTCTAAAGGAGCCAGAGTGTGTGTAGTCCAACCCTGGATAGTGCTGCACCCTCAAGGGCTCATTGTCTGGCTGCGTGGCTCAGGGGTAACGTTCTCGTTTGCTGAGCCCAAGGTTGCAGGTTCGAAACCTGGCGCAGTCAGCTGGCATTTGAGGCTGCGCAAATGCGAGGGAGCCGTGTCAGTACATTTACTGGCACGTTAAAGATCCCCTTCGGGGCAAAATTCCGGCACCCCGGCGTGTCTAAAAGCCAGTGTAGTTAAAAGGGACGTAAAACAAATAACATTATTATTATCAAGGGCTCATTGCTGGTGATTTCAGGAGGTGGCGACCCGAAGGATAACTGACCTGGGTCCGGTTCTTCCCTGTCCTAGCTCCCATTTCTGATTCTAATTCCTTTCAAGTTCCTAAATATACATTCTTTATTTCTGGGACTTTTTATCTGTTCCCTTCTTTTTCAGTTTCCTCTTCTAGAAGATAGGCATACTGTAAGTCAATGATAAATCTGCAATTAGAAGAAGTTGTAGCAGTAGGTATATTTCATCCTCATTCTTTCTCTATCACCTACATCATTAGGGGCCGATAACCTAGATGTTAGGCCCCTTAAAACGACAGTGGTGGTTGGTTCTTCAGTTTAGGGGCTGTGACAACGCGGTCATGTAGCCCCGTGTACTTTGGGTGTGTGTAGAATCTGTCTGATAACTGGTATTAATTGTGATGGCTGTATTAGTGTGTGTTATCTGTTTTTAATTCAAGTAAGGACTGCAGACATTCGATTTTCAAGTAGTTCCAACTTCGGCTACCAAACGCCACCGTCAACGGCAAACCAGTTCTGAACTTTGTTACTAGATGCCACCGCAGTCGGTTTATGGCGATGATCGTTGGAACCTATATAAGAGCGTTAGTCAAAGATAACCTATAATTTAGCTTCACACAGGTGTAATTAGTGGAAGGTTCTATTACATGTCATAAATCTATGACATGGGACCGCCTGCTTTACTTCCTCTCCGAAGGAAGGCATACTGAGGGATTTTTAACTTTCTTAAAAAATTCGACGACTTCGGCTGGGTTTGAACCCGCGATCTTGGGCATAGAAGCTCAGCATGCTACCAACTACGCCACCGAAGCCGCCTTAAAACGACAATAAGAATCATAACGATTTTGAAGTTGGCATCAGGAAGGGCATACGACTGTAGAAACCAATTACCATGGCTACGGTGGCTTAGTCGGTGCCCAAAATCGCGGGGTCAGACACGGCCGAAGTCGTCGTATTTTTAAGAGCGTCAAAATCCTTCAATATGCCTTCCTTCTGAGGGGAAGTAAAGCCGGTCCTCCCTTGGCATAGATTTATGGCATGTAAAAGAACCTACCACTAAAATTGGTAGTGTGTAGCTTGAAACCCTCTATCAAGTTCCAACGTTCGCCTCTGGGTGTCAGTGCCGTCTGGTAGCCAAAGTTGGAACTACTTGAAATTGAACTTGCCCAGTTTCATTCATCTTCATTCATTTTATCTTATCCATACACGACGGTAGGCTACTTGTAGCTCACCCCCTGGGTACCCGCATAGAAGCAGTTATAAACGCTGTCCTCGGGCGGTACCGGCCCTATGAGTCATACGCTAAATAAAATAAAATAAAATAACCCACCACGTAGACGTAGACTTTCATCTCATCTTCGACCACGTTGAGAAAACGGGAATAATAAGGGGTACTCATGCATAGAGGCACACTGAAAGTAATGTTGCTAAATTCCCTTGAAGACAGCCTTGCTACTGGACCGTGATGGCCGGCAAGCCCGTGGTAGACCAAAGAAACAGTGGATGGACCACTCTAGGGAGTATGTTAACGCCACCCTTCGAAGACGCCTTAGATCGTCTAAAATGGAGACAGATATGCCGACAAGTTGACTCTGCCATAGTGCGGGAATAAGGCTACGAGGACGCCTTACATCGCCTAAAATGGAGACAGATATGCTGACAAGTGGACTCTGCCATAGTGCGGGAATAAGGCTACGAAGACGCCTTACGTCGTTTAAAATGGAGACAGATATGCCGACAAGTAGACTCTACCATAGCGCGGGAATAAGGCTACGAAGACCAAGATGAAGAAATACGTAATGAAGGTTACAAATAGATAATGAATTGCGAAAACGAATGTTAATTGTAATAATTTTCCCACGCGTGTCTTTGTAATTATCCGGGTCAGGATTGTGGCATGTGGTCTGAGACTTGAAACTAGGTACTATCCCAGCATTTGCCTGCAGTAGAAATAGGGAAATCACGGAACACTACTTCTTGAATGGCCAGGATAGGAATCATACTCATCTCTACTCAGTTTGCCGCACGAGACTACCCCGTTCCAATCCTCAGACGAAAAACAAACATCTTGGCAGACCCGGGAATCAAAAGAGAACCCTGGCCTTCTGGGTGACAGCGAACATTTCAAATGCTAGTCAGGCAAACCGCGAATTCAAAAGAATGCCAAATTGACCCATTATAATAGCGATAATTAACTAATACATGATTTTTTTTTCCAGGAGTGTTATTTCATATTTTATGTTTGACGAAGTCGATATGTAGGCTAAATATTATATGTCAGAAATCTGTTTCATAATGGGGGTCATTGAAGTACTACTTTTCATTATAACACAGTTTTTCCAACCAATCAGAGTTCAATATTTTCATTCATTGACTAATTAGGTAAGAATAGCTTCTGACATGCACTCAAAATCCAACATGTCGGACATGAATTACATGATTTGAAAGTTGACAATGTAGCCTATATTGGATCAACCATTGTACTTACAATGCATAAACAAACTGGGCAATATTGCCAAAGAAATAGCACTGTACCTTAATATCCCCAACTCCGATTTCTACACATTCGTAAGATTTCGCCGACAATATTAGTGAATGCTGTTGTTGACATATACACACCAGAACGACATAGAGGAAGCAGGCGTTTGACATTAGTTCCACGGAAATTATAATCCAGCTCTATGTCCAGTAAATAGATTTCTCACGCGAAACGTTTCCGCCAGATATCATAACTGTTCAATTTGGGACGCAATTGATTTTCATTCCGTTGACATTCTACACGCATCGAATTTGAAAAAAAAAAAGGTTGATAATACGATACATTTTAATTTTAAGGCGTTTGTAACAGCCTATTTCTTGTTATTTGACCAAAATACCAAAATGATCCAACTTAATACCTGTGCGCTATCTGTTGGTGCTACTTCATGATAAACAATGTTTCAAAGCTTTGGGATTCGTTATTGGGTAGAGACCAAATGCTGACCCCACACAATTCCCAAGAAGATGAAGTCAACCGATAGAATATCGACAGATATTTATGAATAATTATGTTAGAACATATAGTAAAGTTATAATTATCGTCGAACATAAACAGTCGTATGCAACTCACCTATAATGGTTTGGAAATTATAAAACTCAGTTCGCTCGTCTTATAATAGTACATTATGCAACACCATTTTAGGCGAGTTGCATACGACTGTTTATGTTCGACGATAATTATAACTATTTTATGTAATTGTAACTATTTTACGTTCGAACATAAATATTCATAAATATCTGTCGAGATTTCACCAGTTTTATGTACTGAACAGAGCGCATGGGACGCAGAGAATTCCTTGTATTTGACCATGTCCTCCTGGAATACCTCACTATGGCACACGCCACGCAGTGAAATTTCAAATGGAGGGCTATGGAAGTGAGCGCAGATGCGATGCTATCCTTACCTAATTGATCACACAACTGTTTCTTGAGCTTTGATTATTGGGAGAAACTGTTTCATAATGAAAATGTTGTGCTATAATGAGCCTCATTATAGTACAGTTTTCTGACATATAATATTTACATTTCACCAGGGTCGAACATAAACATACTCGTGTCTTAATGATTGCCATTATAGGCTCGTTGCATAATGTATAAGGTGCGTTCAAAAAGTAACGATCTGGAGGCTGTAATGCGCAAACCGGTGACGACATCGGCTAATCGTCAATGCATCAATCGTCCAACGCTGCCAGTCACATTCAAACAGTGACACGGAGGCGTCAAACGAAGAGCAAAGAGTTGTTGTTCGGTTTCTGACAGTGAAAGGAGCAGGGGGAACGGACATTCATCGTCGAATGTAACAAGTGTACGGCGAACACTGTATGCCCTTACAAGGGTCAAGGCGTGGCACAAGCGCTTCAGGGAAGGACGGGTGTCGTTAGCCGATGATGCCTGGTCTGGGGCACCCCCCTGCATTACCGATGACAACGTCCAGCTGGTTGATGCACTCATTACCCAGGACCGCCGAGTGACAGTGAACGCCATAGCCGCCGTGGCGGATTGAGCGTCGGAAGTGTGCACACCATCATGAAGGAACGACTGCACTTGCGGAAAGTGTATGCCCAATGGGTGCCCCACAGTCTTCAACCACACCAGGAAGCATGTCGAATGGCCTACTGTCTTGGTCTTGGTTGGACGATTGATGCATGCTGCTGCTCGCTTTGTAACGTCACGTGACGTGCACGCGTGCCCTCTAGCAACGGGCTGTGACCTTCTATGCTCTGATCGGAACCACACCTTGTTATACACGCGACGATTAAGTCGATGTCGTCACCGTTTTGCGCATTACAGCCTCCGGCTCGTTACTTTTTGAACGCACCTTATACTATTATACATTGTACCCCGTCCAGTCATTGGGCAAATTCGTGTTGACCGACTGAAGAGCTACAAATGACAATGCTATCCACTATACCAGACGGCGTAAATAGAGCCATTTATTATTACTGTGAAGAAAATAAGCAACAATGTCGTAGAGCGCAAGTAGTACATAGGAAATGTTCCTAACATATAGGCTCCTAGCGCATCCTGGTGGCGAGCTCCGCCAATCAGTTCGGTAATTAGGACCACAGAAGTTTGTGTTATTTTCATTGGCTCTCTCTCCCCGGAGAATCATTTAGTGGAACACAATTTATGTGCTAAAATAATATGGGATATCCTAGAAGGTTGTATTGACCTTTACGAAACTCCCCAAAGAGTGTTTGAATATATCGGAGGATTTGTCTGCCTGGTTTTATGAGAATTAATCTGACGATAATGGGTCCAAGGGGACCACTCGGGGAACAATTACACCGTCACAGCAGTAAAATATACTCAGGGGTTGATAAGACACGCCCTAGATTGAAAATAAAATTAGCTCACTTCGCGAGTTCATTTCGTTTGATAACCGTTTAAATGTTCCTTCATTTAATGGGATTGACAGTTGCAAGCGCTTCCTGCAACAATAGAGTTCATATGCAACTGCTCTTAAAGATATTGATGATGATCGTGATGATGATGACGATTAATCTTGATGTTTTAACGAGTGGAACAGCGAGGTCATCTTTGACCCATAGCACATCTCTACTTAGTATAAAACAAAGTCCCCGATTTGTGTTTGTTACGAGTAAACTCGAGAACCACTGGATGGATTTTGATGCGGTTTCCACCATTCTGTAAAGCATATCTCTAGGATTATTTCTGTAGAAAATAATTTATTTATGATCAAAGGAAGCCGAGCAGTAACGATTTCAGTGGAAAAGTAAAAAAAAAACTGGCGTCCGAGCGCTTTGTAAGCTTACGCTGGGCAAACTGTTAAAAATATCTAAATACTATGAGTGTAAGAATTGTTCAGCATGAAAAGTTCTACAAAAAAGTCCGCGAGAGCATATCTCTATCTTCAATACATCGCCCACTATGAGTGTTTTTACGTTTTAATTTCTTCCAACCGTGTCCATTCAAATACTGAGGCAACAGTTTACGAGCTATCTAAGGGCGAATCTATCATCCCTGTTACAGCCTAGCTAGCGGGCGAACCTATTACCCCAGATACAGCCAGAAGCCAACCGTTGAGTCGTGTTGAGTTAAGACTTCTGAGAAGGGTGGTTGTGTTTGGAGTTTCCCTGGAAGTGCAACTAGGGTTTTCTTCATTTCGACTGTGAACTTTTCGTTCCGCAAAATTCACTGTCAAGTTAAGATTGGACGGAAGAGGGATTTGTGTTCCATGCACGTCGCCATTCTTAAATTACGTCTGACAAGAATTTGTTGCACATGCATCTCCATGATAATATAACTAATAGTCCAGTCAGTGATTTTAACCCATCAAGCCGAGACGTAAAACGGATATTGGTCGCTGTTCATTGACACTGGACAGAAAAAAAGCGCTTATCACGTAATGCATTCTCCCGGGCGAAGCCAGGTCGGGTGGCTAGTTTAAAATATAAATTTCTATTATTGAAAATTTTGAGATGGGTACCCAAATAAGAAAACAGCCTAAGTTAATGTAAATAAAAATATGTAATAATGATAATACAGTGAGTCCGGGAATGCTCTCCGCAGCGTCTGCATGCGTCTGCAAGAGCTAGCTACAGCAGTTAGGTTGGCAGCTTGCATCATAACAAACAGTAAACTTTGTATTCATAACAGATGGTGGATTTGTTGTCCTTGTGATCGATGACAGACATCAACACATCGACTTAGAGATTCATGTTTGTTGAGCTAATTTTCGTGTTGATTTACTTGGACTACGCAACATTATATCGGAGATTTCATCAAGTTTTTCGTCTGTTAAAAGCGTAGGCTTGCCTGTTCCCGGTACATCGTGAACTGAGCCAGTCACACGAAATTTACTTAAGAAATTCCGAACGGTATCACGGTTTGGACACTTTGAATTGGGAAACCGCGCCTGAAATCTTAATTTTACCTTTTCTCTAAACCAATCGCCTTCGAGAAAAACGTATTCCGCCAAAAAAAAAACTCTCTTCAGTAGTAAACATTACCGCCTGTATACTGTTGCACTCTTCCAGTAATCTATCTGAACGCCCGCTTACTGCAATACACACTGACGATTCGACAGTCTACAGCCCACACGCGGGACTCCCCCTTTCAAGGACACAGTGCTGGCAACTAAACTCATGACGCAACCACTCGCAGCGGCTCGTAGCTACTGCTGAGAACATTCTCGGGCGCCCTGTATCACCACTGTTATTCAACCTAATGGTACAGGAAGCACAGGAAGTGATAGACGCAGGAAAAGAAGGAATCAGCATAGGAATAAAAATGAATATACTGGCATTCGCAGATGATGAAGCAATAATTGCTGAAAATTCGGAAGACTTAAAATGACTGGCAAAACAGTTCTTCAAAAAACAGGGGAAGTTGGACTAGAAGTGATGATAAAACAACATTCATGAAGATAGAGAGAAATTACAAGACAAAAGGACATGGTACTTTACAGATTGATAACCATGTGTTTGAAGAAGTAGACGAGTTCAAATACCTGGGGACACTAATAAACAATAGAAACGACGAAGAACAGGAGATAGAAGTGAGGATTAAAGCTGCCTCCAGAGCATCATATTCAGTTGACAAATTACTCACATCCAAATTGTTATTAAGAGAGACCAAAATATGAATTTATAAAACTATAATTACTCTAGGCCAGTATTAATATATGGTGCAGAAACATGGAGATAACGCAAATTCACTGAGAGAAAGATAAAGGTTATTGAAAATAAAATCCTCAGAAAGATTTTCGGACCAGTTTGTAAATCAGGTGAGTGGCGAAGGAGAAAGAACAAGGAACTAAAGGAGTTGTATAAGGAACCCGATGATGTTGCGGAAGCTAAGACAGGAAGGCTGAGATGGGCTGACCACGTGCATAGAAGAAAGAGGGATATAGACTGCGAGAAGTGTGTGAGAAAAAGACAGACTGACGAAGACCTATAGGCAGACCAAATAATGAGATGGAGAGACCAGGTAGCAAAGGACTAGGAGCGTGAGAGGAAGATGTCAAGGACAGAACGAGGTGGAGGAGGCTACTTGACGGGGCCAAGAAGTGACAGCGGTTTGTGGACCCAGGGCAGTAATTAAGTAAGAATGATAATAATAATAACAATACAAAACTGCATAAATGATTGTAAGAGGAAATATATTCTATCGTTTAATAACTTTGTGGAGGTATGCCATTTTGATTTATTAATGTAGGCCTACTGTGTTCCTTAATGAATAATGTAACTCATACTACTGGCAGTCACGCCTTTCGTCTACGTCATAACGCTTAAGGTCCAAAGACAGTACACTTCTCTTTTAAAGTTGCCCTCAGGGGCTCACATCTTTTGGGACGTGGGTTGGCGACACGGGGCCCCAGCTGAGTCCGGCATTGCTTCCACTTACTTGTGCCTGGCTCCTCTCCATATTCCTTCCTGTCGACCTCACTTGGTCAACTATTGTTATCTTCCAACCCCGACGGTATTAGGGTCTCTGAGGCCTAAGGAGTCTTCCTTTCCCGCCTTAATTGGCCCTTGTCTCATCTTTTCTGATACCCTCCTTCTGCGAGGGGTCAGCCTTCTTTTTCTTTTCGACTAAACTCCTGCCTTCTGCTCAAGGTCCTCAAGGAGGCAGGGTGTATGTAGTCCCACCACTTCTGGTGCACCCTAGAAATTGCTACACCCTCAGGGGCTCATGGCTGGTGAGTTCGGGAGTTAGCGATCCTGAGAGATTCCTGAGCTGGGTCCAGTTTTCCCCCTCTTATCCATTACCTCTGGGGCGGACCCTCTCCTCTTTCACTTTCCTAACTGCCTTTCATGGCATTCTTAGAGGTTTGAGGGCATTTCTTTTCCTCCTGTCCTTTATTTGCCTTATGCTCCATTTGTTTTCCATTTCTTCTTCTAGTATATAAAAGTTAGTAGTTAGTTTTAGTTATAGTTTACATTTCATTATCATCTTCACGATCACCCAAACCATTAGGGGCCGATAACTTAGATGTTAGGCCCCTTAAAACAACAATTATCATAATCATCATATCTTTTAAAGTTATTTCCGGTATCTTGAGCTGCCAAATTTGCTCTACACATAGCTACAATGATGCCTCTTTGCTACGAAACTTGAAAGACCGCAAAACATATTCAGTGTTTCTCATTCAACAAAAAGATGTATGACATACGAAATTATAAATATTACTAGGCAGCTATGGAAGTCCAGCACAAATATGACCTACTCTGTTCAGAGTGAGGAATATCTCAAGCTGACTACAAAGCCAGAGAAATGCAGAACACATGTGAGAAGGACTGGAGAAGCAAAATGCAAGCAATTTCCCTGCTTGAAAAGATTCCCGAGTATTATTGTACAGTGAATTGGGAGCCGTGAGATATGAGGCATGCAGAATGAATGTCGTGGGGTGATTCCTACAATATGTAGGTAGTAGAAGTGAGGTATGTAGGATGCAAAGAGCTAAGCTCCACACTCTTGATATTCAAGGTGGTTGTTGCTGTCTCCGAGATCAGACTATTCTTAAAGCTTACCGAAGTGTAAACTTTCTCATGGGAACTCCAAAGCCCAGTCCATAGAGGCGCTGAACTTGTGGGTCAGTTATAGATCGCGATACAAAATGTTATAAATATAAGCTGAAACAAAAGTTTGGAGCTTTTCAGTCGGTCAACACGAATGTACCCAAAAGAGCTGGGTTATGCCCTAATCCTGAAATAAATTACATGTGATTAATAAATACACTAGGATGACCAGTTTCGATCGTCAAGCGATCATCATCAGATCCATTACACTTAGGCCATGACGAATGAAAGGGAAAGTGAGCAGACTCATCAAGTTCAAGCGCGCCCCGCCAGGCAGCGTTGGAGGGGGCTAGTTCCACGCTGCCGGTATTAGCTCAGCTGGTCTTAGGGATGCTGCTAAAGGAAACGAATGACTTTGTAACTAATACTCTTTTAAAAAGTAATTAGCGATTACAATTAAAATAGCACGGCAAGGCACAATGGAAAATATAATTCACGGAAATAAGAACTACGGTATTCATTACATGTTACGATAAGCACAGATTCCTGGAGTATACAGACACAGATTAAAAAAAAACATAATCCCCAGCATATTAAAACAAGCACTCATAAACTATTTAAAGTAACACCCTACTTACCAATTCATTTTGTCGGCTACTGGACTTTCGAAAGCTTGCGTGAAGACTTGGCGGATGTTCGACATTGCAAATCTCGGCGGATTTCCTTCGTTCTGAAGAAAAATCGGCACTTTATATAATGATAAACAAGTCTGGGGATAACATTCATGACATGCTGAAGACAACAGCCAGCTCCTGAAGGATCAACTGAAATTGTTTCTATGGAATCGATGCAATCAAAAAATATTTCGCTCCACATCGATTTTGAGTTTAATTTTCCGGTAATTACGTTCTCGGCCTGGAAAAGGATGTCACATACACTTCTCGAAGGACGTGTTAGAAACACTTCATTGTTCATTGAGCCGTAGTCCTTTATTTCGGTAAGAACTGAAAATTTATTTAGATTATTGTCACGTAGAGAATGAGCACAAGGCGAACACTTAATAAATTTAGAAGAGTGCTTAACAACATAGCCAGCCAAATGGTACACTAAACACTTATCAATCGAAGAGTTTCGAACTGCGCTGTCAAATTCAGGTACAGAGCTTTCCCAGTCTTCGATATTTACTGCATCTCGAACCACAATTTTTTCCTTAATGGAAGTTTCCACTGATTCCTTCACTGTCTTGTTATGCACTTCCGCATTCCGGGCTAATATACGCATCTGATTAACATACGAGGTCAAGATCTGCTCCCGTTTAGGTTCACAATTTCCACCAACATTTAAAGCCTGTTTTATAGGGACGTATATACATTGAAGTAGATGCAAATGAAGGAAATCTATTGTCGATGGATGATCATCTGAACTGAAAGACCGCATAATTCCGAAGTGCCGTTCCAAGGGATCTTGGGTGAGCTTTCCTGTCAACACATACTTATAACCTTTCTCCCAAAGCCATTCACACATCTCCAAAGTACTCTGTAGGGTTACTACTAGTGATTCCAAGGTTCTATTGGAGGCAAAGGTATTATTGGTAGATCTCACGGTCTGAAGAAAATTAACAATAGCTGTATGAGAAGGTGAACCTTTACGAAGAGCCTGAGACGGAATGAATGCATTGAGTGCATCAGCAACAACATTTATATCACTGGTAAATGTCTCAGTGTCCTCACTACCTTGTAATCCTGCCAGTCCCATTTCTCGATAAAATTTAATACCTTTGGCAACACTGTCACTGAAAAGTTGGAATGCAAGCCTAGCGTTCATTCTCTGGAAAGATGATGGGTCTAAATGAGCAACTGTCAGCTTGGGGCATGCTCTAAGCCCAGCATACCCTGAGAGATCTTCTTTGAACAGTTCCCTATAAAAATTGAAATTAATAATTTTGTCATTATAGAGAAGTTCTACTTTATCATGAAAGTGGTTTCTAATGCATTTCAATACATGAACGAAGTCTGAGAAAGCCCAGATCTTTCTCGTAACATCTGCAGGATTAAGGATGTGAGGTTGTAGAGAGCTTGTCTTGCCACTAACTCCTAACGATCTCCAGGCCTTTTTATTTGTCTGACTACCATCACAAGTAAAGCCAACCACCCTCGCCCCAGCCTCTTCTAACTGCAAAATCACCTGTATTAAAATTTTTGCGAGAATGTCCCCTGGAGCAGCATTTCTGCTTGCATAAACAGCAACTGGCTGCACCCAATTATGCATGAATGGTACGAACATAAACACTAGAGCGTGATTTGCAAGTACGTTCTTCTGGAGGTCAGGTGTGTGTTCACCTAAATCAACTAATCCATCTACTTTATGAGAAAAACTATTAAACTGGATTTCTTCTCTTAGCTTCACTTCATCGAAAATTACAACACCGTAACGTGAATTATCATTCTTTTCTTCCTTAAAATAGTCTGAAATAGCATTTATACTATGCGTATTAACTCCATAAGGGCACTTAAGTCTTTTACAAAGTTTTCTCAAGTGACTTTCTGAGGGCAGAGGCAAGAGATTATGTCGCCGACAATGACGAAATCCTTTCGGTGATTTTATTCTCAACAATAAACTCTCTAAAATGAATTCATTGCTGTACCTCATACCATTGGGAGATTTTACCTGGCATTTCTTGAGCATAGTGTCTATTATCATCTTTTCCTTCTTGCTAAGGTGTTTGTTATCTTTGTAATTAAATGCCTGTGAATGTCGAACCTGCTTCTCCAGCAAATTAATTCTCGATTTTGCTGAGTTGAGGCAGGATCTAACGCGAATTAAATTACGGTTAGCATTCTTTAGGCGCCTTTTGAGCAATATTATAGTCTTTTCAGCATCGGTAAGTACACTAGAATGACCCAAATTCTTATCAACATTAGACTGACCTTTTAATGCCTCATTCGTTGCTTCACTCCCATCTTCAATCTTCTTTCTTCTCTTCCTGGTGGTATCGAGATTCCTTTTCCTGTTAGGAGCTTTACGGGACTTATTCTCACTTGACAGGTACTTCGGTAAATTAGGGAAAATATGAGGCACTGCTCCAGGACGTAACTTCCACCTCATACGAGAGATTTTCACTTCTTCACCATTCACTATAAAATTATCTGATTTTACTATCAAATCACCAGAGAAATGAATTTGACAAATTCTACTACTACGCGTTAACTTCGTAACCTTTCGTGGAATAGCTCTGGCCCATTTTTCAAATTGATTTGTATCCTTCGGTGGTGAAAAAAATCGTATATCGTCAACTACTCGACCATACCCTGACTTACAGCCAGGTACAAAACAATAAGGCATGTTGAACTATTAAATGAACCAAGCCACATAAGAAATATGTTTGAAGTACACAAAACACAAAACGCTGATGTACACAAGACACAATGAACTGAATTTAAGAACTGAAAGCAAAGAAAATTCAATTTAATTCACACAAATATCTCACACAGTAACTTCTCGCGCACTTTCTATGAACCGGCTCGACGGAAACACAGCACGTGTTGGACATACTCGCTTGCAGTGCTTGTAGCGGCGGGACCAGAAACTACCGTGCTAAAATGACGGAGTCCTCACACTAGGTCCTTCTATTCGTCATGCTTAGGCTATAACATCTATGTTTGAGAATACAGGTGAAAAATATTTACAATATGTACAATTATTTAGTTGCAGTATTGGTAATGCAACTGTCGGTGTATGCTAAATGTAGTATATCTAATGTTAGGTGAAATGCTAAAATGGTGATAGAAATTCGGAATTTGTCTATTTGCGGTGATTATGTGGTTGTAAAAAAATCAACTATGGTTATACTGTTATAATACAGTCTGATACTTATCCGGTTGTCTTCCTGGCTGGAACTTCGAGCAGTTTCGTGTTCACTCTAGCACCAGTTGTGTTCGACTGAACCCGGATGTTAACTGGACGAAACTGGTTTTTCCTATCTCCCCCCTTTGTTCTGTCTGAGGTCAGTGCCATATTTATTTGTGTGACGTTGCCAAGTCTAGATAAGAATGTATGTTATTGAATACAGGAAGATCTACAACTATTAAAGACCGTGGAACTGTCTTCGCCACGCGTGGACTAAAAATCTATTCGAACTAAGCGCTGCCCGGTCTATTGAAGACGTCCTGGCACCTTTAATAATATAAACTGAAATTCGGAAATGTCGATCTGAATCACGATTTGTAATTGAGCTATGTATGTCAATGACAGATCGCGGTTCACATCGTGTTTCGAAGGTTTCTTGCATATGCTAATTTCTGTTTCTGTTTCCCCCACCCAAAACCCCCTATTCCCCAGGCTTTCCCGTAAGCTTGCCAGAGGAGTATTTCGTGACGTCGTTGATGACGTCATCAACGCCGCCATTTTGATTTTACGGGAATTTTATACGCAAGTGTATCGCGATCTATGATAGTCCCGAACTTCCAACTGTAGGGGTGTGGGTTGGATACCCACCCAGGTAGTGAGTGATTTTAAAAACAGAGCTGCAACTTTCAGAAGTGCAAATGGCCCTGGAGTTCACCCAAAGCGTACAAATCACTTCATTTTGTAAAGGTAGTACTTCCACCACAAAAAAAAAACAAGTTCCGTGAAGAACTATACAGCCTACTTTTCATGCCAATGATAACTCTACAATATATGAAACTATCTAGAATAATGAAAACATTAAGTTGGTAATATCGAAATATCAAATTAGTTCAAAATATACCTGGTATAATGTAGCCTAATAGAGCACTACAGTTGGCAGCCCTGGTGACTGAAATCAAAATTAGGTTGAAGTCCAATGGACGTTACATGCAGTTAGACACTGGATCTATCAGCTCGCGTAAAAGCATGTTGCCAACAATACCATGCGTGTGCTGGTCAGAAATAATCTGAAATATTATGATATCTTGTTGTGCCAATTTTGGATGAAATCCATTTGTTAGTATAGAAGTTACATGTATTTTAAAATTGGACATATCAGCAGGCATAGAATCATGTTGGCAGCACTGCCTTGTATTAATTACTCGAAATTAATCTACAATGTCAGGTGCTATACGTGTGCAAAGTTTAGAGCTGTTGGCTTGCATACTTTCTGATATATTGATATTAGGGTAAAACAAATATAGACGGCATTTATTAACAGTTGGCAGCCCTGATTGCTCTTAACAATACTTACAGTCATATCTGTTATGGTACACATAGCACATACGAAATTTGGTTGAAATGGAACTGATAGTAACTTATAGAAGTTACATGTATTTAAAAATTGGCACTATCAGCAGGCTTATAATCATGTTGGTAGAACTGACGTATATAAGTTACTCCAAATTAATCTAAAATGTCAGAATATAGGTGTGCATAGTTTAAAGCTGTTGGCTTGCATACTTTCTGATATATCGGTATTTGGATAAAAAAAAATAGAGAGAGCAATTATTAACAGTTGGCAGCCCTGGTGGCTCTTAAGAATACGCTCAATCATATCTGTTTATGTACAGATATTACATACAAAATTTGGTTGAAATACAATTGATAGTGTAGAAGTTATATGCATTTAAACATTGGACCTATCAGAAGGCTTAAAATTATTTTGGCAACACTGTCATCGTTGGCCTCCTGGAAATTAAACTGAAATAGTATTATCTGCATGTGTACCAATTTTGGAATAGCTCCCATGCATACCTTGCGAGATATCCAACATGGAGCTCAAATTTCAAGTGCGTTTTTTCAGCAGTTGGTAGCACTGACATCATATTCAAATATGGACTTGAGATATTCCGGTGCACATCTTTACTCATACTAAATTTGGTTTTGATTGCTGCAGCCGTTTAGGAGTTGATAGGGGGGGGGGACACACAGCCAGCCAGACAGACAGACACACATTTTCCCGGATCGATCTCATAAGTCTACTTTTTCCTCATTTTTGCAAAATGTGAAAAGTAGGCTAAAAATTAGGATATTAGACGCTGGTGACGGCAATCGTGGAATACGACTCGGCGGTTGGGGACCCATATCAAGTGGAGCTCATCAAAGGTCTAGAGATGGTACAAAGGCAGACTGCTAGGTTTATGCTCAACTATTTCAATCCTAGAAGTAGTGTAACTCGAACTAGGGTGTGATTCTCTGGAAGTTAAAAAGACGAAATCCAGACTATAGGCCTAAGCTATGTTTACACTAATCGGCCATCATGGGGAGAACATAGCAAACGTCTGGGAAATCCCACCTACCTGATGAGGGCAGATCATCCGCATAAAGCTAACGGCCGACTGCAGCGTAAAAATTATGGGAAATATTATTTCATTAATCGAGGTTGTGAGGTTTGAAGCCATTTTTCACTGTTGCCTAAGTAAACAAAAGTTTAGTGCTTTTCAGTCGGTCAACACGAATGTAACCAAAAAGAGCTGGGTTATGCCCTAATCCTGAAATAAATTACATGAGATTAATAAATACACTAGGATGACCAGTTTCGATCGTCAAGCGATCATCACCAGATCCATTACACTTAGGCTATAACATCTATGTTTGAGAATACAGGTGAAAAATATTTACAATATGTACAATTATTTAGTTGCAGTATTGGTAATGCAACTGTCGGTGTATGCTAAATGTAGTATATCTGATGTTAAGTGAAATGCTAAAATGGTGATAAAAATCCGGAGTTTGTCTGAAAAGCATTAAACTTTTGTTTTGATTAATCGAGGTATTGATAATTGGAACTCATTGCCTTGGAGCCTTTCCCCAAACATATTGATGTGTGTAATTACTCTAGTTGTGTTCATTAAGTGTGTGCGATATTATTGTGTGTAATTTTCTGTAATTGTACAATTTGCCTCCTGTGAATTACTCCCATTTGCAAATAAAGAAATTAATTAATGAATATTTAGAACAACAATTTTTCTAATATTGTCATTTAGACTTTCACGGCCCGTGTTATTATTCATAATGTTGAATTTTGGGCTTATGCCGTGTTTTATTATACTAATATTCGACGCGTTTCGAAAGAAACCATGTCTTTCATCGTCAGGAATAATCTGGAATACGACAATGTTGCTAAGAGAAAGCAACGAAGAACATATAGAAGGCGCCCAAAGATGGACGCCATTATAGCCCCATGTTAGGGACAACGGAAAGCAGCAGTGAATTACTTTCTCAGGGTTCTGATAATAGGTAGCCAGGATTCACTGAGATTGTAGCCGGTGTCGCGGTTGAAATTATCTGGGTGTTTACGTGTTTCAACCGCCTCCCTGATGATTCTGGGACGATATTGCTTTATACGGGCAAGAACATCCACTCCTTGGAACATGACAAGGAGTGGATGTTCTTGCCCGTATAAAGCAATATCGTCCCAGAATCATCAGGGAGGCGGTTGAAATACGTAAACACCCAGATAATTTCAACCGCGACACCGGCTACAATCTCAGTGAATCCTGGCTACCTATTATCAGAACCCTGAGAAAGTAATTCACTGCTGCTTTCCGTTGTCCCTAACATGGGGCTATAATGGCGTCCATCTTTGGGCGCCTTCTATATGTTCTTCGTTGCTTTCTCTTAGCAACATTGTCGTATTCCAGGTTATTCCTGACGATGAAAGACATGGTTTCTTTCGAAACGCGTCGAATATTAGTATAATAAAACACGGCATAAGCCCAAAATTCAACATTATGAATAACAATTTTTCTGTTTTAAAGCAAACTACGATTGAAATACTCTTAGGGCTTTAAAAGACATCTGGGTAATGCCGGGTGAAACAGCTAGTTTCATGTATTTATTTATTTATTTATTTTATTATTTCTATACGTTCCAAACTTTCTTCGGCTTTTCCCAATTGATTGGTTTTGGCCGGGGATTTAAGATCGGATGCCCTTCCTGACACCACGCGATAGTTCCGGTGAAAATTCCACCTCGCGGTCACCGGGATTCGAACTCCGGCCGGCCGGGCGTGCCCAATACACATATAATATAGCAGAGGGAGCCAACAAATAAGAACCAACTGAGTCATCGAAGTTTAGGAGAAGTCAATACCGTAAACTATTACGTTTCTCGTAACAGTATTCCACCTGAAGACGACACTGTGTAATATGCTTGATTGCTGTGTTTGGTAAATAGCCTGCACATTGCGTTACTCATTAAGCAACTAAAACAACAGAGTGGGCCATTAAGTTGGGAATCGACTGAAGTTTTAGGTTGGAGGACTGTATTACAAAATGTTTGTTCCGTTTGAGGCGACAATTTGACCTACATCCTTTGCGCTTCTTCATTCTTCTGACAGCGACATATTCTGTCACTACAGTTTTCGATCAAAATTATTGGAGTATTGACGTAGGCAGTTTATAAGGTAGATCTCTTATTTTAATAGCATCATTTTACAATCATTTTTAATACATGGCATTTAATTATTTGCAAGCTTTTCCATTTTTGATTTAAAACAATTTTTGTAAAGGTATCCATTTCTATTTGGTTTTGTTAACTAGTTTTAAGATTTAATATCAATCACGCTGAGGAAGGTATCAATGAAATACCGAAACATGTACGATTAGTAATGTAATTGAACGTTTTTTTTTTAGTGTTTGACTGGGCGGTTTTAATAAGATAATCAAAAGAGTACATTCCAAAGTCAATGAAAAAATAGAAAACAGGCCAAGCTCAGGTATCCTTCGGAATACTCAATTCTGAAAGTTTCCAGACACAATTCCTTACGGGAAAGGTGCAAGTCGATATGGGAGAAAACAGTACTAAGTAGGGTAACAAAAGATGCCAGCAGATGGCCAACAAAATTATTTTGAAAGAAAAATTGTAACCGATATAGATTCTTTATTTGATTCTAATTATCTGCACACCTCTGTACTGAACCCGCTGAGCTATGGTTCATGTGATTTTTTTTATGACAGAGCATTTATGATGGGATGTTGTACTTTTGAACACACCCAGGAAGCCACGTGGAGCTGAGAGATCATGCGATACTTTTTGAAGTAGCGGTGAATCGCACTTTTGACTGGTGAAAACTGCTAATTATTTATCTGAGGTCTTATTAATTAATTTTATCTTTCCACAAGACTCAGAATATTCCATTTCGTCATGCTGCATTATTAAAACATTTTAGAGAATGTTTATTTTTACTTTAGGTAAGGTAATACCCTTGCAGATACGCAAAAAGGAACGTAAGTAGTCGCTCAACGACTTCGTTTTGACGACCTACTTTCTAGAGACACCCAGTGCCTTGCACTGCGTCTGGAGAATCCGCCTTGTGTAGGCGTGGAATTGCATTTGTCCTACGAGACGTAGAAGAATATCCGCTGTTGAGCGTTGAAAGTAATTGTAAGGTGCCATCGAGCACGCTAATACTATTATTCACTGTTGTTGAAGCCCAGTGAACTAAAGAAGAAGTTTGGGAAATAATAATTGGCAAGTATAGTGTATTGCACAACATTGCTGTAACACCACATTATACCCACGCGTATGTGGAGGGCAGATGCCTAGTGGAAATATACAGGTAATAGTGTTACAATTATCCTGAATGAGTGTGATTATAATTATATGATATATTTAAATTGCCAAAGTGAAAATTTCATTTTAAAAACGACGTATAATTCACGGATGCTGCGTGATACAAAAGTAGCGTCACTAGCACGTGCAGAATTATAAAACAGTGTTAGTTCACATGCTAATCCACATCTACGAAATTAAGGCTGTGTCGTATTCTACAATTGAAGCCTATAACATTCACGACGAACATTATAATTTTGAAAATGAGAGGATGAATTATCACGTAACTTATTTCACTATCCACGTGATTACACTTTTCTTCACCATGATTGAAGCAGTCACCATGGGCTAATACCATCCCGGTATGAGGGTGATGTTTCTACGGGAACCAGCATGATGGTGGAACTTCCAGGACAACGAACGAGAAGGAAGGAGCCAAAAATGCCATTTCCAGGCATATCCATGAAGTTGTCGACAGGGACAAATCGAACCCTGGTCTTTGGAGGAGTCCAGATGGGAATCTTGATGAGGAGGATACCGTTCCAGAGAGCCAGAGAGGATTTTGTACAACCCTTGTTGTGGAATAGAGGGCTGAGTGAGAGCTTCTCCATTTCGTGAGTTTTTGTCACACCCCTTCCTTGTTCTAGTTTCTGGTGGTATAGTAGATTTAATGTAGTTTGTGAACCAACCGCACTCAGTGTCAGCCATTTTTCTAGGTAGGGATGTAACTAGATTAGTTAGATGTCATTTATTTCAGTTATAGTGAGACACCCTTGGGTCAGACATTTTGGTCAGCCCTGGTGCAGCTTGATGAACGTCGTAGAACGTCAATGCCTACCTTTTGCTGAACCTGACCGTAGTCATTTTGAGGCTATTTTGTTCAACCCTACTTGGGGTAATTTTCAAGTCTTTGCTGACTTTAGTTATGGCAATCAGAAGCCATGGTTATTAATTAACTGCATTCTTTGCAGCCATCCTTTGTTACACCCCTGACTGTCGTTAGATCAGTCGTATCAGTTAGGTAGTCGACTGTAACTACCAGTTTTGTAAATGCATTATATGTTCATTTTGAGTAAGCTCAGAAGCTATTCTTGGTCAAGTTTGAACCTAACAACTAGAAGGAATATTTCGTTGTCTAGCATCGAACTCAGTTCCCAACGTATCATTAAGCAGATCCTTGTAGTGAATCTGCGCCACAATTATCATTTTGCTTGTGTCATGTAAGACACGTTTTTATTTGATGTTGTACTAGCAACTACTGAATTGTATTTTTAAAGCAAAGAGCTCCAGTAATTGTAAGATTACTTTCATTTAGACGTCTTTGGTAGAAAGACGGAATTATATTATTATATTCAGATTTATTGCGTGATTTTTATACACGGACTCTTTATAGGTTCATAACCTATGGTAATGTTTTTTATGAACAGGCCAGATGTATAGTTTTATATTGATTAAATCGCCGGCCTTGAATAATGTGTGTTTTGTGTCGACCAAACACAGGAATGTGGTAACCTGTTGGTGACATAAACTGGTTTTCTAACCCAGTGCCCTTGAAAGCACGCCTGCTTTATTGTGAGACAAGACTACTTTTGACAAGGACAGAGTACGATTTGTATTCGCATTTCCTTTCATTGCTATTTTGCTTATGGAAATCAGTTTCCACTCTTGTATTTGATCACATGTTTTATAGATCGCTTTTTGTTAGTTAAACGCTCTGCTTCGTGTACTGTCGTTTGACAGGTACAGTTATGTCAGGTATTCTATAGTATGGTGAAGGCTACCCTGTCATAGCAGGATGTTATTGTATGAAGGTATTTTGAGTATGCCTTGTCCGGGACAGTTCCCGTTGACTAGATGTTATTGGAAGGTAACTGTTGTGGACAGGCCTATCCCAGAGTTATTGAATGCGAGCTTTGCGCCGCTGGTAACCCGTGTTATTGTGTGTTCGAGTTGTTATTGCTCGTTGATCTTATATTCCGACGGTTGAGTCGAGGCTTTTTTTTTGGGGGGGGGGGGGAGAATGATCTCAGTGGAGACACTCCGTGCCCAGGCTATTGTCAATGTTATTCGCCATAAACCTACGATAAACCTATAAACCGACATCTTAATAATAAAACGCATAATTGTTGTAAAACAAGGCTAACTAACGATTCTTTCTATCTAACTTTGTTCTTTGCATTTGGAACTGTTGACATAGACGTGCAGTTGAAGATAATTTCCTTGTGTGGAAATGACTAGGACAGTTGACCTGTAGCGACCTGAAGCATGCGCGAACCTAGAGTTCGTAGCTTGTGGAGCTCAGGCCATGCGATGTCAGACGTGGTCTCAACTACGCATTCGTCACCGTAACTACACATTAGATGACTATGGCTTACAAAGAGTAAACCAAGGTGCAGGCAGGAATTTTTAATACAACTACTGTGTCTATTTCATTACTTATTTATGATGTCAAGTGTATAAATCCTACATGTTACCTTATTGTGTGCTGTTAGCACATAGTTATTAAGCATAATTAAATTGTTTGTTTTTCATGGCTGTACACTTAGCTTTTTGGATGTAATTGTTTTCTTTTACGGACGTCATCGCCGTAAATGTTGTTAATTGATAGGACTTAGCTAGATGAAGTAACGTTAAATGTAAATGTGGAAATGGTATCATCCTAACTTAGATTTGTTTTGCTACCCTGTTAAATGTAAATTCTGATATTAGCTTAATCTTGTAACTTGAACTAGGGACTTGTGTCGTACCATTTTCCTAGTGTTGCTGTTGTTGCTTTATTATTGTGAGTTAGATCTTTCGCGAGGGTTTTTCAGTAACTTCTCAGGTAGGGACCTGCTCTTTATTTTCTTTTGTTTATTAGTTTGCGGACTAGCCGATTATAACCCTCCGAACTAGGCTAGGGGCTTGTGAATTTTAATAAATTTTCACGGTGTTTTACTTAAGTCTGGATGTTTAATTTCTCAGTCTAGTTTTGAGGTGAACCTTTCCTTAGGCAGTCTATGACCATCGTCACCATGTACCACGATCCCCGTGGACTAGAGTGTCTCGTGCCGCTTAGCCTATTAGGAAGTTCACCTGATCCTCACGGTAATTTTATTCGACTTATGGGATGTTAGGAAAGTCATCGTGGTTGTTGACTCGACTAACGGTCTCAGTACCTTGAGGCAAGTCCTTGTCAGCTTTCAATTTCCAAACGCATTGAGATGAAAATGTTGAGCTGAGTTGAGAATGAGGAGCGATTCTCCTCAAGTCTCAATATCACTGTGCGGTAGTGACGATAGTGAATCAACATTGACTATTTTATCATTTCAAATGATCTTGTCGACTTCATCGTTATGCTTTGGTCTACCGTTATGTGTTACGGTTACGGTGTGTAAGACGTCATCATGTTGTTCAGTGCATATGCACCGAGTCTGATTTTACTTCTGAGGTCTGGCGTTATGCGAACGGAGACGGCGATTGCGTGACGTCATGTAGTCCTCGCGTGGGAAGTGGAAGATAAAGGGTATTAAAGTCTGTTGAGTCTGAGTTTACTCCTAGGGTCTGGCGTTATGCGAACGGAGACGGCGAGTGCGTGACGTCATACAGCAGAGTGCACGGGAAGCCTATGTTAATGGGTAATGGAGTCTGTTGAAAGAGTTCTGGGGCTTAGAGCGCCCTCCTGAGCCTTTCTAACATGTGTAGCATTTGTAGCATGCGTCATTTGAAATTATATAAAGTCTAGTCTCTCAGACTGACTGTATCTTTGGCCGATAACCTAGATGTTAGGCCCCTTAAAACAACAACAACAATTATCATCAATTATTGACTGTATCTTGTTTTAGTCAGGTTTTGTAATTCAATATTTCCCCTTTCTCTAAAAGTGTGACGGTTGCACAGCGCATTGCCATCACGCACCATGTTTGATTCAATAACCATTTATTTTGTGTCATTAAAATTTATGGTATCGACACTTATGTTCCGGTATGCCTGCGGTAAACTCGGCACACAGCTTACCTGAGTTGTCGCTGCACACATCATCCATATGGATTGAGATGACATGGTTAGCAATGTATACAGACATTTGAACAGCTGAGATAATCATTAATGCTAAACACTACATCCATAATCAATAGTTTTGCTAACTAATGTAGTCTGTGTTGTCGAGATCTTTCCAGTGTCTGAGCATATCATTTGGTTAAGAATAAATATATTTTGGAAATAAGTGTAAAACCTTTGCTCTCTGTGGTAGAATATTAAATTATAATTTAAACCGCAAAACCTACATCTTAAAAGGTTTATCAGGATTTTTAGCCTACTATTCACATTTTGCAACAAGACGTTCCGTGACGAACTAAAGAGCCTACTTTTCTTAAAATTTAAGATCTATGCCAATGATTAATCTATATGGATCTATCTAGAATAATGACGAAATTAAGTTGGTAATATCGAAATTTCTAATTATTTCGAAATACTGTATACCTGGCATACTGTAGCCTAATAGAGAACTACAGTTGGCAGCCCTGGTGACTGAATATATTCTTAGTTCCATCTCTTAAGGTACAGAATACAAAATTTGGTTGAAGTCCAATGGATAGCATGGACGTTACATGCAGTTAAACATTGGATCTAACAGCGCGCGTAAAATCATGTTGGCAACAATGACATACATGTATTGGTCAGAAATAATCTGAAGTAATATGATCTATTGTGGTGTCAATTTTGAATAAAATCCATTAGTTTGTATAGAAGTTACATGCATTTTAAAATTGGATCTATCAGCAGGCTTAGAATCATGTTGGCAGCACTGACGTATATTAGTTAATCCAAATTAATCTAGAATGGCAGGTACTATACGTGTGCAAAGTTTAGAGCTATTGGCTTGCATACTTTCTGATATATTGATATTAGGGTAACAAAAAAAGAGACAGTATTTACTAACAGTTGGCAGCTCTGGTTACTCTTAAGAATCGGCATATACATATCTGTTATGGTACACATAGCACACACGAAATTCGGTTGAAATCTAAATGATAGTATAGAAGTTACATGTATATAAAGTTGGATCCATCAGCAGGCTTAGAATCATGTTGGTAGCAGTGACGTATATACGTTTCTCCAAATTAATATAGAATGTCAGGTACTATACGTGTGCATCGTTTAAAGCTGTCGGTTGGCATACTTTCTGATATATTGGTATTTGGATAAAATAAATTGTGAGCATTTATTAACAGTTGGCAGCCCTGGTGGATCTTAATAATACGTTCAGTCATGTCTGTTTATGTACACATAGCACATACGAAATTTGGTTGAAATCCAATTGATAGTGTAGAAGTTATATGCATTTAAAATTTGGACCTATCAGAAGGCGTATATTCATTTTGGCAACACTGCGATGTATGGCCTCCTGGAAATTAAACTGCAATATTATTATCTATACGTGTGCCAATTTTGAAATAGCTCCTATTCATACCTTCCCAGATATCCAACATGGAGCTCAAATTTCAATTGCGATTTTTCAGCAGTTGGTAGCACTGACATCATTTTCAAATATGGGCATGAGATATTCAGGTATAGATCTTTACTCCTACCAAATTTTGTTTCGATTGCTGCAGCCGTTTAGACAGACAGAAGGACAGACAGACAGACAGGCAGACAGACAGACAGACACACATTTGCCCGATCTCATAAGTCTACTTTTTCCTCATTTTTACAAAATGTGAAAAGTAGGCTAAAAATGAGGAAAACGTAGACTTAAGAGATCGATCCGGGCAAATTTCTGTCTGTCTGTCTAGCTGTGTGTGTGAACCCTCCCTATCAACTCCTAAACGGCTGTAGCAATCAAAACCAAATTTAGTATCAGTAAAGATGTATATCGGGATATCTCAAGCCCATACATGAAAATAATGTCAGTGCTACCAACTGCAGAAAAAACGCAATTGACATTTGAGCTCCATGTTGGATATCTTGCAAGGTATGCATGGGAGCTATTCCAAAATTAGCACACATATAGATAATAATATTTCATTTTAATTTCCAGGAGGCCATGCCTGGCAGTGTTGCCAAAATGATTCTATGCCTGCTGATAGGTCCATTTTTTAAATTCATGTAACTTCTATACTAACAAATGGATTTCATCCAAAATTGGCACAACAAGAGATCATAATATTTCAGATTATTTCTGACCAACACATGCATGACATTGTTGCCAACATGATTTTACGCGCGCTTATAGATCCAATGTGTAACTTCATGTAACGTCCGTGCTATCCATTGGACTTCAACCAAATTTTGTATTCTGTACCTTACGAGAAGGGACTAACAATATATTCAGTCAGCAGGGCTGCCAACTGTAGTGCTCTAATAGGCTACATTATACCAGGTATATTTCGACCTAATTAGAAACTTCGATATTACCAACTTAATTTCGTCATTATTCTAAATAAGTCTATATAGATTGGCATGAATCTTAAATTTTAAGAAAAGTAGGCTCTTTAGTTCGTCACGAAACTTCTTGTTAATACAGTGTGAAAGTAGCTACTGCACAAGACCTTACTCGGATATTATCATCTTTTGTACAGAGTGTCCGGGAAAAAGGTTCCAATATGTACTGTAGAGTTAGTATGCACCAACAGAAGAAAAATGTTCCCATAAACATTGGTTGTGAAGTTAATTATGTTCTGAGTTATGGTCATATTCACAAGGGGAGGATACGATGCATGGGTCACCGATTTGAACCATCTTGAGTACACGTGTAGGGCATGACCAGGCGTATATCAGGTGCAACTAGTAAGGTGCAATTCTCAGCCGTTTCCGAGAAATTAATTAATTCCAATTGCAGTGCGGCGTCTATGTGCGTTGTACGCTCTCAAGAAGCCAACGAGCGCGTGGTGCAGCGGTAAGAGCCCAGCTTCGTGAGCGCGGGATTGCTGGATCGAATCCCACCAATCCTACCAACAACCTATAAAGGGGTAACTTAGGAACCCCCCGGTAGAGCACGCGGCAACCTCTTCAAAAATGGCTGAGGTGGGAATCGAACTTACGTCTTCATTGCTTAGCCTATATCGACATCAGTGGCTACGCTGGCTAAAGCGCAGCATTAAGTCATGGGGCCAAGTTCTTCTGCTGACTCGGTAGACGCGTGGGTTCGAGCCCCACCGTCGGCCGTCCTTGAAATGGTTTTCCATTTTCAACACCAGGAAAATGCTGGGACGGTACCTTCTGACAGGCCACGGCCGCTTCCTTCCACATCCTTGCCCAGTTTCATTCATCTTCACCCATTCCATCTCTCATCCCGACGCGCAGGTCGCCCATGGGCGTCGACTAGAAAAACCTGCACTCGGCCTTCCAGGAGGCCACACGACAAAAAAAAAAGCTTAGCCTCACGTGGTTGAGTTTACCTTTTTTCTGCCCCCAAATTAGAATTAAATTTCCCGGCAGAATCTCGGGAATCGAACCAGGACCTCCAGGATGGCAGTCAACAATGCTAACTGCTACAACAAGGGGATATCAGACACAAATTTGTTTGTGATATTTCAAGTGTTTGTGATTTATGCATTTCAATGTTTGACATATCGGCCTCAATGTCCTGTTCATTAGTGTCATTATGCCCAAACCCGGCTGAAGTCGTCGGATTTTTTAAGAGCGTTAAAAATCCCTCAGTATGCCTTCCTTCGGAGGGGAAGTAAAGCCGTCGGTCCCATGTCATAGATTTATGGCATGTTAAAGAACCTTCTACTAATTTCACCTGTGTGAAGCTAAATTATATATAGGTTAAATATTCGACAAACGCTCTCAGGTTCCGACGTTCGTCACCAGTAGACGATTGCGGTGGCATCTGGTAATCAAGTTTTGAACTACTAGTCGTTGACGGTAGCGTTTGGCGACAAAAGTAGGAAGTACTTGGAAAATTTGAATGTCTGCAGTCCTTACTGGAATTAAAACAGATACACACACTAATACAGCCATCACAATTAACACCGAATATCAGACAGATTCTGCACACACCCAAAGTACACGGGGCTACATGACCACGTTGTCGCATCCCCTAAACTGAGGAAACAACTAACCAACCAACCAGCTTCATTCTTTGCAGTCACCCCGAAGATCCGGGTTCTGTTCCAGGCTCTGGCAAGAATTTTAATTCTGGTCTGAGGGCTGGACCGGGTCCACTCAACAACGTGGGACCAAACTGAGAAGTGGAGGGTGTGATTCCTACTTCTGTCATCCTAGAAGTGGATTCCCGTTGTTTCCCACTTCTACTCCAGGAGAATACCGGGATGGTTCCTAGTATATGGCCACGGCCGCTTCCTTCCCAATCCTCACCTGAATTACAAATACACACACTAATACAGCCATCACAATATCAGACGAAACTCCACACTCACCCAAGTTCAAGGGGGTTAAATTACCATGACGTGCATGCCTCTTAAATGGAACAACAACAACAACAACATCAAAGTTCAATATGATCTTTTTATGGTTGTGACTGGCTGCGTGGCTTGTGTCGCTTGCTGTGTCGAAGGTTGTAGGATCGAATCCTGGCGCAGTCAGCTATCATTTCAGGGAGACGTGTCAGTAGATTTACTGGCATGTAAAAGATCCCCTTTAGGTATCATTTCCGGTTCCCGGCGTCCCTAAAATCCAGAGTAGTTAAAAAGGACGTGAAACATTAACATTATTACTGTATTATTATTATTTTTATGTTCGACGATGTCGAAATTTAATATTATATGACAGAAAACTGTATCATAATGAGGATCATTCCAACACTATTTTTAGCCTATTTTCAATTTTGAAAAAATAGGCTTATGAGATCACCTTTTGTCCGTGTGTGTGTGAGGTGTGTGTGTGTGTGTCCCCTAATAAAATCTAAACAGCTGGAGCGATTTCAATGAAACTCGGTAAGTTCATAGCACTATTCCCGGCGACCTCGACCGTGCCCTTCAAATGTTGTTACGTCTCACCAATCCAACATGGCGGCTGTGCGAAATATTCCACTAGCATTCAATATCTCCGAAAATATTACCGATATCGCCCTGACATTGTGTACGGTGATAAAGGGTACTGATACAAGTATACCTATGTATATTTCATAAACCTCTAAAGTACGAAACGAACATGGCGACCAAGCGAATTTAAAATATTTTAATAGACTTTTCTCGTGATTTAACTCTCTGAGCGCAGTGAAATGTGGTACAGTAAATGATTTTGCAGATTGTAATGCACTGCCATCTAATTTCATTCAATTGCTTACATAACCTCAAGATGGCGGCTGTGCGAAATTTTAAATTTAAGTTTTAATTTCTTGTGTCGTAATCATGCGATCGATGTGAAAGTTTGAATAATGAACCTAGGCAATAATTGTCCTTGAATGGTACATAACTATATGGCCTATACATATAACACTCCTAAATGGCGAGCTTCCGAAATATTTAGACGGTTCTCAATATCTATGAATCTTTTACAGCAACCAAACTGATTTTTTTTATGTTCATAGAGACTATGAACATATGTTCACCTATAGGACTTTCAGGAACCTGGTGAGCCCAAATCCAACATGGCGGCGACGCGAAGTATAAATATTTAAATGGACGTTTGTCGCGAATTAACTATCCGAGTGCCGTGAAACGTTGCACGTTAAATGGTTATACAAAGGTTGATCCACTGGCATCTAATTTATTTCAATGGTTTGCATAATCACCAGATGGCTGCTGTGCGTAAATTTAAAATCCCGTTTTTACTTCTTGTTGTCTAATCATGCGATTGAAGTTTGAATACCACACGTACACAATAATCTTAATGTAATAGTACAAAAATAAAAATCCAGCCTGGCGACCATCTGAAATATTTAGACGGTTCTCAATAACTACGAATCTGTTACAGCAATTGAACTGAAATTTTGTATGTTGATAGATGCAATTAACATGATCAGGATATATGAAAATAGGCTGTATAGTTCTTCACGGAACTACTTGTTCATTATGAAACAGTTTCTCCCACCAATCAGAGCTCAAGAAACAGTTGTGTGACCAATTAGGTAAGGATAGCATCGCACCTGCGCTGATTTCCACGCTCTTCTATTTTAAATTTCACTGCGTGGCTTCTAAAGTCATAGTGGGGTATTCCAGGAGGCCATGGTATTCTCTGCGTCCCATGCGCACTGTTCAGTACATAAAAATGTTGAAATCTTGACAGATATTTATGAATATTTATGTTCGAATATAAAATAGTTATAATTATCGTCGAACATAAACAGTCGTATGCAACTCGCCTGTAATGGTAATTAAGGCACTCGCTTCGCTCGTTTTATAAACGTACTCGTGTCTTAATTATTGCCATTATAGGCTCGCTGCATAATGTACTATTCTTTTGGTATTCTACGTGGCGACCATGGGACACCGGCTAAGTCCGTCATTGCTTCCACTTACTTGTGCCAGGCTCAGCTGCGTCTTCTTTCCTGTCGAACTCTCTTGGTCAACTCTTGTTCTCTTCCGACCCCGACGGTATTAGGTTTATCCGAGGCCTAGGGAGTCTCTTCCTTTCCCACCTAAATTCACCCTTGCCTCATTTTTCCTGATACCCACCTTCTGCGAGGGGTCAGCCTTCTTTTTCTTTTCATGTTATTTCCTGCCTTCGGATCAAGGTCCTCAAGGAGACAGGGCATGTGTAGCCCCACCACATCGGATGCGTCCTGGATTGTGCTACACCCTCAAGGGCTCACGGCTGGTGAGTTCGGGAGTTGGCGATCCCGGGGAATTCCTGAGCTGGATACGTTTTACCCCTTTTTTCACTGACTTTGGGGCGGGCCCTCTCCTCTTTACCTTTCCTATCTGCCATTCATGGCTCTCCTTTCTTCCAAGTCCCTCAATTCTCATTCTTGGGGGGTTGAGGGCATATCTTTTCTTCCTGTCCTTCATTTGCCTTATCCTTGATTTGTTTACCATTTCTTCTTCTGGTATGTAAGTCTGTAGTTAGTATTAGTTATAGTTTTCATTCTCACCTCATCTTTCACTATCACCCAAACCATTAGGGGCCGATAACCTAGATGTTTGGCCCCTTAAAACAACAATTAACATCATCATCATGTAATAATTAGTCGAACATACTAACTCAGCCATCACACAATAGATTGCACACCCAAGTACATGGGGCTGCTCTGATCCCAGTTCCTAAATGAAACTACGGCAACTGGTGCTCACAAAAAGGACTCCAGTGTTTATTTACAAACTACTGTACAGTATGGTCTTATTTAAAGTTGGGCAATAGAACACAGCAGGTGACTTTCCAAGTTTGAACGACCGTTTCCTTCCAACTTTCTTCCCCAGTTTCTTTTATGATAAGCAGAGAGTTTCTCGGATGGGAACGCAGATCTCGATGGAAATGGCTCTCTCTCTCTAAGAAGAATTCTTGGGCCAAGTCGGCACATTATTTCTCGCAAGGACAGCCTATTTCTTTTTTTCGGTGTGAATACAAAGGTTATGGAAATATGAGCTTGCGTCAGTAAAGAAACATCTACTCTAACATGAGTTTTGTCATTCTCATATGGACAGGTGAGGAACCCTCTGATTTCAAGAAGAATGATATCATCCCTATACCAAAGAAAATAGGAGCTGACGGATGCGAAGATTACAGTACAATCAGCTTGATCACTCATGCATCCATGATCCTGACTAGAATAATTTACAAGAGGATGGAAAGACAGATAGAAGAAGAGTTTGGCTTCAGGAGAAACGTGGGAACAAGGGAAGATGTACTAAGCTAGAATAAGGAAGGATACGAGAACGTTCATGGCATATGTAGACTTAAAAAAGGGTTTTGGTAACGTTGATTGGAGTAAGTTGTTTGACATTTTGAAAACGATTGGAATAAAGTACAGGGATAGGAGGATGATATACAATCTGTACAGAAACCAGACAGCAGTCATTCGAGCTGGAGGACATGAGAGAGAAGCTGGTATTCGGAAAGGTGTAAGGCTAGGCTGCAACTTATCACCCATACTTTTCAATCGATACATTGATCAAGCAATGAAGGAAATTAGAGAAGTATTCAAAGTAGGAGTAAAGATTGAAGCAGCTACAGCCCCTGGCAATCCGAAGATGTCCTCGGACCTCCCGGCACTAAATCCATACGCAAAATAAAATAATCACCATACGATTAAATAATTAACTGCAAGCATATCCCGCAAACGATACTGAAAACTGTTATGTTCACCTCGTATTGGTCAGTACTCACATCGAGAGAAAAAACGCCACATGGTGAAATGAATCTTGCCAAGAGTTAAAGGATTGAGAAACGTAATAAAGGCTTGGGTCGCTTGCCTAACTTACAGGGTGGAGGGCCTGAATCAACCCTTATTTTAGGGGTTAAGGAGGCCGCTCCGACCCCAAGTTCCCTATCTCAAATTACGTCTATACCCGTCCCCTACGCGACCTATCATTCTCCAAAGGTACATAAAAGACACCCTGTAGGCTATACACTAATATAGTGAGTTAGTTTGCAATGTGTTGTAGATCATTGCACGAAGCGAGACAATGATATAAACTGCAACACTTTATTTCATGACATCAACATTTTATATTCGTTATTGAGTCAAAAAGCCACATTGAACGAATTTCTAAGATATAAAATGTGTAACAAATACAGAGGTGTGCAACTTATTAGACTTCACGTCAGTTATTCTTTTCGCAGCTTACTGCTCTAAATATGTTTGGAAGACGGTGAAATTACTTCCAATGTTTAACCAAGAGTCTTAATTATATTTATTTTAGGAAACTCAAAGTGAAATGACGTTTGAGAATTTCCACTAACAGAGGAGCTTTGCTACTACAAAATGCCACACGTTTTGTTTGGATTACTTCACTCTACTTTTCTTGTGAATTTAGAGCTGAGGGTTTTGGAGTCATTTTATTGATCATCCGCTCTTGAACTATTCAAAGATTCATGAACCATGAATTGAAATCACCTGACTTAGAGGATACATTCCAAAGTCAATGATAAAAATAGAAAACCGGCCAAGCTCAGGTACCCCTTGGAATCCCCAATTCTGAAAGTTACCAGACACAATTCCTTATGGGAAAAGGTGCAAGTCGATAAAGGAGAAAACATTACTAAGGAGGGTTACAAAAGATGCCAGCAGATTGTCAATAAAATCATTTTGAATAAAGAATTGTGGCTGGTTAAAGTTCTTTATTTGATTCTAATAATTTGCACACCTCTGTAAATTCGATGTGTCATAAAAGGGTTTAAAAACTGAACAGATGAGATGATATCATGTGAAATAAAACTCCGTGTGTTTTCTAAATTACAGATAGTTTGATTCTCGCAGGCCAGGGGAAACTGAAGAAAAATATCACATACAAAAATCAATATTGTGAAATAGCTCATATGTGAATCTACATTGGCCTATAAGTGTATATTTATCGATCTCCTGGCTATTAGGTATTCATGCTATTAGGTATCCCTCCCTATATTATTCTCCTAAGGTCCCATTCCAGTTTTGTACCGAAAATAAGGTCCCATTAACAGCAACCTACACATATGGGGTACCTACAGGTTTAGAATAACCCAAAGCGTAAGCGAAACGCACTCACTTACTCTTTAAATGCCTCACAATTAAATAAATACCTTAAAACATGTATATTTACAATGAAATAATGAAGGAATGCAACACGGTAACCATGGTAACAGAATCTCACAGGTCCATCTATTTCTGTAGGACGCAATGCAATTCCAATTATTACATTACTGTGAAAGTTTCCAGACGGTTATAAGGTTATCACTGAACCAAATTAAACTGTACAATTCATCAATACATACAGTTTAATGTGCTTAAGGGGGCCAAGGGGCACTCGAGAATTTTTTCACGCAATTTTCACATGTGAGTGTGGTACGAAAGGTCTTTTTCACCGGACTATAAAGGGTCTCCGAAAACCACATTTAAAGGCCCTTAAATTGACAGTGTCTGTGATATTCCCAGAAAACTAACTTCGCTCTGGTATACCTATGAAGAAATGACAAACGCCTAACCACTGCACCAGTAGCTGAATTGATAAAGTCTGATGATTCATACCAAGGAAATAATCAGTCATAGCATTCATGAATGAGATTTTGCTAAGTGTACTCTTTACAACTACAATATTCGCGGGCGAAGCCGCGACGGGTAATGCTAGTTCATTCATATATGGTGTAACCACAATATGCTGATACATTCTCGTAAGATGCAATTTTGCCAGTAATATTTTCATCTCGTATCTTATTCAGGTGCAAGTCGGACATGCGACTATTGAAACTTCCTGTAAAGACTTAGTTTGTGATATCTCATCAGCAGGTCCAATTGTTTGGTACGGAATTTCCGAGAAGGAAAGTAAGAGCTTCGAGAGGTAACATAGAAACGCTCTAGAATTACAGAACATTACTTTTCCATTTTGAATTCATAACTAAGCCGTTTGGCAGACAATGGGCGTCTTTGTTTGGGCTAGTCAATAGGAGTGCTGTACTCTCTATGAATGAATGCACTTTAGCAAAAAGAAAAGTGTATTTGCTTGGGAAGCAGTGGGCGAGGTTTCTGTTATTCTACAATAATGCTCATCTTTTGTGCTCTTTCAGTTGAGTGGTTAAGGAGAAATAGAAACATCAACAAAACATAGGGAGCCCTGGCTGGGGTTATCGTTTAGTCCATCTTCGCTGAAAGGACTTCAGAGGGAAGTCACTAAGTAGCGTCGGTCTAATGCCAAAACTACGCCGGCATCATTATTTATTCACTTTTTTTGTGAAATCTTAAACAGGATTACCCTCATTGTCTTCAAACCGTACTTCTATATCTGACGGGAAATTCAGTAAAACCATCTGCTTCTTCTTCTCTTTCACGAATGGGTCACTTAGGACCACGTAGAATCAACATTTTGCGAGCTTTCTTCCTTGCCCAATATTTCTTCATATCCTCGGAGTATTGTAATCTCTGTTCCTCCGTCCAGATACGACGAGTTGATCTCTTCCCATCTTCCTCAAATCCCCTTCTGTGGACAATTTTCCTTATCTCGTCTCTATCCTGAAGTTTCGGTGATCCTAACTCATTGAGGTCTTTCTCCACTTGTTTATACCATTTTGATCTCGTGAGTTCGATTTGTAGAAATGTATGTATTCGGAAAGTAAGTCTGGTATGCATCATTCTTTCTAAGTGACTTGAAAATTGAATTCGGCGCAGTCTCATTTGTCAGTAAATTTAGAAACTTTATTATACCGTATATTTCCGAGTTTGGTTTGGGAAAATGTATTCAATTTTTAGCCTATTTTCATTTTATGAAATAATAGTCTTATGAGATCACCTTTTGTCCGTGTGTGTGCGCGTGCGTGTGTGCGTGTGTGTGTGCGTGTGTGTGATGGTGTGTGTTGCCGCCCCCCGTTATAACTTCTAAATGGCTGGAGCGATTTCAATGAAACTCGGTAGGATCATAGCACCATTCTGGCCGACCCCTACCGTGCCCTTCAAATTTTAATGTGTCTCGCCAATCCAACCTGGCAGCTGTGCAAAATATTTCACCAGCATTCATTATCTCCGAAACTATTACCGATATCACCCTGAAATTATGTACGGTGATAAAGGACATTACTAGAAGTTCACCTATGAGACTTTCAAAAACCTGGTAACCACAAAACCAACATGGTGGTCAAGCAAATTTGAGACATTTAAGTAAACTTTTCTCGCGATTTAACCATCCAAACGTAATGAAACTTCGTACAGCAAATGTTTATACACATTGTAATGCACTGGCGTCTAAGTTAGTTCATTTGTTTACATAACCTCAAAATGGCGGCTGTGCGAAATATTTCAGTGGCATTCTATATCTCCGAAACTTTTACAGATATCATCCTGAAATTTTGTACGGTGATAAAGGGCACTTGTAAAAGTTAATCTATGTAACATTCATAAACCTGAAAAGTACGAAACGAACATGGCGGAAAAGCGAAGTTGAAACAATTTAATAGACTTTTCTCGAGATTTAACTCTCTGAGCGCAGTGAAGTGTGGTACAGTAAATGATAATACATGTTGTAATGCACTGGCATGTAATTTAATTCAATTGTTTACATAACCTCAAGATGGCGGCTGTGCGACATTTTAAAATTAAGTTTTTATTTCTTGTGTCGTAATCATGCGATCGAAGTGAAAGTCTGAATAATGAAGCTACGCAATAATTTTCCTTTAGTAATACATAACTCTATGGCCTATACATATATCAATCCAAAATGGCGAGCATCTGAAATATTTAAACAGTTCTCAATATCTACGAATCTTTTACATCAATCGAACTGATTTTTTTAATGTTCATGGAAACTATGAACATAAGTTCACCTATAGGACTTTCAGTAACCCGTTGATCACAAATCCAACATGGCGGCGACACGAATTATAAATATTTAAATGGACGTTTCTCGCAATTTAACCATCCGAGTGCAGTGCAACTTTGCACGTTAAATGCTTATACAAATGTTAATCCACTGACATTTAATTTATTTCAATTGTTTTCATAACCACAAGATGGCAGCTGTGCGAAATTTTAAAATCTCGTTTTTACTTCTTGTGTTCTAATCATGCGATTGAAGTTTGAATACCAAACGTACACAATAATCTTCATGTAATAGTACATAAATCAAAATCTAACCTGGCGACCATCTGCAATATTTAGACGGTTCTCAATATCTACGAATCTATCGCAACCTTCAAACTGAAATGTTGTATGTAGATAGAGGCAATTAACATGAGTAGGATATATGAAAATGGGCTGTATAGTTCTTCACGGAACTACTTGTTGATTCTGGGCCCTAATATTTTTCTCATGATTTTCGTTCTTTTAATCTCTAATTGTTCTTTTAAGTTCTTATGATGTAAATTGAGTGTTTCTGAAGCATACAGGGCTTCTGGTTTAATCAGTTAAATATTATTTCACTTAAGATTGCATTCTGTTCATAACGCATAGATCGTTAAGGTAACTACAAAACGGAATGAGCTCTCATTAAAAGCGTCAGGACACAGAACGTTCCGCAAAATATTGACTGTAGCTCGAAGTTTTGATAAAATTGGCATAAGTATTGAATGTTACAAAAATTCCAATTTCATCCTTAAAGAATTAACCAGCGCTGCAGTCAGGGAATGGCTGGCTATCTCCTTATTCCAGGGCTTCACAAACTAATTTGAATAATCTTGAGATTCAACAAAACAGGTCTCTAACATGGGAAGTATGAGGTAAGACAGGTCGAAACCTCTCTTGAAACGTTGTGAACCCAATCGTTGTACTATAAGAAGACACTGTGCGGATCATCTGCCGCCAGATTGAACTGCAAGGCTCCGAAATCATACCTGACATCCTGGTACGCAGGCATGATGGCTGGAGGAGCTGGACAAACCTGCGGCACTCGGAGTAGTAGCGAGGCGGGACGTTCATACCTACTGGAGCGTGCGTCTGCTTCCCACAGGCCTTGAATGCTTGGGTGGTCAGGGCTGTCCGTTCCAACATGAACGGTACTCGCTACTTCCCATTGATTTATATGAGAGATTCGCCACATGATTTCGGAGCCTTGCAGTTCAATCTGGCGGATAATTTTCCACACGTTGTCCTCTTATAGTACAACGATTGCGTCCTTAACGTTGCAAGATAGGTTTCGACCTGTCTTACCTGACACTTCCCTTGTTAGGTCAATGTATCGTGTATACCGTCGCCTCGCTGTAAAATGTACACATATACTAATATATTGCCTCTAACCCTTTGAGCGCTTCACCCGTCTATAAACGTTGCAAACAAAATTTCTTCATATTCTCCAATTGCTTTCAAGTGCTGAGTTGATCTCTTGTCATCTTCTGCCATCTGTTGGGCATTATATAGTATTATTTGAGTTCGGATTTATGTTCCTGGAAGTAACTAATAGATCATATTGTAGACGTCTCTCCTCAACAGCTGAGGATCACCTGTAATGGCGGAATAACAAGCAAATACTTTTCCCCACGCTGTGATTTCGGATCAAATAATAACAATTTATGTACAAGAAAAGAGCAACAAGTGTTACCTGCCTACTGATTTTCTTAGCATAACCACTTGACTTGAAATACCAAAACACATTCAGATAAAATAAACATATTTCAAAAATAATAATAATGTTTATTGGCTCAATTTAGGGGCCGCGACGCTTGGCACGGTGGGTGAGTGGTTAACCCCAAGCTTGCACGTCCGCTCCAGGCCGTGGTAAGTGATTTTTGAAATGCGGCAAAAATTACGACACCATGTCATATGATGTTGGCATGTCAAAGAACCCATTTGAATTCAGTAGGCTGTGTTCATAATGGCAAAATTAATCTCGGGAGTTTCCGCCAACACAAAGTTCTTCATTTCTCTACTAGAAAGCGCTATAGTGTTCAAGGAGCTTAGATATCTAACCTCCTTGACTTTCATAGTGCTTCAAGGAGCAACGAAATTCGACATGCAAGCTGCCCAATGGGTGTCAAATAACAAAGCTTTCACCCGGCACCCGAGGCCATACGATATTATTACTATTAGGGGCTGCGACAACGCGGTCATTTAGCCGCGTGTACTTTGGGTGTGTGTAGAATCTGGCTGATAACCAGTGTTAATTGTGATGGCTGTATTAGTCTGTAATTCAGGTAGGGACTGCAGACGATCAATTTCAAGTAGTTTCTACTTTTGCTACCAAATGCTACCGTCAACGGCACTTAGCTGTGAACTTGGCTACTAGATGCCACCGTGACCTGCGTGGCGGTGAACGTTGAAACTAATAGAGCGTTAATCAAATCTAACCTACAAATTGAGCTTCCCAGTTAGTGGAAGATTCTTTTACATGCCATAAATCTATGATATTGGCCCGCCGGCTTTACTTCGTCTCATAAGAAAGGCATACTGAGGGATTTTTAACGCTCCTAAAAATCCAACGACTTCAGCCGGGTTTGAACTCACCATCTTGGGCATAAAAGCTCAACAGGCTACCGACTACTCCACCGAAGCCGCCCAAGAAAGGAAGTGGCCAAGATCGAGAAGGCAATAATAATATTAATAATGTTATTGCATTTACGTCCATTTTAAGCACTGCGGCGTATAGAGATGCCGGTGTGCCTGGATTTAGCCACGAAGGGGATATTTAACGTGCTGCCAGTAAATGTACGGGCATTAATCCCTCACTTTCAAGTACGAACTGACTGCGCCAGGATTCGATTCTGCAGCACATGTATCAAATTTCCAAGTCACTTGTAGATATTTATCTTCGTTTATAATTATTTTCGGGGGGCGTATTACTTTAAGTGTTCTCAGCAGTACCAGCAATGGTAGAAAATAATTTATTTATGATCAAAGGAAGCCAAGCAGTTACGATTTCAGTGAAAAAGTCGAAAAAACACCTAGCGTCCGAGCGCGTTTTAAGCTTATGCTGGGCAAACCGTTAAAAATATCTATATACTATGAGTGTAATAATATTATTCAGCATGAAATGTTTTACAAAAATGTCCGTGTTAGCTTATTTCATCGCCCACTATAAGTGTTTTTACGTTTTCATTTCATTTAACAATCTCCATTCAAATACTGAGGCGACAGTTTACGAGCTGGCTAAGGGCGAGTCCATGACCCCAGTTACAGCCAAACCAGTGGGCGACCCTATTGCCTCAGATAATGCCAGCAGCAAACTGTCGAGTCGTGTTTTGTTAGAACTTCAGAGAAGAGTGGTTGTGTTTGTAGTTTCCCTGGAAGTGCAACTCGGCTTTCCTTCATTTTGCCTGTGAACTTTTCGTTCCGCAAAATACACAGTCAAGTTAAGATTGGATGGAATGTGGATTTGTGTTTCATACACCTTGCCATTCTTAAATTACGTCTGACAAGAATTCATTGCACATGCATCTCCATGATAATAGTGATTTTAACTCATCATCATTGCCCCAGGGGAGTGCGACAGGCTTCGGCACCCAGCACAGCTCATATCCTCGCCGCTAGATGGGGGCTTCATCCATTCCATTCCCTGACCCGGTCGACTGGAAGCAGGCCGTGGATTGTCAAATAAAAGACCATATCCTCAATGCAAAGGAGCCACTAACTAGCCACTGGATTTACGATGCACATATCATCCACTCCTCCCCGTTTGTTAGCCAGTGACAGGGGATGGGGAAGAATGGAAAGCGTTTCAATTTCCACCGTGAATAACGATCCTTCCCAGTGCCCCTCACGCTGACAACATAGGATGTATCTCCAGATTAGGGAGATAATCCGCAGTGATTTACAACAGTTTATTCCACGTGGCCAAGCTGAAATGAGTGCCTTCTTCCAGCGCAACCAATGGATGGCTTTTAAACAGCCATGCTGGCTCATACGGATATAGAATTAAGCTGCTTTAGACATTTCACAAACATTATATAGAGCGCTTGCAGTTGGCAGCAATTATTCAGATATCCGTCCTCGCTGTCAATGTTACCACCTTAACGATTTTGCAACCCAATAATGGGGAATTCAAGCGTTTATGCTGGTAAAAGAAGAGACGTGTACCGATTTATTTTTCAATAACTGAAAACAATAGTTCGCAAACATTTTCTTTGCTTTGGACCCTGCGCAGGCCTACTTGCATCTCACCAATTTGGACCGGGTTCGAATCCTACTCGATGCACGTGAGATTTTCAAAATGAAATATCGCATCTTGTGGTTCTAATTCCACGTGCAACTGTACGTGCCGTTGCTTATGTTCGCGATATTAAAGGTCACGTAATACTACAAGATCCTTTCTTTTTACTCAGACCCTACGCAGTTTAAACCACTTCCCGCACAGTCAACCCCTTTATAAGAGAACTTCTATTTAATTGTTTGTTTTATTTCTCTTTACATTTTTAGCCTACTTTCGATTTTTGCAAAAAATGAAAGTAGACTTATGAGATCAACACAGGACGAAAAAAAAGTGTGTCTGTGTGTGTGTATGTGTGTGTGAGTGTGTGGACTCTGAATGTCTGTCCCCCCCTATCAATTCGAACACGGTGAGCGCAAATTGAACGAAATTTGGTACAAAGGTAGCACTAGCAAAGGACACCTCAGTGTCATGTTTTATATCGCCGCCATCTTGACGGAAACGTAATGGAGGCCACACAAAGCTTAAATCAAATTACGACTAACCTAATCATCCGATCTCTACCAAATTTTGCAACAACATACCTTTATGGGCGCAGCATCATTTGACCAAACTAATAGGTCATCAGCCTAATAGTTTACGGATGGCGGCCATCTTTGTGTGAAAATCGATTCCCCAATTAATTCGAACACGGTGAAACCGAATGGAACGAAATTTGGTACAGAGGTATTACTAGCAAAGGGCACCCCAGTGTCATGTTTTATATCGCCGCCATCTTGACGGAAACGTAATGGCGGCCACACAAATGTTCAAAGCTTAAATCAAATTACGACCAACCTAATTATCCGAACTCTACCAAATTTTGCAACAACATACCTTTATGAAGGGAGCATCCTTTGACATATCTAATAGGTCATTAGCCTAATAGTTTGCGGATGGCGGCCATCTTGGTGTCAAAATCGATTACCCCTATTAATTCGAAAACGGTGAAACCGAATGGAATGAAATTTGGTACAGAGGTAGCACTAGCAAAGGGCACCTCAGTGTTATGTTTTATATCACCGCCATCTCGACGGAAACGTAATGGTGGCCACACAAATGTTAAAAGCTTAAATCAAATTACGACTAACCTAATCATCCGATCTCTACCAAATTTTGCAACAACATACCTTTATGGAGGAAGCATCCTTTGACAAATCTAATAGGTCATTAGCCTAATAGTTTGCGGATGGCGGCCATCTTTGTGTCAAAATCGATTACCCCCATTAATTCGAACACGGTGAAACCGAATGGAATGAAATTTGGTACAGAGTTAGCACTAGCAAAGGGCACCTCAGTGTTATGTTTTATATTGCCGCCATCTTGACGGAAACGTAATGGCGGCCAAACAAATATTCAAAGCTTAAATCAAATTACGACCAACCTAATCATCCGATATCTACCAAATTTTTCAACAACATACCTTTATGAAGGGAGCATCCTTTGACAAATCTAATAGGTCATTAGCCTAATAGTTTACGGATGGCGGCCATCTTGGTGTCAAAATCGATTACCCCTATTAATTCGAAAACGGTGAAACCGAATGGAATGAAATTTGGTACAGAGGTAGCACTAGCAAAGGACACCTCAGTGTCATGTTTTAAATCACCGCCATCTCGACGGAAACGTAATGGTGGCCACACAAATGTTAAAAGCTTAAATCAAATTACGACTAACCTAATCATCCGATCTCTACCAAATTTTGCAACAACATACCTTTATGGAGGAAGCATCCTTTGACAAATCTAATAGGTCATTAGCCTAATAGTTTGCGGATGGCGGCCATCTTTGTGTCAAAATCGATTACCCCCATTAATTCGAACACGGTGAAACCGAATGGAATGAAATTTGGTACAGAGTTAGCACTAGCAAAGGGCACCTCAGTGTTATGTTTTATATTGCCGCCATCTTGACGGAAACGTAATGGCGGCCAAACAAATATTCAAAGCTTAAATCAAATTACGATTAACCTAATCATCCGATCTCTACCAAATTTTGCATCAACATATCATTATGGAGGGAGCATTCTTTAACTAAACTAATAGGTCATTAGCCTAATATTTTACGGATGGCGGCCATCTTTGTGTGAAAATCGATTCCCCCTATTTATTCGAACACGGTGAAACCGAATGGAACGAAATTTGGTACAGAGGTAGCACTAGAAAATGCCACCTCAGTGTCATGTTTTATATCACCGCCATCTTGACGGAAACGTAATCGCGGCCACCCAAATGTTAAAGGCTAAAATGTAATTACGACCAACCTAATAATCTAGTCTCTACCAAATTTTGCAACAACAAATCTTTATGCGGGAAGCATATTCTGACCAAACTGCTAGATCATCAGCCCAATAGTTTGCAGATGGTGGCCAAGTATGTGTGCAAATCGATTCCCCCTATCAATTCAAACACGGCGAAACCGAATTGAACGAAATTTGGTACAGAGGTAGCACTAGCAAAAGGCACCTCAGTGTCATGTTTTATATCGCCGCCATCTTGACGGAAACGGAATGACGGCCACCGAAATGTTAAAAGCTTAAATCAAATTTCGACCATCCTAATAATTTGATCTCTACCGGAATTTGCAACAACATGCCTTTTTGTGGAAAGCATCTTATGACTGACTACAAGGTCATCAGCCCAATAGTTTGCAAATAGCGGCCATGTATGTGTGCAAATCCATTCCCCAGATCAATTCAAACACGGTGAAACCGAATTGAATGAATTTTTTACAGAGGTAGCACTAGCAAAGGGCACCTTATATTCATGTTTAATATCTATATAGCACGTTGTATTTCAACAAGCTACTACAACCAACACTCAATTATACTCCTTGAAAAGGACAAAGAGTTATAACAATACCCATGCATTTAGGAGAAAGTAGGCTATATGTTCCTTACTGAACATCTTGTTTATTATTTTTATCATTATCATATTTATTTCTAATTTTCATTTATAACAAGTAGTTCCGTGAAGCCTATTTTCCTATATCCTACTCATGTTAATTGCCTCTATCAACATACAAATTTCATTTTGATTGTTGTGATAGATTCGTAGATATTGAGAACCGTCTAAATATTTCAGATGGTCGCCAGGTTGGATTTTTATTTATGGACTATCACATGAAGATTATTGTGTACGTGTGGTATTCAGACTTCAATCGCATGATTAGTACACAAGAAGTGAAAACAAGATTTTAAAATTTCGCACAGCTGCCATCTTGTGGTTATGAAAACAATTGAAATAAATTAGATGCCAGTGGATTAACATTTGTATAAGCATTTAACGTGCAAAGTTTCAGTGGACTCGGATGGTCAAATCGCGAGAAACGTCCATTTAAATATTTTTTACTTCGTCTTGCCGCCATGTTGGATTTGTGCTCACCAGGTTACTGAAGGTCATGTAGGTGAACTTAAGTTCATAGCCTCTATGAACATTTAAAAAAATCAGTTTGATTGCCGTAAAAGATTCGTAGATATTGAGACCCGTCCAAATATTTCGGATGCCCGCCATTTTGGATTCTTATATGTATAGGCCATAGAGTTATGTACCATTAAAGGAAAATTAATGCCTAGCTTCATTATTCAAACTTTCACTTTGGTCGCATGATTACGACACAAGAAATTAAAACTTAATTTTGAAATTTCGCACAGCCGCCATCTTGAGGTTATGTAAACAATTGAACTAAATTAGATGCCAGTGCATTACAATATGAATAATCATTTACTGTACCACATTTCACTGCGCTCATATGGTTAAATCATGAGAAAAGTCTATTAAAATGTTTCAATTTCGCTTGGCCGCCATGTTCGTTTTGTACTTTATCGGTTTTTGAAGTTACATAGATAAACTTGAAGCAGTGCCCTTTATCACCGTACACAATTTCAGGGTGCTATCATAAATAGTTTTGGAGGTATTGAATGCTAGTGAAATATTTCGCACAGCTGTCATTTTGAAGTTATGTAAACAATTGAACTAAATTAGACGCCAGTGCATTACAATGTGTATAAACATTAGCTGCACCACGTTTCATTACGTTTGGATGGTTAAATCTATTTAAAAGTCTCAACTTCGCTTGGCCGCCAAATTGTTTTTGTAATTACCTTAAGTTTGAAAGTCTCGTAAGTGAACTTTTGGTAGTGCCCTTCATCACCGTACACAATTTCAGGGTGATATCGGTAATAGTTTCGGAGATACTGAATGCTGGTTAAATATTTCGCACAGCCGCCATGTTGGATTGGTGAGACACAATAAAATTTGAAGGGCACGGTCGGGGTCGGCCAGAATGGTGTTATGATCTTACCGAGTTTCATTGTAATCGTTACAGCCGTTTAGAGGTTATTAGGGACACACACACACACACACACACGCACACGGACACACAGACAGACACACTGACAAAAGGTGATCTCATAAGCCTATTTTTTTCATAAAATGAAAATAGGCTAAAAAGTAGGCTTATAAGATCACCTTATTCCGTGTGTGTGTGTTCCCCCTTAATTAAATCTAAACGGCTGGAGCGATCTAATGAAACTCGGTAAAGTCATAGTACTATTTTGGCTGACCCCGACCGTCCCCTTCAAATTTGATTACATCTCACCAATCTAACATGGCGGCTGATCGAAGTATTTCACCGGCATTCTATATCTCCGAAACTATTACTGATATCACGCTAAAATTTTGTACGGTGATAAAGGGCACTACTAAAATTCAACTTTGTGACTTTCAAAATAAATACTTAAATGGAATCAGATATGAAATCGGAGTATGCTGGTTATGAAATATAAATGAAAACAATTTAATCGAACATAATAGACGATTCTGTTTCTGAGCTATGATCATCTTCGTAAACCTCATCTGTATCATTGCAATCACTCTCATTGTTGAAGTCCACTTCCTCAACAGTTTCATTTAAACACGGAAGTATCAGATCAGTGGTTGTCATTGAAAATTGTTAAACTGTCCAGCAAGAGTTTATTTATCATTTCACACTAAACACAACCATAAGTCAAAACGTTATTCATTAGACTACACTGGATGAAATATTACTATCAATGATACACGCCACTGAGCTCTCCGCTCACGGAAGGGTGCACTGTTGCGTCTAACAATGGACTGATAGTCTTCGTTTACTGCAGCCCCTCCTTCCTAACAGTCTGAAGGGTAGCCTAGAGGAAGAATATTTCAAAAATAGAGGTGAGCGTCACGCTCATCTAGCGAGTAACGGCACTTGTGTCTCGCGACAGACTTGGCTGGATAAGCTGATTGGTTGAATGGTGTGACGTCATCAAAACTCGACGTTACTTCCTTAACCTATCCATTCCAGCTTCTCGTAAAGTACAAGAACAAAGTTGTCCAGCCAAGTCTGTCACGAGACGCAAGTTTTTAATCAACAAAAGCTTAGCACACTGATGAAATGAAATGAACAGTATTAATCGTAAGAAAATTATAGATTAAAGCAGTAGATCATCGTTCATTTTTCTTTCGTCGCTATACGGTCGTGGGCCGTTAGTGACAATACAACAGAATTTTTCTTTTCGTTATCTTACCAAAACTACGTTAACGTGTAGTTATTCAATCACTCGTAAGTATGCAAACTTTTATAGATTTTGAACATATTTTAATGAATATAATATTGTAAACGTCGTTAAAACGTGACTGGGATAACAATCGCCTTTGTTACACAAGTGAGGTTAAAGTTATGTCTCGATCCTGGTCAGAGCGACCAATCAGCTTGTCCAGCCAAGTCTGTCGCGAGACCACTGATCTCTATACATGGATGGCTGGTAGCTAATGCAGCAGTAAGCCGAATAGACGATGACAGGTATAGCAAGATGGCAGCGAGCGCATGGTGCAATATTGCGAATCCGGCTCTGTGATTGGTTACTGGTAGTTTGATGTTATACATGTATTTATACTGGCAGTAAATATTTTGTGTTTCTTGTAGTTGTAAAATGGGCTGCATTTGGTTATTTAAAGCGTAAAATCTTAGTTTTAAGTACCGGTTTGGTGACCCATCATCCCAGGCAAGCCGGTAATACCTTTACTTCTCAGGCAGATAGGTCGCTTAGCCGTTATTTTCAAGTTATTGTGAAGTTAAGTATACATATGCAGTGGCGCTGAAGCAGACGTGATCGGGCCAGGCTATTGCGTGTTTAAATTTGATCCCATTTCAAGGTTTTTCGGTTCTGGGTGCGAATAGTTCGCTTAATAGTTTTAAAACGGTGGGGAGAGTATATTTTGAGTAGGTTTTTAGTTGTGTTAAGTTTTATGTGGAGCTGAGGAGTGAAATTGGTTTGGCTTCAAGTGCATTTTTGGCTTTGATCTACTTCCCGTTATTATTAAGTTTATTGTGCTGCTAGCGTGATTAAAAACTGTAGTATTTGATTTAGAGTGCTGGGATTACTTGGAGGTAGTGTTGGTTATTTCATGGAAACAGGAATTCATTACCAATTACCGATTACGATATGTCGAATCTAGGCCTGTATAGTGAGCTACGTTTAGGCCTATAGGTACATACATCATTTGAAGAATGCATAATTTTGTGGCATATAGCCTATACATGTATACCGTATATACAATTTACACGAATGTTTCCAGAAATTGTTTTTCACTCGTTACTCTGTTACTGATCGCTAATTGCGTGTACTCAGCACCTAAGTTGATATCTGTCAGCCGTTATTATACATTCATTTTTATTGATATTCCGGAGATTTACTGACCTCGGAATGACGTGTCAGTGATCCCAATGCTCTTATGCTATAAGTGAACATATCTCTATATTTTTATGTGCTCCAAAGCACCATTAATTACGATTTAAAATTGACTAGATTATCATTGCTTGCCCATACGGAGGGCTCGAGAATGGGTAGACCAACATGGCGGACCGCGCGCTCAACCTGGCGTACTTTCTCGTGCAGCGGAGAGCTGCCATCAGCGATCCATGTATAGAGATCAGTGCGCGAGACGCAAGGGTAACGGCGGGTTAGGAATGAAACGGGTAACTATTTGGTCGGATACCGGATATTCGGCCATGCTATAAGCCACTCATCCGACGGCAGAACATTGCCTCGAAACGTATCCCAACGAATAGAAAGATCGGTTGCGAACCCGCGGAAGTAAGGCACTGACATTCGGGTGAATTCGGGTGAACTCGGGAATCGTCGTGAAGTGAGTGAAGTAAGAGAATTCAATATCAACCCGCGAGGACTGGCGCATGGGTATTTTTCACCCGAGGCTTTAATAATGCTCTATATTTTCGTTTTGGTCAGCCCTTATTTCCTATCGCTTACTGTACCTTCCTTCCTAGCCTTGAACTTCACCCTGAAAAAGAAACATGTCCATAGCTTTTGGAACACTCAAGTTATTTCTATTTTATTTACGTTCGGGTCAGATTTACCCAAGGCGCCAGTCCTCGGGCGACAATTTTCGGCTTACGTTAGTCGAGACAATCTGTAAAATAGGGGGAAAATCCACCTATTTTGGTGCAGCACAATCACATAGGCTAGCTCACGCTGTTGTTGATCCTTGTTTAGGGTCTAGGGACACCTTTGCCATCAGCTCCTTTGTTCAAAATAAAATTGAGATGACTGTTTGGCCGCTAATATCAAGGCCAATTATACTGTAACGAAAATTATTTTCTTTTTTCTCCATGTTAAATTTGAAAAATATAAGTAAACCTCATCTTCTATTGAGAATAGTTCATAGGAAGGCACCAGGTGTAAAATTACTCCTTTAAAATCCGTACGACTATGACTAAAAGGGAGTGACACACTATGGGTCAAAATGTCCCGGAGCCAGGCCTCGTGTTTAATTTTTAGCCTACTTTTCTCATTTTGCAAAAATGAGGAAAAAGCAGACTTATGAGATCGATCCAGGCAATTTCCTTCTGTCTGTCTGTATGTGTGTCCCCCCCCCCCCTATCAACTCCTAAACGGCTGCAAAAATCGAAACAAAATTTGGTAGGAGTAAAGATCAATAGCTGAACATCTCAACGGCATATTTGAATATCATATCAGTGCTACCAACTGCTGAAAAATTGCAATCGAAATTTGAGCTCCATGTTGGATATCCTGGAAGGTATGAACGGGAGCTATTTCAAAATTGGCACACGTGTAGATGAAAAATGAAAATCCACAGCCTGCTTCCAGTCTCCGACCGGGTCAGGAATGGAATGAATGAAGCCCCCATCTAGCGGCGAGGATATGAACTGTCTGCCTCCGTTTTGTCCAACACAGATCTCACATGGAGTGAACGGGATTTGAACCACGGACCCAGCGGTGAGAGGCCGGCGTGCTGCCGCCTAAGCCACGGAGGCTTACACGTGGAGATAATAATATTTTAGTTTAATTTCCAGGAGGCCAGCCATGGCAGTATTGCCAAAATGATTATAAGCCTGCTAATAGGTCCAATTTTTAAATTCATATAATTTCTACATTATCAATTGGAATTCAACCAAATTTCGTATGTGCTATGTGTACATAAACATATATCACTGAGCCCATTATTAAGAGCCACCAGGGCTGCAACCTGTTAATAAATGCTCTCAATTTATTTTATCCAAATACCAATATATCAGAAAGTATGCAAGCCAACAGCTTTATACTATGCACACGTATAGTACCTAACATTCTATATTAATGTGGAGTAAGTTATATACGTCAGTGATACCAACATGACTCTTAGCCTGATGAGAGGTCCAACTTTAAATACATGTAACTTCTATACTAACTAATGGATTTCATTCAAAATTGGCCCAACAATAGATCATATTATTTCAGATTATTTCTGATCAATACATGCATGCCATTGTTGCCAACATTATTTTACGCGCACTGTTAGATCCAATGTTTAACTGCATGTAACGTCCATGCTATCCATTGGACTTCAACCTTAAGAGATGGAACTTAGAATATATTCAGTCACCAGGGCTGCCAACTGTTGTGATCTATTAGGCTACATTATGCCAGGTATACAGTATTCCAAACTGATTAGAAATTGCGATTTTACCAAATTAATTTCGTCATTATTCTAGATAGACGCATGTAGATTAATCATTGGCATGAATCTTAAATTTTAGTTCGTCACGGAAATTCTTGCTTCACGCCAGTTCTCAAGTTTTAACTTGACTAATTGATTTGTTGTGAAGCGAAATTCACAATTATTTGAAAATAGTTCGAATCCATCGCAATGGCGACCTTAATTTTTGGTGATCAGGTAATAGGAGACAGAACCTGAATTTGACAACGTTTACCATAATGTCCCTTTCAGTGTCTTACAGCTGTGTAGGTCTACATAGCGAAGGACTCTTCTCTGAACCTGATCTTGTTTACGAAAAGATTCGAAATCGCTTATTACTTCAATGCAGAGAAATTGGTATTAATTGACCATAATTTTCCTCTAGGTCAGAGCGAACAGTATTTCTTTGTTAAAATAATAATAGGCCTAATAAGTGGTGTTTTGATTCGAAGATATTGTTTTATTTGCGCTTAGAGTATCTTACTTATATGAATGAAATAAAGTCGAAATTTTTGAAAATTATTGAAAATCTGGTTCTCAACCTTTGTCATCTGAGGCACCCCTTTTCAGATACGGGTGTTCATCGTACCCCCCCCCCCCCCCCCCGACCCCCCCCCCCCCACACTCATCGTTTCTATAACCTCTTCGCGTGACGCGGAGGATATAGACCTAACCTAATTACACTACATAATGGAATAGGCCTATCTATTATATACTAACTTCTTTTCAGCACAATACAAAGAACACACTTTTACAACAAAACCTTAAATTAGTCAACAAATGTCAGCGAGAGGTTTGACACTGTGTTCTCTGGGTAGATTCGGTATGTTTGGTTCGATATTTGACAGAGCACAGCGGAGATCATTTGCAACATGAAGCCGACAGCGCTGCTTTGTTTCTATGACACTCAGCGTTGAAAATCATGACTCGCATAAATATGTCTTTGAAAATGGGACAATAACACGCAGTGCAAATTTGGCTATTACAGGATACACTACAAGACAGTTTACCCAAAAGTCACCCAGTCCTAATATTTTAGAATCATCTTTTAGCTTTGATTCACACTTCAAATCTATGGCTTCTTCTTGAAGCTGTGCTGGCCGTGCTTCAATGTCAATGGCAAACGAATTTCTTGTTAACATCCAGGACCATTCTTCCGACGAGATATCAGGAAAGTAGAAGTTGAATTCTTATGCCAGGGAATCCAAATGTGACTGAATTTGCACCTAAGTTTATTACGATCACGTTCATTTTCCGGCAAAATTTCATTAAGGCGGTGAAAGGATGAGAAGTTGTTCAACTGAAGCCGGCGTTTCCATAAGTGTATTTTTTCCAGGAATGCATAATATTGGAGTTTTTGCCTTGGAGCTTTAAGTTAAAACTGTTCAAAGCTTCAAAGAAATCACAAAGATATGCCAACGAGACGATAAAATTGGCATAATTTTGCTCCTTACAACACAGCAAATTCCTTATTTCACCTCCAACCTCGCGGAGAGGTTTGTGCCGACAGTTGGCAATTACCAGTGCTTTTGAACGATTGGCTTGGGCGACAATCACTTGGATAGATTCGAAAAATGTTTATTTTACAAAATTGTAATATTCGAGTCAAAAAAACTTAATTCGGGATCACTTCACGCCCCCCTTGATAAAGCCCCACGCCTCCCTAGGGGGGTACGCCCCCCAGGTTGGGAACCCTTGCGCTAGACATTGACCTACTATTCGTTATCCGGCCGGACAAAAACATTAGGCTGGATACCGGATATTATGTTACATCTATAGTCTACATGAAAAATGAAACTCCACAGCCTGCTTCCAGTCGACCAACTGGGTCAGGGAATGGAATGAATGAAGCCCCCATCTAGTAGCGAGGATATGAACTGTGCCGGCTGCCGAAGCCTGTCGCACTCCCCTGGGGCAATGATTAAATGAATAACAGATTTATTATTTATTTAATAGTAAGGTAATTTATACAATATGCAATTATACATAACAAGCTATATTCAAACTTTAAAGTCCATCCTTCTCAACCATTCGGTTAAGTCGGGTGTGAGAGCAAACAAATCGTCAGGAATGCCAGGGTACGAATAAAGATTACAGCGTTGGACCAGATGTTCGATCGTCTGTTCTTCCAGGTTACACTCACACATTGGTGAGCTGATCCAGCCCCACTTGTACCTGAAATAATTGCTGCAACCATGTCCAGTCCTCAGCCTGTTGATGCGGCACCAGATGTTCCTCGGTAAATCAAAGCCGTTTCGTTTCTTCGTGGGATCAAGATGGTGGGCACTTGCTCCCAATGTTTTGGTTGACCACTCATGCTTCCAGCTTTCATTTAGATCAAATCCAGCAGCAATGAGTTGCCCCGCAGGGACACTTACTGGTCTTCTAGATTTCAGTCGTTGCTGTGATGGATGGCAGACTTCTTGGTGCAATGGCAAAGAGGGTGATGCGTAGGTTTTCTTAGCTTCCTTTAATAAAGATTGCTTCCTCCTTGAGTGAGATGGAGGGATGTGACTCAGCATGGGTAACCAGTGACATGGAGTTGATTCGATGGAACCAGTAATGCAACGCATTGTATCATTCAATTTTGTGTCTACCTTCTTCACACGTGTACGCTTTCTAACCAGACGGGTGCACAGTACTCAGCAGGCTAGTAGACAAGGCTGATGGCAGATAAGCGTAAACAGTCAGCAGAGGCTCCCTAGGATGTACCACTGACAGATGAAATGAAATGATATTGGAGAGTGTTGCTGGAATGAAATTGTAACAGTTAAAACCGGAGTACCCGGTTGTGCCCAGCACAAATCTCACATGGAGTGACCGGGATTTGAACCACGGACCCAGCGGCGAGAGACTACCGTGCTGCCGCCTAAGCCACGGAGGCTCCTGTCTACGTTTAACAAAATCTCCTCTACAGACCGCCTGCTGTTAGGGTGTGAAACGTGCAATTCACCACCTGTCACTTAATAAAGAGGGTGAAAGATCATAATATGAATTTTGTCTTGCTGGTCCCTCGTGGACCAATTAGAGGTTAGCATCTTCCTGCAGCGCTCGTTAAAATATTGAGCTATCTATTCACATATTCAACCTTCTCGTGTGCGGTCTGTTTGGGAGATAAAGGGGTCAAAGCACCAGGTGAAACCAAGTTGTTGTACAGTTGCTAAAATATGAATCAAATTTCTAAACGTATTTGAAAAGATTTATAGGATCCGCAATTTGCGATATTTTCTAAATACATTAAGGTGAAAAGTGATGGTGAGAAAGTATCAAGACGTTCAATATTATTAGTTTATTCTTCAGGTTGGTTGGTTCCTTAGTTTAGGGGTTGCGACAACGCGGTCATGTAGCCCCGTGTACTTCGGGTGTGTGTAGAATCTGTCCGATAACCGGTGTTAATGGTGATAACTGTATTAGTGTGTGTTATCTGTCTTTAATTCAAGTTTTTTTTAGCGTATGGCTTTTAGTGCCGGGAGTGTCCGAGGACATGTTCGGCTCGCCAGTTTTGTAGCTGCTTCGAGACGGACACCCAATGGGTGAGCTACAAGTACCGTTGGGGAGGAATGTTGGATGGGAGGGTCGAGGAGTAGGAAGGTAGCGGCTGTGGCCTATAGTTAGGGACCAACCCCGGCATTTGCCTGGAAGGAAGATGGGAAACCACAGAAGACCATCTTCAAGGTTGCCGACGAGGGGATTCGAACCTCCTCGCCTCCCGGATGTGAGCGACTGCCAACAGTCATGCGGCAACGACCTCGGCTAACTCACCCGGTTTTAATTCAAGTAAGGACTGCAGACGATTATTTCAAGTAGTTCCAACTTTCGCCACCAAATGCTACCGTCGACGACACCTAGCTGTCAACTTGGCTACTACTAGATGCCATCGCAACCAGCGCCTGGTGACGACCGTTGGAACTTCAGAGCATTAATCAAACCTAACCTACACATTTTGCTTCAGACAAGTTTAGTAAGGGGAAGGATCTTTTGCATTCCATAAATCTATGACATGGGCCCGCCGTCTTTACTTCCCCTCCGAAGGAAGGCATACTGAGGGACGTTTAACACTCTTAGAAAAGTGACAGTCAGTCTGAATGACTAGACTTTGTATCATTTTAAATGCTTCAAATGCTGAAAAATGCTAGAAAGGCTGGAGGCTTCTCGCTTCCCTCGAAGCCAAAGACTCATGACATGTTAGAAAATTATCTGCATAATACTTATCTTGCTTTATAATACTTTACCGTATTTCAAATTACTCGCGCACGGCAAGTGCAAACCAAGGGCAAAGCAAGGTCAAGCGCACGGTATGTCGTCACGCTCACCAGAGCGCGCGGGGACGTGCTCCTTCCATCCAGTCTAAAAACACTTATAGTGGGCGATGTATTGAAGATAGAGATCTCTCGCGGACTTTTTTCTAGAACTTTTCATGCTGACCAATTCTTACGCTCATAGTATATTGATATTTTTAACGGTTTGCCCAGCGTAAGCTTAAGAAGCGCACGGACGCCAAGTTTGTTTTCGACTTTTCCACTGAAATCGTTACTGCTTGGCTTCCTTTGATCATACATAAATTATTTTCTACAGAATCTTTCCTCGAGATATCCTTTACGGAATGCTGAAAACCGCATCAAAATCCATCCATTGATTCTCGAGATTACCCGTGACATCCAAGAATCGGGGATTTTTGTCTTATACTAACGAAGTAGAGATTTTCGGGGAACACATGCACCAAGCGGTACTATGACGTCACAAACCTCAGTGCATCTGGGTACATTTCGTCCCGTCACCGCAACGTAACGCCAGACCCCAGCGTAACGACGAAGTCGACAAGATCATTTAAAATGATATAAATCCGACGACTACGGCCGGGCTTTAACTCGCGATCTTGAACATGGAAGCTCAGCATGCTACCAACTACGCCACTTCTTTTAAGCGAAATTAATGTTTTTCAGTCGGTAAACACGATTGCACCTATTTATAATGTGTGGTTCCCTAATCCTGAAAAATAATTTACATGAGATTAATATAAGGTGCGTTCAAAAAGTAACGAGCCGGAGGGTGGAATGCGCAAACCGGTGACTACATCGGCTAATCGTGGCGTGTGTAACGAGGTGTGGTTCCGACCAGAGTGTGGAAGGTCACAGCCCGTCGCTAGAGGACACGCGTGCACGTCACGTAACGATACAAAGCGAGCAGCAGCATGCATCAGTCGTCCAACGCTGCCAGTCGCATTACAAATAGTGACATGGAGGCGTCAAACGAAGAGCAAAGAGGTGTTGTTCGGTTTCTGACAGCGGAAGGAGTAGGGGGAACGGACATTCATCGCCGAATGTCACAAGTGTACGGCGGACACTGCATGTCCCTTGCAAGGGTCAAGGCGTGGCACAAGCGCTTCAGGGAAGGACGGGTGTCGTTTGCCGATGATGCCCGGTCTGGGGCACCCCCCTGCATTACCGATGACAACGTCCAGCTGGTTGATGCACTCATTACCCAGGACCGCCGAGTGACAGTGAACGCCATATCTGCCGTTATCGCTCCACGACAATGCACGACCTCATACGGCCAACACAGTCGCGGCACTCCTGCAAAAATTCAAATGGCAAGTTCTTGGTCACCCTCCATACAGTCCAGACCTCTCTCCCAGTGATTACGCCATGTTTGGTCCCCTGAAAAGGGCTCTGCGGGGCCAACGATTCACCTCGGATGCCGACGTCCAGCTGTACGTTCGGAACTGGTTCACATCGCAGCGCAGGGAATTTTTTGGGACAGCCATTCACCGCCTCGTGTCACAGTGGGACAAGTGCCTCAACAGGCAGGGCCAATACTTCTAACATACAGGTACTGGTTTCTGTAATTATGCCTCCGGCTCGTTACTTTTTGAACGCACCTTATAATAGACTTGGATGACCAGTTTCGATCGTGAAGTCATCATCTGATTCTTTACATTTAATCTATGAAATCTATATTGATAAGTACGGTATGGGTTATGTTATTTACAATATATACACTTTTTTAGTTGCAATACAAATTGAACTAGCGCAACTAGTCAAGATATGTGATGTTTTGTTGAGATACTGTTGGTGGTGGTTGACCTTCAAGTTTGCTTGCTTAGTGTGATTATGTGATTGTTATTAAATGCTCAGGTTATTGAGGATTGTGCACTTAGCTGTTTGAGTGAATTGGAAGGTATTCCTGGTCTTGTCTCATTATATCTTATCTTCCTTATCGTTTCCCCCCGCATTCCTAACTGCCTGTGTTTGTAACATACAATGTAACGTATGTGTGTCGCCAAGGTCAGAACATCCTAATGTGGTGTATGTTACTGTATTATGGACTTTTTCAACTATTAAAGGCCAGTTTTTATTCTCGCCACGCGTGAGCTATAAAGCTCTAATACTGCCGTTGATGCCGGCCTTGGTTTATTGAAGATTGGTGCAAAGTACATCCTATGTTGCTCCCTTATTTAGCTTGGCTGCGACATTATGTTTTTTCCGACGGGGGGGGGGGGGGTTTCTAGTAGTGTAAAGAGGTAGGGAGTTCTCCATGAAAGTGTGTTCGTTTAAATTTCTAGGGTTGTTTATTTTGGCTAAGTGTATCTCGATTGCTTCCGTTATGTCCTCCTTACTTGAAGTTCTTACTTGAATTGTAAACAGATAACACAGGTTAACACAGCCATCACAATTAACACCGGTTATCAGACAGATTCTACCCACACCCAAGGTACACGGGCCTACATTACCGCGTTGTCGCAGCCCCTAAACTGAGGAACCAACCAACCATATTTAAAGGATATCCTTGGATGTAGAGTATTGTTATGGCTGTGAGTTTTTTTGTCGCTCGCCGCAAGAGTCACAGCTCCCCTGGGCTGTGTGTGCTCTGTCTCAGTGTATTACGTGCGAGTTACGCAACGGGCTGTGAAGTGAAAGGGATGGTCCAGAATATTCGTGACCCAGCCAGTGAAGAAATGTCGAGAAGCCGTGTGTCCTGGACGATTCTAGAATTCATTGAGTCACCAGCCTGCTATATAAGCGGCTTCAACAGTAAGGGGGTCGAGTTTTCTGTGGGTGTGTGTTTCTGAGCTAGTGCGTGTTTTCCTGAGCGACAGAAGTGTGGTGACGAAGTGCCGTGCGAGTTACGAAATCCAGTGACATTGTTTCCCAGCTTGTGAACAGCGCGCAGCAAGTTATCGTAAGTAACTGTAGTTGGTGTACATAAGGGAGAGGAGCAGGTAGTTTCTGTCAAGGCCACCGTACTCATTATGACGGTTTAACTTCTGTGGTTTGTTGACAAGTGAAAGGGCCAAGAGCGCTCAAGGAAGAGACTTGAGGAAACTGGAGTAAGGTTCCAATTGCTTGTATTTGCTGATGAGTAGTGTACCTCTTTCTGCAAGCAATAAAGCTAACTTCTCTTCAAAGCAGTAATTGGTGTTGTGTTTTCTACCCTCCGTAATCCAGTTAACAAAAGTGCCACTAGGGGGTGGCACGTAACAACTGGTGTCAGAAGCCGGATTACGAACTCAAGCACAAGCACAACACCTGACGGTCCTGGTTTCAAAACCCGAGCAGGTCATTTTTTAAATTTTCCTGTGAGTGCATGCCCCTTACAAGACAAACAACTAAAATGGAAGAGCAATTCGCAGCATTGCTAGAAAAGTTAAGTGGCTTGGAAGGCAAGATGGAAGACGGCCAGAAGAAGTTAGCCGAGGACCTGACTGCTGCCAAACTAGAAGACGGCCAGAAGAAGTTAGCCGAGGACCTAACTGCCAACCTAGAAGACGGTCAGAATAAGTTGACACAGGACCTGAAGAAATTAGAACTGGGTCTGCGTGAGGAAGTCACGGCAGTGGAAAAGAAGTTCGACGCCTTACAAGTGGAAGTTGCCGAGCTGCGCCAACGCCCGCTGATGGGGGTGGAGGAGAAATTCAACGCCTTACAAAAGGAAGTTGCCGAGCTGCGCCAACGCCCACTGACGGGGGTGGAAGAGAAATTCAACGCTCTACAAGAGGAAGTTGCCGAGCTGCACCAACGCCCGCCCACCGCTACACCGGGAATATCAGGAACGGGACATAGCAGAGTGACGCCCCCAACCTTCGACGGAAAGGTCCCGTGGAGCACCTACTTACGTCAGTTCGAGGCGGCCTGTTCCATAAATAACTGGAACAACACAGAAAAGGCTACAGCTCTCATTGTAGCGCTGGGAGGTGACGCCCTTAACGTCCTTCAGGCCATCCCGACTGGATCCCAGGACTACGCTTCACTGATCGCCCATATGGAGTCCCGATATGGAGATAGCCATCTTCAGCCGGCCTACCAGATGCAGCTCTGGACCCGGGTACAAAAGAACGCGGAAACCCTGCAGGAGTTCGAGATGGACATCGCACGCCTCGTAAGGCTCGCCTACCCAACAGCGCCGGCCGACTTTCTGGAACAGATTGCGACGCAGACCTTCACTGACGGGCTACGGTACTCGGACACTCAACAGGCGCTGCGACTCGCGCGCAATAAGACCCTGGCAGATGCGCTGAGCCACGCACTTGAGTTCGAGACGGCAAAGCAGGTATCTAGAATGCGCGCGCGGGTACGTCAGGTGGACGTCGACGAACCAGCCAAAGCCGACAAGACCAAGCCCCTGGCCGATGAACTGATGGAGGCGCTAGGCCGGTTCTTCAAGAGTCGCAGTACCACCAACAAAAACGTAGCCGAAGGACATCCCGAGAGGCGGCCCGGAAGAGGACTACCGACCTGCTGGACCTGCCGTAAGAGAGGCCACCTGAGTAAGGACTGCGGTGATCGCCGCAGCCAAGGGTTTCCGTCGGGACAGTCAGTCGTAGGAAAACCGCGTGGCCCAGGAATGCAAGTATCAGCCAGCCTTGGGGGGCAAAGGTTGGCTTGTGACAGTCGTCAAGCCCCGGCAGTCCAAGTTCATGTGACGCAGTTACGGAGGGATAATAGCAGCCTGATGGTCGACGGAGTCGTCAACGGAGAGAGCTGGCCCATGCTAATCGACACGTGAGCATCGAGGACCATCGTCAGTCCCACCGTGATCCCGATGTGGAGAGTGCAACCCACACAAAGGAACATCCAGCTAATAACCGCGACCGGAGAGACCGCACCGGTACATGGCGAAGCATCACTGGAGTTCGTCATTGGTCGACGGGCGATAAACATCCAGTGCTTCTGGCCAACGTATCAAATGAAGTGATCATCGGACTGGACTTCCTGGACCAGAACAACATCATCTTGGATCTGAGTACCAACACTCTGCACTTCGGAGGCGAAGAACTTGCTTTGCAACCAGCACACGAGGCCATCACCGCACGCAAATAGTGGACGGCGAGGAGAGAGTAGTGGCCTACTTCAGCAAATCCTTGTCAAAGCCAGAGAGGAACTACTGCGTCACCAGGAAGGAACTGCTCGCCATCGTGAAGACCATCGTACACTTCCACAAGTGCCTGTACGGGCAAGAATTTCTCATCAGGACCGACCATGCATCCCTGCGGTGGCTCCTTAACTTCAAACAGCCCCAGGGTCAACTCGCGCGGTGGTTAGAGAGGCTTCAACAGTACAACTTAGAGATCCAGCACAGGAAAGGCCAACTGCATTCTAATGCCGACGCCCTGTCACGAAGACCGTGCCCCGAAGACTGCACCTTCTGTACTAGGAGGGAGGAGAACACCGGGATACAGTGCCGAAGGACTACCGTGGAACTTTAAGGGAGCTGGAGCCGCGAATCTTTTACGCGGACGCAAGCGGAAGATGATGACCCGGGACTGATAGCCGAATGGAAGAGGGCCTGTGTCCCCAGACCCGGGTGGAACATTGTGAGTGACTGCAGCCCAAAGTTTAAGTCCTACTGGGCGCAGTGGGACTCGCTGGTTGTAAGGGATGGCCTCATCTGCCGTACCTGGGAGAGCACCGACGGGAAGACATCTCGGGAGCAAGTCGTCGTTCCAAAGGCTATGACGGAGGAAGTCCTGATGGAAGTCCATGGAGGATCATCTGGTGGACACCTAGGGATAAAGAAGACCCTGGAGAAGCTGAGAGAGCGGTTCTACTGGACCGGATGCCCAACTGACGTGGAGAACCACTGCGCGACGTGCCACGATTGCGCAGCCATCAAGGGCCCAGGACGAAGACGACGGGGTCCACTGAAGACCTACAACGTGGGCGGCCCCATGGAGAGAGTGGCCATCGATGTCGCTGGGCCATTCCCGCTAAGCGAGGCAGGGAACCGCTACATATTGGTCGTCAGCGACTACTTCACCAAATGGCCGGAGGCGTATGCGCTCCCTAACCAAGAAGCCGCGACGATCGCAGAGACCCTGGTGAAGGAATTCGTCAGCCGGTACGGAGTACCCCTGGAGCTGCACTCCGACCAAGGGAGGAACTTCGAGTCGCATGTGTTCCAGAATCTATGCCAGCTGCTGGGAATCCGGAAGACAAGGACAACGCCGCTACACCCTCAGTCCGACGGGATGGTAGAGCGATTCAATCGCACCATCGAGAACCATCTCCGAATAGTCGTCGGCGAACACCAGAGGGATTGGGACAAGCATCTTCCACTATTTCTCCTGGCCTACCGCGCCGCCGTGCATGAAGCCACCGGGTGCACACCAGCCCGGGCCATGTTTGGGAGGGAGCTCCGTCTACCTGTCGAACTTGCCTTCGGCCGACCTGGGAATGATCCGGTCCCGGTAAGCCAGTATTGTCAAGAACTGGTCGACCAACTGGAGGACGTGCACGCGTTCGTGAGGAGGAAACTGCGGATCGAGACCGTCCGAATGAAGACCCGATATGACCAACAGACGGATGCTGGCGGATTCCACGAGGACGACCTGGTCTGGCTCTTCAACCCATTACGGAAGAAAGGCCTATCACCCAAACTGCAGAAGTCCTGGGAGGGCCCGTACCGAGTCGTGAAACGGATCAACGATGTCGTCTACAGGATCCAGCGGAGCCCGAGAGCGAAGATGAAGATCGTGCATCGAGATCGCCTGGCAGCCTACGGAGGGACACAGACGGACCAATGATTGATCGGGACGATCAGCCTTTTAGGAAGGGGGTGGTGTTACGGCTGTGAGTTTTTTTTTGTCGCTTGCCGCATGAGTCACAGCTCCCCTGGGCTGTGTGTGCTCTGCCTCAGTGTATTACGTGCGAGTTAGGCAACGGGCTGCGAAGTGAAAGGGATGGTCCAGAATATTCGTGACCCAGCCAGTGAAGAAATGTCGAGAAGCTGTGTGCTGGACGATTCTAGAATTCATTGAGTCACCAGCCTGCGATATAAGCGGCTTCAACAGTAAGGGGGCCGAGTTGTCTGTGGATGTGTGTTTCTGAGCTAGTGCGTGTTTTCCTGAGCGACAGAAGTGTGGTGACGAAGTGCCGTGCGAGTTACGATATCCAGTGACATTGTTTCCCAGCTTGTGAACAGCGCGCAGCAAGTTATCGTAAGTAACTGTAGTTGGTGTACATAACGGAGAGGAGCAGGTAGTTTCTGTCAAGGCGACCGTACTCATTATGACGGTTTAACTTCAGTGGTTTGTTGACAAGTGAAAGGGCCAAGAGCGCTCAAGGAAGAGACTTGAGGAAACTGGAGTAAGGTTCCAATTGCTTGTATTTGCTGATGAGTAGTGTACCTCTTCCTGCAAGCAATAAAGCTAACTTCTCTTCAAAGCAGTAATTGGTGTTGTGTTTTCTACCCTCTGTAATCCAGTTAACAAAAGTGCCACTAGGGGGTGGCACGTAACAGTATGGTGGCTATAGAGTGTGAAACGATTAGCTCAAGACAGTGAGCCATGGAGAGCTGCATCACACCATTCAAAAGATTGAAGACGCTTCAACAATTACACGGCACAAACCTAAAAAAAATAAAAAATGCTAAGTTTAATTCACTGGCCGTGAAAGCCATTGGCAGCCTTCATGTGGAGGTTACGGCTGCTTGAGATTTTAGTTCTCGCAGTAAAGAGGCGCATGTGCGCTTCATAAAAAAAGGGAGGTAGCGTGTAGTTTGCTACTCCCGTGGGGGTCCAGGTGGGGACACCAAGAGCCCGCTGATAATAATAATAATAATAATAATATCGTATGGCCCCGGGTGCCGGATGCAAGCTTTGTGATTTGTCACCCAGAGGGCAGCTTGCATGTCGAATTTCGTTGTTCTTTGAATCACTATGAAAGTCAAGGAGGTTAGATATCTAAGCTCCTTGAACACTATAGCGCTTTCTAGTAGAGAAATGAGGAACTTTGTGTTGGCGGAAACTCCCGAAATTAATGTTGCCATTATGAACACAGCCTACTGAATTCAAATTGGTTCTTTAACATGCCAACATCGTATGACATGCGTGACGTATTTTTGCCGCCTTTCAAAAAGTCCGCTGATGAGCCAGCTTAGTGTCCTAGACGAAACAACTCGAATGTTGTGTGTTAATGAAGATTGACATAATCCTGTTACATTGTGATTATAAAAGTGCAAGTGGAAGGTAAAAGTTGGCCTGTGTGCAGAGCTGAGCGCTCGATGCAAACATGAGTTGAGGGAAGGAGAGACTCTCCGGCAAACAAAACATATATACTGCTCTCCAGGGTGGCAATTTGTCTTCCAGCCAGTCAGTCGGAAAGGGAATAAGAAATTTTACTTTATTTTCTGGACTGACACGTGCTGGAGTGTTGGATTTGTGGAATCACGCTGGCTTCTGCGGCGATTGGAGCGCATGGAGATTAATGTGCCTGTCCAACATTATGGCGGCCTCGAATTTGTTAGACGCAATCGTCTGTGCTGCTCTGTAGTGGAATGTAAATTTTGATACGGTGAGATCAATGTTCAGGAAGAATTTCAGAGCACGCCACGGGGTATTAATTTAAAACTTCCTAATATGTTAAATGGTGAATTCATTTTATTCACTCCACTGAGTGCACCCCATTTCATTTGTCATACTGACTTCCAACATGTGCGTTTCTCTCCACCAGTCTGTGGTAGGGTGAACCGGAAGTTCTGTTCGTCATCCTCAATGGGCATGACAATAACAGTGTATCCACCAAGAGTTCTTCACATGCACATTAGCTCTTGTTAGGGCAAGCGGGTATAAGTCAAACAATACTAAAACTGAGATTATGCAATTTTGAATACTCTGATTGTTAGGGGAAATGGTATATGTCAAAATACACCTAAACTGAGATTATGGAAAAGTTTGGTTGGCAATTGTCATAATTGCGATTTGGTATTATTTGCTCCAACAAAATATACCCATGCCCACATGCACTCAAATACACTTTGCTTAGTTTCTCATAACAATACATCGGTTTTATATGTTGTATAAATAACCAGTCGCCTCCGTAGCGTAGCGGTCAGCGTGGTTAGCTGCCGCCCCGGAGGTCCTGGGTTCGATTCCCGGCTCTACCACGAAATTTGAAAAGTGGTATGAGGACTGGAACGGGGTCTACTCAGCCTCGGGTGGTCCAAATGAGTAGAGGAGGTTTGATTCCCACCTCAGCCATCCTCGAAGTGGTTTTCCGTCGTTTCCCACTTCGTCTTCGGGCAAATGCTGGGTGGTTCCTACTGTAAGGCCACGGCCACCTCCTTCCCTCTTCCTTGCCTATCCATCCTAATCTTCCAATCCCTTCCCTCATGAGGCCCCTGTTCGCTTTGCAGGAGAGGCCGCCTGGGCGAGGTGCCAATCACACCTCACCAGTTGTATCCACTCCGATTCGATGTTCCCAGCTCTAGGACACTGCCCGTAGAGGCGGTAGTGGTGAGTTCCGTCGCTGAGTCCGTGGGTTCCACCAACCTGGAGGTAAACTCGATTTAAAAGATAAAAAATAAAAAATAATCACCAACTTACTGTAAGCATGCATCTATGCTGAAAAAGTGGTGAAACATGCATTTAACCCTGAACCCTACACTTGTTTATTACAGACACTAATCCTACACGCAGTGCCCCAAGATTAATAAGCCTGATTGACATATTACAAACCAATGAGTACAGACACCAACTCTTACCTACCCATGATTAAGGCTGCTGCAATGTCAGCCGAAACGTCGGGAAATAATAACCGACATACGACGCGGCTCCATCCTGTAAGCCAAGATGATAAACTAGACACCGGCCGCGAAATCCTACGATCTAAATTTATTGAATTTAGTATAACGACTGGTTAGTTAGGTTTGATTAGACTTACAGAAGAGTTATTTTATATTACACTTCAACATTACTAAAAATAAAATAAGATGTTCCGTGACGAACTAAAGAGCCTACTTTTCTTTCAATTTAAGATTCATCTATCTAGAATAATGACTAAATTAAGTTGGTAATATCGAAATTTCTAATTAGTTCGAAATACTGTATACCTGACATAATGTAGCCTAACAGAGCACTACAGCCCTGGTGACTGAATATATTCTTAGTTCCATCTCTTAAGGTACAGAATACAAAATTTGGTTGACGTCCAATGGATAGCATGGACGTTACATGCAGTCAAACATTGGATCTAACAGTGAGCGTAAAATCATGTTGGCAACAATGTCATGCATGTATTAGTCAGAGATAATCAGAAATAATATGATCTATTGTTGTCCCAATTATGAATGAAATCCATTAGTTAGTATAGAAGTTACATGCATTTTAAAATGGACCTATCAGCAGGCTTAAAATCATGTTGGCAGCACTGACGTATATTAGTTACTCCATATTAATCTAGAATGCCAGGTATTATACGTGTGCAAAGTTTAGAGCTATTGGCTTGCATACTTTTTAATATATTGATATTAGGGTAACAAAAATAGACAGCATTTATTAACAGTTGGCAGCCCTGGATGCTCTTAAGAATACGCATTGTCATATCTGTTATAGTACACATAGCTCGAACGAAATTTGGTTGAAATCCAAATGATATTATGGAAGTTACGTGTATTTTAAGTTGCACCTCTCAGTAGGCTTAGAATCATGTTGGGAGCACTGACGTATATAAGTTACTCCAAATTAATAGAGAATGTCAGGTACTATACGTGTGCATAGTTAAAAGCTGTCGGCTTGCACACTTTATGATATATTGGTATTTGGATAAAAGGAATTGAGAGCATTTATTAACAGTTAGCAGCTCTGTTAGGTCTTAAGAATACGCTCAGTCATATCTGGTTATGTACACATGGCACATACGAAATTTGGTTGAATTCCAATCGATAGTGTAGAAGTTATATGCATTTAAAAATTGGACCTATCAGCAGGCTTAGAATCATTTTGGGAACACTGCCATGTATGGCCTCCTGGAAATTAAACTGAAATATTATTATCTATACGTGTGCTGATTTTGAAATAGCTCCCATTCATACCTTCCAAGATATCCAACATGGAGCTCAAATTTCAATTCCGATTTTTCAGCAGTTGGTAGCACTGACATCATTTTAAAATACGGAATTTAGATATTCAGGTATAGATCTTTACTCCTACCAAATTTTATTTCGATTGTTGCAGCTGTTTAGGACACACACAGCTAGCCAGACAGACAGACACACATTTGCCCGATCTCATAAGTCAACTTTTTCCTCATTTTTGCAAAATGTGAAAAGTAGGCTAATAATATTTTAAAACGTACACTCTTTTACAACATTTTGCAACACCTCACATTTTAGAGTGTTCTACTGAATGTCAGCTCTACAATTGACACGAACAGATAAGATAACCTTTGCATACAAACATGTTGTTAGCTCCGTGGTGTTGGGGTAGGGCACCGGCCGCTCACCTGGAGGCCCCGGGTTTGATTCCCGAATCCGTCAGGGATATTAGAAACTGACGTGAGGTCTGGAACGGTGTGCACTCAACCTCGCAAGGACAATTAAACATTGTGGGTGCTGCTTACATTAGATTGCTCGGAACATCACTTATGATACTCTACATGCGATGTTTCGATTTTGATCAAAATGTCACTTACCATGGTTTACACCCGAACCCTTCAATTGAGTAGCTGTCTGACAGTGAGGCAGTGCTCCGGTCTCGAAAACGAAGATTAACGGTCGAGAGGACCCGATGCCCTGACCATGCGTCACCCCAATATACAGGGTGAACCAAAAATGCCGCACTTAGAGGTCGACATGCGGTTCCTCGTCGAAATTCACAACAAAAGTTTATGTTGCAAAACCTAGTCCCGCCAGTAAGTTTCACAGACATGCATGTTAAGAAACGAGTCTCTGGCAACGCTGTATGCAGCGTGGGCAAAAGCAGGTCGCAAGAACTCTCCGCTCTGCCGTAGCTTTCTCTGTACATTCCGATGCACTGCAGGATGTGACAGTGTTGCCAGCTTCTCGTTTTCATACCTGTGTTTTCTAACAGCACCCGATCCGATTTTGCTATAGAAACTTTTGTCTTATAATTGGATGAGGAATCGCATGCCGCCCTCCAAATGCGGTATTTTTTGTTCACCCTATATGCAGGCCAAATGGCTGGACAGCGGTCGCTTGGTAGGTCTAAGCCCTTCATGGATTGTAATGCCAGGGGTGATTATTACTTATACAAACATATTACACTCTGCACATTTCATAGCGGTTTTGGTGTCCTTGGTTCGCGGAATGTACACAACAAGAAAAGTAACACTAATCCTACACTTCGTGCCCCAAGACTGATCTATAGCAAAGAAGCGATGCGTTACAACTGTTAAAGACTGTCAAGGACAAAGAGAAGTTACGGCGGCTGCAAGCTGTAAGTGTTGCCATCACAGACCCAGAGCAAAACGAAAATTCTCTGGGGCACCCAGTGCACTTATTTTCATGCAGTTGAACCCTTTTATTAAATGGAAATGTAATGTCCTCTACTGCACTCACCCGATCGCGAATAAAAAACTCAATGAAAAATAAACAAAAAAAGTGACAGTCAGTCTGAAAGACCAGACTTTGTATCATTTTAAATGCTACAAATGCTGAAAAATGCTAGAGGGGCTGGAGGCTTCCCGCTTCGCTCGAAGCCAAAGACTCTTGTCATGTTAACAAAATATCTGCATAATACATATCTTGCTTTATAATACTTTACCTTGTTTCAAATTACTCGCGAACGGCTAGCGCAAACTAGGGTAAGGCAAGGTGAAGCGCGCGGGATGCCGTCACGCTCAACAGAGCGCGCGGGGACGTGCCCCTTCCATCCAGTCTAAAAACACTTATGGTGGGCGATGTATTGAAGATAGAGATATGCTCTCGCGGACTATTTTGTAGAACTTTTCATGCTGACCAATTATTACGCCCATAGTATACCGTATTGATATATTTAACGGTTTGCCCAGCGTAAGCTTAAAAAGCGCACGTACGCCAAGTTTGTTTTCGACTTTTTCACTGAAATCGTTACTGCTTGGCTTCCTTTGATCATACATAAATTATTTTCTACAGAATCTTTCCTCGAGGTATCCTTTACAGAATGGTGAAAACCGCATCAAAATCCATCCAGTGGTTCTCGAGATTACCCGTGACATCCAAGAATCGGGGATTTTAGTCTTATACTAACGACGTAGAGATTGTCGGGGAACACATGCACCAAGCTGTACTATGACGTCACACACCTCAGTGCATCTGGGTACATTTCGTCCCGTCACCGTAACGTAACGCCAGACCTCAGCGTAACGACGAAGTCGACAAGATCATTTAAAATGATAAAATCACACTCTCCTTACATCTGCATCTGTTCCAACAGCACAAACAAGCTGAACATGCACATGTCTGCTTTGTGCGGGTTAAAACCCGGCCGAAGTCGTCGATTTTTTAAGAGCGTTAAAAGTCCCTCAGTATGCCTTCTTTCGGAGGGGAAGAAAAGCCGGCGGTTCATGTCATAGATTTATGGCATGTAAAAGAACCTCCCACTTATTACACTTGTGTGAACCTAAATTATAAGTTATATTTGACTGAGACTGCTAGGTTCCATCGTTCGTCCCCAGGAGCCTACTGCGGTGGCATCTAGTAACACATTTCAGAACTAGTTGGTCGTTGACGGTGGCGTTTGGTAACAAACGTTGGAACTACTTTAAAAATCAAATGTCTGAAGGCATTACTTGAATTAAATTCAGATAACACACACTATTACGACCATCACCATTAAACCGGTTATCAGACAGATTCTACACACACCCAAAGTACACGGGGCTACATGACCACGTTGTCGCAGCCCCTAAACTGAGGAACCAACCAACCAGAATACAGAAACCCTGTTGGGTGCTCGATCAAACTAACCTTTTGTAGCCAATTTTCATTTATGAAAAAAAAAAAGGCTGATGAGATCACCTTTTGTCCGTGTGTGTGTGCGTGTGGGTGTGTGTGTGTGTGTGTCCCATAATAACTTCAAAACAGCTGGAGCGATTTCAATAAAACTCGGTAAGTTCATAGCACTAATCCGGACGACCCCGACCGTGCCCTTCAAATTTTGTTAGGTCTCACCAATCCAACATGGCTGCTGTGCGAAATATTTCACCAGCATTCAATGTCTCCGGAACTATTACCGATATCAACCTGAAATTTTGTAGAGTGATAAAGGGAACAATTAGAAATTCATCTATGTGACCTTTGAAAACGTGGTATCTACAAAACGAACATGGCGGCCAAGCGAATTTGTGACCATTCAATAGACGTTTCTCGCGATTTAAGCAACCAAACGCAATGAAACTTGCTACAGTATATGTTTATACACATTGTAATGCACCGACATCTAACTTCGTTCAATTGTTTACATAACCTCAAGATGGCGGCTGTGCGAAATATTTCACCGGCATTCTATATCTCTGAAACTATTACCCCTATCAGCCTGAAATTTTGTACCGAGATAAAGGGTACTGCTGGAAGTTCATCTGTGAGACTTTCAAAAACAGGTTAACTACAAAACGAATATGGCGTCCAAGCGAAGTTGAAAGTTTTAAATAGACTTTTCTCGTGATTTAATAGTCCAAACGCAATGAAACTTGGTACAGCAAATGTGTATGCACACTGTAATGCACTGGTATCTAATTTAGTTCAATTGTTTACATATCCTCAAAATGGCGGCTGTGCGAATTTTAAAATTAAGTTTTTATTTCTTGTGTCGTAATCATGCGATCGAGGTGAAAGTTTGAATAATAAACCTACGCAATAATTTTCCTTTTATGGTACATGACTCTATGGCTTATACATATAACAATCCAACATGGCGACCATCCGATATATTTAGACGGATCTCAATATCTACGAATCTATTACAGCAATCAAACTGAAATCTTGTATATTGATAGAGGCAATTAACATAAGTAGGATATATGATATTAGGCTGTATAGTTCTTCATGGAACTACTTGTTTAATTTTATCGTGGTTTGTGTTGCTATAATCTTATTGCGTAAACTCACATCCAATTTCTCATCTAATTCGCTGACATTACATTCTTATTTATTTATTTATTTATTTATTTATTTACTAGCAACTCACCCCGGGTTCGCCCGGTATCTAAAACAGTTTACCCAGCGTAAGCTTAAAAGGCGCACGGACAGCAGGTCCCAGCCGCAATTCAGAAAAGCCGAGGTGAACAGCGAAACTCCAAACACATATACTCTTCTCTGAAGTCTTAACTCGACATGACTCGACAGTTTAATGCTGGCCGAAGCTGGAGTGATAGGGTCAATAGCTAGCTCATAAACTCCATCCGAAGCTGGTAATTTAAATCTCCACTGAATGGAGATTGTTGGAAGAAATGAAAACGTAAAAAGACTTATAGTGGTCGATGTATTAAAGATAGAGATATGCTGTCGCGGACGTTTTTGTAGAACTTTTCATGCTGAACAATTCTTACACTCATAGTAGGCCTATTTTGATATTTTTAACGGTTTACCCAGTGCAAGCTAAAAGGGCGCACGGACGGCAGGTTTTCCGTCGATTCGATTCACTGAAATCGTTATTGATCTCTTCCGTTGGTCATAAATGAATGTTTTTCTACATAAACCTTCCTCGAGATATCCTTTACAGAATGGTGAAAACCGCATCAAAATCCATCCAGTGGTTCTCAAGATTACCCGTGACATCCAAGAATCGGGGACTCTGTTTTATAGTAAGTAGATATTTATTTAAACGAATAGCCCTTTTATTTATATATTAATCGCAGCCAATGGCCATAGCTGGGCCCGAGGGTTCCCAACAAGTTCAATTTCATGTAGATCCAACTTTGGCTACCATCACTAACATCTAGCGGCGAACGTTGGAACTTGATAGAGCGTTTCTAAGTAGCCAATACCAATTGCAGTGGTAGGTTCTTTTACGTGCCATCAATCTATGACATGGGCCCGCCGGCTTTACATCCCCTCCGAATGAATGGATACTGAAGGATATTTACGCTCTTAAAAATCCGACGACTTCGGTCGGGTTTGAACCCACGATCTTGGGCATAGCAGTTCAACATGCTACCGACTACGCCACAGAAGCAGCTGGAAATGAGATTTGCAAACCTATTTTTCCCACTTGCTCCATTAATTTTTCTATTTGAATTTTGACATTCCCAGGTGTGTCCGTAATCAGAGCAATGTCATCAGCGAAAGGCAAGCAATCTACAGTATATAGATTATTATATTTTACAATTTATTCTGATAGTCGACAGAGTTGAGGAGTTATCCATGGGCAAGAACCTTTGCTCCCTCATTTATATTGATTTGTGACAATGTCAGGAGTGACGTCATCAGACAATTGAGGTGCGAGGCACTGATCACTGCTCAGCTGATTGCCCGAACCTGACCGCTAATTACTCAGACACCTGCGACCCCGCTAATGGAGCTGTTTTCAAATTGACCACCAACTCTCTTTAGCTCGACTCACACAGTAAATATATTATATATTCCATTAGACCGCAGTTGTGTGTTGTCATTTTGCCTCTACTTGACCCACATTCGACCGTATAGGCTTTTACATCCTCACAGTAGTGGCTACACGGGCTAAAGCGCTGCGTTAGGTTCAAGGGGCCAAGCTCTCTGCTGACTCGGTAGACGCGTGGGTTCGAGCCCCACCGTCGGCTGCCCTTGAAATGGTTTTCCGTGGTTTCCCATTTTCAACACCAGGCAAATGTTGGGACAGTACCTTCTGACAGGCCACGGCCGCTTCCTTCCACATCCTTGCCCAGTTTCATTCATCTTCATCCATTCCATCTCTCATCCCGACGCGCAGGTCGCCCACGGGCGTCGACTAGAAAGACCTGCACTCGGCCTCTCAGGAGGCTACACGACAAAAAGAAACAAGGTTATTAGTGTATTTCTATTGCTAGCCTACATCCAAGTAATGAACTCAGGCTTTTGAGATCGCCCTTTGTCGTTATTTCTGCGTGTGGTACGATCTACTGGCACAAAAGTCCACATCTTTCCCTTTTGAATTAATTTTCCTCCTTTAAAAAATGACCATGGAACTCTAGGATTGTACAACAAGAATATAAGTTACAGCGACACATAAGACAGATGAGAAAAAAGAACACATGTTGTTGTATTGGTGGTTATTCGAAATATAAATAGAAGCCTCCAGAATTCCCCACAGCATCTCCGTGCACTGCTGGGCACTAAGTTCCTACACCTAAGACGTATATGCTTCTTAGTACACGGTTCTGTCGGTGGTGGCGCTTTTTTACACTTTTACCAAATATGTTCAATAATGTGTACTTACAGTGCGCATAGTCGATGCTGAAAATGTCCTCCCTCTCTTGTAACACACACCTGACATCTTCTGATGAAAGAACGGACAACAATCTCATCTAATTTCTGTTCTGTAAGAACACACATTGTCTGTTAACTTTTTATTATTATTTACGGAGCCTGTTTTCTTGAATCGTTTAGCGAGCCTCCTAATTGTACTAGCATTAGGCACAGGTATTCCTGGAAACTTGATTCCAAATTTTAATTTTCGTCTTGTTTCAGAACAAGATTTTCTGCTTTTCATATACGAATTATGGAAATACACACGTTCGCGCAATGTGAATTGGTGTCTAGGCACAACAATCACAGTTATCACAATACTCACTAAACGTGCAACACTAACGTCTAAGCTTTGCAGATACACGTCCATATGAATGACAGAACACGTGTGAACTAACGATATGAGTCAGCGGAGCGGGGTATTGCGAGGGCCACTCGCTCCGCATCTGGCCAGCCAAATGACGCCATAGTTTGCCGCGATTACCCGGGCGCACAAATTATCCTGTATAAAGAAACGATATCCTACACCCACCGAAGAGGTGACCTGTTACCTCCCCACTATAACGGTCACCGAAGAGAGGGAGACATATAGCCCTCTTCTCATCGTCAACTTCGATAACTTGCCGGACGTGCTTTTCAAAACCAATATTGGGTCTAGAATCATTGCTTTCCCGAGAGACTTATTAATAATACTAACAAGGGAAGTAGGGGAAGGGTGGGCATAGTGGCCACGCTAACGGGAAAACATTGTTTTCAATAAGTTAAAATTGTTAGAAACAATTGAAAATTGGCCATACTCTAGATTATTTAGTTATGTATCTTTAAACAAATCATTTTAACTATATCTTAGTTAGTTTTTGAACAAGAAATGTTTTTTCAAACCTCTTCCTAATGGCCACTTTGCCCTATGGGGAAGGGCAAAATGGCCACTAGGTGGCCACTGCACCCGATGTTACAAATAACACTGCAAATGCATTTAAAAAAAAATTATGAGCATATTATTTTACAAATTAAAGTATTGTTATAATTCTCCACACATGTTCAAAGGTCCCTATCATTTTATAAAACTAATTTCTAAATTTTTATTGATTACAATAAAAAATACAAAAGTTGAAATGCTTCAAAACATTTTATGGATATTGTGTTTAGCCTATTTTTGTTTAATTGCACATATGAATTCATTGTCTTCCTCATCAACCCAGCACAATCCTCGTGTGCCCATTTCAGGCAACTAGAGTATCTGATCCACCCTTGATTGCTTTTGGACTTTGAATATAAGTCCTGGCAGTAAAGGCAATTTGTATCACTCTCGTCACTATCGGAGTTACTATCTCATTTAGTGAACAAAGCACGTTTTGCCACTTTTGATTTCCTTTCTCCCGAATACCTTCTTTCTTTATCACCTCAGCCGAGCGGGGCTCGACCCTGGAACCATCAGCATGTCACAATTCCGAAGGCCGGCGCTTAACTGACTGCACTACCACCCTGCTCATGCAAGGAGATGTATAAAACGTTCAATATGTATCCCATTTAAATGCACATGCTTTGTTTGGTCCAGGCTTCATATACATACTTTCTGTCTCTGTCATTAATACATCATATCCTAGTTATAATAGTTAATGCAGTACACTTACCTTACATCAGCAACTTGAAAAACAACAAAATTGATGTCAACTTCTAAAAGCGTAATCTGATCAGCTTCAAGGCTCAACACAACACTAATGGCGGTCTAGTGGAGTAGTTGAGGCGCTTGCAGCCAGGTAGCAGCACTGTACAGTAGAAAAATAGCCCGTGGCAACTATGCCCACCCTTCCCCTATCAGGTAAGACTGGTCGAAACCTATCTTGAAACTTTGAGGACGCAATCCTTATAATATAAGAGGACAACGTGCGGGAAATCAGCCGCCAGATCGAACTGCAAGGCTCCGAAATTATGTGGCGAATCTCTCCGAATTCGTACCTGACATCCTGGTACACAGGCATGACGGCTGGAGGGGCTGGACATCCCTGGCACTCGGAGTAGTCACGCGGTGAGGCGTATACGCTGACTGGAGCGTGCGGCTGCTTCCCACCGTCCTTGAGTGGCTAAGTCGTCAGGCCTGTCCATTCCAACATGTACGGTATTCGCTACTTCCCATTGATTTATATGAGAGATTCGCCACATGATTTTGGAGCCTTGCAGTTCAATCTGGCGGCTGATTTTCCGCACGTTGTCCTCTTGTAGTACAAGGATTGCGTCCACAAAGTTTCAGGATAGGTTTCGACCTCTCTTATATTCAGTGTTCAACGATTTGAAAGTGAGAAGTATAGAAGCAGAGGAGACCACAGTGCTAACTGCTAATAAGGGATCTTGGAGGCGACTTGTTCGCAAACAGAGGCTTGCAGACAAGACTGGACACTGAAAGGTAAAACTGTGTCAAATAAAAATCTATGTAGGGGAGACTTAGTTAATTCCGCGGTACGGCTAATTCCGAAGTACTTGAAATATACTTGTTCTGCAGATATAGGATACCCCAGCGCAAGATAAGAGTTCATCTCCCCAGTTGTGTTGAGTCAACTGTTTCATTTCTCTTGGCTATGGATTTTGAAACCTGGTTGAAAATCATGAAAACTTGTGTTATTAGTTTTTGAAGTATTAATATAATCTCATATATTTTGTTGATGCATTTATGCCGTAAGTAGTAATTATTAGACTTATCATATTGCGTATTTAGAGAAAGGTACCACGAATTTAGCCCTATTACCAATAGTAACAACCAAAAATCCCTAAATGTTTTGAAATGAAAATCCACAGCCTGCTTCCAGTCTCCGACCGGGTCAGGTATGGAATGAATGAAGCCCCCATCTAGCGGCGAGGATATGAACTGTGCCGGCTGCCGAGGCCTGACGCACTCCTCTGGGGCAATGATTAAATGAATGACAGATGAAATGAAATGATAGTGGAGAGTGTTGCTGGAATGAAATTTTGACAGGGAAAACCGGAGTACCCGGAGAAAAACCTGTCTGCCTCCGTTTTGTCCAGCACAGATCTCACATGGAGTGACCGGGATTTGAACCACGGAACCAGCGGTGAGAGGCCGGCGTGCTGCCGCCTAAGCCACGGAGGCTTCCCTAAATGTTTTATACATTCTAATTTATTTACAAGTGTTAATTTAGGTATTCAATTAAATGATTTTGCCAACCCTTGCCAAATGAAATTTTAGAACGGAATATATGAAGTAATTTATTTATTTTCTACGTTAATTTTTGAATTATTTTCTCTTTATATAGGCTATCATAATTACCATCAATCCCATAATATTGCGTAGGCCTATTTAGCCGAGTCTCCCCTATGTTTTCTCAGATGCCCCAGGAATTGGAATTATATGGTGTTGACCGACTAAAAAGTGTCAATATGGCAACATTGCAAAAGCTGTGTATAAGTGGCCATCCTGAAACACATCCATGGCGCTTGAGGCAAAACAGATTTTCTGTTAATTGCACAAATCCAGTGTTAGTAGTCGCGCGCGATATTGACAGCTGATGAGGGACTTGAAATGTATGGGCCGTGAAGCAGGAACACCTGATGGCTGTTATTGATATGGTGTTACCTTTTGCTGGGTTGTAAAATATTGACATTCATTCCACACACACACAAGTATTGTTCGAAACATATCGTCGGTTGTAAATAAAATTGGCCAATCCCATCCGTAGCGTCAGTGAATCAGCACAAAGCACGGAACAAGATAAAAATGGTTTGGTTTGGAGAGAATTAATGGGCTTGCGAGCGTCAGTTGTCGGCGAGCCACGCTCATTAACTGTCTCTCCACATATCAACATACTGGATTATTGCTTTGATAGTAATTTTATAAAATAAATTGATTTTAACTGTATGACCTAGTGGTTCATAACCCAGAGTTGAATCCTTCTGTAAACTGATGTACCACTTCGCTGTCAACGGTCTTGGCGCGACCACCGCTCAACGCTGCGTTAGCCGAGAGCAGCATTCCTCTTGCTAATTGATAGTTCCGTCGTCTTTAACTACTACAGAAACACACGTTGATACTAATAATCAAAAGGCAATTAATTTACATAATCAGCGATAATTTAAAAAATCAGCACAGAATAAACACGCACTGTGACTACGCCCCCTTCTTCCCCTCTAAAAAATAAAGAAAAAGAAAACAAATTAAGGCATGGAACCCCAGGAGAAACGAACCCGGGACCACCGTGGCACCACGCTTTGCCGCTATCCTCTCGGTTAACCCAGCGTTCAGCGGTGGTCGCGCCATGACCGTAGACAGCTCAAGAGTGCCTGACCTCAGAGTAACATATGGCGCGCTTCCCTACTTTACAGGGGTAGAGGGCCTGAAACAAACCTGATTCCTGGGATTAGGAGGTCATTCCGACAACAGGTTCCCTATCTCAAATTGATCCTATACCCATCCCCTACACGCCCCTTAAGGGTACTCAAGTACATAAATGACATCCTGTATGTCAGAAAACTGTATCATAATGGGGGTCATTAAAGTACTACTTTTTATTATAACACAGTTTGTCCAACCAATCAGAGCTCAATATTTTCATTCATTGACCAATTAGGTAAGGATAGCTTCTCACATGTAATCAAAATCCAACATGTTGGACATGAATTGCATAATTTGAAAGTTGACTATGTAGCCTATATTGGATCAACCATTGTACTTACAATGCACAAACAAACTGAGCAATATTTCAAAAGAAATAGCACTGTACCTTAATATCCACAACTCCAATTTCTACACATTCGTAAGATTTCGCCGACAATTTTAGTGAATGCTGTTGTAGACATAAACACGCCAAACACGGCAGAACGTCATGGAGGAAGCAGGCGTATGACATTAATTCCACGGAAGTTATAATCCAGCTCTCTGTTCAATAACTGGGTTTCTAATGTGAAACGTTTCCCCCAGATGTCATAACTGTTCTATTTGGGACTCAATTGATTTGTCTTCCGTTGACATTCTATACGCAGCGAATTTGAAGAATAACTAGTTAATAATAGGATATCTTTTAAATTTAAAGCGTTTGTAACAGCCTGGTTTGTGTTATTTGACCAAAATAACAAAAGGATCCAACATAGTACCTGCGTGCTATCTGTTGGTGCTACTTCAGGATAACCTATATTTCAAAGCTTTGGGATTCGTTATTGGGTAGAGAGCAAATGCTGAGCCCACACAATTTCCATGTAGGCCCTAGAAGAATTCAATCGACGGAATCTCGACAGATAGGCTATTTATGAATATTTATGGTAGAACATAGGCTATAATAAAGTTATAATTATCGTCGAACATAAACAGTCGTATGCAACTCACCTATAATGGTAATTAAGACACTCGTTTGGAAACATACTCGTGTCTTAAATATTGCCATTAGAGGCTTGTTTTATAATGTACTATTATGCCATGGGTTTACAATCTCGTTTTCCCTCAGGAGCTCACAACTTGTGGGACGTGGCTTGGCGACCACGGGACCCCAGCTGAGTCAAACATTGCTTCCACTCTCTTGTGCCGGGCTCCTCTCCGTCTTCTTTCCTGTCGGCCTTTCTGGGTCAACTCTTGTTCTCTTCCGACCCCGATGGTATTAGGGTATCCGAGGCCTAGGGAGTCTTTCACTTTCCCGCTTTATTTGGCCGTTCTCTCATCTTTCCTATTGATTTCCCTTCCTGGTATGTCCTGCCTTCTGCTGAAGGCTCTAAACGAGACAGGGTGTGTTCAGCCTCACCACTTCTTGTGCACCCTGGATAGTGCTACACCCACAAGGTCTAACGGCTGGTGAGCTCGAGATTTGGCGTCCTCGTGGGATTCCTGAGCTGGGTCCAGTTTCCCCCCACCTTTTCCCATTATCTTTGGGGCGGACCCTCTACTTTTTCCCCTTCCTCTCTGCCTTTCTTGGCTCTCCTTCCTTGCAAGTCCCTCAATTCTCATTCTTCGAGGGTTGAGGGCATTTCCTTTCCTCCTGTCTTTTATTTACATTCTTCACCTTTTTGTTTTCCATTCCCTCTTCTAGTTTGTAAGTGCGTAGTTAGTTTTAGTTGTATGATTCATTTGATTATCTATCATTTTCACAATCACCCTAAACATTAGAGGCCGATTACCTAGATATTAGGCCCCTTAAAACGACAATTATCATCATCTAATCCTGAAAAGAAAATCATGAGATTAATGAATGCACTTGAATGGCCAGTTTCAATCGTCAAGCGATCATCATCAGATCCATTACACTTAGGCTACTAAATCTATGTCTACAAGTATGGGTGTGGTATTATTATTTTTAGCCTACTTTTGCCATTTTGCAAAAATGAGGAAAAAGTAGACTTATGAGATCGGGCAAATGTGTGTGTGTCTGTCTGTCTGTCTGTCTGTCTGTCTGTCTGCCTGGCTGTGTGTGTGTGCCCCTCCCCTATCAACTCCTAAACGGCTGCAGCAATCGAAACAAAATTTGGGAGGAGTAAAGATTCATACCTAAATATCTCACGGCCATATTTTAAAATTATGTCAGTGCTACCAACTGCTCAAAAATCGCAATTGAAATTTGAGCTCCATGTTGCATATCTTGGAAGGTATGAATGGGAGCTATTTCAAAATTTGCGCACGTATAGATAATAATATTGCAGTTTAATTTCCAGGAGGCCATACATGGCAGTGTTGCCAAATTGATTATAAGCCTGCTGATAGGTCCAAATTTTAAATGCATATAACTTCTACACTATCAATTGGATTTCAACCAAATTTCGTATGTGCTATTTGTACATAAACAGATATGACTGAGCGTATTCTTAAGAGCCACCAGGGCTGCCAACTGTTAATAAATGCTCTATTTTAAAAAAATCCAAATACCCATGTATCAGAAAGTTTGCAAGCCGACAGCTCTAAACTATGCACACGTATAGTACCTGACATTCTATATTAATTTGGAGTGACTTTTATACGTCAGTGCTACCAACATGATTCTAAGCCTGCTGAGAGGTCCAATTTTAATACTTGTAACTTCTATACTATCATTTGGATTTCAACCAAATTTCGTGTGTGCTATGTGTACCATAACAGATATGACTATGCCGATTCTTAAGAATAACCAGGGCTGCCAACTGTTAATAAATACTGTCTCTATTTTTGTTACCCTAATATCAATATAACAGAAAGTATGCAAGCCAATAGCTCTAAACTTTGCACACGTATAGTACCTGGCATTCTAGATTAATTTGGAGTAACTAATATACGTCAGTGCTGCCTACATGATTCTAAGCCTGCTGGTAGGTCCAATTTTAAAATGCATATAACTTCTATACTACCTAATGGAGTTCATTCAAAATTGACACAACAATAGATCATATTATTTCAGATTATTTCTGACCAATACATGTATGTCATTGTTGCCAACATGATTTTACACGCGCTGTTAGATCCAATGTTTAACTGCATGTAACGTCCATGCTATCCATTGGACTTCAACCAAATTTTGTATTCTGTACCTTAAGAGATGGAACTAAGAATATATTCAGTCACCAGGGCTGCCAACTGTAGTTCACTATTAGGCTGCCCTATGCCAGGTATACAGTATTTCGAACTAATTAGAAATTTCGATATTACCAACTTAATTTCGTCATTATTCTAGATAGATGCATATAGATTTATCATTGGCATGAATCTTAAATTTTAAGAAAATTAGGCTCTTTAGTTCGTCACGGAACTTCTTGTTATTTATTTAGCGTATGGTCTTTAGTGTTGTGAGTGTCCGAGGACATGTTCGGCTTGTCTTAGGTTGTAGCTGCTTCAAGCGGACACCCATGGGGTGAGCTATAAATTCCGTTCAATTTCATGTAGTTCGCTACCAGATGCCACTGACACCTAATGGTGAATGTTGGAACTATGATAGAGCGTTTCAACGAAATCTAACCTAGAAATTTGCTTCACACAAGTTTAGTTAGTGGAAGGATTTTTTTCATGCCATAAATCTATGACATGGGACCGCCGGCTTTTCTTCCCCTCCGAAGGAAGGCATACTGAGGGATTTTTACCGCCCTTAAAAATCCGACGACTTCGGCCAGGTTTGAACCAGCGATCTTGGGCACAGCAGTTCAGCATGCTACCAACTACTCCAACGAAATGTATAAGAACGATGAATATGTATAGAATCTAATGGATAGGTATTCGTGTAAAATGTAAAATAGTAGGATCAAATATGTTATGAATATAATATGATAAAATTGGTCCGGTCAAATCAAACGTAAAATGCCAGCGTTTCGCCCCAGTGTGCCGTTGGGCTCGTCAGTTGGTACAGACATACCTCACCAATATGCGTGGCTAGCACATACTGAGAAGGCCATCGCAAGACACAAAATACAAGTAGTATTGACGTCACAAGCGATGCCAATCTGCTACGGAAATCAAGATCCCTTTCATAAAACAAAAACCTTACCTTGGCAATCCAAATAGGTTAAGAATATTCCCGGACCAATTTTATCATATTAATTGATCACTCCATGTGAGATCTGTGCTGGACAAAACGGAGGCAGACAGGTTTTTCTCCGAGTACTCCGGTTTTCCCTGTCAAAATTTCATTCCAGCAACACTCTCCACTATCATTTCATTTCATCTGTCATTCATTTAATCATTGCCCCAGAGGAGTGCGTCAGGCCTCGGCAGCCGGCACAGTTCATATCCTCGCCGCTAGATGGGGGCTTCATTCATTCCATTCCTGACCCGGTCGGAGACTGGAAGCAGGCTGTGGATTTTTTTTTTCAATTGATAATAGGGTCAATTTGATATTAAATGAAATAAATTGGATATCCTTACAAATTAAATTAAGGTTCTAAATTTTTGAGTATAATTTTGAAAACGTCACCTACGTAGCGTAGCGGTCAGCATGATTAGCTGCCGCCCCAGAGGTCCTGGGTTCGATTCCCGGCTCTGCCACGAAATTTGAAAAGTGGTATGAGGACTGGAACGGGGTCTACTCAGCCTCGGGTGGCCCAAATGAGTAGAGGGGGTTCGATTCCCACCTCAGCCATCCTCGAAGTGGTTTTCCGTGGTTTCCCACTTCGTCTTCGGGCAAATGCCGGGATGGTACTGTCCCCGTTTACCTGGATAGTAGGCTGTCAGATATCCGCCCCCTCAATCGGATTGCCAATAATCAATCGCACCGGCACAGTTACATCAATGAAAATGGCACTGACAGATACTATCGAGATAAGAGCACAGAAATTCACTGGAAATCATTGCGGAACACACCAAAATAGACGGGGGTGCATACTTACCGTTGCTTACCTCTTAATTATCTCGGGGTTTGAGTTGACAACAGGATCACTAAAAGTCTGTTCACACAATAATCTCCGTCATGACATTTAAAAATGAACCAGAAACGAAGATGAGAACTTTGAACTGTACAAAAGCTTTATTTCTAATAAAGGGTCTGATTTTCCTGACACAACAAAATATACGTGGCTATCAGTAGCCCAAGTCAATCTGACTACGTCCTCCAGTAGGACTTGCAAAATTATTATACAACATGATATAAAACATTTTAGCTCCCAAGAGCTCCAAATACCGTAATATTCATAACACTATTGGATTGGAAAAGGACGTCAGGGTGTGACATATATAGAGCAATTGTTTCCTTTTAATAAACAAGAGAATGATATTTATAGTCGCAAGGCCGGAGTGTACGACCTCACTCTCTGAAAACCATATGTTGACACAGCTGCGGGCTACCTTCCAGCCTGACGCATACTGGTCAAATGCACTCCCTTCTCACACGCTATGTTACGTAAGAATCCAGCCTGCACTCTCAAGCTTTTAAATGTCTTACAAGACAACTCACATTATATTTACGCAAATCTTTCAAGTACTTTGATCACATCCTAATGGATCATTACATAAATTTCTTAAACTTGTTAACTTCAATCCAAATGTTTAATTAGCTCTTAAATGTTTATAACAAAATCACATAAATTATTTATAACAATTAGAAATTGTTTATAATATTTGTCAAAGACAATAAAAAAATTATAAGCACGCCTTTAACATCACTCTCGTTTCACATTATTTTCAAAAATATTTACAACAATTATTTACAATATTAACATTTAAATTGTTTAAATTATTAATTTAATAAATACATTAGCCACATGTTCATTCGGTTGGTAATTTTATAATCCTGTTTAATATAATCGACCAATGAAGGTTAGTTATACATGTTAATGTCACAATCTGGTTTAATAAAGTTCTTAATAATGATTTGTGACGGCAACCTTCATTCATAATCTTGTCTCAAGTTCTTTCAAAACTCGTGTTAATTATAACAGTAAACCACTTGATTAATTTTCAACGAACTATAACAATCTTACTCCAGCGGAAAATCCTTCGCTAACAAGTTAATGCACAATCTGCATTAAAAATATGCCCAAAATCATCATATATTAATCTATATGGCATTTACAACTTTCACATCACTTACAAAACTTCCACAAATAATTCTTTAACATTTATTCCTGTGGGAACTTCCTTCATATTCAAGGGCATTATATTTCAGCGACTTTCAACACGCGCTGCACTAGCGATTATACATTCATAGTTCCACTTAAAAATTTTATAATCATAAATTGTTTCAAAACTGTTTTTCTATTTAACCTTCGTAGATTTCATTCATGAACTGAAATGAAGTCAAAACTTGCCAATCACAAACAAATTTAATAGTGAATACGCTTATATACGCCTGTCTGGTCTATCAAAAATTTAAGACTAACATCTTAAAAGAAATTGTAGTATGAAAATACTATCTTCAAATAAAGTGCGACTAAACTGCAAAGTAGTCGAATAGAATCCAATTAGATTGGGGAATGCAAACATCGTCATATAATTCTCTAATTGAGAAAAACTCCTAACAAAAGTACTTGACTTTAATGCATTCAATAATTCATTATTAACATTACTCTTTCACAAAAGTGTCTATGATGCAATGTTCATTCATAACTGACGATAAATGTCTGTGTTGCAATCAATACAAATAACGACTAGTATTTCCAAGATCGTCGATAACGTAAGATTTTAACGCTCTAAAATCATTTAAATGTTCTTCATTCTTGATGATGACAGAAAATTGTTCAAAGTAATTAAACTGGGGTTGAATTACTTTAATAAAGTGACACGCTGTCTGAATTTAAATCTGCCATAAAAATCATTAACTTACAGTCAAATCGTGACTACAAAAAAAATATTAATTACTGAAAAATCTAAATATCAGTCTCAACTGATTCAAAATCGTTAACTATGCCCATGACATAACAATGTCTTAATAAATCGTCGAAAAATGCAAAACTCAACAAGGTGTACTGAGAATAAGAATCTCAACAAGAAAATAAGGCAAAATACATGAGGGTAAAAATATGGGAAAAATGGTTGCTCAAACATTACTAGGTTACTCAAATACAATAAACGTTCACGACTACCTTATCTGCCGATTGACGTTCCAGAGGAAAATTCCCCAAAGAAGACTGCTGATGGATCCATTTCACCACGTTAAAGCTGAGCTCCATCCTCGAAATAGGAAATAGCACCCTCGGAGAATCGAACTGCCGGCAATAATCTTCATTGTGAGTCGGGACTACCCTGACCTCTCTTGAAAAATTCCCTGAAGTTCCAGTAGACAATCATCATGACGTTTTGTAAAAATTTCCGAAGAAATTATTCATATTCAGAGTATGAAATTGTTTCTATGGCTGTTCGATGGTATTCAGCCATTACTTACGAAACATGGGTGTAGATGGTATTCACCGCATGTTCGCTTGTGTGGAATAGCAATTAGCGAAGTTCCATGTCGCTATCTTACTCCATTGAAGTATGTCCCAATTGCAATAAGCCTTCTTAGCCTTCCATTTGCTCTTCAGTTGTAGTGTCAGAAGAACAAACTGCCGTATTCAAATGCTCCATTATATTGTATCGTTCTGTAAGCAAGCAATCTGAAGTCTTTCTACTCCACTCGCAGCGTTAGCCTTGCTTTGATTCTGGCTTATACAAAAGTGTTTCTCTAGTGGCGAGATAATCACTTTTGCCAGTCGTATAAAATAGCTAATATCTTTTGAAGTACTCGGTCGAAATTGTTCAGCTTTTCTCTATAATTGCATGTAGTACTGCACAATACAATTATGTTATCGTAGATCGCTAACTGTTTGAAGTTAAACTTATAGAAGCTTTCTAAGGTCCGTTTCAACTTCACCTAGTTTGACCTGTATCTCGTTAACAAAGTGGCCTCGCCACGCGTTATAAAAACGATTCTTTTCACTTGCTGTTCACTTTGACGTCTCACTATATTGAATGTATAATAAACTGACTTTCACAAATACTTCGATGATCTGAGCATTAGATCTCAGAATGATCAGCGAACGTAAGAGAAGAGAAGACAAGAGGTTCCTCTCTTCTGCGCAAGCCCTTTTATTACCTTCTCGAGGGGCGTTACCATCCCTTCCAAAGCGTGATACTACGTCATCGCTAGAACTTCCAACTTCGTTAATACATGACGGATTTTCAAAATTCAAAAACTGAAAATAAATTTCACCAAAATTCCAAATCAATGCTTTTACTGCAAATGGATTTCCACAATTCTGCATTCAAAAAGTCATATAAATTACCATAGTTTCAGCAATCTCCGTCTTCCTTTAAACTATCGTTCATTGGTTCATGCCTCTCCTCCAATAGCATAGTTTCTTCCTCAGCAGAATTCCTCGTTTCCTGCGACTGCGTCGTACATCTTGGAACATTCTGGACAAAAATGCTGACGTCACTGAGAATCTCAGCTCAAGTAGCTTGCTGGCATAACATTTACGTCATCCGTGCTTACGTCATGACTACCCACGTCATAACTATGACAGCCATAACTCTAATCATAATTTCAAATATAGCCACCGTGGTCTCTACATAATTCAATTACGGGGGCATTCTCCTCCCACCACGTTTTAAAAACAGTTGCAAATTGTTTTTAAACTCAATGTTACAAGTATCTCAACTCTCTTGAACACGAAATTGAATTATTACTGGCTTACTCTAGTATGATATTTCCTCTATGTTCCTTAATCATATAATTTTCTTCTACTCTGGGTTGTATGTGGTTAATGTATTCTTTCCTCTCTACTTTCTCTTCTGACCAGTGTTTCTATTCTCTAAGTTCTGCTGGCTCGTAGAAGGCCCAGGATCGATTACAACATCCTGCCTTTTCCTTTGATTGTCAGCTTCTTTATCCCTTAATTCTTTTAAGTATTGCTGGCTTTCCTTTTCTCTTTGCTGATATTGCTCAGGTGTCATAACCTGACTTTGAGTATTCTGGTTTCTATTTTGGTTTTGGTTATTCCTATTATAGTTACGATTATACCCATTATTGTTATAATATCTGCCTCTTCCATTATAGTTTCCTCGGTTGTAGTTCCAACCTCTTCTCTGTTGATATGGTCGGTAACCTTGTGATCTGTAATTTCTAAACTGATTATTCCTGTGAGGACCTACATTGTCAGTTTTCTCCTCCTCTGGCTTGTCAGTTTGTTGGACTTGGTCCATGTATACCGTATTGATTTCCTTATACTCTTGCCTTTGACCTTTCTGGACTACGTTAGGCATTGGACTTGTGTAGTCTAACCTTCTTAGTAATTCATCCATGCTGGATAAATCCCTGATGTTGGACGAAATTATAAGTCTCCTCACCTCAACTGGCAGCATACGAGAAATCGCATCTATTAGTTGCTCCGTGGACAATGGGGGTTGCAAAAATCTCAAGCGGGACAACTGACTCGTAAAGAAATCAGCGTACCTCGTTGGAAGAGTACCTGAGTATTTTCTTGAATATACCTCCGCTCTTAACGAATTCTGCGCTTCTATGGACCAAAATCGTTTGATTAATGCCTCTGCAAACTCGTCAAAGTTGCTGAATGTATATCTAAAAGCTCTAAACCATTCAAGGGGTCCTCCAATCAGATATCTCTCTACTATCTTCATCTCTCTCTCTCTGGGAATGTGAGCTTCGATGAAATAATCTTTGAGATTCCTTACATACTCTATAGGTGTCAAACTATCAGTGTTACTGAATTTTTGTGGTTTGTCCTCGAAATTCCTAATGACCGCCACGTTCCTTGGATATGAATCCGGATAGTTTTTCCCACTATCTCGATAATTCCACTCAGATTCCATATTCCTCTCGTCATCCTCCTCTCTGAATCTGGATACACGTTCTTCAGGAGTCACGTCTCTTTCTTCTAGATCTAGTTGACATCTTCTGGTATGCTTCCTGTTCAATTCGCAAGCAAAGCCTTCTGTATCCTTGTCGGTGATTTCTGTTAAGGCTTTCTTGACTATCTCTTCCTTGTAGTTCTCCATTAAACTAGCCTCTCCTAACTTCAAATTTTTCAGTTTACTCGTCGTTTCATTTACGTCAGAGACAACTTTATGCATCTGTTCCTCTAATGTAGATTTTAAAGTTTGCATATCCTGATCTAGTTGTGTTCTATCGTCAACTTGTTTTTCGGATAGCGAATTTATCCTGACGCTTAAATCTTTTCTAATCTGTACTACCTCATTATTAATTTCTATCTGCGTACTGGCAAGTTTTCTCTCAATCCTTTCCTGAATTTTGGTTACATGTTCCCCACTTGACTTATTCCACTCGTCTTTCCATACCGCTACGTTTGCTGTTAACATTTCGGCTATATCTACTTCGATATCCTCTTTTAATACTCTATTGTGGTCTAATACCTGTGTTCTCATGACCTCTACGTCGTACTTCAACTCTGCTAAAGACGTTGTTGTTCTAACCGATTCATCGACTAACCTAGTCGTTAATGCAGTTATATTACGTGTACAAAGAGTTTTTGAGTTTTCGATTTCTTCCCTGACTTTATTGACATCAGTTTGGACTTTAGTGATATCTACGAAAACTGTGTTGACCTCTACCTGAATCTTAGTTACATCACTTTGCACCTCAGTTATATCCGCATGAATGTTGTTAATGTCTACCTGAACATTGGATACATCTGTTCTAGCTTTTTGTATTTCTTTCTGGACTTCCTCGACCTTGTCTTGGACAGTCGCTACATCGTTTTTGACAACAACAACTTCGGCTCTAGCACAAGAAATATCCCCTCGGACATTAGCTACGTCTAAATTTAACATTGTAAGGTCCCTCTGTACCTTAGATACATCATTTTTAACATCTTCAACATTTTTATGGACATTAGATACATCTGTGCGGATGTCACTTACAGTATTTTCAATTCCTAGGGTATTAATCTGTAAACGCGACATATTATCCTCCAAATTAGCAGCACTAGTTTGGATACCCTTCAAACTTTCACCCATGCTAGCTTTCAAATTACTAGCATTCTCCTCCATTCTTGCATTTAAATTAGCAGACAAATTACTAACATTCTCCTCCATTCTTGCATTTAAATTAGCAGACAAATTACTATTATTCTCCTTCATGCTTTCATTCAGCATCTGCTTCATGCTACTATTCATGCTAGCTTTCAAGTTAGCAGACATCTCCTCTAGCATCAACCTCAAACTTTCATCTGCCATTACAATATTATTATTCAAAATGGATTGCTGTAGGGACATACATCAAAAGAGCAAAATAACAACATTTGAGCAACACTTTTCACCATATATAAATTTTTGATCAATTTTCTGTCTTAAATCTAACTTATAACTACCTTATAATTAATATTCGAAGATACTTCATGTTGAAACAAACTCAAGCACATGTTCAAATTTCTCTGGCTCATTTTAAAATATCCTAACACAAATAATTTACATTTACAATCCAAATAATTAATTTTATCTTTAATATGACTGAAATGTCATAAGCCGGTCAAATAAAATAAGATTCCAGATTATAGGCGATTTTTCTAAGTTTCCAGCCCATTTAACCTTTCTCAAGTTGTATAAGATCTGATCTTTTCTGAGTGTAATTTTCCTAATACAATACAACATTTAATTCCTATATAATCACACTCTTAAATACTACAATTGGCCTAGACATCTAACAAAGAATCAACCTCTTTATTTGAGTCTAATCGAACCTCACGTTTTAGGTTTGTCAATCTTTCTGGTGTTCAACCTGGTGATCCAGTTTTGTCGAATTCGTCCCACATATTAGGGTCAATCTTACTGTTGACTCAGCCCCACGCTCTTGGATCGCCAATCTTTCTGGTGTTCAACCTGGTGATCCAGTGTTGTTGAACACGCCCCACACGTTGACTGCGCCAATCTTTCTGTCCCCGTTTACCTGGATAGTAGGCTGTCAGATATCCGCCCCCTCAATCGGATTGCCAATAATCAATCGCACCGGCACAGTTACATCAATGAAAATGGCACTGACAGATACTATCGAGATAAGAGCACAGAAATTCACTGGAAATCATTGCGGAACACACCAAAATAGACGGGGGTGCATACTTACCGTTGCTTACCTCTTAATTATCTCGGGGTTTGAGTTGACAACAGGATCACTAAAAGTCTGTTCACACAATAATCTCCGTCATGACATTTAAAAATGAACCAGAAACGAAGATGAGAACTTTGAACTGTACAAAAGCTTTATTTCTAATAAAGGGTCTGATTTTCCTGACACAACAAAATATACGTGGCTATCAGTAGCCCAAGTCAATCTGACTACGTCCTCCAGTAGGACTTGCAAAATTATTATACAACATGATATAAAACATTTTAGCTCCCAAGAGCTCCAAATACCGTAATATTCATAACACTATTGGATTGGAAAAGGACGTCAGGGTGTGACATATATAGAGCAATTGTTTCCTTTTAATAAACAAGAGAATGATATTTATAGTCGCAAGGCCGGAGTGTACGACCTCACTCTCTGAAAACCATATGTTGACACAGCTGCGGGCTACCTTCCAGCCTGACGCATACTGGTCAAATGCACTCCCTTCTCACACGCTATGTTACGTAAGAATCCAGCCTGCACTCTCAAGCTTTTAAATGTCTTACAAGACAACTCACATTATATTTACGCAAATCTTTCAAGTACTTTGATCACATCCTAATGGATCATTACATAAATTTCTTAAACTTGTTAACTTCAATCCAAATGTTTAATTAGCTCTTAAATGTTTATAACAAAATCACATAAATTATTTATAACAATTAGAAATTGTTTATAATATTTGTCAAAGACAATAAAAAAATTATAAGCACGCCTTTAACATCACTCTCGTTTCACATTATTTTCAAAAATATTTACAACAATTATTTACAATATTAACATTTAAATTGTTTAAATTATTAATTTAATAAATACATTAGCCACATGTTCATTCGGTTGGTAATTTTATAATCCTGTTTAATATAATCGACCAATGAAGGTTAGTTATACATGTTAATGTCACAATCTGGTTTAATAAAGTTCTTAATAATGATTTGTGACGGCAACCTTCATTCATAATCTTGTCTCAAGTTCTTTCAAAACTCGTGTTAATTATAACAGTAAACCACTTGATTAATTTTCAACGAACTATAACAATCTTACTCCAGCGGAAAATCCTTCGCTAACAAGTTAATGCACAATCTGCATTAAAAATATGCCCAAAATCATCATATATTAATCTATATGGCATTTACAACTTTCACATCACTTACAAAACTTCCACAAATAATTCTTTAACATTTATTCCTGTGGGAACTTCCTTCATATTCAAGGGCATTATATTTCAGCGACTTTCAACACGCGCTGCACTAGCGATTATACATTCATAGTTCCACTTAAAAATTTTATAATCATAAATTGTTTCAAAACTGTTTTTCTATTTAACCTTCGTAGATTTCATTCATGAACTGAAATGAAGTCAAAACTTGCCAATCACAAACAAATTTAATAGTGAATACGCTTATATACGCCTGTCTGGTCTATCAAAAATTTAAGACTAACATCTTAAAAGAAATTGTAGTATGAAAATACTATCTTCAAATAAAGTGCGACTAAACTGCAAAGTAGTCGAATAGAATCCAATTAGATTGGGGAATGCAAACATCGTCATATAATTCTCTAATTGAGAAAAACTCCTAACAAAAGTACTTGACTTTAATGCATTCAATAATTCATTATTAACATTACTCTTTCACAAAAGTGTCTATGATGCAATGTTCATTCATAACTGACGATAAATGTCTGTGTTGTAATCAATACAAATAACGACTAGTATTTCCAAGATCGTCGATAACGTAAGATTTTAACGCTCTAAAATCATTTAAATGTTCTTCATTCTTGATGATGACAGAAAATTGTTCAAAGTAATTAAACTGGGGTTGAATTACTTTAATAAAGTGACACGCTGTCTGAATTTAAATCTGCCATAAAAATCATTAACTTACAGTCAAATCGTGACTACAAAAAAAATATTAATTACTGAAAAATCTAAATATCAGTCTCAACTGATTCAAAATCGTTAACTATGCCCATGACATAACAATGTCTTAATAAATCGTCGAAAAATGCAAAACTCAACAAGGTGTACTGAGAATAAGAATCTCAACAAGAAAATAAGGCAAAATACATGAGGGTAAAAATATGGGAAAAATGGTTGCTCAAACATTACTAGGTTACTCAAATACAATAAACGTTCACGACTACCTTATCTGCCGATTGACGTTCCAGAGGAAAATTCCCCAAAGAAGACTGCTGATGGATCCATTTCACCACGTTAAAGCTGAGCTCCATCCTCGAAATAGGAAATAGCACCCTCGGAGAATCGAACTGCTTCCTCCTCCGTGAATCGCTCTGCTCCTCGAAAACGAATAGACATCCTTCCGGCAATAATCTTCATTGTGAGTCGGGACTACCCTGACCTCTCTTGAAAAATTCCCTGAAGTTCCAGTAGACAATCATCATGACGTTTTGTAAAAATTTCCGAAGAAATTATTCATATTCAGAGTATGAAATTGTTTCTATGGCTGTTCGATGGTATTCAGCCATTACTTACGAAACATGGGTGTAGATGGTATTCACCGCATGTTCGCTTGTGTGGAATAGCAATTAGCGAAGTTCCATGTCGCTATCTTACTCCATTGAAGTATGTCCCAATTGCAATAAGCCTTCTTAGCCTTCCATTTGCTCTTCAGTTGTAGTGTCAGAAGAACAAACTGCCGTATTCAAATGCTCCATTATATTGTATCGTTCTGTAAGCAAGCAATCTGAAGTCTTTCTACTCCACTCGCAGCGTTAGCCTTGCTTTGATTCTGGCTTATACAAAAGTGTTTCTCTAGTGGCGAGATAATCACTTTTGCCAGTCGTATAAAATAGCTAATATCTTTTGAAGTACTCGGTCGAAATTGTTCAGCTTTTCTCTATAATTGCATGTAGTACTGCACAATACAATTATGTTATCGTAGATCGCTAACTGTTTGAAGTTAAACTTATAGAAGCTTTCTAAGGTCCGTTTCAACTTCACCTAGTTTGACCTGTATCTCGTTAACAAAGTGGCCTCGCCACGCGTTATAAAAACGATTCTTTTCACTTGCTGTTCACTTTGACGTCTCACTATATTGAATGTATAATAAACTGACTTTCACAAATACTTCGATGATCTGAGCATTAGATCTCAGAATGATCAGCGAACGTAAGAGAAGAGAAGACAAGAGGTTCCTCTCTTCTGCGCAAGCCCTTTTATTACCTTCTCGAGGGGCGTTACCATCCCTTCCAAAGCGTGATACTACGTCATCGCTAGAACTTCCAACTTCGTTAATACATGACGGATTTTCAAAATTCAAAAACTGAAAATAAATTTCACCAAAATTCCAAATCAATGCTTTTACTGCAAATGGATTTCCACAATTCTGCATTCAAAAAGTCATATAAATTACCATAGTTTCAGCAATCTCCGTCTTCCTTTAAACTATCGTTCATTGGTTCATGCCTCTCCTCCAATAGCATAGTTTCTTCCTCAGCAGAATTCCTCGTTTCCTGCGACTGCGTCGTACATCTTGGAACATTCTGGACAAAAATGCTGACGTCACTGAGAATCTCAGCTCAAGTAGCTTGCTGGCATAACATTTACGTCATCCGTGCTTACGTCATGACTACCCACGTCATAACTATGACAGCCATAACTCTAATCATAATTTCAAATATAGCCACCGTGGTCTCTACATACTTCAATTACGGGGGCAGTACCTACTGTAAGGCCACGGCCGCCTCCATCTCTCTTCCTAGCCTATCCATCCCAATATTCCATCCCTTCGCATCCCTCATGAGGCCCCTGTTCGCTTTGCAGGTGAGGCCACCTGGGCGAAGTGCTGATCACACCTCCCCAGTTGTATCCCTCCCGACCAGATGTTCCAAGCTCCAGGACACTGCCCATCGAGGCGGTAGTGGTGAGTTCCCTCGCTGAGTCCGTGGGAACCACCAACCTAGAGGGTCTGTCTGTTAGGTAGTCAGTCCGAAGGCTGGTTGGATCCCCAAAAAGTACCGCCGTTAGGTTATGTGGGTAGATACCCACAAAAACCAAAGGCAGTGCTATATTGAGGCGTACTAGGCAAGAAGAGGAGTGAGGTAGTTTGCCATTGCTTTCCTCACTGAGTCAGAACAGCAGTACTAACCCTATGAGTAGAACCTTTCACAGCATTCACAGGCACTGACTGTGCCCTGATTGTTATTACAAAGCACCACCCATACCTCAGTAGCTTCCATATAATCACAGCCATGAGTGAGACTGAGACATCGGTGAAAAGCCACATTTTACTCTAGCCTGTGCCAACAGACAAATGCAAATGTACTGCATTCATCAAGAGACGGTAAACAGGCTAGAGGGTAAATTGACTAAATAAAAAAATAATTGAAAACACTAGGTCCTATACGGCAATTTTATCACATTTTCATGTAATGGTAAATGTTTATGCTTTTTTTCAAATTTTAAAACTGTCTATAGTAAACAGAAAATGGCAAAATGTATCAAGTAAAGATAAGAAGGAAAAGTTCAGAAACTGGAATAAAGCATAACACAAAAGTGACATCCGAGGATCCATAAAACAACAAATGATTACATCACTTCAGTGGTAATGAACTGAACATGTAGGCTGCTCACGAGAGCCAACTATATTGAACCAATTCTATACGAAACAAATCTGTGCACGTTGTGGGAGGATACACACGTGCAAAGATGCTTGAAACTTACGCTACAATCACATTTGTTAGCAATAAACACACTGTGTTACAATGAAACTTGTCTGGTACACACTATGCACAGACCAACCCAGAATGGCGAACGGAGGAATTTATAAACCATGGGCAGGAAAATAGCTGAGGTGAAATCAAAGCAAAGACAAGGTGAGCACCGTATTCCATTCTTGCTTCCTATATAAAGTGAAAGGAAATACGTTGAGCTGTTAAAAGAAAGAGACGGGGACAATGTCTATAAAGATGTGTATTACACGATGAGCTCAATATAAAGTACCGCTCATGTGATGTCTTAAAGAGAATGTTTGCTGTCATAAAACAGCAGAATTACGGCGACGTGGCTCGATACACACATTACAGCAGCGCCGAGTAATGGGGGAGATAAAGGCGGGAGCGGGACGAACTAAGATGTGAGGACACAGTAATTTGAAACTCAAGAGTGATAAAACAAGAACGTGGTAATGAACAGAAGAGCGGAGTATATTGAACCAATTCTTTGCGAAATAAACCTGTGTACTTTGTGGGGATGATAGAATAAAACTACGGTGTGCCATAGAACTATCAGACCAGATCAGACCAGCAGACGGTCGGAAAAGGTAGCTGACGGGCAGGCAATTCGAGAGTGTGTAGGCCTGTCTGCCGCTCAATTCGGTCTGCGCAGCCTGTCTCAAGGAGCATATAATAACAGAGTACAGACTCTCTGGTATTTCTGCGTTCCGTTAAATTCAGCGATTGCGTCATTGTTTGGGCTCCAACTCAAAAGCACATGGTGCGCAAAGCTACTAAAAAGCGTTGCATGGTGCGCACCACGTGGCGAATTCCAACGCCACTGAGATGCAATAACTGGCCGTATATTGTGCTAGAAAAATAAGCGACCGAAGGATCTAGGTTGCTTTCGCCGAGTACATTTGCCAACTTACGAAATGAGAGGAAATCGAATCGAGTTTGACTTAATCTGGATACACCACGTTATTGTTGCTTTAAAGCAACTACGTTTTATTTTTGAACGCCAATATATTACTTAGATTGAATATTAAGAGGCAACGGACATCGTAAACTTGAATTTCATACGTCCGTTGTGGTCTATGACGTTGGTACGATGAGAAGAAAAAAAGGACGGTCATTGTTTTATTTCCTACTTTTTTCAGTTGCTTCGCCCTTTTAAGACGTTGAAGTACAAGCGAATGGTCTTTTTGAAGTTTCAACGATAAAAATAAATAAATCATGAAGTTTCATGCAAGTTTGCAATATTACGATACCATAACCTCAAAATTACCGTACCCCTATTCCGACCCAGTACGCCACTATGGCCGATTTCTTGTCTGCTATACCTCCTTCTGTAAATAAATTGTATATGCCCAATAATGTCATTTCATTACAATTAACTTGGCCTCAATGATTAAATGATTTTCAACTGTATCTACAGAAAAAATATAGGCAGGGTTGAGGATTGTCTTCAAGGAAATGAGAAAGCTGATTTTCCAGACAGTTTCAATTGATTTATTAATTTATGTTCAATCACGGTACACATTGTACATTATTTCACATGTGAGTCATAACTTCTGATGTGTGAACGCCAATGGCTTAGTCGACTGGAGACAGGATTGAAGAAGACCATGCCGGGTTGCATTCAGATGATCGGCTATGCTGCAGGACGGTAGAAAACAACTGATCACCCATAGCCAAGTACACTCCAACGCAGGAAAACCTCTTGGCTAGCTTCGATCAATCCTCAGGCTGAAGAAGCTGTAAACTCAAAGAGGATTATTTTTGGTGAACTTGAATTTTCAGCCTGTAAAGCAACAAAATTCCAGTTAATGCAGCATTTCTTGCAAGAAATAAGAGGGAGGGGAAATTTGGAAGATGTGGTTGAACGTAATGGTGCAACACATTACCAATTACATTTAATACCCCCTCCTCAGTTTAATGGCAATTAAAACCTCCTGTTTCGGGCATGTTAAAAGGACCCCTGCAGGCCAAATGTACGAAGCCACATCATATTACTGTTAAATACACAGAAATAAATCTGCATCACATGATTATTGTGCCCATTGTATTAAAAGAGAGAGGGGAAAGAGTGTTGGTTGGTTCCTCAGTTTAGGGGCTGCGGCAACGTGGTCATGTAGCCCCGTGTACTTTGGGTGTGTGTAGAATCTGTCTGATAACCGGTGTTGATTGTGATGGCTGTATTAGTGTGTGTATCTATTTTTTAAATTAAGTACAGACTGCAAATTAGAATTTTTCAAATAGTTCTTACGTCTGCCGCCAAACACCACGGTCAACGACTACTAGGCCTAGTTCAGAACTTAGCTACTAGACGCCACCACAGTCGGCTCTTGGCAACGAACGTAGAAACCTAAGAGCATTGTTTACATTCTTAACCTATCCAATTCAGCTTCACACAGGTGTAATTAGTGGAAGGTTCTTTAACATGCCATAAATCTATGACATGGGACCGCCGGCTTTACTTCCCCTCCGAAGGAAGGCATACTGAGGGTTTTTTAACGCTCTTAAAAATCCAATGGCTTTGGCCAGGTTTGGACCCGCTATCTTGGGCTCAGCATGCTACCAACTACGCCACCGAAGCCGCCGGGAAAGAGTGTGTCCTACAGACAAGTTGTCAATATTCTTGAAAATACTCTATGCCCTTTAAATATAAATTTACATTGGACTTTAACTTCACCCATTATCTCACAACATGTGTGTTTTGAAATGTGCACATTAAATGCTAAAATCTACTGTTTTAAAGTTAGGCAATGACGATGTTGATTTGTTGAAGAGGACTGGTGAAGTTCAAAACATGTGCACGTATATCTACCCCCTGTCATCTTTTTTGTCGTGTGGCCTCCTGAGAGGCCGAGTACAGGTCTTTCTAGTCAACGCCCGTGGGCGACCTGCGCACCGGAATGAAAGATGATTTAATGAAACTGGGCACGGATGTGGAAGGAAGCGGCCGTGACCTGTCAGAGGTACCGTCCCAGCATTTGCCTAGAGTTGGAAATGGGAAGCCACGGAAAACCATTTCAAGGATGGTGACGGTGGGGTTTGAACCCACGTCCACCGAGCCAGCAGAGAGCTTGGGCCCATGGCCGAACGCTGCGCTTTAGCTGATGGCATACCTACACCTAATTATTATTCTTTCAGAGGGATCGGAGATGAGATACAATGAATTGCTATAAAAATTGAAACAAGATTTCAGTGAACCGCCATCCAATACAATACCACCATTGAAATATTGCATTAATTTAAGTCGATGCAGTTCCACCTAGCCAATGTGTACAGCCGGATGTCGTAATAGATGGCAACATCACAAGGAGCTGATAAAAGGATGAAATAAATGAATATGACCAAACAGTTGGAATGAAGCGAGGTACCGTCCAGGCCATTGGGGGATGTTGAAAATGGTAAACCTGACCAGAAAAAATCCAACACCAGTCACCAGATAGATAGACCCCATGGCCTAGCACTGCACTTACATGATTACAGCTACCAAATATGTAAAAACTTTACATTAAACTATATACAGTACACACACATGTACTAACAAAGTGCAATGTTTAGAAATTACTACAACATTAACATATTGTTACACCAGATTATATATATTTCCAGAATACTTTCACAGCACGTGTGCCAACCATCCAACTCTGCCTGTGGGTGTATTCCATCCCTCCCACCCTTGAGGGGGGCAATTCATAAGACAAGTAGGAAGCCTCAAAGAATAGCCAAGGTTGCTCATTTTAGTCGCCTTGTACGATAGCCAGAGGATACCATGGGTGTAGTCTAAACCCCCACCCACAGGTGGCTGCAGTGTTGAAGCCACCTAAAGAAATTATATTGTGTTGTTGGTTCATTTCGGGGCTTTGCGACATTGTGGTCATGTGGCCCCGTGTACTTAGGTGTGTGTGGAATTTGTCTGATAACCGGTGTTAATGTGAAGGCTGTATTAGTGTGTGCAGTTGTAACTCAGATGAAGATTAAGAAGGAGGCGGCTGTGGTCTTAATTAAGCATACGCCTGGAATAGAAGTGGGGAAACCACAGAAAGCCACGTCCAGGATGGCTGAGGTGTGATTGGAACTTGCCTCTTCTCAGTTTTTGCACAACCCTCAGGCCAGAATTAAACTTCTTGGCAGAGCTGGGGATCGAACCCGGACCTCCGCAGTGACAGCCAAGAGTACTAGCCACTACACAATGAGGCACAAAAGAAGTTATGTATATGGTCACTATGCATAGTTGATGTGCGACAAGTGGCAGTACAGTATAGGCTACCTGATCAGGCAATTGGTATCCGGTTTACAATAGCATCCACATTCACAGTTGTTGCAATTAAGACTTTTCTACCTCTGAAGGTACAAAGCTCCAGATGCATTTCGTAATAATAGCAAGTCTATGAATTCATCGCTACACGTCCAGATATTACAACCCATCAAACAGCAAGGCATTTGGGAGGAGGGAGTTAAGTACAAGATTATCCGGGCCCTGCTGATAACTTATCACACTCCAAACAGTCACAAGCCTAATATTTGGCTCTATGTTAACCGTGGAAACTTGCAATTGCATGTATAATTCTGTCAAGGTATCAACATCGACATAATGATCACGATTTGTCAAACCAGAAACAAAACTTCCTCATGGAGAACATCTGGGTGAAGCTTATGCTATCTACTGATAGGGGCAGATGACCTCGTAGTTCTGCCCCTTAAAACCTCAACTACCTGACTGATAATAGCCTAACTACAGGGATGAACAGACACAAATCTACATCACAGATAAAGGTGACTAAAATGGACAATACTGTACCTGGTTTATACAAGGTTTTGTATAAAACTACTACCATACGGTCATCCACGCAGGTGCCTGTGCTGGTTAGATGTCGCCATCGCAATTCAGAGCAGTAGACGACCTTCTTCCCAGCATGGTAATTCTGCAATAAAGTGACAAGACTATTCATCATGAACAAGTGAAACAAAAGTTTGAGAATGTAGGCTACATGTAGAGAATAAAGAGGATGTTCATCCTTCCCCTAAATATAATGTACACCATTAATCCCAATAGAAAAAAGTCTACTTGTACTGTATGTGTTAACACATTTTCAATATATAGCCTACAATAATTTCTCATTCATACGCGGGCAGATTTTCTAAACTTCTAGCCGATGGCTGGATTACGAGCAACACACATCACATCCATCATTACTTCTCAAATATTGAAGAGCTTAAGATCAGTTAACCTATACAGGATCTCATTATGTCTCTATTATTATAAACTTAGCACGACCTAAAACAGAACTTAATTCACACACAATCAACCAACAATATACTGCCATTTTATCGACTGAAACTACCATTACCTTTCTGTAAATCACCAAATGTCGAGACGTAATAATTATCTTGATTTGCGAACTCCTCATCACATGCATCCATTCACCGTCATGTTCACGTTGCCATGGAAATATAATTTTTTCAAGGACCAACAAAATGAACGGAAAGTCCCTGAAATCTAGTGACAAACAAGCAAACAAGGTTGGCTACAAAACTGTTACCGAGTTCGGGCCTAAACAAAAGAATAATTATTTAACGGACGGAGAAAGTAGTATGGACTTTTTTAGGCCTGGCCTGTCTGGCTGGAAAACCTTCAGTCTACCGGACTGCCCTCTCCTGTCTGGTCTTGTAGCGCTGTTTGGCCGACTGGCGGACTCCGTCGCTATTTGTAACAGTTTCAGTACCTATTCTACTGTTGACAGAAGCTGGGGAGCAATTGCCGAACTTAACTTCAGGTCTTGATACGATATCCCCGTAGCTAAGTAACACAGTGTCACAATTAGTATTTGTTCCGTAGTTGGTAGCATGCTAAGCTTCTATGCCCAAGGACGCGGGTTGAAACCAGGCTGAAGTCGTCGGATTTTAACAGCTTTAAAAATCCCTCAGTATGCCTTCCTTCGGAGGGGAACTAAAGCTGGCGGGCCCATGTAAAATATTTTTGGCATGATAAAGAACCGTCCACTAATTACACTTGTGTGAAGCTAAATTATAGGTTAGATTTGACTAACGCTCTTAGGTTCCAACGTTCGTCTCCAGGAGCCGACTGCTGTGGCATCTAGTTACCAAATTCAGAACTAGTTGGTCGTTGACGGTGGCGTTTGGTAGCAAAAGTTGGAACTACTTGAAAATCGAATGTCTGTAGTTGTTACTCGAATTAAAAAACAGATAACACACACTAATACAGCCATCACAATTAACTACAGTTATGAGACAGATTCTACACACACCCAAAGTATACGGGGCTACATGACCGCGTTGTCGCAGCCCCTAAACTGAGGAACCAACCAGTCTTCGTTCAGCACTCACAGATTCCCGAACTCGAGCATTTTTCATCTCCATGTATGGCTGGAACGTACAGAGTGATACTGTTCATCCATTCATAGAAAAGTGCGGAAATCATCTGATTTCAGCTCCCTCAACAAGTTGGCATGAGTGAGCCTGTTTCTTTCTTTATACATCATACTCTTCTCTTCTTCCGCGTATCCTCATCACTGATCAATGCAACACACAAAGTTAGTCCTATTTTCTGTTGTTTTGAAAGATGCGACGTCATCACAATACCGTATTTATAAGGTGCGTTCAAAAAGTAACGAGCCGGAGGCTGGAATCCGCGAACCGGTGACGACATCAGCTAATCGTGGCGTGTATAACGAAGTGTGGTTCCGACCAGAGCGTGGAAAGTCACAGCCCGTCGCTAGAGGGCACGCGTGCACGTCACGTGACAATACAAAGTGAGCAGCAGCACGCATCAATCGTCCGATGCTGCCAGTCGCATTGCAAACAGTGACATGGAGGCATCAAACGAAGAGCAAAGAGGTGTTGTTCGGTTTCTGACAGCGGAAAGAGTAGGGGGAACGGACATTCTTCGCCGAATGTCACAAGTGTACGGCGAACAGTGCATGTCCCTTGCAAGGGTCAAGGCGTGGCACAAGTGCTTCAGGGAAGGACGGGTGTCGTTAGCTGATGATGCCCGGTCTTGGACACCCCCCTGCATTACCGATGACAATTTCCAGCTGTTTGATGCACTCATTACCCTGGACCTCCGAGTGACAGTGAACGCCATAGCCGCCGTGGTCGGATTGAGCGTCGGAAGTGTGCACACCATCATGAAGGAACGACTGCACTTGCAGAAAGTGTGTGCCCAATGGGTACCCCACAGTCTTCTACCACACCAGGAAGCATGTCGAATGGCCTACTGTCTTGGTCTTGGTTGGACGACTGATGCATGCTGCTGCTCACATTTTATCGTCACGTGACGTGCACGTGTGCCCTCTAGCGAACGGCTGTGACCTTCCACGCTCTGGTCGGAACCACACCTCGTTACACACGCAACGATTAGCCGATGTCACCGGTTTGCGCATTACAGCCTCCGGCTCTTTACTTTTTGAACGCACCTTATACATCTTTCTCTTTTCTTCTTCCGCGTATCCTCATCATTGATGAATGCAACACACAATGTTAGTCTTATTTTCTGTTGTTTTGAAATATGCGGCGTCATCACAATACCGTATTTAAATACTACACAAAATATCGATAACCTCCTTACTTACTACTGGGCAGACGACTCAATACAACTGTGGTGTGTGTGTGTGTGTGTGTAAAGTCGTCCCCCGACAGGCACTTCTACGTCTGCTGGTGTGGTCTTGTCTGATAGTGTGTAAGTGTTTTAAATGGGCCGATTCTGCCGATCAACGTGATGCCTCTTGCGGCTGAGGAGGCCACAATTTATCTTGTCGCAACAGCGGCTTCTGTGGTGCAGTTGGTAGCATGCTGAACTGCTGTGCCCAAGATAACGAGTTCAAACCCGACCGAAGTCGTCGGTTTTTTAAGAGAGTTAAAATCCTTCAGTATGCCTTCCTACGGAGGGGAAGTAAAGCCAGCGGTCCCTTGACGTAGATTTATGACATGTAAAAGATCCTTACACAGACTAAACTTGTGTGAAGCTAAATTTCTAGGTTAGATTTCGTTGGAACGCTCTATCAACGTTCCAACGCTCACCACTAGGTGCCAGTGACGTCTGGTAGCGAACGTTGGAACTACTTGAAATTGAGTGGAATTTGTAGCTCACCCTATGGGTGTCTTCTTGAAGCAGCTACAGCCTCTGGCGAGCCGAACATGTCCTCGGACAATCCCGGCACTAAAAGTCATACGATAAGTAAATAAATAAATAAATAAATAAATAATAGCTGGCTAAAAAGGGGTCTTTGAAATATATTTTTCGATTTTCCTGTCACTTTTCAGTTTGATCATTAGAAAATAATTTCACAGTTCTAGCCCTTCAGACTGGAAACTTAATGTTGAACACATGACTTGGGAACTAAGATTATAGGATAACAAAAAAGAAAGAAAGAAAGAAAGAAACAATGGACTTTACATCAATTATCCAAACGCCACTTACGAGTTGGCAGCATGACGACACACACTAAACTGACAAGTCATGGACACCAAGCATTAGATCATATCCTTTTCGTACGTAGTTCACTAAATCTATCACTATGAGCACTAGTGTTGACCCATACAGGGTCGAATCAAAATCCGAATATCTACCTCCGCTTTGATTGCAAAATCATGCACACCAACAGTTAGACCACATCCTTTTTGGCCTAATTATATCCCTACGATCGCTAGTGTCGACCCATACATGGTCAAATCAAAATCGAGATATCTACTTCCGTTTTGAGAAATTCAAAACTCTGTTTCTCACAAATTGTATATAGAGAGTCAAACAAGTTGTACAGTGAAGAACTGTACATTCTATTTTCATAGATCCCACTTATGTTAATTGCCTCTAGCAATATACAACATTTCAGTTTGATTGCTGTAATAGATTTGTAGATATTGAGAACCGTCAAAATATTTCGTATGGTTGCCATGTTGGATTTTAATATATGTAGGCCATAGAGTTATGTACTATTAGATGAGGATTATTGTTAACATTCATTATTCAAACGTTGATTTCGATCACATGATTAGAACGCAAGAAATAGAAACTTAAGTTTAAAATTTCGCACAGCCACCATCTTAAGGTTACGTACACAATTGAACTAAATTAGACGTCAGTGCATTGTAATTTATATTGTCACTTGCTGTACCAAGTTTCACCGCGTTCGGATGGTTAACTCGCCAGAAAAGTCTATTTAAATGTTTCAACTTCGCTTGGCCGCCATGTTTCTTTTGTAGTTAACCGGTTTTTGAAAGTCTTATAGATGAACTTTCAGTAGTGCCCTTTATCTCCGTACAAAATTTCAGGGTGATACCGCTAATAGTTTCAGAGATATAGAATGCCGGTGAAATATTTCGCACATCCGCCATCTTGTGGTTATGAAAACAATTGAACGAAGTTAGATGTCGGTGCATTACGATGTGTATAAGCATATACTGTACAAAGTTTTATTGCGTTTGGTTGGTTAAATCGCGAGAAACGTCTATTTAAAAGTCGCAAATTCGCGTGGCCGCCATGTTGGTTTTGTAGTTACCAGTTTTTCAAACGTCACATAGGTGAACTTCTAGTAGTTCCCTTTATCACCGTAAAAAATTCCAGGGTGATATCGGTAATAGTTTCGGAGATATTGAATGCTGGTGGAATATTTCGCACAGCCGCCATGTTGGATTGGTGAGACGTAAAAAAATTTGAAGGGCACGGTCGGGGTCGTCCGGTATGGTGCTATGAACTTACCGAGTTTCATTGAAATCGCTCCAGCAGTTTAGAAATTATTAGGGGACACACACATACACTCCTCACGCACACACACACGGACAAAAGGTGATCTCATGAGCCTATTTTTTTCAAAATTGAAAATAGGCTAACAAGCGTCGTTTAGCAAGTTTTCTCAAAATAACATTTTAGCCGGAAGTAATTGTCATACCTTTATTTCAAAACACGCATTTTGACACTTTTCTGGGTCCTTAGGCTTTTCAATTGTTGGCACAATTGTCCAAATAGCTTAACTTTACGGTTTTGCTAAACTTGACGCTTATAGTCTGCGTGCTTCTAGTGTCATTTCAAACTATGTTTCAACATTATAAGACGCATGCTGCTAAGAGAAAGGCCGCCAACATCACCGCCTGGCTGTAATTCCTAGACAGCACTTCAAATCCCATTGTGTTGCTTTCGTCTGCACGGCCGAGTTGTATGAGCCTGTTTGGAACATTTTTATTTATCAAGAAACTTTAGAAAAAGTTGCAAAAATCCAATTATCTCTGCCATAGTCAATAAATTGTATAAAATAGAAAAGAATAGGGTGGGTGCTCCAAGAGTGCCAACAATCCCCTCACAGAAGTATCCCCACCTTAGTCAATGAACTGTATTGACAGGAAATCATGTCCTGTGAATAGGGTGGCTGCTCCAAGAGTGCCAACAATCCCCTCACAGAAGTATCCCCACCTTAGTCAATGAACTGTATTGACAGGAAATCATGTCCTGTGAATAGGGTGGGTGCTCCAAGAGTGCCAACAATTCGCTCACAGAAGTATCCCCACCTTAGTTAATGAACTGTATTGACAGTATATCATGTCCTGTGAATAGGGTGGGTGCTCCAAGAGTGCCAACAATTCGCTCACGGAAGTACCTCCGCCTTAGTCAATGAACTGTATTGACAGGAAATCATGTCCTGTGAATAGGGTGGGTGCTCCAAGAGTGCCAACAATTCGCTCACAGAAGTATCCCCACCTTAGTTAATGAACTGTATTGACAGGAAATCATGTCCTGTGAATAGGGTGGGTGCTCCAAGAGTGCCAACAATTCGCTCACGGAAGTATCCCCACCTTAGTCAATGAACTGTATTGACAGGAAATCATGTCCTGTGAATAGGGCGGGTGCTCCAAGACTGCCAACAAATCGCTCACGGAAGTATCCCCACCTTAGTCAATGAACTGTATTGACAGGAAATCATGTCCTGTGAATAGGGTGGGTGCTCCAAGAGTGCCAACAATCCTCTCACAGAAGTATCCCCACCTTAGTCAATGAACTGTATTGACAGGAAATCATGTCCTGTGAATAGGGCGGGTGCTCCAAGAGTGCCAACAATTCGCTCACGGAAGTATCCCCACCTTAGTCAATGAACTGTATTGACAGGAAATCATGTCCTGTGAATAGGGTGGGTGCTCCAAGAGTGCCAACAATTTCCTCACGGAAGTATCCCCACCTTAGTCAATACATTATACTGACAAGAAACCATATCCGGTAAATACGGTGGCTACCCTGAGGGTCCCAACAATCCCCTCACAGAAGTACCTCCGCCTTAGTCAATGAACTGTATTGACAGGAAATCATGACCTGTGAATAGGGTGGGTGCTCCAAGAGTGCCAACAATCCCCTCACAGAAGTATCTCCGCCTTAGTCAATGAACTGTATTGACAGGAAATCATGTCCTGTGAATAGGGTGGGTGCTCCAAGAGTGCCAACAATTTCCTCACGGAAGTATCCCCACCTTAGTCAATACATTATACTGACAAGAAACCATATCCGGTAAATACGGTGGCTACCCTAAGGGTCCCAACAATCCCCTCACAGAAGTACCTCCGCCTTAGTCAATGAACTGTATTGACAGGAAATCATGTCCTGTGAATAGGGTGGGTGCTCCAAGAGTGCCAACAATTTCCTCACGGAAGTATCCCCACCTTAGTCAATACATTATACTGACAAGAAACCATATCCGGTAAATACGGTGGCTACCCTAAGGGTCCCAACAATCCCCTCACAGAAGTACCTCCGCCTTAGTCAATGAACTGTATTGACAGGAAATCATGTCCTGTGAATAGGGTGGGTGCTCCAAGAGTGCCAACAATTCGCTCACGGAAGTATCCGCACCTTAGTCAATGAACTGTATTGACAGGAAATCATGTCCTGTGAATAGGGTGGGTGCTCCAAGAGTGCCAACAATTTCCTCACGGAAGTATCCCCACCTTAGTCAATACATTATACTGACAAGAAACCATATCCGGTAAATACGGTGGCTACCCTAAGGGTCCCAACAATCCCCTCACAGAAGTATCTCCGCCTTAGTCAATGAACTGTATTGACAGGAAATCATGTCCTGTGAATAGGGTGGGTGCTCCAAGAGTGCCAACAATTCGCTCACGGAAGTATCCGCACCTTAGTCAATGAACTGTATGGACAGGAAATCATGTCCTGTGAATAGGGTGGGTGCTCCAAGAGTGCCAACAATTTCCTCACGGAAGTATCCCCACCTTAGTCAATACATTATACTGACAAGAAACCATATCCGGTAAATACGGTGGCTACCCTAAGGGTCCCAACAATCCCCTCAGAGAAGTACCTCCGCCTTAGTCAATGAACTGTATTGACAGGAAATCATGTCCTGTGAATAGGGTGGGTGCTCCAAGAGTGCCAACAATTTCCTCACGGAAGTATCCCCACCTTAGTCAATACATTATACTGACAAGAAACCATATCCGGTAAATACGGTGGCTACCCTAAGGGTCCCAACAATCCCCTCACAGAAGTATCTCCGCCTTAGTCAATGAACTGTATTGACAGGAAATCATGTCCTGTGAATAGGGCGGGTGCTCCAAGAGTGCCAACAATCCCCTCACAGAAGTATCTCCGCCTTAGTCAATGAACTGTATTGACAGGAAATCATGTCCTGTGAATAGGGCGGGTGCTCCAAGAGTGCCAACAATTCGCTCACGGAAGTATCCCCACCTTAGTCAATGAACTGTATTGACAGGAAATCATGTCCTGTGAATAGGGTGGGTGCTCCAAGAGTGCCAACAATTCGCTCACGGAAGTATCCCCACCTTAGTCAATGAACTGTATTGACAGGAAATCATGTCCTGTGAATAGGGTGGGTGCTCCAAGAGTGCCAACAATTCGCTCACGGAAGTATCCCCACCTTAGTCAATGAACTGTATTGACAGGAAATCAAGTCCTGTGAATAGGGTGGGTGCTCCAAGAGTGCCAACAATCCCCTCACAGAAGTATCTCCGCCTTAGTCAATGAACTGTATTGACAGGAAATCATGTCCTGTGAATAGGGTGGGTGCTCCAAGAGTGCCAACAATTCGCTCACAGAAGTATCCGCACCTTAGTCAATGAACTGTATTGACAGGAAATCATGTCCTGTGAATAGGGCGGGTGCTCCAAGAGTGCCAACAATCCCCTCACAGAAGTATCTCCGCCTTAGTCAATGAACTGTATTGACAGGAAATCATGTCCTGTGAATAGGGCGGGTGCTCCAAGAGTGCCAACAATCCCCTCACAGAAGTATCTCCGCCTTAGTCAATGAACTGTATTGACAGGAAATCATGTCCTGTGAATAGGGCGGGTGCTCCAAGAGTGCCAACAATCCCCTCACAGAAGTATCTCCGCCTTAGTCAATGAACTGTATTGACAGGAAATCATGTCCTGTGAATAGGGTGGGTGCTCCAAGAGTGCCAACAATTCGCTCACGGAAGTATCCCCACCTTAGTCAATGAACTGTATTGACAGGAAATCATGTCCTGTGAATAGGGTGGGTGCTCCAAGAGTGCCAACAATCCCCTCACAGAAGTATCTCCGCCTTAGTCAATGAACTGTATTGACAGGAAATCATGTCTTGTGAATAGGGTGGGTGCTCCAAGAGTGCCAACAATTCGCTCACGGAAGTATCCCCACCTTAGTCAATGAACTGTATTGACAGGAAATCATGTCCTGTGAATAGGGTGGGTGCTCCAAGAGTGCCAACAATTCGCTCACGGAAGTATCCCCACCTTAGTCAATGAACTGTATTGACAGGAAATCATGTCCTGTGAATAGGGTGGGTGCTCCAAGAGTGCCAACAATCCCCTCACAGAAGTATCTCCGCCTTAGTCAATGAACTGTATTGACAGGAAATCATGTCCTGTGAATAGGGTGGGTGCTCCAAGAGTGCCAACAATTCGCTCACGGAAGTATCCCCACCTTAGTCAATGAACTGTATTGACAGGAAATCATGTCCTGTGAATAGGGTGGGTGCTCCAAGAGTGCCAACAATTCGCTCACGGAAGTATCCGCACCTTAGTCAATGAACTGTATTGACAGGAAATCATGTCCTGTGAATAGGGCGGGTGCTCCAAGAGTGCCAACAATTCGCTCACGGAAGTATCCGCACCTTAGTCAATGAACTGTATTGACAGGAAATCATGTCCTGTGAATAGGGTGGGTGCTCCAAGAGTGCCAACAATCCCCTCACAGAAGTATCCCCACCTTAGTCAATACATTATACTGACAAGAAACCATATCCGGTAAATACGGTGGCTACCCTAAGGGTCCCAACAATCCCCTCACAGAAGTATCTTCGCCTTAGTTAATACAATTAATTTCAATGAATACATTAGTTGGCTGTTATTGAAAGCTTGGCTATCTTCAATACGGATTGACATGTACTACATCATGATTTGTTCCGTGTTCTGTTTTGTTTAGTGATATGTATGTTTCTGTGACAAGGTATAATTGATTTTATATCTCATTTTATTTTATATTGACTAATACGCGCTCGAATGAGCAAAAAACCTACAATACATGTCACCTTAGACAGTAAATGAATAATAATAATAATAATAATAATAATAATAATAATAATAATAATAATAATAATATCCGCCTCGAGGAGGACGTAGAGCTGACTACGGCCGGACGGGTCCACAGGTGGCGGATAGTGGATCGCCCTCTAGATATGGAGGGTAGCTGCGACATAAGCAGGGCAACCTGACGAATAAGCAGTCCCGGACCAACAGCGACATTGCTAACAGGATGTGGTGGGTCTGTGGATGGCACCACAGTCTCTATAAAATGCCACATATATCCAAAGACAGCAATGTGACAAGGCGAGTCAGTGCCGCCATAAGCACTAGCCAACAGCGTCTGTACTCCATGTTAGGGGCGGCTGTGAAAGGCGTCTGTACCCCATGTTAGGGGCGGCCTAAATGAAATCCTGGCAGTAGGTATAAAACGCAACCCATTGATAATGGAGAAAATGTCAAAGAATAATGAGCCTCGGAAAAGGACGCTACCCGAGGTGCGTCGGGGCAAGTTTGAAGCTGGTGCTGAACGTGACAGCAGGCGAACCACCAGTGACATGATGCTGAACAGGCGGGCACATGTCGGGTCACCCGAAAATTCTACAGCCGACAACGCAGATAGGAGAACCCAACAGCCGTCATCTCCCCCTGTCGAAAGTGTTTCAAACATTCAACTGACCACTAAGGCAGGCAAACTGAGGCAGCGCTTAAAATGGACTGATGAGATGAACAAATTCATAATGCGCTCCTACTTTATTGTTACAAACTTAGAGAGAGACCTCACAACATATAGGAAAGATTTGCACAAATTGTTTGTGGAGAATTTTCCTGACTACTCTTTCGTTACAGAACAAAGAATTGCAGACCAAAGACGTGTAATAGTGAGGAACAATAGACTTCCTGCAATAATGATTCAAAGTCTTAAAGAGGAAGCAGCAAAAATTCTAGCTTCAGAATCCAACAATGAAAGCAGATCCACATTATTGATTCAAGCTGTTCAGGAAGTAACCTGCAGAAATGACACAGGGGAAGAGGGAATTATTGAACCAACTATCCCTACTAATATCTCGAGTTCTGACGAAACAAGTTCTATTGAACATGTGTTTAAAGAGGCAATGACAGAATTTATGGGCCTTAAAGTAGACTATCGACCAAAGCTGCCCAAACTCCTAGAAACAGCAAAGAGTAAATCTCTTGTCAGTATGACAAATAACATCCTAAAACAGTATGTGGAAACATCCGATAATCTAGAAGAAACAAACTCTCTTGTATATTGCGCAGCAGTAACTGTGATAAGGCTGAACAACCAGAAACTAATACCTTTGTCTGGAAGCTCTCGTGGAAAAGGTGCAGATGCAGAATACATTCCACCCTGGCAGCGTCGATTAGAAAATGACATCAAGGAACTGAGGAAAACCATAGGCCAACTAACAGCATATTTAAACAATAAAACTAAACCCAAAACCAATCGAAAGCTGAGAAATATATTCAGAAAAATCAACAGCCATATAAAGGAATATGATCACACAGGAAAAATCAAGGAATACATTGACAACCAAAAGCTAAAATTATGCGCAAAAGCAGCGAGACTCAGGAGGTACAAGGAATCACGAGCGAGGAAAACACAAAACAATCTTTTCTCCAACAATGAAGGTCAGTTCTACAGAATGATCAAACGAAACAAACAATCCATGACAAAAGCAGAACCTCCTAGCACGCAAGAAACGGAAAATTTTTGGAGAAGTGTATGGGCTGCGAAGTCACCGCACAATGAAAATGCAAATTGGATCAACGAAGAACGAAATAGCAATAATGTATATGAAGAAATGGATTTTGATACCATTGAAGAACGGCATGTGTATGATGCTATAAGGAGAACTCAGAATTGGAAAGCGCCGGGCACAGATAAAATTCACAATTATTGGTACAAACATTTCACGTGCGTGCACCAGAAGATAGCCCAGCAATTTACTTACCTCATCCATCATCCTGAGGAATGTCCTGATTTCCTTACTGCTGGAATTACATATCTAATCTCAAAAGAAAGTGGAAATACTAAAGACCCATCAAACTACAGACCTATCACCTGTCTCCAAACACTTTACAAACTATTTACGTCCATAATTGCGGACGAAATATACAAGTTTCTCGACAAACATAACATTTTGGCTGAGGAACAGAAAGGATGCAAGAAGCTGTCGCAAGGCTGCAAAGAACAGATAGTTATTGATTCTGTGATAACACAACAGGCGATACATAATCAAAGGAATCTATATACGGCATACATAGATTACCAGAAAGCATTTGATTCAGTCCCGCATTCATGGCTGAAAGAAATCCTCCATATGTATAAGATTAACCCTGCTGTAATTCACTTCCTGGAGGTCACGATGGATAATTGGAAAACAGTACTGTATACTAAGACAGACAATGAATGTGTCACATCTGCCACAATAAAAATTGAGCGTGGTATCTATCAAGGAGACTCGCTAAGCCCATTATGGTTTTGCTTAGCCATCAATCCTCTCTCTAAAATTCTAAAATCCACCGGTTTCGGATTTGACATCAAATACTACAATAGGAAATACAGAATATCCCATCTCCTTTATATGGATGACCTCAAAGTATATGCAAACAGTGAGACTCAAATGAATGCCATGCTAAATATAATAGATTCATATTCATCCGATGTCCGAATGACGCTGGGAGTGAAGAAATGCAAGCGTCTGACAATTGAAAGAGGTAAATATGCAACTTCTGAACCACATGAGCTACGCAAAGGATCTCTAATTGAAGGAATGACTGAAATAGAAACCTACAAATATCTGGGATTTGCTCAAAATACAACTTTGGATCATAAAAGTATCAAAGATGAACTCATTGGAAAATATACCACAAGACTACATCAAGTGCTGCGAACCAGTCTATGTGCAAAGAACAAAATTAAAGCTATCAACACATACGCTATACCAACCCTAGTATATTCATTTGGTATTCTGAAATGGTCAGCAACAGAAATGGAAAGCCTGCAGAGAAAAACAAGGACCCTTCTCACTACTTACCGTTTACACCATCCAAACGCCTGTAAAGAAAGGGTCACTCTTCCACGAAAGATGGGAGGTCGAGGCGTACTGGATTTACAAATTTTGCTCCAGAACCAAATTAAAACCCTTAGAAGATATTTCTATCAAAGAAAGGAAAACAGCATTCTCCATAAAGCCATTGTACTTGCCGATAAACACACAGTATTGAACCTTCGTACATCCTCTGATGATCATATCAGCCAGCCACTACACTTACATGAAAAAGAAAAGGCATGGGGAGAAAAGACCCTCCATGGAAAATACTACAGCAACCTATCCCAACAGAGTATTGATAAAAACGCATCGTGTATGTGGTTACAAAGTGGTCTACTGTTTGGAGAAACGGAGAGATTTGCAATTGCCATCCAAGATCAAGTCATTGCTACAAAAAATTACAAGAAATACATCATCAAAGATACCAGTGTAATTTCAGACAAATGCAGGCGATGCGCCATTCATCTCGAGACCATTGACCATGTCACTGCAGGTTGCCCAATACTAGCATCAGTTGAATATACAAAGCGGCACAATCAGGTTGCAGGCATCATTCATCAAGCACTCGCACAGAAATATAAATTAACTGAGGAGTATATCCCTTACTACAAGTATCATCCACCATCCCTCCTCGAAAATGAACTGTGTAAAATATACTGGGACACTGGTATTGTGACAGATAAAACAATAGATCACAATCGACCAGACATCATAGTAGTAAATAAGGCTGATGGCACTACATTCATAATAGACATAGCAGTCCCCAACGACACCAACATCGAACGTAAACACAATGAAAAAATCTCCAAGTATAGACAGCTTGCAGAGGAAATCAAGAGGATATGGAAGATGAACTGCGTCCGGATAGTGCCTGTAATCTTGTCAGTCAACGGCCTCATACCTCACACACTCCACAAGAGTCTGAAAGAATTGGATCTTCCGCCGACCATCTACAAGAGTATGCAGCATTCGGTCCTATTGTCCACATGCAATATTGTGCGATCCTTCCTTGCTAATGAATGAGTGATTATGAACTCTTATATTTTGTATATACATGATATGTATTATAGTTTGTATTATAGTTTTTATGTATTGTTGTAAAGCACTTGGTTTAACCCGTGCCTTAGAGTAACCCATGTTTGTAATGGTGAATTGAATGAATAATAATAATAAATAATAAAGCACGAATGTGCCTATGAGTTCTCTATTCTCTGCTGTATTCTCTGAGAGATTTTGTTCTTTTGTCACATTAAATTTGTTAATGTGGTATGTGTCGCACGTTTGCATACCGAGTTTACCCACGCATTCTTCAGTCACTTGATGGAAGTATACCTTCTCGCAGAGCTTGTGGTGGAATCCGTGAACTGCCAGTCGAGTGAGGGCACTCCGTAGTTCCTGGTTCGATTCCGACCAACCTCTGTCGGTCATGGCGTCCGTGGCATAGAAGGCCTTGCTGATTTCTTCTCTTTTTTTTCTCTCTTCTTCTTAGAATGTCTTCAATCAGTTTAGTATTTGGCTGTAGCATCTTGGTTTGGATATCCGCAATGAAAAACGTTTATCCTTCAATTCATATGCCAGTCGTGACTGTCGTCTTTGATATACCTAAGAGTATTTCAGAAACCTTGCTTTTGTCGATTTTATTGAAGACAGATCCGCAGCTGTTAAGTGTTATTTTGCAGCAAGCAATTATCTTTCAGATTTCTGAAAGTTGGCAGGTCTGCTATTTGTCTCTTCCCGGGGTCTCCTTAGATTATTCATGTTACAACTGGAGAACTCCGATTTCAGGTGTGGAACAACACCAATCAAATCATGGTCATGATTGCCATTGGACGTGGCTATAACTATCTTCGGAATATATGAAATAACACCATTGGTATATATGACTGCTAACCCTAACACATCGACTCTCAACAAAATTCTCTTTTGGCGATAAAAATATTTATGAGAGAACAGTTGATGAAAGAAAATGAACAACTGCAGTAGAATGGAAATTGCTACCGCTGCCGGAGAAAAGAACCAACTTTGAGAGTTATTCATGTATTTGAATTTGAATTAAATTGAAACAAAGTTTAAAAAAAAAGACTTGCCGCAGCCCCAAGTTCTAGCCTCGGGGGACGCAGTAATGGTATTCTCCAAGTCTCGCGGGGTTTCTGCCCTTACTTCTCATAAGGAACTCCACTCTCCGATAGTTTGTTTGGTTAGTAACCCCCAGGGAGAATTATAAGAAGCACTGAAAGCAAAGAAAGTAGCCATATTTTAATGTAAAATATGAGGTCCATCTCAAATGCAATTCCGTCCAGTTAGAAGACAGCGAGGTTAGACATGCTTTCAGGCATTTAACAAAGAAATATTATTACACGGAAACAAGCGGCGAAGTTTTACATTAATATAAGGGTTGACCAACTCGTCTATAAACGAACACAATATGTGGTACTGTACCTCGACAGACCCATTGGGATGGCGAGAGGATGGAGTTTCCCGGGTCGTGCTCCACTGTTCGCTGCGTGGCTAAACAAAGGCCTCTGTGAGTCACGCAAGGCCATTCTCGCGGCGAGTATTGCAGGATTGCTCTGTTTCTGGAGACAGCGAGCCGTGCAACAGTTCGAGAGACAGTGACATCATCCAATTGCTCTGGGGTAGTCGAGATGTTACGGGAGGTCCCGTTGACTGGTATTCAAGGCCCGGCAAGTGGATGCTAGGATCGAGTCTAGTTCCAGCTGTGACTAACAGCAGCTGTTCATAGTTGGTGAAAGTGTAATACTATTTTAAACGGTGCGTACAGTATAGTGAAGAGTTGAGAAAGTACACTTGTGTGAGTGAGTGTTAGCACCAACAGAGCGTTGAGTGAGGGTGGGAGCGACACATCGTTAATGGCCCTGAGTTCGACGCGGTTCGTGGTCAGACACGGGGACTATGAGATGGGACTCGGGTGTAAACATTGCGGCGGAGCATCGCCGAACAGAAGAGAATTGTAGACTCGATCTCCTGCTGCATGAGAATTGAACAGTGTGTGTAAATACAGTAATTGTGTACAGTAGTCGTAATTAGTCTAGTGTTTAGCAACGCACTCTACCAGTTGTGTAGTGATTTAGTAGAGTGGATCCTGATTGCAGTCGTAATGCACTATATCATAACGATAACATACAGATGACAGTTGGAGGGAATCTATAGATATTCATCTACACTGTTCAAGCACCTAACCCAATGGTGAACAAATTTCCCGACAACCTCCGATGATTTCAATATGTTCGACTGCAAACAAAACAATTCATCCAATTAAGCCTCCAATTGTGTGAGAATTAGTTTATTAAGTGTATAAGTAATTCATGTATTTACTCAGATTTCAGGCAGGAGATTATTAAATTCATTTTTACTCCCCACTAAATGTAATTGGATGTACTGGTGTTGACCGATCGAAAAGCGATCTTATTGTAGATGTATTGAGTGTGTTACTAACCTGTGTCATGCGTTTAAGATCTCTTATTGGAATCCAGATATGGACATAGATTTTAGAGAAAGCAGAGGCAAAGGAATGGATTCCGTAGTTTGATATAGACCTGCCACCGCGAGTTTGATTGGCTATTTGTAGCTCTCCTGGTGAATAAGTTATGTTCAAATCGTTATGAGAGCTGACAATTATAACGTGATGTTCATCTCGGTGGATGTTCAGCTTATGAGAGCATATAGCTAATCACTGCAGACTAAGCTATCAGATGACCAAGGTAGATATATCGATAATCTCTTGTCCCTGTATCTCCCCTTCATAGCAGGGGGCACTGGAGCAGAGCTCGTTAACAATAACAGAAACATAGAATTGATGATCATGATTATTATTATTATTATTATTATTATAACTACTGTATTACTAGCGGACCCGTACGAGAACTCTCGCATGTGTATAAACCACCCGCCTGGCTTTTCTGTTATGCGGGCTTCTTTAAATATGTGTATTTCTTTAAAAGCACTTTTAAAACAAATTGTCGGTATTGATGAAATCAGAGAGCAATTAATCACTGCTGCTGGTTGCAGAATGGGTCGTGGGCGCCCCATGTGTACAGACTACCCGACCGACTTTAGTGCTATGCGGGATGTACGATACACAGGTCTTGCAGGGGTATCGTACAGTTTATTTGTTTAAAAGCACTTTATAAACAAATAAATATATTTCTGATGACTTTTCAAGAAATGCAAGATTTTTCCTGTGCTGTTGATACGATTTGGAGGATTTTGGTACAAACGACACCTTCTAACTCCATCTGGTTGAGTTTTGTGAAACATACCCCTAAGCGTATTATATATATACCAGGTGGCCCATTTGCGCCGTGCAATCTATTTATAAGTGTCCCGCATGTACGGGTGATGAACGGCGGTCTAATAACTGAATTGCTAAAGGGTAACCTAGCATGCAAGCCAGTTAGGTCAGATTGCCAAGAGATAACAACCATACGGCCGCACGCTGCATGTTACTCAGTACTCCCGTCTAATGCGCCCCATAGCGGTATGAAGCCTCGCTGGTGAGCGCAGACAAAAGACGTCTATCTGGAAACACCCGTGCTTACCGTCTAGGAGCTTCAACGGCATTACGACCAGCTTCTCCATAGATTAGTGTAATGTCCGTGTACTCATCGATGCTGAATACACCAGCCATCGTCAATATGTTGGCAGCAGCTGTCATGTTGTTGTACCACATATGAGTCAATTACGCTCTCAAATGCGAGGCTCCAAAAAACAATGGGGTGCATTAGACTGGTAGCGCTGAGGAACATGCAGCTAGCGGCCGTCCGGTTGTTATTCCTTCGTATTCTGACGTAATCGGCCTGCGTTCAGTATGACCCCTGTGGAAATCAGTTAACAGACATCCCATACAGAATTAATGTATGCGGGACACCTAAAACTAGATTGCACAGGGCAAACGGGCCACCTGGTATATATCGATTATTATCATTGCTACTTTTTCTTTACATTATTTTAATTAATTATGCCCAAGTAAGGAGCGGGTTAGAAGTTGTAAATATTTCCCCTTTTCTTCCCAATATCTCTTCATCCGGTCACTGTGCTCTCTTTTGCGTTCCTGTGTCGACTCGTGTAGAGCTGTAACGATTACCTCTTGAAAGGGTGCCATGGGGAGCTGCATTAACCAGACTAAGGACTGAAGACACAAGATCTGTGTCTACTTATATTACCTCGGATCTTATTCCCTCCCAACCAAGCACTCAGCTGATCTCATACGTAAAGCCCTGTGCGGATGCGGATATCCACGGATAGACCCGCGAATATCCACAAAATATTTCGCCATGCGGATAGAGTTTGTACGGCTGTGCGGATAGCGGAGAATGTTTAGAGTAAATATGTGGATAGTTTTTACAATACAAAGTTGAACTGGATTTTTTTTAATACTTTTAGCTTTTGCTATTTTTCTATTTGCTTACGCTTGGATTTTGTGTGAATAATAGAGAAGTGAGAGAAGTTAATACCCTCAATTAGTGTTGACTTCTGTAGAAATAAGGAGGACGAATTTCTCCTCAAATGTCTAAAGGTGTTGATTTAATTCTTTATCTAATAAACTGAAAATATTATTGTAATATCAGCGGATGCGGATAACAGTCGAGCCGATGAGGATAACAGTCGAGCCGATGTGGGGCGAGTGCGGATAACAGTCGAGCCGATGCGAGGCGAGTGCGGATAACAGTCGAGCCGATGAGGATAACAGTCGAGCCGATGTGGGGCGAGTGCGGATAACAGTCGAGCCGATGAGGATAACAGTCGAGCCGATGTGGGGCGAGTGCGGATAACAGTCAAGCCGATGCGAGGCGAGTGCGGATAACAGTCGAGCCGATGTGGGGCGAGTGCGGATAACAGTCGAGTCGATGTGGGGCGAGTGCGGATAACAGTCGAGCCGATGAGGATAACAGTCGAGCCGATGTGGGGCGGGGGCGGATAACAGTCAAGCCGATGTGGGGCGGATGCGGATAACAGTCGAGCCGATGAGGATAACAGTCGAGCCGATGTGGGGCGGGGGCGGATAACAGTCGAGCCGATGAGGATAACAGTCGAGCCGATGTGGGGCGAGTGCGGATAACAGTCAAGCCGATGCGAGGCGAGTGCGGATAACAGTCGAGCCGATGCGAGGCGAGTGCGGATAACAGTCGAGCCGATGAGGATAACAGTCGAGCCGATGTGGGGCGGATGCGGATAACAGTCGAGCCGATGTGGGGCGGATGCGGATAACAGTCGAGCCGATGAGGATAACAGTCGAGCCGATGTGGGGCGGGGGCGGATAACAGTCGAGCCGATGAGGATAACAGTCGAGCCGATGTGGGGCGAGTGCGGATAACAGTCAAGCCGATGCGAGGCGAGTGCGGATAACAGTCGAGCCGATGTGGGGCGAGTGCGGATAACAGTCGAGTCGATGTGGGGCGAGTGCGGATAACAGTCGAGCCGATGAGGATAACAGTCGAGCCGATGTGGGGCGAGTGCGGATAACAGTCGAGCCGATGTGGGGCGAGTGCGGATAACAGTCGAGCCGATGAGGATAACAGTCGAGCCGATGTGGGGCGGATGCGGATAACAGTCGATCCGATGAGGATAACAGTCGAGCCGATGTGGGGCGAGTGCGGATAACAGTCGAGCCGATGTGGGGCGAGTGCGGATAACAGTCGAGCCGATGAGGATAACAGTCGAGCCGATGTGGGGCGGATGCGGATAACAGTCGAGCCGATGTGGGGCGGATGCGGATAACAGTCAAGCCGATGCGAGGCGGATGCGGATAACAGTCGAGCCGATGTGGGGCGGATGCGGAAAACAGTCGAGCCGATGTGGGGCGGATGCGGATAACAGTCGAGCCGATGCGGATAACAGTCGTGCGGACGTGGGGCGAGTGCGGATAACAGTCGAGCCGATGAGGATAACAGTCGAGCCGATGTGGGGCGGATGCGGATAACAGTCGAGCCGATGTGGGGCGGATGCGGATAACAGTCGAGCCGATGTGGGGCGGATGCGGATAACAGTCAAGCCGATGCGGGGCGGATGAGGATAACAGTCGAGCCGATGTGGGGCGGATGCGGATAACAGTCGAGCCGATGTAGGGCGGATGCGGAAAACAGTCAAGCCGATGTGGGGCGGATGCGGAAAACAGTCGAGCCGATGTGGGGCGGATGCGGATAACAGTCGAGCCGATGTGGGGCGGATGCGGATAACAGTCGAGCCGATGTGGGGCGGATGCGGAAAACAGTCGAGCCGATGTGGGGCGGATGCGGATAACAGTCGAGCCGATGTGGGGCGGATGCGGATAACAGTCGAGCCGATGTGGGGCGGATGCGGATTACAGTCGAGCCGATGTGGGGCGGATGCGGATAACAGTCGAGCCGATGTGGGGCGGATGCGGATAACAGTCGAGCCGATGTGGGGCGGATGCGGATAACAGTCGAGCCGATGTGGGGCGGATGCGGATAACGTTTTGTTTATCCGCGAAGGGCTCTACTCATACGTAGAGGTGCATGCTGGCGCAGCGGTCAAGCTGTTGGCCTTTCACCAAGGTGGACCGGGTTCGATTCCCGTGCAATGCATGTAGGATTTTCGATGTGAAATGCAATATCCTGTGGTTCAAATTCCACGTAAAAACAGGACACATGGCTCATAATAACAAGATTCTCGGTCACGTAAAACTAAAAGCTTCCTTCCTGCCTTGCTCTAGTATGTAAAATGAATTACAGTAATTCGAGATATCAGAATGTTTCCACAATCACTTAAATGCATTTGGATGATGACAACAATGCCGTAAGTTCCTAAATTTCCAGTTGACATTGAAAATACAAAGACTGTTTAACCCTTTATAGGATAGTGGTCTATATATTAAACACCTACTATAAGCCGAGTTTGTAGGTTATTATCAAAGGTGCTAATAGTTGAAACATTCAGCCTAATTACTACAATATTTCTTGTACTGTACATGTAATATTTTTGAAAGGCAAAATATTATAAGCAATCTGTCTCCTTGAACTGTGGTGCTGGATAATAAAACTAGTAAATATATCCAAAAATATTGAAATTAAACAATAAAATAAAACATAAATATAGCCTACTAAACTTTAAAATAAAATTCAGATTATAAAATTAAAAAATAAAGAATATATAATTTAAACATTTTTAAACTTATTTTAATAAAATTAATAATATGGAATAATAACTAAAATCAAAATTAAAATTATAATAAATAAAATGAAAATTAGAGCTGAAATGAGATTGTTAATAAAAAATTAATTTGAATTTTTTTGTCTGCAATATAAAGGGTTAAATGCGACAGCCACAGAGTTAAATGAAACTTTCCACTTACAATGGATCTTTGTTTAATTTTGATTGTAAATGTGTATTAGAAGAGCAATATTCTTTATTTTACATTCTATTTATCGTCTTACTCGTTACTGTTTTAAATGAAAATACATTCTCAGCTATTTTAAATTATCTTTAGTATATTGGTGCAAGACAGATATAACTCCTTTTTTAAATTCATATTAATATAAATATTAATATAAGGGTTGATTGATTTTATTTTAATAGTTCACAAACAGTGTAATAATTGCCTCTTCTCTTTGCAGGTGGGTGGCTCTTGATGATCGGCCAATCGCATATTGACAGCATTCGACGGAACAAGGTAATGATTACTCGATGTTGGTCAATTCTGAATAAATGACTGAGCTTGTGTTTGTAGAAATGAATGAATAACTTTGTCCATTAGGGTAATGTGTAACAGTTCAGTTACTCATGTGGCATGCTTTCATATATTTTGTGCAGTACATACATGTTAGTGCCTGTATCATACAACCAACCAGGGAAGTCACGGCTTGGCACACAACTTGATCCCGTGGTAGTCTATAGAGTATTAAGGCACGTGTTCCACTGGCTGGGCTATTACGTCACTCAGCTTGTCATTCACGTTTACTACAAAGATAGTTCATCGCTAGAAGTTCCTTGCGTTGCCGAAAGATATCTTTCAACATTCCGGGACCGATTTTGAATTTTTGAATGTTTTCATTCTTCGAATTATTTTTTATGTTCTCCTGTTTATTCTCATTTCGGAGTTATTTTATGAAGACATGACAAACACACTCCTCAAATTGAAAACCAAACACTAAAATAATAAAAACAAGTAGTTCTGTGAAGTACTATACAGCCTATTTTCATATATCCTACTTATGATAATTGTCTCTATCAACAAACAAAATTTCAGTTTCATTCGTAGATATTGAGATCCATCTAAATATTTCGGATGGTCGCCATGTTGGATTGTTATATGTATAGGCCATAGAGTCATGTAGCCTGCCATTAAAGGAAAATTATTGCATTGGTTCATTATTCAAACGTTCACTTCGATCGCATGGTTACGACACAAGAAATTAAAAAAACTTAATTTTAAAATTCGCACAGCCGCCATCTTGAGGTTATGTAAACAATTGAACTAAATTAGATACCAGTGCATTACAATGTGTATAAACATTTCCTGTACCAAGCTTCATTGCGTTTGGATCATTAAATCGCGAGAAAGGTCTATTTAAAATTTTCAAATTCGCTTGGCCGCCTTATTCGTTTTGTAGTTAACCGGTTTTTGAAAGTCCTATAGATGGACTTCCAGTAGTGGCCTTTATCTCCGTACAAAATTTCAGGGTGATGCCGCTAATAGTTTCAGAGATATAGAATGCCGGTGAAATATTTCACACAGCCGCCATCTTGAGGTTATGTGATCAATTGATCAAAGTTAGATGTCGGTGCATTTCAATGTTTATAAACATATACTGTACCAAGTTTCATTGCGTTTGGTTGGTTAAATCGCGAGAAACGTCTATTTAAATGTCGCAAATTCGCTTGGCTGCCATGTTGATTTTGTAGTTACCAGTGTTTCAAAAGTCACATAGGTGAACTTCTAGTAGTTCCCTTTATCTCCGTAAAATATTCCAGGGTGATATCGGTAATAGTTTCGGAGATGTTGAATGCTGGTGAAATATTTCGCACAGCTGCCTTGTTGGATTGGTGAGACGTAACAATATTTGAAGGGCACGGTCGGGGTGGTCCGGAATAGTGCTATGAATTTACCAAGTTTCATTAAAATCTCTACAGCCGCTTAGATGTTATTAGGACCGACACACACACACACACACACACACACCTCTCTCTCACACACACACACACACAGACGGACAAAAGGCGATCTCATAAGGCTTTTTTTTTTTTTTTCAAATTGAAAATAGGCTAAAAAAACGGACTTGTATGTATCAGTTAAATAATAGCATCCCTTGAGTCGGGTCATCAGAGATTGGCCGAGGAGGGTGTCATTAGACGACCAGCACCTTCCGTCTGGAAAGCTAAGCTGAGGAGAGAGTTTTTATGCTCAGTAAATCTGGAGTGTGTTCTGCTGGTGTCGGTGATGAGTGATTGATAGATGGGAGTCGCTTCAAGAGCGGGCAGCGCCCGCATCGCGCGACTATCAGTCTCCGCACTTCATTGAGAGAAAAACGGCCGTCCACCTCTCGTCCGTTGTGTTCAGCGTACAATAAGTAGAAGAATAACTAAAATACCTATTATCCTTGTTCAGGTCACTGTTGTTCCAGGATAGCCTAGCTGTCTAAAGTAGGCTACACGATATCGGCCGTACGGAGTAAAATTTGCTGCAGGTAAATGCTGGATAAACATCTGTGATTTCCACCCTAATACAGTGCTAGGCCGTAATACATTAAGGTTACAATAACTAGAGCCCTGCGCGGATAGACAAAACGTTATCCGCATCCGCCCCGCATCCGCACGACTTTTATCCGCATCCGCATCCATCCCGCATCCACGCGACTTTTACACACACGTTTGTTATCCGAATCTACTGGCATTACAATAATATTTTCAATGTGTTGCATTATACTTTATCTTTTAGACATTTGAGCAGCAAGTCGAACCCTTAGGCTATGTATGTCATGTGCTATGTCTAAAATGAATGTTACACAGCCAGAATTGCAACCCTTTTCAGTTCGGAGAGTTGATTATGCTTAATGACATAATTTGAATGGGATTAGCGTAAATCATCATCTTACATTTGTCATGAAAAACCATAACGGAAAAATATGATATGTCATAAACATCCGGGCCCAAGTAAGGGGAGTGGGGGGAAATGTGCGCATTTAAGCAAGAATCGGTCTTGTGATGATGAAATAATAGATAACACAACTAAAGTTATGAATAAGGGCGCCTTAGTAACTCTATATTCGACGTGCAGAAACAAATTTAATTCAAAAATAAATTTGGTGGACTGTAATTCGAAATCTCGCAAATATGCAAGTAGTGGTTTTGTGCTGGTTCTACAGCCACCTCCACCTCACCCACCTCACAAGATGGCGGCGGCGCGATATCTCTCCAACGCTTGGTCGGATGTTGACGAATGAGGTGTCATTGAACTCGGGCTGACACCCCCTTTCCAGCGGACAATATATTTCCACCACAAAAGTAAAACCTACCCCTACTAGGGGGTGAAATTGGAATTTTTTAGAGAATCTCTCTTTCCAATTGCAACATGTGAGAGTTTGAATGCCGATATGGATTTAAACGTTGTTCCACATAAAGTGCATGTGTTCGGTGGATAGCCACTATGAATTAACATGCTTGTTTTTGTTTTTTACGCATGCCCACTCATGGCTTTTGTAAGAGGGTGGGAGAGCGGATCCCTATGGATCGGTTATTGTTGACGGGTCATTGTTGACAGGTCATTGATGACAGGTCCTTGTGGACGAGTCCTTGTGGACGAGTCCTTGTGGACGAGTCCTTGTCCCTTTGGACTGATCCCTTTGGACCGGTCCCTTTGGACTGATTCCTACGGACTAGCCCATGAATTTATTTAAATTATGTCAAAGGGCCTAACTACATTTTGCGTGTAAAGCAGTTTGTTGAACTGACGTTTTTCACTAGTCCCCCACTACTATAATGTGATAACGATATGAAAGGAAAGTGACGAAATACATGTGAACACGTGTGAGATGACCTTATTACCGTCCTCCTTGCGAAACAAGTCACATCCTGTTTTGGTTCATACGTGGGAAAATGCAAGTTCTTGTGTAATATGACCTAACACACAAGTGTACACATGTGCACGTGCACGATAAGAGCTAACAAGTCACAACCTGTTTGGACAGTGGTGGGAATAAGGCTAGAGACATGTACGAGTAGTCTAATTACACCGGCAGACAACCCCTTTCCTATGGATAACTTATTTCCACTCTAAAATAAAATCTACCCCTACTAGAGGGTGAAATAATAATTTTTAGGTAAAAGTCGCTTTCCATGTGCAACATGTGGGAGTTTGTATGCCAATATGAAATTAAACTCGTTCCACATAAAGTGCATGCATAAAACTGAATGCCGCTATGATTTATAATTTTTTTGTTTTACAAATGCGCAATTGGTTTTTTTTGTAAGAGGGCGGGCTTTTTGAATAATGATTTATAGATACGTTTTTTTTACAAATTAACCAAAGATCCAAAAACTAATAGGTCATTGGCTTTTTAATATCTTATGAACTAAGAAAGCTAGGGACTTGTATGAGGGGTCGTTGGACTTGTGGTGACGCCCTGTTTTTGAATGTATTTTTTATTTTTTGTCAAAAGGGCCTAACTGCACTTTCGTTAATATCTCGCTAACTAATAATCACAGAGGGTCAAGTGAGGTGTCATAGAACTTAAAATGACCAACCCCTCCCCATGACCAATGAATTTACCCCAAAATAAAACAGCAAGGTCATTACCCTAAGATTTTATCAACTAATAATCAGAGAGGGACAAGTAAGGTGTCACAAGACTCAGGATGGCCAACCCTTTTCCATGACCAACGAATTTACCCAAAATACCCAAAACAGCAAGGTCATTGACCTAGGATTTTATAAACTTATCAGTAGAGAGGGTCAAGTGAGGTGTCATTGGACTACGAATGGTTAACCCTTTCCCATGACCAATGAATTTACCCCAAAAATCCAAAACAGCAAGGTCATTGACCTGAGATTTTATAAACTAATAATCGGATACCAACATGTGAGGTGTCATAGGACTTAGAATGGTCAACCCTTTCCCATGGCTAATGAATTTACCCAAAAATACCCTATACATCAAGGTCATCGACCTGAGATTTTATAAACTAATAATCGGATATGGACATGTGAAATGTTTACAGTGAGTGATGAAACATAGCTAGGTAGTGAAAGAATTATTGTAGGCTACATGTATGGTGACTGACAAATCCTTCACCATTGGAACTTGTTTTCAGATCAAACTGCAGTACAAAGAGAGTATAGGATGGTTAAATCGCGAGAAACGTCCATTTAAATATTTATATTTCACGTCGCCGCCATGTTGGTTTTGTAGTTGCCAGGTTTTTGAAAGTCTCATTGGTGAACTTCTAGTAGTTCCCTTTATCACCGTACAAAATGTCAGGGTGATATCGGTAATAGTTTCGGAGATACTGAATGCTGGTGAATTATTTCGCAAAGCCGCCATGTTGGATTGGTGAGACACAATGAAATTTGATGGGTACGGTCGAGGTCGGCCAGAATGGTGCTATGATCTTACCTAATTTCATTGAAATCGCTCCAGCCGTTTAGAAGTTATTAGGGGACACACACACACACCATCACACGCACACACGCACAGACAGACAGACACACGGACTAAAGGTGATCTCATAAGCCTATCTTTTCTTAAAATGAAAATAGGCTAAAAATATTCACACACCTAAGTATAACTATAATGTCCCAAGTCCCTAAATGAAGAAAATAAGTCAGAAAACGCAATTTAAACCCATTGACCGACTATAAAGCATTTGAATTTCATAAATGATTAAATATAACGTATTAATTAATTAAGTAACTGAGCGAGTAGAGAAATAATTGAACTATTATCTGTTTGTGAACTACCATTGGGTAGTCTTCGACGCTTCGGTATGACAGGAAGTGTTGGTCAACCCTGTTGTAAAATATGCCCCTGCCAACCTGCAACCCTTCCTGCGGATGTCTGCGTTATCCCCCTATAGAGATGCTAATGCTGAACCGACTGCGGTTCCAAGAGAAGACATATTAGTTCCATTGCGCTGCAGGTCCGCATCCCCTCTTCATTGAGGTAACAAAACAAACACACTACCTTTTATTGACAACAAATAAACGTTATTACTGCCCACCATTGCGGAATGGTATCTAGTGTGCAGTATTCGACTCGCCGAGTATCTCCAACTTTTCGTAGTGATATGAACTATTCCTTATTGACCATTTAGGCCATGTTATAAAGAAATTAAAGTAATAATTACGAGAAAGGATTTCTCGTTAATATTTCACTTAGGTTTCCTATGAAATATCTTATGAATTTTAGCACATATGACTGAGCTAGGACATTGTGACAGTATGATTATTATTTTCATTATTATTCATATGCCTCATTATTCAATATTAGCATAATTAATTTACTCTTTTTTTTATACCGACAGCAGTGGCTACGCTGGCTAAAGCGTAGCGTTAGGTCATGGGGCCAAGCTCTCTGCTGACTCGGTAGACGCGTGGGTTCGAGCCCCACCGTCGACGTCCTTGAAATGGTTTTCCGTGGTTTCCCATATTCAACACTAGGCAAATGCTGGGACGGTACCTTCTAACAGGCCACGGCCGCTTCCTGCCACATACTTGCCCAGTTTCATTCACCATCATTCATTTCATCTCTCATTAACTCCTCTCATGAGGTTGGCGTCAGGAAGGGCATCCGGCCGTAAAAACCATCGCCACAAAGTCTTCCATCGCTTCTCATCCCCGACCCTGTGGAAAACGGGAATAATAAGGGGTAGACATACATACAATTTACTCTTTTTTATCATTTCAAATGATCTTGTCGACTTCGTCGTTATGCTTGGGTTCAACGTTATGCGTTACGGAGACGGAAGTGACGTCACGCAGCCACGCGGGAAGTGACGTCATGCAGCCGCGCGGGAAGTGAGTGCGTGACGTCATGCAGCCACACGGGAAGCAGAAGCTAATGGTTATTGGAGTCTGTTGAAAGAGTCCTGGGGCGTTGAACAACCTGGGGCTTTGGGCGAAGCGAACAAAAGAATACAGGGTGACTTTTAAAGAGATATACAAGATTCCATATAAGAATACAGGGTGCCTCCTAAAGAGGTGTGCAGGATGTCAGAGCAAATTACAGGGTGACACTTAACGAGGTGTACAGTATGTTAGATTCAATTCAAATACAGGTCGACCCTTAAAGAGGTTTGCGAGATATCAGATTCAAATAATGAAAGAGTTGTAAAAGATGTCAGACTCAAATACAGGGCGACCCTTAAAGAGGTGCCCGCGCGGGAAGCCTAAGTTAATGGGTAATGGAGTCTGTTGAAAGAGTCCTGGGGCTTCGAGTGAAGCGAGAAGCCCTCCTGAGCCTTTCTAACATGTGTAGCATTTGTAGCATGCGTCATTTGAAATGATACAAAGTCTAGTCTTTCAGACTGACTGTAATTTTTTAAATACATTTGTCACACCTTAGTCAATAATACTGTAATAAATTAATATAAATTAATTAATTAATTAATTTATAAAATGTACCAGTTTTGTCCACGTTACGGCCATCTTCAGTGGTGTTGTTTTAAAGAAACTAAAGTAATAATTACGAGAAAAGATTTCTCGTTAGTATATCACTTAGGTTTCCTATGAAATATCTTATGAGCTTTAGGACGTGTGACTGAGCTAGGACATTGTGATTATTATTTTCATTATGATTCATATGCCTCATTATTTAATATTAAAATAATTAATATAATCATTTTTGATCATCATAATGTGCTTGTGAGGTATGTATTGTAGTTCAAAAGTTGTTTCATATGCACCGCTACCTTAATGCGTGGTTAAGTGTGAGAGAAGACCATGAACCCTAACATGCCACTACTAAAGACGTAAAATAGATAAATAATTAATTAATTAATTAATTAGTTAATATATACATACATAAATAAATTTAAAAACAAGTAGTTCCGTGAAGAACTATACAGCCTATTTTCATATATCCTGCTCATGTTAATTGCCTCTATCAACATACAAAATTTCAGTTTAATTGCTGTAACAGATTCGTAGATATTGAGAACCGTCTAAATATTTCAGATGGTCGCCAGGTTGGATTTTTATTTTTGTACTATTACATTGAGATTATTGTGTACGTGTGGTATTCAAACTCCAATCGCATGATTAGAACACAATAAGTAAAAACGAGATTTTAAAATTACGCACAGCAGCCATCTTGTGATTATGCAAACAATTGAAATAAATTAGATGCCAGTGTATCAACATTTGTATAAGCATTTAACGTGCAACGTTTCATGGCACTCTGATAAATAATTCGGGAGAAATGTCCATTTAAATATTTATACTTCGCGTCACCGCCATGTTGGATTTGTGTCCACCAGGTTACTGAAAGTCCTATAGGTGAACATATGTTCATAGTCTCTATGAACATAAAAAAATTCAGTTTGGTTGCTGTAAAACATTCATAGATATTGAGAACCGTCTAAATATTTCGGAAGATCGCCATTTAGGATTGTTATATGTATATACCATAGAGTTATGTACCATTCAAGGACAATTATTGCCTAGGTTCATTATTCAAACTTTCACTTCGATCGCATGATTAAGACACAAGAAATAAAAACTTAATTTTAAAATTTCGCACAGCCGCCATCTTGAGGTTATGTAAACAATTGTATTAAATTAGATGGCAGTGCATTACAATCTGAAAAATCATTTACTGTACCACATTTCACTGCGCTCAGAGAGTTAAATCACGAGAAAAGGCTATTTAAAATATTTCAAATTCGCTTGGTCGCCATGTTCGTTTTGTATTCTACAGATTTTTGGAATATACATAGGTAAACTTGTATCAGTACCCTTCATCAACGTACAAAATTGCGGGGTGATATCTGTAATAGTTTCGGAGATATAGAATGTCAGTGAAATATTTCGCAGAGCCGCCATTTTGAGGTTATGTAAACAATTGAACTAAATTAGACTTCATTGCATTACAATGTGTATAAACATTTGCTGTACCAAGTTTCATTACGTTTGGATAGTTAAATCGCGAGAAAAGTCTATTTAAAAGTCTCAACTTCGCTTGGCCACCATGTTAGTATTGTAGTCACCAGGTTTTTGAAAGTCTCATAGGTGAACTTCTAGTAGTGCCCTTTATCAACGTACACCATTTCAGGGTGATATCGGTAATAGTTTCGGAGATATTGAATGCTAGTGAAATATTTCGCACAGCCGCCATGTTGGATTGGTGAGACGTAACAAAATTTGAAGGGCACGGTCGAGGTCGCCGGGAATAATGCTATGAACTTACCGAGTTTCATTGAAATCGCTCCAGCCGTTTAGATTTTATTAGGGACACACACTTCACACACACACGCACACACACACACGGACAAAAGGTGATCTCATAAGCCTATTTTTAGCCTACTTTCGATTTTTGCAAAAAAATGAAAGTAGACTTATGAGATCAACACAGGGCGAAAAAAGTGTGTCTGTCTGTGTGTGTGTATGTGTGTGTGTGAGTCTGTGTGTGTGTCTGTGTGTGTGTGTGTGTCTGTGTGTGTGTGTGTGTCTGTGTGTGTGTGAGTGTGTGTACTCTGAATATCTGTCCCCCCCTATCAATTCGAACACGGTGAATGCGAATTGAACGAAATTTGGTACAAAGGTAGCACTAGCAAAGGACACCTCAGTGTCATATTTTATATCGCCGCCATCTTGACGGAAACGTAATGGTGGCCACACAAATGTTCAAAGCTTAAATCAAATTACGACTAACCTAATCATCCGATTTGTACCAAATTTTGTAACAACATACCTTTATGGCGGGAGCATCCTTTGACCAAACCAATAGGCCATAAGCGTAATAGTTTGCGGATGGCGGCCATCTTTGTGTGAAAATCGATTCCCCCTATTAATTCGAACACGGTGCAACCGAATGGAACGAAATTTGGTACAGAGGTAGTACTAACAAAAGGCACCTCAGTGTCATGTTTTATATCGCCGCCATCTTGACGGAAACGTAATGGCGGCCACACAAATGTTCAAATCTTAAATCAAATTACGACTAACCTAATCATCCGATCTCTACCAAATTTTGCAACAACGTACCTTTATAGGGGGAGCATCCTTTGGCCAAACTAATAGGTCTTCAGTGTAATAGTTTGCGGATGGCGGCCATCTTTGTGTGAAAATCGATTCCCCCTATTAATTCAAACACGGTGCAACCGAATGGAACGAAATTGGGTACAGAGGTAGTACTAACAAAAGGCACCTCAGTGTCATGTTTTATATCGCCGCCATCTTGACGGAAACGTAATGGCGGCCACATAAATGTTCAAAGCCCAAATCAAATTACGATTAACCTAATCATCCGATCTCTACCAAATTTTGCAACAACATACCTTTTTAGAGGAAGCATCCTTTGACCAAATGACTAGGTCATTAGCCTAATAGTTTGCAGATGGCGGCCATCTTTGTGTGAAAATCAATTCCCCCTATTAATTCAAACACGGTGAAACTGAATGGAACGCAATTTGGTACAGAGGTAGCACTAGCAAAGGGCATCCCAGTGTCTTGTTTCATATCACCGCCATATTGACAGAAACGTAATGGCCGCCACACAAATGTTCAAAGTTTAAGTTAAATTACGACTAACATAACCATCCGATCTCTACCAAACTTTGCAACAACATTCCTTTATGGAGGGAGCATGCTTTGACCAATCTAGTAGGTTATTAGCCTAATAGTTTGCGGCAGGCGGCCATCTTTATGTCAAAATTGATTCCCCCTATTAATTCGAACACGGTGGAACAGAATGGAACGAAATTTGGTACAGAGGTAGCACTAGCAAAGGGCACCTCAGTGTCATGTTTTATATCGCCGCCATCTTGACTGAAACGTAATGGCGGCCACACGAATGTTCAAAGCTTAAATCAAATTACGATTAACCTAATCATCCGATCTCTACCAAATTTTGCAACTACATACCTTTATGGAGGGAGCATCCTTTGACCAATCTAATAGGTCATTCGCCTAATAGTTTGCGGATGGCGGCCATCTTTGTGTAAAAATCGATTCCCCCTATTAATTCAAACACGGTGAAACAGAATGGAACGAAATTTGGTACAGAGATAGCACTAGCAAAGGGCATCTCAGTGTCATGATTTATATCGCCGCCATATTGACAGAAACGTATTCGGCCACACAAATGTTTAAAGCTTGAATCAAATTACGACTAACATAACCATCCGATCTCTACCAAACTTTGCAACAATATACCTTTATGGAGGGAGCATCCTGTGACCAATCTAATAGGCCATTAGCTTAATAGTTTGCGGATGGCGGCCATCTTTATGTCAAAATTGATTCCCCCTATTAATTCGAACACGGTGGAACCGAATGAACGAAATTTGGTACAGGGGTAGCACTAGCAAAGGGCACCTCAGTGTCATGTTTTATATCGCCGCCATCTTGACGGAAACGTAATGGCGGCCACACAAATGTTCAAAGCTTAAATCAAATTACGATTCGCCTAATCATCCGATCTCTAGCAAATTTAGCAACAACATACCTTTATGGAGGGAGCATCCTTTGACCAAACTAATAGGTCATCAGCCTGATATTTTGCGGATGGCGGCCATCTTTGTGTGAAAATCGATTCCCCTTATCAATTCGAACACGGTGAAACCGAATGGAACGACATTTGGTACAGAGGTAGCACTAGCAAAGGGCACCTCAGTGTCATGTTTTATGTCACCGCTATCCGGACGGAAACGTAATCGTGGCCACCGAAATGTTAAAAGCTAAAATGTAATTACGACCAACCTAATAATCTAGTCTCTACCAAATTTTGCAACACCATATCTTTATGTGGGAAACATATTCAGACCAAACTGCAAGAACATCAGCCCAATAGTTTGCAGATGGTGGCCAAGTATGTGTGCAAATCGATTCCCCCTATCAATTCAAACACGGTGAAACCGAATTGAACGAAATTTGGTACAGAGGTAGCACTAGCAAGGGGCACCTCATATTCATGTTTAATATCCCTATAGCACGTTGTATTTCAACAAGCTACTACAACCAACATTCGATCATACTCCTTGAAAAGGACAAAGAATTATAACAATACCCATGCATTTAGGAGAAAGTAGGCTGTATGTTCTTTACTGAACATCTTGTTTCAAAATTGAAAATAGTCTAAAAATATACGAGCCTTACAGTAGTCGCATATGATGTGTATCATCCGACATGTTATCCTACCTTGAAGTTGTTACCGTTTTTATTATCCTTGACAATCATCAACACACAAAAAACTTTTTATTTTTTACACTCTCATAATATATAACAATTCCAAGACTCTCTTTTATTTTCTTCACTGCCTACTTGATATTTCTACTCTCGCTCTGCCTTCTTGATACTCTGCTGTTACATCACTTTCCTGCCAGTAACTAGTTACGTTAACAGAGACTGACTTTATTTTCTTCACTGCCTACTTGATATTTCTACTCTCGCACTGCCTTCTTGATACTCTGCTGTTACATCACTTTCCTGCCAGTAACTAGTTACGTTAACAGAGACTGACTTTATTTTCTTCACTGCCTACTTGATTTTTCTACTCTCGCACTGCCTTCTTGGTACTCTGCTGTTACATCACTTTCCTGCCAGTAACTAGTTACGTTAACAGAGACTGACTTTATTTTCTTCACTGCCTACTTGATATTTCTACTCTCGCACTGCCTTCTTGATACTCTGCTGTTACATCACTTTCCTGCCAGTAACTAGTTACGTTAACAGAGACTGACTTTATTTTCTTCACTGCCTACTTGATATTTCTACTCTCGCACTGCCTTCTTGGTACTCTGCTGTTACATCACTTTCCTGCCAGTAACTAGTTACGTTAACAGAGACTGTATTTATTTTCTTCACTGCCTACTTGATATTTCTACTCTCGCACTGCCTTCTTGGTACTCTGCTGTTACATCACTTTCCTGCCAGTAACTAGTTACGTTAACAGAGACTGACTTTATTTTCTTCACTGCCTACTTGATATTTCTACTCTCGCACTGCCTTCTTGATACTCTGCTGTTACATCACTTTCCTGCCAGTAACTAGTTACGTTAACAGAGACTGACTTTATTTTCTTCACTGCCTACTTGATATTTCTACTCTCGCACTGCCTTCTTGGTACTCTGCTGTTACATCACTTTCCTGCCAGTAACTAGTTACGTTAACAGAGACTGACTTTATTTTCTTCACTGTCTACTTGATATTTCTACTCTCGCACTGCCTTCTTGGTACTCTGCTGTTACATCACTTTCCTGCCAGTAACTAGTTACGTTAACAGAGACTGACTTTATTTTCTTCACTGCCTACTTGATATTTCTACTCTCGCACTGCCTTCTTGATACTCTGCTGTTACATCACTTTCCTGCCAGTAACTAGTTACGTTAACAGAGACTGACTTTATTTTCTTCACTGCCTACTTGATATTTCTACTCTCGCACTGCCTTCTTGGTACTCTGCTGTTACATCACTTTCCTGCCAGTAACTAGTTACGTTAACAGAGACTGACTTTATTTTCTTCACTGCCTACTTGATATTTCTACTCTCGCACTGCCTTCTTGGTACTCTGCTGTTACATCACTTTCCTGCCAGTAACTAGTTACGTTAACAGAGACTGACTTTATTTTCTTCACTGCCTACTTGATATTTCTACTCTCGCACTGCCTTCTTGGTACTCTGCTGTTACATCACTTTCCTGCCAGTAACTAGTTACGTTAACAGAGACTGACTTTATTTTCTTCACTGCCTACTTGATATTTCTACTCTCGCACTGCCTTCTTGATACTCTGCTGTTACATCACTTTCCTGCCAGTAACTAGTTACGTTAACAGAGACTGACTTTATTTTCTTCACTGCCTACTTGATATTTCTACTCTCGCACTGCCTTCTTGGTACTCTGCTGTTACATCACTTTCCTGCCAGTAACTAGTTACGTTAACAGAGACTGTATTTATTTTCTTCACTGCCTACTTGATATTTCTACTCTCGCACTGCCTTCTTGGTACTCTGCTGTTACATCACTTTCCTGCCAGTAACTAGTTACGTTAACAGAGACTGACTTTATTTTCTTCACTGCCTACTTGATATTTCTACTCTCGCACTGCCTTCTTGATACTCTGCTGTTACATCACTTTCCTGCCAGTAACTAGTTACGTTAACAGAGACTGACTTTATTTTCTTCACTGCCTACTTGATATTTCTACTCTCGCACTGCCTTCTTGGTACTCTGCTGTTACATCACTTTCCTGCCAGTAACTAGTTACGTTAACAGAGACTGACTTTATTTTTTTCACTGCCTACTTGATATTTCTACTCTCGCACTGCCTTCTTGGTACTCTGCTGTTACATCACTTTCCTGCCAGTAACTAGTTACGTTAACAGAGACTGTATTTATTTTCTTCACTGCCTACTTGATATTTCTACTCTCGCACTGCCTTCTTGGTACTCTGCTGTTACATCACTTTCCTGCCAGTAACTAGTTACGTTAACAGAGACTGACTTTATTTTCTTCACTGCCTACTTGATATTTCTACTCTCGCACTGCCTTCTTGATACTCTGCTGTTACATCACTTTCCTGCCAGTAACTAGTTACGTTAACAGAGACTGACTTTATTTTCTTCACTGCCTACTTGATATTTCTACTCTCGCACTGCATTCTTGGTACTCTGCTGTTACATCACTTTCCTGCCAGTAACTAGTTACGTTAACAGAGACTGACTTTATTTTCTTCACTGCATACTTGATATTTCTACTCTCGCACTGCCTTCTTGGAACTCTGCTGTTACATCACTTTCCTGCCAGTAACTAGTTACGTTAACAGAGACTGTATTTATTTTCTTCACTGCCTACTTGATATTTCTACTCTCACACTGCCTTCTTGGTACTCTGCTGTTACAAAGTAATCCGTATGTGATAAACATTCCACATGGTTCCACTGCCAACCGTCAGTGCGTCTTACACACTTCCGTCCGATCCACTTCCGTCCCATTTTCCAAAATCACTCCCACAAAAATATCCAGCAACCGAGTGGAAATGTGTTACACATCAATAAATAAATAAAATAGTTTAAAGATAGATCTGTAAAAAATGTGGGCTTTAATTTGATTTTCATAAAAATAGTTTTACAAAAATAACATATTCATCAATAGTTGGTATTGTATATTTCTATAAATTATTCAAAATATGTCATCAAAAATCTTTGGAAATCATTATGTCTAAAATTTTATTTTTATGTCCATATGCAATACTATCTTGAGATGGTCAACATGATGTGAAGTGTGCTCTCGAAATTTGGAAGTGGTCCGTGATCCGTGAGACCAACTGCTGGCAGAGTTTAGTTAGCGTGTATATGGACTCACTCCACAGTCTTGCTGCTTGATTAGGACACAGAAGGGGGTGCTTCTCGCCTTATCGCTGGAGTGCTGACTGCGTTCCACGAGTTCATGTCTGAGCTTACTGCTGCGTGCCCTGGATGTCCGGACTGGATCATTTTGTGCTCAAACATGCATTGAAATTTAATGTTTTTCAGTCGGCCAACACGATTGTACCCAATTGTAATGGGTGGTTCCCTAATCCTGAAAGAAAGTATATGAGTTTTTTGATGTGTAACATCTTTCCGCTCGGTTGCTGGATAGTTTTGTGGGAGTGATTTTGAAAATTGGGGACGGAAGTGAATCGCGCGAAAGTGGATCGAACGGAAATGGATCGGACGGAAGTGAAGACGCAATGCCAGAAAAATGGGACGGAAGTGAATCGGGCGGAAGTGGATCGAACAGAAGTGGATCGGACGGAAGTGAAGACGCACTGCCAGCTGGATGTACAATTGAAAATGTGTGTATTGGAAACAAGGCAGTGTGTGCTCTGTAGCGCGCGAGAATGTTATGGCAATACAGTAACAGTGCATTTAGCAGGCACTGGTTTGACGAGCACAATGGCAAATGTTTCACCGACTTTCATTTGTCATTGAGCAGTTTATGAAGCTTCACGTTCAAGGTTGAATACCACATGGGGTAGGACAAAGACGACAAATGGCATTTAAGTAAGCGGCATTATTGCCAAGCTGTGGGTGAGAAGTCAAATATTAAATGCACAACAGAATGTTGTTATATGAGTGGAATAAAAGCTGTATTTTCATCATGTGTGATACTAGGTCATTTTAAGATTGTAGGAAGCCATGTTTTGATTGTTTACGACGAACTGTATGAGAGCCATGAGAATAATGATTGTTATAGTTACTGAGGAATGTGCTCACAGTATTTGAGAGTAATGTCGACGTTGTGTGTCACTTTGTTATTATGAATTATTAATGTAAAAGGAAGGAAGGAAGCTTGTAGTTTTTTGCGTGTCCATTAATCTCACGATCATGATCCACGGTACCTCCCTTTTACGTAGAATGCGAACCACAGGACATGGCATTTCAATTCGAAAATCTCACATGTATTGACCGGGAATGAAACCCGGTCTACCTTGGTGAGAGACTAACAGCTTGACCGCTGCGCCACAAATGTTACAGTAGCATATCTCCAATTCAATCTATACATTCGTCATAGTACCAGTATGAAAATGGAGTGTAAATTAACATTTTAAGAATGTCCAAGCTGTGTAGTATACGAGTAGGATAACATGTCAGATGTTACACATCATATGCGACTACTGTAAGGCTCGTGTCTTTTTTTTAGCTTATGGCTTTTAGTACCGGGAGTGTCCGAGGACATGTTCGGCTCGCCAGTTTATACCTGCTTCTAGGCGGCCACCCAATGGGTGAGCTACAAGTACCGTTGCGTGTGGAGTGTTGTCTGGGGAGGAAATTTGAATGTAAGGACGAGGAGTTGGAAGATAGCGGCTGTGCCCTATAGCTAGTGACCAATCCCGGCATTTACCGGGAAGGAAGATGGGAAACCACAGAAGACCATCTTCAAGGTTGCCGGCGGGGGGATTCGAACCTCCTCGCCTCCCGGATGTGAGCGACTGCCAGCATCCATGCCGTAACGACCACGGCTAACTCACCCGGTATGAGATTAATAAATACACTTGAATGAGAAGTTTCGATCGTCAAGCGATCATCATCAGATCCTATTCAGTTAGGCTATTAAATCTATGTGTACAAGTATGGGTGCAGGTAGTGATGTAGACAGCAGCACGGGAACGAACCACACATCACTCTAACAGCTAAGTGCACAATCCACACCTACCTGAGCGTTTAATAACAAGCACATAATTACACTAAGCAAGCAAACTTGAACGTCAATCACCACTTTCAGTATCTTAACAAAAATAACATATAACTTACAAATCCTATCACCCATAACAGGACTAAGTGGAGGCATATCGGTCACGAAGTTCTTACCCGGCTCCTAGAAGGATATCCTAATAATGATGGAAGGGAAATGTTCTCCATCAGTAAGTATAGACTTACATAACCCAGATGTTTGGCATCAATCCCAATATTGGTTGCACTCAAAATAAACATTTCAACGAATCGCGTATATTTATCCTATTTTCAATTCTGAAAAAATAGGCTTATGAGATCACCTTTTGTCCGTGTGTGTGTGTGTGAGGAGTATGTGTGTGTGTGTCCCCCTAATAAATTCTAAACGGCTGGAGCGATTTCAATCAAACTCGGTAAGTTCATAGCACTATTCCGGACGACCCCGACCGTGCCCTTCAAATTTAGTTACGTCTCTCCAATCCAACATGGCGGCTGTGCGAAATATTTCTCCAGCATTCAATATCTCCGAAACTATTCCCGATATCACCCTGAAATTTTTCTCGGTGATAAAGGGAACTACTAGAAGTTCACCTATGTGACTTTTGAAAAACTGGTAACTACAAAACCAACATGGCGGCCACGCGATTTTGCGACATTCAAATAGACGTTTCTCGCGATTTAACCAACCAAACGCAAAAAAAAAAAAAAAACTTGGTACAGTATATGTTTATACACATTGTAATGCACCGACATCTAACTTCGTTCAATTGTTTACATAACCACAAGATGGCGGCTGTGCGAAATATTTCTCCGGTATTCTATATCTCTGAAACTATTTGCGGTATCACCCTGAAATTTTGGACGGAGATAAAGGGCACTACTGGAAGTTCATAGACTATCAAAACCCGGTTAACTACATAACGAACATGGCGGCCAAGCGAATTTGAAAATTTTAATAGACCTTTCTCGCGATTTAATGTTCCAAACGCAATGAAATCTGGTACAGGAAATGTTTATACACATTGTAATGCACTGGTATCTAAGTAAGCTCAATTGTTTACATAACCTCAAGATGGCGGCTGTGCGAATTTTTAAATTAAGTTTTTATTTCTTTTGTCTTAATCATGCGATCGACGTGAAAGTTTGAATAATGAACCTAAGCAATAATTTTCCTTTAATGGTACACGACTCTATGGCCTATACATTTATCAATCCAACATGGCGACCAACCAAAATATTTAGATGGCTCTGAATATCTACGAATCTATTATAGCAATCAAACGGAATTTATTTAATGTTCATAGGGGCTATGAACATAAGTTCAATTATAGGACTTTAAATAACCTGGTGATCACAAATCCACCATGGCGGCGACGCGAAATATAAATATCCACATGGACGTTTCTCGCAATTTAACCATCCGAGTGCAGTGAAACTTGGTACAGTAAATCCATATACGAAAGTTAATCCACTTGCATCCAATTCATTTAAATTGTTCCCATAACCACAAGATGGCAGCTGTGCGAAATTTTAAAATCTCCTTGTTACTTCTTGTGTCCTAATCATGCGATTGAAGTTTGAATGTTACACGTACACAATAATCTTCATGTAACAGTACATAACTCTAGGAACTACATGTACAAAATCCAACATGGCGACCATCCGAAATATTTAGTCGGTTCTCAATATCTACGGATCTGTTACAGCAATCAAACTGAAATTTTGTATGTTGATAGTGGCAGTTAACATAAGTAGGATATATGAAAATAGGCTTTAGTTCTTCACGGAACTACTTGTTAAGATTTGGCTCTGGTGAGGATTGATTACCCATCGTAGTTACGCCACTGCTAAGCACTGTATCTCCTGGATAATTTGGTCAGAGTCTGGATAATGAGGGACATATCCCTCCTCAATATTTACCCAGACCGTGGCTGGGTACACAAAGAGAGCCAACTTGTATATTTCTCCAATAAACGAGCTGGCAGGTCAGCAAGTTGACAGGAGCACGTAATGGCGGGCCCGCACTCCCAAGGGCACACATTATCCGAGCGCACCTCTCGAGTCTTGTTTACTTTCAACCCGGTCGGGAAGACATTTTCCACAACACAGCAGCTTTTCGTTGTGTCCTCGTAAGTGTTTCACTTACATGGGATGTCTCGCCTGGAGCAGTCAGGTGCCTTTCCGCGGTAGATTCACAAGATGTGGGGATCATTCAATGTCTTGGCGCTTGCCACGGTGGGTGAGTGGTTATAGTGTCGGACTACCAACCCCAAGATTGCAGGTTCGCCCCTGGCCATGGTAAGTGATTTTTGAAGGCGACAAAAATCACGATACTCATGTCATAAGTTGTTGGCATGTTAAAGAACCCATTTGAATTCAGTAGGCCGTGTTCAATGGCAAAATTAATCTCGGGATTTTCCGCCAACACAAAGTTCCTCCATTCTCTACTTGAAAGCGCTGTAGTGTCAAGGAGTTTAGATATCTAACCTCCTTGACTTTCATAGCGTCCAAAGGAACGACGAAATTCGACATGCAAGCTACCCTCTGGGTGTCAATTAACAAAGCTTGCACCAGGCACCCGAGGCCATACGATATTATTATTATTATTATTAATGTCTTGGCAACTCTTTCCGAAATAACTAAAATGTTGTTAACTGAGGATATACGTTTGAAAAACTGTTTTACACAGTACGGAATGCTACCACCTCTGTGTATTGGTGGCTAGTTGACAGCACACGCTAGAGCAAGGGCATTCTGCTCCGCTGAATCCTGAGGGCCAAGTAAGGGCCATGCACAGGTAGAAGCGATATTGCACGTGACCTTGCGATGCCGCTTCAACATCGTGGTGATCTTTTGGGCTTTATGTTGTCACCCGCTTGTTTTTGAATTTTGCTTTTTGCTTTGTTTTTTTTTGTTTGTTTTGTATTAATTTTCTGCTTTTGCTTTTATTCTTGAATTTTGATTGTTGCCTTGTGATTTTTTGTACTAGGCTTTGTGTTTGTTTTTTTTGCTTTTGCTTTCGTTTTTTATTTTGCTTTTTGCTTCGGGTTTTTTGTCTTAGGTTTTGTTTTCTTTTTCTACTTATGCTTTTGTTTTTGAATTTTCTTTTCGCGTTCCTTTTTTGTTTTAGGTTTTGTTTTTGTTTTCTAATTAATTTTTTGTTTTTGAATTTTGCTTTTTTTGTTTGTTTGTGTTGTGTTTGTTTTCTACTTTTGATTTTGTTTTTGAATTTTGCTTTTTGTTTTTGTGTTTTTGAATTTTTCTCTTTGCTTTGCATTTTTGTTTTAGGTTTTGTGTCATTTTTCTACTTATGATTTTGTTTTTGAATTTTGCTTTTTGCTTTGTGTTTTTCGTTTTAGGTTTTGTGTGTATTTTATACTAATGCTTTTGTTTTTGAATGTTGGAAGTTGACGGACCCCTCGGTGAGAAATCCTGCCCGCGGTTACATGTTTCTCCCCCAGAAATTGAACAACTGAGCGGATCTCTTCGCGATGCCAGTTTTCCAAACGAGTCGCTATTAGTTGTTTACCTACAACAAGCGCTGTAGGTGGCGGCTGGCTGAAACTCTTCTCAGTTACCAACCGTATGTAATCGAATCACCCCACACAACTAATGTCTCTATAACAGACAAAACTGTCATACCAACTAAGAACACCTACATTAAAAAGTGTCTCTCCCGAAACACTAAAATGAAGCATTATCAAACGGTCATCCGCACTGAACCATTATATGCCTTTGAATGTCTCTTATTATACAGGAGTTACGCTACTTGTGACTCTAGATGTGAAGAATGCCTTTAACTCTGCCCAGTGGAGTGACATTTTGGTGGCACTTCAAGATAAATTTAGACTACCGAGATACCTCATGCGGATAATGAGGGATTATCTAAAGGACCGTATTTTGCAGTACGATACCGAGGAAGGACATAGGACTAAAAGATTAACCGCTGGGGCAGCTCAAGGATCTATTCTTGGTCCAGATCTCTGGAATATTGCATACGATGGCCTGCTTCGGCTGAAGATGCCCGAAGATGCAATATTGGTAGGATATGCTGATGATGTTGCTGCTCTGATTGTGGCTCGTGATATAGAGCTAGCGCAACTGAAACTCAATCAGGTAATGCGACGTGTCACAGATTGGATGACGGAACATAAGCTGTCATTAGCCGACCATAAAACGGAGATTGTAGTGCTGACGAGAAGGAGAATCAACACTCTTGTACCAATGCAAGTGGGAGGGACGATGATTAATTCATCAAGGAGTACGAAGTACTTGGGTGTGACGCTAGATACGAAGCTCACATTCTGGGCCCATATTCAAAGAGTGACGGATAAAGCAGCAAATATCTTGACCGCTTTGAGCCGATTAATGGGTAATATTAAAGGTCCGAAGCCTAGCAAACGACGTCTCCTGATGACAACAGTCCAGTCCATATTACTCTATGGAGCTGAGATCTGGGCTGAGTCCTTACGGTTCGAGAAATATCGTAAAAGGATAGCAGCAGTACAACGAAGAGGAGCACTGAGGATCTCATGTGCATATCGCACTGTTTCAGAGCCTGCTGTTCTAGTGGTAGCGGGAGTAGCACCAATTGATTTACTTGCCTTAGAGCGTCAGGAAGTTTGGCGCACCAAAGAAGAACTGGACATACACCAGGCAAAGACGTCTGCACACAACCATTGTATGGAACGATGGCAACAGAAGTGGGATGATGAGACACGAGGTCGATGGACAAAGAAACTTATTCCGCGTCTGGCTGACTGGGTTGATCGAAACCACGGAGAGGTCAATTATTATTTGACACAGTTCCTAACAGGCCATGGATATTTTCGGAGATTCCTGCATCACATAGGCGTGGCTAATAGTCCTTTGTGTCATTATTGTAATGAAGAGGATGACGCACTCCACACATTCTTTGTGTGTGAACGCTGGTCAACACATAGAAGAGATCTGCAAGCTTCTATAGGGGCAATCACGCCGGACAACATCCTACAGATGATGCTCCGAAATGATCAAACATGGAATCAGATAGCTATTTACATAGAATGTGTCCTGCGCCAGAAGAAGAGGGAAATGGATGCGTTCGAACATCCTTAAGAAAAAATGAAGAAAGAAGAAGTCTGAATGACTAAGTAAGCACGACGTCACCCTGAAGTAATGCGAGAGCGGTTCCGGGGTGATGAACACATCGTGGGAAAAGGGAGGTGGTTTTTAGTGGGTAAGAATCCCACACTACTGTGGAGTGCGGACCCTTCACATGTGTCTTTTGAAGATTTTCCACAGTCCCTCGTAAAAAAAAAAAAAAAAAAAAAAAAAAATTATACAGGAAAGGATTCGCGGACAAACTAGAAATCTAAGAGAGGAAGATAATGAGGAAGATATGGGGACCAATCAAGGAGGGGTGTAAATACACAAGACGGCCCAATCAGGTGCTCTATAGTTACTCTGAAAGAATTACAGACGTGGCCAGGAAGAGACGGTTAGAATTTTATGGACACGTCTCCAGGATGCATCCCACCAATCAGCTACTCACATACTGGCAAAGCAGGAAGACCAAGTCACCATGGCTGTTACTAGTGAACAAAGATCTGTAGGAACTGGGAGTTACGGAAAAAGACATCAAAGGCCGTACGTCTCTCAGGAGTAAATTACAGTAAAGCAAATGGAGTTCCAGGAATAACCCCCAAGGAAGAAGACAGGTGCCCTCTGGACAAAGGAGAGAAAGGAACAACACAGCCAGAGGATGCGTGACTACTGGGCAAACATCAAGACCCACTCCAAGCAAAATAGTTGACTATCGTGGTCCGTAGTTGCCCTATACGAAACAAGAAGAAGAAGACGAAACTTCAGAAATACCAACCTTGTAACCTTAGTTTCTGAACACCCTTCGTATTTATGGGTTTATACCTTCGTGGGTCAATGACGTCACTGATTTCCCGAAAGTATCGTTGTGTCAAATCATGATCGGAGTGATTTGTTTGTTTGATCGGGATTTAATTTGGCTTCAGGTCGGTAGTGGTTGGGGTGAGATGTACTTTCCTCTCGGCTACCTCGCTTGTAGTCGCGTGTGGTTCTGGCAGTAAGTCTAGGGAAGCCACAGGGTTGCCAACGTGATAGACCGCGGGCCCGATCTCGGGGGAGCATCAAGTAATTGCAGAATGGCGCCATCACTCTTGGTCCAGTGGAGCCGCACCGCGCCGCGCACGTGTTCGTGTGTGTCGTGAATACTGTGTGGAGTTTGCCTCCTCAGCCCTGTGGTGACCGCGGGATCTCAGCTGAGTCCGGGATTGCTTCCACTTGCTTGTGCCCGACTACCCTTATCCACTTCTCTTCTCGTCTTCCGTTCTACCAAACCTTGTACTCTTCTGACCCCGGTGGCATTGGGAAATCTGAGGCTTTAGGGTGGCTTCAGTGGTGTAAATAGGATTTGCTTCTGGAGGGGGATGAGTGGAAAAAAATCTGAACCAATTGCTGTTTTGGTTTTGTGTTTCTTGTTTTCTACGTTTGTACTTTTGATTTGTGTTTTTTGTTTCTTGCTTGATTTGTGCTTTTGTTTTTGTTTTTGAATTTTGCTTTTTACTTTTTTGTTTTTTTGTTTTTTGCTTTTGTTCTTGAATTTTGCATTTTGATTTGCGAATTTTGTTTTAGGTTTTGTGTTCGTTTTTTGCTTGAGCTTTTGTTTTTGAATTTTGCTTAATTTTTTTCTTTGTTTTATGTTTTGTGTTTGTTTTTTGATTTTGCTTTTTTAATTGCTTTTTGCTTTATGTTTTTTATTTAGGTTTTGAGTTTGTTTCCAACTTATGCTTTGATTTTGAATTTTGCTTTTCCTTTGTGCTTTTTTTTTAGATTTTGTGTTTGTTTTCTACTTATGATTTTGTTTTAAGATTTTGCTTTTTGCTTTGTGTTTATTTTGTTTTGGGTTTGTTTGCTGCTTTTGTTTTTGAATTTTGTTTTTTGCTTTGTGTTTTTTGTTTTAGGTTTTGTGTTTATTTTCTACTTATGCTTTTGTTTTTGAATTTTGCTTTCTGTTTTGGTCATGTGTTTGGTTTTGCTTTGTACTAAGCAAAAAATAAGACAATGAAAGCAAACCTACACGTTTTCATGTTTGATCCAGTCACTTGTCATCATTCTGAAAATTGGCTTTATTCAAAATTAAATTTCATCAAATCTGTTTTTTTTTTAAATTATTTGGCTCTGACACCTTCATTTCCCGAGGGGTGAAACCTCTTGTGCTGTTTTTCTTTTTCTTTCCTGTACGATGCCCTAAAGACGGCAGGGTGTGTGTACCCCTACGACATATGATGCACCCTTGAATGTCCTAATCTCTTAAGGCTCGCGGCTGGCTGGTTTGTGAGCTGGATCCGGTTTCTGTATTTTCCAATGACTTCGGGGTGGGCCCCGTTCTTGTCTGCCTTTCATAGCTCTACTTCCTTGAACGTCCCTTCCTTATTCTTCGTGGGCTGATGTCATTTCTTTTTCTCGTCATGTTCTTCGCTCTAGTCTATTGCACAAGTTGGACAAATTTAATTTTAATGATATTTCTGAGGACTCTGCAAGGGACATCATAATGAAGTTGACCAGCCAATCGTCAAAATTTGCTGTCACTTCATCACAGAATCGTTTCTTGACTAAGAATAAAGATCGTTGAAGCAGATGACGTCGCTGTTCGGCACCTTAAAACAAAAATATTAACTAAGTAAAAGCTTTCTGTGCAATCAATATTAATTTAGTTTATAAATAATTATATATGATTTGCATCCAATGGTCATAGCAGTGTGGGTTGGCGACCACGGGGCCCCAGCTGAGTCCGGCATTGCTTCCACTTACCTGTGCCGGGCTCCTCTCCGTCTTCTTACCTGTCGACCTCACTTGGTCAACTCTTGTTCACTTCCCACCCCGACGGTATTAGGGTATCCGAGACCTAGGGAGTCTCTTCATATCCCGCCTTAATTGGCCCTTGTCTCATCTTTTCTGATTCCCTCCTTTTGCGAGGGGTCAGCCTTCTTTTTCTTTTCATGTTATCTCCTGCCTTCTGCTCAAGGCCCTCAAGGTGGCCCGGTGTATGTATCCCCACCACTTTTGGTGCACCCTACATAATGCTACACCCTCAGGGGCTCACGGCTGGTGGGATCGGGAGTTGGCGACCCCGAGGGATTTTTGAGCTGGGTCCGATTTCCTCCTTTTGTACCTTACCTGAGGGGCGGACCCTCTCCTCTTTCCCTTTCCTATCTGCCTTTCATGGCTCTCCTTCCTTCCAAGTCCCTCAATCCGCAATCTTCGAGGGTTGAGGGTATTTCTTTTCCTCCTGTCCTTTATTTGCCTTATTCTCCTTTTGTTTTCCATTTCTTCTTCTAGTATATAAGTTAGTTAGTAGTTAGTTTTAGTTATAGTTTACATTTCATTATCTTCTTCACGATCACCCAAACCATTAGAGGCCGATAACCTAGATGTTAGGCCCCTTAAAACAACAATTATCATCATCAACACATCCATGTACACGGGGCAACATGACCACGATGTCTAAGCCCCGCAAATGAAATAACGACGGTCTACACATGAAAACTGCATAATGGTGATATGTGAATGTAACTTAGGAATGTACGCCACCGATGCCAGTAAATAACAGATAAAAATGCTTTACATTAATTTATGTTCGACCCTCACTATTATTTGTCAGAAAACTGTATCATTATGATGGTCATTATAACACTGTTTGTCGTTACGATACAGTTTCTCTAGCCAATCAGAGCTCGTTCATTGACCAATTAGGTAACGATACCTTCGCGCATGCGCTCAAAATCCAACATGTCGGACATAAACACAACATCGAACTATAATAAATTACCGACATGGAATACGCACTGTCCATATGTTCGCGTAAATAAACTGGCGAATATGAGACAAGAAATAGCACTGTGCCTTAATATCAAACCTAATTTCTACACAGCCTTCAAACGACTCCGGTGACAATATTACTGAGGGACGGCAGATGTAAACATATGGCCTGCATAATATGGCATTGCAAGCATACAGAGCGCATACGTCGGTCGTTCAGAGATCTTGAAAGACAGAGAGATGTCTCGCGCTCGCTCTCCGATAACAAAATTCTTGTGGCTGACTCTCAACAGATATTTATGAATATTTATGTTAAAACATATAATCTTCTATATATATAAAGCTCAATGTTTGTCTGTCTGTCTGTCTGTCTGTCTGTCTGTTATGCATACAAATCCACACCGTTTCACCGATCTGAACCAAAATTTGTATACATACCCTTCGGAACCCTGCGGGTAACCCTGTCCACTTGAAATTTCCGACAGACCACCCCATTCCCTGCATTTAGGCCCTTTGTCTCAAATCTACACCGTTTCACCGATCAGAACCAAAATTTGTATACTTACCCTTTGGTACCCTGCGAGTAACACTGTCTGCTTGAAATTGCGGACAGACCACTCCATTCCCTGCATTTAGGCCCTTTGGCCCAAATCTACACCGTTTCACAGATCTCAACCAAAAGTTGTTATTTACCATCTGGAACCCTGCGAGTAACACTGTCTGCTTGAAATTTCAAACAGACCACTCCATTCCCTGCATTTAGGCCCTTTGGCACAAATCTACACCGTTTCACCGATCAGAACCAAAATCTGTATACTTACCCTTTGGTACCCTGCGAGTAACACTGTTTGCTTGAAATTGCGGACAGACCACTCCATTCCCTGCATTTAGGCCCCTTGGCTCAAATCTACACCGTTTCACCGATCTGAACCAAAATGTGTATACTTACCCTTTGTAACCCTGTGAATATCACTGTCCACCTAAAATTTCGTACAGACCACCCCATTTCCTGCATTTAGCCCCTTTGCCAAAAATCTATATCGTTTCACCGATCCGGACAGAAAAATTTATACTTACCCTTTCGAACCCTGCGGGTAACCCTGTCCACTTGAAATTGCGGACAGATCACCCCTTTCCCTGCATTTAGGCCCTTTGGCACAAATCTACACCGTTTCACCGATCAGAACCAAAATGTGTATACTTACCCTTTGGTACCCTGCGAGTAACACTGTCTGCTTGAAATTGCGGACAGACCACTCCATTCCCGCAAAGAGGACAGGGTCTGTCCCAAAGGCAATGGAAAAAAGGGGTAAAACCGGACCCGCTCAGGAAACCCTCAGGGTTGCCAGCTCCCGAACTCACCAGCCATGAGCCCTTGAGGATGTAGCACTATCCAGGGTGCACCCGAAATGGTGGGGCTACACACACCCTGCCTCCTTGAGGGTCTTGAACAGACGACATAAGATATTAAGAAAAGAAAAAGAAGGCTGACACCTCGAAGAATGAGGCTATCAGGAATGATTAGACAAGGGCTAATTAAGGCGGGAAAGTGAAAGAGTTGCTAGGCCTCGGATACCCTGATACCATCGGGGTCGGAAGAGAACAAGAGTTTGACCAAGGGAGGCTGACAGGAAAGAGAACTGAAAGGAGCCCGGCACCAGTAAGTAGAAGCAATGCCGGACTCAGCTGGGGTCCCTTGGTCGCAAACCCACGTCCCACAAGTTGTGAGACATTGGTGGGTGGAGGGGGGAGGGGGGGGGGGGAGCAGATGTGAGAATAGCTTGCTGATTCATCGCGAGGTGTCATGAGAGAAATGTCCAGACCCCGCCGTGTTACCTGGTATTGCTGACTATGCTGATGTTCATATTGCGTCTTTGCTCAAACCACTGTAGTGTTACGAAAGAATGAGTGATTCACCGGTCAATGTGAATAGGACCGGGAACCCCCACCCGAACGTCTGTCATCATAATATATCGTCCTCATCTGCGATATTCTCAAGTTCGTGCAGCTTGGACCCGAGCAGTACTCGATAAACTCTTTCACTACACGCATCGAGTATAGGCCTAAGCCAGAAAATAACGTTCAGACATTGGAAGACATCGAAGGTAGAAATCTGAATTACCTATATCAGATTTAAAATTGCACCATGTTCGTTTAGTAGTCATTTTTCATTACCTTATTATTATCATAAGGACAAATGACCTAGATGTTACGCCCATTATACCACTAATCACCACACACAATAACTCTTCATCGCCTGTGAATTTTGAAATATTTCTTTCTACCACGGTAGTTTGCAAGTTTGTCGTGTCAATTCAACAGTAGTTTTCATTACCATCCTCATCAAAAGGGCAAATGACCTAGATGTTACGTCCATTATACTACTAAGTAACACCACAGTCTTCATCGCCTGCGATTTTTAAAATGTGTATTTCCATTAGTTTGTAAGTTTGATATACCCGTTCAGTAGTAGTCGTATTGACAGGCCATGCCAAAGGAGAAGATATCTTCATTCCCCGAATTCCTTTGATCCCTACTGATATGCCTTTTGATTTCAAGCTAATGCAATTCCCTGCATGATCCCCTCTCATGATCAGTTATACGTAGCTTGCTCAAGAGTGGGCACACCTAAACATTTATTTATTTATACACCAGAGGGAAAAACAAGGAATATCGTTTATCCTAACGCACTTCATTAATTCCAATGTTAGCTACAACATGTTAGTATTTATTAAATAACAACTGCGAAGTGAGATGAAACATTTCTCTGAAGTTCAACCATTACATCGTATATTAGGCCGTGTTACTTTGCGAGTCATCTGTCTAGGATACTATTTAATCTACTGTTACTGCATTCATTTATGCCAATGATCTGGTTCCTCTTCTTGAGAACCTGTACCGAAACATGTAAGCCGGTCACGTAGAAAATTCACAGCGAGTGTTATGGTATATCGTACATCTCTTTTCTATTTTATTCCTTTAAAGTATCATTTTTTCCCATTCGTTGATAAGTTATATGTGCCAGTAGTCGCTTCTATGTTCATCATCACTATGTAGAAGATGTTTTGCGTCAGAAGAAAAGACAACTGGATGCTCAGGAACGTTAACGATATATCGACTGAGAAATCTGGAAGCTTCTCTTGGAGGAATTGCTTCAGACATTTATCGTACAGTTTAAACCTTAACAAGACGAAACTTTTAACCAGATAGCGATCTAAGTGGGAGCACTTTGGCAAAAAATAATCAAGTCTTTCCCGAAATGTGAGTCCTAAAAATAACTTTTTCTATTATTTTCTAAGTTTCATGTCAGTTATGTAGTAATTTTCAATATAATCCTGATCAGTAGGGCAAATTACCTAGATGTTACGCCCTCAACGTCATTGGGGGCAAATGACATAGATTTTAAGTCCATTATATTTCTAATCACCACCACATATAGTCTTCTACGACTGAGATGTCATGAATACTGGGACCGCTAACGACATATCTCGACTCGGACTGAAGACAAATATCACGTGAATGATCATTATTTTACAGAGCCTTCCCATAGTGACTTAAGTATACACATTGTCACTGGGTTTGATAATGTAAGAAATGAATACATAAATAAATATAATTTATGACGTTGAGTGTTAAGGAGACTGAAATATTATCATCATTCCACCGGGCGAAGCCGGGTACTACTGCTAGTACAGTTATAATTAACGTCGAACATAAACAGTCGTATGCAACTAGCCTATAATGGTAATTAAGTCACTCGTATGGAAATTATAAAACTCGGTTACGCTCGTTTTATAAACATACTCGTGTCTTAATTATTGCCATTGTAGGCTCGTTGCATAATGTAATATTGTCCACCTATCTTCTATTGGACGAAGCACTGTGCGACATGAGATTTGCCCGAAGATAATGTAGCAGCAGCCGAGGAGTTACTTACAGGAACGTTTTTAAGAAACAGGTTCATGTTGACAATCTTAAGCTCACAGCTCGTTAGATCTTTATCCACTTGCTCTGTAATTTGCTGTAGTTATTTCTTAATTACTGTTCGAGCGCGACCGATGTTATCGCAGAGTAGAGAAAGAACACCATTCATTAGCCTCCTAAGAGAGCTGTAATGCATTTAAGGTTCTCACATTACCGCAATTCAAAAGCAACACCAACTGGTCGGCCCGATGTGATGCACTTCATGAAACTCATTGTGTGTTTCAGAATGTATTTGTAGGCTATCATTTTTTATTTATTTATTTAATAATTATTAGGTACAACCATGAAAAGGTCATTTTACACTAATATCTTAACAATTTCAAATAATATTAACAAAAACAACAACAATAAGAGGTAACAATTGGCAGTGATGGCAGAAGGGATAAATCTCGGGAAGGACGCAGGGAGTGATTGGGGGTAGTGAGTGATTAGGAGGGCGAGGGGTTAGGAAAAGAGGGTGAAAGGGATCTTCTAATGTTATATTTGAATGTTCGATAGGGAGAGAATATGTCAATGTTTGGAAGGGAGTTGCTAAGGGTAGGTGCACGGTGGAAAATAGATCGCTTCTGTATTTCAAGACGTGGGCGAGTTATGTGGTGTAAATGGTTCTGGCGTGTTGAACGGGAGGGAACATGAAGTGGGAAGTAGCTTAAGAGCATGTTACATTTTGTGTAACCATTCATAATTTTATGTAGGAAACACAGGTCAGTAAATTGTAGACGGCTTCTCAGGTCGAGTAAATTGAGCTGATTTAGAATGTCGGATTTGGCAAAGTGCCTTAGTGAAGGGTTTGACAATTGATATGAAGAAATTAAAGACACTGTTCAATTTATAAATATTGGTTATAGCCGAAGTAGACCAAATTGGAGAAGAGAAATCTAGGATAGGGAGAACATATGTGGTGAAGTATAATTTAAGTGCAGTAAGGTCTTTAATTTCTGTGAATCTGTTTAGAATGCCGAGACTGCGCATTGCGCGAGATTTGATATAGTCAATGTGGGGAGAGAATGTCAGTTTGTCATCGTGAATAATACCTAAATCTCTTACCTGAGAAACCGTATCCAATTTATTTCCACATATTTTATAGCCCGCCTGATTTCCAGATTTCAGTAGTGAGAAAGACACACTGAAGCACTTTTTCGGATTCGGAGATAACTTCCATTTGTTGAAACAATCAGTATATGTATTCACTGCTTCCTGGACGTCAGCGTGGTCGTCAGAATTGGATTTTTTTTTCTGAATATCTTGAGGTCATCAGCGTATAGAAGAAGGGAACACGGAGAATTTTGCACACATGTGTTTATATCGTCCATATACAGCACGAAGAGAAGGGGTCCCAGGATACCGCCCTGAGTTACTCCTGATAAGACTGGGAGCCAGGACGATACAGACCCTGGAAGCACTAACCGTTGTTGCCTATTGGACAGGAAGCTTTGTATTAGGGATAGGAAGGATCCATGTACGTTGTATCGTGAAGCAAGCTTGTAGAGGAGAAGGAAATGGTTCACGGAATCAAATGCTTTGGCCAGGTCGACGTAGATTACACCTAGCTGAGATTTTTGATCTATTCCAGAATTTATGTGATGGTTCAGAACAGTCAGATTTGTTAAACATGATTTTCCAGGGACGAAGCCATGTTGTTCTTCTGAGAGGTGTGGTTTGGTGAAAGTGAGGAGACGGCAATGTATTATTCTTTCGAAGACTGAAGAGAGTATAGGGACGATAGATATAGGTCTGTATGAGGAAATGTCATGCTTGCTGCCTGATTTAAAGACAGGTGTGACATCAGCTCTTTTCCATGAGTCAGGAAAAGTGCCGGAAGTCATGCACCAGTTGAGTATCATGGATAAGGGGATGCTGAGAGACGCAGAGGTGTTTTTCAGGAATATAGGGCTTATGTCTGATGGTCCGGTAGATCTGTTTGCGGGCAGACTTTTTAAAATATTTTGGATTTCATCGGGGTCGTTGAAATTTGAGACAGTGAATCAGAACAGACGCTAGTAAGTTGAGGGGGACTGGGGATTGGCACGGGAACTGAAAAGGTTGAATGGAAATATTCATTGAAATGTGTGGACCTCAATTCAAATGGGATTTCTTCATTATGGAGGTTTAGGTTAAGTGGAATTCTGGAAGTCTTTCTACGGGATGATATAAGTGTCCAGAACTTCTTCGGGTTATTCTTGAGATTTCCTGTTATGGAAGAAATGTAGCGGTTGTAATCTTCTGTCATATGAACTGTTGAAATTTTCCGTAGGTGAATAAATGCATTGCGTGTATGAGGATTAGGAACTGATGTCCACAGTGACCACGCTCGAGTTTTGTTTTGGAGAAGGAGTTTGGTGTTTTGACTTAGCCAGTGCGGGTATTTGTTGGACTTGATCATTTGAAATGATCGTGTCGAATTCGTCATTACGCTGGGGTCTGGCGTTACGTTACGGTGACGGGACGAAATGTGCCCAGATTCACTGAGGTGTGTGACGTCATAGTACCGCTTGGTGCATGTGTTCCCCGACAATCTCAACTTCGTTAGTATAAGACAAAAATCCCCAATTCTTGGATGTCACGGGTAATCGCGAGAACCACTGGATGGATTTTGATGCGGTTTTCACCATTCTGTAAAGGATATCTCGAGGAAAGTTTCTGTAGAAAATAATTTATGTATGATCAAAGGAAGCCAAGCAGTAACGATTTCAGTGAAAAGGTCGAAATCAAACTTGGCGTCCGTGCGCTTCTTAAGCTTACGCTGGGCAATCCGTTAAAAATATCAATATACTATGAACGTAAGAATTGGTCAGCATGAAAAGTTCTACAAAAATAACCGCGAGAGCATATCTCTATCTTCAATATATCGCCCACTATAAGTGTTTTTAGACTGGATGGAAGGGGCACGTCCCAACGCGCTCTGGTGAGCGTGACGGCATCCCACGCGCTTAACCTTGCTTTGCCCTTGGTTTGCATTTGCCGTTCGCGAGTAATTTGAAACAAGATAAGCAAGATAAGTATTATAGAGATAATTTTCTAACAAGTAATGAGCCTTTCTAGCCTTTCTAGCATATTTCAGCATTTGTAGCATTTAAAATGATACAAAGTCTAGTCTTTCAGACTGACTGTCACTTTTATTTAATTTCATGCACTTACAAAATATTATTTTCACGACCGCAGATGAAGATGTGTGGTATTCTCCACGTCTTTCTTCTTCTTATGGTTCCCATCCGTTCAGGATGTTGGCTCCCATCTTGACTGTGCTGTTCCTATCACTTGCAGCTCGGAATAATTCAGTAGATGTTTTTGAGGTCCAGGCTGCGAGATTTTTTAACCAGGATATTCTTCTTCGTCCAACACTTCTCTTCCCTGGTATTTTTCCTTGAAGATTTGACTGTAGGAGATGGTACTTGGTGGTATTCCTCATGATGTATCCTAGGTATTGGATTTTCCTGATTTTCACGGTGGTTAATACTTCCTTAGTTTTTTTCATTTTTTGGAGAACCTCAACTTTTGTGACATGGTCTGTCCATGGTATCCTCAATATCCTTCTGTACAGTCACATTTCAAAGGCCTCTAACCGTTTACATAAAGACTCTGTCAGAGTCCATGTCTCAGCACCGTAAAAAAGAGTAGAGATCACATGAAAATTCAAAAGCCTGATTTTCGTAGTCATTGTCAGCCCATGATGTTTGAAAAAATTCCGCATCTTATTGAAAGTTGTCCGGGCTTTCCCAATTCGAGACTTCACCTCATCAGAAGGGTCCCATTGCAAAATGGACTTACCAAGCCTGAAACTTTCCCTGGAGTGTACGCAACAACTCACCTAAGTTTAGTCGCTATCGGACGAATGGTATGTGAACGCCTACAGGTCTTTGTTGAAACACTCCACGTCTACTCCAGGCAAATACGGGGATGATTCCTAACTTAAGGCAATGGTCGCCTCCTTGGCAGAGCCTGGGATCGAACCCAGACCTCTAGGGTGACAGCCAAGAAAGCAAGCCACTAGTACTGCTCGGGTAAAAGGCCTGCGAACTTGCGGGGTATGGGGAAGAGGCAGGGAAGGGACAGACGAGAAGAGAAGGACCTGTCAACAGCCCGCCGTGTTATCTGGTATTCCTGTCTATTCCATTACTGCTAACATTGGGCCGTTGCTCAAACCACTGTGGTGTTGCGAATGAGTGAGTGAGTCACCGACCAATGTATTTGGCTCTGTTACTACGCACGGACTGGGAGCCCAGCACGTCTGTCATCATACGAGGGCTGTTCTTTTTGGTGTGTAACATCTTTCCACTCGGTAGCTGGACATTTTCGAGGGAGTGCTTTTGGAAAAGAGACGGAAGAGGATGGGACGGAAGTGGATGGGACGGAAACAATGAGCGCGCGCGGTGGCGGAGATAGGTACAACGACGTACTGTAAGCCATGTGACTATGTGGAATGTAAATCGCATACGGTTTACCTCAAGGTTTGGAGGCCCCATTAAAGAAATTCCTACAATAAATCATCTTCAAGTTGTCGTTCTTTGGTGTGAAAATATTAATTATATCATATTTGCTGAAAACAATTACGATTTATTAATTCTTCATTCTTTTGCTGTATTCTTATTTAATGTAAGCACTCGATGTACTGTCGGCCATGTAGCTATGTGGAATCTATATCGCATCAACAAACACTCCAAACAACGTAGGGATTCAGTATATTAACACCGACTACTAACAATAATTGAAACTTCGTTGGTCTAAACGTATCACTGGGAGAAACGGATTTCATATACCTACTGCACACCTAATTTGTAAGTGCCTGTACTTCGCAGTGCGCTATATCGGCAATAAGAGGCTGTTTTCAATAACACCGCTGGCATGGGTTCACTAACTGGCCGGTATAAAGTGCAGCTCGCATCAAGTAGGCAGTGGATTGCTCCCGCATACAGTTGCAGGTATATGTCACTACTGCAGATGCATTGGAGAATCCTTTCATGTTTGCTGGCAAAAGGTAGCACTATGAGTTAATTCTTTTAAAAATGCGAGTAAGTAATATGGAATTATTCGAATAACATGTCAGATGTTACACATCATATGCGACTAGCCTACTGTAAGGCTCGATTTTTTTTCAAGTTCCGATGAACTGTAAAAAAGAACCGATTGACATACTAAACTGATGTTGCTACTAAATGTTTGCTTGTTTTATTCTTATGTCTCAACATAATCGCCAAAACTATTGAAATATTTGTCGTATCGATACACCAGCTTTCCATTGGCCTCGGCAAAAAATTCTTCCGCCACTGAGGTGGGTACGCCTGTAGAGTCTCCTGAAGTGTTTCCTTTTTGGCGAGGTGTTGTCGCCCAACCATATCTTCAATTCTCAAAAAAGGTGAAAATCATTTAGTGCTGCTTTGGACTAAACGGCAGGTGGTCCAAAACTCCACACTTGAATTCTTTGAAAAAGTCTATCGTAACGTTGGCACAGCGCGGTAGTGAATGCATTTCAACATTTTCGAGCATTGAAGGTATGGTTGGGAGGGAACGCCTCGACAAAAAAATACTTCAGGGCACTATCCCGATGCACCCACCTCAGTGGCGGCAGAATTATTGGCCGAGGGCATTGCACAGTGGTTCAAAATCGAAATCTAGGAGGACAAAATTATTTATTTTCATAATTAAAAAATCGAAATTTATTTTACAGCATTCTCATACAATTGCCGCTCACTATTCTGGGATATAAACGCATCTTAGTGTAAATCTGTCACCACTATTCGAGCAGTCTGAATTGGAGGGTGAATGTAAGTGGCTGTGGTTTGGTTGTCTTTGTGGTTAGTGTGATGCTTTAAGATGGAACATGCAGATGAAGGTATGATCTTTGTAACGTGTTTCAGTTATTAATGGGCGTAATTGTTACGTAATTTTAGCTATATTTGCATTATATATTTAACTATTATTTTTAAAATTATATTTTCACTTGGATTTTCAGTATGTCGCGTCACTCTGCGTCACTTTCTATTTAATGTTAAAATGTTCATTCATTCATTCAAATTGGATATACATAACAAATAAATAACTATACATAACAATTCAATAACAATTATACAACAATTAAACTGGAGTATTTACACAAATAGTCAGTCTTTTCTTAAACAGACCTACCGTATATGTTTGGGAAAAGGCTCTAAGACTGCGGCAGGTAGAGAGTTCCAGTTATCAATGGCAAGATTAAGTCTTGTAGTATACGCCTGTTATAAGATTTTTTGCATCTTATAGCAACTTACGTAGTTATTTTACGTTTTAGAAGATGCCGCGCAACCAGTTCTCGAACGTTTACAACTGTTTGAAGCACTGGGTTCGACGATTATGTCAAAAGTGGAACTTTGTGACTTTGTTAAAAGTAAATTAAGGGTAGAAAATTGTCCTGAAGAGATAACTGAATGCTCTATCCAACTCCTAGTCATAGACAATTTCTTGCATGTGTAGACGTAGCTTAAAAATGTCTTAACTGATGTTTATTATTAAGTAAACAAATTATATATGTTGCTTTCACTCTAAATTCATGATTAAAACGTAAAAATACTTTTGTCCCCCTAGATTTCGATTTTGACCCACTGTGCATTGGAAAACTGATGTAACGATACGACAAATGTTTCAATCGTTTTGGCAATTATGTTGAGACATAAGAAAAATACAAGCGAACATTTAGTAGTAAAATCAGTTTGGTATGTCAATTTGTTATTCTGATACAGTTCATCGGAACTTGAAAGAAAAACAGCCTTCGTATACCGTCATTGGCCGTGATCCGCATTCCTCTCAGGTTAACTGAGCTTGGACCCGAGCAGTACCTACTTTTGCCTACTTCCGTACATAAACCTTGATAATGGACTGACACTGTGTCAAGCGCGCCCGGGACAAGTAGACGTGACGTCACGATGTGTCACAACACCCCACTCGGGCCGTAATGCGATGCGTGAAGTACATTAGCTCGCCAGTTGGCTATCATTATTATAATGCACCTCCCACTCTTTTATGCCAAATTGACAAGCTGGTCGCTGGCAAAGGAAACTATTAGTCACATGCAAGTCGTGTGTGCATCACAAACCGACTGGGATCACTCAGGCCGTTTATACGCAGTCCACGGTAGCAACTATCCATGGGCATGCGAGTAGAGAGAGAGTTCATGTGTAAAGCCCTGTAATAGTTTCGCCATGCGGATATAGTTGCCGGCCCCGTGGTGTTGGGGTAGCGCGCCTGCCTCTCACCCGGAGGCCCCGGGTTCGATTCCCGGCTCCATCAGAGATTTTAAAACTGACGTGAGGGCTTGAATGGGGTGCACTCAGCCTCGTGAGGAGTTTGGCAGCGTCCCGATTACGAAAACCAAGATTAACGGCCGAGGGGAACCGATGCGCTGATCACGCGTCACACCAATATCTGCAGGCCAAATGGCTGGCCAGCGGTCGCTTGGTCGGCCTAGACCCTTCATGGGGTGTATAGTGCCAGGGGTTGGGGGGGGGGATATAATTTGCATGGCTTTGCGGATAGCGGATAATGTTTGAAAAAAATCTGAGGACAGTTTTTAGAATACAATCCGAACTTGTTTAATATCATTACTAGGACCTGTTTATTTGTGACATATCACATTTTTCAGTTATGTTTTTTTTTTCATGACAAATGTAAGATGATGATTTAAGCTAATCTCATTCAAATTATGTCATTAAGCATAATTAACACTCCGAACAGGAGAGGGTTGCAATTCTGGCTGTGTAACATCACTTTAAACATAGCACTTGACATACAAAGCCTAAGGGAACGAATTTTTCCTCAAATGTCTAAAGGTGTTACTTTAGTAACTTATGCTTTATCTATTTAAACATAATATTATTGTAATGCCAGTAGATTCGGATAACAAATGTGCGAATGTGGAAAAAAAAAGTAGCGCGGATGCGGGGCGGATGCGGATAACAGTCGTGCGGATGCGGGGCGGATACGGATAACAGTCGTGCGGATGCGGGGCAGATACGGATAACAGTCGTGCGGATGTGGGGCAGATACGGATAACAGTCGTGCGGATGTGGGGTGGATACGGATAACAGTCGTGCGGATGCGGGGCAGATACGGATAACAGTCGTGCGAATACGGGGCAGATACGGATAACAGTCGTGCGGATGCGGGGCAGATACGGATAACAGTCGTGCGGATGTGGGGTGGATACGGATAACAGTCGTGCGGATGCGGGGCAGATACGGATAACAGTCGTGCGAATACGGGGCAGATACGGATAACAGTCGTGCGGATGTGGGGCAGATACGGATAACAGTCGTGCGGATGTGGGGTGGATACGGATAACAGTCGTGCGAATACGGGGCAGATACGGATAACAGTCGTGCGGATGCGGGGCGGATACGGATAACAGTCGTGCGGATGTGGGGTGGATACGGATAACAGTCGTGCGAATACGGGGCAGATACGGATAACAGTCGTGCGGATGCGGGGCGGATACGGATAACAGTCGTGCGGATGCGGGGCGGATACGGATAACAGTCGTGCGGATGTGGGGCGGATGCGGATATCAGTCGTGCGGATGTGGGGCGGATACGGATAACAGTCGCGCGGATGCGGGGCAGATACGGATAACAGTCGTGCGAATACGGGGCAGATACGGATAACAGTCGTGCGGATGTGGGGCAGATACGGATAACAGTCGTGCGGATGCGGATAACAGTCGTGCGAATACGGGGCAGATACGGATAACAGTCGTGCGAATACGGGGCAGATACGGATAACAGTCGTGCGAATACGGGGCAGATACGGATAACAGTCGTGCGGATGCGGGGCGGATACGGATAACAGTCGTGCGGATGTGGGGTGGATACGGATAACAGTCGTGCGAATACGGGGCAGATACGGATAACAGTCGTGCGGATGCGGGGCGGATACGGATAACAGTCGTGCGGATGTGGGGCGGATGCGGATATCAGTCGTGCGGATGTGGGGCGGATACGGATAACAGTCGTGCGGATGCGGGGCAGATACGGATAACAGTCGTGCGAATACGGGGCAGATACGGATAACAGTCGTGCGGATGTGGGGCAGATACGGATAACAGTCGTGCGGATGCGGATAACAGTCGTGCGAATACGGGGCAGATACGGATAACAGTCGTGCGGATGTGGGGTGGATACGGATAACAGTCGTGCGAATACGGGGCAGATACGGATAACAGTCGTGCGAATACGGGGCAGATACGGATAACAGTCGTGCGAATACGGGGCAGATACGGATATCAGTCGTGCGAATACGGGGCAGATACGGATAACGGTCGTGCGGATGCGGGGCGGATGCGGATAACAGTCGTGCGGATGCGGGGAGGATGCGGATAACAGTCGTGCGAATACGGGGCAGATACGGATAACAGTCGTGCGGATGCGGGGCAGATACGAATAACAGTCGTGCGAATACGGGGCAGATACGGATAACAGTCGTGCGAATACGGGGCAGATACGAATAACAGTCGTGCGAATACGGGGCAGATACGGATAACAGTCGTGCGGATGTGGGGCGGATGCGGATAACAGTCGTGCGAATACGGGGCGGATGCGGATAACAGTCGTGCGAATACGGGGCAGATACGGATAACAGTCGTGCGTATACGGGGCAGATACGGATAACAGTCGTGCGAATACGGGGCAGATACGGATAACAGTCGTGCGAATACGGGGCAGATAAGGATAACAGTCGTGCGAATACGGGGCAGATACGGATAACAGTCGTGCGAATACGGGGCAGATACGGATAACAGTCGTGCGAATACGGGGCAGATACGGATAACAGTCGTGCGAATACGGGGCAGATACGGATAACAGTCGTGCGAATACGGGGCAGATAAGGATAACAGTCGTGCGAATACGGGGCAGATACGGATAACAGTCGTGCGAATACGGGGCAGATACGGATAACAGTCGTGCGAATACGGGGCAGATACGGATAACAGTCGTGCGAATACGGGGCAGATACGGATAACAGTCGTGCAGATGTGGGGCGGATGCGGATAACAGTCGGGCAGATGTGGGGCGGATGCGGATAACGTTTTGTTTATCCACTCAGGGCTCTATTCATTTGCTGCGGCCATGTAGTTCCGTGAACTCGGGTGTGTGTGAACTAACCGGTAACCTGTGTCATTGTGCTAGTTCTACTGGACACTATACTAGTATCTGTGCTAACTAACGTGCAATGCTAGACTATGATGCAAAGTTTTCTTTGGACTCAGTCGACATGGGTTTGAACCCCACAGTCAGCGGTCCTTGAAATGGTTTCCCATTTTCAACTCCAAGCAAATACCAGGATGGTACCTTTTAATGGGCCACAGCTGCTCCCTTCCATCTCCTTGCTCAGCTTAAAAATACTGCTTTAATAAAATTATATTTGAACCAACATTTTTTATAGACTATAATTTATAAAAGTTTTATTCTCATTCATCTGCATTCGTGTCTCCCAGAGGCTCACAACTTGTGGGACGTGGGTTGGCAACCACGGGACCCCAGCTGAGTTTGGCATTACTTTCACTTCCTTGCGCAGGATTCCCCTTGCTCCTCTACTACAATTTTTTGTCCTAGGATTATAAAACTTATTCTGGGGGGTAAATGGGGTAAAGACCTTTGGATTAAGTCAAACATACAACTTTCTAGGATTCATAGTTTTGAAAATATAACCTACTTTCCAAATTGAACTCTTTTTGGAAATATCTAAAAAATATAATGTTTTGTTCTAACAACGAAGGGTCAGGCGCGGATGTAGAGTTAGGCTTTAGGTGGGGGGTTACAGAATTGAAATTGTTAAGAAAAATGGTATCACTAACAACGCAATCACAAAATGCAAGCTACATGGATAGAAATTTGATGCGTTTAGCGCACCAAAAATATTCGTACAAATTGCAACGGCGGGTTTTGTGACTTTAACATCGAGCTTCGAGAAAGGTATCAAGGTACGTTACAGTTTCGGCAAGTCGAGTTGGCACCGACAAAGGGAGAAAGTCACAGCTTAAATTGCCAACCAAGCTTGCAGTTTGGAGAACGGCAAAATTTTTTGGTGTAAAAAAAGCCCCAAATTCCTATCCGTGCATTGCTGCACATTCATCGTGACATCATTATAGACATCGATTCGATAATCACAAGGTTTGCTAAACAAAATAGACGAGTTGATTTTGTTATATAAATAATCGTTTTTATATAACAGGTATGAAGTTTTAAATTTTCAGTTAAAATTGGTTAAGTTTTATTTGTCTGGTTATTGTGTTTTCGGTTTTTGAGTTTGCAAAAAAAAGTTGGTCCCCCCTCCCCCTTGAATCCGCGCCTGTAAAGAGTATAGAGGCCTTCCGTTTAAGCCTTCAAACAACTTTCTACAATTCCTAGTTTTAATAATATAGCCTACTTTCCAAATACATTATTTTTACATTAAAAAATATAACAAGTTGTCCTTAGAAAAGGGGGCTTCATCCCGAGTAATACACCACACACAAGTCTCTAGCATCATAGGTTCGCGAAATATCTACTAATTTAAAAACTGCTGACGTCATGAGTTTAGATCGGCGGTCCCATGTCATAGATTTATGGCATGTACAAGAACCTTCCACAAACTACAATTGTGAAGTTAAATTTGTTGGTTTGATTTGAGACACGCTCTATTATGTTCCAACGGTCGTCGCCAGGTGCCAGTTGCGGTGACATCTAGTAGCCAAGTTCATAGCTAGGTGTCGTTGACGGTAGCATTTAATAGCCAAAGTAGGAACTACTTGAAATTGATCATCTGTAGTCCTTACCTGAATTACAGATAACACACACTAATACTGTCATCACAATTAACACCAATTATCAGACAGATTCTACACACACCCAAAGTACACGTGGCTACATGACCGCGTTGTCGCATCCCCTATCCTGAGGAACCAAACAACCAACCTTCCTTAAAATGTGTTTTATGACAATTGTCTAATGGAAAGAAAACTAAGAGAAATCTAGTTAAAAAGAGAGAGAAATACAAATCTACATTATTGGTTTATTACACGGTCGTGGGAAGATATCAGGAAAGTAGTCTTTAAGGTGAACCATTAAGAAAATAAGTGCACATTTAGAAATCCAAGGTCTGTAGCTTAATTTGACGTGAAAAATGAAATTTTGAAAATAATAAAGATTCTCAGCATTGCGGAGTCCCTTAATGTATGAAAGTATTTCGAAATGAAATGTTACGTCCTGTTGTTCGGATTCCACGTAAATAGGAGGTTCCGTGGATAACGATCGCATTTAACGGTGACGTAAAACTACATGGTCCCTTCCTTGTTTATATACAATGCACGACCTAACAGCTAAATGCTCCAAGTGTTATTTCTTATTTTATTTTACAAGGGAGCCCTACGGCAATCGGATTTTTGTAATTTTTCCCGCTTCGGGTACGTAAAGTTCAGACCTCGAACAATATTTGAATATGGTGGTTTCTTCGAGATCTGTCATTATTTCGAATAACAGTTCTACGTGTATCGTTTGCCTGTGTCAAGTTTTTCTACTTGCGAAGTGGGCACAGCTGCTCTAGCACAAAGGATTTGTGGGTATTCCAGGACGGGTGGAAGGGATACATACCACGTCATTCGCAAGGGATGCATGTTCGAAGTAGCATTTGACCGTTGGTTTCCAGAAAAACAGATAGTGTTTCTTGGCGTGGTTGGTGATTTTTTTCTAACCTACGATCAAGAAGATCATAATGTCGGGCGTGGAGGACGACAATCCACCTGATGATGATTTTCATATTTCAATCACATTAGTAGTATATGAATTGAAAGAAAAAATAGCACCCGAAGTGAGACTCGAACTAGCGTCCCGGCGATTACTGGGCCCGAACATTACCGGGTGAGCCACGTGTCCTACTTGAACTCTGTAACATCTTTACTGGATATAAAGCACTCGGAAAAGTTCACAGTCGATTTTCTCGAGAATTTATGAATATGGCATTAAACGGTTTTGGAAAATTATTTTTCGAGGTCTCAACTGTACGCACCCGAAGAGGGAAAAATTACAAAAATCCGATTGCCGTAGGGTCCCCTTGTTAGGTTTAGCTCGGGTTGTCTGATACAAAGGCCCTATTGCATAGGCCACACTTCGGTCTTCCCTGTACTGCAAGATTATTTCCCTCTGAACTATGGCCTCAGCCACCCATCTGGTCTGTGGAAAGGGAAAATACAATGCAGCCCTTTGAAAAGAAACCAATTTTAGGTTCCGCTGTATGTAACACTCTGGTACTGAAATGGAAGATTCCTGGTTCAGCCTCCTGCTCAGTGTCCCGATATTAGAGAACATTATTCTATAGGCTACTTGTTCACTTGCTTCAGATAGAGTAAGGTATAGGCTAAGATGTTCAAGTAGCTAATAGGCGTGGTGGAATGGGATCAGGTGGTGGTAGAAACGCCATAACAATCCCGGCCAGAGTGAAATGACCCAGAGCCGCCACTAAATTATCCAGGCCGGCGTGCTTCCGGGCCGGGCCCGCAATCGATAACACTCCATCTGCCGCCACAACAGTGGACTATCGCCCCTACCTCAGTGACCGCAACCCCAACGAGTTTCTGGTGGAGACTCTGAAATATGGGTCCTCTTCCTTGCTACCTGGCATCACAGATATCATCAGCCGTTCCTCAGTCACTGGTATCACCCGTTACTTAGTCACTCGCACCAACCGTTCCTCAGTCACTGGTACCACCCGTTCCTTAGTCACTGGTTCCAACTGTTCCTTAGTCACTGGTACCACCCGTTCCTTAGTCACTGGTTCCAACTGTTCCTCAGTCACTGATAGCACCCGTTCCTTGGTCACTCGTACCAACCGTTCCTCAGTCACTGGTACCACCCGTTCCTTAGTCACCGGCATCATCTGTTCCTCAGTCACTGGTATAATCCGTTCTTTAGTCACTGGTATCATCCGTTCCTTAGTCACTAGTATCATCCGTTCCTCTGTCACTGGTATCATCCGCTCCTTAGTCACTGGTATCATCCGTTCCGTAGTCACTGGTATCATCCGTTTCTTAGTCACTGGTATCATCCAATCCACAGTTATTGGTATTGAAACCTTATTGGCATGGTTTCATGGCGGATATATTGTAATGCTTATAGTGCGGGACAAACCATTGGAAGCCTGAAGGTCACTCGAAGTCGGTGCGCTGTTGTCCTGTACGTACTCGCATTCAGCACGCGACTGAAGGCACGGTGTAATAGCATGGCAACACCGCTGGGCGCGGGGTGGAGAGTTGAGCGGAGAGCCCGTTGACCTTCAGGCTTCCAATGGTTTGTCCCGCACTATAGTTGAGTTGGAATATCAGATGACGCAGAGGGAGGAGACTTCTTTATTCTCTGAGGGTGACGGGGAACCACAAGAAATGGTATCATCCGAAATATTTAGATAGTTCTCAATATCTACGAATCTATTACAATCATCAAACTCAAATGTAGTATGTTGATAGAGGCGATTGGGGAGTGCGACAGTCTTCGGCAACCAGCACAGTTCATATCCTCGCCGCTAGATGGGGGCTTCATTCCATTCCCTGACCCGGTCGGTCGATTGGAGGCAGGCTGGGGATTTTCATTTTCATAGAGGCAATTAACATGCTGATAAAACTTGTGTGAAGGTAAATTTGCAGGTTAGAATTCGTTGAAACGCTCTATCAAAGTTCCAATGTTCACGACTAGGTGTCAGTGAATTCTGGTAGCGGACGTTGGAACTACTTGAAATTGAACGGAACTTGTAGCTCACCCCATGAGTGTCCAAATTGAAGCAGCTACAGCATCTGGCGGGCTGAATATGTCCTCGGACACTCCCGGCACTGAACGCCATACGCTAGATGATAATAATAACATTCGTAGGATGTATGAAAATAGGCTATTTAGTTCATCATGGAACTACTTGTTTAATATTTAAATTTCTTAACTGAGGCCAGACATTCTAAATCAGTAACTTACATCTGAGATTTGCTGATGACATCGTCATCTTGGCCGACACGCCAGGGGAATTGAATGGGTTATTGAATGGTATGGACTCCGTCTTGAGGAGCAAATTCGTGATGAAAATTAATAAATGTAAAACAAAAATATTGGAATGCAGCCGAAATAAATCAGAAACCTCTATGGACATCAAATTGGCAGGTGCAAAGCTTAAGAAAGTAGGAGACTTCTGTTACTTAGGAAGCAAAATAATCAGCGATAGACGAAGCAAAGAGGATTATAAAAGTAGGTTGGCTTAGGCAAGGAAAGCATGTCTACAAAAAAGGAATCTGTTGACATCGAATATAGATTTAGATATTAGGAAGTCATTTTTGAATACCTAAGTCTGGAGCGTGGCGCTCTATGGTAGTGAAACTTGGACTATTGGTGCAGCAGAAAAGAGGAGAATTGCAGCGTTTGAAATGTGGTGTTACAGGAGAATGATGAAGATCAGATGGGTACATAGGGTTGCAAACGAAGAGGTATTAGGACGAGTGGGAGGGGAGAGATGTTTCTGGCGACTGCTAATGAAGAGAAGAGCTAGGTTGGTAGGACACATACCAAGACACCCAGGAATAGCGAGCTTAGTTATGGAAAGAAGGGTCGAGGACAAGAACTGTAGGGGTAGACCAAATTTAGAATATGTTATACAGATTGCCTCGGATGTAGGGTGTGGTAGAGATGAAACGATTAGCTCAGGATAGGCGGCATGGAGAGCTGCATCAAACCATTCATTGGACTGAAGACTCAAACAACAACAATACCTTCCATCTACACTATTTGTTCATCACGTGACCTAATAGCTTAAAGTCTTCAATTGTTTCCCCGCGGTTGTGAGTCTATAAACCTTATGACAATAATTCTGTGAACACACTGCAGAGCACGCACGGTCTTACTGTTTGAACCACAGTCTTCCATTAACGCGAACATCTGTGTGCTCGTGGAAATCTGTGTTCAGTCAAGTATCGATAACAAGAGAGGCATGTGTTTGTAATTAGTATAGATTAGTGCAGACTGTCTACACTCCATCAGCTTCACACGAGCACAATGCTTCTTGTTCAGGCATTTGCGATATCATGGTCAAGCAGCCCCGTGTACTTGTGTGTGTGCACAAGCTGACTGTGTCTTTGTGATGATTGTACCACTGTCAAGGCTGGGATATGTATAGGAAGCTGTTGATTTTCAGCCTATTTTCATTTAAGAAAAAATAGGCTTATGAGAACACCTTTTGTCCCTGTGTATGTGTGTGTGTGTGTGTGTGTGTGTGTGTATGTCCCTGTAATAGAATCTAAACGACTGGAGCGATTTCAATGAAACTCGTAGAGGTCATAGCACCATTTTTTCTGACCCCGACCGTAATCTTAAATTTTATTACGTCTCACCAATCCAACATGGCTGTTGTGCGAAATATTTCACCGACATTCTATATCTCCGGAACTGTCACTGATATCACCTTGAAATTTTGTACGATGATAGAGGGCGCTACTAGAAATTAACCTATGAGACTTCGAAATTATTTTCTGTTAAATACCGAACATTGCGGCCAAGCGAATTTGAAACATTTAAATAGATGTTTGCGCGATTTAACCATCCAAACGCAGTGAAACTTGGTGCAGTAAATGTTTATACACATTGTAATGCACTGGCATTTAATTTAGTTCAATTGTTTACAGAAACTCAACATGGTGGCTGTGCGAAAATTTATAATTAAGTTCTTATTCTTGTGCATTAATCATACAATCGAAAATTTCAATGAAACTCTGCACGGTCTTCGCACCATTATTGTCAACCCCGACCATAACCTTCAAGTTTTATTTCGTCTCACCAATCCAACATGGCGACCATCCGAAATAGTAATATGGTTCTCAATATCTACGAATCTATTACAGCAATCAAACTGATTTTATCCTATTTTCATTTATGAAAAAAATAGGCTTATGAGATCACCTTTTGTCCGCGTGTGTGTGTGTGTCCGTGTGTGTGTATGTCCCCCTAATAAAATCTAAACGACTGGAGAGATTTCAATGAAACTCGGTAAGTTCATAGCACTATTCCGGACGACCCGGACCGTGCGCTTCAAATTGTGTTACGTCTCACAAATCAAACATGGCGTCTGTGCAAAATATTTCACCAGCATTCAATATCTCCGAAACAATTACCGATATCACCCTAGAAATTTGTACGGAAGTTCATCCATTAGACTCTCAAAAAAACGGTTATTTACAACACGAACATGGCGGCCAAGCGAAGTTGAAAGTTTTAAATAGACCTATCTCGCGTTTTAATGATACAAACGCAATGAAACATGGTACAGCAAATGTTTAAACACATTGTAATGCACTGGTATCTAATTTAGTTCAATTGTTTAGATAGCCTCAAGATGGCGGCCGTGCGAATTTTAAAATTAAGTTTTTATTTCTTGTGTCGTAATCATGCGATCGAAGTGAAAGTTTGAATAATGAACCTACGCAATAATTTTCCTTTAATGGTACATGCCTTTATGGCCTATACATTTAACAATCCAACATGGCGACCATCCGAAATATTTGGACGGTTCTCAATATCTACGAATCTATTACAGCAATCAAAATGATTTTTTAATGTGCATAGGGGCTATGAACATAAGGTTGCCTATAGGACTTTCAATAACCTGGTGATTACAAATCCAACATGGCAGCGACGCGAAGTATAAATATTCACATGGGCGTTTCTCGCAATTTAACCATCCGAGTGTAGTGAAACATGGTACAGTAAATCCTTATACTAATGTTAATCCACTGGCATCTAATTTATTTCAGTTGTTTCCATAACCACAAGATGGCAGCTGTGCGATAATTTAAAATCTCGTTTTTACTTCTTGTGTCCTAATCATGCGATTGATGTTTGAATACTACACGCACACAATAATCTTCATGTAACAGTACATAACTCTAAGATACATATATAAAAATCCAACATGGCGACCATCCGCATTATTTAGTCGGTTCTCAATATCTACGAATCTATTACAGCAATTAAACTGATATTTTTTATGTTGATAGAGGCAATTAACATAAGTAGGATGTATGAGAACAGGCTGCATAGTTCTTCACGGAACTACGTTTTGATTATTTAGGGGCTATACGACATCGTGGTCATGTAGCCCCGTGTAATTGGGTGTGTGTGCAAGCTGTCGGATAACCTGTGTCGTTTTGATGATTGCACGTGTCAAGGATAGGGTATGTATAAAAAGCTCTTGAATTTGGTTGATTATTTATGGAATTTGCGTCATCGTGGTAATGTAGCCCCGTGTACATGGGTGTGTGGTGAATCTGTCTGATAACCTGTTTCACTGTAATGTCTGTACTAGTGTGAGTATTTGTAATCGAGGTAGGATGAATTGAGTAGGAATCGGCCGTCGTCTTAAGTTAGATACCATCCCGGCGTTAACCTGGAGTAGCAGTGGGGAACCACGGTAAAACACTTCCAGGATGGATAAGGTAGAAATCCAACCCAACATTTTTCAGTTTTGTCTCACGAGGCTGATTGTACCCCATTCCATCCCTCATACAAAAATTAAATTTCTTAACAAAGCCGGGAATCTAAACTTGGCCTCTAAGGTGACAGCCAAGAATGCTAGCCATTATGCGCTCATGGATCTAATTTAAGGTACAATCTCGGCATTCGCCTGCAGTACAAGATGGCAACCATGAAAAGCAAACTCTGCAATAGTAAAGGTAGAATCAAACCCACCTCTTCTCATTTTAATCGACACTGAATGTACCAAGGTCCACCCCTCTAACTTGATTATGTATTTTGATAGCGATGGGAATCGAACGTGGAACAAGCAATGGCAAAAAAGGACGCTGGTCACTACGGTAAGAGGTGTAAGCCAATACAACGACAACGGGTCCATTACTCTGATACATATGGCATCCCTTTTTCAATGAAAGTATCAGGAAGAATTCAGTAAAATACAAAATAATATTCCTGCTGAATATCATTCAGAGTAAAGCACATTAACCGAGACAGTTCTGGAGGTAAATTAAGGGTTCAACATTTGGACAAAATAAGTCTCACGTTGACTCGGACAAGGGAAAACTCCTCCTCCACGTTGTGCTAAAATCAGATCGTTCCACAGAACAAACAAGTAGATGGAAAGTTCCTTCTGGTGTAAGATTGAAATCGTTCCTCAGAACAACCAAGTAGCTAGAAAGTTCCTTTTGGTGTAAGATTGAAATCGTTTCACAGAACAACCAAGTAGCTGGGAAGTTCCTTTTGGTGTAAGATTCAAATCGTTCCACAGAACAACCAAGTAGCTGGGAAGTTCCTCTCGGTGAAGATTCAAATCGTTCCACAGAACAACCAAGTAGCTAGAAAGTTCCTTTTGGTGTAAGATTGAAATCGTTCCACAGAACAAACAAGTAGCTGGGAAGTTCCTCTCGGTGTAGGATTCAAATCGTTCCACAGAACAACCAAGTAGCTGGGAAGTTCCTCTCGGTGTAAAATTCAAATCGTTCCACAGAACAACCAAGTAGCTGGGAAGTTCCTCTCGGTGTAGGATTCAAATCGTTCCTCAGAACAACCAAGTAGCTGGGAAGTTCCTTTTGGTGTGAGATTCAAATCGTTCCACAGAACAACCAGGCTGCTGAAAAGTTCCTTTTGGAGTGAGATTCAAATCGGTCCACAGAACAACCAAGTAGCTGGGAAGTTCCTTTTGTTCTGGGATTCAAATCGTTCCACAGAACAACCAAGTAGCTGAAAAGTTCCTTTTGGAGCGAGACTCGAATCGTTCCACAGAACAACCAAGTAGCTGAAAAGTTCCTTTTGGAGTGAGGTTCAAATCGTTCCACAGAACAACCAAGTAGCTGGGAAGTTCCTTTTGGTGTGAGATTCAAATCGTTCCACAGAAAAGCCAAGTAGCAGAAAAGTTCCTTTTGGTGTGAGATTCAAATCGTTCCACCGAACAATCAAGTAGCTGGGAAGTTCCTCTTGGTGTGAGATTCAAATCGTTCCACAGAACAACCAAATAGCTGGAAGATTCCTTTAGGTGTAAGATTCAAATCGTTCCACAGAACAACCAAGTAGCTGGGAAGTTCCTTTTGGTGTGAGATTCAAATCGTTCCACAGAACAACCAAGTAGCTGGAAGGTTCCTTAGGGTGTAAGATTCAAATCGTTACACAGAACAACCAAATAACTGAAAAGTTCCTTTTTGGTAAGATTCAAATCGTTCCACAGAACAACCAAGTAGCTGAAAAGTTCCTTTTGGAGTGAGATTCAAATCGTTCCACAGAACAATCAAGTAGCTGGGAAGTTCCTTTTGGTGTGAGATTCAAATCGATCCACAGAACAACCAATTAGCTGGGAAGTCCCTTTTGGTGTGAGATTCAAATCGTTCCACAGAACAACCAGGTAGCTGGGAAGTTCCTTTTGGTGTGAGATTCAAATCGTTCCACAGAACAACCAAGTAGCTAGAAAGTTCCTTTTGGTGTAAGATTCAAATCGTTCCACAGAACAACCAAGTAGCTAGAAAGTTCCTTTTGGTGTAAGATTCAAATCGTTCCACAGAACAACCAAGTAGCTGAAAAGTTCCTTTTGGAGTGAGATTCAAATCGTTCCACAGAACAATCAAGTAGCTGGGAAGTTCCTTTTGGTGTGAGATTCAAATCGTTCCACAGAACAACCAAGTAGCTGGGAAGTTCCTTTTGGTGTAGGATTCAAATCGTTCCACAGAACAACCAAGTAGCTAAAAAGTTCCTTTTGGTGTAAGATTCAAATCGTTCTACAGAACAACCAAGTAGCTAGAAAGTTCCTTTGGGTGTAAGATTCAAATCGTTCCACAGAACAAGCAATTACCTGGAAAGTTCCTTTTGGTGTACGATTCAAATCGTTCCACAGAACAACCAAATAGCTAGAAAGTTCCCTTTGGTGTAGGATTCAAATCGTTCCACAGAACTACCAAGTAGCTGAAAAGTTCCTTTTGCTGTAAGATTGAAATCGTTCCACAGAACAACCAAGTAGCTGGGAAGTTCCTTTTGGTGTAAGATTCAAATCGTTCCACAGAACAACCAAGTAGCTGGGAAGTTCCTCTCGGTGAAGATTCAAATCGTTCCACAGAACAACCAAGTAGCTAGAAAGTTCCTTTTGGTGTAAGATTGAAATCGTTCCACAGAACAACCAAGTAGCTGGGAAGTTCCTCTTGGTGTAAAATTCAAATCGTTCCACAGAACAACCAAGTAGCTGGGAAGTTCCTCTCGGTGTAGGATTCAAATCGTTCCTCAGAACAACCAAGTAGCTGGGAAGTTCCTTTTGGTGTGAGATTCAAATCGTTCCACAGAACAACCAAGTAGCTGAAAAGTTTCTTTTGGAGTGAGATTCAAATCGTTCCACAGAACAACCAAGTAGCTGGGAAGTTCCTTTTGGTGTGGGATTCAAATCGTTCCACAGAACAACCAAGTAGCTGAAAAGTTCCTTTTGGAGCGAGATTCAAATCGTTCCACAGAACAACCAAGTAGCTGAAAAGTTCCTTTTGGAGTGAGGTTCAAATCGTTCCACAGAACAACCAAGTAGCTGGGAAGTTCCTTTTGGTGTGAGATTCAAATCGTTCCACAGAAAAGCCAAGTAGCAGAAAAGTTCCTTTTGGTGTGAGATTCAAATCGTTCCACCGAAAAATCAAGTAGCTGGGAAGTTCCTCTTGGTGTCAGATTCAAATCGTTCCACAGAACAACCAAATAGCTGGAAGATTCCTTTAGGTGTAAGATTCAAATCGTTCCACAGAACAACCAAGTAGCTGGGAAGTTCCTTTTGGTGTGAGATTCAAATCGTTCCACAGAACAACCAAGTATCTGGAAGGTTCCTTAGGGTATAAGATTCAAATCGTTACACAGAACAACCAAATAGCTGAAAAGTTCCTTTTTAGTAAGATTCAAATCGTTCCACAGAACAACCAAGTAGCTGAAAAGTTCCTTTTGGAGTGAGATTCAAATCGTTCCACAGAACAATCAAGTAGCTGGGAAGTTCCTTTTGGTGTGAGATTCAAATCGATCCACAGAACAACCAAATAGCTGGGAAGTCCCTTTTGGTGTGATATTCAAATCGTTCCACAGAACAACCAGGTAGCTGGGAAGTTCCTTTTGGTGTGAGATTCAAATCGTTCCACAGAACAACCAAGTAGCTAGAAAGTTCCTTTTGGTGTAAGATTCAAATCGTTCCACAGAACAACCAAGTAGCTAGAAAGTTCCTTTTGGTGTAAGATTCAAATCGTTCCACAGAACAACCAAGTAGCTGAAAAGTTCCTTTTGGAGTGAGATTCAAATCGTTCCACAGAACTATCAAGTAGCTGGGAAGTTCCTTTTGGTGTGAGATTCAAATCGTTCCACAGAACAACCAAGTAGCTGGGAAGTTCCTTTTGGTGTAGGATTCAAATCGTTCCACAGAACAACCAAGTAGCTAAAAAGTTCCTTTTGGTGTAAGATTCAAATCGTTCTACAGAACAACCAAGTAGCTAGAAAGTTCCTTTGGGTGTAAGATTCAAATCGTTCCACAGAACAAGCAATTACCTGGAAAGTTCCTTTTGGTGTACGATTCAAATCGTTCCACAGAACAACCAAATAGCTAGAAAGTTCCCTTGGTGTAGGATTCAAATCGTTCCACAGAACTACCAAGTAGCTGAAAAGTTCCTTTTGGTGTAGGATTCAAATCGATCCACACAACAACCATGAAGCTGAAAAGTTCCTTTTGTTGTAAGATTCAAATCGTTCCACAGAACAACCAAGTAGCTGGGAAGTTCCTTTTGGTGTGAGATTCAAATCGTTCCACAGAACAACCAAGTAGCTATGAAGTTCCTTTTGGTGTGAGAGTCAAATCGTTCCACAGAACAACCAAGTAGCTGGGAAGTTCCTCTTGGTGTAGGATTCAAATCGTTCCACAGAACAACCAAGAAGCTGAAAAGTTCCTTTTGGTGTGAGATTAAAATCGTTCCACAGAACAACCAAGTAGCTGGGAAGTTTCTTTTGGTGTGAGATTCAAATCGTTCCACAGAACAACCAAGTAGCTGAAAGGTTCCTTTTGGAGTAAGATTCAAATCGTTCCACAGAACAACCAAGTAGCTGAAAAGTTCCTTTTGGTGTAGGGTTCAAATCGTTCCACAGAACAACCAAGTAGCGTGAAAGTGACTTTGGGTGTAAGATTCAAATCGTTCTACAGAACAACCAAGTAGCTAGAAAGTTCCTTTGGGTGTAAGATTCAAATCGTTCCACAGAACAAGCAATTACCTGGAAAGTTCCTTTTGGTGTACGATTCAAATCGTTCCACAGAACAACCAAATAGCTAGAAAGTTCCCTTGGTGTAGGATTCAAATCGTTCCACAGAACTACCAAGTAGCTGAAAAGTTCCTTTTGGTGTAGGATTCAAATCGATCCACAGAACAACCATGAAGCTGAAAAGTTCCTTTTGTTGTAAGATTCAAATCGTTCCACAGAACAACCAAGTAGCTGGGAAGTTCCTTTTGGTGTGAGATTCAAATCGTTCCACAGAACAACCAAGTAGCTATGAAGTTCCTTTTGGTGTGAGAGTCAAATCGTTCCACAGAACAACCAAGTAGCTGGGAAGTTCCTCTTGGTGTAGGATTCAAATCGTTCCACAGAACAACCAAGAAGCTGAAAAGTTCCTTTTGGTGTGAGATTCAAATCGTTCCACAGAACAACCAAGTAGCTGGGAAGTTTCTTTTGGTGTGAGATTCAAATCGTTCCACAGAACAACCAAGTAGCTGAAAGGTTCTTTTTGGAGTAAGATTCAAATCGTTCCACAGAACAACCAAGTAGCTGAAAAGTTCCTTTTGGTGTAGGGTTCAAATCGTTCCACAGAACAACCAAGTAGCGTGAAAGTGACTTTGGGTGTAAGATTCAAATCGTTCCACAGAACAACCAAGTAGCTGGGAAGTTCCTTTTGGTGTGGGATTCAAATCGTTCCACAGAACAACCAAGTAGCTGAAAAGTTCCTTTTGGAGCGAGATTCAAATCGTTCCACAGAACAACCAAGTAGCTGAAAAGTTCCTTTTGGAGTGAGGTTCAAATCGTTCCACAGAACAACCAAGTAGCTGGGAAGTTCCTTTTGGTGTGAGATTCAAATCGTTCCACAGAAAAGCCAAGTAGCAGAAAAGTTCCTTTTGGTGTGAGATTCAAATCGTTCCACCGAAAAATCAAGTAGCTGGGAAGTTCCTCTTGGTGTCAGATTCAAATCGTTCCACAGAACAACCAAATAGCTGGAAGATTCCTTTAGGTGTAAGATTCAAATCGTTCCACAGAACAACCAAGTAGCTGGGAAGTTCCTTTTGGTGTGAGATTCAAATCGTTCCACAGAACAACCAAGTAGCTGGAAGGTTCCTTAGGGTATAAGATTCAAATCGTTACACAGAACAACCAAATAGCTGAAAAGTTCCTTTTTAGTAAGATTCAAATCGTTCCACAGAACAACCAAGTAGCTGAAAAGTTCCTTTTGGAGTGAGATTCAAATCGTTCCACAGAACAATCAAGTAGCTGGGAAGTTCCTTTTGGTGTGAGATTCAAATCGATCCACAGAACAACCAAATAGCTGGGAAGTCCCTTTTGGTGTGAGATTCAAATCGTTCCACAGAACAACCAGGTAGCTGGGAAGTTCCTTTTGGTGTGAGATTCAAATCGTTCCACAGAACAACCAAGTAGCTAGAAAGTTCCTTTTGGTGTAAGATTCAAATCGTTCCACAGAACAACCAAGTAGCTAGAAAGTTCCTTTTGGTGTAAGATTCAAATCGTTCCACAGAACAACCAAGTAGCTGAAAAGTTCCTTTTGGAGTGAGATTCAAATCGTTCCACAGAACTATCAAGTAGCTGGGAAGTTCCTTTTGGTGTGAGATTCAAATCGTTCCACAGAACAACTAAGTAGCTGGGAAGTTCCTTTTGGTGTAGGATTCAAATCGTTCCACAGAACAACCAAGTAGCTAAAAAGTTCCTTTTGGTGTAAGATTCAAATCGTTCTACAGAACAACCAAGTAGCTAGAAAGTTCCTTTGGGTGTAAGATTCAAATCGTTCCACAGAACAAGCAATTACCTGGAAAGTTCCTTTTGGTGTACGATTCAAATCGTTCCACAGAACAACCAAATAGCTAGAAAGTTCCCTTGGTGTAGGATTCAAATCGTTCCACAGAACTACCAAGTAGCTGAAAAGTTCCTTTTGGTGTAGGATTCAAATCGATCCACAGAACAACCATGAAGCTGAAAAGTTCCTTTTGTTGTAAGATTCAAATCGTTCCACAGAACAACCAAGTAGCTGGGAAGTTCCTTTTGGTGTGAGATTCAAATCGTTCCACAGAACAACCAAGTAGCTATGAAGTTCCTTTTGGTGTGAGAGTCAAATCGTTCCACAGAACAACCAAGTAGCTGGGAAGTTCCTCTTGGTGTAGGATTCAAATCGTTCCACAGAACAACCAAGAAGCTGAAAAGTTCCTTTTGATGTGAGATTCAAATCGTTCCACAGAACAACCAAGTAGCTGGGAAGTTTCTTTTGGTGTGAGATTCAAATCGTTCCACAGAACAACCAAGTAGCTGAAAGGTTCCTTTTGGAGTAAGATTCAAATCGTTCCACAGAACAACCAAGTAGCTGAAGAGTTCCTTTTGGTGTAGGGTTCAAATCGTTCCACAGAACAACCAAGTAGCGTGAAAGTGACTTTGGGTGTAAGATTCATATCGTTCTACAGAACAACCAAGTAGCTAGAAAGTTCCTTTGGGTGTAAGATTCAAATCGTTCCACAGAACAAGCAATTACCTGGAAAGTTCCTTTTGGTGTACGATTCAAATCGTTCCACAGAACAACCAAATAGCTAGAAAGTTCCCTTGGTGTAGGATTTAAATCGTTCCACAGAACTACCAAGTAGCTGAAAAGTTCCTTTTGGTGTAGGATTCAAATCGATCCACAGAACAACCATGAAGCTGAAAAGTTCCTTTTGTTGTAAGATTCAAATCGTTCCACAGAACAACCAAGTAGCTGGGAAGTTCCTTTTGGTGTGAGATTCAAATCGTTCCACAGAACAACCAAGTAGCTATGAAGTTCCTTTTGGTGTGAGAGTCAAATCGTTCCACAGAAGAACCAAGTAGCTGGGAAGTTCCTCTTGGTGTAGGATTCAAATCGTTCCACAGAACAACCAAGAAGCTGAAAAGTTCCTTTTGGTGTGAGATTCAAATCGTTCCACAGAACAACCAAGTAGCTGGGAAGTTTCTTTTGGTGTGAGATTCAAATCGTTCCACAGAACAACCAAGTAGCTGAAAGGTTCTTTTTGGAGTAAGATTCAAATCGTTCCACAGAACAACCAAGTAGCTGAAAAGTTCCTTTTGGTGTAGGGTTCAAATCGTTCCACAGAACAACCAAGTAGCGTGAAAGTGACTTTGGGTGTAAGATTCAAATCGTTCCACAGAACAACCAAGTAGCTAGAAAGTTCATTTTGCTGTAAAATTCAAATCGTTCCACAGAACAACCAAATAGCTGGGAAGTTCCTTTTGGTGTAAGATTCAAATCGTTCCACAGAACAACTAAGTTTCTAGAAAATTTCTATGTTATACTTGTAATATGGTGTAAGATCCACCGCCGTTGTTTGTCCAGTGAGCTTTTTTCAATCAATTATAAGTTAACAGAATGCAATCTTCTTCTAAAGCCGATTAAGTTTCCTGTAAATACTCTGACTGCGCAATTCCTCGCTGAGAGCAAGAGTTCCCTGCACGTGGTGTCACATGGCAGATACGTCAATACTGTGTAAATGGTTGGTAGTATGTTAACATTTTCTCATTTCCCTTTAACATGGGCATGTGTGCCCACGCGCAACTGATCCGTTTGTTAGTGTCCTAGTTCGCAGTTTAATGAATCCATGCATTCATTCCCTTTGGGACAGCGTGATAATTGTTGTTCGGCTTGAATTAAACTTCAGCGGGGCATTATATGATGGAAGTGGAACACTGCTCAGTGATCAAATGCTTGGGCAAAGTTAAATAACCTTTAGTAATGTATTAAGAGATATATAACGTTGGTGAAGACGGCTTTAGCTTCCTTGTACCTACAGCATTAATGAGTTCCCGAAGCTAGGGATTGCTATTAATTTGCAACTATCTGGAATATCTGATATATAAGGTGCGTTCAAAAAGTAACGAGCCGGAGGCTGTAATGCGCAAACCGGTGACGACATGGGCTAATCGTGGCGTGTGTAACGAGGTGTGGTTCCCAACAGAGCGTGGAAGGTCACAGCCCGTTGCTAGAGGGCACGCGTGCACGTCACGTGACGATACAAAGCGAGCAGCATCATGCATCAATCGTCCAACCAAGACCAAGACAGTAGGCCATACGACATGCTTCCTGGAGTGGTTGAAGACTGTGGGACACCCATTGGGCACACACTTAGCGCAAGTGCAGTCGTTCCTTCATGATGGTATGCACACTTCCGACGCTCAAACCGACCACGGCAGCTATGGCGTTCACTGTGACTCGGCGGTCCTGGGTAATGAGAGCATCAACCAGCTGGACGTTGTCATCGGTAATGCTGGGGTGTGCCCCAGACCGGGCATCATCGGCTAACGACACCCGTCCTTCCCTGAAGCGCTTGTGCCACGCCTTGACCCTTGCAAGGGGCATGCAGTGTTCGCCGTACACTTGTGACATTCGGCGATGAATGTCCGTTCCCCCTACTCCTTTCGCTGTCAGAAACCGAACAACACCTCTTTGCTCTTCGTTTGACGCCTCCATGTCACTGTTTGCAATGCGACTGGCAGCGTTGGACGATTGATGCTTGCTGTTGCTCGCTTTGTATCGTCACGTGACGTGCACGCGTGCCCTCTAGCGACGGGCTGTGATCTTCCTCGCTCTGGTGGGAACCACACCTCGTTACACATGCCACGATTAGCCCATGTCGTCACCGGTTTGCGCATTACAGCCTCCGGCTCGTTACTTTTTGAACGCACTTTATATATTCTGAATCACCCTGTATATACCTCGAATTCCGTTCCCTCGTATGACCTGCCTGTTCCCCCCGGGGGCTCACATCTAGAGGGACGTGGGCTGGCGACCATGGGGCCCCAGCTGAGTCAAGTATTGCTTCCTCTTACTTGTGCCGGGCTCCTCTCCGTCTTCGTAACTGTCGACCTCTCTTTGTCAACCATACCGTATTAGGGTATCCGAGGCCTAGGGGGTCTCTTCCTTTCCCGCCTTAATTGACCCTTCTCTCATCTTTCCGGATCCCTCCTTCTTCTCCGGATCAGCCTTCTTTTCTTTTCATTCTAGTTCCTCCTCTCTTTAAGATTCGCGCCCTGTTTTATGAATTGGCTCCCCGTGTCTCTAATTTACATTTTGTGAGTATTTTGAATCTCAAGCATATTTTGAAAGTATATTTAATCTACATTGCATTTTGTAAGTATCTTCGATCTAAACTCAATTTTGTAAGTATTTTCGATCTAAAGTGCATTTTTTAAGTATTTTGGATAGCGGGCATGTTGTGAGTATTTTGAATCTAAATTACATTTTGTAAATATTCTCAATTTCAATTATATTTTGTAAGTATTTTGAATTTCAATTGCACTATGTGAGTATTTTGAATCTACATTGATTCTGTAAGTATTGTGAACCTAAACTAAGTATTGTGCATATTTTTAGCCTATTTTCATTTTATGAAAAAAATAGGCTTCTGAGATCACCTTTTGTCCGTGTGTCTGTGTGTGCGTGTGTGTGTGATTCGTTCGTGAGTCCCCCCCCCTAATAACTACTAAACGGCTGGATCGATTTCAATGAAACTCGGTAAGATCATAGCACCATTCTGGCCCACCCCGACCGTACCCTTCAAATTTTATTGTGTCGCACCAATCCAACATGGCGGCAGTGCGAAATATTTCACCAGCATGCAGTATCTCCGAAACTATTACCGATATCACCCTGAAATTTTGTACGGTGATAAAGGGCACTACTAAAAGTGTACCTATGAGACGTTCAAAAACTTGGTAACTACAAAACCAACATGACGGCCAAGCGAATTTGAGACTTTTAAATAGACTTTTCTCACGATTTAACCTTTCCACCGTAATAAAACTTGGTAGCAAGTGTTAATACACATTGTAATGTACTGACGTCTAACTTAGTTCAATTGTTTATATCACCTCAAAATGGCGGCGGTGCGAAATATTTCACTGGCAGTCTATATCTCCGAAACTATTACAGATATCACCCTGACATTTTATACGGTGATAGAGGGCATTATTACAAGTTTATCTATGTAAAATTTAAAACATTGTAAAGTACAAAACGAACATGGCGGCCAAGGGAATTTGAAATATTTTAATAGACTTTTCACGTGATTTAACCATCTGAGCGCAGTGAAATGTAGTACAGTAAATGATTATAGATATTGTAATGCACTGGCATATAATTTAGTTCAATTGTTTACATAACCTCAAGATGGCGGCTGTGCGAAATTTTAAAATTAAGCTTTTATTTCTTGTGCGGTAATCATGCGATCGAAGTAAAACTTTGAATAATGAAGCTATGCAATAATTTTCGTTTAATGGTACATAACTCTATGGCCTATACATATAACAATCCAAAATGGCGAGCATCTGAAATATTTTGACGGTTCTCAATATCTACGAATCTTTTACAGCAATCAAACTGATTTTTTTAATGTTCATAGAGGCTATGGACATAATTTCACTTATAGGACTTTCAGTAACCTGGTGAGCACAAATCCAACATGCCGGGGACGCGAAGTATAAATATTTAAATGGACGTTTCTCGCGATTTAACCGTCCGAGTGCAGTGAAACTTTGCACGTTAAACGCATATAAAAATGTTAATCCACTGCCATCTAATTTATTTCAATTGTTTTCATAATCACAAGATGGCTGCTGTGCGAAATTTAAAAGTCTCGTTTTTACTTGTTGTGTTCTAATCATGCGATTAAAGTTTGAATGCCACACGTACACAATAATCTTCATGTAATAGTACGTAAATAAAAATCCAACCTGGCGACCATCTGAAATATTTAGACGGTTCTCAATATCTACGAATCTGTTACAGCAATAAAATTATTTTTTTGTATGTAGATAGAGGCAATTAACATGAGTAGGATATATGAAAATAGGCTGTATAGTTCTTCACGGAACTACTTGTTCAATCTAAATTCCTTTTGTAAGCATTTCCACTTTATATTTTGTGAGTTGTTTCAATCTGAGTTCCAGTTTGTCAGTATTTTCAGTCCATCTTAATTTTCGTTCTGGTTTCCATTTCATTGTCATTTCCGCTATCACCCAGATCATTAGGGGCCGATAAACCAGATGTTAGGCCCCATAAAACAACAATTATCATCATCATCATCATCATCATCATGTTATGACCTGCCGTGGTATTGCACTGTTGGTTTTAGTAACAAGAACTAGCCTCGTTGCGTGTCGTATGCTAATTATTGACGGAGGCTGCTTTCACCTTCATATAATCGTCACATAAATCCCTGTGGCTAGTTAGCAAGTCTAGAGGAAATGTTGGTGGAAGTGAAGTGTTTCCTCCACTGTGATCAGGAAGGAACACGTTTGTCGGGTAACATTTTCAAAATTAAAGGAGATAACACGAGAAAAATAAAGAGCATCAGGCAAGAAGCCTGAGTTATGTTATCTAGAGTAGCAGGTAATTAAAAAGGCACATTTTAGCGCGGGATATATTGTATAGGCGTGGCGGAGGGGACGCTGTCGGTGCCGATAAACGTGGGATGAATTATTGCTGCACTCACTGGGGTGAAAAATATGCCGACATAGACTGAAGCACTTCTATCGCTAGTGCAGTTAAGAGTTGCATATTTATATTTGCTTTAACGCCAGGGATACCAACGTGGGGGTGCTTTGTAACCACCAGCTGCCACTGTATTTCTTTTAATATGTGAGATAATATCTTGTAAACTGATTTATTGATATTACCTAAGAATGGCTCAGTGGTATTCAGTTTTTACTGTGGTACAGAGGCATTCAAACACGAGTGAGCATAAAGTACCCTCTTATCCGTCGGTAATTGGGGCTAACAACTCTTAAGCAATCCCGCGAGGTATTAGTAACACCTCACGTGTTTTTATTTGGCTCGAATCTATTATTTTGTCGTATGGCCTCCTGAGAGGCCAAGTGTAGAGCTATCTATACGACGCCCATGGGTGACCTGTGCGTCAGGATTGAATTGAATGTATTGATAGAGAACTGCCACTGAGGCTAATGAGGCCCTTTATGTAGCATATCCATATACAGTACAATGTTCTCGATTGACGTTTTGTGATAAGAAACTAAACCTAGTTTAAGAACTAAAAAAACAAAATATAATATATACAGTACTTATAACTAAACAAGCCAATTAGCAAACATTTTATACAGGATGTATAGTACAAATTAGAATCCAATAATTAAATAAATAACCTACCTAATGTATTAGTATATCTATTGAAAAAAAAATATAGTACGTTAAAAGGGACAATTTTTTATGTGAATTATAACATGATTTATTATTGAAACAAGTACACGCGGGACATGATTACTCGAACTGCTATTAATTTCACGGACGTTGTATCTTGGATAATACAAATATTATAACAAGAAGTTTCGTGACGAGCTAAAGAGCCTACTTTTCATGCCAATGATTAATCTACAGTAGGCTATATGAACCTATCTATAATAATGACGAATTTAAGTTGGTAATATCGAAATGTCTAATTAGTTCGAAATATACCTGGTATAATGAAGCCTAATAGAGCACTACAGTTGGCAGCCCTGGTGTCAGAATATATTCTTAGTGCCATCTCTTAAGGTACGGAAAAAAATTTGGTTCAAGTCCAATGGACGTTACATGCAGTTAGACATTGGATCTATCAGCACGCGTAAAAGCATGTTGGCAACAATGTATGCTGGTCATAAATAATCTGAAATATTATATCTTGTTGTGCCAATTTTGGATGATATCCATTTGTTAGTATAGAAGTTACATGTATTTTAAAATTGGTCCTCTCAGCAGGCTTAGAATCATGTTGGTAGAACTGACATATATAAGTTACTCCAAATTAATCTAAATTGCCAGGTACTATACGTGTGCATAGTTTAAAGCTGTCGGCTTGCATACTTTCTGGTATATTGGTATTTATATAAAAAATAGAGAGTGCAATTATTAACAGTTGGCAGCCCTGGTGGCCCTTATGAATATGCTCAGTCATATCTGTTTATGTACACATATTACATACAAAATTTGGTTGAAATCCAATTGATAGTGTAGAAGTTATATGCATTTAAACATTTAAACATAGCACCAACCGTTGACCAAAAGGGTGGGAAAAAGTGGGTTTTTCGGGAAACATTAATCATATCTCTCTTAATAGGCACAATATCAAAACCGTACAAAATGGAAAATATTCCCCTAATAATTACCTAAAACTTTTGTCTGAAAGAATTTTTGATATGACCCACCATTATGCCAAGGGATGAGAAAAATGATTTCGGAATTATAAGAAAATGCCAAGAGCTATCAGTGGTTGCCATGGCAACACTACTAAATTGATGAGGGATGAGCCATCAGACGTTGCCAAGATAACGCACTTGCACGAGGTCAGATTCAGATTTTCATCTGACTAAGTGTGAAGCGGCTTCGGTGACGTAACTAGTAGCATGCTGAATGTCTATGCCCAAGGTCGCGAGTTCAAAGCCGGCCGAAGTCGTCGGATTTTCTAAGAGCGCTAAAAATCCCTCAGTATGCTTTCCTTTGGAGGGGAAGTTCCAACGTTCGTTGCGAGTTGCTGGTTGCGGTGGCATCTAGTAGCCAAGTTCACAGCTAGGTGTCGTTGACGGTAGTACCTGGTAGCAACATTAGGAACTACTGCTTGAAATTGACCGTCTGCAGTCCTTACCTGAATTACAGACTAATACAGCCATCCCAAAGTACACGGGGTTATATGACCGCGTTGTCGCAGCCCCTAAACTGAGGAACCAGCCAACATCTCTGCGGGAGATATAATTTTGCGTGAAGAAGTAACAGACCGTTACATAGTCACACATCAGTGTCCAAACCTTGCATAAGGACAGTGTGACCACAAGTATAAAAATGGACCCCAAATGACAAGAAGGTTACCGTTCCCATAAGACAATAAAATGTTTAAAATAAGCATTAAATGACGAAAAACAAAGTTAATTAAGCACCAATTATAAAATATCTTCTCACAATAAATGAGGTCTGATTCTTCTATGAAAACCTGCATATTCTGCCAATTTTCGCCTATCCCCAAGTTTGTCCGGTGAAATCTACCTCCGCCTTCCGGCGTGCCGAGAGGACTTTTTTATATTTTTGATTCGTATTCCTTCAGGAATCTTGACATTAGGCATTTCTTGAGGTGTAGTGTTAGCAGAGTTTGTAAATGAGTGAAGGTGGAATGTATTGAAGAGCCGTGAAGCTGGGCAGAGGAATGATGTAATTAGTTGTACTTTTTTTTTTCATTTAATCTCAGGCTGTAATTGCTGTACACCATTGGATTATGTCTTAAAACACTCCATACCGCAATATCGCTCCTTTATTCTGTTGATCACTCAAATTGGTTGTGTCTGAGGATTGTCCAGAGATAATATTCAACTGAAACTATACACCCATGCCTCCGCCTGATGCCACCACCTTAACAGGTGACTGAGAAACCGACTCAGCAGGTAATGCCAACGTTGATGGAATATCTACGAACGAACAGAGAGCACCAACTTCGTAGGAAAAAGTAAAATGGAAGGCGTGATTGGCGCTAGGTTCAAGTATTGCTTTTTGTAAAAGTTAAAATGAGTGTGAAGAAAAATATAGCGGGGTGTTGTTAATAGGGTCTTGGCAGGAAAACCAAACGTGCTCAGCGTTTATGTGAAAATCAACAATGCGAAACCCGAGAAAGTAGCAAACAACAACAACAACAGCAAAACTAATATTATCTGTAAGGAAGTGTTTTACCTAGCTTTAGATTATCTCTACGAGTGTCAGTTCATTACGTGCAGATAGCCATTATTATTTTACTGGAAAACTCTAAACCAGAGTAATAACTGAGTTAAGTTACGTATTACTCACAAAGAAATCTATATATTCGAATCGTAATCGACTGATGCTGCCGAGCAGCATGGGTTCTCCATTAGTATTATTATTAGATGCCGAATCTCCTTTGAAAAAACACAATATATGACCAACATCGAAACAGCACCCAAACGGATGGCAGTAAAGGGAGAACGGATGAAAAAAAAGTGGAGAAATTGAAGTGAAAATCCACAGCCTGCTTCCAGTCTCCGACCGGGTCAGGAATGGCGAGGATATGAACTGTGCCGGCTGCCGAGGCCTGACGCACTCCTCTGGGGCAATGATTAGATGAATGACAGATGAAATGAAATGATAGTGGAGAGTGTTGCTGGAATGAAATGTTGACAGGGAAAACCGGAGTACCCGGAGAAAAGCCTGTCTGCCTCCGTTTTGTCCAGCACAGATCTCACATGGAGTGACCGGGATTTGAACCACGGACCCAGCGGTGAGAGGCCGGCGTGCTGCCGCCTTAGCCACGGAGGCCCCGGAGAAATTGAAGTACTTGGGAGAATGGATACAGAACAACCTGTCAGAAAAACAGGCAATGTGTACACCCAAAATTTTCTTTTTTAAATGGAAAAGTTTTCTGTTTCGAATTTAAGTTACTAATTGACATTTCGCAAATCTATTTTTCGCATTTGCTTCACAACACTTTTAGAAAGAGCAAAAATCTAAAATACATGAGCCTAGAATGAAATGGTGCCTGTTGGTGTCCTATTACTTTAGTGAATACAAATGTTTTGGCGAGTGTTTATAAACAAATCACATAATCAATTATATTTTACAATATTTGTTACAAATCTGAGGCTAGTGACCTGGAGTAGACTTTTGTCTTTCATGAAAAAGAATGTTCAGTGAAATAGGATAATTAGATCTAATGTTATGAATTTTTAAAAATATTTTCCAAATAAATCCGTCTCAAAGTTTTAAACTGTTTCAGAAGCCTCCAGCATCATATGATGTCCATTCTAATGAAGTATTCTGATCTTCCTTCGTCAAGGAGACAATCACGATCAACACAAAACTGAGATACTACCAGACAGTGATTTGACCGGAAGCCATATATGCAGCTGAATGTTTGTGTCTGACAAAGAAAGGAATAATCATAAAGTTGGATCTAATAGAGAGAAAGATTCTTAGGAAGGTACTTGGACTTCAAAGAACAGAAGATAGAAAAAAAGGGAACCAAGAATTACACCTCAAATTGGATAAAATCTCAGACATCATCCGCAAAAGAAGGGCCATGTTCTTTGTAAATATATACACAAAGGACCCAGGAAGATTCTTCTTCTTAAGACGCCGTCTCCAAACGAAGGTTGGCGATCCACGTAGCCAACTCTGACCTTGACATTGCAGTATGAAATGCTTCCTCCGATGTACACTGGTGGCACCTTCTAATGTCCTTCAACCATGAATTTCTGCGTCTCCCAACGGATCTTTTTTCTTGTATCTTTCCTTCATTAATTAGCTGTAATAATTGGTACCTCTCGTTTCGCATGATATGACCTAGGTATTGTGTCTTTCTTTGCTTTATAACATGTAGCAGTTCTTTTTGCTTTTTCATCCGATGTAGGACCTCGACTTTTGAAATTTTCAATATCCAAGGTACGGTATGTGCAGGAGACGACGATATAGATACATTTCGTTTTTCAATAGAAGGATCCATGGTCCAGCATTCGCAACCAAATAGAAGAACAGAAAATATGTAACAAGGGATCATGCGGATTCGCAACTGTAGACTGAGATCTGATTGTACAAAGAATTTCCGCAAGGTAAAGAATTGTTTCCTGGCCTGTACAATTCTAGATTTTATTTCTTGTTTGGAGTCACATTGTTCGTTCAGTATGGTGCCCAAGTATTTGAAGGAGGACTCTTGTTCAACTATATTATTATTTATAAGTAGATTTGCTCTTATTGTCTTTTTAGAGAACACCATCATTTTTGTTTATAAAGCGTTCACACACAAGCCGAATTCTTCACTGTGTTGTACCATCGCCGTCTGCTATGCTCTAACGCCTCCCCACTTCACTCCAAACAGCGAACATGCAGGAGTACTAAAATGCTCCACCACTTACCTCGCAGCGCTAGCAAGCTGATACTCCAGTCGCTCGTATCTGTTGTTGTCATCTAAACTCGATGAATCTTCCGACTTGTTGGCTTTGTGTTCAGATATTTAACATGTTCAAATCGCTCTGTCATTTCACACGCGATCTTATCAATAAATGCTGGTATTGCAATTTTGCAAATCAACTTACTTAGCACTTCCTTGTGGCCGCTATCAGACGATGATTCGCACATCATCAAGGGGGACTTACTCAAAGCAGGCACAACAATTGCAGTCACGTGTTCACATATTCGGGTGGACATAAACTTTGCAACAGCACACACGAACTGAAAAATTGTTGTCATAATCCACACTAGTTGTTCACTCGGATAATGCAGCTTATCAGAAGTGTCCCTCTTGTAAATTAAATCAGTCAGTGGGGAGCTAAATTTCCTTCTTCCAACCAGCTGATAACATAGTTCACACTGAATTTCCTTTTGGACTTGTTGCACTATAAATCCTCCGATGTACGTCATCGATGCTTGTTCCATTGTGACAAATCCAAGACCTGAAAGTTTATGTAATTAATAAATGCGTTCAAATGATGTTTAATGTAATAAGATATTTATAATAAATACTGTAAAATTTCGACTTACGTGGTGGTTCACTGAGGTTGTTTAATATACTCTTGACTGAATCAGGAATAGAAGTCTGCTCCATCTCAGGTCTCTGCAGGTCCTTACTGGTTATAACCATGTTCGCTAGGCCTTCTTTGTTTCTTCGTGTATGGGATGAGAGGGAATAAAAGCCGGTTTTCAATATTCGGTTCAAGCTGAATATTACAGCCCTACAATCTAGCATGTCATTGCTTCCCGAGATATGTCTCAATTTGTTAAAGAAGTTCTCTATAGAGTCATTGTTGAATGCCCTTGTCAGTACGAAATGAAATCCAGAAGACAGAAGATAAAGTACACACAGAACGGTCGAAGAAGTAGTCAGTAGAATAGCTTCATAAGTTTCTTTACTCAAAAATCCCATGGCCTTTTCATGACTCGATTCCTTGATCTTAGCTAGATACGACGGAAATTCCTCTTCTAACCATAAAAGTCTCTCGTCGCTCATGTCGAAGAAATGAATTTTATCGCGATGTTGATTAAGGTTTGTACTACTTACATCGTGAATTCCAAACCATTTCTTAATTTCTTTAAAAAAAAGTAATAGTTGCACTGCAGTTCTGAAAGGCTTGTGCTTTAAAATTAGAAGAATTATCCTTCAGGCATTCCAAAGCAGTTATGACTTCCGTAGAAAATACTTCTTTTGCCCATTTTACGTTCATTTTCTCAAAGTTGGTCGGTGCAACATGCTTTCTTGTAAGGAAGGGGACGGGTTTGATTATTTCCTTGGACTGCAGTTTATGTAAATTTTCTACATACTCTCCAGTTATTTCTTCATGTCCATCTGTCATGGTCTTTTCTAGGAGACTGTTTCTTACATTCTTTAAAATGTGACACTGATCGAAAGCCAGAAATAAAGGCCTGTTTTGATTTTCAGGATGGCATATCTGTGGCTTTATTTCTTTTCCACTCGACAGTCTTCTCATCATATTTACATTAGTTTTATGATTGTCAGTAACTAATCTTAAAATCACAAAGCCACAAGTTTCCACCTCTTTTATTACTGACAGAGTTAGAGTATCAAGTTCCAATCCCGAAAGTCTTTTAGAGAAGAAATACGCCGCAGGAATTCTGTAAATGGTAGATAAGCCACATATCAGGAAGCACAGTAGGTTGTTTGCAAGAACCGTCCGATTTTCTTTTGCAACTGACGGGTTGGAACTGTTTTCACACCTGAGAGCGTCGGCATGAGTAGAGGTGTCCTGTCGACCGAAAAGCGTGTCGAGTTTCTTGTCGTACTGCAATTGCTGCTTGATCGATATCTCATCAATAATTAGAGAGCACATTTTTTCGACTTCGTTCAGCCTTTCAGACTCTAGCAGAAGCCTGTTTTTCACTAAGTCTGTTACTCCTGTTTCACATGAAGTGTCCCCTATGTAACGGCTAAGTGTGCTCTTCGATGGTAATTTAAATAAATTAATTCTGGCGAAATTGGATCCCTTAGGTGAAATGAATTCCCATATTACACATTGCTTTACTGAATCTTCTGTCCATCTGGGTGATTTCTTGTTATAGTTTACAATTTGCTCTAAAATGAATGAACATTTGGAATTGGAAGGGTCACGCTCGTTAATATTTAGTATAGATTGTAAAGATGCATGGTATTGATTATCATACTGGTGTAGTTGTCTCTTTTGGGATTCTAGTTCCATTTACAATTTTTTAATTTTATTATTGGCACGCCACAGTTTTGCTCTAAGTGAAGATAAATGTCTTCCAGCGTCAGAGAATTTATTACGTGCGTGACTATCTGTCTGAACTTCAACAGACTTGTTACCATGACCTCGCAATCCAGAAACTTGGCCATCGTATGGAATATCAACTGATTCAACTCCCTTAGTTAAATAGGTCGCGTTGGCTATGGGCGTGACGTCATTACTATCGTGAAAATTTTCCACGGTATCGTTATCCCGCTTTCTTTTCTTGCCATGGTTTCCGTCATATTTCATGAGTTTTCTTCTCTCTAATGTTGGTTTCGGTACTTTATGTGCAGGATAATCTTCGAATACCGTGGGGAAGACACTGTCCTGCAATTTCTTTATTTTCAGCCCTGGGCGATAATCAGACTCAAGAAAATGCCGCCCACATACGTGAGAAGTTTTTGACTCAAAATTCGGTACAAAATTGTCTCGAGAAATATTGTTAAGCCATTTCTGTCTTAATTCTGCATCACACGGGAATTCATGAAACGAAATGCCTTTTACTTTCCCGCTCTTACTCTTGCAGTATGGAACACAGCAGTATACCATCGTGGCTAACAATCACCTACGACAATTAAAAGTATTACTTCTCTTCGACATGATTATCAGCTATCACAATACAGAATACTGATGCATGTTCTAGAGACTATACATAACACGATAATACGTCGGCACAACATAAGATAGGTATTTAAATTAAATAAACATACCTGTCTGTATATTCCATAGGCATGACAAAATTATGGAGTCGTCGTCAAAACGCTGTAACTACTGTAAGTAACACAAAATATCAACACTTAGTGAACACCACTGCACTTCTCACATTACACAACTCAAATGACAAATAACAAATGTGTTAGATATTAAAATTAGAGACGTAAGCGGAATATTGCGCGCTTGGACAAGATCACAATCGGTTCAGCTTAGCAGCGCTCCTGTCGGCAAGATCGTCAAGTAGGCGATGTTCGCTGCTTAGCACACAACTCGCGCTGAATGGGAAGGCGTTAGAGCATAGCAGACGGCGATGGTTGTACTAAGCAATTTTCCATGTGTTGAAGGGTAGATAATTTATCTGCTATGACAACAGTTTCATCCGCATATCTAATGTTATTAATAAATTTTCCATTTTTTTTCGGAAAACCACAGCTCACTGGTATCAGGAGGTGAAGAAGGACCTAGAAGAAATGGCATAATCTGAAACTGAAATCAGCAACAGGGAAGCATACAAAGCCAAAATCAAGAATTTCACGAATTTTAAGTCATCCTATATCGCGGATCCAGGCACCATGGACTGAAGGAAGGAGGCGAATGCAGATCGATAGAATGAATGAGTACTGGGCAAAAATAAAGATAATAAGCTGCTGAAATCAAATTAACGTAGTCCACAGTGGGCCTAAACGACAGAAGAGGAAGAAGAAGAAGAACACGATGACGATGACGAATGAGATGAGGGTAGTATATGCACGCCCTCTGATTAGGAGCAAGGTGCGTGGTAGACCATCACGCCTGAATAATCGCCAGCAACGTGTTGTAACCCAGGATAAAACTTCTCAGTGGCTAACCAGAAAGTCAGGCGCCCCACAGGGTAGTGTACTAGGACCCTTTCTTTTTGTACTATATATCAACGACATCTCATCTAATTTGAAAAATTGCAAATATCACCTATATGTAGATGATTTACAAATATACTCCCACTGCAAGACAAATGACATTCCATTGACAATTGAAACTATCAACGATGACCTTCAACGACTTGGAAAATATTCTCAGGAAAATTCCCTTCTTTTGAATCCCTCCAAAACACAAGTTATCATAATTGGCTCTCAAAATCTATTGACGTCACCCCGAGATCAAATTATTCCCCCAATTGTACTGAACAACAATGAAATTCCATACTGTCCTACAGTGGAAAATCTAGGTGTGATAATAAATCAGACTCTTAACTGGTCTGAACATGTACAGAGTGTATGCAAGAAGATTTTCGCAACGCTCCACTCCCTCAAAAGAAAAAAAAGGTATTTTACCATTTAAAGTAAGAATCCTACTCATACAGACACTAATACTTCCTATTCTTGACTACTGTGACGTAATTCTTGTAGACGCAACCAAAACACTAACTTTGAAACTTCAACGAGCTCTCAACTCTTGCATATGATTTATCTACGACCTGAGCTATGATAAACATATCACTCCCTATTATTGCGCTCTTTCCTGGCTGAAACCTGAACTACGTCGATCATATCACAATCTTGTCCAGATTTTCCAATTATTGTCTGACGATTGACCACTATACTTATCAAATAAATTCAAGTACTTGTCTTCTTTCCATGGTAAAAATACACGCTCTGGTTCTTCCCTCTCCATTCCTATTCATCGCTCCTCTATATACAACAACTCTTTTCATGTGGTGGGGTCTAGGCTGTGGAATACCCTTCCAGCCAGTGTCAGGGGCACCACCTCACTATCTAAATTCAAGACCACCTGCTGGGAGAGTCTGCTGAACACTGCTGACCGACAACAAGTGTGAATGAGAGTGAGAAAGTCATTATCTATGTCTATTATTGTTTAATTTTGTCAGTTATATAAATGTCATAATATGTTTATTGTATTGCATAATGTGGTTAAGTGTAGGACAGGACCAAGAGCCCTAACTGCGCCACCAATAAAGGCAATAATAATAATAATATTAATAATAATAATTTTGTATCACGCAATTTTTAGTTTGATCCTCAGCTCCCCAAACCCACCAAAAATATATATATTCGTCATAGAGTGGCTTCTAACACCTGAATGTCAAAGGATACAGTGAAGCCAAGATGAATGATGGATTATTTCGAGTATGAGAGTTGTTTTCACTGAGATCGGTTGTTTGACATTCGCTTGTCGGAGAGAATGGAAATATTTTCTCACGGAAACTCATTGAAAGGAAAACGATGATGTCCTAGGATTGAGAACGAGACTGGTGACACAGGGCAAAGTGGAGGACGTTTTGTTAGCAAGTAGAGAGGGAGACAGAGATTAGGGTGACGGCACGAGAATATATTCCAGGTTAAGTTAACAGTAGATCTCATTCATAGAAATGGGAAATCCCCACATAAAGCGCTTTACGAGATGTAATGTGTAGCAAATTGGCGGAAAATGATACACGGAGCGCCGGCAGCGGAACCGCTCCATTTAAGATAGGAAATGATATCTACACTTTAAGAATCGTAAAAAAGGTTTCACACTCCCAGAGAAGAAATCTTTTCCGACCACAGACAGAATTGTACTCCAGAAAAATGTTACATCTTGTATTACCACATTTTACGACTTTCTAACAGAGATTCTGAGCTATTTCATTCCACACCGAGTTCGTTCTTCAGTTTGAAGTCTCGTTGGAATCGAGACGAGCTCCGTTCTCATAACAGAAATATACCTATAAGTGATAATATTAACAAGACGTTCCGTGACGTACTAAAGAGCCTACTTTTCTTAAAATTAAGATTCATGCCATTGATAAGTCTACAGTATATGAACTTATCTAGAATAATAACGAAATTAAGTTGGTAATATCGAAATGTCTAATTAATTTGGAATTAAACTTGGTATAATGTAGCCTAATAGACAGTTGGCAGCCCTGGTCACTGAATATATTCTTAGTTCCATCTCTTAAGGTACAGATTAAAAAAATTGGTTGAAGTGCAATGGACGTTACATGCAGTTAGACATTGAATCTATCAGCACACGTAAAAGCTTGTTGGCAACAATGCCATACGTGTGCTGGTCAGAAATAGCCTAATCTGAAATATTATGATATCTTGTTGTGCCAATTTTGGACGAAATCCATTTGTTAGTAAAGAAGTAACATGTATTTTAAAATTGGACCTATCAGCAGGCATAGAATCATGTTGGCAGCACTGACGTTTATTAATTATTCCAAATTAATCTAGAATGTCAGGTGCTATACGTGTGCAAAGTATAGGGCTGTTGGCTTGCATACTTCCTGATATATTGATATTAGGTTAAAAAATAGACTGCATTTATTAACAGTTGGAAGCCCTGATTGCTCTTAAGAATGCATACGGTCATATCTGTTATGTTACACATAGCACATACGAAATTTGGTTGAAATCCAACTGATAGTATAGAAGTTACATGTACTTAAAAATTGGCCTTATCATCAGACTTAGAATCATGTTGGTAGAACTGAAGTATATAAGTTACTCCAAAATTAATCTAAAATGTCAGGTACTATACGTGTGCATAGTTTAAAGCTGTCGGCTTGAATACCTTCTGATATATTGGTATTTGGATAAAAGAATAGAGAGAGCTTTTATTAACAGTTGGCAGCCCTTGTGGCTCTTAAGAATACGCTCAGTCATATATGTTTATGCACACATATTACATACAAAATTTGGTTGAAATCCAATTAAGAGTGTAGAAGTTATAGGCATTTAAGTATTGGACCTATCAGAAGGCTTAACATTATTTTGGCAACAATATCATGTATGGCCTCCTGGAAATTAAGCTCAAATAGTGTTATCTACATGTGTGCCAATTTTGGAATAGCCTCCATGCATACCTACCATGATATCCTGCATGGAGCTCAAATTTCTAGTCGTTTTTTTCAGCAGTTGGTTGCACTGACATCATTTTCAAATATGGGCTGGAGATATTCCGGTTTACGTCTTCACTCATGCTAAATTTGGTTTCGTTTGCTGAAGCCGTTTAGGAGTTGATAGTCGGGGACAGACCGACAGACACACACACATTTTACCGGATCGATCTCATAAGTCTACTTTTTCCTCATTTTTGCAAAATGTGAAAATTAGGCTAGTAAAAATAATAATATTAATAACAGAAAATGGCGAGTGGTCTCCGAATAGATCATGTTGAGGCCCGCGATGTATGAAAACGTCACAGACACCTAGTCCTCAAGCTATGAGAATTAATCAATGGATTTAAAACCCCACCGAACCTGAGACCCTTAAGGATAAAGCCGAGCTTGTAAACCATGAGTCACGGGACTGAGCAGTATAAACGTGAACAGAGTGATGAATGATAACCAGATTGTTGCAATAGGCAAGTTTGTATGGTTACGGTGTTCTCAAGAGTGCAAAGATATGGCACGAATCTCATTCTCACGTGGAATATCGAACCGCTAGAACTGCCTTACGTTGTTGTATGTCTACTCCTTATAATCTCATTTAAACGGAGTCAGGGATGAGATGAGATGAATTTATTATGTGGCGGGTGTTTTTTTGGCCGGATGCCCTTCCTGACGCTAACCTCATGAGAGCTGTTATGTGAGATGAAAAGGAAAGAAGATGGAAGGAAGCATCCGTAGCCTATTAGAAGGTACCTTCTCAGCATTTTCCTGGAGATAAAAATAGGAAAACCACGGATAACCATTTAAAAAAATACGAGCCTTACAGTAGTCGCATATGATGTGTAACATCTGACATGTTATCCTACTCGTATACTACACAGCTTGGACATTCTTAAAATGTTAATTTACACTTCATTTTCATACTGGTACTATGATGAATGTATAGATTGAATTGGAGATATGCTACTGTCACATTTGTGGCGCAGCGGTCAAGCTGTTAGTCTCTCACCAAGGTAGACCGGTCAATACATGTGAGATTTTCGAATTGAAATGCCGTGTCCTGTGGTTCGCATTCCACGTAAAAGGGAGGTACCGTGGATCATGATCGTGAGATTAACGGACACGCAAAACTACAAGCTTCCTTCCTTTTTCATTAATATTTCATATTTATTTATTTATTTATTTATTTATTTATTGATCGTATGGCTTTTAGTGCCGGGAGTGTCCGAGGACATGTTCGGCTCGCCTGAGTCTGTAGCTGCTTCCAGCGGACACCCTAAAGGGTGAGCTACAAGTTCCGTTCAATTTCAAGTAGTTCCAACTTTCGCCACCAGATATCAATGATACCTAGTGGTGAACGTTGGAACTTTGATAGAGCGTTCTGACGAAATCTAACCTAACAAATTTTGCTTTACACAAGTTTAGTCTGTGAAAGGATCTTTTACATGCCATAAATCTATGACATGGGACCACCGGTTTTGCTTCCCCTCCGAAGGAAGGCATACTGAAGGATTTTTAACTCTCTTAAAAAATCCGACGACTTCGGCCGGGTTTGAACCCGCTATCTTGGGCATAGCAGTTCAGCATGCTACCGACTACGCCACCGAAGCCGCTTAATAATTCATAATAACAAAGTGACACACAACGTCGACAGTACTCTCAAATGCTGTGAGCACATTCCTCAGTAACTATAACATTCATTATTATCAAGGCTCTCCTACAGTTCGACGTAAACAATCAAAACATGGCTTCCTACAATCATGAAATGACCTAGTATCACACATGATGAAAATACAGCTTTTATTCCACTCATATAACAACATTCTGTTTTGCATTTAATATTTGACTACTCACCCACAGCTTGACAATAATGCCGCTTACTTAAATGTCATTTGTCGTCTTTGTCCTACCCCATGTGATATTCAACCTTGAACGTGAAGCTTCATAAACTGCTCAATGACAAATGAAAGTCGGTGCAACATTTGCCACTGTGCTCGTCAAACCAGTGCCTGCTAAATGCACTGCCTACTGTACTGCCATAACATTCTCGCATTACAGAGCACACACTGCCTTGTTTCCAATACACACATTTTCAATTGTACATCCAGCTGGCAGTGCGTCTTCACTTTCGTACGATCCACTTCCGTTCGATCCACTTCCGCCCGATTCACTTCCGTCCCATTTTCCTGGCAGTGCGTCTTCACTTCCGTCCGATCCACTTCCGTTCGATCCACTTCCGCCCGATTCACTTCCGTCCCATTTTTCTGGCAGTGCGTCTTCACTTCCTACCGATCCACTTCCGTTCGATCCACTTCCTCCCGATTCACATCCGTCCCCAATTTTCAAAATCACTCCCACAAAACTATCCAGCAACCGACCGGAAAGATGTTACACATCAAAAACGGCCGACACGACGGTGGGGTTCGAACACACGTCTGTAAATAAATATCTTGGTAAGAATTACAATTAACGGCGACAATGTCACAGGGACATTTATGTTTAAAAAATCAGTGCTGAAAAATGACTTGAATTGGACGTAACCCCATTATCCGCCTTACACTTCATGTGGAATCGCGTGCAATCACCTGGTGCAGTCACTGAGTGCACGGTTTTGTGGCAAGTCACAAAGTCTGGCAGGACCTAACGCCTGGGTTGTGGACTAGCAACAATTCTAACGCACCTGCTTGGCGGATTGCAGTATCACTGCTGCAAGAAGCTGTGAGAGGTTTATACGTACAGTAGAACGAGGGAACAAAAATAGGAAACCTCTTTTGAATCTTTGTTGAACAATGAAAATGATCTTCACGAAAAGTGACAGACTAGCGATCTCTGGTGCCATAATCTACTGAAACAACATAATCCCAGATAAAGCCGCTTCCCACGACTGCAAGTGGAAGAACGGTGCGCTGAATGTGGCTTTCCACGCATTTTGCCGCACTTTCTACTAAGAACTGGAATGGTGCATATTTCAAGTCTCGGAGCAGCTACCCCAATTGTAGACCTTTACAGTCATACACAGTTCTTTAGATGCCACAAAAACACGGGATCTCAGAAATACGAGGGCGGATCGAAAAGTCTTTGACCCTAGTTCTTTTGCCAAACAAAATACATACAGGTAGCCTAATTACAAATGAGTTGCACAGTGACAAAACTCGTTTAATACACTTGCGAATAAGAATCATTTTCTTGAGAAACGTTTCTCTGGACTTTGCCTCGCGTATCTTTTGTGTTTGTTGTTTCCTACTTTTTTCCTGCTTTGGGTTTTTGGTTTTGTGTTTTGTGTTTGCTTTTTGCTTTTCTATCTTGGTTTTGTGTTTATATTCTGCTTTTGCTTATTTTTGAATTTTGCTTTTTCCTTATCGTTTCTTGTTTTTTGGTTTGTTTTCTGCTTTTGTTTTTGAATTTTTTGCTTCTTGCTTCTTGTTTTTGGTTTTTGGTTTTGTGTTTGTTTTCTGGAAAATAAAATAAAAATAGAACAAAACGAAATAAACAAATCAAACTAAAAACAAAAATAAAATAAAATAAAATAAAACAAAACAAAACAAAACAAAATGAAACAAAACAAAACAAAATGAAACAAAATGAAACAAAACAAAACAAAATGAAACAAAGGAAAATGAAACAAAATGAAACAAAACAAAACAAAATGAAACAAAACAAAACAAAACAAAATGAAACAAAACAAAACAAAATGAAACAAAATTAAATAAATAAAACAAAATAAAATAAAACAAAATAAAATAAAACAAGATAAAACAAAGCACAATAAAACAGAAACAAAATCAAAATAACACAAAACAAAATTAAATTAAACAAAATAAAATAAAATAAAATAAAGTAGTAAAATAAATAATTTTACGACATGATCCTTATTCACAAGTCGATTAAACTAGTTTTGCAACTGGTCGACTCAAATATACGCACTGTTCTACGTAACTTACGAATATTCCATTTTTACACATTGTCTCTACATTTGTTCAGAGAGCGGCTTCGGAGGCGTAGTCGGTAGCCCAAGATCGCGGGTTCAAACCCGGCCGAAGCCATCGGATCTTTTATGAGCGTTAAAAATCCCTCAGTATGCCTTCCTTCGGAGAGGAGGTAAACCCGGCGGTCCCTTGTCATATATTCATGGCATGTTAATGAACCTTCCACTAATTACACCTGTGTGAAGCTATATTATAGGTTAAACATTTGACTGACGCTCTTAGGGTCCTACGTTCGTCCCCAGGAACCGACTGCGGTGGCATCTGGTGACCTAGTTCTGAATTAGTAGTCGCTGACGGTGGCGTTTGGCGGCAAAAGTAGGAACTACAGTACTTGAAACAATCCAATGTCTGCAGTCCTTAATTGAATTGAAAACAGATAACACACACTAATACAGTCATCACAATTAACACCGGAATATCAGACGGATTCTACACACACCCAAAGTACACGGGGCTACATGACCGCGTTCTCGCAGCCCCTAAACTGAGAAACCGACCAACCAACATTTGTCCAGACATTTCTCCCATCTCTAAACTAAATTTGAGATGCCCCAGTGGTAGAATTCAGCCGGCTGACTGTGGAACTATCAACAGACTGCTGTCTTGGCGTCATCGTTGCACGTGAATCGCTGTCCTGCCGGGAACTTCCTCAGCGAACCATGACAATGCGAGACAACATGTGGCAACCAGAACCACCAACAAGCTCCGGTTATTTCACTGGGAGAGTTTAGACCACCTGCCAGTGATGTCCAGGTTTACGTTCCACCCTCGTATCCTACATACACCCAAGTGCACGGGGCTAAATCACCACTATGCCGGGGACCTTAAACGAATGATCATCAACGACAACAAGATAAGCCTTATATGGCGGGAGAAGGGTTGCACTCGACTACTGGAGTGACTACCCACTGTTGGGTGGAAAGCGGAAGGAAACAAGATGTTCAGTAAGGAACATATAGCCTACTTTCTCCTAAATGCACGGGTATTGTTATAACTCTTTGTCCTTTTCGAGGAGTATAATTGAATGTTGGTTGTAGTAGCTTGTTGAAATACAACGTGTTATACGGATATTAAACATGAATATGACGTGCCCTTTGCTAGTGCTACCTCTGGACAAAATTTCATTCAATTCGGTTTCACCGTGTTTGAATTGATATGGAGAAACGATTTGCACTCATACATGGCCGCTATCTGCAAACTATTGGGCTGATGACCTTGTAGTTCAGTCAAAAGATGCTTCCCACAAAAAGGTATGGTGTTGCGAAATTTGGTAGAGATCAAATAATTAGGTTGGTCGTATTTTTGATTTAAGCTTTTAACATTTGGGTGGCCGCCATTCCGTTTCCGTCAAGATGGCGGCAATATAAAACATGACACTGAGGTGATCTTTGGTAGTGCTACCTCTGTACCAAATTTCGTTCAATTCGTTTTCACCGTGTTTGAATTGATAGGGGGAATCGATTTGCACACATACACGTACATGGCCGCTATATGCAAACTATTGTACTGATTACCTTGTAGCTTGGTCAAAGAACGCCTCTCACACAAAGGTATGGCGATATAAAACATGACACTGAGGTGCCCTTTGCTAGTTCTACCTCTTTACCAAATTTCGTTCAATTCGGTTTCACCGTTTTTGAATTGATAGGGGGGGGGGGCAGACATTCAGAGTACACACACTCTCACACACACACACACACACAGACACACAATTTTTGCCCTTTGTAGATCTCATAAGTCTACTTTCATGTTTTGCAAAAATCGAAAGTAGGCTAAAAATTGATACGAAACTTGCCACCCTACTGCACTTCAACTCTGGCCCAGAAAGCCTCACTTTGAAGGAAGGACCTCCCAATATTCTTCTTTTCCTTGTAAACAAACACCCAATCGCAGGGATTTATTGTTGTTGTTGTTGATATGGAACAGGGACTTGGGATACTTTGATCATCAGTCCCTAGTAAGCTACTTGGGTGTGTATTGAACTTGTTTGATAACCTGTGTGTTGGTGATAACTGTATGTGGAGGATTGGGGTTGGTATCCATGGTCTTGTAATAGAGTACGGTACCATCTTGGAATTTGCCTGAAGGGAACACGGGAGGAAACCACTTCTTGAAACGATATCTGCTAGCGTCAGAATTCGAACCTCAGGATCTCTAGACCTACTGTTCTCGATTGCAGTCGGAGTATCACGTCTCCGCCTGCTACGACAGCGTAGTAGGTTCGTGGGTAGAATTTATTCATTGGGAAATTTAAACAAGCTAATTTATTACGCCTAGGGTCTAATCTATTAATTACATTTGTCTAATTAAATTAAATTAATGTATATTTCTATGAAAAAAGACACGGATAGTCAGTCTGAAAGACTGGACTTTATATCATTTTAAATGCTAGCAGCCGAGTACCAAGAAGGCAGTGCGAGAACAGAGTTTTAAGGTTCTATTTTGTTTCTTCACTGCCTACTTGATTGTTCTCGCACTGCCTTCTTGAAACTCTGTCCTCTCACTGCCTTCTTGGTACTCGGCTGCTACATCGTATTATGACTTCACATACGTTTGTGCATAACGTAACGGCAGACCCCAGATAAAGTCGACTTATTCATTTAAAATGATAAAATCGATAGTAATATTTAAAAAATATAAAATGGGTAAAAATGTAGTTACTTTGGACAGCGCTACATAACTTGACTTAGAACTACTGTACTCACTCAATTAGTTCTTTTTAAATTTTGTGGCAGAGAAAGAAATCTACAGTACAAACTCAATATTAATTTATTTTATACATTTATTAAAATATGACAATGGTGTACATAATTTCACATTAAAATTGATTTACATTCAAAATGTTTGATTGGAGAAGCTGGTCGTTTAATAGAGCTGGTGATGGAGAGGGTGAAGGTCCAGTCGTTACCACGGAGCCGTAAGGTGCTGAAGACGTAGAGAGTGGCATGACGCACTAAGATACGCTGCTCTTTGTTTTTGAATAAGCAGTGTAAACTGAATTACAGGCTGGAATGCAGCCGAAATAAATCTGAAACATCTATGGACATCAAATTGGCAGGTGAAAAGCTAAAGGAAGTAGGAGACTTCTGTTACTTAGGAAGAAAAATAACCAGTGATGGACAAAGCAAAGCGGATATAGAATGTAGGTTGGCTCAAGCAAGGAAAGGATTTCTACAGAAAAGGAATCTGTAGGCATCGAATATAGATTTAGGTATTAGGAAGTCATTATTGAAAGCCTTTTATCTGGAGCATGGCGCTATATGGAAGTGAAACTTGGACTATTGGTGCGGCTGAAAAGAGGAGAATTGAAGCGTTTGAAATGTGGTGTTACAGGAGAATGATGAAGATCGAAGGGTAGATAGGGTTACAAATGAAGAGAGGAGAGATGTTTCTGGCAACTGCTAATGAAGAGAAGAGATAGGTTGGTAGGGCACGTACTAAGACAGCCAGGAATAGCAAGCTTAGTTATGGAAGGAAAGGTCGAGGACTAGAACTGTAGGGGTAGACCAAGATTAGAGTATGTTAAACAGATTGCCTTGGATGTAGGGTGTGGTAGCTATGTAGAGATGAAACAATTAGCTCAGGACAGGGAAACATGGGGAACTGGATCAAACCAGTCAAATGACTGACGACTCAAACAACAACGAATTACAGGTTTGAACTCCAAATGAAGACACACAATTTACAACTCAAGGAACTGGTGAAGTACCTAAGTATTCCTCTACATTCTACTCGGTGCCATTTAACTGTCAGCCCATGTCAAGTTCTCCCCTTTGGCCGTAATATTTCAAAGTGGCTGACATAATGATTGGAATCACGTGACATATGGGCGACGTAAAGTGAGAAAGCCCAAAGTAGTTAGTGGTTATTGGAGAGCAAATCGACCGAAGTGGTGTGGCAGTAGGGGATGTAGGTCGAGTGGTCTGGGGATCACATCTCTGATTTAACTGCAGTGTGACGTAAATTGCTGAGCCAATGGGAGAGGAATTTAATGAGCGAGTGAACAAAGATATCTCAATTAGTTTGGAGGTCAGTTACGTCAGAGCATGACAAATAATATCCAAACCACTACAGAGTGATTGCAGCCCAAAGTGAGGCAGACATGGGTCATGCCAAGTCTTTGTAATTACTGTAAATCTCTATTAACAATTAATTAAGTCACGAGCTAGCATCAGTGGTCGAACTGCAAACTCATTACTGCCAATATACAAGGGATCACATTCGACATAGTTTTCGTTGTAGTGTTTCTCTCTCTGTCCGAGCGTATATCCCGCCATGCTTTGCTGCTTCTCCTCTATTTCAGTCTGCAGTTAGCATCTTCCGGTTTTATGCCAACATCGCGCATGTCGACCTTGTTGTTGTCGGCCCACCGCTTTGTTGGTCATCCACGCAGTTGCGGTGTTTCTGTGTTCAAATACGCGGACGCCGAGATGATCGGTATCCCACTCCTTAGTCCTAAATTTATGTTTTGAATCAGTTATGATTCGAAATGCAACCCTAGATTTACCACATTGCGTCACCTGTTACCTGGTCGTAATAAGAACTTACCTGTGCTTGCGCCAAATGACTAATACATCGTTTTTCATTTAACTTCCTTGTTGGAACGTCAATTGGCCAAAGTGGCTCCAACTCCAAAGATTGACGGCATTGTAGCTGAGGTCAAACGGTTATTAATATTATTCAGTAAAATCTCCGTGAAGATAAGCGTTATCAACCACACCACACCATGAGGTGTGGTGGCTGAGGTTCAAGTTCGATTCCCACTATGGTGAGAAGTGTTATTCTGGTCTGAGGGCTGGAACGCGGCACAGTGAGGCAAAAGTGAGAAGAGGCGGGTTTAATCCTCACCTCAGCGATGCTAGAAATAGTATTAGGGCCCTAGGACGCCTAGCGCCCTATTGAGAGAGATATCCACATATGGATACTACACGCTGGACACATATCTACAGATGGTCTACGAGTAACAGTACCATATACACATCTATAATCATCCATAGACACGACCCCGTTATCTATATCTGTCCAACCCCATACACTGACTTCACCCTTTTTTCACCCTTAATCTGATAGGAACAACAGCAACAACACACTTCTAATTAAACCAAGCCGGCAGAGTTATGTAATGGCTCTTGCCCAAGCTTGACACACATACACATGTACACAGAGGCTGCTATCAAAACAGCCACTCAGCAATATTGCTAGGGTCAGCACTTCAGAAATACTTATAAGGACCACCATTCTGAGGAAGATAATCCGTTGACGCCGAAGGCTCTGTCCGACTGCCTGCCAACAGCATACCTCCGGTAAGTGTGATTCTCAGATTCTACACACTCATAAGTTATACATCCTTCCTTTCACCACCCCTCATTGATTGTACCATTTACACATTGTCACACTATCCCTGAATACAGGGAAACATTCAGTACACTTTGGGTCCAATAAATAAGTGACCACCATTATAACAGATCATTTGTAATCTATGTTTATTATCACTGTTTTTACCGCTCACCTCCCTACCTTACACCTTGACCTGCCGGTGCATTGTTTCCAAAACCGCTGTGACAGCACTAGAAACATTTTCATTGCCAGTAGCCTTGACTTCTTGGTCGCGCGCCCGCAGAGCGTAACGTTGCACGGTCAGCAGACACTTGGGTTACTCATCGCAGTGCTTACTCTGCAGACTGATAGCTCCCGCCTTAAAAGTGCACCCCATTGGTTTGCAACCCTGATCGAGTAGAGCTCCACCCGATCCGCCAACACACTCTCCAATCCTCATTCGGAGTTCTCACACCTCCGTTAAAACTTCCCCTAATTAAACACCACCCTCTACACACACCCTCATCCCCCCAGTTCGGCCAACCCCCGTTAAGGGCCTGAACAATAGTTTGCCAACGTTTTCCACTTTCATGTGCGTAAAATGTCGGGATAGTTCGCAACTATTTTTATGATTATTATTATTCTTTCTTCGAATGAGCCAACTATGGACTGCGTAGGTTGAACAAAATGGTTTTCAGCTTGATGAGTTGGGATTGGTTTCACGTTCTTAAGAGCCTTCTTCCTCGCCCATATCTCCTTCATTTTCTGACTTTGTAGTTGTTTAGCTGCTTCTGACCTCTTTGGTCTCTGCCCTTTCTTTAGTTTCATCTGTGGGTCTTCTTTTAACATTTTCCGGAAAGCTTGTCTGTCATGTACAGTGAGTCTCTCTCACAACTCGGCCGGCCGGCGCGGCGCGCCCAGCCTATCTGCCTCACTTTGACTGATCACTGCCCGCTCGACTTAGCATAGCAATAAGAACAGAACAGCACTTGGCTCACTTCATCCGTGCATGACATGAGATACCAATTAAAATTTTGAAAGAAAGAATTAATAAACTAAGGTCGTACCTTATGACAGGAGATGTTGGAAATGTTCTCCTCCTACATCCACACAGTTAGGAAACTCCGATTCACACGCATAAGTTCGTCTTCCGTAATTGAGGCTACTTCTCTATGGATATGTTCCGCGATTTCATTTACTTTTTCCTCGTTAAGTACACGTTGTTTAACACTTCGCTTCTTATCGAGTAGAGAACCAGTTTCCCTCAATTTGTTTACGAGCTTCCGCACGGTATCTCTATGTGGAGGGCGCACACCTGGAAAATGTGTTATGAAACGTTTAACGACTTCCCTGCAAGACTCTGTTTTCACATAATTATCGTACATAAATACCCTTTCCTCTACCGTGTACACACGTGGAGGCATTATGAGAATTATACCCAAAAGTTACACTTCACAACTCGAGAATAGTTGGAGCGACAGATGAACACTAAATACACGTTATAAGCATGGACCAGAACTGTGAAGTGCGCGCTGTGTGATAGGAAGTGATCGGTCAACGGGAGGCAGATAAGCTTGGTGCGCTGGCCGGCCGAGTCGTGAGAGAGACTCACTGTATAACGGATTCAGAGATGGCAAAGGTTTGCAGATCTTGTTTAACTTGCTGGTGGCACAGTGATGTTGCTTTCTTGCAGGAGCTGGCTCTGTGGATTACACTGGTCAATCTTGGCTCGTACATTTTCTAAAGATGTCCGGATATTTGAAGGCGTCTCTTGATTATTATTTTATTATTATTATTATTATTCGATCCGACCTTATGTTGACCACGTTATTTCAGCCGTTTGCAATCTTGAGATGTAATTCTTCCCCTGTACTCGAACAATCACTTTCTGCGAGGCTCTTCTCTTCTCTCATCAGTCTACGTCTAGCCTGCTTTCAGCTTTGGATTTTCTTTTTATCACTGGTAAGCTCGAATGTCTTCATGCGTAATCCCTACTTCTTAAAGGTCTTTTTCAAACTAAGTGAACCAGGGTCCCTTGCCTGTTCTTCTTTACAGAGGAGGAGAAGATCATTAGTTATTGTTGTTTTAACGGGTGGAACTACGAGGTCATCTGCCCCTCTTAACATAGATTAAAATATAAAAATTTGGAATGGAATTTAAAATTTAGAGGTGAACAACTACATTTCAGAAGACCGAAAATGAATAAAACAAAAAAACAAAACAAAAAATAACTAATAATTATACAAATAAACAAAAATTGCGGAAAACCAAAAATCCTCAATCAAAAACGAACAAGTCGTTGAGTCAATGTTCACTGGCAAATTTAGATTGCTGGCCCTAACTCACCCTCACTTATAAAGCGGATAACGCGATCAGCAGCCACCGCGTCATCGGCTAATATAAGTTTGAGTGTCATCTGCAAACCACGGTTTCTTCGTAGGTCGGCAAGATCCACACACTCAGTTAAAATGTGGGCCTCGGTGAAAACGGCTGCACAGGTACTAAGTCGGGGAGGAGAAGATCCAATTGGTCAGGATCTACGAGTTCATACGTGTCTGTGTCGATAGAAACGAATTTTCCTTTCTCGAATTGTGTCTGTTATCCTTATTTGCCTGGAGTAAATGTGGGAAACTGCGGAAAACCACTCCACAGGATCACGAGTTATTATTGTTATTTCTTATATCGTTATTGCCTGTTTAAGGATCGCTGATCTTGCTTTCTCGACCTCCCAAAAATCTGTTCCTATTCTCGCTATTGATCTTTCTGCGCTTCCCCGTTCAGATTCTGTTGGATGTAATGATTGGGCGGTTTGAAAATCGATAGTAATCATAATAATATTAATAATAACTAGCATTACCGGTCGCGGCTTCGCTCGCGAATATTCTATTGTAAAGAGTACACTTAGCAAAATCTCCATCATGAATGCTATGACTGATTTATCCTTGGTATGAATAATCAGATTTTATCAATTCAGCTACTGGTGCAGTGGTTAGGGGTTTGTCATTCCTTCATAGGTATATCAGAGCGAAGTTAGTTTTCTGGGAATATCACAGACACTGTTAATTTAAGGGCCTTTAAATGTGGTTTTCGGAGACCCTTTATAGTCGGGTGAAGAAGACTTTCGTACCACACTCACACGTGAAAATTGCGTGAAAAAAAACTAAGACTGCCCCTTAACCCCCTTAAGCGCATTATACTGTATGTATTGATGAATTTTACAGCTTAATTTGGTTCAGTGATAACCTTATAACCGTCTGGAAACATTCACAGTAATGTAATAATTGGAATTGCATTGCGTCTTATAGAAATAGATGGACCTGTGAGATTCTGTTACCATGGTTACCGTGTTGCATTCTTTCATTATTTCATTGTAAATATACATGTTTTAAGGTATTTATTTAATTGTGAGGCATTTAAAGAGTAAGTGAGTGCGTTTCACTTACGCATTGGGTTATGCTGAACCTGTAGGTACCCCATATGAGTAGGTTGGTGTTAATGGAACCTTATTTTCGGTACAAAACTGGAATGGGATCTTAGCAGAATAATATAGGGAGGGATATTATCGTATGACCTCGGGTGCCGGGTGCAAGCTTTTTTATTTGCACCCAGAGGGCAGCTTACATGTGTCGAATTTCGCTATTCTTTGAAGCACTATGAAAGTCAAGGAGGTTAGATACCTAAGCTCCTTGAACACTATAGCACTTTCTAATAGAGAAATGAGGAACTTTGTGTTGGCGGAAAATCCCGAGATTCATTTTGCCATTATGAACACGGCCTACTAAATTCAAATGGATTCTTTGACATGCCAACATCGAATGACATGCGCGTCGTAATTTTTGCCATCTTTCAAAAATCACTTACTACGGCCAGGAGCGAACCAGCAAGCTTGGGGTTGGTAGACCGACACGATAACCACTTACCCACCGTGGCAAGCTGAAAATCGATGATTGTCAACTAGTTCTCTAAATTTAGTCCTGTCAACTACCGTATCGCTTGAGATGCCTATTTTCTGAAAGGGGTTTACAACTTTAAGCAGTCAGTTGTTCTTAGTTTTCGTTGAGAGTGCAGGATTTAGAATTTTTTTAGTAATCAGTCTGTGATCGCTAATTCTGAGAACATACCCATAAAATTTCAATCGTCATTTCCTGAATGTGTGCGAGAATATCTCCGAATGCTGATAAAAATCCTGGGATTTTCTTTTCATCCAAATTCCCTCAGTACAAACTGAGCAAAAATGTTCCTAAAGATGTTTAGCCTACTTTTCACATTTTGCAAAATTGAGGAAAAAGTAGACTTATGAGATCGATCCGGGAAAATGTGTGTCTGTCTGTCTGTCTGTCCTTCTGTCTGTCGGTCTGTCTGTCTGTCTGTGTGTGTGTGTCGTCCCCCCCCCCTATCAACTCCTAAACGGCTGCAGCAATCAAAACCAAATTTAGTATGAGTAAAGATCTGCACTGGAATATCTCACGTCCATATTTGAAAATGATGTCAGTGCTACCAACTGCAGAAAAAACGCACTAGAAATTTGAGCTCCATGTTTGATATCTTGCAAGGTATGCATGGGAACTATTGCAAAATTGGTACACATGTAGATAATACTATTTCAGTTTAATTTCCAGGAGGCCAACCATGACAGTGTTGCCAAAATAATTTTAAGCCTTCTGATAGGTCCAATGTTTAAATGCATATAACTTCTACACTATCAATTGGATTTCAACCAAATTTTGTATGTAATATCTGAACATAAACATATGTGACTGAGCGTATTCTTAAGAGCCACCAGGGCTGCCAACTGTTAATAATTGCTCTCTTTATTTTTTATCCAAATACCAATATATCAGAAAGTATGCAAGCCAACAGCTTTAAACTATGCACACGTATATTCTGACATTTTAGATTAATTTCGAGTAACTTATATACGTCAGTTCTACCAACATGATTATAAGCCTGCTGATACGACCGATTTTTAAATACATGTAACTTCTATACTATCAGTTGGATTTCAACCAAATTTCGTATGTGCTATGTGTACCATAACAGATATGACTATAAGTATTGTTAAGAGCAATCAGGGCTGCCAACTGTTAATAAATGCTGTATATATTTATTTTACACTAATTGGCACATGGGTTCAATACCAGAAAGTATGCAAGCCAACAGCTCTATACTTTTCACACGTATAGCACCTGGCATTCTAGATTAATTTGGAGTAATTAATACAAAGCAGTGCTGCCAACATGATTCTATGCCTGTTGATATGTCCAATTTTAAAATACATGTAACTTCTATACTAACAAATGGATTTCATCCAAAATTGGCACAACAAGATATCATAATATTTCAGATTATTTCTGACCAGCACACGCATGGTATTGTTGGCAACATGCTTTTACGCGTGCTGATAGATCCAGTGTCTAACTGCATGTAACGTCCATTGGACTTCAACCAAATTTTGTATTCTGTAGCTTAAGAGATTGAACTAAGAATATATTCAGTCGCCAGGACTGCCAACTGTACAGCTCTATTAGGCTACATCATACCAGGTATATTTTGAACTAATTAGATATTTCGTTATTACCAACTTAATTTTGTCATTATTCTAGATAGGTTCATATACTGTAGAATAATCATTGGCATGAAAAGTAGGCTGTATAGTTCTTCACGGAACTTCTTGTTCTTTCTTGTCTTTGTATACTTTTAAATATAATTAAAATAATCAGTAATGTTCGCTTTTGCGAATGTTTTTGTGGCTATGTTTCCCGCACGGTTTGAAACACTCGTTTAATTTTGCCCCATTATTTTTTTTTTCCGTTATAATTGCAGTATGAACACGGTGTTCTGATTATTTACTTAACTTACGTTTCATTTGAATTGTTGTTCTTTATTATTCTTGTCAACTCACCTTTTTCTGAAGTGTCTTTCTAGACGCACCATACTGTCACACTTTTTCATGAGGTACTGTGCTCATCTCAGCGGCAACCGTCGCAATGTGCTTGGGCTGTGCGCTGATTGGCTGTTTGTCGCCCCGCCTTCATTCTGGATTGTTCGACGCGCTGTCGTCATTTCCACTATAAATTCTCCGCTTCGCCGTTCTGCGGCTTTGTCTACATCTACCTGCTTGAACCAGTCTGACCACGGCTGCCTGCCGTTCCACAGCAAGGCCCTTCTTGGGAAGGCCCTGTTAGTAAACATTGAGTGGCTGGAACCTTGCCAGGCGGCATGCTTCATCACTCGGACTCTGTCATGCTGGGCGAGGCATGAGTCAACGACCTTCACCTCAGCAACTAAGTCAGCCCGCTAGCTCACTACAACTCGGCGATGAGAAACTACAATTGATTGTAAACCGCCGGACAGATCATTACCAAGAGGTCTGTTCCTGCGGGGTGCAATTCGCCAATGGAGCCACCATCCATCTTTCTCGGAACGCATGCCGAGGCAGCTTAGAGGAAGCCTTCGTTTGGATCACAACCCGCTTCCTGCGGGCCAAATACTAAGTACAAAAGTATCGAATTATTGGTAACGTGAACTACCTTCACTTGGTTTATACATTTTTTAAGGCTAAGCCTTTTTTCTTGCTTCTTGCTTGTTTTTAGATATTTTTCTTAAACATACTTTTTAATCGCCTTTATATGGCCTTTTTATGCATTTTTATTATAATTCTTCTTTATTCTAAGTTTCCTGGAGAAACCTTGCATTTTTTATTAGCTTCTTTTAATTATTCTTCTAAATGAAAATGTTTGTTATTACTTCACAAATCAAATAAATGTATCAAACCTTGGTTATCAATATTTGGTCTCTTCCTCATCGCTCTTTAAATTTCACTGTGTGCCCGAATCCCAATCCTCCTTTTCCCAGTTGGGGTGCTAACTACTCACCCCTTTTCCATGGTGCCGAAACCTGGGATCGAACCCAGAACCTTTATTCTGAGACCACAAATTCTATTCCAAAAAAAACAGAACTTGTGTAATCTAATATTTGCCTTATACATTTCAGTATATCGTGGCTAGCGCAGGAGATCTGCGGGAAAGCGGAGACAATCCCAGCTTACTCCATAACTGGTTTCTTTCTGGAAAGCAGGTCCGTCTGGTGCCGCAAGCAGCTTTGGTAGGTGAGTTATTCCAACTTCCCAGCCATGCCAGTAATAATAGACGATAAACTGTTAAACTCTCGGGCGGCCTACAAAGGTCAACTTACCCGTTTTCAAAAATATCTAGCCACTCTACCGAAAGAGGAACAAAATCTTGATATTATATCTCAGCGTTTAAAAGCTTTTGAACAGGCGTACGAGAAATATGATCTCGTGCAACTTGAAATTGAAATCAAAAGTCCAGAACATCAATCAGATAGGGAAGAAGTAGAGAGTAATTACTTTGATACACACGCTCAGGCTGTGGCATTAGTAAGAACTTTGACCCTGGCGTTGAAGGTAGAGGAAACTCAAGGAAGAATTAGCGACCATGGGAATGGTATCAAACCATTGCTACCTAAAATTGAAATTCCGCATTTTTCAGGAAAGGAAGAGATGTGGCAATCATTCTTTGAATTGTTCAGTTCATTAGTACATAATAATGCCACACTTCCGGAAATTCAGAAATTTCATTACTTAAAATCCATTTTGCAGGGGCCACCCCTTCAACTTATAAGAGAACTTCCCTTAACAGGAGAAAACTATAACATTGCTATCGAGCTTCTTAAAGGCCGTTATGGCAATGAAAAATTATGTTTACAGAGGCACATTCAAGCCTTATTTAACCTGCCCGCATTGCGAGCTGACAGCTTGTCAACACTGCGAGCCTTAAGTGACACGGTCCAACTACACGTCAGAGCATTGGCACGGTTGAATCAACCGGTCGAGCACTGGGATCTATTCTTAGTTCACTTGGTTACTTCTAAATTTGATTCATCAACTTTAAAGGCATGGGAGAGGGAACTAACAAATGACACTTCATATACCTATGGCTCATTGCTTACGTTTATGAATAATAGATGTCAGGTTTTGTCAGCTGTAGCCTGTCATATGTCAGGGAGTGCAGATAACAAATCTAATGTTGTGAAACCAGTCGGTGCAAAAATAAACAAATCTGCTGTCTTTACTGTTCAGCATAACTCAACGGATTGTATTCTCTGTAAAGCACCTCACAGGTTATATTCCTGCGTTGCCTTTAAAGCCCTTTCTACCGATGAAAGACGCAAATTAATAGCTCAAAAAAGATATTGCTATAACTGTTTGTCAACTAGGCATATGGTGCCTGATTGCTTATCTAAAAATACTTGCTCCCATTGCAAGGCTCAACATCATACCTTGCTTCATAGTTTGAAAAGCCACGTCAGGCTCCTTCCCCTGGATGTTCTAAAGATGCATCCCCAGGAGCTAATGCGCAATCTTATACTCAGAGCTCTAGCTCAATTCGTAGTTCCCAGGTGCTACTATCAACCGTGTTAATAAAAGTTCAAGACTCTTCTGGTAGATGGCTTGAAGCACGTGCCCTATTGGATAATGCCGCCACCCATGACTTCATAAGTGAGCGTCTCATTAAGAAACTTGGTCTTCCCAAGCAACCTACAGTAATTCAGGTTACCGGTATTAACAATAGCAATGTTAAATCCTTGCATTTTGTTCGTGTTCACATCAAAGATGCTGTTAATTCTAACACAACATTTCAGTTGAATTGCCTTGCCATTGATACTATTGGCAGTAATACCCCTAGTACTTCTTTTGAAATTAGAAAGTGGCAATTTCCTCATAACATTCAGTTGGCGGACCCAACATTTAATACGAGCGCCCCGGTAGACATACTTCTCAGTGCCCAAGTATTTTGGCAATGTCTCCTTAGCTCTAAGGTTAAAATATCACCTGGAGTGTTTGTTCATCATACCAAGCTAGGTTGGTTAGTAACGGGTCAGGTCCCTCGTAAGTCGTTTCAAAATTTCTCTCAATGTCATTTTGTCAATACAAGTCTCGATTACAATTTAGAAAGATTTTGGAAAATCGAAACTATAGATTCAGTTTCACCTTCCTCGGCTGAAAATGAAATGTGTGAAAAACTGTTTCGTGAAACAACCAAACGCAATTCAGAGGGTAGATTTGTCGTAACAATGCCCCGAGTGGATAATCCACCTCTTTTATTTGAAACACACCCTAGGGCTCTTAGAGCACTCTATGCTGTGGAAAACAAATTTAAACGTGACCCTGTTGTTAAAGCTCAATACTCCACGTTTATGGAGGAATATGAGGCACTTGATCACATGGAGGTTGTTACCAAGAAAGATGAGGCTTCTTATACCCCATCTGAAGTCATTTACCTCAATCATCATCCAGTTTGGAAGAATGAGATTTTAAAGGAAAACATAAGGGTGGTCTTTAATGGCTCTGCTTTGGATGCCAATGGAACTTCTCTGAATGACACATTATTATCAGGCCCTCCTATTCAATCTGACATTTCTTCTGTCTTGATGAATTTTCGCTTGTTCCCTATCGCAGTGATATCTGATATCAAGCAGATGTATAGACAGATTTTGGTCGATCAACAACAGCGCGACCTTCAGAGAATTCTTTGGCGCGACGAGCTTACTAAACCTGTCAAGATCTTTCGGCTAAAAACCTTAACCTATGGACTAAAGCCCTCTGCTTTTCTAGCCATACGTACGTTGAAATTACTTGCTGAACAGGATGGCCCGTTGTATTCTCCTAAGGCTTCTGAAGTGTTAAAATCATCATTTTACGTTGACGATTTTCTTCATTCATTTGAGTCAGTGCCTGAAGCCCTGCAGGTCTCTAAAGATTTGACAGCTTTGCTTTTGGGAGGCGGATTTTCCTTGTGCAAGTGGAACTCTAATTCGGAAGAATTTCTTTCTAAATTTCCATTAACTTCAGTCTATAACGACTCAGTAGAGCTTCTTCATGAAAATAATTCTATCAAAACTCTAGGCATCTATTGGAGTCCTCAAAAGGATTTTTTCTTTTTCAAAATTAATCTCAGTGACATCAAACCGCAAACTAAGCGGCAAATTTTGTCTGAGATTGCAAAAATATTTGATCCTCTCCAATTTTTGGCGCCAATTATCGTCACCGCAAAACTTTTCATGCAAGACCTTTGGTCCTTGAAAACTGGTTGGGATGAACCAGTTCCTTCTGAGTTGCAAAAAAATTGGATTTCTTATAGAAATAGCTTGGAAGATCTCTCCAATGTCATTATCCCGCGAGTGATTATTCCCTTTCCCTCCTGTGGAGGATATGAACTTCACATCTTTGCCGATAGCTCATTGAAAGCTTATGGGTGTTGTGCGTATATTGTTTGCCGCAATTTTGACCAGTCATATTTCTTTTCCAATATAATTTGCGCTAAGTCAAAGGTGGCTCCTCTTAAATCCTTATCCTTGCCACGACTAGAACTTTGTGCTGCTCTTCTGGCGGTTGAATTATCGGTCAAAATCCACCAATCTTTGAAAATCCGATTTAGCAAAACTTACTTTTGGAGTGACTCAGCCATCACGTTGGCATGGATTGCCAAACCCTCCTCGCATTGGCAGGTGTTTGTAGCTAATAGAGTGTCCAAAATTCAACAATTGTCTAACTTTGAACAATGGCATCATGTATCTGGCAAGGAGAATCCTGCAGATGTCATCTCTCGGGGATGTTCCCCTCTTATGTTGGCTAACCTGACATTATACTGGCACGGTCCTTCTTGGCTTCTACAAGAACCTTCCGCTTGGCCAAATTTTCCTCTTCCGGAATTATCAGACTTGCCAGATGTTGGTAAGATTACTGGATCTTCTCTTTTCGTTTCTGACTCTCCCCTTCTCTTGCAGCGATATTCCTCTTTTCATAAATTGGTGAGGGTTATGGCTTATCTCCTTCGTTGGAAATATTTTGTGGTAGAACAACCTCTTTTTCCTAAGCCATATTTAACCCTTTCTGAATTAGGTTTAGCCACTACAAAAATCTTATGGCTTACTCAACAAGAAATATTCTCTGAAGAATGTCAGGTGTTGTCTCAAGGTCAATCCCTCAAGAAATCGAGTAGGCTTTCCTCACTCGCCCCCTTTTTGGATGCTGATGGTTTATTAAGAGTGGGAGGACGTTTATCTTTGGCTGATCTTTCTGAGGATAAAAAACACCCAATTATTCTTCCTTCAAAGCATCATGTCACTTCTCTAATCATTCGTCAGTATCATTACCAGCATCTTCATGCTGGAACCCGTACATTACTTTCCATCATTCGGGAAAGGTATTGGCCCATAAACGGAGTCCATGAAGTTACCTCTGTTATCCGGAAGTGCATTCCATGTTTTAAATCCAACCCTAAAATTGCCACTCAGCTCATGGGTGATCTTCCCAACTTTAGATCTGCCCCTGCTAGACCTTTTGCCTTTACGGGGGTGGATTATTCCGGGCCTTTTGTTTACAGAAAAAATTCTCCTGAGGCCAAAAGATGTATTTGTGGAAAACTCTATATTTCGCTGTTTGTATGTATGGTCACCGGAGCAGTACACTTAGAACTAGTTACCAACGCCTCTACTGCTTATTTTTTGGCAGCTTTTGCCAGATTTTCTGCTCGCCGAGGGCTTCCTTCAGAAGTATTCTCCGACAATGCTAAAAATTTTATCGGAGCTTCTGAGCAAATTAAGAGAGCTCTTACTCAAAATGCAGCGCTGGAAAGGATTACTGATTATGCTCACCAGAGAAATTTCAAGTGGCACTTCATCCCCCCTTATGCGCCCCATCAAGGTGGACGGTGGGAGTCTTGTGTGAAACTCACCAAGAAACACCTTAGACGTGTTTGTGGCCACACCCCCCTATCTCATGAAGAGTTTAACTCCTTAATTATTTTTATTGAGGGCATAATTAATTCTCGTCCTTTATCACCCTTATCTAATGACCCTTCAGATCTTCTACCATTAACGCCGGGCCATTTTCTTATCGGTGGTCCATTGACTGCCTCCCCATCTTTATTATATTCTAATTCTCCATCTTCTTTAGCCATTTCTTGGCGCAAAATTGAAAGTTTGCGCAACAATTTTTGGCGCCGCTGGAGGTTGGAATATCTCGGTTTGCTTCAGCAGCGTGGCAAATGGCGTGTTTCCTGCTCTAACCTTCAGATTGGGGACCTGGTCCTTTTGAAAGACCCTAGTCCCCCTCTTGTCTGGAATTTGGGTAGGATTGTTGAGTGCTTTCCTGGCAGAGATGGTAGGATTCGCGTGGTAAAACTGCAGACTTCTGCTGGCCAGTTTCTCAGGCCAATCACTATGATTGCTCCTTTGCCACGCGAGACCTAACTTCTGCGCCTTCTTACTGCAATTTTTTCTCGCCCCTCCCAGCATGTTCGCTTTTGCGAATGTTTTTGTGGCTATGTTTCCCGCACGGTTTGAAACACTCGTTTAATTTTGCCCCATTATTTTTTTTTCCCCGTTATAATTGCAGTATGAACACGGTGTTCTGATTATTTACTTAACTTACGTTTCATTTGAATTGTTGTTCTTTATTATTCTTGTCAACTCACCTTTTTCTGAAGTGTCTTTCTAGACGCACCATACTGTCACACTTTTTCATGAGGTACTGTGCTCATCTCAGCGGCAACCGTCGCAATGTGCTTGGGCTGTGCGCTGATTGGCTGTTTGTCGCCCCGCCTTCATTCTGGATTGTTCGACGCGCTGTCGTCATTTCCACTATAAATTCTCCGCTTCGCCGTTCTGCGGCTTTGTCTACATCTACCTGCTTGAACCAGTCTGACCACGGCTGCCTGCCGTTCCACAGCAAGGCCCTTCTTGGGAAGGCCCTGTTAGTAAACATTGAGTGGCTGGAACCTTGCCAGGCGGCATGCTTCATCACTCGGACTCTGTCATGCTGGGCGAGGCATGAGTCAACGACCTTCACCTCAGCAACTAAGTCAGCCCGCTAGCTCACTACAACTCGGCGATGAGAAACTACAATTGATTGTAAACCGCCGGACAGATCATTACCAAGAGGTCTGTTCCTGCGGGGTGCAATTCGCCAATGGAGCCACCATCCATCTTTCTCGGAACGCATGCCGAGGCAGCTTAGAGGAAGCCTTCGTTTGGATCACAACCCGCTTCCTGCGGGCCAAATACTAAGTACAAAAGTATCGAATTATTGGTAACGTGAACTACCTTCACTTGGTTTATACATTTTTTAAGGCTAAGCCTTTTTTCTTGCTTCTTGCTTGTTTTTAGATATTTTTCTTAAACATACTTTTTAATCGCCTTTATATGGCCTTTTTATGCATTTTTATTATAATTCTTCTTTATTCTAAGTTTCCTGGAGAAACCTTGCATTTTTTATTAGCTTCTTTTAATTATTCTTCTAAATGAAAATGTTTGTTATTACTTCACAAATCAAATAAATGTATCAAACCTTGGTTATCAATATTTGGTCTCTTCCTCATCGCTCTTTAAATTTCACTGTGTGCCCGAATCCCAATCCTCCTTTTCCCAGTTGGGGTGCTAACTACTCACCCCTTTTCCAAGTAATATTATTGAACTTCCCCCAATTATCAGCGTATATTGCTTCGGGTTTGATTTCGTAACTTTTCTGCACGAGAGGTGAATTTTTTATTATATCTGTCCCATATGTTTCTGTAAGCAATTTGCTATTTACAGACTCTCTCTTTGTTTCTATCACGACTTAGGCGTGAATGATGGATAAATTCTTTTGGGTATTTGAATTTATACACTTGAGTTACTTTGCCAAACCAGGATACCAACGACCAATGATGTACCGTCGAGATGAACTGGGTTTATTGGTACGAGATTTAAAGTCTGGTTTTGCCTGCAATTTCATGGGTTTTTTCTCAATAGATTCAATCACTTCCTGCCTATTCTTGGACAAAACTGCCAGATCATCTGCAAAGACAAACAGAGTAAATGAATTTTTCTCTCGCAATTTGCCAATGGTTTTCCCTTTAATTTCCTTTTCCCATACCTAATAACGTTTTCTAGAACAAGGTTATATAATAAGTAGGACAGTCCATCTCCTTGTTTTAATCCACTCTTATCATCAAAAGGTTCAGACATTTCACCTTTGAAGTGGTACCCAATAATGTTTGCTTCATTAATTCTCTTGTTTTTCTGTCTACTTTGAATTCTTAAAATATGTAGAAGAGGGTCGATCTGTCTATTGAGTCATACTGTAGGCTTTTTTCAAGTCCACGAATGTGATTATAGTTTGACTAGTTTTGCGGATTAGCAGGGTGGTCTAAAGATTGAGGATTTGTCCTGCACAAGACCTGACTTTCCTTAATCCAGCCTGATATTCTCCGATTAAATTATCTATTTGCACTTCAAGTCTTGTTCTTAATATTTTTGATACAATTTTGTACGTGACTGATAGTAAGGAAATACCTCTGTAGTTTTCTATTTCCTCTGTGTCCCGTATATATCGTGTTTGTATCGACACAACGTTTTTTATATGAACAACCATCATTATTACACATGTTCAGTTCATCAAGGCTTCAAGGGATATGGAGAGACATAATCTCAGCTATTGTACTCTACCCACGACACGTAATACAAGACTCATCTGGGTGGTCACCCAACATGTAACTGAGCACTTTAATGAGTTTATGCATTTGATCCACTTGGGACGTCATCAAAACTCTGGTTGGCATGAATGAAACTTCAGTGGAACACTCTGCATTCAAGGACTCCCTCTGGTTACGTTATAAATTGAATTATTTGAACTTACGGGAGTGGCGTGGGGAATACAGATTGGGACGGAGCAAATTAAACTGCAGTGGATTACGTTTTCAGTATTTCGTACTTATTAACAGGAAATACACACCAACATATAGTCCCACGTGACCAATAGAAGTTGTTGTCATCGGCCACGTGTATTTGGGTGTGTGTGCTGACTGTGGTATTGTATAACAAGATGTTCAGTAAAGAACATATTGCCTACTTTCTCCTAAATGCAGGGGTATTGTTATAATTCTTTGTCCTTTTCAAGGAGTATAATTGAATGTTGGTTGTAATAGCTTGTTGAAATACAACGTGCTATACGGACATTAAACAAGAATAAGAGGTGCCCTTTGCTAGTGCTACCTCTGTGAAAAAAAATTCATTTATTTCGGTTTCACCCCGTTTGATATGGGGAATCGATTTGCACACATACATGGCCGCTATCTGCAAACTATTGGGCTGATGTTTAGACCTGATGACGTTGTAGTTGAGTCAAAAGATGCTTCCCACAAAAAGGTATGTTGTTGCAAAATTTGGTAAAGATCAAATGATTAGGTTGGTCGTAATTTGATTTAAGCTTTTAATATTTGGGTGGCCGCCATTCCGTTTCCGTCAAGATGGCGGCAATATAAAATATGGCACTGAGATGCCCTTTGCTAGTGCTACCTCAGTACCAAATTTCGTTGAATTAGGTTTTACGGTGTTTGAATTGATAGGGGGAATCGATTTGCAAACATACATGGCCGCCATATGCAAACTATTGGGCTGATGACCTCGTAGTTTAGTGTCAAAAGACGCTCGCCATATAAATATATGTTATTGCAAAATTTGGTAGAGATCGGATGATTAGGGTATTCGTAATTTGATTTAAGCTTTGAACATTTGGGTGGCGGCCATTACGTTTCCGTCAAGATGGCGGCGATATAAAACATGACACTGAGGTGACCTTTGCTAGTTTTACCTCTCTAACTAATTACGTTCAATTTGGTTTCACCGTGTTCGAATTGATAGGGGTGGGGACAGATATTCAGAGTACACACACACACACACAGACAGACACACAATTTTTGGCCCGGTGTAGATCTCATTTGTCTACTTTCATTTTTTGCAAAAATCGAAAGTAGGCTAAAAATAGGTGCCCCGGGTATTCAGAGGAATCCTCATCTGTCTCCAGTAAAATATTGCTTGACATTGCAAGGCTATGAGTGAGATAGGATTGGTAACTCACTGCTGCAACGAGTCTGAAACTATGGCAGGAATATGTCACAACACAATTCTAATGTCTCCAATCCCAATTCTGATTTACGGAGTAGAAGTATTCACCCTGTCCAGAAGAGGAGAAAGTAAGATCCAGGCATCCGAAATGAAGTTCATACGAACAATACTTCCAAGGACACAAGGAATGGGGGACGAGAGGACACCAAACCTTACTTCAACAAGATTATCCCATTAAAGAACAAGTAGTTCCGTGAAGAACTAAATAGCCTATTTTCATATATCCAACTAATATCAATTGCCTCTATCAACATACAAATTGTCAGTTTGATTGCTGTAATAGATTCGTAGATATTGAGAACCGTCTAAATATTTTGGATGGTCACCATGTTGGATTTTTATATTATAGGCCTTAGATTTATGTACTATTACATGAAGATTATTGTGTAGGTGTTTTAATCAAACTTCAATCGCATGATTAGGACACAAGAAATAAAAGCGGGATTTTAAAATTTCGCTTAGCCGCCATCTTGTGGTTATGAAAATAATTTAAATGAATTAGATGCCAGTCGATTAAAATTTGTAAAACCATATACCGTATCAAGTTTCACTGCGCTCGGAAGGTTAAAACGCAAGAAACGTCCATTTGAATATTGAAATTTCGCGTCGCCGCCATGTTGGATTTGTGCTCGCCAGGTTATTGAATATCCCATACGTGAACTTATGCTTATAGCCTCTATACACTTACAAAATTTCAATTTGATTGCTGTAGTAGATTAATTGATATTGAGAACCGTCTAAATATTTCAGATGGTTGCCATGTTGGATTTTAATATATATAGTCCATAGAGTTATGCACTTTTGGATGATGATTATTGTGTACGTTCATTATGCGAATGTTGATTTCGATCGCATGATTAGAACACAAGAAATAAAAACTTGATTTTCGAAATTCGCAGATACCAGTGATTTGCAATGTGTATAAACATTTGCTGTACCAAGTTTCATTGCGTTTGGATCATTAAATCGCGAGAAAAGTCTATTTAAAGCTTTCAACTTCGCATGGCCTCCATGTTCGTATTGTAGTTAACCGGTTTTTGAAAGTCTCATAGATGAACTTCCAGTAGTGCCCTTTATCTCCATACAAAAGTCATGGTGATACCGGTAATAGTTTCAGAGATATAGAATGCCGGTGAAATATTTCGCACAGCCGCCATCTTGAGGTTATGTGAACAATTAAACGAAGTTAGATGTCGGTGCATTACAATGTGTATAAACATATCTGTACCAAGTTTCATTGTGTTTGGTTGGTTAAATCGCGATAAACGTCTATTTAAAAGTCGCAACTTCGCTTGGCCACCATGTTGGTTTTGTAGTGACCAGGTTTTCAGAAGTCACATAGGTTAACTTCTAGTAGTTCCCTTTATCATCGTACAAAATTCCAGGGTGATATCGGTAATAGTTTCGGAGATATTGAATGCGGGTGAAATATTTCGCACAGCCGCCATGTTGGATTGGTGAGACGTAATTAAATTTTAAGGGCACGGTCGGGGTTGCCCGGAATAGCGCTATGAAATTACCGAGTTTCATTGAAATCGCTCCAGCCGTTTAGAAGTTATTAGGGGGGCACACAAAATCAATCTCACACACACACCATCACACACACATGTACACACACACACGCGCGGACAAAAGGTGATCTCATAAGCCTATTTTTTTCATCAATGAAAATGGACTAAAACAGTAGGAAAAGAAGAAATGGATGGACCAAATCAAGGATGATCCTGAAGACAAAGGGCTAGACTGGAGAGGGACTCATGAAGACCAACTTTCATGGACAGAAAAAGGTGGCGAGGACTCGTAAACATCACCCGGACGACTGGAGCTGGATTTTGATGATTATGATGATGATGATGATGATGTCTCTAGGATATAGGAAGTGGGGAGGCATCCTCCACACACTTGGCAATGGCCGTGAAGGGTGAGTACGCTACTGAAACACTGAAGGGATGATCGATTCTCTTCAGAATTCTTTTACTTAGCAAAGAGGATATAACAAGTAGGTTAATTCAGACAAGGAAAGCATTTCTACACAAAAGGAATCTGTCGAGATCAAATAAATTTTGATATTAGGAAGTGATATTTTGAAATCCTTAGTCTGGATCGTGGCGCTCTGTGGAAGTGAAACTTGGTTTGTTGGTGCAGCAGGAAAGAGGAAAGTAGAAGCTTTTGAAATGTAGTGTTACAGGAGAATGATGAAGATCAGATGGGTAGATAGAGTTACAAATGAAGAGATGTTTCTGGTGACTGCCAGTTTAATTTAACTATGTCAGATAACATATAATATAAACATAAAGCAATACAGTAATTGATACTAAAGTGTACAGTGGCTACTTTCATAGTTTCTACAAAATGTATACAATATTTAAATTCAATGCGACCAGTATCCAACCAGTTCACATGCCTCTTTGGTGGCTCGCATCGAGAGAGTAGGAGGAGATGGTCCGGATGTAGAGTAGAGTGCTAATAAAGAGAAGAGATGGGTTGGTAGAACACTTGCTAACCAAAAACAAAGCCAAATCCATACAGGCAATGGAGTAGTGGAAGGTAGAGGCTTCCACCTTTTTGTGACATTGGCATTAGATGGGATAGAGTTGTCAGCCTCACGCCCGGCCGTCTTTGCTCCCAGGAATTACCCTGGTACTCATTTCTGGTGTAGGCTGAGTGAACCCCAGGGCTATTTACATTTCCGAGAGTGGTAGTTTTGTTTCTAAAATCTACTACCTGGGTGGAGATCAACCCACTCCCTTTGAATTAGAAGCTCGGCACCTACACCGACTGCACCACGCAGCCTCCATGCTAAGACAACCAGGAATAACAAGCTTAGTTATGTAAGGAAGGGTCGAGGACAAGAACTGTAGGGGTAGACCAAGGTTAGAATATGTTAAACAGATGCCTTGGATGTAGGAGCCGGCCCCGTGCCTGCCTCTCACCCGGGGGCCCCAGGTTCGATTCCCGGCTCCATCAGGGATTTTAGAAACTGACCTGAGGGCTGGAACGGGGTGAACACAGCCTCGTGAGGACAAATGAGTAGCTGTCTGACAGTGAGGCAGCGCCCCAATCACGAAAACCAAGATAAACGGCCGAGGGGACCCGATGCGCTGATCACGCGTCACCCCAATATCTGCAGGCCGAATGGCTGGGCCTGGGCCCTTCATGGGCTGTAGTGCCTGGTGTTATTATTACTTGGATGTAGGATGGGGTAGCTTTGTACAGTAGAGATGAAGCAATTGGCTCTGGACAGGGAGGCATGGAGTGCTGCATCAAACCAGCGAAAGACTGAAGACTCAAACATCAATAGAGCAACATCCGTTAGAACAGTCGAAAACAGGCACGGTCATTGCATAGTTGTTAAAGTGTAGTAGTGGTAACGGTTGTAGAGACGTGACATCCCCTCATATTATCCTCTCTCATGTTAGTACAGTTGTTCGTAGAGAAGTGATCGATTCCCTATCGAGATGTGGTACATTAATATGAACTGAATTAATTCTCACAATATGAAATACACAGTAGATCTCTGACTGATAGACCAAGCTTTGCCCTTTGAGGGAAAAATGTCCCTTCATGTTTCACGCAATATTGCGTCACGCACGACTGATGGAACGGTTTCATTAATAATTCCAGTTCGTTCATTGATTATACATGCCTTCTAGGAATGTTCGATACACAGCATTCCGGTTGGCTTTCATGAAAAGTTGATCGGGTTCATTTATAAATGAAATATCGAATATTTTGCGAAGAATGCTCTTTGTAGGTAACACGAAACTCGCTGATAACTGAAGGGAAAGTGATATTTTATAGATGTCTCCAATAATGAACATTTCCCTTCAGGCCGTATGGACTGTTGTTAAAGGTAGCAAAACACCTGAAATATATGTTACGTTTTTAGAATCATTTTGTGATATTTTGGGGATATCATCATTATTTTGTACACCGTTATGCCTAGGGACAGGATTCATAGCTTTTAACCTATTTTTTCCTTACTTCTAAATACAAAAATAAATAAATAATAACCCCTGGCACTACGGTCAGTGATGCCCAGCCAGTTGGCCTGCAGCGCATTGGGACCCCTCAGCCGTTAATCTTGGTTTTCCTAATCGGGGCGCTGCCTCACTGTCAGACAGCTACTCAATTGTCCTCACGAGGCTTATTGCACCCTATTCCAGCCCTCACGTCAGTTTCTAACATCCCTGATGGAGCCGGGAATCGAACCTGGGGCATCCCGACGAGAGGCAGGCACGCTACCCCAACACGACGGGGCCAGCAAATACAAAAACACCGTACATTAATACTTCTCCGAAGGACACTCCGATTACAGTTTTGAACTGGAGTGGATCTTGTATAATATCCTCTGATCAATTTCTTGAAGGTCCTTTTCCATTTCACTAAGAGAGATGTTCCTGCCTTTTTATTAAGATAGAGAATAATTTTAGTGAGAATGTGGCCGTTCAACTTCAATCGCCTTTTTCAGAGGATGTCAGTGATATTCCCAGAATGCAGAAGCCCCCATGTCGTTCCACGAAATTTCTGGAGGATATTATTTCGTAATTTTAGTTTACAAGACGAAACCTATCTTGAAACTTTGTGCACGCAATCGTTGTACTACAGTGAGTCCGCGAATGTTCTCCACAGCGCCTACATGCGTCTGCGAGAGCTAGCTACAGCAGTTACGTTGGTAGCACGGCTGCCGCTTGCATCATAACAAATAAACAGTAAACTTTGTTCTCACCACAGCCATTCATAACAGATGCTGGAACCATTCACAGTACATCACTCTTTTTCCGTAATCAGTTTGTTTTAATTCATGAACCACGGTAACTTTATAAGGGAACAACTGAAGCTTGTCTCTTACAGCTTTATGTGCTGTCGACTTAGAGATTCCTGTTTGTTGAGCTAATTTTCGTGTTGATTTACTTGGACTACGCAGCATTATATCGGAGATTTCATCAAGTTTTTCGTCTGTTAAAAGCGTAGGCCTGCCTGTTCCCGGTACATCGTGAACTGAGCCAGTCACACGAAATTTACTTACCAAATCCAGAACGGTATCACGGCTTGGATACTTTGAATTAGGAAACCGCGCCTGAAATCTTAATTTTACATTTTCTGTAAACCGATCGCCATCGCAAAAAACGTATTCCACCAAAGAAGCTCTCTCTTCAGTAGTAAACATTATCGCCTGTACACTGTTGCACTCTTCCAATAATCTATCTGAACGCTCGCTTACTGTAATACACACTGAAGACATACAGGCTCGCGCGCTTATCGCAATACACACTGACAGCCCACACGCGGGAGTCCCCCTTTCAAGGACACAGTGCCGCCAACTATGCCCATGCTCGCAACTGCGGAGAACATTCTCGGGCGCCCTGTATAAGAGGACAACGTGCGGAAAATCAGCCGCCAGATTGAACTGCATGGCTCCGAAATCATGTGGCGAATCTCTCATATATTTATTTATTTAGCGTAAGGCATTACACATAAAACACAATAATAATAATAATAATAATAATAATAATAATAATAAACACACAAAGCACAGATATCGACCTAATTATAACCTTATGTCCAGTCTATTTATCCAGTCCAGGCTCGATGGTGTAGCAATGGGAAGTAGCGAGTACCGTTCATGATCGAAGGGACAGCCCTGACGGCCCAGGTACTCAAGGCCGGTGGGAAGCAACCGCACGCTCCAGTCAGTTGGGGGAGTGTATCACTGCACCCAGCAATAATGAGTGCTATAGGGTTGTCTAGCTCCTCCAGACGTCATGCCTGCGTACCAGAATGTCAGGTACGATTTCGGAGCCTTGCAGTTCAATCTGGCGGCTGATTTTCCACACGTTGTCCTTTTATAGTACAAAGATTTCGTTCACAATGTTTCAAGAAAGGTTTCGACCAGTCTTACGTGATACTTCCCTTGTTAGTAGCACGGTGGGTGAGTGGGTATCGTGTCGGATTGCTGACCCCACGCTTGCAGGTTCGCTCCTGGCCGCGGCAAGTGATTTTTTTGAAAGGCGGAAAAAATTACGACACGCATATCATACGATGTTGGCATTTCCAATAACCCATTTGAATTCAGTAGGCCGTGTTCACAATCTCGGGATTTTCCGCCAACACAAAGTTCCTAATGTATCTACTAGAAAGCGCTATAGTGTCAAGGAGCTAAGTTATCTAACCCCCTTGATTTTCATAGTGCTTCAAGGAACAACAAAAATTCGACATGCCGGCTGCCCTCTGTGTGTCAAATAACAAAGCTTGCACCTGGCACCCGAGGCCATACGATATTATTATTATCATTATTATTATTATTATTATTATTATTATTCAGATAGTGTTCAAGGATAAAGATCTATCGAGGTATTGGGCGCAGTATGCATACCCTCAACACTTCTCTTTATTTTTGGGAACACTGTAAAATGAAGCACACATCTTCAATCTCTTGAACCTACAGTAGTTTTCCAATAGCTGTAACTATTAGTTCGAGCTTCTATGCCCAAGATAGCGGGTTCAAACCCGGCCGAAGCCGTCGGATTTTTTAAGAGCGTTAAAAATCCCTCAGTATGCCTTCCTTCGGAGGGGAAGTAAAGCCGGCGGTCCCATGTCATAGATTTATGGCATGTTAAAGATCTTTCCACTATTTATTTATCGTATGGCTTTTAGTGCCGGGAGTGTCCGAGGACATGTTCGGCTCGCCTGAGTCTGTAGCTGCTTCCAGCGGACACCCTAAAGGGCGAGCTACAAGTTCCGTTCAATTTCAAGTAGTTCCAACTTTCGCCACCAGATATCAATGATACCTAGTGGTGAACGTTGGAACTTTGATAGAGCGTTCTGACGAAATCTAACCTAACAAATTTTGCTTTACACAAGTTTAGTCTGTGAAAGGATCTTTTACATGCCATAAATCTATGACATGGGACCGCCGGCTTTACTTCCCCTCCGAAGGAAGGCATACTGAAGGATTTTAACGCTCTTAAAAAATCCGACGACTTCGGCCGGGTTTGAACCCGCTATCTTGGGCACAGCAGTTCAGCATGCTACCGACTACGCCACCGAAGCCGCTATCTTTCCACTAATTACACCTGTGTGAAACTAAATTGGATAGGTTAAGAATATAAACAACGCTCTTAGGTTGCTACGTTCGTTGCCAAGAGCCGACTGCGGTGGCGTCTAGTAGCTAGTTCTGAACTAGGCCTAGTAGTCGTTGACGGTGGCGTTTGGCGGCAAAAGTAGGAACTATTTGAAAATTCAAAGTTGCAGTCCCTACTTGAATTAAAAAACAGATACACACACTAATACAGTCATCACAATTAACACCGGTTATCAGACAGATTCTACACACACCCAAAGTACACGGGGCTACATGACCGCGTTGTCGCAGCCCCTAAACTAAGGAACCAACCAACCAACCAACCAACCAAACTATTAGTTCTCTCATAAAATGCACAATATTAATAATTATTAGCAGAGGGATTTTTTAAGCCTTGTATCGTATCCTGCGCCCAGCGGAACCATTCTCCCACAAGGAGGAGTCTACTGTCTCAGAGAATCTATTTTAAGTTAATAAGCTGTTTGAAAGTTTGCCCAAGCAGCGGTGGCCTAAGAATAACCATTGATTACTTCCGTATTTTCAAGCTCCATACAGTAATACGACCCAATTCGACAATGACATAGCCTAGTTTCAAGTTATAAAACCTCGTCTTGTGTAAACTTCAGTCTGTATTATCTAAAGTTTGGCAACAAGGAATAATACAGCAGTAGGGGCTTACGGCAGACCACCCTTCTTCACATCCGTTGTTGTTGTTGTTGTTGTTGTTGTTGTTGTTTTATATAAGGAGTCATTTAATGATGATGATGATAATTGTTGTTTTAAGGGGCCAAACATCTACTGTCGAACAAAATATTATGTGCACTCGAGTTTGAAGGTTATTTGTGAAGTAAGCAATAGATCTACATAAAATCCAATAACACCATCATTTTCGTCGTTCTATTTTACGTTAGTTCAAGTACGTTTGGAATTTTTAATTTATATTTTAATATTTTTTATCGCAGTTGAAACACAAAAAGTGCCTGTTTTTAAGCGTGTTTCAACCATGCGTCACATTTAATAATTATTATCTCACAAACCCGTCATCAGATCGAATCCAAATTTTATCACAATATTCATTGGAATGTTATATAACTGGTTTATTAATTTCAAAATTTTGTGTGTTCAAGAAGGAAAGTTGTTATCATTTGTGTAAGGTAACATGTTCTCGGCTCGTGGTCATTGGAAAATGTAGTTGTTGTTTGCGTTGTAATCCTTATACATCAAAAAGTTATGCTGTATGACTGTGAAATACGTAAATTAATTCACTTATTTTATATCGGTTTGTATTTGTACGGGGAATTAAGACATGGTTCACCAGCTAGCCGCTCCGGGAAATGCTGTACAGCGTAGCTGATATGGAGTCCATCACTTCGAGCGAGGCGCGCCATGATGCGTGATGGAGCCCATCTTGGCAACGCTGTACAGCTTTCACCGGAGCGGCTATTGGTTACGTCACAAACAACCTTCAAACTCGAGTACACATAATATTTTGGTCGACAGTAGGTAATCGGACCCTAATGGTTTGGGTGATCGTGAAGATGATAATGAAATTTAAACTATAACTAAAATTAACTACTATCTTATATACTAGAAGAAGAAGTGGAGAACAATAGGAGAATAAGGCAAATAAAGGACAGGAGGAAAAGAAATTCCCTCAACCCTCGAAGAATGATGATTGAGGGACTTGGAAGGAAGGAGAGCCATGAAAGGCAGATAAGAAAGTGAAAGAGAAGAGGATCCGCCCCAGAGGTAATGGAAAAAGGGGGAAAACCGGACCCAGCTCAGGAATCCCCCGGGGTCGCCAACTCCCGAACTCACCAGCCGTGAGCCCTTGAGGGAATAGCACTATCGAAGGTGCACCAGAAGTGGTGGGGCTACACACACCCTGCCTCCTTGAGGGCCTTGAGCAGAAGGCAGTAGATATCATGAAATGAAAAAGAAGGCTGACCCCTCGAAGAAGGAGGGTATCAGGAAAGATGAGACAAGGGCCAATTAATGCGGGAAAGTGAAAGACTTCCTACGCCTCGGATACCCTAATACCGTCGGGGTCGGAAAAGAACAAGAATATACCAAGGGAGGTCGATAGGAATGATGGCAGAAAGGAGCACGTCACAAGTAAGTGGAAGTAATGCCGATGTCAGTTGGGGCCCCGTGGTCGCCAACCCACGTCCCATTAGTCGTGAGCCCCTGGGGGGAAGGGGTCATTTAATCCCGTTTACCTGACTGTGAGTACAGTATAATATGTCTGATAACTGTGTTATTGTGGCATCTGTAATGATATGTGAAGTTTTGAGGCCATTTGTTGCCTGTACAAACTATCCATTTATACTTTTCACGCTTTTGATTTGGCGGTGCAAATGTATGTATAACACACTGAAATAAATTACATGTATTAATCGTATTCACTGACAAAGGAGAAGTTGAGGATTAAACGTTTCGATTGTCAAGCGGACATCTTCAGATCTGATGACTAGGGTTGAAGTTTAACTTTATATAATACTTTGAAATGTGTTCTTTTTATACTTAGTAAAACTCGCCTGGTTAGTATTATGATTCGCAGTGAATCTACAGTAGTTCTTTAAAATATGTTCAGTCTGTTCGATTTTGTGTTATTATTATTATTATCTTTATTTACTCAACGTACAGTCGGTAACATGACTCATATCGGTACATTACGTACAAGAAAATGAGTCAAGTAACACTTAAGCCTATAGCATACATTTTCGAACAATACGGTATAACATAGACGTTTGACAGTTAATTTTCTTTTCTCTTCTTATCTTCCACGTCTCTTTTTCACAAGAGGGTCCAAAGAAAAATCCTAATGTGTATTCAAAAACCCTCTAACGATGCTGCAGGTTTTCAGAAGTGCAGCCTTTTGTGCAATAGTATGGGTGAATATGGGAAGATTTAGTGTGGCTAGATTTACTGAAAAGGATTTAGGTGTCAGGCCTGTGGGAGAAAGGAGGAAAGGAACAATCGTCACATTTTTTTGTCTCCAGATTCTAGCAACCTCCATAGCTAGAGGAGTATATTTTTCAGTATTCTCTTTGTATTTATGGTGGATATTATGGTCATTCGGAACAGATATGTTAATCAAGTACGTGTGATGGTTCTTCTTATCAGTTTAAGTAAAGTCTGGTCTATTATGAGGAGTTGTTTTGTCTGTTTGAATAGTGCGATCCCAATACAGCTTGTAATCTCCGTTTTCCAGCACACTTTCTGCAGAGTATTTGTAATAAGGCGTCCTGTCGTGTATGAGAGATCGGGTTAGGGCGAGTTCTTGAAGAATGACTTTGGCAACATCGTTATGCCTCTGAGTGTAAGATGTTGGCGCTAGAATTCTGCAGCTGCTGGTAATATGCTATATGGTTTCTGGGCCGGTATTGCACTTCCTGCATTCGTCATCTATAACCGTCTGATCTTTCAGGATGTGTTTCCTATAACTTTTTGTGGTGATAACTTTGTCTTGTATCACCGGATTAAATCCCTCAGTTTCTGGAAACAGCTCTCCCCTTGACAACCATGTGTTCGAAATCTGTTTGTCAATATTCTTGTCATTGCACTGGTTGTAGAATCTGCCATGAAGTTCTTTTCCAGGCCATCTCTGCACCTTCTCTCTGTTCAGTGTGTTCTTGCCTTTCATGACGAAATTTCCTTCATGGAGATTCAAAGGAGTGTGGTTGAAGTCAGCTTGTGCTACCGCTCGATGTAAAACACTGGTATCTTTCCGAGAATGAAAGTATTTCCTTAGATGTATAACTTGTTGATTGTGCAGAGCTGTAGCATCAAGAATACCTCTGCCTCCTTCATTTCTGGGTGTTGTTACTCTCTATATACAAGCATTGGGATGCAACATTCTGTGTTTCGTATGAATAGTTCTTATTGTGCGATTAATGTTCTCTAGGTCTGTTTGAGACCATTTTAAAACACCAAACGAATACATCAGCACAGATATAGTATATGAATTGATAGCTTTTGTTAGGTTATGAGCACTAAGCTTGGTTTTCATCAGAAGTCTATGATTACATTTCTGGTAGAGGTTCTCCTTCTCAGATTTACTGTCGATTCCAACTACTTGCTTAAATCCTAGATATTTATATGTTTCATCTTTCCCCATGCTGTCTATTCGCTCATCAGCTGTTATGCTTATTCCCTCTGTTCTACACCACTGTCCTTTGTTGATGCTGTTGATTTTGCATTTGCCAGTGCCAAACTCCATGCAAATGTCCTTCGAAATGTTATCTGTTATATTGATGAGTGATGTCAATTGGTTCCTATTTGCTGCATACAATTTTATGTCATCCATATAAAAGAGGTGATTTACTTTGAGGAGATTTTGTTTATTTTCTTTTATTTGGTATCCGTAGTTGTTCATTTCAGAGTCTCTGATAAAGGGTTGAGACATAAACAGAACCACAATGCACTTAAAGCATCACCTTGAAAGATACCACGTTTGATGGGTATGACCTCTGTTTCAGTGGTAGTGATGTTAGAATTCAAGATGATTTTGGTACGCCAAAATTGCATAATGATAGTAAGGAAGTTGACGAGTGTCTTGTTTACTCGGTATATCTCAAGGGTATGGATGAGCCAGCTGTGGGGCACTGTATCGATTATTATTATTATTCTTATTATTATTATTAAAGATAAAGCGCACAAATTGTGCATAGTGATGATAACGAACTGTCATTCACAAATCATCACAATGGATGATCCCCGATTTGCACAAGAAATTACATGGTATCGACTTCATTGTACACCGCATAATTTACATACGCAGGATTCATCAGGGTCATGAAAGTATTCGGTATTGCACAGTTTACGGTTATATCCATGTACCGCCATCGAATTGACAAAGTGTCGCAAGTCTTGATTTGTGTTCATCCATGTTCTAGTCATCATGGCCTCCATGGTGTAAAACTCGAACCAGATTTCGTCCCTTTTCTGTATTCTTTCTGCATCAGTTTTTTCCAGACGTCTGTGGATGGTAGCCCTCTCTTCATCCGAAGGTCCTCAATGAAGAAGATCTCCCTGGCGAGTTCATATGCTAATCTTGATTTTGTATATTTCGATATCCCCAGGGTAGCCTTCAGGAAGCGCGATTTGACTACTTCTAGCGTCCTCAAGTCTGCTAGGGATAATTTCTCCCATATGATTTCAAGTCCATATGTGGCGATGGGCGTTATTTTCGCGTCGAATAATGTCATAGCAGTTCCCAAAGAGAGCTTCGTGATTGTTTTGATGTCATATATGGCTTTGGTAGCGGCTATTGCTCGAGACTTTCTGTGAACTCTATAGGCTCTTGCTGTTGTTTGCATTGTCAATCCTAGATATTTAAATGTGTTGACTGACTTACGGGGAGTCGATCCTAGGTATATCCTGTCTCCTGAAGCCTCTCTGCCTCCTTTCCGAAACGTCATTTTCACTGTTTTCTCTGTGTTAATTGTGGTTTTACGTATGCGTTTTATGCTGCACGTGTGAATAATTCAGTGGTATTGTACAAGAATACAATATATTAAAGCAAACACACAAGTGGTTACAGTGATTATGATTGCTTATCCGTTAGAGTAATCCAAATCAGGCACGGTCATTGCACAGGATTCAGTTGTAACTAGGCACTATCTCACTTGCCACTGGCCACCTCCTGACTAGAGTTAGCAGTCCACGGCTGTCTTGGCAAAGCCAGGATTAAAACCCGGATCTCCGAAGTGACAGCCGAGAGTGCTAGCCACTACGCCATGAGGTGGTCCTCCTCACATTCCAGACGGACACACACCGGCGAATCACAGAAGTTTCCCGGACAAATGCGTCATTTCCTTAAACGAAACATAATGTAACGTAATATAACGTGACGTAATATGATTAAATTAAACGTGACGTGACTTCATTTGACGAAATAAAATGTGAAGTATAATAATAATAGTATCGTATAGCCTCGGGTGCCGGGTGCAAGCTTCATAATTTGGCGGAATCTCCCGAGATTAATTTTGCCATTATGAACACGGTCTACTAAATTCAAATGGGTTCTTTCACATGCCAACATCGTGTGATATGTGTGTCGTAATTTTTGCCGCCTTTCAAAAATCTCTTTTCACGGCCAGGAGCGAACCTGCAAGCTTGGGGTTAGTAGACCGACATGTTAACCACTCACCCACCGTGGCAAGCTAAATGTGAAGTAATGTGGTGTAACGTAACGAAACGTGACGTGGCGTCATTTGACGAAATGAAACGTAATGTTATATGCTGTAATGAAACGAAATGTGACGTAATGTAACGTAACGTGATTTGACAAAGCAAAACTGATAGTGATGTTGATTAAGGCGCCGATAAACTACCAGAGCCCGGGCTATGGTAATTAACTGTAAGAGTTTAAAATCCCACGGGAATCAATCATGGAACCCTTCGAATCATAGTCGTGCATCCTAGTCAATTTGCCACGGTCCCGGACTGACTAAAATTGAATTCTTGGCAGAGGCAATAATCGAATTCAGTATTTTCAATGCCTGTTGGCCTCAAAATCTATTTGTTTGGGAAAGTACGTTCGTTAGTTACAATGCTTTAGACCCTTTGCACCGACAAAAATATGAGTCAAGTGTATGTTTGTAAAAGTGTCAGCCATTAATATTGATGCCCTTTGTAAGTCTCGCAGCTTGTTCGGGAATAACACCACATTAATAGAGGAATAATTGTCAGTGACTGGCACGCTCCTAGCGGTTGCTCCATGAATGACAATGCGAAAAACAAAAGAAACGCGAGTTTAGATATTCTCTCTGAGTGCCTGTCACAAGTACTCAGCTATACTCACCATCATTATTGCATTTAGCAGCACCGTGTGTTGAATTTGAATCATCCTTAAATATTAGTCTTTAAACTTTCTAAAGCAGGGGTTCTCAAACAATGGTACGCGTACCACTACTGGTACGTTGTTGTTGTTGTTAGTGCATCACAGGGGCTTTGAAAATCTAGATCATCAAGTTCGTGTACTGGAGTGTGTGTTCAATTTGTCTGATAACCTGTGTTTATGTGGTGACTATAGTTAAAGCCCTGCGCGGATGCGAATATCCGCGGATAAACCCGCAGATATCCGCAATATTTTTCACCATGCGGATATAGTTTGCATGGCTGTAAGGATAGCGGATAAGCAGTGGATAATGTTCCGAGTTTATCTGCGGTAGTGTTTAGAATACAATCCGAACTTTTTGAATTTCATTACTAGGACCCGGAGGTTTATGAGATGACATATCATATTTTTTCCGTTATTTTTTTTCATGACATATGTAAGATGATTATTTAAGCCAATCTCATTAATAATAATAAATCGTATGGCCTCGGATGCCGGGTGCAAGCTTTGTTACTTGACATCCAGAGGGTAGCTTGCATGTTGAATTTCGATGTTCCTTGAAGCACTATGAAAGTAAAGGAGGTTAGATATCTAAGCTCCTTGAACACTATAGCGCTTTCTAGTAGAGAAATGAGGAACTTTGTGTTGGCGGAAAATCCCGAGATTAATTTTGCCATTATTCAAATGGGTTCTTTAACTTGCCAACATCGTATGACATGCGTGCCGTAAATTTTTTCCGCCTTTCAAAAAAATCTCTTACCATGGCCAGGAGCGAACCTGCAAGCTTGGGGTTAGTATACCGACACGTTAACCACTCACCCACCGTGGCAAGCTACTAATCTCATTCAAATTACGTCATTAAGCATAATTAAAACTCCGAACTGAAAAGGGTTGCAATGTGGCTGTATAACATATTTAAAACATAGCACTTGACATACAAAGCCTAAAGGAACGACTTTCTCCTCAAATGTGTAAATGTGTTGCTTAAATGCGTTATGCTTTATCTAATTAAAAATATGCCAGTCGATTCGGATAACAGTCGTGCAGATGCGGGGTGGATTTGGATAACGTTTCATTTATCCGCACAGGGCTCTAACTATAGTAGTGACTGTAATCTACGAGTCCAAGATAAGCTAAGGGCCCGGCTTCCTTGCTAATTGATTAGCATGCGAAGCTTTGACCAGAATGGTACCGGGTTCCATTCCAGGCCTGGTCGTGGAGAATTTAATCACCTGTGGTTAATTCCCATGATTCGAGGACAACCAAATTCTGACCTTCAATTACTCATATTAGAAGAAGCCAAACCAATAATCCATGAACTAAAGGATAATAAAGCCGCAGAAACCTGTCAGGGTGGAACGAGAGTTACCTCTTCTCCTCTCCAAACTGTGCGATATTACAATGAATATCCCTGAAAGGGGCCAATAGCACCGAAACCTGTCTGGGACTTTTTGAGGAAAATCAAATCAGTTTGTTTGATTGTTGCCTCTATGGATGGAAATGTTGACAAAGGAAGCTACCAGCGATTAGCCTCTCTGCGTGGCGTTGTACACAACACACTGCAACTTGTTCAAGTTTCCGTTGTAGTGGGATGCCAAGCAGGTAAACCGTACGCTAACACCGGACGGACCTTGTCCAGGCAGGCTGTCCTTAGAGCTCTGGGTTTACCTCCTCTCAGACTTCTGTACAAGAAGCCCAGTACTTTTGAGGTCTTACACATTGCGCGTTCCAATTCAGAGTGCTTGAGATTGTAACCATCGACCTTCAACAGTTTTCTATCAATATTCTTAAATTACACAATAAATATTTCGGACAGAGAAGACAGGGTGATTAAGTCCCGACTGGAGTAGATTCACGTTAATAGGACACACTCCCCATATGGACGCCCCTGAGGCAATACAAGGCAGCATCGATCCAGGCTCATTATGGCGAGGGCCAACAGCAAAGTGGTGAAATGGTACAGCAAGTTTGGGGGCCGCGACTGGGAGCTAGGGGCTACGTGGCTCGGAGCGGAACATGATATGTGTCCATTCTTAATGAACACTGCAGGTCTACAACACAGTTTCCATTTACAAGTTGTAATGGGTGCTCTACAATCTGTACAGAAACCAGAAAACAGTCATTCGAGCCGAAGGACATGAGAGAGAAGCTGGTATTCAGAAAGGCGTAAGGCAAGGCTGCAACTTATCACCAATACTTTTCAATCTATACATTGAACAAGCAATGAAGGAAATTGGAGAAAAATTCTAAGTAGGAGTAAAGATTCAAGGAGAAATCATTTCAACTCTGAAATTTGCTGATGACATCGTCATCTTGGCCGACAAGCCAGAGGAGTTGAATGAGTTTTTAAATGGTATGGATTCTGTCTTGAGGAAAGAATTCATGATGAGAATTCATCACCATCATCATCTTGTACAGTTTCCAGCCCCAGGCTGGGTCTGTTTGGAACATAAGCCTCGCTACTTAGTTCTTTCTTCCCACCACCTCTCCGCTGTCACTCTGGTCCAGTCCTCGCCTCTCTTCTTGACACATTCCTCCACTCCTTTCAGCCATCTATCTCTTGGTCTTCCCCTTGGTCGTTTCTTCTGCATCTGCATCTCATGTATCCTCTTGGGAATCTTCTTCTCATCCATTCTCTTTAAGTGTCCATACCACCTCAGTCTTGATGTCTCAATCCTACCTTGCAGGGGCTCCTCTTTCACCATTTCCCTGACCTTTTCATTCCTCACCCTGTCTCTTCTTGTTACTCCGATCCTACTTCGCAGGAACTTCATTTCACCTGCCTGTATTCTGCTTATGTCTCTTTTCTTCATTGTCCACGTTTCTGAAGCATAGGTCAGTATCGGGATATAGTAGCTTCTGTACTTCCTTGCTTTTTTGTGGGACATCTTTATTCCACACTAAGCTCCTAATGCTTCTCAGAAATGCTTCTGCCTGTCTGCCACGTTCCGTAATCTCTTTGTCATTTCTCCCATTTTCCTCCACTATACTTCCCAAGTACTTGAGACTTTCCGCCTTCTTCAGCTGTCCACCTCCAAGTGTTATCCCACTCATTGGTCTGTCCTTTTTCCTGGTCGTTAACAGGATCTCACATTTACTGATGTTGAACTTCCATCCGTACTCTCCCACTGTTTCTTCCCAAGCCTTCAGTTGCTCCTGAATTTCCTCCTCCTTGTTTCCCCAGACCATGAGATCATCTGCAAACACCATTCCTTTCATCTTATCTTCTCCTATCTTTCCTGCTATCCGTGTCATTACCTCGTCCATAACCACAATAAAGAGAAGGGGTGACAGTGCACTACCCTGTTTCAGGCCACTCATTTGTCTGAACCAGTCTGTTCTTTCCCCTCCAACTTTCACACAACTCACACTTCCACAATACATCTCCTTCACTCTGCCTACAGTCTCTTTTTCCACTCCCATGTTTTCCATTGCTTTCCAAACCTTCTCCCTACACACACTATCATAGGCCTTTTCGATGTCCAGGAAGGCCATCAGCAGATCCTCTCCAAATTCGTAGTGGTGTTCCTGGAGCTGTCTCACTGAAAATATGAGATCCACTGTTGATCTCCCAGGTCTGAATCCATACTGCTCCTCTCTCAATTTTCTCTCCACTTTGGCTCGTATTCTACTTTCTAATATATTTTCATATATCTTGGCACAGTGTGGTATGAGTGTGACTCCCTTGTAATTTCTGCACTCCTTTCTGCTTCCCTTCTTAAATATTGGGACAGTTAATCCTTTCTTCCAATATTGGAATGCAGTCGAAAGAAATCATAAACCCCTATGGACATCAAATTGGCAGGTGAAAAACTAAAGGTAGTAGGTGACTACTGTTACTTAGGAAGCAAAATAACCCGTGAAGGACGAAGCAAAGAGAATATAAAAACTAGGTTGGCTCAGGCACGGAAAGCATTTCTACAGAAATGGAATCTGATGACATCGAATATAGTTTTAAGTATTAGGAAGTAATTTTTGAAAGTCTTTGTCTGGAGCGTGGCGCTCTATGGAAGTGAAACTAGGACTATTGGAGCAGCATAAAAGAGGAGAAGCGTTTGAAATGTGGTGTTACAGGATAATGATGAAGATCAGATGGGTAGATAGGGTTATTTATTTATTTATTTATTTATTCATTTATTTATTTATTTATTTATTTATTTATTTATTTATTTATTTATTTATTTATTTATTTATTTATTTATTTATTTATTTATTTATTTATTTATTTATTTATTTCTTTATTTAGCAATATGAAGGAACACAGGCACCTGCCCAAATATATTCCTTCTTGACATTATCTGATTAAACAACAACATGTATCAACGAAAAATAGAGAAAACAGATTATACAAATTACACAAATGAAGAACAGAACATAAATATTACAAAGGAGATCGTGAAAATATAAACCATAAAATGATAAAAGAAACTGTACGAAGTAGAAAAAAGAATATACACAAATAAAGGAGAAAAGAGTACCCAGTATTCAAGGAACAGCTGCTTTTACTTGTTTATTGAATAAGTTAGCGTCAGCGAATAAATCTACTTGAACATCAATTGAATTATAAAATGATAATATTTTAACTAAAGGCGAATTAGAATGGTGAACACTTTTAGATCTTGGGATGTTAAAGAGTGCTTCCTATCGAGATCTTACTTGTGGTACATGAAAAGTGATGAATTGAAATAATTCTTGGCAGTCAATTTTTCCAGTTATAATTTTCCTCAGCAGTTGCAAAGAACTTAACGACCTTCTACTTTTCAAAGACATGAAATTGAACAAATTTCGTAAAAACTGAGTCGAAGTATCAAATGGACAAAATACATTGAACGTCTTATAATACATGTATCTTAGAAATTTATTTTGCACAATCTCAATGTGATGAATTTGATCTTTTTAAAAGGGATCCCAGATTACTGCTGAATATTCTAACTTGTTTCGAACTAAACTTTCATACAACTTAACAATTACTCCAGTTTTAGTAAATAATTTGGAGTTTCTAATGACAAAACCAAGCATCTTGTTGGCCGAACTAATTATATTTGCAATATGGTTATTAAAGGTTAATTTGCTGTCATAAATAATTCCAAAATCTTTTATCGACCGTACAATTTCGAGTGCTGTTTCTCCAATACAATATTTAGGATTTATATACTCCTTCTTCCTTGTAAATACCATGACTTTACATTTTTTTACGTTAAGGAATAATTTATTTCTAACACCAAGCTACAATATTATTAACATCCCTCTGAAGGTCATTCTCATCTCTCAAGTTGTATATGGTCTTATATAGCTTTACATCGTCAGCAAACAATAAGCAGTCAGAGTAACATAGAATGTTAGGCAAATCATTAACCAAAATTAGAAATAGAAGAGGCCCAAGATTAGATCCTTGTGGGACACCAGAAGAACTAACAAAATTACCTGAAATTTCACTTCTGAAACAAACAAATTGCTGTCTAAATTTTAAGTAGGAGCATAGCAATTGAAGTAATGGTTTAGCAACTCCAAACTGGTACAGCTTTGTCACGAGAATTTTATGGTCTACTTTGTCGAAGGCTTTTTCTAAATCCATGTATATCACGTCAGTTCTTCTTTTGGTATCTAATGCATTGTAAACCTTTTGAGTAAAACCCTGCAAATTTGTAATAACTGATCTGCCGGGCATAAAGCCATGCTGATATTGTGAGAGCTCAACTTTAATGAAAAATGAAAATCCACAGCCTGCTTCCAGTCTCCGACCGGGTCAGGAATGGAATGAATGAAGCCCCCATCTAGCGGCGAGGATATGAACTGTGCCGGCTGCCGAGGCCTGACGCACTCCTCTGGGGCAATGATTAAATGAATGACAGATGAAATGAAATGATAGTAGAGAGTGTTGCTGGAATGAAATGTTGACAGGGAAAACCGGAGTACCCGGAGAAAAACCTGTCTGCCTCCGTTTTGTCCAGCACAGATCTCACATGGAGTGACCGGGATTTGAACCACGGACCCAGCGGTGAGAGGCCGGCGTGCTGCCGCCTAAGCCACGGAGGCTACGAGAGCTCAACTTTAATATGATTGTAAATCTTAGAATATAAAATGTGCTCATATACTTTTGCTATAGCATTTATCACTGAGACAGGACGGTAGTTCGATATCATTTCAGAGTTGCCTCCCTTTAGGATCGGAATAATTCTAGACATTTTCCACTTTCCAGGAAAGCTTGACGTCTTTAAATAAAGATTAAAGATGAAGGCCAACTGAGAAACCAATAACTCCACACAGCCCTTGATTATGTAAGGTGGTATGCCATCAGGCATGAATGAAGATGTATTAAGACGAGTGGGAGAGGAGTGATGTATCTGGTGACTGCTAATGAAGAGAAGAGATAGGTTGGTAAGACACATTCTAAGACACCCAGGAATAGCAAGCTTAGTTATAGAAGGAAGGATCGAGAACAGTAGGGGTAGACGAAGGTTAGAATATGTTAAACAGATTGCCTCAGATGTAGGGTGTGGTCGCTATGTAGAGACGAAACGATTAGCTCAGGACAGGGAGGCATGGAGAGCTGCATCAAACCTGTCCAAAGACTGAAGACTCAAACAACAACAATGGATAACTCTACTCTTAAAGCTTTGTGTTGATCGACTGAAAAGCTTCCTATACTAGAACTAGGCAACACTGAAGAATGGCTTCTATTACACAGATGGCCAAATTATTGTGGTAAATCTGAATTATAGAACTCACTGGTCCAGTCAAATTAGACCAAAACAACTGGGTTTGCTGCATTGAATCATGTGGTTCCAAAAGTTTCAAGAAAGTGTAAGGGGAGGTCCCCTGAATAACGGTATTCAGGTGCCGCGGGTTGGGGCGCGGAGTGGGCCGGGGTTGTCAAAGCCTCAGTTTTTTTTTTAGTGTTTGGTGCATAACTTTAAAACGGTGCGTCGCACAGAAATTTTTACACTTGACAAACATAAAGGTATGAGCTGGTGAACATGGAGAATTTGCAGAACAATTTGTAGCGCCTCATGTTTCTCGTCAAACTTGTCCTTCCAACCGATTTGCCTTCCATTTTACAGGAAATTCGTGGAAAGGAAGTTGTAGAGTATTAGATTTCCTTCAAGAATATATATACTTATGCTAATGTATCTTCTATCAGTCAAACTTTAGAGCGTCTGTAAATATGTAATTACCTTTAAGTTTGAAAAGTATAAACATTTCTGTGCGACGCGGACGCACCGTTTTAAGTTATGCACCAAATACTAGAAAAAGGGGGCCTTTGAGAACCCGCCCTCCTCGGCACCTGAAATTGACGGGACTTTATTAGGGACCTCCCCCTACACATTCATGAAACTTTTGGAACCACATGATTTAATGCAGAACTAAGTACTAATTTCACAGGTCTACAATTCTTTATTGGTACTTGGTTAATAGAACCTTCAACTATGTATAGATTTCCTCTACCCTAATGAAGGGATTGTGTTTTGTGTCACCCTAAGCGGATCAGACTTGGTCGCCAATTGAGCTAAAGTGGCAGAAAATTAATTATATTAATGATTTCTATTCGATCGATGATTTGCTGTGAAACAATATCTTCTATTTAAGGTATTCGTATCCCATACACTACTAGTAACAAACAACGGAAGAAACGGCAACAGATTTGGTTTAAGGACACGATAAGTTCCAAACCCACACCGTTTTGCTTATTTAACCCTTTAAGTGCTGCGTTAACTGATTTTTTTCATTTTCTTGCAAAGAAACTTGTAGAAGCCGTAGTTTTTATTTTGTCAGCGGGATATTAAAATATCTATAGTTTTTAGCTTGCCACGGTGGGTGAGTGGATAGCGTGTCGGTCTACTAACCCCAAGATTGCAGTTTCGCTCCTGGCCGTGGTAAGTGATTTTTGAGAGGCGGCAAAAATACGACATGCATGTCATACGATGTTGGCATGTCAAAGAACCCATTTGAATTCAGTAGGCCGTGTTAATAATGGAAAAATTAATCTAGGGAGTTTCCGCCAACACAAAGTTCCTCATTTCTCTACTAGAAAGCGCTATAGTGTTCAAGGAGCTTAGATATCTAACCTCCTTGACTTTCATAGTGCTTCAAGGAACAACGAAATTCGACATGTAGGCTACCCTCTGGGTGTCAAATTACAAAGCTTGCATCCGGCATCCGAGGCCATTACTTAATTCCTGCCGCTCCTTCCGGAGCATACGGCCTTGGCGAAATTTCTCCACGCAGAACGGTTCCTGGCCATTCTCTTCACTTGACTCTAGTTCTTGCCCACCTCTGCAATTTCATTTTCGATCGTCCTCTTCCAGGTCTTCTTAGGTCGACCTCGCTTCCTGGCGCCTTGAGGATTCCAGTCTAGCGCCGCCCTCTCAATAGCTCCGTCCGGCTTCCTTAGTGTGTGACCAATCCAGCGCCATTTCCTCTCCTTAATCTGGATGCTAATCGGTTGTTGATTGGTGATGGTCAAAAGATCTTCATTTGAGATTATGTCCGGCCACCTCACATTCATGATGCGACGCAGACATCTGTTAATGAACACCTGTAGCTGGTTGTTGATCGGTTTTGTGACTTTCCATGTTTCACAGCCGTAGAGAAGAATCGACTTTACGTTGCTATTGAAAAGGCGGAGCTTGGTCTTCCTGGAAATGTTTCTATTTCTCCAGATGGGGTAGAGATGGACAAAGGCACCATTTGCCTTCCTGATACGGCTTCGAACATCTTCCTCTGCTCCCCCATCATTTGTGACTATACTTCCAAGGTAGAGGAAGGACTCAACTCGCTCAATGTCCTTTCCGTTGACTGTCAAACTAGTCGTGATGTCAGAATTCATCCTCATCTCTTTGGTCTTGTTGATGTTGATCATCAGTCCTGCACGTTCTGCTTCTCTCTGCAACCTCCCCAGCTTATCTTCTATGTCTCGGTACCGTTGTGCCATAAGACAAATGTCGTCTGCGAAATCCAGATCTTCAAGCCTGTCATTTATACCCCATTGAATACCCCTCTTCCGTCCTCCCATTATCTCCTTCATCACACTATCCAGGACCAACAGGAACAGAGTGGGAGAAAGGACACACCCCTGTCTCACTCCGGAACTGACCTTTATCTTTTCTGTTAATTTGCCTTCGTGAAGAACCTGGCACTCATACCCTTCGTACATCTCTTCCATGATTCTGACGATCTTTGTTGGAATTTTATATTCCTCGAGGGTCTTCCACATGATTCTTTGATTTACGGAGTCGAAGGCTTTCTCGAAGTCAACAAATGTGAGGTAAAGGGCATTCCGCCACTCCACACTCTGCTCCAGGATGATTCGGAGGGTGTTGATGAGATCCACACAGCTGCGATGTTGTCGAAATCCAGCCTGTTCCTTCCGAAGCCTTTTTTCTACGCAGTCTTTTATACGATTCAGTATGACTCTCGCCAGCACTTTGCTTGGAATGGACAGCAAGGTGATACCCTCCAGTTGTTACAGTTTGTGGTGTACCCTTTCTTCGGCAACTTGACTATCAACCCCCTTCTTCCAGTCGGTTGGTATTTTCTCCTCCTTCCAGATCTTCTCCAACAGCGGGTGCAGCAGATCGATCGTAATATCCAGGTCTGCTTTCAGTACTTCCGCTGGGATATTATCCAGACCTGGTGCCTTCCCGCATTTCATCTGCTTCAACGCTGTCCGTATTTCGCCCCGAGTTAGGGAGTCGAGGCTTATGCTTGGGTCACTTTCTGCTTCCTCTTCATCTTCTCCTCGCTGCTTACTTTCTGGTCCTCTATCTCTATTAAGAACCTCCGCAAAGTGTTCTCTCCATCTTGTTAGCTGCTGTTCACAAGTCGTGAGGATCTCGCCCGTCTTGCTCTTCACAGGCCTAGTTTTATTAAAACCTTTCTACGAAAGCATCTTTGTGATGCCATAGAGCTCCTTAACGTCCCCCCTTCTTGCCGCTTCTTCTGCTTTCTCCGCCTGCTCATCAATCCACCTCCTATGATCCTTCCGTACACTCCTCTTTACCTCCCTGTTTGCTGTTGAATACTTTGCTTGTGTGAGAGCCTTCTGCTGCCTAGTCTTGCAGGTGTTGAGCTTGGCCTTAATCTCCTTCCTATAAGTCTGGCTGCGTGGCTCAGGGGTAACGTTCTCGTTTGCTGAGCCCAAGGTTGCAGGTTCGAAACCAGGCGCATTCAGCTGGCATTTGAGGGTGCGCAAATGCGAGGGAGCCGTGTCAGTACATTTACTGGCACGTTAAAGATCCCCTTCGGGGCAAAATTCCGGCACCCCGGCGTCTCTAAAAGCCAGGGTAGTTAAAAGGGACGTAAAACCAATAACATTATTATTACCTTCCTATAATTTATCTTGTCCCAGGTCTGATCGGATATCCATTCTTTCCGCAGGTAGTTCTTGTACCCGAGCTGCATCTCACTGGTTTCCACGAAGATATTCTTTACCTCGCTCCACACAGTCTCCACGTCCTTCTCTGTCTCGGAGTCCAACTCCTGGAATTTATTTCTGAGCTCCAGTTTAAATTGGTCCAATCTCTGCTGGTTCTTAAGCTTGCCCACATCAAACTTGTTGTGCCGAGTGTTAAACTTTCGGCGGACTGCGACGATCTTCATGCGGAAGTTGGCAACCACAAGATGATGGTCACTACCAACGTCCGCTCCTCTCTTGTTCCTAACATCTTCCAAGCTTCTTCTGAACCTCCTGCTCACCCCGATGTGATCGATTTGATTTTCTGTGATTTGATCAGGAGACACCCAGGTGACCTTGTGGCACCGCCTATGAGGAAATACCGTGCCACCCATCACCAAATCCTGACTGGCGCAATATTCCGTAAATTTCTCCCCATTGTCATTCATCTCACCAAGGCCATGTTTACCCATGATTTGCTCCAACCCCTCATTGTTTGAGCCCACTTTCGCGTTGAAGTCTCCCATAACAATGAGAATGTCCTTCTTACTTGTTTGTCTTGTGACATCTCGCAGCATTTGGTAGAATTCTTCCTTCTTCTCTGGCGCATAGCATTGGATGATGATCACATTCCTGATCTTTGTCTTGAACATAGCAAACATGAGCCTACTAGAAATTGGCTTCCACTCCATAAGGCTTCTCTTTGCATTTCTGTTGATCAGCAACCCCACTCCATCCCTGTGTTCTTCATCATCGCCCCCAGAATAGAGAAATGTAATTCCATCTGTTGTCTGTATTTCACCAAATCCTGGCCACCTCACTTCACTCAATCCTAGGATATCCAGCCCATAGTTCTTCATCTCCCGTGTCACTTGTTTCAGTCTGGTTTTCTCCATCAAGGTCCTCACATTCCAGAAACCGATTTTCGTAGTCCTCTTCATGCCAAAAGTCGTCATCAGGTTATCCGTCCGGTCTTGTAATTTCGCTTCAGTTTCCGTAATCAGTTTATTTAAGAGGAGCGAGTGATTAACCCACTGCCTCCGAGTGCCTTGGAGGTGCTGCCACGTTAAGCCTGAGGCACCAGGCTGATTTTCTGTCAGGGTTTCTTCCCTTAGCCTTTGAAGAACCAACTCCAAACTACAAGGCAGCAGTTGTTTCACCAGAGCTCCGTTAGCCGTAATTTCTTCAGGGTTCCTGTAGGGCCTTCACAGCTACCGTAGCGGTCATGAGGCACACAAAGTCCTCACTGTACTTCACCCCTACAGGCAATCCCCTACTTAATTACGTTGCCCATCTCCCACGACGAGGACGAGGGGTCGGATTTGTGGGAGACACCCGAGGCCATACGATATTATTATTAGTTTTTATTAATCAAAATTCTACGTTCATATTAATTATTGTTTTTAGACAAATCAAAATCTTTGTGCCCAATATCTTCATACCAGGCAAAGGGACAAAAGTCAAATCTATATATTTAAAACAGTAAGGTGATTTTTGTTATCACGAGATTGAGAGAACGACAGAACCGATTTACTTCGCAGAGCACTCTAACGAAAGCTCTTGGTCTGTAGTTTTTCAGAGTGTCTCTAAAATAAACAAATATATTACGGTATATTTTTAAATTAATATAGAAAATAGCAGAATTCCTACCCCTCACGCATGCGCACAATCCGCCTGGGCTCATGACAAAATGGCGGTGAGAAGTCCATTAAAATGTAAGTTATTTAATAAAGCTTCCATGTAATTGAAATCATACATTAGCCAAGTTATGACTATAAAATATAATAACAGTATGAACATATACGAATGTGCAACATTGATTTTTTTTGATAACGAAATGGATTATTTCCTTCAGACAGCGGCTTTTGAATGTAGTGAATGCTTTTGTCTGCTGCTGAATGCGAGTGCGCGAGTAGCTATGTGGTTAAGGCGACCGACTGTGGTTCCAAGGAGCACAGGTTCGATCCCATCAATCGCCATTTATTTTTACCACTTAAATATTGTTTAGTCAAGGAGTATTAGTAAGGTTTTATGTCTGTTAAAGATACATTTCTACATTCCCTCTCAATATGTTTTATTTCCGTTTTACCATTGCATTACAGCATGTGATAAAGAGAGCTAACTGTTGTCCTCAATACGCCGTTCGAATATCTGCTATCAGTTCCAGTAACTGACAACAGATGGCAGTACCTCGCCCATATATTTCCTGTAACTGAAAACAGATGGCAGCACCATTGCATCGCTATATTTAAAACACAAGACATGGCGCGTTTTCACGTGATGGAGAATTATAAAGGAGGGGAATATTTAAGAAGGGAAATGTTGAAGAACATTAACTGACAGTTGATTGTGTAGGCTATGTTGTTTATGTACCTCAATATTGCAATTCTTCCCAATACTTCGGAGGTCAAGTTATTAGCGTCCTAGACTAAACGTTATAATTATGCATCGTTGATATACTCTTAAATTATTAAAGAAAAAAGAAGTTTTCCAGGCACTCGCGCGTGTCCACAATTGCTTTCGCCACGAGAGACACTTGGCACACATAATTCGTTTGGAGGGCTCCGACATCGTGGTCACTCAGCCCCGTGTACTTTGGTGTGTATGTGTAAAATTTTCTCTGATAACCTGCGTTATTGTGATGGCTGCATTAATGTGTGTATTTGTAATTAAGGTGGGAAATGGCAAAGAGACTGCCAAGGTCTTAAGTAAGGAACCATCCCGGTATTTGCCTTGAGTGGAAGTGGGAAACCACGAAAAACCACATCCAAGATTGTCGAGGTGGGAATCAAACCTTCCTCTTCTTAGTTATACCTCAAGAGACTGAATGTGCCCCGTTTTTGCCCTCAGACCCGAATTAAATTTCTTGGCAGAGCAGGAAATGTAACCCGGGTCTCCGAGGCGATAGCCAAGAATGGGTGGGCTTCCATGTGTTAATACGATTTTTGACATGCACGGGACATAGAATTCAAAAACTGCCTCCATTAGGGTGACTGCCGAAGTGAGTATTGAGTATAGGCCTATGGTCATTCCAGTAGTTGCCGAAGTGATTCTGTTCCCCTGCAAAATGTACCGCCATAACCTATAACAGGTGATGGAAATTGCATATTTAGAGCAGTTTTGTACTGTTTATAACAAAATGAAGAACGTCATTCTGAGCTGCGTTTTCAAGCTATTGCAAAAAGATTCGTTGGCAGGAACAATTATAAGGAATTTATTTTAAGCGATCAGTCTCATCGCATTCTCCTCACCAACCAACTTGAGTATGAAAGTCTCTGGACGGTCATCTTGAACTTCATTGTATAAGACAATTGTTTAATGATTATTTGTTTAGAGTACTGAGTCTAACTACGCAGTTGATTTCGGCAATGGAAGTATTATTTGCCATTTAATATTTAGCGGCTCCGTTATTGCAGGACACTATAGTGTTATCGAATAATACGAAGCCACATTTAAAATCCAATATAAATAGGCCATTTCAGAAACAATTCCAGATATTATGCAGTACAGTGTAAGGTCTTTGACGATCAAATGTAAACATTGTTCTAAATTGTATTTCTCTTGCGTAAAATCTACGCGTGGTTATTTTGGCCTTTACTGTTGTGATGGTAAAATTGATATGCTGGAATATACAGTATAATACATGTATTTGCCAATTGGCAACAATGTAATGATATTAATTTAAAAGTCATTGAACTTATGTCCAGTAGTTCAAACACATACATCAGCGTTAACAAATTGGATACTGAAGATGAAAGCCAGCTACTTCATTTCCCTATTATAGAATTCTTCAATTCCTTGGTTTTAAGTGATTCGCTTCCACATACTCCGAACGTTTGAGCCATAGTTATGCTCCTTAGAAATCTGAATGTTTCCCAAGGACTCATATATGGAAATATATAAATTGTAAGAAATATTTAAGAAATTGCTTGGATTCGGATATAATAGGTGTAGTAATATTAGGCAGAGAGCTCAAATCCTACGACTTGATTTAACACCTTCCGATAAATTCAGTAAGCGCGTCATACAAGTTGCTTCTTACTGGTACAACATTTCGTATTCTTTGATCCAAATTCACAACAGGTGACAAAATCTTGTTTGTGTAAATCACAGATAAACTCCAGCTGAGGAGGACAGACTTTGTTACTTGTAGAAGAAAAAACACAAACTCAAGTAGTACTATATAACGCCCAACAGATGGCAGAACATGTCAAGTATCGACTCCGCACATTAACCCGGGAGTGGTGGCGTGGGGTCTTTTGTGTTGTTGTTGTTTGAGTCTTCAGTCTTTTTGACTGGTTTGATGCAGCTCTCCATTCCTCCCTGTCCTGAGCTAATCGTTTCATCTCTACATAGCTACCACACCCTACATCCGAGGCAATCTGTGTAACATATTCTAACCTTGGTCTACCCCTACAGTTCTTGTCCTCGACCCTTCCTTCCATAACTAAGCTTGCTATTCCTGGGTGCCTTAGTATGTGTCCTACCAACCTATCTCTTCTCTTCATTAGCAGTCGCCAGAAACATCTCTCCTCTCCCACACGTCTTAATACCTCTTTGTTTGTAACCCTATCTACCCATCTGATCTTCATCATTCTCCTGTAGCACCACATTTCAAATGCTTCAATTCTCCTCTTTTCTGCTGCACCAATAGTCCAAGTTTCACTTCCATAGAGCGCCACGCTCCAGACAAAGGCTTTCAAAAATGACTTCCTAATACCTAAATCTATATTCGACGTCAGCAGATTCGTTTTTTGTAGAAATGCTTTTCTTGCCTGAGCCAACCTACTTTTTATATCCTCTTTGCTTCGTCCATCACTGGTTATTCTGCTTCCTAAGTAACAGAAATCTCCTACTTCCTTCAGCTTTTCACCTGCCAATTTGATCTCCATAGAGGTTTCTGATTTATTTCGGCTGCATTCCAGTATTTTTGTTTTACATTTATTAATTTTCATCATGAATTCTTTCCGTAAGACGGAGTCCATACCATTCAAAAACTCATTCAAATCCTCAGGCTTGTTGGCCAAGATGACGATGTCATCAGCAAATCTCAGAGTTGAAATTATTTCTCCTTGAATCTTCACTCCCACTTTAAATTTTTCTCTAATTTCCTTCATTGCTTGTTCAATGTAAAGATTGAAAAGTATGGGTGATAAGTTGCAGCCTTGCCTTACACCTTTCTGAATACCAGCTTCTCTCTCATGTCCTTCAACTCGAATGACTGCTGTCTGGTTTCAGTATAGATTGTATATCACCCTCCTATCCCTGTATTTTATTCCAATCGATTTCAAAATGTCAAACAATTTAGTCCAATCAACGTTATCAAAAGCCTTTTCTAAGTCTACAAAAGCCATGAACGTTCTCTTATCTTTCCTTATTCTACCTTCCAAAATCAGCCTAAGACTTAGTTCAGCTTCCCTTGTTCCTACATTTCTCCTGAAACCAAACTGGTCTTCACCCAACTCCGTTTCTATCTGGCTCTCAATCCTCTTGTAAATTATTCTAGACAGGATCTTTGAAGCATGAGTAATCAAGCTGATTGTACGGTAATCTTCACATCTGTCAGCTCCCACTTTCTTTGGTATAGGGATGATTACATTCTTCTTGAAATCAGGGGGTACCTCACCTGTCTCATAAATCCTACACACCAAGTGAAATAACCTGGTCAGACCTTCCTCCCCTATGCAGCGTAGCAACTCAATCGGTATATCATCTATGCCTGGTGCTTTGTTCCTGCTTAAGTCTTCCAAAGCTCTATCAAATTCTGATCTCAATATTAAATCTCCTTTCGCATCCTCATCAATTTCCTCCTCCCTTTCCATTACATGATTCTCTATCTCCTTTCCCTTATACAAACTCTCTATGTAAGCTTTCCATCTCTCAACCTTTTCTTCCCTATCTGTTAGAGGCTTTCCATTTGTGTCCTTAATATTACAGCACTTAGTCTTCTTTTCCCCAAAAGTATTCTTAATCCTTCGATAAGCTGTGTCTACTTTTCCTAATTTTAGACAATTTTCTATACCAGCACATTTCTCTTTCAACCATTCTTCTTTCGCTTCCTTGCACTTCTTGTTAACCTCATTTCTCAGACGTCTGTATTCTGCTTTCCCCTTTTCATCTCTTACATTCTTGTGCTTCCGCCTTTCATCCATCAATTCTAGTATATCCTGAGTGATCCACGGTTTTTCTACCTATTCTCTCTTTCCTACCAATGTTTTCTTCTGCGGATTTTGTTATTTCATTCCTCAAAAGTGCCCATTCGTCTGCAATTGAAGTTTGTTTAGGGTTTTTCATTAGTCCTTCCTTTATACTCTTCTTGAATCTTTCGTTTACATCCTTCTCTTTCAGTCTGTCTATTGCCCACCTTTTTGGCTTTTGACTTTTCTTCAGTTTCTTCAACTTTAATCTGCATTTCATTACAACCAGATTGTGGTCAGAGTTTATGTCAGCACCAGGATATGTTTTACAATCCAAAATCTGGTTTCGAAACCTCTGCTTGACCATAATGAAGTCGATTTGGTAACGCCCTGTATCTCCTGGTCTCATCCATGTGTATATTCTTCTATTGTGGTTATTGAATAAGGTGTTAGCTATGACCAACTCATGCTCAGTGCAGAATTCTACCAGCCTGCTTCCTCAATCATTCCTTTCACCTAATCCGAAATCTCCTACTATCTTCCCTTCTCTCCCTTTTCCTACCACAGCATTCCAATCTCCCATTACTATAACATTTTCATCACCCTTGATATACCTCAGAATTTCGTCTATTTCTTCGTAGACCTTTTCAACATCCTCGTCATCAGCTTGACTGGTAGGCATTTAAACTTGTACCACTGTGGTGCAGGTAGGTTTAGTATTTATTTTTGCTACAATAATCCGTTCACTATATTGCTCATAATATTCCACCCGCTGTCCAAGTTTCCTACTCAATATGAGGCCAACCCCTGCTTGGCCATTGTTTGATTTAGTGCTAATGACCCTATAGTCTCCTGACCAAAAGTCCTGTTCTTCCTGCCAGCGCATTTCACTAATCCCAACCAAATCCAACCTCAACCTATCCATTTCCCTTTCTAAGTTTTCTAACCTTCCATTTCCTAGCAGACTTCTAACATTCCACGCTCCGATCCGTAGAAAGTCAGAGTTCCTCTTTGTCACTTCTGTGATGTTAACCCCCTCTCGAGTAGTCCCCACCCGGAGATCCGAACGGGGGACTAGTTTACCTCCGGATTGAAATTTTACAAGGGAGGAGGCCATCATCACATGTATTTATGCATAGAGAGGTGCATATCCTCGGGAATAGCAAACGGCTGTAGTTTCCCCTTGCTTTCAGCCGTGCAGCAGGACGCAGTGTAGCCATTATTTGGCTTATATTATCAATATCTTAACCGTCTATAAGACTAGTAAAGAATTGATTTATTCTGAAAGGCTGCTACTCCCTTTCAGAATAAGTAAAGAGCAATTCTACTAACAAAAATACTAACCTTCCACTGTACTAACAATTAAATACCAAAATTCTACTAACGAAAAAATACTAAAGTTCCACCAACAACAAATACTACCACTAAAACAGTCTGTCACCAGGCACACTCACATGCACCCTCACACATCACAGTCTACTGAAACAATGAACTATAACTAATAAACAATGCAACTGCTACCAGACACACTCACACCACAGTCTAATAGAACAATGACATATATCTAATAGACAAACTAACTACCTACTTACAACTACAACTAACTACATACTTACTGTACTGTTATTTGAATTGACAATATTTACAAAATGCAATTTAGATAGAAAATACTTACAGGAAGAGAGCAAAGATAATGCCAATGGTTATCCTTCGTATAGGAGAAGAAATAATGGACGGATTATTATAAAAACAATTCGAGGCATTGACATTGAAATCCATACTCGATTCATTGCTCCCTTTTGTGACCTGGCGCAAATTCATTTTGTTAGAGTGGGCTTGTTTCTGAACTTAGAGACCTTGGCTACCACATATCTCTCCCCACATTCCTTGCCGTTAGTCTGAGGTCAGTAACATTGTAGAGAGAGGTGGTCATTCTTAGAAAGAAGGATTATTGTCCAGCGGTGCGTGAGAGAGAACCACATAGTTGATTTTTTGAAAGCCTGTTTTTTCGAAAGTTGTGTAAATATTGGTTGCATTGTTCCTTGGAGTTTCATTTAGCTACTAGGAGCATAGTAATAATTAGCTCCGTGAACTCATTGGATGTACAACATTTGCTTCATAACCTGTGCTATTGTGGTATATTGTTTGGTAACCTATGCTGTGAGGTTAATATGCCTGTATTTTCAATAAAATATCATGCAATTGAGTCAATGAAACCAATACATAAATGTATGATACATAAAACATACTAATTTTGTTATCAGAGCAAGTTCCGTCATGGGGGTCAGAAAGTCCCCCAAGCCACCTCTCACGTTGCTTTAATGAGCGCCACCTTTCCAGAGTTAAGAACGAATGGGAAATATGAAACAAATGATAGTTCTCGTGCGCAGTCTAAGGACGGCCGTAGCAATCAAGGGTTAAGGATTGGTCTTTTAATGTCTGTTGTCTAATACAGTGAGATTATTTTGCTGGGGCGGGACCGGTGGCCGGCTGTCGGGTGCGCGCGCCTTCCGCCAAACAACCGAGCTGGGGCCGCGGGGTTGCGCGAGGCGGAGGCGAGCTAACCAGGGCCATTAAAGTCCATTAAGTCACTAAACTTTCATCAACGAGGGTGTGTAGTGTCAGCGCTCAGATAAGAAGGTAACATAAACAACAGCTGCAAGATTTAATTAAAGAAGAACGGATGTTGATTTATTTCTTGGGAATCTGGATGATCTCACGTCACCAGTTAAAGGTCAGAACTTATTTTTTCACAGAGGATACTAACAATGTTCCCCTTCAGCTGACAGACAGACATCGTTACATTATGTCGCTACTCCTGCACCCCCTATCCCTGCGTATTTAATGTAATTAATCGAATCACGGACCTAGGCCCGTTTGTTGTTCAATTGTGGGTTAATTCATCATTCGAAGTGTACAGATCAATTACCCGTACTCTAGTGGATCTGGAGAACAATATACGGCAGCAGATATCCCTCACACCAGAAGGGAATAACAACGAGTAAACGCTAATTTATTTACACGGTACAACGCATGTCTGTCAGTTGAAGGAGAACATTTTCAGCATCTTCTGTGAAAAGGTAAGTTCCTTAGTCATGATTTGCTGGTGAATTTACCATTAATTAATGTACTTTGCTACGGTTTCCATCTGCGCACAATCCGCGGCGCGAGCTCGGTTGGCTGGCGGAAGGCGCGCGCGCCCGGCAACCGGTTGCCCGTCCCGCTCCAGCAAAATAATCACCCTATAGAAAATAAAATACGATATAGGCGGTTTAGTATTAAATTAGTAAAGAAATACGCCAACTGCCTGCAGCTGCGCAAAACGGACCACACATAGCTCAAATAGCTAAGTGCACAATCCACAATAACCTGACCATGTTCTTCTTCTTTATCTCTGACCTTCCCCACATCACATAGGATCAGTGTTACTTTGTTGGATTCTTCTCCTTCATAAATGCCTATCCCACTTAATAACAATCGCATCATAACAATAAGCAGGCAAACTTGAAGGTCAACCACCACTATCACTATCTTAACAAAATATCACACATTTGGACTAGTTGTGGCAGTTTAATTACTACAGTAACTAAATAAATGTATGTATTGTAAATAGTATAACCCATACTTGTAGACATAGATTTAATAGCCTAAGTGTAAAGGATCTGATGATGATTGCATGGCGATCAAAACTTATCACCCAAGTGTATTTATTAGGCCAATCTGGAGTATTTTTTTTCCGAATTAGAGAACCACCCATTACAATTGGGTACAATCGTGTTGACTGACTGAAAACATTACGTTTCGATTACTAAGGCAACACTGAAACATGGCTCGCAACACGATAATAGGCTATATGTGTGAAGCTCTTAGGTTCCTACGTTCGTTGCCAAGAGCCGACTGCGGTCTAACTTCTGAACTTGGCCTAGTAGTCGTTGACAGTGGCGTTTGGCGGCAAAAGTAGGACCTATTTGAAAAATTCTAAGTTTCAGTCCTTACTTGAATTTAAAAACAGATACACACACTAATACAGCCATCACAATTAACACCGGTTATCAGACAGATTCTACACACACCCAAAATACACGGGGCTACATGACCGCGTTGTCGCAGCCCCTAAACTGAGGAATCAACCAATAGGCTATATGATATCCTCAATCCAACCAGCCCTGCTTTTCTACAAAAGAGTCCGTCTAAATAAAATCCCTGCATCCGTATCCGGATTACCTCATCAGTCAGTGTGGCGCTAAGTGTAAGAGTGTTGCCTCAAACAAGATTAGTACACATGGCTGACAGAGAGACGGTTCGTTATGCAAATGTTGAGAGGAGCGTGAATGCTGTAATCGCGAGGACAAACCGTCGTAAACACAGGTAATTGGCCAAACCTCACTTGGACAAATGTATACACGCACACACACAGAGATGATCAGCTCCGTAATGGACGAGTTATTGGCACTGACATTCAATAACAATATTACATCGCTCTCAAGCTAACTGAACTTTAATGACCACTAGCATTGGTCACCTGTCATAGACTTCACTTTACTAGAATACCCCTTTCTGTGAAGGAAACATAATAGTACATTATGCGACGAGACTACAGTATAATGGCAATAATTAAGACACGAGTACCATAGGACTGTTTATGTTCGACGGTAATAAAATTATACCTTTATTATATGTTCTGACATAAATATTCATAAATATCTGTCGAGATTCTGTCGGTTTACTTCTTCTTCTTGGGAATCGTGTGGCCTCAGCATTTGCTCCCTACACAATAACGAATTCCAAAGCTTTGAAACATTGTTAATCCTGAAGTAGCACCAACAGATAGCGCACAGGTAGCTTACTATGTTGGATAATTTTGTTACTTTGGTCATTTAACACAAAATAGGCTGTTACAAACGCCTTAAAATTAAAATGTATCGTATTATCAACTAGTTACTCTTCAAATTTGATGCGTATAGAATGTCAACGGAAGGCAAATTAACGGAGTCTCAAATCGAACAATCATGACATCTGGTGGAATAGTTATTTTGTGTTATTTTGTACAAGTGACAGGTGACGCGTGATTATTCAAGTTTGTAATAGTAAATTATGCAACGAGCCTATAATGGCAATAATTAAGACACGAGTATGTTTAAAAACGAGCCAAGCGAGTTTTATAATTTCCATACGACTGTTTATGTTCGACGATAATTATAATTTTATTATATGTAATAAGTTCTGAAGATTAAAAACCTTCTGTCAATATTAATTTGTACAAATTAAGGTTTTTAATCTTCAGAACTTAAAATACTTCGCCAATAAGGGACAGGACTAACATGGTCATTTTTATGTCACATTTTATTATATGTAGGTTAGCATAAACAACATAAGGCACAATTTGTACGCTGTGTCTTCAATAACAACGGTTACATACCAATAGCCTCAGTTGTACGTCACATATTCATGTCTGTTTGTTGTTTGAGCGAAGGTTGGCTGGATCCTCAAAGAAATACCATAAGTTATGTGGGTATAAACCAATAAATATCCAAGGGAGCACTATAATGAGGCGTACTATGCAAGGTAGTTTGTCATGGCTTTCCTCAATGAGTCTGAACGCCAGTAGTGACCATATGAGTAGAACCTTTCGTAGCATGCTCTGAATGTAGATTCAGTAGATTCCATATAATACAAGAGCGTGGTGGTGCAGTAATTAAGCTGCTTGCCTCTCACCAAGGTGCACAGGGTTCGATTCCCGGTAAATTTAGTCAATTATTGCTAATATTGCAATAAGTTGAGGATCTAATAGGCTACAACAAGAATAAGAATTATTTTTAAATCAAAAGCTAAGTAAGTGCCACCTGAAGCCTTCCAGCCCGTATTCTGGGATATTGCCACTATGGAGAAATTCTAAGGAACGTACGTCATCACTCAGTCTGGAAGATATCAAATGACTCTGGTTTGGAGGAACATAATGAAGTCTAATGGCTTGAAATAATATTTTTTCTCTCATTTTTATAAGAGTAGATTTTTCTTACATTTTAGTGAGGTACCTGGACTTTCACTCAGAAAATACAAAAAACACATGTTACAGCAATTGTTCTAGTTCACATTCTTAAGACACAAATGATGCATGCGAATACCAAATTTCATCAAAACTATTTGAGTTATGAAGGAAAACAAAGGAAAAATTAAAGTTTGGGGAACGAACGTTAAACTTACCAATGGGAGGAAAAGTTTTTGAGATATTGTGATGAAATCTGGATTCACATGTATATCTTGTGTCTTAAGAATGTGAACTAGAACCATTGCTGTAACATTTGTTTTTGTTTTTTTCTGAGTGAACATACCTCACAAAAATGTCCAGAATAACTCACAAAATCTACTCTTATAACAAGTAGTTCCGTGAAGAACTATACAGCCTATTTTCATATATCCTACTTATGTTAATTGCCACTATCAACATACACAATTTCAGTTTGATTGCTGTAATAGATTCGTAGATATTGAGAACCGACTAAATATTTCGGATGGTCGCCATGTTGGATTTTATATATGTAGGTCCTAGAGTTATGTACTGTTACATGCAGATTATTGTGAACGTGTGGTATTCAAACTTTAATCACATAATTAGGACACAAGAAGTAACAAGGAGATTTTAAAATTTGGCACAGCTGCCATCTCGAGGTTATGGAAACAATTGAAATAAATTAGATGCCAGTGGATTACCATTCGTATAAGGATTTACTGTACCAAGTTTAACTGCACTCGGATGGTTAAATTGCGAGAAACGTCCATGTGAATATTTATACTTCGCGTCGCCGCCATGTTGGATTTGTGATCACCAGGTTATTTAAAGTCCTATAGGTGAACTTAAATACATAGCCCCTATGAACATTAAAACATTCAGTTTGATTGCTATAATAGATTCGTAGATATTCAGAGCCGTCTAAATATATCGGATGGTCGCCATGTAAGGATTGTTAAATGTATAGGCCATAGAGGCATATACCATTAAAGGAAAATTATTGCGTAGGCTCATTATTCAAACTTTCACTTCGATCGCATGACTACATCACAAGAAATAAAAACTTAATTTTAAAATTCGCACAGCCGCCATCTTGAGGTTATGTAAACAGTTGAACTAAATTAGATGCCAGTGCATTACAATGTGTATAAATATTTCCTGTACCAGATTTCAGTGCGTTTGGAACATTAAATCGCGAGAAAGGTCTATTTAAAATTTTCAAATTCGCTTGGCCGCCATGTTCGTTTTGTAGTTAACCGGTTTTTGAAAGTCTTATAGATGGACTTCCAGTAGTGACCTTGATATCCGTACAAAATTTCAGGGAGATACCGCCAATTGTTACAGAGATATAGAATGTCAGTGAAATAATTCGCACATCCGCCATCTTGTGGTTATGTAAACAATTGAACGAAGTTAGATGTCGGTGCATTACAATGTATATAAACATATACTGTACCAAGTTTCATTGCGTTTGGTTGGTTAAATCACGAGAAACGTCTATTTAATGTCGCAACTTCGCTTGGCCGCCATGTTGGTATTGTAGTTACCAGGTTTTCAAAGGTCACATAAGTGAACTTATAGTAGTTCCCCTTATCACCATACAAAATATCAGGGTGATATTGGTAATAGTTTCGGAGATATTGAATGCTGGTGAAATATTTCGCACAGCCGCCATGTTGAATTGAAGAGTCGTAACAAAATTTGAAGGGCACGGTCGGGGTCGCCGGAAATAGTGCTATGAACTTACCGAGTTTCATTGAAATCGCTCCAGCCGTTTAGATTTTATTAGGGACACACACACACACACACACGAATCACACACACACACACGCACACACACACGGACAAAAGGTGATCTCATAAGCCTATTTTTTTCAAAATTGAAAATAGGCTAAAAAAGGGAGAAAAAAATATGATTTCAAAAGGTAGGCAAAAGATGTTAGTTCACATTGTTAACACAAGCATTATGGACATTTTAAAACAATAATCTTCCAGAAATGTGAAGTTTTGTAGAAATTATGAGGAAAAAGCATACATTAGTCCAATTTTTAGCCTATTTTCAATTTTGAAAAATTAGGCTTATGAGATCACCTTTTTGTCCGTGTGTGTGTGCGTGTGTGTGTGCGTGTGTGTGTGTGTGTGAGAGGTGTGTGTGTGTGTGTGTGTCCCCTAATAAAATCTAAACGGCTGGAGCGATTTCAATGAAACTCCGTAAGTTCACACCACTATTCCCGGCGAACTCGACCATGCCCTTCAAATTTTGTTACGTCTCACCAATCCAACATGGCGGCTGTGCGAATTATTTCACTAGCATTCAATATCTCCGAAACTATTACTGATATCGCCCTGAATTTGTGTAAGGTGATAAAGGGCACTACTAGAAGTTCACCTATGTGACTTTCAAAAACCTAGTGACTACAAAACCAGCATGGCGGTCAAGCGAAGTTGAGACTTTTAAATAGACTTTTCTCGCGATTAAACTATCCAATCGTAATGAAACTTGGTACAGCAAATGTTTATACACATTGTAATGCACTGGAGTCTAATTTAGTTCAATTGTTTACATAACCTCAAAATGGCGGCTGTGCGAAATATTTCACTGACATTCTATATCTCCGAAACTATTACAGATATCACGGTGCAATTTTGTACGGCGATAAAAGGCACTGATACAAGTTTACCTACGTATTTTTCATAAACTTGTCAAGTACAAAACGAACATGGCGACCAAGCGAATTTGAAATATTTTAATTGACTTTTCTCGTGATTTAACTCTCTGAGCGCAGTGAAATGTGGTACAGTAAATGATTTTGCAGATTGTAATGCACTGTCATCTAATTTAATTCAACTGTATACATAACCTCAAGATGGCGGCTGTGCGAAAATTTAAAATTAAGTTTTTATTTCTTGTGTCGTAATCATGCGATCGAAGTGAAAGTTTGAATAATGAACCCAGGCAATATTTGTCCTTGAATGGTACATATCTCTATGGCCTATACATATAACAGTCCTAAATGGCGAGCTTCCGAAATATTTAGACGGTTCTCAATGTCTATAATTCTTTTACAGCAACCAAACTGATTTTTTAATGTTCATAGAGACTATGAACATATGTTCACCTAAAGGACTTTCAGTAACCTGGTGAGCACAAATCCAACATGGTGGCGACGCGAAGTATAAATATTTAAATGGACGTTTCTCGCGAATTAACTATCCGAGAGCCGTGAAACGTTGCACGTTAAATGCTTATACAAATGTTGATCCACTGGCATCTAATTTATTTCAATTGTTTGCATAATCACAAGATGGCTGCTGTGCGTAATTTTAAAATCTCGTTTTTACTTCTTGTGTTCTAATCATGCGATTGAAGTTTGAATACCACACGTACACAATAATCTTAATGTAATAGTACAAAAATAAAAATCCAACCTGGCGACCATCTGAAATATTTAGACGGTTCTCAATATCTACGAATCTGTTACAGCAATTAAACTGAAATTTTGTATGTTGATAGAGGCAATTAACATGAGCAGGATATATGAAAATAGGCTGTATAGTTCTTCACGGAACTACTTGTTTTAATTACTAGGGAAAGTTAATTACAAGTATTCAAGTTGGAAACTAAAGATAAAGGGCAGTTCTAGGAGTGTGCAAACTTTCATATTAACAGAACAAAGGGAGACCGAGGAAAACTATTTTAAATATCTGTGGTTTTTACATTTGTAAAAGTGCACCTCCCCCCTTTTAAGGAAGAAGGGTTTAGAACAAGAACTCTAGGGGTACACCAAGGTTAAAATATGTAATCAGATTCCCTCGGATGTTGGTTGTGCTAGCTATGTAGAGATGAAACGAATAACTCAAGACAGGGAATCACGGAATGCTGCATCAAACCAATCGAAAGACTGAAGACTCAAGCAGCAACAAGGGTAATTCTAGACGCTAGAGACACCAATCCCGAAATGAATAGTGGCCACATTTAAATAATTGTATAAAGTCAATAACATTTAATGTGGAATGACATAGTGAACATGTCTAGTTTATATATTTTATTTCAAGAAATGTGTCTGTATGTGGTGTGATCATACTTTGTCTTTTGGTACCTCTGATGAGAGGAAGTTGAATCAAGTTTCCATCCAACTTAATGCTGCTTTCTCCTTTTCCAGGTGGGTGTTGGTTTTACACAACCATTGAAGGAATGACGCTGGCTACCAGTGAGTTATATTCAATTAGTTTTATACAACTGTCCTAAGAGAATCCTCTGAACTCGTTGTCTTCTGTCAAGTAAGACCACCGTTCAGGGCTCAGACACATTCTGCTGCTTTCTTCAGCCCGATGACAATATCATAATATCATATTGAAATATTAGAAGCCATTATTCAGTGCTCAGTCGATCCACACGTGTGCAACCAATTAGATTGGGCGGGAATTAACCAATTGGACAAAAATACAAATTTAGATGAAAAGTGTTTTATTACGTGTTTAAATAAATGTACAGTGTGTATGTCGACCCCTTATTGTTCCCGTATTCCAACGAGGTCGGGGATGAGATGCGATGGAAGTGTTTATGGCGATGGTTTTTACGGCTGGATGCCCTTCCTGACGCCCACCTCATGAGAGGAGTTAATGAGAGATGAAATGAATGATGGTGAATGAAACAGGGCAAGAATGTGGATGGAAGCGACCATGACCTGTCAGAAGGTAACGTCCCAGCATTTGCCTGGAGTTGAAAATGGAAAACCACGGAAAACCATTTCAAGGACGGCTGATGGTGGGGTTCGAACCCACGCGTCTACCGAGTCAGCAGAGAGCTTGGTCTCATGACTTAGCGTTGCGCTTCAGCGAACGTAGCCACCACTGTCGGTTCTGTATCAATAAATAAATAAACACATAACAAATAACTAACTACAGTAGGCTAAATAAATAAATTGATGAATATTAAACAACAAATAACTAACAAATTAACTGACTAAATGAAGTATTACTATATAAAAAATTACTAACTTCCTAATAACATACCATTTAATTAAATGAATAGATATTGGTAATAAATAACAAATACTTAACTAATCTTATATATTGTTACGGCTGTGAGTTTGTGTCATCGCTCGCCGCATGAGTCACAACTGCCCCAGGGCTGGGCTGTGCCTTGCCTCGTGTATTGCGTGCGCCTTATGCAACAGGGCTACTAGGACAAAGGGATGGTCCAGAATATTCGTGACTGAGCCAGCGATGGAAGCCACGAGAAGCCGTGAACCCTGGATGGATCTAGAAGCATTTATTGAGTCACCGGCCTGCTATATAAGTGCGACCTGTCAAGCAGTGGTTGTTGTGTTTTACGAGCGAGTGCGAGCGCGTATCCTGAGCGACAGAAGTGTGGAGACTTGCGAAACCGACTAGTGAAGCTGATTCTCTTGACAGCGAAGGGAGTGAGGAGCTTACAGGGGACTGCCTGTGTTTTGAGCGAGTGTGCTTACTTAGTGCGAAGAGAGATCATTGTGGTGAGTTGCAAAACAGTGAGTGACAGAGCTAGTGCAGCTATTTCCATCCAGCGTACGGGGCCACCTCATTACGAGGGATTAACTGTGGTCTGTTGACAAGTGAAAGGGGAAGTATTCTCGACGTGAGGAAACTGGAGTAAGGTACTAATTGCTAGTATTTACTGTTGCGTGGTGTATATTTCTGGCCACAATAAAGTTAATTATTTCTTTAAAGCAGTAATTGGTGTTGTGCTTCCTACCCACCGTAATCCAGTTAACAAAAGTGCCACTAGGGGGGTGGCACGTAACAACTGGTGTCAGAAGCCGGATTACGAACTCAAGCACAACACCTGACGGTCCTGGTTTCAATACCCGAGCAGGTCATTTTCTCTAATTTTCCTGTGAGTGCATGCCCTTTACAAGACAAACAACTAAAATGGAGGCGCAATTGGCAGCATTGCTAGAAAAGTTAAATGGCATGGAAACCAAGATGGAGGACGGCCAGAAGAATTTAACCAAGGACCTAAATGCCAAATTAGAAAACGGCCAGAAGAAGATGGAGGACGGCCAGAAGAATGTAACCAAGGACCTAACTTTCAAATTAGAAGAAGGTCAGAATAAGCTAGCAGAGGACCTGAAGGACGGCCAGAATAAGTTAGCAGAGGACCTAACCGCCAAATTTCTGGATGGCCAGAAAAATCTGGAAGAGTGTCTGCTGACGAAATTAGAGGAGAGCCAAAGGAAATTAGAACAGGGCCTTCGTGAGGAAGTCGCAGCAATGGAAAAGAAGTTCGACGCCTTACAAGTGGAAGTTGCCGAGCTGCGCCAACGCCCGCTGATGGGGGTGGAGGAGAAATTCAACGCCTTGCAAGTGGAAGTTGCCGAGCTGTGCCAACGACCGCTGATGGGGGTGGAGGAGAAATTCAACGCCTTACAAGTGGAAGTTGCCGAGCTGCGCCAACGCCCGCTGAAGGGGGGGGGGGGAGGAGAAATTCAACGCCTTACAAAAGGAAGTTGCCGAGCTGCGCCAACGCCCACTGACGGGGGTGGAAGAGAAATTCAACGCTCTACGAGAGGAAGTTGCCGAGCTGCGCCAACGCCCGCCCACCGTTACACCGGGAATATCAGGAACGGGACATAGCAGAGTGACGCCCCCAACCTTCGACGGAAAGGTCCCGTGGAGCACCTACTTACGTCAGTTCGAGGCGGCCTGTTCCATAAATAACTGGAACACAGAAAAGGCTACAGCTCTCATTGTAGCGCTGAGAGGTGACGCCCTTAACGTCCTTCAGGCCATCCCGCCTGGATCCCAGGACTACGCTTCACTGATCGCCCATATGGAGTCCCGATATGGAGATGGCCATCTTCAGCAGGCCTACCAGATGCAGCTCCGGACCCGGATACAGAAGAACGCGGAAACCCTGCAGGAGTTCGAGATGGACATCGCACGCCTCGTAAGGCTCGCCTACCCAACAGCGCCGGCCGACTTTCTGTAGCAGATAGCGACGCAGACTTTCACCGACGGGCTACGGGACTCGGACACTCAACAGGCGCTGCGACTCGCGCGCAATAAGACCCTGACAGATGCGCTGAGCCACGCACTTGAGTTCGAGACGGCAAAACAGGCTTCCAGAATGCACGCGCGGGTGCGTCAAGTGGACGTCGACGAACCAGTAAAAACCAACGAGACCAAGCCCCTGGCCGACGAATTAATGGAGGCATTAAGCCGTTTCTTTGATAGTCGCGGCACCACCAGCAACGACACAGCTGGAAGGCAACCGGAGAGGCGGCCCGGAAGAGGACTACCGACCTGCTGGACCTGCGGTAAGAAAGGCCACCTGAGCAAGGACTGCGGTGATCGCCGCCGCCGAGGGTATCCGACGGGAAATCAGTCGTCTGAAAACCGCGCGACCCAGGGAAACGAGTACTAGCCAGCCTTGAGGGGCAAAGGTTGGCTTGTGACAGTCGTCAAGCCCCGGCAGTCGAGGTTCGTGTGACAAAGTTACGGAGGGACAATAGCAGCCTGATGGTCGACGGAATCGTCAACGGAGAGAGCTGGCCCATGCTAATCGAAACGGGAGCATCGAGGACCATCGTCAGTCCCACCGTGATCCCGAGGTGGAGAGTGCAACCCACACAAAGGAACCTCCCGCTAATAACCGCGACCGGAGAGACCGCACCGGTACATGGCGAAGCATCACTGGAGTTCGTCATTGGTCGACGAGCGATAAAGCATCCAGTACTTCTGACTGACGTATCAAATGAAGTGATCATCGGACTGGACTTCCTGGACCAGAACAACATCATCTTGGAATCTGAGTACCAACACCCTGCACTTCGGTGGTGAGGAACTTGCTTTGCAACCTGCGCACGAGTCCATCACCGCACGACGAGTAAGGCTGAGAGAAGACGTCATCGTTCCCGCCAGGACGGAGGTCAGCACTGCCGTAATTGTCGACGGAACTGCTGAGTGAGTGGCGGCTGTCATCGAGCCAAAATATGAGGACATCCAGACAAAGGGATTGCTAGTTGCCAAGACTCTCATCAACACGACGTCTCGGCCGTACGTCCGCCTGTCCAACCTGAACGACTACGACATTACGGTTCACCGGGACACCAACCTAGGAGTCTGCGAGCCCGTTACCTGGATTGCCCGCATCACAGATACGGCAGACGGACACCTGCAGACGGACAACCGAAGAAGACGCACACTGCCAGAAGAACTACAGAAGCTGTACCAAGGATCCCAGGACCATTTAGACGAGGAACAATCACGCCAACTTCAGGACCTGCTACGCGAATTCCAGGACGTCTTCTCCGTGGGGAGCAAAGACTTCGGCAGGACAAGCTTGGTTCAGCACAGAATCGACGTTGGGGACAGCGCACCGATTAGGGCCCCATTCCGACGTGTCCCGCTCGCCAAGCAAGCCGAAGTCGACCGGATGGTCGAAGAGATGAAGGAGCAAGGGGTGATCGAGCCATCACATAGTCCTTGGAGTTCTCCGGTCGTGCTAGTGAAGAAGAAGGACGGTTCCACCAGGTTCTGCGTGGATTACAGGCGGGTGAATGACGTCACGAAGAAGGACAGCTACCCTCTACCCCGGATCGGCGACACCCTGGACACCATATCAGGGTCGAGATGGTTTTCCACCTTGGATTTGAAGAGTGGCTACTGGCAGTTGGAGGTCCACCCTAAGGACCGCGAGAAAACTGCGTTCTCTGTGGGCAGCGGGCTCTGGCAGTTCACCGTCATGCCATTCGGTCTGTGCAACGCCCCTGCGACCTTCGAAAGGCTAATGGAGTCCATTCTGAGGGGACTACACTGGAAGACCTGCCTGGTCTACCTAGACGACGTCATCGTTCTGGGTTGAAGCTTCGAGGAGCACTACAGCAACCTGAAGGAGATCTTGTTGAAGCTACGAGCTGCCCAGCTGAAGTTGAGCCCCAAGAAGTGTCAGCTCTTCCAGAAGCGGGTCCAGTACCTTGGGCATATCGTCTCCGAGGAAGGGGTGCGCACCGACCCAGAGAAGACCGCAGCTGTGAGGGAGTGGCCAGTTCCGAAGAACAAGTCCCAACTACGAAGCTTCCTGGGACTCTGCACTTATTACCGTCGCTCCGTGAGAGGATTCGCCGACATGGCCAAACCTTTACATCGACTGACTGAGAAGGACCAACTCTTCACGTGGACAGCAGAATGCCACAGTGCCTTCGAACAACTCAAACAGGCTCTGTGCACCGCGCCTATTCTGGCCTACCCCAGACCTGGAACAAGGTTCATCGTCGATACCGATGCCAGTGACTTTGGCATAGGGGGAATCCTGTCGCAAGTAGTGGACGGCGAGGAGAGAGTAGTGGCCTACTTCAGCAAGGCCTTGTCAAAGCCAGAAAGGAACTACTGCGTCACCAGGAAGGAGCTGCTCGCCATCGTGAACACCATTGAACAATTCCACAAGTACCTTTACGGGCAAGAATTTCTCATCAGGACCGACCATGCATCCCTGCGGTGGCTCCTGAACTTCAAGCAGCAACTCGCGCGGTGGTTAGAGAGGCTTCAACAGTACAACTTTGAGATTCAGCACAGGAAAGGCCAACTGCATTCTAACGCCGACGCCCTGTCACGAAGACTGTGCCCCGAAGACTGCACCTTCTGTGCCCGAAGGGAGAAGAACACCGGGATACAGTGCCGAAGGACTACCGTGGAACTTCAAGGGAGCTGGAGCCGCGAATCTTTCACGTGGGCACAAGCAGAAGATGATGACCTGGGACTGATAGTCGAATGGAAGAGGGCCTGTGTCCCCAGAACCGGGTGGAACATTGTGAGTGACTGCAGCCCAATGTTTAAGTCCTACTGGGCGCAGTGGGACTCGCTGGTTGTGAGGGATGGCCTCATATGCCGTACCTGGGAGAGCACCGACGGGAAGACATCTCGGGAACAAGTCGTCGTTCCAAAGGCTATGACGGAGGAAGTCCTGAAGGAAGTCCATGGAGGATCATCTGGTGGACACCTAGGGATAAAGAAGACCCTGGAGAAGCTGAGAGAGCGGTTCTACTGGATCGGATGCCGAACTGACGTGGAGAACCACTGCGCGATGTGCCACGATTGCGCAGCCAGCAAGGGCCCAGGACGAAGACGACGCGCTCCACTGAAGACCTACAACGTGGGCGGCCCCATGGAGAGAGTGGCCATCGATGTTGCTTGGCCATTCCCGTTAAGCGAGGCAGGGAACCGCTACATATTAGTCGTCAGCGACTACTTTACCAAATGGCCGGAGGCGTATGCGCTCCCTAACCAAGAAGCCGCGACGATTGCAGAGACCCTGGTGAAGGAATTCGTCAGCCGGTACGGAGTACCCCTGGAGCTGCACTCCGACCAAGGGAGGAACTTCGAGTCGCAGGTGTTCCAGAACCAATGCCAGCTGTTGGGAATCCGGAAGACAAGGACAACGCCGCTACACCCTCAGTCCGACGGGATGGTAGAGCGATTCAATCGCACAATCGAGAACCATCTCCGAATAGTCGTCAGCGAGCACCAGAGGGATTGCGACAAACATCTTCCACTATTTCTCCTGGCCTTCCGCGCCGCCGTGCATGAAGCCACCGGGTGCACACCAGCCCGGGCCATGTTTGGGAGGGAGCTCCGTCTACCTGTCGATCTTGCCTTCGGCCGACCTGGGAATGATCCGATCCCGGTAAGCCAGTATTGTCAAGAACTGGTCGACCAACTGGAGGACGTGCACGCGTTCGCGAGGAGGAAACTGCGGATCGAGACCGACCGAATGAAGACCCGATACGACCAGCAGACGGATGCCGGCGGATTCCACGAGGACGACCTGGTCTGGCTCTTCAACCCATTACGGAAGAAAGGCCTGTCACCCAAACTGCAGAAGTCCTGGGAGGGCCCGTACCGAGTCGTGAAACGGATCAACGATGTCGTCTACAGGATCCAGCGGAGCCCGAGGGCGAAGATGAAGATCGTGCATCGAGATCGCCTGGCAGTCTACGGAGGGACACAGACGGACCAATGATTAATCGGGACGATCAGCCTTTTTAGGAAGGGGGTGGTGTTACGGCTGTGAGTTTGTGTCATCGCTCGCCGCATGAGTCACAACTGCCCCAGGGACGGGCTGTGCCCTGCCTCGTGTATTGCGTGCGCCTTATGCAACAGGGCTACTAGGACAAAGGGATGGTCCAGAATATTCGTGACTGAGCCAGCGATGGAAGCCTCGAGAAGCCGTGAACCCTGGATGGATCTAGAAGCATTTATTGAGTCACCGGCCTGCTATATAAGTGCGACCTGTCAAGAAGTGGTTGTTGTGTTTTACGAGCGAGTGCGAGCGCGTATCCTGAGCGACAGAAGTGTGGAGACTTGCGAAACCGACTAGTGAAGCTGGTTCTCTTGACAGCGAAGGGAGTGAGGAGCTTACAGGGGACTGCCTGTGTTTTGAGCGAGTGTGCTTACTTAGTGCGAAGAGAGGTCATTGTGGTGAGTTGCAAAACAGTGAGTGACAGAGCTAGTGCAGCTATTTCCATCCAGCGTACGGGGCCACCTCATTACGAGGGATTAACTGTGGTCTGTTGACAAGTGAAAGGGGAAGTATTCTCGACTTGAGGAAACTGGAGTAATTTAATAATTGCTTGTATTTGCTGTTGCGTAGTGTATATTTCGGCCACAATAAAGTTAATTATTTCTTTAATGCAGTAATTGGTGTTGTGCTTCCTACCCACCGTAATCCAGTTAACAAAAGTGCCACTAGGGGGGTGGCACGTAACAATATATATAAAGGAATGACCGTCTGTTCGTCTTTTATGCGTTCATAAACCATTCATCCAATTGCCATCAAATTTTGGTGAGTTGTTGTACCCAATTTCGGGATTTTCATAGGCATAGTTAATCCATTCCACAATAGATAGTGCGCGAGTAGTTTAAACAAATGCGTAATGGCCATGCGTTCATATACAATTCGTCCGATTGCGATCAAATTTTGGTGAGTTTTTGTGCACAGTCCCGGAAAAGATATAGGCGTAGTAAATCCAATTTACAATAGATGGCACGAGAGTAACTTCAACAAAATGGCGTGCGATTGTTTCAAGCAAGTTCCACATGCGTTCATATACCATTCATCCCATTGCGATGAAACATGGGCGAGATGTTCTGTACACTTCAGGTGAGGTTTCTGGCTTAGTAAGTCCACTTAACAATAGGGAGCGCACGAGTAAATTCAACGAATGAGCGACGACGGGAGAAGCGTTTCACAAAGTCCTGTATGCGATCACATACCATTCATTTAATAGCGATGAAACTTGGGTGAGAGGTTGTGTACACTACAGGCAAGGTTTCTGGCTTAATAATTCAATGTTATAATAGGTAGCGCACGAGTATATTCAACAAATGAGCGACGACGCGCGAAGCGTTTCAACAAAGTCCTGTATGCGTTCATATACTATTCGTCTAATAGCAATGAAACTTGGGTGAGATGTTGTGTACACTTCATGGAAGGTTTCTGGGTTAGTAAATCCACTTTACAATAGGTATCGCATAAGTAGATTGAACAAATGAGCGACGACGCGTGAAGTGTTTCAACATAGTCCCGTATGCGTTCATATACCATTCGTCCTATAAAGACTAAACTTGGGTGAGTTGTTGTGTACACTCCAGGGAAAGTTTCAGGCTTAGTAAATCCATTTTACAATATGTAGCGCACAAGTTGATTCAACAAATAAGCGAAGACGCGCCATGCGTTTCAACAAAGTCCCGTATGCATTCATATACCATTCGTCCGAAAGCGATGAAACTTGAGTAAGATGTTGTGTACACTTCAGGGAAGGTTTCTGCCTTAGTACACCCACTTTACAATAGGTATCGCAAAAGTAGGTTCAACAAATGAGCGACGGCACGCAAATCGCTTAAACAAAGTCCCGTATGCGTTCATATACCATTCATCCGATTGCTATGAAACTTTGGTTGAATTGTTGTGCACACTCCAGGAAAGGTTTCTGACTTAGTAAATCCTTTTTAAAATAAGTAGCGCACGAGTAGATTCAACAAATGAGTAGTGGCGCGCGTATCGTTAAAAAAAAATCCGTATGCTTTCATATACCATTCATGCGATTGCAATACAATTTCGAGAAATGTTGTTTCCACTCCCGTAAATATTTCTGATTTACTAAATCAATTTTACAATTGGTAGCGCACGAGTAGATTCAATTAATGAGCGACAGCGCGTGAATCGTTTCAACCAAGTCCCGTATGCGATCATATACCATTCATCCGATTATGATAAAACGTTGGTGAGTTGAGTACAGTCCTGCGAAGGTGTATGAATTAGTAAATCCGTTTTTCAATGGGTGGCGTACAAGTAGATTCAACAAATGAGTGACGGCGCGCAAATCGTTTAAACAAAATCTCGTATGCGTTCAAATGGCGTCCATCCGATTGCGATTCATGAGTTGTTGTGTACACGCCAGGGACGGTTTTCAGTTAGTAAATCCTTTTTACAATAGGTCGCGTACGAGTATATTCAACAAATGGGTGACGGCGCTCAATTCGTTTCAAGAAAGTTCCATATGCTTTCATATACCATTCATTTCATTGCGATGAAACTTTGGTGAGTTGTTGTGCACGCTTCCATGATTTTTTTGAGATAGTAAATCAATTATACAATAGTTTAGAGGTGGTTAACGGAAAAAGAAAACAAGATGTTCAGTTAAGAACATATAGCCTACTTTCTCCTAAATGCATGGGTATTGTTATAACTCTTTGTCCTTTTCAAGGTGTGGTAGTAGCTTGTTGAAATACAACGTGTTATACGGATATTAAACATGAATATGACGTGCCCCTTGCTAGTGCTACCTCTGTACAAAATTTCAATCAATTCGGTTTCATCGGGTTTGAATTAATATGGTGAATCGATTTGAACACATACAAGGCCGCCATATGAAACCTATTGGACTGATGACCTTGTAACTTGGTCAAAGAACGCTTCTCGCATACAGGTATGATGTTGCAAAATTTGGTAGAGATCAGATGATTAGGTTGGTCGTAATTTGATTTAAGCTTTTAACATTTGGGTGGCCGCCATTACGTTTCCATCAAGATGGCGACGAAATAAAACATTGCATTGCGTTGCCTTTTGCAAGTGCGACCTCTGTACCAAATTTCGTTCAATTCGGTTTCACCGTGTTTTAAATTGATAGGGGGAATCGATTTTCACGCATACATGGCCGCTATCTGCAAACTATTGGGTTGATGACCTTGTCGTTTGGTCAAAAGATGCTTACCGTATAAAGGTATGTTGTTACAAAATTCAGTCGAGGTCAGATGATTAGGTTGGTCATAATTTGATTTAAGCTTTTAACATTTGGGTGGCTGCCATTACGTTTCCGTCAAGATGGCGGCGATATAAAACATGACACTGAAGTGCCCTTTGCTAGTGCTACCTCTGTACCAAATTTCGTTCAATTAATTTTCACCGTGTTTGAATAGATGGGGGGGGGGGGAATTGATTTGCACACATACATGGCCGCCATCCGCAAAGTTTTAGGCTGATGACCTTATAGTTTGGTCAAACGATTCTACATACATAAAGGTATATTGTTGCAAAAATCGGTAGAGATCAGATGATTAGGTTGGTCGTAAATTGATTTAAGCTTTTAACATTTGGGTGGCTGCCATTACGTTTCCGTCAAGATGGCGGCGATATAAAACATGACACTGAAGTGCCCTTTGCTAGTGCTACCTCTCTACCAAATTTCGTTCAATTCGTTTTCACCGTGTTTGAATAGATGGGGCAATCGATTTGCACACATACATGGCCGCCATCCGCAAATTATTAGGCCGATGACCTTATAGTTTGGTCAAACGATTCTATATACATAAAGGTATATTGTTGCAAAAATCGGTAGAGATCAGATGATTAGTTTGGTCGTAGTTTGATTTGAGCTTTGCACATTTGGCTGGCCGCCATTACGTTTTCATCAAGATGGCGGCGATACAAAAGATGACTCTGTAGTTCCCTTTGCTAGTGCTACCTCTGTACCAAATTTTGTTCCATTCGGTTTCACCGTGTTTGAATTAATAGGGGAAATCGATTTGCACACAAACATGGCCGTCATCCGCAAACTGTTGGGCTGATGACCTAATATTTTGGTCAAACGATTCTACATACATCAAGGTATATTTTTGCAAAAATCGGTAGAAATCAGTTGATTAGGTTGGTCGTAATTTGATTTAAGCTTTGCACATTTGGGTGGCCGCCATTACGTTTTCGTCAAGATGGCGGCGATACAAAACATGATACTGAGGTGCCCTTTGCTAGTGCTACCTCTGTACCAAATTTCGTTGCATTCGGTTTCACCGTGTTTGAATTAATAAGGGAAATCGATTTGCACACTTACATGGCCGTCATCTGCAAACTATTAGGCTGATGACCTAATAGTTTGGTCAAACGATTCTCCATACATAAATGTATATTGTTGCAAAAATCGGTAGAGATCAGTTTTCTTTTGTCGTGTAGCCTCCTAAGAGGCCGAGTGCAGGTCTTTCTAGTCGACGCCCGTGGGCGACCTGCGCGTCGGGATGAGAGATGGAATGGATGAAGATGGATGAAACTGGGCAAGGATGTGGAAGGAAGCGGCCTTGGCCTTTCAGAAGGTACTGTCCCAGCATTTGCCTGGTGTTGAAAATGGGAAACCACGGAAAACCATTTCAAGGACAGCCGACGTTGGGGCTCGAACCCACGCGTCTACCGAGTCAGCAGAGAGCTTGGCCCCATGACCTAACACTGCGCTTTAGCCAGCGTAGCCACTACTGTCGGTAGAGATCAGATGATTACGTTGGTCGTAATTTGATTTAAGCTTTGCACATTTGGGTGGCCGCCATTACGTTTTCGTCAAGATGGTGGCAATATAAAACATGACACTGAAGTGCCCTTTGCTAGTGCTACCTCTGTACCAGATTTCGTTCCATTCGGTTTCACCGTGTTTGAATTAATAGGGGGAATCTATTTGCACACAAACATGGCCGTCATCCGCAAACTATTGGGCTGATGACCTTGTAGTTTGGTGAAAGGATGCTCCCCACATATAGGTATGTTGTTGCGAAATTTGGTAGATATCGGATAATTAAGTTAGTAGTAATGGGATTTAAGCTTTGAACATTTGGGTGGCCGCCATTACGTTTTCGTCAAGATGCCGGCGATATAAAACATGACACTGAGGTGTCCTTTGCTAGTGCTACCTCTGTACCAGATTTCGTTCCATTCGGTTTCACCGTGTTTGAATTAATAGGGGGAATCTATTTGCACACAAACATGGCCGTCATCCGCAAACTATTGGGCTGATGACCTTGCAGTTTGGTGAAAGGATGCTCCCCACATATAGGTATGTTGTTGCGAAATTTGGTAGATATCGGATAATTAAGTTAGTAGTAATGGGATTTAAGCTTTGAACATTTGGGTGGCCGCCATTACGTTTTCGTCAAGATGCCGGCGATATAAAACATGACACTGAGGTGTCCTTTGCTAGTGCTACCTCTGTACCAAATTTCGTTCAATTCAGTTTCACCGTGTTCGAAATGATAGGGGGGGGGGGGGGGGCAGACATTCAGAGTACACACACTCACACACTCACACACACAGACAGACACACTTTTTTTTCGCCCTGTGTTGATCTCATAAGTCTACTTTCATTTTTTGCAAAAATCGAAAGTAGGCTAATAGAGATATTAATGCTAAAATGTCAATCATTATGTTTTATTTCAATGAACTTAATATAGGCTCTATGCCCCATATTCTTACCTTGAACAGGGCTTTCAAGAATCTCCAAGACATGTGCTGGAAGCTGGGGTGTTTCTTTAGCATTGGCTGGGTTTTGCACCTTCCGCGAATTTTTAGGCTTCGGAAACTTGGTCAAGGCGCCTGTTACGACTGCATCTTCCCTCAGCTCCACATTCCCACTTCTAGAAGATGCGATAATTCCTGTGCTAAGTGTTGACTCCTGGTATGCAGGCATAAACTCACGTCCATCATGTCATTGTTACCTCCCTTAGTTCTCAGGTGACTGAGGAGCAGTTCTACATCGTCACTAGAGAGATTCCGCGTAAGCACATAATGGAAGCCGATACTGATTAGAAATCGTATGCAGGACACGGTTGATGAAGTTGTTAGCACCAAAGCTTGATAAGTTTCCTTTGTAAGTCTCATCTTTTTATCGGGATAGCTTTGAATCTGTGACAGGTAGGGCAGAAATTCATTGGTCATTCATGAAAGTCTCTCATCATTAACTTCACTGAAAATAACCTTGTCCGTGTTTCTGGAATGAAGTCCGTGTGTGGTGTTGCAGATATCATGTATATCAAACCATTTTCTAAAAATTTCCAAGAATTTTGTTGTTTCGTGTAGGCTGTCCTTATCTTCAACTTTCTCTGGGCACACGACTTCCATGCTCTTAAGCCCAGCTATTGTCTCTGGAGTAAACACCAATTTGGCTCTTGCCACATTAATTTTTTTCTAAATTGCTTGGATATACAACCTTCCTGCTTAATTTTCTCTGGCTTTACTACTAGCTTTTTCTGTAAGTGGTACAGATTCTTGAGATGATCACTAGTTATTAAATTGTCATCTACATAGAAGTTCCCACTCAGATATTGTGATCGTACATTCTTAATGATGTGACTCGGATCGAAATTAAGAAAAAGTGGCCTCTGCTCGTCTTTCGGGTGACGAATTTCATGAGTGACACATCCGCCACACAGCGCCTCAAACATTGACACATTCACCTGACAGTTGTCCGTCACTATTCTGATGACCTTGAAACCGCATTCCTCAACCGCAGTCAGTGCGTCCAGTGTTATCCTAGATAACTGTTGTCCTGTGAGTCCACATGTAAAGTAGAACGAAACAGGTATCCTGTAGAAGGACGACAGGCCCTTGAACAGTATGCGTAATCATTTATTAGCCAATTTTTTGTTCGATTCCAATTGCATCTTTCTCAATATCACTAATGCCGAGAAACATGTCTAAATTCTTGTCATACAATAGTATAGACTTTATGGCCATTGCATCAATGATTAATGAACCAACCTTCTCATTATCGTGAGTCAGTGACCTTTCTTCAGCTATCAACCTGGCTTTTGCAAGTGACGTGACGCCTGTCTCTTCGTTCGTATACCCAATGTACGTTTTCAGTGTTCGTGGATGAGGAAGTTGTAAAATATTTATATCTCTAAGTAGGCGGTAAGCCGACGGTGATTTATTAGAGAGCAATACACATATTTTGATTGTTGTTTCATTGTATTTACACTTTCCTTTCGTGAAAGCTCGAATTTGTTCAAGTAAGAAATTAGCCTCCAAGTCCCCACGATCCGCTTCACTCTTGAGCTTCGATATTTGAACATCGAGTTTGTCCTGACGTTGCACTGAATGTAATTTTTGTTTCAATGAAATTATCTTCTGAATCAATGACTTAATTGTAGTTCTGTACTGTATGTTTTCTTAGTGCCCTCCTTAATTTTAATTTTGTTGACTTGCAATGAGTTTGCTTGATTGTAGAACATTGCGTTCCTACACTAACACGTGGTTGATCATGGTTTTCTTCAATTCGTTCATCAAAATAGTCTTCCGTAAAATTTAAATTACCTGAACATTTCCTTTTATTGTTAATATGTATGTCTCTATCGACACGTGCTCTTTTGCGCGTATTTCTATTTATTTGTGCTTGTTTATGTTCTGGGCCGTCCTCAAAAACCGTCGGAAATGCGTTCGGTAAAAGCGTTCTCTTTGTGGGTCTTATACTAAAATCAGAATCCTTGAAATGCTTGCTACAAATTCTAGATGACTGTTTTGGTGTCCACAAAGACCCTGGCTTTACCCCCTCACGTGAAACAGCTAGAACCCATTGTTTCAGTATGTCATTGTTCAATGGAAATTTATGAAACTAAAGTCCATTGCCTTTAACTTGACGAGATTTACAATACGGCACGCTACAGTACACCATTTTTGACGAACACAATAATAACACTAATATTTACACATGAGTTACTCTATTAAATTCATTCAGTGAGTTATATCTAAAGTATTTATCACACATACATGTCACGTTTACGCTAGTACACTGGATTAAAACTTGCTTTTCACTACGTCTTGTTCATAAAGATCACTTAGCACCCATCTCAATATCAGTCAAGCAGCAGTCTACTGCTCTTAACAATAGCACAACTATAATACGACACGCTTCACCAGTCAATTTTAAACTCACCTTAGCTTTCTCACTCATTAGGACACCTTATTTGCCGCCAAATACAGACACACTAATCACATTGTACGTAATGCAAACGGTACGATTAAGGGCGCCAGACAGCGAACCTAGTGGCAAAATGCGGAACAAGTTCGAACCATCGCTCGCAATGTTGTCTGGCGCCTCGTTTCCAGGCCTTGTACACACATCAAAAAAAGTTTTGCATCACCTCGGTTCCAAGAGTTCCGGAACCTTTAAATACAAAGGGAATAGAGATCAACACAAACAACATTTCAGCTCGTTTTATTGCTCATGAGACCCACACATTGCATGTTGTACCATCATACAGCTAGACTTTCAGCATTTGTGGTCCAGATTGCAGTACACACCACTACCTCTAATACCCAGTAGCACGTCCTCTTGCATTGATGCATGCCTGTATTCGTCGTGGCATACTATCCACAAGTTCATCAAGACACTGTTGGTCCAAATTGTCCCACTCCTCAACGACAATTCGGCGTAAATCTCTCAGAGTGGTTGGTGGGTCAAGACGTCCATAAACAGCCCTTTTCAACATATCCCAGGCATGTTCGATAGGGTTCATGTCTGGCGAACATGCTGGCCACTGTAGTCGAGCGATGTCGTTATCTTGAAGGAACGCATTCACAATATGTGCACGATGAGGTCGAGAATTGTCGTCCATGAAGACAAATGCCTCTCCAATATTCTGCCGATATGGGTGCACTATGGGTCGGAGGATGTCATTCAGGTATCGTAAAGCCGTTTCGGAGCCTTCCATGACCACCAGTGGCGTACGTCGGCCCCACATAATGCCACCCCAAAACATCAGGGAACCACCACCTTGCTGCACTCGCTGGACAGTGTGTCTAAGACGTTCAGCCTGACCAGGGTGCCTCCAAACACGTCTTCGACGATTGTCTGGTTGAAGGCATATGCGACACTCATCGGTGAAGAGAACGTGATGCCAATTCTGTGGGGTCCATTCAGCATGTTGTTGGGCCCATCTGTACCGCGCTGCATGGTGTCGGGGTTGCAAAGCTGGACCTCGCCATGGACGTCGGGAGTGAAGTTGCGCATCATGCAGCCTATTGCGCACAGTTTGAGTTGAAACACGACGTCCTGTGGCTGAACGAAACGCATTATTCAACATGGTGGCATTGCTGTCAGGGTTCCTCCGAGCGGCAATCCGTAAGTAGCGGTCATCCACTACAGTAGTAGCCCTTGGGCGGCCTGAGCGAGGCCTGTCATCGACAGTTCCTGTATCTCTGTACCTCCTCCATGTCCGAACAACATCGCTTTGGTTCACTCTGAGACGCCTGGAAACTTCCCTTGTTGAGAGCCCTTCTTGACACAAAGTAACAATGCGGACGCGATCGAACTGCGGTATTGACCTTCTAGGCATGGTAGAACTACAGACAACATGAGCAGCGTACCTTCGTCCTGGTGGAATGACTGGAACTGATCGGCTGTCGTACCCCCTCCGTCTAATAGGCCCTGCTCATGCATGGTTGTTTACATCTTTGAGCAGTTTTAGTGACATCTATGAACAGTCAAAGGGACTGTATCTTTGATACAATATACACAGTCAACGTCTATATGCCGGAGATCTGGGAACCGAGGTGATGCAAAACTTTTTTTGATGTGTGTATATAACGTAGGCCACGTTCACATCGCAGCCCAGGGAATGTTATGAGACAGCCATTCACCGCCTCGTGTCACAGTGGGACAAGTGCCTCAACAGCCAGGGCCAATACTTCTAACATACAGGTACTGGTTTCTGTATTTATGCCTCCGGCTCGATACTTTTAGAACGCACCTTATAGTTTGGCGTTGTCTAGGCTATTTCCATCCTTTAAAAGAATAGGGTTATGAAGTAACTTTTAACCGTGCGTGTATCTGTCCCCCTAATAAGATCTAAACTGTCGAAATGATTTCAATAAAACTCTGTAAGGACATACAACTACCTCAACCCAGTTCTTCAAATTTAAATAGACTACGTTTCATCAATCCAACGCTTGCCACGGTGGGTGAGTGGTTATCGTGTCGGTCTACCAACCCCAAGCTTGCTGGTTCGCTCCTGACCGTGGTAAGTGATGTTTGAAAGGCGACAAAAAACACGACACGCATGCCGTACGTTGTTGGCATGTGTCTGTGTCAGTGACGGTGGCATCTGGTATTCAAAGTTCGAACTACTTGAAATTGAACTTGAAAGGGGGCGTACGGACATTCAATTAAAATACCCTGCTATTGCCTGCACTTCATTTGTAAAAGATAACAGTATAATAATAATAATATAGTATAGCCTCGGGTGCCGGGTGCAGGCTTTGTAATTTGACGCCCAGAGGGTAGCTAGCATTTCGAATTTCGTTGTTCCTTGAATCACTATGAAAGTCAAGGAGGTTAGATATCTAAGCTCCTTGAACACTATAGCGCTTTCTAGTAGAGAAATGAGGAACTTAGTGTTGGCGGAAACTCCCGAGATTAATTTTGCCATTATGAACACGGCCTACTGAATTCAAATGGGTTCTTTGACATGCCAACATCGTATGACATACTTGTCGTAAGTTTTGCCGCCTTTCAAAAAAATCACTCACCACGGCCAGGAGTGAACCTGCAAGCTTGGGGTTAGTAGTCCGACACTATAACCACTCACCCACCTTGGCAAGCTGCCTTACTTCGGTGATGAAGGGAATTCGAAAGTTTCGGCAGGTATGTCATGCCTAAATTAAAGCCACTCACTGATTGCGGGATTCTGTAGCCCCACCAAAGGTGGGTGGAGATGTTGATTATTGACAACTTCTTATGTTATAATTTGATATAATATTTCGTTTTTTGCTATCCTGAATGTGGATTTTCATCGGGATTTTCCTCACTCCCACCAGACAAATATCGGGATGTTACCTTATTTCAAGTTCTGGGGTGCCCACCCCATCCTTATTTCTAATACAGTTACTACTCACATTACATATATACAGGTTATCAGACAAATTCAAATTCAACAGCACACTTGACAGATACACTCGTTAATACAGTAATCACAAGAACACAGGTTATCCGATGAATTCCACAAACACACACACACAAATACACTGGTATACGTGACCACGATGTCGCATAGCCCCTTAATGAATCAATAACAAATTCATCACACCTCCAACTATATGGTGGTGATGACCATGATGTTCCAAACTCTTAAAATACAGTAATTTAACAACAAATGCTTTGTGTTCCGTTTGCTTGGTATGATTTCTTTTTAGTCCTATTTAGTCTCTTTAACATTTCGACTTTTCCTTATTTAGGCACAAAACTCAAAATTTGAAAGAAATGAAATGATCAAAAATCTATACAGAAACCAGACAGCAGTCATTCGAGCTGATGGATATGAGAGAGAAGCTGGTATTCAGAAAGGTGTAAGGCAAGGTTGCATCTTATCACCCACACTTTTCAATCTTTACATTGAACAAGCAATTAAGGAAATTGGAGAAAAATATAAAGTTTGAGTGAAGATTCAAGGAGAAATAATTTCAACTCTGAGATTTGCCGATGACATAGTCATCTTGGCCGACACGCCTGAGGATTTGAATGAGTTTTTGAATGGTATGCACTCCACTCCGTCTTGGGGAAAGAGTTCATGATGAAAATTAATAAATGTAAAACAAAAATATTGGAATGCAGCCGAAATAAATCAGAAACCTCTATGAACATCAAATTGGCAGGTGAAAAACTCAAGGAAGTAGGAGACTTCTGTTACGTAGGAAGCAAAATAACCAGTGATGGACGAAGCAAAGAGGATATAAAAAGTAGGTTAGCTCAGGGAAGGAAAGCATTTCTACAGAAAAGGAATCTGTTGACATCGAATATAGATTAAGGTATTAGGAAGTCATTTTTGAAGGCCTTTGTCTGGAGCGTGGTACTCTATGGAAGTGAAACTTGGACTATTGGTGCAGCAGAAAAGAGGAGAATTGAAGCGTTTGAAATGTGGTGTTACAGGAGAATGATGGAGATCAGATGGGTAGATAGGGTTACAAACGAAGAGGTATTAAGACTACTGGGGGAGGAGAGATGTTTCTGGCGACTGCTAATAAAGAGAAACGATAGGTTGGTAGGAGACATACTAAGGCACCCAGGAATAGCAAGCTTAGTTAGAGGTAGAGGACAAGAACTGTAGGGGTAGACCAAGGTTAAAATATGTTAAACAGATTTTTTCGGATGTAGGGTGTGGTAGCTATGTAGAGATGAAACTATCAGCTCAGGACAGGGAGGTATGGGGGGCTGCATCAAGCCAGTCAAATGACTGAAGACTCAAACACAATTCTGCTTACGACTGGTAGATAACCTCGCTCTTCTGCCCCTTAAAACAAGAATCACTGGAACAAATATGTACATCTGTCTTTGCTTCATAAGGAAAGAAGCAGTGACAAAAGCAAAAACAATTTACTGTTTGCTGGATCCTTTACAAGCAGCTGTGAATGCAGCTGTGGTTCTATTCGTATTACGTATGGCGGCTTCGGTGGCGTAGTCGGTAGCGTGCTGAGCTTCTATGCCCAAGATCGCGGGTTCAAATCCCACCGAAGTCGTGGGATTTTTAAGACCGTTAATAATCCCTCAGTATGCCTTCCTTCGGAGGGGAAGTAAAGCCGGCGCACAGTGGTCCGGATTTGAAAAAAAGCGGACAAAAATATTTTCCGCTAATTGAAATGAAATACTTTTGTATAAAACTTTAAATTAGATGTTACTATTAGGTAAATTTGTCTTAGTGCATAAAATTACTTACTTATTCATCCACTAATCCGGATGAGTTGACTTCTTCTTCTTCCTCCCTTTCCTGCTCCGTCTCGTCCTCTGATATTGACAATAAATTACACACTTCCTGAGGCAACTATCTTCATTTATTCTTCGGTAGACTTCCCGTGCTTGAAATTACTGGATCCGAGCTTAGCAAGAGTCTATGGAACAAGTCAAAATTATTGGAAATTCTTGAGGATTTTCTGGTATGGTCTTCCCTATATTTTCTTACGTCTTGGTTTCTAGACTCTAAGACCTCTTCTGAAAGTTCTCCAATCGGCAAAATAGCTGCTTCTATAATGAAAGATCGATAGATAAGTATTTTATGGAGTGTTAGAGGCATGTATCACCACGGAAATAGCCGTACATATAAGCTTGCTGTTTCGCTGCAGTAGGAATTGAACTCTGAACTATTAATTTCATGACCAGAGGAAATTGCTTTTAAAATTATTCCAAAACGAGTTATTAACTCACAGTCTACCCCTGTTATTTCGGATACTACTTGAGGTTGATCAAATAACCTTCGGGCAGTGTTGCCATCATTGGTTGTTCCATATCCAGGCTTCGGAATATCAACTAGAAGACCTAGTCTCATTCTGAATGAGTCTTGCACAATTTTTTCTTTCTTTCGAATAAGTCTCGATTAACATCGTTCACGGTCACTTTCCACTTTTTAAAACCCAGGCGGTACGAAATCTGCAGGAGACTTTCAAAAAATCGAAATTGGCGTGCGGAACTGAAATTCCAAACTCAAGTTGTAAATTGTCGACGAGCTTTTGTGCCACTTATGTAGATTTTTCATTTCTGAAATTTTCGCACCATTCGTTTGCCCCTTGTTGGTGTAGTCGTGGTAGCTCCTTTTAATAGCTTGACTGATGAATCGTCTCCCTCTGCCCTTAAATTCATAACGGTCGCATAGGCAAGCTCTGATGAAGTGGCACTCTCCCTTAGGTCTTTAATTTTCCTTATTTTGCTTCTCCCCGTTAGCTCTTGAAAATCTTTTGGAGGATGACTTCGATCTACTGATTTTGCGGAGCCAGGAATGCTCGGAATTGATATCACCATTTTTTTCAACCAGTCTGAATTTTTCTTCAAAAAAGCATGTTCTAAGACGTTACACTTTTTCTACCGGTCAACATACGGCAAAAAGAAAACGTTCTTATATTATTATACACTGTTTTCTCTACACTGTCAACATTTAATTGGAATTTGTTAAGGAGATATGTTACCACAAATTTTCCTTGACGCGCGCGAGACTGATTTTTGTTCTCTCGAATCTTGTTAATAAGATCACTGCGACTAACAACGAAAATTATTTTTTCACTTTTCACAACACACACAACTACTACTAATCAATACTTCTCGCGATTGAAGATTATTTTGGTTTCATGGCCTCGAGATATCCCTTGCGTAGCATAAACAAATGTCTCAACAGGCTCTTATCTCGCGCGAGTGTTTATCCTCAGAGCGCGCAGTAATGTTCTCTCCCTTCTCAATCACGCATCTGGCGGGTTCTGGCGATGAAACCTTTAAGGATATATTCTCCAGTCTTCATTTTAAAACTTGCATAAGTTTCATGGTATACATATGTATACATTTTTTTGTAGGTCAAGCAAAATTTATTTTTCTTGAAGAAAATAATGCACTATAAAAATAAGTATAACAGTCCTTATAAGTGATCTGAAATCGAAAATCATGCTATAATCAAATATATCAGATCACAAACTACATACAGATACAGTATTATAGACCCCGAGTTTCGTTTTGAAGTTAGAATGATATTTCAAAGTTTACTTAACGGAGTGCGGAATTCAGAAACGAAGAGTTGAATCACTTTTGTAGTATTATATCTGAGAAACACAGAAGCAATTTCCAAAGAAAAAATGAAATTAATGTACACTGATGAACATACTTCACTTGGGAGGTGGTTTGGCCTTTCTAATGAAAAGTTGAAAAATCTATTTTTGTCCGCTTTTTTACGGATCCGGACCACTGTGCGGCGGTCCCATGTCATAGATTTATGGCATGTTAAAGAAACTTTCACTAATTACACCTGGGTGAATCTAAATTTTATAGGTTAAGAATATAAACAACGCTCTTAGGTTCTTACATTCGTTGCCAAGAGCCGACTGCGGTGGCGTCTGGTAGCTAAGTTCTGAACTAGTAGTCGTTGACGGTTGGCGATTGGCGGCAAAAGTAGGAACTATTTGAAAAATTCAAAAGTCTGCAGTCCTTACTTGAATTAAAACAGGCAACACACACTAATACAGTCATCACAATTAACACCGGTTATCAGACAGATTCTACATACACCCAAAGTACACGGGCTACATGACTGCGTTGTCGCAGCCCCTAAACTTAAGATCCTACCAACCAACTATCTGAAGTAACAAAGGATGGTGGCGAGCGATTCTGCAGTAGCTCTTCTGTCATACATTGAGCTATTAGCTTTGTGTTCGAGGATATTTGATATCTATGAAATACAGTATTATATCGTAGGTTATTTTGTAATCAATGCTCTGGAAACCACATACAATGTTAATTCAGGCACAGAATTCATTTCATGGTGTTCAAATATTATTAATAATATTGAAATCCCAATAATTACATTCCGGATTATTATAGGCTAAATAGAGCTCGGATATTTGGGAAAAATGATATTTTTTTCTTTGCCTCAATTTTCACGTCCGATTGGTTCCTGATGCAAATCAAGTGATTATCGTCACAATACAGTGGTTTTTATTTGTCATATAAATGCATATTTCGAACATTTTTTACCATTAGGTCATATTTTGAGCATTGTTTGGTAAGAACGTTGTATTTCGGTATTTTGACGGCAGCTGTAGATGTGTAATCATCCTCAACTTACCGAACGGGAACTGGTGTTTACAGAAATACACTGTAAATAACCACTTAAACATTTATATTCAGAAAATTAATATAAAAATAGGAATATAACAATTAGTTAACAATTTAATCTCGATGGGATTGTCGCTTGGATTTATAATTTAAACAAGATGTTCAGTAAAGAACATATAGCCTACTTTCTCCTAAATGCATGGGTATTGTTATAAATCTTTGTCCTTTTCAAGGAGTATAATTGAATGTTGGTTGTAGTAGCTTGTTGAAATACAACGTGATATAGGGATATTAAACATGAATATGAGGTGCCCTTTGCTAGTGCTACCTCTGTACCAAATTTGGTTCAATTCGGTTTCACCGTGTTTGAATTGATAGGGGGAATCGATTTGCACACATACTTGGCCACCATCTGCAAACTATTGGGCTGATGATCTAGCAGTTTGGTCAGAATATGCTTCCCACATAAAGATTTGTTGTTGCAAAATTTGGTAGAGACTAGATTATTAGGTTGGTCGTAATTACATTTTAGCCTTTAATATTTGGGTGGCCGCGATTACGTTTCCATCAAGATGGCGGCGATATAAAACATGACACTGGGGTGCCCTTTGCTAGTGCTACCTCTGTACCAAATTTCATTCCATTCGGTTTCACCGTGTTCGAATTAATAGGGGTAATCGATTTTGACACAAAGATGGCCGCCATCCGCAAACTATTAGGCTAACGACCTATTAGATTTGTCAAAGGATGCTCTCTCCATAAAGGTATGTTGTTGCAAAATTTGGTAGAGATCGGATGATTATGTTAGTCGTAATTTGATTTAAGCTTTGAACATTTGGGAGGCCGCCATTACGTTTCCGTCAAGATGGCGGCGATATAAAACATGACCCTGAGGTGTCCTTTGCTAGTGCTACCTTTGTACCAAATTTCGTTCAATTTGTGCTCACCGTGTTCGAATTGATAGGGGGGGGGGGCAGACATTCAGAGTACACACAATCACACACACACACACTCACACACACACATACACACATACACCCACACAGACAGACACACTTCGCCCTGTAGTGTTCTCATAAGTCTACTTTCAATTTCTGCAAAAATCGAAAGTAGGCTAAAAATGGGAATCCAAAAGCACTTCAACAAACAATGTTTCCTTGATTGGCATGGCAACGCATGCCGGGTGCAGCTAGTTAATATATATAAAGAATATAAAATAAACTAATTTAATTAATTAATTAATTAATACTAATTTTCAAAATAAATAAATAAATAAATTAATTAATAAGAAATGAATTAATAATTAATAAATGAAAACCTACTATCTAACTAAATAAATTAATAGGCTAATAAATAAATGAATCCATCAATCAGTAAAAAATAAATTATCTAACTAACAAACTCACTTGACAAAGACGTGAATTAAACCCTGACCTCTCAGGGAACACAGACAAAAGTACTAGCCACTACACCACGAAGTGGTCAGTAATATTCAAGTGTAACAAGCGTCCATGCTTGGCTTGCACGTTTGAGTGAGAAATGGTGCGCGCCAATTAAGTGAAATGTTCGATTAGAGCCAATCTGCTTGGCCCATCACCTGTAAATTAGCAGTCTGCTCATCGTAATGGCTCTCTCTGTTCGTGATGTGATGTTCCACCGCAAGGTGTGTGTGATGCGAGTCTTAAAAGAGTTTCGCGCACGGCTCGTGTTACTGTGATAACCGTACTGATGTGTGTGGTTCAAAAACGGGGTAGGTGCCTCGGGACTTGTAATAGGGCACTATCCTAGCATTTTCCTTGTGGACGCAATCGTTGTACTATAAGAAGACAACGTGAGGAAAATCCGCCGCCAGATTGAACTGCAAGGCTCGGAAATCATGTGGCGAATCTCTCATATAAATCAATGGGAGGTAGCGAGTACCGTACATATTGGCAGGGACAGTCCTGACTGCCCAAGCACTCAAGGCCAGTCGCGCGACCGCCTGCATATACTGAACCCGCTGAGCTATGGTTCATGTGATATTTTTATGACAGAACATTTATGATGGGATGTTGTACCTTTGAACACACCCAGGAAGCCACGTGGAGCTGAGAGCTCACGCAATACTCTTTGAAGTAGCGTTGAATCGCACTTTTGACTTTGGTGAGAACTGCTAATTATGTATCTGAGATCTTATTAATTAATTTTATTCTTTCACAAGACTCAGAATATTCCATTTCGTCATGCTGCATTATTAAAACATTTTTGAGAATGTTATTTTAGCTTAAGGTAAGGTAATACCCTTGCAGATACGCAAATAGGAACGTAAGTAGTCGCTCAACGACTTCGGTTTGGCGACCTACTTCCTTGAGACACCCAGTGACTTGCACCACGTCTGGAGAATCCGCCCAGTATAGGCGTGCAATAGCATTTGTCCTGCAAGACATAGAAGAATATCCGCTTGTTAGCGTTGAATTGGTTATCAGGTGCCATCGTGCACTGGCATATTGGAAAATACTGTTATTTATGCACAGTGAGCCACAGAAACGCATTGAAGATAATTATTGGCAAGTATTAGTGAATTATATAATTTTACCGGAACACTACATTTTAGTACCCACGTGTTTGTGGAGGGCCAAATGCCTTGTGGAAAATATACAGGTAAATGTGTTGCAATTACTTCAAATAAGTGTGATTACGATTGTGCAACATATTTGGATTGCCAGAGTGAAGTTTTTATTTCCAAAACGACGTACATTTTACCGATGCTGCGTGATAGAAAAGTAGCGTCATTTAGCACGTGCAGAGTCATAGAGCAGTGCTAGCTTATATATCTATCCACATCCACGAAATTAAGGCTGTGTTGTCAATTACTATCAAAGCCTACAATACTTACGACGAACATTATATCTTTGGAAAGTGAAAGAATGAATTTCGTAATTTATTTCACCGTCAACGTGACCAGACTATTCTACACCATGCTTGAATCAGTCACCATGGGCTAATACCATCCTGGTATGAGGGTGATATTTCTACGAGAACTAGCATGATGGTGAAGCTTGCAGAACCGAGGACGAGAAGGAAGGAATCCAAGATGCCATTTCCAGGCATATCCAGCATATTCACGGAGTTGTCGACAGGGACGAATCGAACCCTGGTCTTTGGAGGAGTCCAGATGGGAATCCTGATGAGGATAATACCGTTCCAGAGATCCAGAGAGGAATTTGTACAACCCTGGTTAGTGAATAGAGGGCTGAGTGATAGCTTCTCCATGTCGTGAGTTTTGACCATCCCTTCTCTTGTTCTAGTTCTGGTGGTATATTAGATTTAATGTAGTTTGTGAATCAACCACACTCTGTGTCAGCCATTTTTCTAGGTAGGGATTGTATCTAGTTTAATTTAATGTCATTTATTTCAGTATAGTGAGACACCCTTGGGTCTAACATTTTGGTTAACCCTGGTGCAGCTTGATGAACGTCGTAGAACGTCAAAGCCTATCTTTTGCTAAATGTGACCGTAGTCATTCGAGGCTATTTTGTACAACCCTGTTTGGGGTGATTTTCCAAGTCTTTGCTGACTTTAGTTATGACAATCAGATGTCATGGTTATTTCTTTAACTGCATTCTTTGCAGCCAATTTTGATACACCCCTCACTTTCGTTAGAACAGTCGTATCAGTTAGGCAATCGACTGTAATTGCCAGTTTTGTAAATGCATTGTATTTTAATTTTGAATAAGCTCAGAAGCTATTATTGGTCAAGTTTGAACCTAACAATTAGAAGGAATGTTTCGTTGCCTAGCATCGAACTCGGTTCCCAACGTATCATTAAGCAGATCCTTGTATGGAATCTGCGCCACAATTATCATTTTGCTTGTGTCATGTAAGACACGTTTTTATTTGATGTTGTACTAGCAACTACTGAATTGTATTTTTAGAGCAAAGAGCTCCAGTAATGGTAAGATTACTTTCATTTCGACGTCTTTGGTAGAAAGGCGGAATTATATAATTCTATTCAGATTTATTGCGTGTTTTTTATACACGGACTCTTTAGAGGTTCATAACTATGGTAAAGTTTTTTTTATGAACAGGCCAGATGTATAGTTTTATATTGATTAAATCGCCGGCCTTGAATAATGTGTGTTTTGTGTCGACCGAACGCAGGAATGTGGTAGCCTGCTGGTGACATAAACTGGTTTTGTAATCCAGTGCCCTTGAGAGCACGCTTCATTTGTTTGTGAGACAGAGGACATTGACAAGAGACAGAATGCAATTGTATTCGCTCCTTCTTTCATTGCTACTTGGCTTATGTAACCCAGTTTTCAACCCTGTCTCAGATCACATGTTTTATAGATTGCTTTTTGTTAGTTGAGCGCACTTCTTGCGTGTACCGTTTTGACGTGTACAATTAGGTCTGGTTTTCTATAGTGAGTTGCAGGCGACCCTGTTAAATGCAGGAAGTTATTGTATGAAGGTACTTGTGATTACCTTGTCCGGGAGGGTTCCCGTTGACTAGATGTTATTGGAAGGTAACTGTTGTGGACAGGCCTATCCCAGAGTTATTGAATGCGAGCTTTGCGCCGCTGGTAACCCGTGTTATTGTGTGTCCAAGTTGTTATTGCTCGTTGATCTTATTCCGACTGTTGAGTCGAGGCTTTTTGGTGGAGAATGATCTCAGTGTAGACACTCCGTGCCCGAGCTATTGTCAGTATTATTCGCCATAAACCAACGATAAACCTAAACCGACATCTTAATAATAAAACGCATGAATTTGGTAAAACAAAAGCTAACTAATGAATTCTATCTAACTTTGTTCTGTTGCACTTTAGAACTCTTGACATAGCCGTGCAGTTGAAGATAATTTCCTTGTGTGGAAATGACTAAGACAGTTGACACTTTTGTACCGACCTGAAGTATGCGCGAACCTAGAGTTCGTAGTTTGTGGAGCTCAGGCCATGCGATGTCAGACGTGGTCTCAACCACGCATTCGTCACCATAATTATTCACATTAGATGACTGTGGCTTACAAAGAGTAAACCAAGGTGTAGGCTGGAATTTAATAAAGATTTGTGTCTATTTCATTACTTATTCATGATGTATAATTGTGTAAATCCTACGTGTTACCTTATTGTGTGCTGATAGCACGTAGTTATTAAGAATAATTAAATGTTTTTCATGGCTGTACACTTAGATTTGTTGTAATTGTTTTCTGTTACGGACGTCATCGCCGTAAATTTTGTTATTAACTGTTAGGACTTAGCTAGATGATTACCGTTAAATGTAAATGTGGAAATGGTATCATCCAAACTTAGATTTGTTTTGCTACCCTGTTAAATGTAAATTCTGATATTAGCTTAATCTTGTAACTTGAACTAGGGACTTGCGTCGTACCATTTTCCTAGTGTTGCTGTTGTTGCTTTATTATTGTGAGTTAGATCTTTCGCGAGGGTTTTTCAGTAACTTCTCAGGTAGGGACCTGCTCTTTCTTTTCTTTTGTTTATTAGCTTGCGGACTAGCCGATTATAACCCTCCGAACTAGGCTAGGGGCTTGTGAATTTTAATAAATTTTCACGGTGTTTTACTTAAGTCTGGATGTTTAATTTCTCAGTCTAGTTTTGAGGTGAACCGTTCCTTGGGCAGTCTATGGCCATCGTCACCATGTACCACGATCCCCGTGGACTACAGTGTCTCGTGCCGCTTAGCCTATTAGGAAGTTTACCTGATCCTCACGGTAATTTTATTCGACTTATGGGATGTTAGGAAAGTCATCGTGGTTGTTGACTCGACTAAACGGTCTCAATACGCCTCGCCACGCGACATCTCCTTGTACCTCAGACATGTCCAGCTCCGTCAGCCATCATGCCTGCGTACCAGTACCAGGATGTCAGGTACGATTTCGGAGCCTTGCAGTTCAATCTGGCGGCTGATTTTCCGTACGGTGTCCTTTTATAGCATAAGGTGCGTTCAAAAAGTAACGAGCCGGAGGCTGTAATGCGCAAACCGGTGACGACATCGGCTAATCGTGACGTGTGTAACGAGGTGTGGTTCCGACCAGAGCGTGGAAGGTCACAGCCCGTCGTTAGAGGGCACGCGTGCACGTCACGTGACGATACAAAGCGAGCAGCTGCATGCATCAAACGTCCAATGCTGCCAGTCGCATTGCAATCAGTGACATGGAGGCGTCAAACAAAGAGCAAAGAGGTGTTGCTCGTTTTCTGACAGCGGAAGGAGTAGGGAGAACGGACATTCATCGCCGAATGTCACAAGTGTACGGCGAACACTGCCTGTCCCTTGCTAGGGTCAAGGCGTGGCCCAAGCGCTTCAGGGAAGGATGGATGTCGTTAGCCTATGATGCCCGGTCTGGGACACCCCCCTGCATTACCGATGACAACGACCAGCTGGTAATAATAATAATAATAATAATAATATCGTATGGCCTCGGATGCCAGGTGCAAGCTTTGTTAATTGACACCCAGAGGGCAGCTTGCATGTCGAATTTCGTCGTTCCTTTGAACGCTATGAAAGTCAAGGAGGTTGGATATCTAAGCTCCTTGACACTACTGCGCTTTCTAGTAGAGAATGGAGGAACTTTGTGTTGGCGGAAAATCTCGAGATTAATTTTGCCATTGAACACGGCCTACTGAATTCAAATGGGTTCTTTAACCTGCCAACTACGTATGACATCCATGTCGTGATTTTTGTCGCCTTTCAAAAATCGCTTACCACGGCCAGGGACGAACCTGCAAGCTTGGGGTTAGTAGTCCGACACGTTAACCACTCACCCATCGTGGCAATCTCGTCCAGCTGGTTGATGCAGTCATTACCCAGGACCGCCGAGTGACAGTGAACGCCATAGCCGCCGTGGTCGGATTGAGCGTCGGAAGTGTGCACACCATCATGAAGGAACGACTGCACTTGCCGAAATTGTGTGCCCATTGGGTGCCCCATAGTCTTCAACCACACCAGGGAGCATGTCGAATGGTCTACTGTCTTGCTCTTGGTTGGACGATTGATGCATGCTGCTGTTCACTTTGTATCGTCACCTAACTTGCAGGCGTGCCCTCTAGCGACGGGCTGTGACCTTCCACGCTCTGGTCGGAACCACACCTCGTTACACACGCCACGATTAGCCGATGTCGTCACCGGTTTATGCATTACAGCCTCCAGCTCGTTACTTTTTGAACGCACCTTATAAATCAATGGGAAGTAGTGGGTACCGTACATGTTGGCAGGGACTGGCCTGGTTATCCAGGCACTCAAAGCCGGTCCTGCGACAGCCTGCATATACGCCGCGCCACGCGACAACTCCGAGCGCCTCAGGGATGTCCAGCTCCGTCAGCCATCATGCCTGCGTACCAAGAAGTCAGGTACGATATGGGAACCTTGCAGTTCAATCTAGCAGCTGATTTTCCGCACATTGTCCTCTTATAGTACAACAATTGCGTCCACAAAGTTTCAAGATAGGGTTCGACCTGTCCTACCTGATACTACCCTTGTAAGGATGGTCCCCAAGAATCGATACTTCGATCTACGGACAGCTGGCTCCGCTTGTTGCGGAGGTACGCGACTTAAGGGGACCGGTACAGTAAACCACCTTCAAAATATCGATTTTCAATGTATTTTTTAATGTACAGCCTCACTCGTCTAGTTCATTTTGGTGAAAGAATTATTTATATATCTGCAATATGATTTAAAATGCTAGACATTGCTTAGGCTCTGCGGTACTTTGCGGTTCATTTTCTCAAAACTATATTTTTCAAATTCGTTTTACTTGTAACTCCTAAATTGTACATTGTATTACAACGATACTTTTCTCTAATGTTCTAAGTGTTAGAGACTACAAAACTGACCAAACTCATTTACATCCCAAAAATTTGCCATTTTTAAGTAACACAAAATTAACAAGAAGTTCCGTGAAGAACTATACAGCCTATTTTCATATATCCTACTTATGTTAACTGCCACTATCAACATACAACATTTCAGTTTGATTGTTGTAATAGATTGGTAGATATTGAGTACCGACTAAATATTTCGGATGGTCGCCATGTTTGATTTTATATATGTAGGTCCTAGAGTTAAGTAATGTTACATGAAGATTATTGTGTACGTGTTGCATTCAAACTTATCGCATGATTAGGACACCAGAAGTAATAAGGAGATTTTAAAATTTCGCACAGCTGCCACCTTGTGGTTATGGAAACAATTGAAATAAATTAGATGCCAGTGGATTAACATTCGTAAAAGGAGTTACTGTACCAAGTTTCACTGCACTCGGATGGTTAAATTGCGAGAAAAATCCATGTGAATATTTATACTTCGCGTCGCCACCATGTTGGATTTGTGATCACCAGGTTATTTGAAGTCCTATAGGTGAACTTAAGTTCATAGCCCCTATGAACAAAAGAAATCAGTTTGATTGCTATAATAGATTCGTAGATATTCAGAGTCGTCTGAATATTTCGGATGGTCGCCATGTTGGATTGTTAAATGTATAGGCCATAGAGCCATGCACCATTGAAAGAAAATTATTGCGTAGGTTCATTATTCAAACTTTCACTTCGATCGCTTGATTACGACACCAGAAGTAAAAACTTAATTTTAAAATTCGCACAGCCACCATCTTGAGGTTATGTAGACAATTGAACTAAATTAGATACCAGTTCATTACAATGTGTATAAACATTTCCTGTACCAGATTTCATTGCGTTTGGAACATTGAATCGCGAGAAAGGTCTATTTAAAATTTTCAAATTCGCTTGGCCGCCATGTTCGTTTTGTAGTTAACCGGTTTTTGAAAGTCTTATAGATGAACTTCCAGTAGTGCCCTTTATCTCCGTATAAAATGTCAGGGTGGTACAGCTAATAGTTTCAGAGATACAAAATGCTGGTGAAATATTTCGCTCATCCGCCATCTTGTGGTTATATAAACAATTGAACCAAGTTAGATGTCGGTGCATTACAATGTGTATAAACATATACTGTACCAAGTTTTATAGCGTTTGGTTGGTTAAATCGCGAGAAACATCTATTTAAAAGTCGCAAATTCACGTAGCCGCCATGTTGGTTTTTTAGTTACCAGTTATTCAAAAGTCACATAGGTGAACTTCTAGTGGTTCCCTTTATCACGGTAATAAATTCCTTGGTGATATCGGTAATAGTTTCGGAGATATTGAATGCTGGTGAAATATTTCGCACAGCCGCCATGTTGGATTGGTGAGACGTAACAAAATTTGAAGGGCACGGTCGAGGTCGCCCGGAATAGTACTATGAACTTACCGAGTTTCATTGAAATCGCTCCAGCCGTTTAAAAGTTATTAGGGGGACACACACACACACCTCACACACACACACACACACACACACCCACACGCACACACACACGGACAAAAGGTGATCTCATAAGCCTATTTTTTTTTTTTTTTTCAAAATTGAAAATAGGCTAAAAATACTAATTTTGAACATATAATTCTGGAAGTGGTCAGTTTTGTAGCTGTAACCTTTAACAGTACATTTAAAAAAGCAGAACACTAATATATTGGTAAATGGTCCGGCTAAGAATATAACGCTGAGCACCGACACGCAAACAGCCTCCATTTTGAATAATTAATAAGCGAGTTTGATAATGCTAAAATCAATTCTGAGATATGTGCTTACTAGTAATTATATAGGATGTTTATTTAGAAAGTTTCATTGCTGTACATACTGTATATTAGGAGCTGAGATAAGAATTATTTAAAATGTAAACATTTCAAGGTGGTTTACTGTACCGGCTCCCTTTAAAGCACTCCACTACACTGTGGGGCCCGTCAAGAGTTAGTTAGTTATTGTTGTTTAACTGGGAGGAACAGCGAGGTTATCTGCACATGGCCAGTCGAGACTGCCAGAATCTGAAGTCCGTCCTTTGCGAAGAATGAGCTTTAAATCGCTACAAGTTCCAAGATAAAGAGCTCCTTGTCCGCTCCTCATGCAGAAAGCGCGCGACATAAATCCCCCAGCGAGCAGCGAGGTTATGTTTAATTACAGCAGTTGACTATACCACCGCTAAATCACTCCACTCCAGCTCGCGACTGAACGCACCCGGTAAATTGGATGCTACAAAACGTTACTTTCTTGTATGAAATACCTTGCCAGTTGTTTCTCCATCTTTACAACTGTATACTTGCTCCTTCTTTATTAACCCAGCGTTACCCGCGCTAACAAAGTTACACCAATGCTCACACACGGACTCAGAGTCCGTGTTTTCTTTTCATTTACAACATTTGGTTTTAATGAACAAATTTTGATATTTTTGGCAAACTTTAATTTACATAAGAAATATAGAAGTATACTAGTGGTAATTACCTGTTTTACGTAAGTACAAGTCTACAATAATATGTGTAATAATTATCAACTAAAAACGTATAACTAAAGAACTAATAACAGAAAAAAGTTTTACTAGAAATAACTTACCAAACAACATTGCTTTGGAAAATGATGTCTTAGAAAACGTGAATGTAAAGAAATCTGTTTGGTTAGCATGATGCCAACTCTGTAAACATCCGACACTTTTACACATACACACTGACACTTTTTAGTCTGAATCTGTTTCTACTAGAAGAACATCAACTTTATCAAGTTCACTTGACACATCATTTAGTAGACGAAGAATCCTATTCTCCTCATTATGATTCATTTTTTTTTAGGATTTAGACATAACAGTCTATACTAAAAAGTTGAAAAAGCACGAACACATTTCCTCACTCACGGAATGACAGACCGGGCTTGGAGAAAACAGCACTGTTACAACTCAAGGTCACACCGCAGACTGAACGAGAGAGTAGGGGTGGAGTTGGGGGGTTGGAAACGGAAGCTATACCGGCTCGCCGCACTTTTAGCCAACTTATAGCTATGTAATAACGAAAACAACCTACGCCCGGATTGGGAGACCGTCCGGGAGTAACGCAGGGTTAAATTTCTTTGTGTGCACATCATTCGAGCACGTAACGCGCAGTGGTATTCAGGTTTTGTAATTGAGCAAATTCTTATTATATTTGAATTGCAGCCAATTACTATAGCGTGGTATTTTAATTGAGCGCCCGTTCAATTTCAAGTAGTTCCAACTCTGGCTAACAGAGATGCCACTGTCACTGACACCTAGTGGTGAACGTAGGAGTTTGATAGAAGCATTTCTAATCAAATAATCTACACATTTAGCTACACACTATCATTAGTGGTAGGTTCTTTTACATGCCATAAATCTATGACATGGACCCGCCGGCTTTACTTCCCCTCCGAAGAAAGGGATGTTTGGTTGGTTAATTAGTTTAGGGGCTGCGACAACGCGGGAGGCGAGGAGGTTCGAATCCCCCCGCCAGCAACCTTGAAGATGGTCTTCTGTGGTTTCCCATCTTCCTTCCAGGAAAATGCCGGGGTTGGTCCCTAACTATAGGCCACAGCCGCCACCTTCCAACTCCTCGTCCTTACATTCACACTTTCCTCCCCAGACGACACTCCAAACGCGACGGTACGTGTAACACTCCCATTGGGTGTCCGCCTCGAAGCAGCTACAACACTGGCGAGCCGAACATGTCCTCGGACACTCCCGGCACTAAAAGCCATACGCTAAAAAACTGTTTTTAATTCGAGTACCGTAAGGACTGCAGACGATAATTTCAAGTAATTTCTACATTCACTACCAAATGCTACCGTCCACGACACCTAGCTGTGAACTTGGCTACTACTAGATGCAATCGCACACAGCGCCTGGTGACGAACGTTGGAACTAAACACCATTAATCAAACCAAACCTACAAATTTTGCTTCACACAAGTATAGTTAGTGGTAGGTTCTTTTACATGCCATATATCTATGACATGGGCCCGACAGCTTTACTTCCCCTCCGAAGGAAGACGTACTGAGGGATTTTTACGCTCTTAAAAATCCGACGACTTCGGCTGGGTTTGAACCCGCAATCTTTGGCATAGCCGTTCAGCATGCCACCGACTATGCCACCGAACAAATTATAGTTTGACTTAAATCTTCACAAATTGAATACCTAGATATTGTATAATGGGCAACGCACAGCTCTGCTTTAAGCGGTGTCAGTCATCAATACAGTAAGATTTGAAAAATGAGACCACTACACTGTCCGGACACAAACCCGGATCTATTGCATTTTAGGGAGAAACATTTCCTATTTATGCCAGTTGGGTAACTAATTGTGTAGTGATCTTAGAAAACGCAACAGGTAACGCGAAAGTAAAGATTCCACTAAAACGTCGGTTAATAAATTGCCTTTGTTTTTTTTATTGCATTGTAGAAGAAGAAGATATTTATTATGTCAGCAGGTAGTGAAAGGTTTAAATTTTAATGATTTGTAGTCAGACAACACGATTGTACCCAAATTGCAATCGGTGTTATTCCCTACACCTGAAAGAAAATACCTGAGATTGGATGACCAATTTCGATCATCAGATCCTTTACACTTACTGTCGAGCGAGGCGCTCCATGATGCGTGATGGGCTCCTTTTCGGCAACGCTGTACAGCTTTTCCCGGAGCGGCTAACTGGTGAACCATGTCTTATTTCCCCCTTCAAATACAAACTGATATAAAATAAGTGAATTAATTTACGTATTTCACAGTCATACAGCATACCTTTTCGATGTATAAGGATTACAACGTGACCAAGAACTACATTTTCCAACCACCCCAAGCCGAGAAAAAGTTACCTTTCAAAAATGATAACAACTTTGTTTCTTGGACACACAAAATTTTGAAATTAATAAACCAGTTATACTATATTCCAATGTGTTGGTTGGTTGGTTCTTAAGTTTAGGGGCTGCGACAACGCGGTCATGTAGCCCCGTGTACTTTGGGTGTGTGTAGAATCTGTCTGATAACCGGTGTTAATTGTGATGACTGCATTAGTGTGTTTTATCTGTTTTTCTAAATTTGAGTACTGCAAAAAGATGGTATATTGGCATTCACGGCCGGTGAATTAAAACTCAGCAATTCTTATAGGTTTGTGCCGTGTCTTGTGTGGGGTTTCGCCTAGGACATCAGGCTAGCTCATCAGCGGGCTCTTGGTATCCCCGCCCGGACCCCCACAGGAGTGACGAACTGCGCGCCACCTCCCTTTATATTAGGTGCAACTGCACCACATGACTGCGAGAACTAATATCTCAAGCAGCCTTAACCTCCCTATGAAGGCTTCCAAAAAGATGGTATATTGGCTTTCACGGCCGGTGAATTAAAACAGAAGTACGGAGTAGAATTATTGCTCAAGCAAAGCCTGCCTTTAACAACAAAATTATCTTAACTTCTAAAGGTTTCTGAAAGCACATGTCTGGAGTGTGGCATGCTACGGCTGTGAAACCTGGACTCTGGGGACTGTGAAAGAGAAGAAGCTACATTATTTTGAGATATGGTGCTACAGAAGCATGCTCAATATAAAATGGATTGACACGGTTACAATTGAAGAGACCTTGAAAAGAATGGGTCAGAAGAGACGTTTGTGGAAATCCATTGTTAAAAGAAGAATAGGCTACGACTTACAGGCCGTGTATTATTACCCTTTCACGAATTGATTGCCGGGGTTCGAGATGGGAACTATCCTTTGTTTGCTTGTGTCACATGTCAGCTTGCATCGTTGATAGGTACAGTTGCACGAGTAGGATATGACTCAGATCCAGTAGCCTCAGCCATCGTTTAACTGACCGATGTAACATGAGCTCCAGTGACGCTTATTTGACGCAATGCTGCTTGACATATGTGCAGACTGCTCTCTGCCATAGCTGTGTCCTCCGCTTCGCCCCGCGGGGCTCATGCTACAATAAATAACAAACGCTGCTTTAGCCACGCTCAGCGGCAATCAAATGTTGAATGGTAATATGACATGAAGGAATCCTGAAGACAATCATAGAGGGATATGTTGATGGAAAACAAGATGTTCAGTAAAGAACATATAGCCTACTTTCTCCTAAATGCATGGGTATAGTTATAACTCTTTGTCCTTTTCAAGGAGTAGAATTGAATGTTGGTTGTAGTAGCTTGTTGAAATACAACGTGCTATAGAGATATTAAACATGAATATGAGGTGCCCTTTATAGTGCTACCTCTGTACAAAAATTCATTCAATTCGGTTTCACCGTGTTTGAATTGATATGGTGAATCGATTTGCACACATACATGGCCGCTATCTGCAACCTATTGGGCTGATGACCTTGTAGTTCAGTCAAAAGATGCTTCCCACAAAAAGGTATGTTGCTTCAAAATTTGGTAGAGATGAAATAATTAGGTTGGTCGTAATTTGATTTAAACTTTTAACATTTGGGTGGCCGCCTTACCGTTTCCGTCAAGATGGTGGCGATTTAAAACATGACCCTGAGGTGCCTTTTGTTAGTGCTACCTCTGTACCAAATTTCGTTCAATTCGGTATTACTGTGTTTGAATTGATAGGGGAATCGATTTGCACACATACATGGCTGCCATATGCAAACTATTGGACTGATGACCTTGTAGATTGGTCAAAGAACACTTCTCACATAAAGGTATGAGGTTGCAAAATTTGGTAGAGATCAGATGATTAGGTTGGTCGTAATTTGATTTAAGCTTTTTCAATTTGGGTGGCCGCCATTACATTTCCGTCAAGATGGCGGCGATATAAAATATGACACTGAGGTGCCCTTTGATAGTGCTACCTCTGTACCAAATGTTGTTCAATTCGGTTTCTCCGTGTTAGAATAGATAGGGGGAATCGATTTGCACACATACATGGCCGCCATCCGCAAATTATTGGGCTGATGACCTTGTAGTTCGGTCAAAAGATTATTCGCACATAAAGGTATAATGTTTCAAAATTTGGTGGAGATCAGATGATTAGATTGGTCGTAATTTGATTTAAGCTTTTAACATTTGAGTGGCCGCCATTACGTTTCCGTCAAGATGGCGACGATATAAAACATAACACTGAGTTGCCTTTTGCAAGTGCTACCTATGTACCAAATTTCCTTCAATTCGGATTCACCGTGTTCGAATTGTTAGAAGGGACAGACATTCAGAGTACACACACTCACACACACACACACAGACAGACACACAATTTTTCGCCCTGTGTTGATCTCATAAGCCTACTTTCACTTTTTGCAAAAATCGAAAGTAGGCTAAAAAGACCATTCCTGAGGTATATGGATCAAATTAAGGAAGATGTGGGATGAAAGACATGGGGAGCGTGATGGCGCAGTCGCTTAGCTGCTCTTCTTTCACCCAGACGGCTGGGGTTTGAGTACCGGTGACAGCAGGGTGCCAGGAAGGGAATCCGGCCTAAAATCCCCGGCCAAAAACAAAATGAGCCTGGTTGGCTCCGGCGACCCCAATTTATTGGGGGAAAAAAGCCGAAGAAAAGTAAAGTGGGATGATTTACCTACGGAGAAATGTAGAGGAAAGACGCAAAGAGCGAGATTGCTACAAACCAATCCTTGGATTGAACACTAGAGAAGAAGAAGAAGATTAATCTCTGTGGGTTAAGCTATATATGTTACAGGGAAAGTCGATTCTTAGTAAGAGTTGACTCTCCCTAGGCAGAGTCAACTCTTACTGAAAGTATCAGTAACAGTTGATTGAAAACACACAGATCAACTTTTCCTAGGGAGAGTTAACTATGCCTGCTGTGGTTTAGTAAAAGTTGATTCACAGATGCTGCTCTGAAAAAGTAACCGCGCGCGCCAAACCTTTGTTATGATCATTAAAATATTGCAATTGTTTGGACTCGTACTTCCATCATTGAACCGACCGTTATAGATCAGAACAATTCTCTGTTTTTATTACCCCACCACACAACAGGCAGTTGCTATTCGTCATTACTCGGCTCTTTATTGTTGTGCAATAGTGACAAAAGATTCATTTACGTTTAAATAATTAGTTTATGTGTAATCATTATGTCAGACACCACGGCAGAACTGTTTCGTGAAAAACTGCAGCAGGAACGCTCGACTTCCAAGGTAAATTCACTGACATTGACCAAATTGAAATATGATAGCTGCATTCAAAAATTGAAAAATCTAAAAACTGCAATTAAATAAGAAAGTAACGATATCAGATTTTAAGACGATATGACATTATTGAAGTAAATGGTATTTCAAAACTAATACACCCTGTCACAGACCAAGACAGCATAAGGTATTATGTTTTTGATGAAGAGTTGTTTGCAGTTCTTAATGAAGCACACATATCCACTGGACACGAAGGAAGAGATCGTATGATTCAGCAATTGAAAGGGAAATTTCAAAATGTTATTACAAAGGACATTTCACTATTTTTAAGCTTGTGCGAACCTTGAGATCAAAAATTGAGACATAAGATGAAAGGACTGGTTGTAATGCCTTTGTTATTCAAGGAAATGAATTCACGATGTCAAGTGGATTTGATTGACTTTCAGTCGCAACCCGATGAAGACTTCAAATTTATAATGGTGTACCAGGACCATTTAACAATGTTTGTTGTGCTAAGACCACTGAAATCAAAGACTGCAGTCGAAGTGTGTAATAATATCGTTGATATATTTACTTTGTTAGGCGCTCTTTGTATTTTACAATCAGACAATGCGAGAGAATTTGTTAGTAAAATTATTGACTGTCTGGTTAATAATACATGGCCGAACTTCAAAATGGTGCACGGCAAACCACGACATAGTCAGAGTCAAGATAGCGTCGAAAGAGCCAACCAGGACATAGAGAATATGATAACCACCTGGATGCAGGACCACAAAACATCAAAATGGAGTGAAGGCTTAAAGTTTATTCAACTTATGAAAAACAGTGCATTGCATAGTGGGATAGAACGATCCCCGTATGAGGCAATGTTCGATTGCCCCCCGAGACACGGCTTATCTAGTTCAAAACTACGAACTGAGGTAATGGCAAATTTAGAAACGGAAGAGGATCTTCAATGCGCAATTGATCAAATTCAGCAACAACAAGAACACGAAATTGGAAGTAACGGGAATGGTAATCCTGATGAAAATGAAACAAACCAAAATATATCAAGTGGTGAAAAGCTCTTAGATGATAGTGATTATCTCCTCACTGACCTGGACAAATCTACTGAGGACATCAAGATACAGAGAAATGAAGCTTTCTACTATCTAGAACAACAAGCAATACGCATGAAAAAAATATCAGATCACATTCATCTGCCAGTAGAAAAAGGAACATCAGTTCGAATTCCTATCCCCGATGTTGACCTTCGAATTCCTATCCCCGATGTTGACCGCGGTAAAGGATATGCTCGATCTATCCTTGGCGTGGTACTGGAGGTTGTCGATGATGGCTTTTATCGAATTGGAACGAGAAATGGAATTCTAAAGCAGCTTTTCCCAAAGTACGTTTTCAAAGCTAAAATAAAAGATATATCGCTCTCTCTCGCTGTCCATAGTATTAAATTGTTCAGATGTCAATCATTACAATTTTTCAGGTCTCAATTCAGTAAATTTAATGTCCTATGAACATTATCCAAGAAAATGAAGTTCCTATGGACAAAACAATAGCTGTGAGGACTTTTGCATCTTCACAATCACTAGGAAGTGGACAAGGTTTTTTCAAATGTCCTTGCAACACTAAATGCTAATCCATGAAGTGCATGTGCAAGAAGAAAAGTGTACTTTGCAACTCAAAGTGTAACAAATCTTTACCTTGTTGTAATAAATGATAAATATTTCTATCTCTTTAAGTACAGTATTATAACGGTTTTTTATTTTTATCAGTTTCTCTTAAACATTTCTCTCTCTTAATGTATTGGTTTTGCCTCCCTATTCGTTTTTTTTACTAGCAATTCCTTGCAAATAGTCAACTGTTACTATCTCAAGACAGTGAGAGTATACTTTCCCTAGGTATAGTCAACTATGACTAGTAAATGTTGATAGAAATTGAACACTTACCGCTTTTAATCAACTTTTACTGAAAAGATCAGTAAGAGTCGACTTTACCTAGGGAGAGTCAACTCTTACTGGAGAATCGACTTTTCCTGTAACATATACACTATTTTAGTTACGGAAATGTATTTATTTGACATCTAATTGGCAGGTGAAAAGCTAAAGGAAGTAGGAGACTTCTGTTCCTAAGGAAGCAAAATAACCAGTGATGGACGAAGCAAAGAGGATATAAAAATTAGATTGGCTCAGGCAAGGAAAGCATTTCTACAAAAAAGGAATCAGTTGACATCCAATATTGATTTAGGTATTAGGAAGTCATTTTTGAAAGCCTTTGTCTGGAGCGTGGCGCTCTATTAAAGTGAAACTTGGACTATTGGTGCAGCAGGAAAGAGGAGAATTGAAGTGTTTGAAATGTGGTGTTACAGGAGAATGATGAAGATCAGATGGGTAGGTAGGGTTACAAACGAAGAGGTATTAAGACGAGTAGGAGAGGAGAGATGTTTCTGGTGACTGCTAATGAAGAAAAGAGATAGGTTGGTAGCATACATATTAAGACACCCAGGAATAGCAAGATTATTTATGGAAGGAAGGATCGAGGACAAGAACTGTAGGGGTAGACCAAGACTTGAATATGTTAAACAGATTGCCTTGGATGTAGAGTGTCGTAGCTATGTAGAGATGGAACAGGACAGGGAGACATGGAGAGCTGCATCAAAACACTGAGGACTCAAACAACAACAACAACAACAACAATTGTTGATGTGTAACATCTTTCCACTCGGTATCTGGATATTTTTGTGGCGCTCGGTAGCTGGACATGTTTGTGGGAGTGATTTTGGAAAAGGGACAGAAATGGATGGGACGGAAGTGCATGGGACGGAAGAGCATGGGACGGAAACAATAAGTGCGCGTGGTGGCGGAAAATAACAATTATGATTCATATTAAGGCTTTCACGGCCCGGATTATTATATAAATAATTCATGCTTCTGGGCTAATGCCGTGTGTATTTTTAATTTAAACCATACGTTTCGGAGAAACCTTGCCTCCTTTTTCAAATTGTCCCCAATACTACAACCTGGGGTGTATGAAGTCCGATGTACTTGCGGAAAAGTCTACATTGGACAAACAAAACGGTCCATTGCCACTCGCATCAAAGAGCATCAAAGGAACATCCGTCTAAACCAACCTGACAAATCAGCTATAGCTGAACATGCCCTGTCTTCAGGGCACGATGTATGTTTCAAGGATGCTCATGCGCTTGCCCTTGTTAAGCACAACTGGTCTAGAATTATAAGGGAGGCAGTTGAAATTCGTAAAAATCCCAATAATTTTAACAGAGACACTGGTTATCAGCTAAGTGACACTTGGCTACCAGTTATTAAGGATCTAGGGAGATAGTTCCTCTCAGTCTCTCTGTTCTTCACATATTTAAAATTGTACATTTTCCCTCTAGGGCTCAGAGTCTGGATTTGATCTCCTTTGTTCGTCACTGGAGGAGTTTCCATCTGTTTTTTCGCCGTTGACTATATGACGTTAGGTATCGTTCAGCTAGTATTCCCTTTTGTCTATGTTTCCTTATATCCATCTAACCCTCCCACCTCCCCCCCCCCCCCCCCCCCTCCTCATTCTTCGAGGAGTTTCTATATTTTCACACCGCCCCCTTTACCTTCTTGTTACTTACTACTCTGTCCGCCGTTCCACCATGGTCCATACAGTTATTTCTGGCAGCTGCTCTCTGGTGACGAACAGAGGAATTTATCTATATTTTTGTAATCTCATTGATATACTTTCTTTGGCCACATTGTTTATTTCCATTGAAAAAGGAGGCAAGGTTTCTCCGAAACGTATGGTTTAAATTAAAAATACACACGGCATTAGCCCAAAAGCATGAATTATTTATATAATTATGATTCATTACGGTCAGGATTTGGGACTGGTGTTATACAAGTAGTTATTTCAATGACCAACAGAATTCGTGCTCCCGGGGCACACAAAAGTAGGATAACATGTCACATGTTACACATCATATGCGACTACTGTAAGGCTCGTATATTTGTATTGCCTTGCGTAACTTGTCTTGTTTTTTACTATTATGTGATTTTTGTTTGTTTTGATAAAGTAAGTGACTATTGACCTTCAAGTTTACTTGTATAGTGTGATAATGGTTAGGCTGGTGTTCTAACTTGATTATGGATTTAAGTACTTAGCTGGTTATTTGTACGATGTGGTGTTCGTTCTCGTCCAGCGTCCGTCACAGTAATTCATATTGGACAGTGAATTATGAAGGAAACTGAAACACCACATCACCAAATAAAACTAATAATAAGTATAACAACAAACAAAAAGCTCAGAATAAAAAGCATAATTACTAATCAAAATAAGGTAAAGTTAAGGTGTTGTAGAATTAAAATATAAACTCATGGATCTATTTTTATTCATCTAATTATTAGTATTGTTACGTTTGTATGGGTGTAAAATATAAGGTGCGTTCAAAAAGTAACGAGCCGGAGGATACCTTTCCTGCACTCGTGCGGATGGCCCTGCCATTTTTGGGTAGTGGTGACCCTGGATGCTTCCACTGGAGGCTTTGTCGTTTGGATTCTGGTTCGATGTGATGACACCATGACTCATCTCGAGCCACCACTCGTGCCAGGAACCCATTCCCTTCCCTCGCATAGCGCTGCAGATGACCAAGACAGTGGGCCATTCGACATGCTTCCTGGTGTGGTTGAAGACTGTGAGGCACCCATTGGCACACACTTCCGACGCTCAATCCGACCACGGCGGCTATGGCGTTCACTGTCACTCGGCGGTGTTGGGAATTACGAGGGTAATAATGTTTGTTTTGATAATTGATTATATATGATAAGCAGTATATATTCAGTGCTTTTTTAGGGGGAACGCGTGGGTACGCGTAACCCTTTAATATTTGAAAACTGTTAAAGAAAAAATATTGGTACATTTGTATCTAGTCCGGCAAATATAACTCTCCACTGGAAAGTTCATCGATCAGCTGGCGTCAACGCTCTGTTCACAACAGTTGGAGGAGATTTCGAGTAATCCTCGATTAAAATCGATCTATCGAATCAGTTTCTTTTGGTCGGCAACTCGGCATCCCGTTCTTATAAGCCCGCAGGCTATTCTTTGGTTTCGAGGTGGGGTAGGTTGTCATTTTGTGCGTGTGGTTAGTTTTGAAGGATGGAAACAAAATTACGAAATATTTAACATCCATGTCGCCACCGTAGCGTAGCGGTCAGCATGGTTAGCTGCCACCCCGGAGGTCGTGGGTTCGATTCCCGGCTCTGCCACGACATTTGAAACGTGGTGTGAGGAATGGAACGGGGTCTACTCAGCCTCGGGTGGTCCAAATGAGTAGAGGGGGTTTGATTCCCACCTCGGCCATCCTCGAAGTGATTTTCCGTGGTTTCCCACTTCGTCTTATGGCAAATGCCAGGATGGTAACTTCTGAAAGGCCACGGCCGCCTACTTCCCTCTTCCTAGCCTATCCATCCCAATCGTCCCCTCCCTTCCCAACCCTCATGAGGCCCCTGTTCGCTTTGCAGGTGAGGCCGCCTGGGCGAAGTGCTGATCACACCTCCCCAGTTGTATCCAACAGACCAGATGTTCCAAGCTCCAGGCAACTGCCCGTAGAGGCGGTAGTGGTGAGTTCCCTCGCTGAGTCCGTGGGAACCAACAACCTAGAGGGTAAATCGACTAAATTTTAAAAACGCCACCCAGGCATCGAAAATGCTGACAGTTAACGATTCGAACACAAACAATGACCTGACTTTGCAAATTGCCGAAAATTGCAAGATCGTGATGTTTTGTCGACTGCAACTGTGAGTACCCCTAAATTTTTTTTAGAAAAAAGCTCTGATTGATATACAGAATTTTTCACTCTTCTAAGTCTTGAATCAACTCTGAGGCCAATCGTATAAACACCCAATTCATAAATTTAATTCATGTGGGTAACATTTCTATTCCCGGAAAAGGATCTTAGTCGACAGGAAGCAAGTCGTAATGTTTGATGGTTTGCAAGTTACCAGCCGTCGTGAGGGTGATAACGACCTCACTGTTATAAAACATCAAACGTCACCGTCTTCCATAAAGCCCTATTTTATTGATAGGTACAAGTCGACCATTTTACTGCCCCATTAGAAACTCTGCCGGCTGTTCCGACAGACACACGCTGAAAGGTCCCTTCCTTAGAAATCTTTCTTTAGGAGCACTTAAAGGCTTTTGATCGTAAAAAGAAGTTAATGCTGTATGAATTTCCTTTGCTAAGCATTTTGAGTTGGTATAGCCATAGTGCATATGAGGGGTGATATGCACAAAGGGGTTCACACTCTTGGATGTGTGTCTGGCATTAATTCTACTTACTGTACTTGTGATAGGCTCTTCTCTGATATCTTCCCTGCCAAAATACCTGGGTCTTCTTCTCATTCCAATTTCTTGTAAATCTCTGCCTACCTTATTGTACAGTACAGCTGGAATGGTTCTGTTCCAAAAACTGAGCTATGGTTTGCTTTTTGTAAATCGTTAGAAAAGCACAAAAAAAGCTTAACTCTAAATTTTAGGATAATTTTCACGATCATTTTGTCGGAAAACTCAAAAAAATTTAAATGCGTTTTTCTCTGAATCGACGTATTCTAAAGAAAAGTTTTTTAAACAAAAAATGTAGAGGGCATTGCCACCTACTATTCGTATCATTGAGGTCATGTCATACGTTTTGAAATGCAGAAGTTAGATGGCGCCAAAGTTTCCAATAAAGTGTTTTTTCACTTTTTGTCCTAGAAAAAATGTTTTGTTCAGAAAAGAGCGAATCAGAAATTTGTTCCTCTCAAAATTGTCTACAACATTTATTTAAACGTTTGTTTCCTCCGACTTACCGTTCCAAAGTTATAGCGCAGCAAATGCAACGCTGCGTAGTCAAGGCTACTATTGTTACTGCGGAGAGAGCGGTGGGCATAATTTAGACAGGGACCGGTGTCGGACATCTGCCTAAGGCTCGGTCAAACAGCACGCGGGCTGTGTTTGTTAATTAGCTCAAACAATTCAATCGCAACGTATCAATCATAACTGTACACATATTAACCTTTGTGCCATCTGAATAGTACAATTTTCACACTTCGGCAGACTATAACTTTGGAACGGTAAGGCGGAGGAAAAAATGTTTCAATAAATGTTGTAGACAATTTTGAGAGGAACAAATTTCTGATTCGCTCTTTTCTGAACAAAACATTTTATCTAGGACAAAAAGTTAATAACACTTTTTTGGAAACTTTGGCGCCACCTAGCTTCTGCATTTCAAAACGTATGACATGACCTCAATGATACGAATTGTAGGTGACAATGTCCTCTACATTTTTGTTTAAAAAACTTTTCTTTAGAATACGTCGATTCAGAGAAAAACGCGTTTCATTCTTTTTTTTTTAGTTTTCCGACAGAATGATTGAGCAAATTATTCTAAAATTCAGAGTTAAGCTTTTATTGTGCTTTTCTAACGATTTACAAAAGGCCTACCATAGCACAGTTATTGGAACAAAAGGTTTTTTTCTTCTTTCTGTGCAGCTGTCCTGTACTATCAGTGAACCAAGCCTCCTCAGTTTTCTTCCCTAGAAAGCAGGTGAAGATCTTGTTTGTCAATCTCAGAGAGCTCATTCGTGTAATGTGGCCACAAAATGAAATTCTTCTTTTCGTCATCACATCAGTTATTTTTTCCACACGTGCGTATAGGTCGTGGTTGTTCCGTCCTCTGTATTCACCATTTTCCTTTACTGGGTCCAAGATTTTTCTTAGGATCTTTCTTTCATTCTTTCTTTCTTTCTTTCTTTCTTTCTTTCTTTCTTTCTTTCTTTTATTTAGTTATTTAATTATATACTGTATATATTATGTAAAACAAATGAAAGAAGAACTTCAAAAATTCAAAATTGCTGGAGAAGATTGTCTAAATCGAATAGAGTACAGAAAAACATATTTGGCCTCAAAATTCTTGTCGGGGAGAAGAAGAATCTCAACAGAGGAGAATGGACTGCTAAAAGAAGAGCTGCGCATACGACCAGGATGAAAGACTTCAGGAAGAGAAAGAAGGAAACTAGACGTATAAAGAAGTGATATTTGCGTGGTCCTTGTTGGCCTGTCCGCGGTGTATATTAGTACATTATGCAACGAGCCTATAATGGCAATAATTAAGACACGAGTATGCTTATAAAACGAGCGTAAGCGAGTTTATAATTTCCATACGTTCGTCTTAATTACCATTATCGGCGAGTTGCATACGACTGTTTATGTTCGACGATAATTATAACTTTATTATATGTTTTAACATAAATATTCATACATATCTAAGGGATTCAGTTAGTGAACAGGGCGCGCTGGCTTTGCTGACTGAACAGAGCGCATGCGTGGTCCAAGGCACTCCGAAAGCAGAGACCATTCAATTTGGTTACCAACACAGAACACCTATTGTGTACAGCGGATTTTGAGCGCATGCGCGAAGGTATCCTTACCTAATTGGTCACACAACTGTTTCTCGAGCTCTGATTGGTGGGAGACTCTGTTTCATAATGAAAAATAGTGTTATAATGAGCCTCATTATGATACAGTTTTCTGACACATAAAGTTTACATTTCGACACCGTCGAACATAATTGTATATTATTTATTTATAATAATTCGAGGCCATCTAGGACCACGATAAGTCTTGCTACACTTGGCCTTCCCCTGAGCCCAGAATTCCCTCATTCTCTGTGAGTGGACCATCTTGCGCTCCGCTGTCCAAGTGGTACCTTGTCTTCTTTTTGGTTTCGGTGTCTGATCTCGGGTTAGCCCTTTAGTCAGTATCTTTTTGCGGAAAAGATCTCTATCGAAGGCGTCGTCGGGTTTTAGATGCAGCATTTTGAGGTCGTCTTTGGTATTCATAAACCAGGACATTGTGATTTAGGGTTTGGAGTCAAAGAAATGAGAAATCTCCTTAGACAGCCTATTTCCGTCCATTTGTTTGAGATGACCGTAATACCGTGCCCGCCTTTTACGGATCGTTTCTGTAATTTTCTCTATTTCACTGTAGACTTCTTTGTTGGATTTTTATAGTGGATGTCATTCTTGTAATTTGATCCCATTATACCTCTGACGATTTTGCACTCGTTTTTTGTATTTATTTATTTATCTATTTATTTATATTCCACTCGGTATCTGGATGTTTTTGTGGCGCTCGGTAGCTGGGCATGTTTGTGGGAGTGATTTTGGAAAAGGGACGGAAATGGATGAGACGGAAGTGCATGGGACGGAAACAATAAGCGCGCGTGGTGGCGGAGATCTGTACAACGACGTACTGTAGGCCATGCGGCTATGGGGAATGTATATCGTATTGCGTTTAGTTCAAGGTTTGGAGACCCTATTTCAGATATTCCTACAATGGATCATCTTCAAGTTGTCGTTCTTTGGTGTGAAAATATTCATTTTATCATATTTGCTGAAAACAATTACGATTTATTAAATCTTCATACTTTTGCTGTATTCTTATTTAATGTAAGCACTCGATGTACTGTCGGCCATGTGGCTATGTGGAATCTATATCGCATCAACAAACACTCCAAACAACGTAAGAATTCAGTATATTAACGCCGACTACTAACAATAATTGAAACTTCGTTGGTCTAAACATATCACTGGGAGAAACACATTTAATATACTTTCCGCACACCTAATTTTTTAATCGATCCTATACTTGGCAGTGCGCTCTATCGGCAAAACGAGGCCATTTTCAATAACAACGCTGGCATGGGTTCACTAACTGGCCGGTATAGAGCGCTGCTCGCATCAAGTAGGCAGTGAATTGCTTCCACCACGGCAAATGAGAATTATGATTCATTACGGTCAGATTTTGGCACTGGAGTTATACAAGTAGTTATTTCAATGACCAACAGAGTTCACTATCAACAAGGGATTTGCGCTCCCGGGACGCACATACTAGGATAACATGTCTCATGTTACACATCATATGCGACTACTGTAAGGCTCGTATATTTTTTATTTATTTTAGTATCGTTTCGTTTCTCATTGTTGTTTTCCTCCTGTTCATAATTATGTTCATGTGTTTATTTGCCGTTTTCCGTGTTTCTCATACTTATGCTGGAGGTAACTCATACGCGGGTACCACGAATGTATTTTTGGGTCAAATGGATGGGAGCATGGCAGGAAGGTACTCGTAATGAAGCAAGAAGTTCCGTGACGAACTAAATAGCCTAATTTCCTATATCCTACTAATATTAATTGCCCCTATCCACATACAAATTGTCAGTTTGATTGCTGTAATAGATTCGTAAATATTGAGAACCGTCTAAATATTTTGGATGGTCACCATGTTGGATTTTATATTATGGGCCTTAGATTTAAATATTCTTACATGAAGATTATTGTGTAGGTGTTTTATTCAAACTTCAATCGCCTGATTACGACACAAGAAATAAAAGCGGGATTTTAAAATTTCGCTCAGCCACCATCTTGTTGTTATGAAATAAATTTAAATGAATTAGATGCCAGTCGATTATAATGTGTATAAGCATATACCGTATCATGTTTCACTGCGCTCGGATGGTTAAAACGCAAGAAACGTCCATTTGAATATTTAAATTTCGCGTAGCCGCCATGTTGGATTTGTGCTCGCCAGGTTATTGAACGTCCCATAGATGAACTTACGCTTATAGCCTCCACACACTTACAAAATTTCAGTTTGATTGCTGTAGTAGAACACTGGAGAGGTCGCGTGGATTACTATTTTAATCCAGGGGTACATTTTATGCTGCAACTAAGGATTGGCAACACTTATGACCTTGAGCGGTCATCTACCTTCCGGTCGCATACCCGCACTGCTGTCAGTCAAGTGGCAGTGCTCAAAGCAAACGCATCGATTTTTGGTGGAATTTTACTGTTTCTGAAGTAGTTTCTTGTTTTTGTGTTTTTAGTGATGGGCTCCTTCTCAGCAACCCTGTACAGCTTTTGCTGGAGCGGCTAGCAGGTGAAACATGTGTTATTTCCCCGTAGAAATACAAACCGATATAAAATAAGTGAATTAATTTACGCATTTCACAGTCATACAGCATAACTTTTTGATATATAACGATTACAACGCAACCAAGAACTACATTTTCCAACCACCTCGAGCCGAGAAAATGTTACCTAACAACAATGATAACAACTTTGTTTCTTGGACACACACAATTGTGGAATTAATAAACCAGTTATACAACATTCCAGTGTATATTGTGTTAAAATTTGGATTCGGTCTGATGACGACCTTTGAGATAATAATTCTTAAATGTGACGCATGGTTTAAACACGCTTAAAAACGTGCACTTTCTGTGTTCCAACTGCGATCAAAAATATTAAAATATAAATTAAAAAATCCAAACCTACATGAACTAAAGTAGAATAGAACGACGAAAATGTTGATGGTATTGGATTTTATATAGGTCTATTGGTTACTTCACAAACAACCTTCAAACTCGAGTACACATAATACCTTGGTCGACAGTAAGTGGCAATTAATACATTGATCCCCCCAGGGGCTCACATCTTGTGGGACGTGGGTTGGCGATCACGGGGCCCAAGCTGAATCCACCATTGCTTCCACTTAAGTGAGTCGGTCTCCTCTCCGTCTTCTTTCCTGTCGACTTCACTTGGTCAACTCATGTTCTCTTCCGACCCCGACGGTATTAGGGTATCCGAGGCCTAGGGAGTCTTTTCCTTTCCCGCCTTCATTGGCCTTTGTCTCATCTTTTCTGATACCCTCCATCTGCGAGGGGTCAGCCTTCTTTTTCTTTTCATGTTATCTCCTGCCTTCTGCTCAAGGCCCTCAAGGAGGCAGGGTGTATGTAGGCTCACCACTTCTGGTTCACCCTAGATAATGCTACACCCTCAGGAGCTCACGTCTGGTGAGTTCGGGAGTTGGCGACCCCGAGGTATTCCTGAGCTGGGTCCGGTTTTCCCCCTTTTATCCATTACCTGTAGGACGGACCCTCTCCTCTTTCACTTTCCTATCTGCCTTTTATGGCTCTCCTTCCTTCCAAGTCTCTCTACCCACATTCTTCGAGGGTTGTGGGCATTTTTTTTCCTGTCCTTTATTTGCCTCATCTCATTAGGGGCCAATAACCCAGATGTTAGGCCCCTCAAAACAACAATTATCATAATCATTTTCATCATTATCAATACATTGTGTTTGTTACTCTTATCCTAAATATTACTATATGAAACAAGATGTTCGGGAAAGAACATATAGCCTACTTTCTCCGAAATGTATGGGTATAGTTATAACTCTCTGTCCTTATCATCTCCTAATTTCTTCCTATTTGAAGTGCAAATTGGCACACAGGATTTGAACAGTGGCGTTCAAACCATAGTTTATAATTTACCCCAGCATTTTGCAATTTCATCAGCAAACACTCCAAACACCGACTACTTACAATAATTGAAACTTCTTTGCTCTAATAAGGCCCATCTACAATGCGCAGTCGGCAGTCCGTAGTTGGTAGTCCTCGGTCGGCAGTCGCGATCGACTCCGTGTATACTATAGGCACCATACACAACATGAAGTTGCAGTTGGTAGCTGGCAGTTGGCAGTCGAGAATTTTATCCTTGACTGCCAACTACCCGACTGCAGCAATGTAATAGCCAATCAGAGCAGATCAGAAACTGACGTCACGTTGTTGTTCTGTGTCGTGTACGAATGATATAGAACTAAGTGAAGTAACTTCGCAACCCGTTAATTTATAGGCTAATCTTAAATACACGGTATAACAAAATAATCCATCTCCAAATCATCCATATTGCAAGTTTTGAGATTATCAACAACGCCTCTGTGCACAAGGAATAAACGAATGTTACTGTCTTATTACTCCTAGCAGTCGTTAAGACTGGGTTCACTAACTGGCCGGTATAGAGCGCTGCTCGAATCTATAGTTTCTGCATAGTACAACTGAAGGCTGGAAGATGTCACTCCAGTGGAGAATGTCGTTTTTTTATTTAATATATAATTTCCATTGCAAAAAGCACCATATAAAGCTTTATTTTATAACGTCTCAGTACTCAAGAAACAATAAATATAAAAACTAGTCGTGATATCTAGTTGTGAAATATCGAACAATATAATCCTAACAGAGCGAGTGCATTCTAGCGGCCAGAAGAAGAAACTTTTCAATAAAATCTGTTACCTTTTTGTCAGCTAGATGTCTCGATTAAATCTGCTGGCGAATTATGTTTTAATTAAGTATATGTTTTGCACCGTAATATGCACAATATAACGCTTAATTTTAAAACGTCTGAGTCATTACAAAGCAACAAATATGTAAAATGTCAAGCAAAAAACTAACTCTGATGGGGTTTGAACCATAGGCATATGAATGACAGACTAACGCTTTACCACTGAGCTAATTGTGTCAACGAATATCGTTCTATATAAAATGACTTACATAGAACTTGTTAGCAAATAATGATTTATACTAAACGATTTCATCACTGAAGTATATTATTTATATATAAAGCATTTCATACAAAGTTTATTTATTTTGTTTCAGTACGCTATATTGCAGGCAATACTCAAATTAGTGAAATATAAGTCAGGCACAAGATATCCGCTGCCATCTTGTCTTATTAATGAATCAGCTGAGCTTTTTAAAATCACGTCTGCACTATAGTATTACAAAATAAACTTTTAATTTCGTACGTGCCTCTTCCTTTAGAACAGTTGAAACGATTCTCGGCTCGATAATCGGAACTGGTGGGTCCCATGATATGGATTATAAAGTTTGCATAATTCGCACGGCCGCCATCCTGAAATGGTATGGCGGACGACCTTGTAGTTTGGTCACAAGACGCATCCTATACGAAGGTATGTTGTTACCAAATTTGGTAGAGATTGGATGATTTGGTTAGTCGTTATTTGATTTTACGTTTTGAACGTTTGAGTGGCCGCCATTCAGTTTTAGTAAAGATGGCGGCGATATAAAACATGACACTGAGGTGTCCTTTGCTAGTGCTACCTTTGTACCAAATTTCGTTCAATTCGCATTCACCGTGTTCGAATTGATAGGGGGGGACAGACATTCAGAGTACACACACTCACACACACACACACAGACTCACACACACACATACACACACACAGACTCACACACACACATACACACACACAGACAGACACACTTTTTTCGCCCTGTGTTGATCTCATAAGTCTACTTTCATTTTTTGCAAAAATCGAAAGTAGGCTAAAAACATGATTTGTATCAGTATTTTTTATTTTTTCAAAATATTCAACTACATAGGAAACATATGTAAATATAAGCTTAACTTTGTATTTTTAGCCTACTTTCGATTTTTGCAAAAAATGAAAGTAGACTTATGAGATCACTACAGGGCGAAAAAAAAGTGTGTCTGTCTGTGTGTGTATATGGGTGTGAGTCTGTGTGTGTGTGTGTGAGTGTGTGTATTCTGAATGTCTGTCCCCCCCTATCAATTCGAACACGGTGAGCGCAAATTGAACGAAATTTGGTAACAAATGTAGCACTAGCAAAGGACACCTCAGTGTCATGTTTTATATCACCGCCATCTTGACGGAAACGTAATGGCGGCGACACAAATGTTCAAAGCTTAAATCAAATTACGACTAACCTAATCATCCGATCTCAACCAAATTTTGCAACAACATACATTTATGGGGGCAGCATCCTTTGACCTAACTAATAGGTCATCAGCCTAATAGTTTGCGGATGGCGGCCATCTTTGTGTGAAATTCGATTGCCCCTATTAATTCGAACACGGTGAAACCGAATTGAACGAAATTTGGTACAGAGGTAGCACTAGCAAAAGGCACCTCAGTGTCATGTTTTATATCGCCGCCATCTTGACGGAAACGGAATGACGGCCACCCAAATGTTAAAAGCTTAAATCAAATTTCGACCATCCTAATAATTTGATATGTACCGGATTTTGCAACAACATGCCTTTTTGTGGAAAGCATCTTATGACTGACTACAAGGTCATCAGCCCAATAGTTTGCAAATAGCGGCCATGTATGTGTGCAAATCCATTCCCCAGATCAATTCAAACACGGTGAAACCGAATTGAATGTTTTTTTTTTTTTACAGAGGTAGCACTAGCAAAGGGCACCTCATATTCATGTTTAATATCCCTATAGCACGTTGTATTTCAACAAGCTACTACAACCAACATTCAATTATACTCCTTGAAAAGGACCAAGGGTTATAACAATACCCATGCATTTAGGAGAAAGTAGGCTATATGTTCTTTACTGAACATCTTGTTGTTATATATAAAATTATATTCTTGAATAGCATTATTGTTTATCCCAAAATTGTGTCTCATATAAACCCTAATTAATAATAATAAATTAAAAATAAATAAGAAATAGTATTAAAAATATCTATTTTAAAATGGATTACAATAGTAAGTTAATCCGCGCGACCACTAATGTTACTAAATTTCGTGCGACTACTGCAGTGTCATTAGATATTGAGAACGGTCTAAATATTTCGGATGGTCGCCATGTTGGATTTCAATATATGTAGGCCATAGAGTTATGTACTATTTGATTATGATTATTGTGTACGTTCATTATGCAAATGTTGATTTCGATCCCATGATTAGAACACAAGAAATAAAAACTTAATTTTCTAAATTCTCACAGCCGCCATCTTGAGGTTACGTACACAATTGAACTAAATTAGTTACCAGTGCATTACAATGTGAATAACCATTTCCTTTACGAAGTTTCATTGCGTTTGAATCATTAAATCGTGAGAAACGTCTATTTAAAACTTTCAACTTCGCTTGGCCGCCATGTTCGTATTGTAGTTAACCGGTTTATGAAAGCCTCATAGATTAACTTTCAGTAGTGCCCTTTATCTCCGTACAAAATTTCATGGTGATACCGGTAGTAGTTTCAGAGATAGAGAATGCCGGTGAAATGTTTCGCACAGCCGCCATCTTAAGGTTATGTATACAATTGAACGAAGTTAGATGTGGGTGCATTACAATTTGTATAAACATATACTGTACCAAGTTTCATTGCGATTGGTTGGTTAAATCGCGAGAAACGTTTATTTAAAATCCGCAAATTCGCTTGGCCGCCGTGTTGGTTTTGTAGTTACCAGATTTTCAAAAGTCACATAGGTGAACTTCTAGTAGTTCCCTTTATCACCGTAAAATATTCCAGGGTGATATCGGTAATAGTTTCGGAGATATTGAGTGCTGGAGAAATATTTCGCACAGCCGCCATGTTGGATTGGTGAGACGTTACAAAATTTGAAGGGCACGGTCAGGGTCGTCTGGAATAGTGCTATGAACTTACCGAGTTTCACTGAAATCGCTCCAGCTGTTTAGAAGTTATTAGACACACACACACACACACACACACGCGGACAAAAGGTGATCTCATAAGCCTTTTTTTTTTTTTCAAAATTGAAAATAGGCTAAATTAGAAATAAACACGCTAGATGAAGCTGACTCAGATGGTGGGGGTAATGGGTGAGGAGAGTTCATCTAAGAGGTTAATGAGTTCAACTGTAGAGGGCAGCTTGCCACGGCAGGTGAGTGGTTATCGTGTCGGATTACTAACCGCAAGCTTGCAGGTTCGCTCCTGGCCATGGTAAGTGATTTTTGAAAGGTGACAAAAATCACGACACGCATGTCGTACGTTGTTGGCATGTTAAAGAACCCGTTTGAATTCAGTAGGCCGTGTTTATAATGGCAAAACGAATCTCGGGATCTTCCGCCCACACAATGTTCCATTCTCTACTAGAGACTGACTGCGTGGCTCAGCGGTAACGTTCTCGCTTGCTGAGCCCAGTTTGTAGGTTCGTATCCTGGCGCAGGATGCGGAAATGCGAAGGAGCCGTGTCAGTAGATTTACTGGCACGTTAAAGATCCTCTTCGGGGGAAAATTCCGGCACCCCGGTGTCTCTGAAAGCCAAAGTAGTTAAAAGGGACGTAAAACCAATAACATTACTATTATTAATATTATTATTATTATTAATGTGCCTCCGTGGCTTAGGCGGCAGCACGCCGGCCTCTCACCGCTGGGTCCGTGGTTCAAATCCCGGTCACTCCACGTGAGATCTGTGCTGGACAAAACGGAGGCAGACAGGTTTTTCTCCGGGTACTCCGGTTTTCCCTGTCAAAAATTTCATTCAAGCAACACTCTCCACTATCATTTCATTTCATCTGTCATTCATTTAATCATTGCCCCAGAGGAGTGCGTCAGGCCTCGACAGCCGGCACAGTTCATATCCTCGCCGCTAGATGGGGGCTCCATTCATTTCATTCCTGACCCGGTCGGAGACTGGAAGCAGGTTGTGGATTTTCATTTCATTATTATTATTAATGTATGTATGTCTACCCCTTATTATTCCCGTTTTCCAACGGGGTCGGGGATGAGATGCGATGGAAGTCTTTGTGGCGTTGGTTTTACGGCCGGATGCCCTTCCTGACGCCAACCTCATGAGAGGAGTTAATGAGAGATGAAATGAATGATGGTGAATGAAACTGGGCAAGGATGTGGAAGGAAGCGGCCGTGGCCTATCAGAAGGTACCGTCCCAGCATTTGCCTGGTGTTGAAAATGGGAAACCACGGGAAACCATTTGAAGGACGGCCGACGGTGGGGCTCGAACCCACGCGTCTACCGAGTCAGCAGAGAGCTTGGCCCCATAACCTAATGCTGCGCTTTAGCCAGCGTAGCCACTACTGTCAGTTATTATTATTATTATTATTAATAATAATAATATTTATTTACTGCGTATTTTCCCAATATTGGAAAGCGTTAAGCAATTTGACTCAATTCTTGACGTTCTTCTTATTTTGCCAGTATTGTTTCATTCTGTTGGAGAATGCCAATTTTCTTTCGTCAGACCATTGAGGTCTGTAAGGTGTAGGTTTTGCTTGCTCTGGTTGGACTTCCCAGTTGTTCACTTTCTTATTATTATATTTTTTTTATAATCGTTTCGGTCGTCTATGGACCACGTTATTTCAACTGCCATTTCCCTCTTTCTTTCTCATTGGCCCAGTATTCGCGCATTCTTCTTCGGTAAGCTTCCTTCCGTTCTTTGGTCCACTTCTTGCCGGTTTTCAATATAGGTTTTGGCTGAAAACTCTGTTTCTCCCCAAGTTACTTCTTCAAAGAGTCACGTTCCAAGATGTCCTCATGTGATATCCCCAGTTCTTGTAGGTCTTTTTCCACCTGTGTAAACCAGATCCCATTAGTTTTCTTTCCCCCCACAAAGTAGGCACAGATTCGATTGGACAATCTTCCAGAGTCTTCTTTTGCGAATGGTGTCCGTTATTGTTGTTATTATTTTTATTGTCTCTACTAGAAAGCGCTATAGTGTCAAAGAGCTTAGATATCTAACTTCCTTGACTTTCGTAGCGTTCCAAGGAACGACAAAATTCGACATTCAATCTGCCCTCTGTGTGTCAAATAACAAAGCTTGCACCCAGCACCCGATGCAATACGATATTATTATTACTATTATTATTATTATTTGAAGCCTCCGTGGCTTAGGCGGCAGCACGCCGGCCTCTCACCGCTGGGTCCGTGGTTCAAATCCCGGTCACTCCATGTGAGATCTGTGCTGGACAAAACGGAGGCAGACAGGTTTTTCTCCGGGTACTCCGGTTTTCCCTGTCAAAATTTCATTCCAGCAACACTCTTCACTATCATTTCATTTCATCTGTCATTCATTTAATCATTGCCCCAGAGGAGTGCGTCAGGCCTCGGCAGCCGGCACAGTCCATATCCTCGCCGCTAGATCGGGGCTTCATTCATTCCATTCCTGACCCGGTCAGAGACTGGAAGCAGGCTGTGGATTTTCATTTCATTATTATTTGTAGAGGGTAAGAGAAGTGGAGGTAGGCCTAGGAGGCGATGGTTACGAACAGTGTTGAACGGTTTCAGATAAGCAAATGAGGCCGCAAATGGGGATCATAGAGACGACGCGAGAGAGGCTTGCAGTTGTGGAGACAGCATTCTGTTTGCTGAGGGCTCTCTCCCACCCGGCTGTTTGCTGAGGGCTCTCTCCCACCCGGCTGTTTGAGGTTGGTTTATGAGCAGTAAAATGAACACATTGAACATTTCAGCCACGTCTTGTGTTTATAGTGGGGGAGGCTTCTTGGCCATAGAATTCTTTTAAGGCACCAGAACACCAGTTACTTTGCACCGCCCCAGCAGTCTTCCTTCTGATCCTGTCACGTGGCAAGGCAACTAAATTCCCTCGGATATGATATCCCAGGCTGTGGTATGCTCGCTACCTTGCTGAGAGACAATATGTATGAGTACGTTGAAGGGTGCTCGTACACCGCGTGTGGGAGTTCTTGCACACAGTTCACTATTATATCATATCTTCACTAACATGTAACATAGCATTATGAGAACTTACAAAGTTATAGTTAATACATAGGGCTTGTATTTAATATATAAGGTGCGTTCAAAAAGTAACGAGCCGGAAGCTGTAATGCGCAAAGCGGTGACGACATCCGTTAATCGTGGCGTGTGTAACGACATGTGGCTCCAACCAGAGCGTGGAAGGTCACAGCCCGTCGCTAGAGGGCACGGGTGCACGTCACGTGACAATGCAAAGCGAGCAGCTGCATGCATCAATCGTCCAACGCTGCCAGTCGAATTGAAAACAGTGACATGGAGGCGTCAACCGAGGAGCTAAGAGGTGTTGTTCGGTTTCTGACAGCGGAAGGAGTAGGGGGGACGGACATTCATCGCCGAATGTCACAAGTGTACGGCGAACACTGCATGTCCCTTGCAAGGGTCAAGGCGTGGCACAAGCGCTTCAGGGAAGGACGGGTGTCGTTAGACGATGATGCCCGGTCTGGAGCACCCCCTGCATTACCGATGACAACGTCCAGCTGGTTGATGCCCTCATTACCCAGGACCGCCGAGAGACAGTGAACGCCATAGCCGCCGTGGTCGGATTGAGCGTCCAAGTGTGCACACCATCATGAAGGAACGACTGCACTTGCGGAAAGTGTGTGCCCAATGGGTGCCCCACAGTCTTCAACCACACCAGGAAGCATGTCGAATGACCTACTGTCTTGGTCTTGGTTAGGCGATTGATGCATGCTGCTGCTCGCTTTGTATCGTTAAGTGACGTGCACGCGTGCCCTCTAGCGACGGGCTGTGAACTTCCACGCTCTGGTCGGAACCACACCTCGTTACACACGCCACGATTAGTCGATGTCGTCACCGGTTTGCGCATTCCAGCCTCCGGCTCGTTACTTTTTGAACGCACCTTATAAAAGGCGAACATATATAAAGTATTGCGTGATTTATAGGAAGGAAAATATTTGTGATTTTTAAACGTCATGAATAACAAAAAACACGATTTAACAGGAAATACCAGTCTGAGTGGAATTAATTTTTTCCTGTAAAGAAATGCATGAATATTTAAGTTGAACCTCATTCATGAAATTATACTAAGAAATAATTAATATAAGCCTATAGCTTACTTGGATAATTTAACAAATAACTATTTTTGAAAGACGAATTAAATATTTAAAAAAAACTTATTACTGACAAAATAACATTAATGGTGGTTCATTCTCGGTATTCCTGTGTTTTTTTATATGGAGGGGAAAACATTCCATTCAGACTGGTATTTCTCGTTTAATCGTGTTTTTTGCGATTCATGACGATTAATAAATCACGAATATTGTTGTTGGAGTTGTTGTTTGAGTCTTTAGTCTTTTGACTGGTTTGATGCAGGTCTCCATGCCTCCCTGACCTGAGCTAATCGTTTCATCTCTACATACACACATCAAAAAAAGTTTTGCATCACCTCGGTTCCCAGATCTCCGGCATATAGACGTTGACTGTGTATATTGTATCCAAGATACAGTCCCTTTGACTGTTCATAGATGTCACTAAAACTGCTCAAAGATGTAAACAACCATGCATGAGCAGGGCCTATTAGACGGAGGGGGTACGACAGCCGATCAGTTCCAGTCATTCCACCAGGACGAAGGTACGCTGCTCATGTTGTCTGTAGTTCTACCATGCCTAGAAGGTCAATACCGCAGTTCGATCGCGTCCGCATTGTTACTTTGTGTCAAGAAGGGCTCTCAACAAGGGAAGTTTCCAGGCGTCTCAGAGTGAACCAAAGCGATGTTGTTCGGACATGGAGGAGGTACAGAGATACAGGAACTGTCGATGACAGGCCTCGCTCAGGCCGCCCAAGGGCTACTACTGTAGTGGATGACCGCTACTTACGGATTGCCGCTCGGAGGAACCCTGACAGCAATGCCACCATGTTGAATAATGCGTTTCGTTCAGCCACAGGACGTCGTGTTTCAACTCAAACTGTGCGCAATAGGCTGCATGATGCGCAACTTCACTCCCGACGTCCATGGCGAGGTCCAGCTTTGCAACCCCGACACCATGCAGCGCGGTACAGATGGGCCCAACAACATGCTGAATGGACCCCACGGAATTGGCATCACGTTCTCTTCACCGATGAGTGTCGCATATGCCTTCAACCAGACAATCGTCGGAGACGTGTTTGGAGGCACCCTGGTCAGGCTGAACGTCTTAGACACACTGTCCAGCGAGTGCAGCAAGGTGGTGGTTCCCTGATGTTTTGGGGTGGCATTATGTGGGGCCGACGTACGCCACTGGTGGTCATGGAAGGCTCCGAAACGGCTTTACGATACCTGAATGACATCCTCCGACCCATAGTGCAACCATATCGGCAGAATTGGAGAGGCATTTGTCTTCATGGACGACAATTCTCGACCTCATCGTGCACATCTTGTGAATGCGTTCCTTCAAGATAACGACATCGCTCGACTACAGTGGCCAGCATGTTCGCCAGACATGAACCCTATGGAACATGCCTGGGATATGTTGAAAAGGGCTGTTTATGGACGTCTTGACCCACCAACCACTCTGAGAGATTTATGCCGAATTGTCGTTGAGGAGTGGGACAATTTGGACCAACAGTGTCTTGATGAACTTGTGGATAGTATGCCACGGCGAATACAGGCATGCATCAATGCAAGAGGACGTGCTACTGGGTATTAGAGGTAGTGGTGTGTACTGCAATCTGGACCGAAAATGCTGAAAGTCTAGCTGTATGATGGTACAACATGCAATGTGTGGGTCTCATGAGCAATAAAACGAGCTGAAATGTTGTTTGTGTTGATCTCTCTTCCCTTTGTATTTAACGGTTCCGGAACTCTTGGAACCGAGGTGATGCAAAACTTTTTTTGATGTGTGTAGTTACCACACCCTACATCCGAGGCAATCTGTTTAACATATTCTAACCTTGGTGTACCCCTACAGTTCTTGTCCACGACCCTTCCTTCCATAACTAAGCATTCCTGGGTGTGTTAATATGTGTCCTACTAACCGATCTCTTCTCTTCATTAGCAGTCGCCAGAAACATCTCTCCTCTCCCACTCGTCTTAATAACTCTTCGTTTGTAATCTTATCTACCCATCTGATCTTCATCATTCACCTGTAACACCACATTTCAAATGCTACAATTCTCTTCTTTTGTGCTGCACCAATAGTCCAAATTTCACTTCCATAGAGCGCCACGCTCCAGACAAAGGCTTTCAAAAATGACATCCTAATACCTAAATCTATATTCGATGTCAACAGATTCCTTTTTTGTCGAAATGCTTTCCTTGCCTGAGCCAACCTACTTTTTTTATCCTCTTTGCTTCGGCCATCACTGGTTATTTTGCTTCCTAAGTAACAGAAGTGTCCTACTTCCTTCAGATTTTCACCTGCCAATTTGATGTCCATAGAGGTTTCTGATTTATTTCGGCTGTATTCCAGTATTTTTGTTTTACATTTATAAATTTTCATCATGAATTCCCTTCTCAAGACGGAGTCCATACCATTCAAAAACTCATTCAAATCCTCAGGCGTGTCGGCCAAGATGACTATCATTATTTAAACCCGGGTGTTTATAACAAATCATAATTTTCCTTTATGCTTTTAGGTAGATTTCATTAGAAAGCTAACTATTGCAATGGGTCCCATGTTTCGACTTCCGGAAAATGTCGACATATCTTCGCGTTTCACACCCCCCAGACCCCAAAACCACCGTCAGTTCAAAAGTTTTTATATATATACTAGCTGTTACCCGCGGCTTCGCCCGCATTAACATTGGGAATCCCGTTATAACATTAGTTATATAGATAGATAAGCATGGATCCTAGTGGAAAATAATTCTATCACCTGAAACCAAAAATGCATGGGACGAAAAAAACATCAAAATATCATGTTGGTTTCGGACCCTAAAAGACGTGAAAAATATAATAAAAGTATTAAAAAAACTATTTTTTGAAATGGCATTCGAATCAATTTTTATGTCATTCCTGGCACTTTGAAAATTCCGGCCAAAATGTACAAAATCATTAATAACTCCCTAAGTATTCGTCGTTTGATGAAATAGCAAGAGACAAAAAAGATTTAATGTGTTATTGTCTACAACATAGGCCATGTATAATTTTACATTTTACCTGTTTTTTTTTTCAGAATTTCACCCCTCCCCATGGGCCACTTAAATTGGTTTTATGAAAAAACGGTCAAACACCTGTTTAGTTATTTTTTATGCTGATTTTTCTCGGCTGAGTTCCGAACTCCTCGCCTATGTCGTTTAAGAGATACACGCTCCGTTAGAAATTCTTCAACCCCCAATTTTCACCCCTTTCACCTCATAATATACACCACATCGAAAAACCCTCAGACACGTGTCTTCTTTTTTTTTAATGATGAGTTTATATGCCGAGTATCACATCCCCCAATGAAACCAATCGGGAGATATAGCTATTCAATGAAATGCAGGTCTACCCCCATAACACCCCTTTAGAACCTGAATATCCAAAAATCCTTTCTTAGTGGGCGTTTGCGGCCCTTGAGGAAGCTGCATACCAAATTTCATTCCAATCCGTTCGGTAGTTTCTGAGATTTCATGATGAATGAATCAGTCAGTCAGTGGTATTTGAGCTTTATATAGTAGATAGATAAGCATGGGTCCTAGTGGAAAATAATTCTATCACCTGAAACCAAAAATGCATGGGACGAAAAAAAAAACATCAAAATATCATGTTGGTTTCGGACCCTAAAAGATGTGAAAAATATAATAAAAGTATTAAAAAAAAACATTTTTTGAAATTTCATTCGAATCAATTTTTTGTCATTCCTGGGACTTAGAAAATTCCGACCAAAAAGTACAAAATCATTAATAACTCCGTAAGTATTCGTCGTATGATGAAATAGCAAGAGACAAAAAAGATGTAATGTGTTATTGTCTACAACATAGGCCATGTATAATTTTACACTCAGACATATTACGTTTACCCCCCCCCCCCTCCCCCATAATTTCACCCCTCCCCATGGGCCCCTTAAATTGGTTTTATGAAAAAAACGGTCAAACACCTGTTTAGTTATTTTTTATGCTGATTTTTCTCGGCTGAGTTCCGAACTCCTCGCTTATGTCGTTTAAGAGATGCACGCTCCGTTAGAAATCCTTCAACCCCCACTTTTCACCCCTTTCACCTCATAATATACACCACATCGAAAAACCCTCAGACACGTGTCTTCTTTTTTTTAATGATGAGTTTATATGCCGAGTATCACATCCCCCAATGAAACCAATCGGGAGATATAGCTATTCAATGAAATGCAGGTCTACCCCCTTAACACCCCTTTAGAACCTGAATATCCAAAAATCCTTTCTTAGTGGGCGTTTGCGGCCCTTGAGGAAGCTGCATACCAAATTTCATTCCAATCCGTTCGGTAGTTTCTGAGATTTCGTGATGAATGAATCAGTCAGTCATGGTATTTGAGCTTTATATAGTAGATGTATATCAGTTTATTGTGGACACGATAACTGCCGTAATTTTGCACCAATCACTTTGAATTTTTTACCGAATATGTCTACCAATAAAATCTCGGTCGATTTCGTTACTGGGATAAATCGGTCGAAGGGGGTGAAAATGGGGGGCTTTTTTCGAAAAAGTGAAATATTGCTATAACACTCTTAATATGTGAAATATCGAATCCGTTCAACGTTCATACTATGTGTCGGATAAATCCCAAAAATTGATGTTTGAAGAGTTTTTTATAGCACCAACCATTGACCAAAGGGGTGGGAAAAAGTGGGTTTTTCGGGAAACATTAATCATATCTCTCTTAATAGGCACAATATCAAAACCGTACAAAATGCACAATATTCCCCTAATAATTACCTAAAACTTTTGTCTGAAAGAATTTTTGATATGACCCACCATTACGCCAAGGGACGAGAAAAATGATTTCAGAATTATAAGAAAATGCCAAGAGCTATCAGAGGTTGCCATGGCAACACTACTAAATTGATGAGGCATGAGCCATCAGACGTTGCCATGACAACGCACTTGCACGAGATCTGATTCAGTATTTCCATCTAAGTTGTTGGTTGGTTGGTTCTTAAGTTTAGGGGCTGCGACAACGCGGTCATTTAGCCCCGTGTACTTTGGGTGTGTGTAGAATCTGTCCGATAACCGGTGTTAATTGTGATGACTGTATTAGTGTGTGTTATCTGTTTGTTAATTTAAGTACTGCAACTAACAATTTTTCAGATAGTTCCTACTTTTGCCGCCAAGCGCCACTGTCAACGACTACTAGGCCAAGTTCAGAACTGAGCCACTAGACGCCGCCGCAGTCGGCTCTTGGCAACGAACATAGAGCGTTGTTTACATTCTTAACCTATCCAATTTAGCTTCACACAGGTGCAATTAGTGGAAGGATCTTTAACATGCCATAAATCTATGACATGGGACCGCCGGCTTTACTTCCCCTCCGAAAGAAGGCATACTGAGGGATTTTTAACGCACTTAAAAATCCGATGGCTTCGGCCGGGTTTGAACCCGTTATCTTGGGCATAGAAGCTCAGCATGCTACCGACTACGCCACCGAAGCCGCCTGACAAAGTGGGAAGCGGCTTCGGTGACGTAACTGGTAGCATGCTGAATGTCTATGCCCAATGTCGCGGTTTCAAAGCCGGCCGAAGTCGTCGGATTTTCTAAGAGCGCTAGAATCCCTCAGTATGCTTTCCTTTGGAGGGGAAGTTCCAACGTTCGTTGCGAGTTGCTGGTTGGGGTGGCATCTAGTAGCCAAGTTCACAGCTAGGTGTCGTTGACGGTAGTACCTGGTAGCAACATTAGGAACTACTGCTTGAAATTGACCGTCTGCAGTCCTTAACTGAATTAAGACTAATACAGCCATTACAATTCACACCATTTTTCAGACAGATTCTACACTCACCCAAAGTACACGGGGTTAGATGACCGCGTTGTCGCAGCCCCTAAACTGAGGAACCAACCAGAGGTAGATTTCACTAGAAAGCTAACTATTGCAATGGGTACTGCGCCAGAATTTATTGAAGGTCATTACTCAAGAACTGATCTGGAGATGAACCAAGACCCCAGAAAATAAATGAGTGGATGAAAATTTTTATTTATTAAAAATTTGAGAAATATGGGAAAAACTGTATGGAAATGAGTGAAATACTATATATCTTATGCATTTATAAAAGGCAAGGAAGTAGGAATGATTTAAAGATGAACATATATTCCATTATATGAATGTGGGAGGTCCATATTTCGTGAAACATCACGCCACTTGAAGCGAGAGTTACGTCATGAGAGAGGGGAAGAGACGAAGGTCGAACGGCGGACTGAAGTGAGGAGAGGTGGTAGGAGTTACGTCACACCACGAGAGGAGAGGAAGAGAGACTGGAACTTGAGGAGTGCGGAGAACAGGACGGGAGAGTTCTTTCCAATTTGAGATTTGAACGAGACAAGACCTCGAGCAGAAACGAATTTTCTTATAATAGTGCTACAGTTCATAAAAGTTGGAAGCAAGGAAGAGTGCAATTCCAGAACTTACAGTAACTTAGGAGCAAGCTACAATATACATAAAGCAGAACCGAACAGTACAACCATGTATTGCAGTGCGTATGCAATATAGTGGAAGGATCTTTAACATGCCATAAATCTATGACATGGGACCGCCGGCTTTACATAGCTTGAAACATTTCGACGAGAAGCTATTTAGTATTTCTACGTGTAAAAGCTTATTTGAACATTGTATTGAAAATGCAAGTTAAAAGTCAGCAACGGGGAGGTCTTAATTACATTATCAGAAATATGAATATTACCATGTGCTAAGCTAAAAGCATAGGGAAGTAAAGACTACAAGGATGTCAGTTGAATTCCAGATTCACTAGCATGAAAGGCGCAACATAATATCTACGTAAAGAGCAACATCACCGAGCAAAACTCATACTTTTCTACGAGAGTTTTAACACATCTTGAGATACGAAAACGCTTGCATAAACGACAATATACCACCGTGATGTCTATTCTGAAGAAAACCTATGTCTATTCTGAAGAAAACCGATGTATATTCTGAAGAAACCCAGATGTCTATTCTGAAGAGTTGGAGAATCGAAGCCGGCCTACTTGCAGTGTACGAGAGAAGGAGAGCTGGCGGAGCAGTTCACGGCGAGGTCATTCACCACGAGTCCAGCTGGGTTCAGTCACAAACTGGTCTTCATAGCTGTGGGCGATGCTATGGAATACGACAAGTTTGGTTTGGAAGGAGAGATGCAGGTATTTTCAACAGTCCAGAAGCCAGCAAAAGGTAGTGAAGAAATTGTCTTTATCATGTAGAATTGTAGTTATGTTCTGTGATTATCCAATTGACCAACCGCATATTTTTCAACCGCATATTTTTCAAACGCAGTATTTTTAACAGTATTTTTCAACAGTAATTTTTAACTGCATTATTTAAAACGTATAATTTTGTCAAAGTAATTAAATTTGTGTAGATCTTGTTATAGTGATTTTTCGTATTTTTCTACGGAGTTATATGCCGTGTTCTTGAAAATTTCAGTCACTTGGACGAAATTTTGGCATGTTGATGCTATTAACAATAAGGTTATATTAAAGTAAAATCGTGTAATATTTTTCATATTTGCGTTAGATTTAATTTAATTAAATCTGTTTTATCGCAGCGATGGAATATAAATGAATTGTTTAGAGGAACATAGAATGAATTGTATTAAAGGGATATAAATGAATTGTTTAAAGGAATATGAAGCAAATTATTTAAAAGAATGTAGAGTGAACTATTTAAAAGGAATAGAACGTTGAACAAAGTAAAGAAAGAGTAAGATTGTAATTGAAGTAAAAGGAAGTTTATTGGAGCAAATTTAAGTACAGTATATTTAAGAAGTAACGTCACGAAGTGTAAAGAATATTTCGACAACTCATGATGTTGATTCGAGTGTCAGAAATTTATTATGAACGAAAGTATTACGAAAAGCTTATACACATATGTCTAATGAGATTTAGAGCGTTAAAAAGCATAAACGAATTTGTTAAACAAATATATTCATGGATAGAAGTCAAACTTATATCTTTTGTTAAGAATATGAATATTTACTGATATTTCTTGAAAAGTTGTAATAAAATGTTAAGCTGAATTTAAACACGTGAAAAAGAAAATTAACAAAGTTAAATCACAGGGTGATGAGAAAGTGAAAGTACAACGATTTATTGCAGAAATGGAATTATGAGCACGAGGCGAAGTTATATCAGTATAGAGGAGAAATGTTAAAGTAAAGGAAGTATATGTATTGAAGTGGAAGTTTATAGTTGAATTACCGTGCGAATTAAGGAGATATGAACGTAAAGGAGTTACGTAATTTTACGAAGAGAGGCTGAGGAGTCTCTAAGTTTTTCTAGTATTGATTGCAATAATTGTGAAGTTATGTGAGTGTATTGAAGGCAGATTCTGTACAGGGTGTTTAAGAGAGAAAGTAATTGTTGTATAATTATGAAAGAGGAGTGTTGAAACGAAGGTTAATGCCGTGCTCGTCCAGTATTCACGTTTATCAGAAGATTGTTAACTCAGTAAAGAATTTCAGAACTTATTTCAGTATTTCATGATAAATAGATAAAGGTAAAAAGGAACAGTGCTTAGCTTAAATGTTTGTCACTTATGTTCAATTGATTATGACGAGTATTTATTACTTTCAACACGATAGTTGCGGTGTATGTTTGGATTTGATGTTTAAGAAAATTGAGTAGATGAAAGACTTATTGGAGGAAGAAAATTTAATCTTCGACATTATGAAGTGTAAAATTTGAGAGATTCATAAAGAATGTATATATGCACATAGTTCATGAATAATTTTTGATTAGATATGGAACTACGGTTCATAGTTGAAGCGGACCTGTATAAAATAGGGCAATAATTAGTAACACGCCGTTTCACATTTTCTAACTATAATTGCCACGTGCAAATTTATCTTTGCAGTTATTTTTGTTGAAGTGTCAGGGAGACACAATATTCAGGGAGGAAGCCAGTTTTTTATACTTGTTTTATTAGCTTAATAAACGGCTGGCGCTTTTTAGCGACTTAGTCAACTTTTATCTAAACTGATACCGTTTTCATTGTCGTCATCGTCGAAAATAGTACTACGAGGTATAGATACAGGCGCTCACTATAGATTAAACCTTATCACCCCTCGAGATTGGAGTTTCTCGATTTGCTCTAAATGTAAATTATAGTAGAAATTTGTACCTTGTCTAGTAGTACTATTTTCTTTACGAATAATATTTATCATGTATGTTCCTGAAATTCCCAATTTTACTTAGTAGGCATGGTAAGTTTGTGAGCTGGGTAACTTACATGTTTGCAATCCTTTTTCGATCTTTGGATATAAGTACTGATGGGTTTCTTCGGGCGCATATAGATAGATATTATTTAAATTGCGTGCCCATCCGTGGGGCATTCGAAAAGCATTCGAAATGCATTCGAAAGAGCACATGAGAGAAGAAGTTTGGAAGTACTCGAGAGTGAGGCCATATTAGTTTTGAAAAGAAAAATGCCGATCCCAAATTTAAAGATTGTTGAGATGAACACAACATCAGCAGATTAGTGGAGTACACTATAGTTGTGAGGCATAATTTTTAAACCAGCTAACGACATTTGTCATGTAATAGTAAATTTAAAAGTAAATTCATGTTGTTAAACATAGGTTAAGTGAGATGATAGAATGAAGCGATGTCAGTTCAGTAAAATGGGACGATGAGATATACGAGAACTCGTGATTAAAATAGATGTAAGTAGGATTAAGATGTTCTATATATTCCATCACTGGTATAAAATGCATGCGTTGGTCAATCTGGATATTCACTGGTAATTTTTGTAGTCGATACTTCCCTAATTCTCAAGAAAAGAAGAATTATGTCAACGAATGATATGACGTTCATTCGAACGAAGCTTGAAACCATGAAGGAAGGTCAAAGTACGTTGACCAAAGACCTTGAAGCCCTCTACCAATTGACACATAACAACATTAAACAGTTGAAAACCGAGATTCAGAAATCAGTAGCTACTGTAAAATCAGAAGTCAAGGCAGAGTTATCAGTTGCTCAAACACTTACTACGGCTAGTATAACATTAGCACAGGAAGAAGCTAAGTTAGCTTTAGAGAAGGCCAGAAAGGAAGATAGACTAGCTAGAGAGAAGGAAAGAGAAGAAGCCAAGTTAGCTTTGGAAGAGGCAAATAGGATAAAAGCAGAGATAAGATTAGCTCAGGAAAAAGCTCGCGAGGAGGACAGGTTAAGTCAGGAGCAGGCTAGATTAGAAGATAGAAAGATCCAAGCCGAAATAAGAGAAGCACAGGAGGAAGCTAGGAAAATACATGAGGAGGTTAGGAAAAATCAGGACAAAGCTCAGGAAGAAGCTAGGAAAATACATGAGGAAGCTAGGAAAAATCAGGAAAAAGCTCAAAGAATTTTTGAAAGGGCAGGTAATGCACAGGAAGAATTAAAAGCTTCATTTGATCAATTCAAACAGGACATGGCAGGAAAAGTGATAGAAATCCAATTAACTAACAGTAATCACATGATAGAACTAGAACAGAAACTACAGGCTTGCATGAGCTCAATTAAGGAAGAGAATAACACTCATCATGTACACATTTCAGGGGCCCAGAACAAACTCAAGGAGCAACTTGACAATCTAAATGGCACTGTTGGTGAATTACAGGTCAAGTTGGAAGGTCAAAGTAAACTGATTGAAGAGGGTATAAATGTAGATATAAATGCTTCCATTGTAAAGGCAGTTACGGACATGAAGGAGGAGGTCGTAACAGTCACAACTCAAATCATATCAGAAATACACCATAAATTAGCAAATGACATTAAAGCTATAGAGTTATGTTCCAATATTAATGTTAGCAAGGTACGGGAAGATCTATCCAAGCGGATAGATACATTACAAAATAATAACGTAGCCACGCTGACAGAGATTGTTAATAAAACAGATTTAACTAACTCGAATGAATTTGACAAAATTAAATGTACGGTCGATGAGATAAGCATAGAACTAGCGAAAATTCGATCAAAGCAGGAAAAGGATACCAGCGAAATAGAACAGCAATTAAGGTCACTTACGATAGGAGATGCTACATTTTCATCTACGTTGAGAACTGAAGTCAGGGAGGACATCAGAAAGGACTTGACGAGATTTTTTCAAGCAAGAGATGAACAATTGAAAGAAGAAATGAGGAGATTAGAGGCTAGGACAGACAGAATAGAAGAGGATAAGGAAAGCGAGATTAGTCAACAGCAAATTCCGAAGTCAAATTTTAACTTCAGTCGAGAGCCATTTCAAACTGAAATAGGGGAATTTGGAGGAGATTTTGAACCTTACCAGAGTAGGTCAAATGCCAATGTCATCGTAATCAAAAATAATGATGAGAAACCGAACAAATTCCGCGGAGTAGGCAATATTACTGCAGTAGAATTTCTGAGAGACACGAGGTCGTATTTAGAAGACAATAGGATACCTCGTGAAAGACATATGAGGGTCGTAGAAAAATACTTGGATTCAGAAGCGTTAGTATGGCACAGAGCTTTCAGATACACGTATCAGACATTTGAAGAATTCGCTATAGCTCTGCAGAAACGATTTTGGAGCAAGGAACTTCAACAAGATATACGAGCAGAAATTTATTCTAAGAAGTATGCATATTCCAGTCCAACGAAATACGCAAGTTTCTTCACGAAACAATTAGCACGCTTGCAGTATTTGCAACCCCCTTTGGCGGAAGAAGACTTGGTTCACGCTATTTCATGCCAGTTACCAACGGAAGTTAGGAGGCACCTCATTTCGGCAAACGTGAAAGCTCTAGAAGGAATGGCAGAAATTTTGAGAAGACTGGATCACACGTCTAATGTGTCCAACAACTCAACTGGAAATCAAAACCAGAGAGGTAGAAACCAGGAATCGAGAGAAATTCACACCAAACACATCGATCAAATGCAGCAAACAGAGGAGAACAAAAATGGAGTAGGTCCAACGAGATCCAGGATGTATGGACAGAATCGATTTCGACCAGATTATCAGAGACCTAGAGAAGGAAGGCCATATGAAAATCAAAGATGGAGGAATAACTATTACACCAGGAACAATGATTATCGTAGAGAGGGATATTATAGTCGAAACAACCCTACGAATAATTATGGATATCGGAGATATCAGAACTGGAGAAACACGAATAATTATTCAAGACAGCAACAACAGCAAAGTCAACAAAATCAAGGTTGGAGGAATAATAACAATGTAAGAAGGTATTATGATGACAGGGAAAGAGAAAGTCAGGAATACCTAAGGAATCGCAGAGAAAGGAACGCGAGAGACCAAAATCAGGGACAGCATAACCTGAATCAAGAACCTCAACCTGGGACAAGCAGAGATAGAAGGAATGAAGACCCAGGAGGGGCACAAAAAAAACGTCAAATTCCAAAAACTGAAGGAGGAAGAAAACAGCACCGTAACCAGACATGAAATCCAGATTAATGAGTTGTATGAAGCCACGAATGAAGATCTCCTGTATGAGAGAGAAGAGACGAAAACAGACAGAGTAGCGAGGTTACCGATTATAGAAATCATATCAGAAGGAGAATGCCTGAGAACACTACTAGATACGGGAGCAACAGCATCAATTTTATCAGAGAACTGTTTTCACAGATTGAAGGATGGAAATTCACTTATAGCAATGCCCGTTTCAACCATTAAAGTCAGGGGCGTACGACAAGACCATGAAATGTAAAGTCCAAGCACTAATGGAATTCTCTATAAACGAATACAGATATGAGCAGGTATTCATAGTCTTGAGCCAGAAAAATTTTGATGCTATTTTAGGCATTGATTTCATAACAAAGACTGGAGCTGTGATCGATTTAAGAAATGGAGTCATAAGATTTAATGAAGGCCTACATCAATCAGAGGATACGACGAAGGATGAGATTGAGTGTAGTTTGATTGACGAAACTACAGAAGAAAATCTTGTGAAGATTGTAATGGAAGTTGAAGCAGAAGGAATACCTCACTATGGCAGGAAGATTGAGAATTTTGAAGATCAGAGGGAGAAATTGGAAGAATTGGTAACGACTTATGCAGACATTTTTGATAACAAGCCAGGCATTATAAGAGGATATAAATATCAGATTAGGCTCGCTGATGACACACCTTTTCAGAAGAAATTGTATCCAATTCCGGAGAAGTATCAAGCTGAAGTGACAGGGCTCATAAAAGGCATGGAAAAAGAAGGGATTATAAGAAAGCAAGCCACTCCTTATTTAAATCCACTTACTGTTGTGAAGAAAGCAGATGGTAGTCTTAGACTATGTTTAGATGCCAGGGGCATAAATACTCTTCTGCTGAAAGAATTCGACAGGCCACCGAAAATTAGAGAACTACTGAGGAGATTCAAGAATAAAACCTGTTTCTCAGTGATTGATTTAACTGCAGCATTTCATCAAATAGAGCTTACAGAAGACAGCAAATGTTATACAGGGTTCATGTTCAATCAAACCTGTTATGTATACCAAAGAGTACCATATGGATTGGTAAATTCAAGTCCAGCACTTATCAGAGCCTTGGATGACAAGTTGAGTGAAGAAGTGAAACAATTTTCTATTTGCTACGTGGATGATATCATCATATCTTCAGAGACACCAGAGCAACATTTCATGCATTTGAGGAAGCTATTTGATAACCTCAGAAGTGCAAACATCAAGGTGAAATTGGATAAATGTCATTTCTTTCAAGAAAAGATCAACTTTCTTGGGCATACTATAGACAGATTTGGTTACCATCCGAATGAAGACAAGATTGAAGCAATTTTGAAATTTCCAACACCCAAGAAAATTAAAGACATCAGAGCTTTTGCGGGTCTTTGTCAGTTTTTCAGTAGTCATTGTCCACGTTATTCAGAAATCATGGCACCTCTACATGAGCTTCTAAAGAAGAACAATAGATGGAAATGGGATGCAGCTGCTGAGAATGCCTTAATTCAAGCAAAGGAAATGCTCAGAGATAACATCAAGTTGGAGTACCCAGATTTTGAAAGAACTTTCATCATAGAAACGGACGCTTCACGAGTTGGTATTAGTGCAGTCTTATATCAGAAGGATCAAGATGGAAATCCTCACTATATTTCATTCAGCAGTAGGAAGTTACGCACGCACGAGCTGAATTACTTCACGACGGAGCTTGAAGCTTTAGCCGTCATAAATGCTCTACAAAATTGGAAGAAATTATTGCTGGGACACAAGATCATAATCAGAACGGATCATAAAGCACTAGAATTCATGTTGAAGTCAGACTTGTCAAGCGATAGGATGACCAGATGGACCATGTTTTTGCAACAATTTGATGCCACGATAGTTCATGTACCTGGAAAAGACAACCTTCTAGCAGATATTCTTTCAAGACATCCGATTCGTGAGAGAAATGTGAGAATTAATGTTATCCAGACAGATGCAGAAGATCAAGAAACGCTGGATAAGCTGAGAAGAATTCCTCTTTTTCAAAAGAAGCATGCACCATTCAGGAACATTTATCGATTTTTGTCAGGGAGAATGACAAGGAGGCACGCCTCATACTTCGAAACGAGAAGGAAAGCTAGACACTATATTCTCGTGGGAGAAACTGTATGTAAATACATTGATGCCAGACATACGAAAGTACGAGTTGCTATTCCACCAGAACTTATTGTGCCACTAATTTGGTTAGTACACAAAAGTATAGGCCACGGAGGAGTTGACAAAACATACTATACCATGTTAGAAAAATTCTACTGGATTAATATGAGAGAATCCATAACCATAGTGATCAGATCTTGTGAACTGTGTCAGAAGAATAAATATAATTCTGAACTATTGAAGGAGAGACCTAAAGCGATTATTCCGACGAAACCATTGGAATTGTTTAGTCAGGATATTTTTGGACCTGCACCGAAAGGAGACAGAGGAAACCAGTATGTGTTAGTTACAATGGATGTATTCTCCAAAATTGTAATGCTCAATCCCATGCAGAAAGCAACAACGAGGAATGTTTTATATCACCTGGAGAGGAACATTATTCGAAAGTTAGGAAAACCAGAGAGACTATTAACAGACCATGGAACGCAATTCACTTCTGCAGAATTTCAGGGAGCGATGGATAGGTTGGATATTGTTCACCTATTTTCATCAGTTCGAAGCCCAGAGACGAATCCTATTGAAAGAACAATGCTGGAATTTTCAATGTACATTCGCTTGTATAGTGCAGATAATCATGCGAATTGGGTAAAGATTGTACCACTAGTGGAATTTTGCATCAATAATACGAGACATGAGAGCACCAACGATATTCCAGTCATGTTGCATTTTGAAGAGAAACCCGTACGACCATGGAACGGAATCTCCAATATTCCGGAAGATAACGAACCACCGATGGACCAGAGAATCGAAGAAGCGAGGATCCAGTTGAAAAAAGCGGCTGAGAAGAGATTAAAACGTTTAGAAGGGAAGAAATTCAGTGGACCGCTACGAGAAGGTGACCTTGTATTAGTCAGGATTCCTGTGAAAGCTGACGTACTGAAAAAAGTGTATATCAAATTCAGTAACCTGTTCAGAGGACCGTTCAAAGTAGATACAGTCTACGGTAATAATTGCTATAAAATTGTAAGAGTGGAAGATAATAGATCCATTGGAAAATTCAACCATTCCAAATTGAAAAGATTTTACCCACAGATACAGTAAAATCAATAAATTCAGTCTCAAGAACGGAGATATTACAGGTATTCAAGAAAGTACAGGCTATACTTTACTTTAAATTAGCAACGGGGAAATGCGCCAGAATTTATTGAAGGTCATTACTCAAGAACTGATCTGGAGATGAACCAAGACCCCAGAAAATAAATGAGTGGATGAAAATTTTTATTTATTAAAAATTTGAGAAATATGGGAAAAACTGTATGGAAATGAGTGAAATACTATATATCTTATGCATTTATAAAAGGCAAGGAAGTAGGAATGATTTAAAGATGAACATATATTCCATTATATGAATGTGGGAGGTCCATATTTCGAGAAACATCACGCCACTTGAAGCGAGAGTTACGTCATGAGAGAGGGGAAGAGACGAAGGTCGAACGGCGGACTGAAGTGAGGAGAGGTGGTAGGAGTTACGTCACACCACGAGAGGAGAGGAAGAGAGACTGGAACTTGAGGAGTGCGGAGAACAGGACGGGAGAGTTCTTTCCAATTTGAGATTTGAACGAGACAAGACCTCGAGCAGAAACGAATTTTCTTATAATAGTGCTACAGTTCATAAAAGTTGGAAGCAAGGAAGAGTGCAATTCCAGAACTTACAGTAACTTAGGAGCAAGCTACAATATACATAAAGCCGAACGGAACAGTACAACCATATATTGCAGTGCTTATGCAAAGTTGTTCCACATAGCTTGAAACATTTCGACGAGAAGCTATTTAGTATTTCTAGGTGTAAAAGCTTATTTGAACATTGTATTGAAAATGCAAGTTAAAAGTCAGCAACGGGGAGGTCTTAATTACATTATCAGAAATATGTATATTACCATGTGCTAAGCTAAAAGCATAGGGAAGTAAAGACTACAAGGATGTCAGTTGAATTCCAGATTCACTAACATGAAAGGTGCAACATAATATCTACGCAAAGCGCAACATCACCGAGCAAAACTCATACTTTTCTACGAGAGTTTTAACACATCTTGAGATACGAAAACGTTTGCATAAACGACAATATACCACCGTGATGTCTATTCTGAAGAAAACCGATGTCTATTCTGAAGAAACCCAGACGTCTATTCTGAAGAGATGGAGAATCGAAGCCGGCCTACTTGCAGTGTACGAGAGAAGGAGAGCTGGCGGAGCTGTTCACGGCGAGGTCATTCACCACGAGTCCAGCTGGGTTCAGTCACAAACCGGTCTTCATAGCTGTGGTCGATTCTATGGAACACGACAAGTTTGGTTTGGAAGGAGAGATGCAGGTATTTTCAACAGTCCAGAAGCCAGCAAAAGGTAGTGAAGAAATTGTCTTTTATCATGTAGAATTGTAGTTATGTTCTGTGATTATCCAATTGACCAACCGCGTATTTTTCAACCGCAGTATTTTTAACAGTATTTTTCAACAGTAATTGTTAACTGCATGATTTAAAACGTATAATTTTGTCAAAGTAATTAAATTTGTGTAGATCTTGTTATAGTGATTTTTCGTATTTTTCTACGGAGTTATTTGCCGTGTTCTTGAAAATTTCAGTCACTTGGACGAAATTTTGGCATGTTGATGCTATTAACACTAAGGTTATATTAAAGTAAAATCGTGTAATATTTTTCATATTTGCGTTAGATTTAATTTAATTAAATCTGTTTTATCGCAGCGATGGAATATAAATGAATTGTTTAGAGGAACATAGAATGAATTGTATTAAAGGAATATAAATGAATTGTTTAAAGGAATATGAAGCAAATTATTTAAAAGAACGTAGAGTGAACTATTTAAAAGGAATAGAACGTTGAACGAAGTAAAGAAGGAGTAAGATTGTAATTGAAGTAAAAGGAAGTTTATTGGAGCAAATTTAAGTACAGTATATTTAAGAAGTAACGTCACGAAGTGTAAAGAATATTTCGACAACTCATGATGTTGATTCGAGTGTCAGAAATTTATTATGAACGTAAGTATTACGAAAAGCTTATACACATATGTCTAATGAGATTTAGAGCGTTAAAAAGCATAAATGAATTTGTTAAAGAAATATATTCATGGAAAGAAGTCAAACTTATATCTTTTGTTAAGAATATGAATATTTACTGATATTTCTTGAAAAGTTGTAATAAAATGTTAAGCTGAATTTAAACACGTGAAAAAGAAAATTAACAAAGTTAAATCACAGGGTGATCAGAAAGTGAAAGTACAACGATTTATTGCAGAAATGGAATTATGAGCACGAGGCGAAGTTATATCAGTATAGAGGAGAAATGTTAAAGTAAAGGAAGTATATGTATTGAAGTGGAAGTTTATAGTTGAATTACCGTGCGAATTAAGGAGATATGAACGTAAAGGAGTTACGTAATTTTACGAAGAGAGGCTGAGGAGTCTCTAAGTTTTTCTAGTATTGATTGCAATAATTGTGAATTTATGTGAGTGTATTGAAGGCAGATTCTGTACAGGGTGTTTAAGAGAGAAAGTAATTGTTGTATAATTATGAAAGGGGAGTGTGGAAACGAAGGTTAATGCCGTGCTCGTCCAGTATTCACGTTTATCAGAAGATTGTTAACTCAGTAAAGAATTTCAGAACTTATTTCAGTATTTCATGATAAATAGATAAAGGTAAAAAGGAACAGTGCTTAGCTTAAATGTTTGTCACTTATGTTCATTTGATTATGACGAGTATTTATTACTTTCAACACGATAGTTGCGGTGTATGTTTGGATTTGATGTTTAAGAAAATTGAGTAGATGAAAGACTTATTGGAGGAAGAAAATTTAATCTTCGACATTATGAAGTGTAAAAATTTGAGAGATTCATAAAGAATGTATATATGCACATAGTTCATGAATAATTTTTGATTAGATATGGAACTACGGTTCATAGTTGAAGCGGACCTGTATAAAATAGGGCAATAATTAGTAACACGCCGTTTCACATTTTCTAACTATAATTGCCACGTGCAAATTTATCTTTGCAGTTATTTTTGTTGAAGTGTCAGGGAGACACAATATTCAGGGAGGAAGCCAGTTTTTTATACTTGTTTTATTAGCTTAATAAACGGCTGGCGCTTTTTAGCGACTTAGTCAACTTTTATCTAAACTGATACCGTTTTCATTGTCGTCATCGTCGAAAATAGTACTACGAGGTATAGATACAGGCGCTCACTATAGATTAAACCTTATCACCCCTCGAGATTGGAGTTTCTCGATTTGCTCTAAATGTAAATTATAGTAGAAATTTGTACCTTGTCTAGTAGTACTATTTTCTTTACGAATAATATTTATAATGTATGTTCCTGAAATTCCCAATTTTACTTAGTAGGCATGGTAAGTTTGTGAGCTGGGTAACTTACATGTTTGCAATCCTTTTTCGAGCTTTGGATATAAGTACTGATGGGTTTCTTCGGGCGCAGTACCATGTTTCGACTTCCGGAAAATGTCAACACATCTTCGCGTTTCACATCCCCCAGAACCCAAAACCACCGTCAGTTCAAAAGTTATATATAATTTATGTATGTATATGTATATACATACATAAATTATATATATATATATATATATGTATATCAGTTTATTGTGGACTCGATAACTGCCGTAATTTTGCACCAATCACTTTGAATTTTTTACCGAATATGTATACCTATAAAATCTCGTTCGCGTTCGTTACTGGGCTTAATCGGTCGAAGGGGGTGAAAATGGGGACCTCTTTTCGAAAATGTGAAATATTGCCATAACTCTCTTAATATGTGAAATATCGAATCCGTTCAACGTTCATACTATGTGTCGGATGAAGCCCAAACATTTATGTTTGAAGAGTTTTTTATAGCACTAACCATTGACCAAAGGGGTGGGACAAAGTGGGTTTTTCGGGAAACATTAATCATATCTCTCTTAATGGGCACAATATCAAAACCGTACAAAATGGACAATATTCCTCTAATAATTACCTAAAACTTTTGTCTGAAAGAATTTTTCATATGACCCACTATTATGCCAAGGGATGAGAAAAATAATTGCGGAATTATAAGAAAATGCCAAGAGCTATCAGAGGTTGCCATGGCAACACTACTAAATTGATGAGGGATGAGCTATCAGACGTTGCCAAGATAACGCACTTGCACGAGATCAGATTCAGATTTCCATCTAAGTGTGAAGCGGCTTCGGTGACGTATCTGGTAGCATGCTGAATGTCTATGCCCAAGGTCGCGAGTTCAAAGCCGGCCGAAGTCGTCTGATTTTCTAAGTGCGCTAAAAATCCCTCAGTATGCTTTCCTTCGGAGGGGAAGTTCCAACGTTCATTGCGAGTTGCTGGTTGCGGTGGCATCTAGTAGCCAAGTTCACAGCTAGGTGTCGTTGACGGTAGTACCTGGTAGCAACATTAGGAACTACTGCTTGAAATTGACCGTCTGCAGTCCTTACCTGAATTACAGACTAATACACCCATCCCAAAGTACACGGGGTTACATGACCGCGTTGTCGCAGCCCCTAAACTGAGGAACCAACCAAAATCTCTGCGGGAGATACAATTTTGCGTGAAGAAGTAACAGACCGTTACATAGTTACACATCAGTGTCGAAACCTTGCATAAGGACAGTGTGACCACAAGTATAAAAATGGACCCCAAATGACAAGAAGGTTGCCGTTCCCATAAGACAATAAAATGTTTAAAATAAGCATAAAATGACGAAAAACAAAGTTAATTAAGCTCCAATTATAAAATACCTTCTCGCAATAAATGAGGTCTGATCCTTCTACGAAAATCTGCATATTCTGCCTATTTTCGCCTATCCCCAAGTTTGTCCGGTGAAATCTACCTCCGCCTTCCGGCGTGCCGAGAGGACTTTTTTATTTCTATTTCTTATGACAAAATGTAAGATGATGATTTAAGCTAATCTCATTCAAATTATGTCATTAAGCACAATTAACATTGCGAACATTAAAGAGTTGCAATTCAGACTGTGTGACATTCATTATAAACATAGCACATGACACACAAAGCCTAAGGGAGCTACGTTTTCCACATAATGTCTAAATATGTTGCATTAGTAATTTATGCTTTAAGGGGCAGACGACCTTATAGTTCGCCCCTTAATACAACAAATACATAACTATTATTGTAATGCAGAATGCGGAAATATGTCGTGCGGATTCGGATAATGTCTTTTAAATCCGCGCAGGGCTCTAGTTATGTGCAGCGAATGGCTGAAAATATTGTTTTATCCCTTTGTTGGGGGTGGGATAAACAGAGTAGTGTAGGTGTGCTAATTTTAAGAGCTGTTTCTGGACGAGGGCAGTTTCCCGTGATTGGGAGAGACTACCTGTGTAATGTATTGGTGCGAGTGCTTAATCTATTGGGGGCGTCCCTGCAGGATGCGCTTACCTGCTAGGGGATGAATGTCTAAGTGCAGGCTGCTAATCTAGCCTGCCAATTAAGTAGAGTGAGCAATTCAGCGAACGTGCAGAGTCGGTGACTTGGCACTCTGCAGTCGGGTCGCTTGCTCGAGTACAATAGAACCTGACGATGCAGTTCCTGGTCGTCGCGGTCAGGGGCAATTATGACTAAGATCAGGTTGGGTATAAGGATGTAAAATGGAGTGTGATTAGTAATGAACGTGTGTGTTTACTGACCAAGTGTTTATTGGCCAGTAGCTGTGATGTGATGTCCCTTTTTGGGGAGTTAAACAAATATAAAATGAAGTACAAATTGTAAAGTACACAAATGTTTAGGGTAGGTGTTAACAAAGATAAGGAATCTGAGCACACAACTAGATCTCACCTGGTGAAGAGCTGGAACGGACCTCGTCGGGCAGGGCCGCTGGCCAAGAACAGATAATGGGGCTCCTCCGGGTCTAGCCTTTAAGGCCTCCCTCCACTGCCTGGTCAGTTCTTCCTCATTGCTGTTGTTCCAGTTACCGTGTTTGTGTTAGTATTACGTAAGCGTGGCTGTCAGCAGTATGCCGGGCCTGCTTGTGTTTGAAGAAGTGCATGAGGCTTATGGTATGCCTATGAGGGTAGTTTTGATGAAAGATGGAGGGGTGGGTCTTAGGGGGTACTGCCCCCGGGCTGTACAATATATTATCCAGCTGACAAACAAACTCGGATATAGAGGAATAGATCATCATCATCATCATCATCATCATCTTGCACAGTTTCCAGCCACTGGCCGGGTCTGTTTGGAACACAAGCCTCTCCAACGTCTTCTGTCTTCCCACCATCTCTCAGCCTCCACCCTTGTCCAGTCTTCTCCTCTCTTCTTCACGCTTTCTTCCACCCCCTTCAGCCACCTGTCTCTCGGTCTCTTTCCTTCCCACTTCGTCTCGTGTATCCTCCTGGGTATCATCTTCTCTTCCATTCGTTTTACATGTTCATACCATCTAAGTCTAGATTTCTCTATACCATCCTGTAATAGTTCCTCCTTCATTATTTCTCTGATCCTCTCATTTCTTATTCTGACCATCTTTGTTGCTCCAATACTGCATCTCAAGAACCTCATCTCCCTGGCTGTATTTTTCTCTTCTCCCTTCCTTTCATAACCCAGGTCTCCGAGGCATACGTCAGGATAGGGACATAGTACGTCCGATATATGATCTTTTTGCTGTTCTGAGGGACATCCTCGCTCCATAATATGCTTCTCACACTCCTCCAGAATGCTTCTGCCTGTCTGCCCCGCTCATTTATTTCTCTATCGTTTCTTCCATCATCTTGTATCAGGCTTCCCAGATACTTGAAACTCTCCACTCTCCCATGAGTCCAACCAGTGGCGTACGCAGGATTTTCTTCTGGGGGGGGGGGTTCATTAATATAATAGGGTAATTGTGTACATACCGGTATTACAGGGACAGATGACCTTGCTTTTCCGCCCCCTAAAACGACAGTCATCATCATTAATTAAAATGATACTTTGATTAATATTCATAAAAAACAACAATTAAATAACCGCTCTCTTTGCATGAAAAATACTTTAGGTCTCATTTTTTCGACACAATAAAAAAATGAAAAGAAATTCTAAAAAATATGGACAACAGTAACTAAATATTGAGACTGAATCGATGCAGTGTATAATCATGACCATAGTGACGTGGTTGTTTAAAATATTGATATTATGTGAGAGAAAAATAATGTTTTGCTCTCCGTGTTCCTACTGCAATTGCTACTGGCTCTCAAAATCTGCCTACCTTGATTATTTTATCTGTATCATTCATTGGAATAAATTGCAGAAACTCTTCTTTTACTGAATTATCTATAAGGAAACGGGCACACACAATTAAAGCAACCCGAAGCGACGTGAAAAGACTTACCGATCGCACACTACAACAGCAAAACTGATCCATGGGTAGCTCCAACACTGCGAGTAGAGTGCAGGGCATTTATTAAGTGAGGAACGTGACCACACCTAAGGTGTATGCGGGAGTTAAGACGCCTAACGAGCGATGCCGTAAAACCGGTGATAGATGGTACAATATACAGATCCAAGTAAAGGAATATCTCTAGGGGGGGTTCAATCCCCTCCGTCGGTACGCCACTGAGTCCAACCTTCGTTCACGTCGTGGGACACAGGCAACGGCATAAAGTAGGGGATTGCCTGTAGGGGCGAAGTACAGTGGGGACTTCGTGTGCCCCGGGACCGTTAAGGTAGCTGTGAAGGCACTATAGGAACCCTGAAAAGTGACGGCTAACGGGGATCTGGTGAAGCTACGATAGGCCCAGCAAGCCAGTAGTGGACAAGACTTTTGCTTTCAAGAAGGGAACAAGAGGAATAGATAAGGCGTATAATAATTGTTTTTAAATACAGACGGTGAGTCTTATCTACATTACATGAACACAACACTAAAGAACTGTGTACCAGTTCTTAGTAATGGTTTTTGAATGAAAATTTATTGCAGCCAAATAGCCATTGTTACATTCCTAAATATAAATTACGTTCATAATTATGCAATAATACCAAAATAATGTTATTGTCAAGATATTGTCATTAAGTTTCTTTGCTGTATTCAGTCACTGATTTAGTTCACTTCTCTATGTGATAACGTTCACAGCTCTCACCACATAGTGTACACTTGCAGTCTTCTTTTACTTCATGGTAGCGTGCCGTCGCACAGAGTTTGTGATGGAACCCATGTACGGCCATTCTTGTTAGCACATGTCGTAGCTCCTGGTTTGGTTCCGTCCATTTCCTCTCCATCATGGCGTCAGTTGTGTAGAATTCCAGCCATATTTCTTCGCACTTCTTTCTTCTTTCCTTCAGAATCTCCGTGCTTTGTCGTGTGGATGGAAATAAATGCCTATGTCTTATGTCCTCGATGTGATATGTTTCCTTTGTAAGTACGTATACCAATCTTGATTGTGTGTTCATCGGGAGACATAGAGCTCTCTTCAGGTATCTTGCTTTGACTTTCTCTATGGTTCTTAAATCTGCTAGTGATAGCGCTTCCCAGACTAGTTCAATCCCATATGTTATTATCGGGCTTATGGCTGCGTGGAATATTTTTATTGCTGATTCTAGTGAGAGTTTGTGGAGATCCTTTATTCCGTAGGTGGCTCTAATAGGCGCTGTCGCTTCTTCTTTGATATGGATTCTGAATGATCTACCTGTCGTCTGATGTGTGATACCTAAGTATTTATATGCGTGTACTACTTCAAGGTGTCTGCCTTTGAATTTTATTGTTTCATTTTCTGCTACTCTTCCGCCTTTTCTGAAGGTTACTTGCATTGTCTTGCTCTCATATATTTGCAAGGAGTTTTCTTCCGCCCATGTCTCAAGGTTGTTGACAGTCTGTTGAAGACTCGTTAGGCTGGTTGAACCTAAAACCATGTCATCTGCGTACATGTGCACTGAAGGTTCTTTGTTGTGTTATTTTATTTGTATTATGTCAGAGTTTTAGCTTATAACCTACGGTATAGTTTACGATACCCACATTAGAAAATTGGGAATGATGACCTCGGGTTTTATCTGCCTTCTCTGGCTCTCCTTTCTTCCAAGTCCCTTAAATCTCATTCTTCAAGGATTTAGGGCGTTTCTTTTCCTCCTGTCTTTTGTTCCCCTTATTCTTATTATTGTTTTCCATTTCCTCTTCTAGTTAGCTTTAGGATTAGATCCATTTAATTTACATTTTCACATCATCCAAACCATTGGGGCCCGATAACCCAGATTTATTTATTTAATCGTATGGTAATTTATACAATATTAGTACATTATGCAACGAGACTATAATGGCTATAATTAAGACACGAGTATTTTTATAAAACGAGTGTATGCGAGTTTTATAATTTCCATACGAGTGTCTTAATTACCATTATAGGCGAGTTGCATACGACTGTTTATGTTCGACGATAATTATAACTTTATTATATGTTTTAACATAAATATTCATATAATATATAATATCGTATGGCCTCGGGTGCCTGGTGCAAGCTTTGTTAATTGACACCCAGAGGGTAGCTTGCATGTCGAATTTCGTCGTTCCTTTGAACGCTATGAAAGTCAAGCAGGTTAGATATCTAAACTCCTTGACACTACAGCGCTTTCAAGTAGAGAATGGAGGAACTTTGTGTTGGCGGAAAATCCCGAGGTTAATTTTGCCATTGAACACGGCCTACTGAATTCAAATGGGTTCTTTAACATGCCAACAACGTATGACATGAGTATCGTGATTTTTGTCGCCTTCAAAAAAATCACTTACCATGGCCAGGGGCGAACCTGCAATCTTGGGGTTGGTAGTCCGACACTATAACCACTCACCCACCGTGGCAAGCAATATTCATAAATATCTGTTCAGTCACTAGAATGTTGTGATCGGGTGCTGCGGTGGGTAGTATATCTCTGTTTCCCAATCTCTCTGGACAACCGACGCATGCGCTCTGTGTGCTTCAATACCATATGTTCAGATTGTGCACCAGTATTCAGTAAAACTGTCACTGAAGTCGTGTCAAAACCACGCGCTGTGTAGAAATTGGTTTTGGGGATATTAAGGTACAGTCCTATTTCTTGTCTCATATTCGCCAGTTTATTTACGCGAACATATGGACGGTGCGTATTCCATGTCGGTAATTTATTATAGTTCGATGTTGTGTTTATGTCCGACATGTTGGATTTTGAGCGCATGCTCTGATTGGCTGGAGAAACTGTATCGTAATGAAAAACGGTGTTATAATGACCATCATTATGATACAGTTTTCTGACACATAATAGTGAGGGTCGAACATAAACAATTATACATAACAAGCTATATTCAAACTTTAAAGTCCATCCTTCTCAACCATTCGGTTAAGTCGGGTGTGAGAGCGAACAAATCGTCAGGAATGCCAGGGTACGAATAAAGAGGACAGCGTTGGACCAGATGTTCGATCGTCTGTTCTTCCAGGTTACACTCACACATTGGTGAGCTGATCCAGCCCCACTTGTACCTGAAATAATTGCTGCAACCATGTCCAGTCCTCAGCATGTTGATGCGGCACCAGACGTTCCTCGGTAAGTCAAAGCCGGTTGGTTTCTTCGTGGGATCAAGATGGTGGGCACTTGTTCCCATGTTTTAGTTGACCACTCATGCTTCCAGCTTTCATTTAGGTCAAATCCAGCA